>CM066995.1:67371161-68621161 GCA_033977485.1 Hydrangea macrophylla
CTTAAACTAAAGCTAAACATAGTAACAAAAAAATTTCTATAACTGTTAATATTTAGATACATGTTTAATTTTTGGGAAAATTGGATTTTACCCCGTGTACTTTGACCCTTGTTCAAGTCATCCCCTGTACTTTGAAGAGTATCAAAGAATTCCCTTATACTTTAAATTTAAGTGAAAATAACGGAATATGTTAAAGTGAGAATAAAATGAAAAAAACACCCTCATATACAGGCAGGCATGTGACTTGAACAAAGGCCAAAGTACAATGGAGGGGGGGGGGGGGGGGGGGGGGGGGTAAAATGAATCTTTTCTTATTGTTGTTTAGCAGGAATAGTGAATTTTAAACACTTTCCGTCCATTTTGACAGAAAATCTAACGTTTTCACTTTAGTTTAAAGTACATGGGGGTTCTTTGATACTTTTCAAAGTACAAGGGGGTGACTTGAATAATGGTCAAAGTACAAGGGGTAAAATGCAATTTTTCCTTAAGTTTTCTAGCAAAAAAAAGATGCATATTAATTTAGAGAGAAAGAGGCATAAAGAGAGGAAGGAAGTAAACGCAGAAGATCGATGTAAACAGTTGAGGGAATGTTAACTTCAAATTTTAAATTTAAGTGATAATGAACAGGATAATTTTGGACCCTTAAATGATGATATTACAAATCAATGGTCTAAAATGTCCCAGTCAGTAAAACCATTCCTCCTATATTATATGTAAAAATATGTATGTGTGTTTATATGACCTACCGCTAAAATGTTGAGAGAAAAGTTGAATATAGTGGGCAATGCTCTACTCCCAACATAAGCTTCTGCATCAACATTTAAATGCTCAAATCTGACTTCAATTGTTGGAAGCTCAATTCCAACACTGCACAAATTGAAAAATAGCTTACTTAATATAAAAAGATACCAATCTATATTACAATATTTTGATGCATTTAAAATTTATGTTTTTAGATAATAGGGCTTAATGGCCTTAATTATTTCTAATTTTTATTTTTTTTAGTCTCTTAATTTTGGAATTGGGGTTGTATAGGTCACTATATAGGATAGGATTGAATATATAGATCAACAAATGTGGACTAGAAAAGATAATTGCTAGGCCACCAGCTATGTGTTCACTGGCATTATTGGTAAGGTAGCGCATGACTTAACTGATTTAAAAGATCACGTGTGGTCCTACTTTCAGTACTTTGTGACATATACGTCTACGCTCACAATTTTTTAACGATTTTATTTTATTTTATTTTATTTTGTGGTAATTTGGCGTGTTCGGACCAGCTTGTGCGCACCTCGATTAATTCTGCGAGGTCAGGGCGTCCGGGTGAATCACCTGTGACCACCCCTTGAGATTCGAACTTCATTTGGGTATAACACCCAGAGACCTTGCCATCCAATCACAAGAGAAGTTACAATTTTATAAGGTTATGGTTTGTTTAGAAGCACTTTTGAATATAAGGTCACAATTTTACGTCGACTTTTGAAGGAGAATAGTCTGAATAGGATTATTTTATTTTTCCTAATAAGGCTAAAATTACCACCTCTAAATATTTGGTTGTAATCTCCAAGATACAGATATTTTTTAACTAAAAATAATTCATTAATTCTTATTTAGAAACTCTCCTGTGGATTCCATGGGTTCTTTTCTCACGTTTCATGCTATGACTACGGGTTCAAAATATAAAAATAATTAATCATTTTCATATAAGATAAAGTCGTATATATATATAAATACAACCCACGGAAGAGATGAGGTTGTGCACATATATCCCTCCTCGTACCCTGCAGTAAAGGGTGCCGTGGGCATTGTGTTTGTGCTCTCAGAAAGCTTTGAATCACAAAAAAATAAATAAATAAATAAATAGTGACCTTATTTAACACAAAATTAAATAAGCTATACAACCCCAATTCCAAATACACCTCATGTGGTTAGGGTGTTTTTATTCAATTAGCCCATTTTAGTTGCAAATATGTTACAACTACCTATTGCCGTATGAGTAATGTGAAATCGTTAGAGAATCTGTTAAATTTAACGGAACAATAATCTGAATTGATTTTTTTTTTTTTTATTCTCCGCTATGGTTAGCATGTTTTTTTAGCATAGCTTTGTACCTTTAGCTATTATAGATTGGCTAACAGTTGCACATTAGTCCAAATCACAAGTTCGGTGTTAGTAACACATTTGAAACTACTTGGCAAGCTGAAAAAAAACTCTAACTATAGTGGGTATATCTGTAATTAACTCTAAAAATCAAAGATATTTATTTGAAAAATTCTATCTATACCCACCTTAATTACACTAACACCCTTTTAACCTTGTACAAAATGACAACAAAGGATCAATAAATAAATAAAAAATAAATCTAAAAAATTAGTCATTACACTTACCTCTACTAACGTAGTAAATACCACAAGTACCATCAAAAAAGAAATTGTATACATACACCAATATCATTAACTTTAAATAAAATGCTAGTTTTTTTTTTGGGAAACATTTTACTGATGGACCACAAATCAGATATCTTTATAAAGCAAGATGTGATTCGTAGCCTTTTTGCGATTTATTAATAATAAAAAAATTGGGTTTTTTTATTTTTATTTTTTATTTTTTTATTTTTTATTTTGTTGCATTTTTTTGAACCATGGGCGACCATTGAATCATTAACTATAATTCGGATCTGCACTGCTAGGCCACTGCCCACCGAACATATCCACATTGTTCAACCACTAGTCACCAAAAGAATCTGCGACTCGAAACAAAACCATCGCTTCGAATGGTTTATTTTTTTGGATATTATACACATAAAAAATGATCAACATGTGGAAGAAGATGGAGTGAAGATGGCGTGTTTAAGAACAATAGAAATGTTGGGAGAAATTTGGAGTCGTTTTTAAAGGGTAAATTATATAGACACTCTCTCATGTTTATATTGCCATTTTTCACTAATACACCCGAAATTAAAAAACTCAACAAACTGACCCTCCCAACTATGAGAGAGGAGGGTATTTGAGGAGGACAATTTGAGAAGAAAAATGATAGTTAAGGAGGTCAATTTGTAGTCTTAGTGAGTTAGTGAAAGAGAGCAATTAATACATAAAGGAATAGGCATAGAGACTAAGCTGAGAGCGTCTCTCTCTAATTTTTTTATAGAGAGAGTAAGGATTGGTGTGTTCTTTGCCATACCCCCCGCCCCCCCCCCCCCCCCGTTCTGGTTTGGCAACAGCCTCCTTCTCTCTCTCTTCGTGCCATGTTTTGTTCCAGCTCAAATAAGGGCCTCTTTGGCTTATCTGCTTCTTTTGTGAAGCTTTTCTCCTTCTTTTGTGAAGGTAGTTTCTTTTATCTCGCATGGCTTCTCCATGAGTTTAAGATGGTGGATGTTGCCCAAACGAGTCTTGCAACAATAGATTGACTTTTTAGTCTTCATTAGGTTATGATTTGTGGCTTTAAAGCTCTCTTCTACAGCTGTGTAGCTTTCCATTGTGCAACTTTTGCTATCATATATGGAAGCTTTTCAAACAACTTCGGTTGCCCTCTTTGGTGAAGCTTTTTCACTTGTTTGGGCTTGGCTTTGTGCCGTCTTCTTTCTTTGGGTGATGTCTACCATCTACAAGTTTGAAGTTGTCTTAAGTTCCGGATCTCTCTATGCGGCAGTTCTTGTGGCGCAGTGGTGGATTCCTCATACAACGTGTTTTCTGTGGTCGCTTATGCTTCCTTATCTATTGCACCCTTGGTTGTTTTGCTTTTGCTTGTTCTGTTCTTTAATTTTGTTGCTTGTTTGGTTTTCTTTGTAAGGTTTGATTTTCATTAATGAAATTTTAGTCATTGAACCAAAAAAAAAAAAATATGAGTGGGTGTAGATATAAAAAATCTACAAATTTGTATATATTTAAAACAAAAATGGATATTTGGTCGTAGACTTCTTAAAATTAAGTGTTATACTCCTTAAATTTGGAGAAAAGCTCCTTGTTGGAACAAAAAAATATATGGCTAAGGCAATATTAACTGTCAACGTTAAACCACTACAACTCACTCGTTTTTTAGCCTTTTTTTAAGTGATTTTTTTTTTCTATTTCTTGTATTTCTTCGAGATCTACACAATACAGTTGAAAATTGTACAAAAGAAAGTAATTTAGAACCTTATTTTTGGATTTTATCTGTCCAAACAAATGATATTATCTGTTTTGATAGATAATATTATATTATCTGCCAACTTTAAACAGCCATAACTCCCATTTTTTTTAGCCTTTTTGAGTGATTTATTTTTTGATTTCATGTATTTCTTCGAGATCTATGCAATGTATATGAAAATTGTACAAAAGAAAGTAATTTGAAACCTCATTTTTTGATTTTATCTGTTTATATTAATATTATCTGTCAATTAACTTTAAACCACCATAACTCACTCGGTTTTTTATTATTATTATTATTTTTTTTTATAATCCTTTTTGAGTGATTTTTTTTTATTTCATGTATTTCTGCGAGATTTATGCAATGGAGTTGAAAATTATACAAAAGAAAGTTATTTGGAATCTCATTTTTTTATTTTATCTGTCAAAACATATAATATTATCTGTTTTGACAGATAATATTAATATTATATGACAATTTTAAACCACCATAACTCACTCGTTTTTTTTTAGCTTTTTGAGTGATTTTTTTTTTATTTCATGTATTTTTTTTCGAGATCTATGCAATGTAGTTAAAAAGTATACAAAAAACCTACTTACACTCACCAAGAGCATTAATTAGTAATACAAGATATAGAAAAAATAAAGTGGATGCATTTAGAATTAACCTAAATTTTACTGAACTTACCGATCAATGCGCTGCTTGAGTTTTAGTAAGAACTTTTCGTTATCTTCATCTGCTTTTTTCACAAGCCTGTCTAGCACTTTCTCTCTCTCTGCTTGTCCAAGATTGTTTACATCAATTTCTCTCACTTGGCCTTGTTCTTCAGTGAATAAACCTCTTCTTAGTCGGCGGTATGTTGGTAGTTTCTCAAGAGCTGCCCATTTCAGTGCCTCTTCATCATCTTTTTCCCCGGGGGACCTAGAGAAAGCGTCCATGGCTCCGTTTGGAAATGCTCAGAATAGGACCCGATTCAGTCCACCTTAATTTGATGATCACTTAAGAAAAATAGACAATACAAAATATGAACATTCGCCAAACACTTAAATTATAAATTTGGTTCGTTTATAAACCAAAGAACCGATTCATTTAAGTACCATGCACGTAACCAACTCGAAACCTAGCTTCCCACGACACAAACCTTGAAGAAGTGTGAGAGGAAATAATTCTTTGCTTTCCGTTATTGGAGGGGTACCACTGTCTTGTAGGAAAATAAGAGAGGATATATATAGTGTCTAAAAATATCTCAAAGAAATGTATTGATGTGTTGTCCGTGTCAAATACTATGACAAGACACCAACATTTTCTGGATATATTTCCATACAAATTTATTTAAAGTTTAATTATGTTTTTCATGGAATTAATTGCATATGCTCTTTCGGAGATATAAAATGTTATTATTTGAAGTTCGCTGAGTATGCATATAGTATTACAAACGTTTGTAATTAAATAAATTTTGTCTCCTAAGACGTGTATAGTTTAGTACTAATATGTTGCTTTACATGAGCTAATTATTTCAGTAGGTTATACTGATCTATAGTTGACATTTCATCGTGCAAACATGTTTTTGAAATAATTTTTTTTTAAAAAAATAAAAATTAATTAAAACACTATTATGGTTGGGAACATTTCTCATTGATATTTGTGCATAGAAATTAAACTCCTTCATGAAGTAAGCTGAAAGTGCCAAATCTATTTCGGTACCTTTTTATTTTCTCTAAACATTGATTCTAGTCTAGGCCCTCTATATATTATTCTAGTAGATCGATCCTCAATTTTGTAAAATCTATTTCAACAGCAATTGAACCCAAATTGTAACCAGAGAACTTTCTATCATGTGATTACTAAAGAAAAGAAAATGAAGATAAAAATTACTTATACAAACCCTCACAAAGGTCGTTTTTTTATTTTTATTTTTTGGGTATATCCTAGGATTTTATTCAGAAAGCTCTCATTTTATTTTCTCTTTATGGTTTAAGAGTAGGTCAATCTAACCTAAAATTGAATTGTTTCTAATTCTTTTCTTCCTGTTCATCTTTTCTTCAATTGTGTTAATAATCAATAATGGAAAATGCTAACTACGCCAGATTTATTTACTTGCTAATATATTAATGTTAATTTTGAAATTGATCTAAATTTGTGTTATTTTATTTTGTAATTAGTGAATAGCATTAGTTGTCCACGTCATCCGATGTCTTTCTTACATGATCCGTTTAGATGTCTCTAACATTACTTGATCAACAATTAATACGTTCTATCTTTAGTTAAAGAACACGACATTTTTTTTAAAAATTTTTTTTAACATTATTAAATTATTGTATAGTAATTATATTAGAGGGTCAATTATATATACTTGTGGTTGAGGTCGATGCCTTCACACCTAACCTATCCTTACAATTAGGGGTGAAACTTAAAACTCAAAAACCGGACTGACCAACCAAATCGAGCGGTCCGATCGATTTTCCAAAAAATCTCCCAAGTTACAAACAGACCAAAATCGAACCGAATCGACTGAATTTCACCCCTACTTACGATCTTTTTGGAATATTTGAAACAAGATTTGATTCTAACCCATTTTAACTTTTATTTTAATAATGTTTTTCATAAGAACCGAGGTTAGATTGATTCAACCAAAAATTAGTTTTTAGAGCGAGATTAAAATGGGTATAGACTCATGTGCAAGACATATATAGACATTCTTCTTTGCTTTCCAAACAACACCTTAGTTTTAGTAATTGTATACTTTACTTTTGAAAACAAATAAAGAACTATTAAGCTTTGATACATATGTCCATTTGCCGTAGGCTAACAAACTTTCACAATTTTGCATTTTTTCCAAAATTGAATTTGGACCCTCTAAAATTATTTCACTTAATGTCCTCAAATTTTATACCGATTCCAATTGAGGGCACATGAAACCATTTGTTCTAGTTAAGTTACAGTCATATATACATTTGATCTCAATCGTCTTTAACTGAAATCGATGTAAAAATTGAGGACCTTAATTAAAGGGTAATACTTGGGACATGTACACTCAAAGACACAACTTTTAGAACACAACCCAAAATATGTGTCTATATCTCTCCAGTGATGTCACTGTCCAATCTTTACTCTTAATTAAATGAAACAATTTTTTTAAAAGTGCCAAAAAGAAAATTTTGAAAAAATATAAGGTAGCAAAAAAGTTTTTTAGCCTTAATTATAGTATTTAATTGTACCAACTAAAATTAAACCTCATGTTATAGTGTAATTTTGTTTCAAATCCATATTTCTTGATTTAAATTTAAAAAATTTAGCTAAAAATATTTCTAGTACCCTCTAGTTTATATGTGAAGTTTATCTTGGGCTTGCGTTTTTAATTGCAATACTTTAGTCCTTCAATTTTTTAAATCCTTGCAATTCTCAGTTAGTAAAATTTGACGAATTAGTAACAAAACACCCGTTACTTGAAACGATTTTAAAAATTGAGAGACAAAAGTGTAGCCATTAGAAATGCATAGCCTAAAGTTAACCTTCACTAAAATGAGAGAGTACTAAAATATTTTTTTAGCCAAAACTTTTAATTTTAATCTACACTTGCTTAGAATATATATATATATATATATTTAAACATAATTAAAAGTTTTACTCGACCTTTTTCTTGTCGTGGCCAAATACCCAACCCAATCGTGTATTATGTGACCTATTCATGACCCCTCACATCTTAGTGCCGTGCCCAAAAAGGTACTGTAGGATGGCTTTCTTTCTTGTTTTTCATGATAAGGATACAACAAATCATAGAATTAAGGGGTGGCTGACCATAGGTTTTCACGTTGGACTATAGTAGGGGATAGATTTTCACCTCTTTTTTTTTTGTGTCAAAGGTCTTGTGATTTTTAGTGGATGAAAATGTTCATTTTCTTTATGTTTAACAATTATACTACTCATATGCCACCTTAGCCCATAATTTAAGGAAGTTAGTTATTATTTGTTTTCCAAACTTTAAATTGTCACAACTTCTAAACTACAAATTTTTTTTTTTCATAAAAATTATATAATCACAATCTACAAAACAAGATCTATCTAACAAGATCCATAATGCCTATAAAATTCTTTAAAAAAAAAATCGATGTCTTTAAGTGCTGCCCAGGTAAAAACAGTAACATGAGACAGTAACATAATACTATCGACAGTAACATTTCTTCAAATTGACCAAATAATTGCAAAATTATAGTCATTTCATGAGATGAACTGGATTTATAATACTTTTCAAGCAAATTCAATAACATATTATCAAAAATTAAACGTTTTTATAAAGATAGTAACATCATTATTGTAAAAAGTTGCAAAATTAGAGACATTTAGTAGATGTTACTGTTTTTAAAAGCTATCCCCAAGCAAAAAACAATAACATACCATTAAAGATTAGCAACATGATATTGAACAAAGAAACAGTAACATGTCGTCTACAATAATATTTATTCAAATTGACCTAATAATCGCAAAAATATGGCCAATCTTCAGATGTTACTGTCCAGTTAAAGACAGTAACATCTCATCAAATGCCAAAAAAAAAAAGTTTCAAAGGTAGTATCATGTCACTGTTGTAAAAAAAGACAGTGACATTACGTTATAATCGTCCGACAGTCACATGATTTTATTTTTTTCTCATAGTAACTATGGATCTTGTTTGATAGATCTTTCCTTCTAGGTTACAAATAAATAAATTTTATTCAAAATAGAGTTGTGGTTTGAAAGTTATGATATTTTAAAATTAAAAAAAAAAATAAAATAAAATAAACAAACAAACAAACAAACAAGCAAACCTTTCCTTGAAGAACATGATGAGGTAAAAAAACAGGATCGCATGGGTGACGGGGGTAAATATGTCAATATCCTTATTTTCAGTTTAAAAATGGATTTATGGTCATGTAATTCAAAAATGATTGTCCTTAATTATCTACTTAATTCCAAACCACTTGTACTTATCTTCTATTTCCTTCCAAAGTAGGAACTTCTATTTCATTTTCTCTAAAATGAATTAAAGAACTAATATACAAATAAATAAAAGGAATGTAGCATTTAAAATGGTTGATCCTATAACACTAGTTGATTTATGGAAAGATACATGACCATTAAAGGTTTGGTCTTCAAAGAAATAAACTCGAGAGCAAACCCTTTAAGGAAAGAAAAAAAAATTTAAATCGAAGGTAAATCTAATTGTGGCAAAATATTTTATTTTTTTATTTTTATTTTTTTTGGGGGGGAGGGGGGGTTGTTTACATTCCATGCATGTCATCAGTGACTGCTTTTTCCCCCCCCAAAAAAAATAATAATACTAATATTAGTGACTGATTTGACCCAATTTTTTTTTTACAAATTAGTCACTTGGACATATTATTTGGTGTCGTTACTTGGCGGAAAGGATTGGATCGAAGTCGAACCGACTTTCCTATCCTCTGTCTATATTAATGCTTGACGTACAAAACTTTGATAATCAATTTTTATTTATTTATTTATTTTTGTCATTTTTTGTTATGAAGTCAGAAGGTATTTGCCTCTTTGGTACTACTTCCATTTCAAACACATTTTGTGTGTGCTTGTTTTTAAGGTACGTAGTCATTTATATTTATAGTTTTACAAATTGTGTTGTCCATTTATATACAAAAGACAAAGATATATTCCTTATGTACCAACTTTTATCTCTACCAAGCATTGAAATCTTGATCTAGGAGCTGGAAATATTCATCCATACAAACCATATAGGCAACGGCAACCTGTTTATGTACGACTTTTACCATCGTGAAATGTGAGATATGATTGGTCAAAGTGCATGCAATATTTATATGAGATATATATACATGGACCAATAACATTAAGGTCTAACTGAATCTTCAAAATGGGCACATGGCCAAATGTTCACACCTTTAACATGCCTCTTAATTTTTAAAAAGTTCTTTTATACTGTATAAAAGAAGGCTAGCTCAAATGTGGCTTTTGAGCTAGTTAAAGGCAGAAGCATAAAAGGCAAAAGCCCTAACGACAAGGGAATGATGGGAATTAAAAAAAAAAAATTTAAATTAAAACCCTAATCTACTTCATGCATCACATTTGGACTAAAGCACTATAAACCCGCGTCACGTAAAATGAGCTTTTAGTGGATATAAAGTGCTTCGCAAAATCCAAAAGAACAATTGGAAAGTGATACCAAACAGATTCTCGATTACCCAAAAAAAAAAAGGTCAATTAACTAACTTAATCAACCTTTTCTGTTGTTTATGGTTTATATCCCAATTACTATTATTATTATTATTTTTTATTTTTTATTTTTTTTGTTGGAAAGTTATATTTCAATTCTTCAATCTTATAAGTCATATACACTATCAATAAGTAATCAATCTCCATATTGCGACATAGTCCCTGGTGTAGCCGTGTAGGTATCATTTATTATATACGTTACTAGTACATACACATTTATATGTTATGTGTACATCAAGACAATACCAGTGGCGTAAAGATTCCTGTTTCCTGAATTCGGGGTAAACGTTCACACCTTGTTTGCGGCAATTGGTGGATAAATTTATTTTAGGGTAATGTTTTAGTATTAGGTCTAACAAGTAAAAAGTTTAGTTATAAGTCCTCTTTCCTTTCAATTGATTAAATTATTCTTACTATTTTGTTAAAATTGCTACACAATAGGTGCAACATTACCATAAACTCTGACGACCTCGCCGGACCTCCGACGACCACCACCAATACCTCATCTGAGCTCCGGCGACCCCGTCGAAGATTCGGCTACCTCGTCTGACCCTCTTAATAGTTTTGCCAAAGTTTTTTCACACTTCAAATAAAATTCGTAACTTCCAATCTCCACGTTTTTAGGTGGAAATTATATTTTTACATCTACTTGACGAGATCTACCAAAAAAGTAGCATTGTTTGTATGAAATTCTGAGGGGAAAAAAAAGTTGTGAAATTTCACACAAAAAAAAAGTGGTGAAATTTCCCTAAAAAGGTTTGTGAAATTTTGTTGGAGGATTAATTATGTATTATTTGGAGTGATCGAATGAGAAAGGATGAAGAAGTTAGATCCAGAAAGAGGAGAGAGAGAGAGAGAGAGAGAGAGAGAGAGAGAGAGAGAATTAAATCACAGATCTAAAGAGAGTTTCAACGCTAAAAAAATTGTGAAATTTCACCCAAAAAAATTCACAACTTTTAAAATTTATATATCAAGAAGTTTGTGGCATTCAGTGAAATTATAGTATTCTAACAAACAAATTTGAAAAAGTTTATTAGCTTTTTTTTTGATAAATTTCCCAAAAAAAGAACCACGACCTCACCTGATTAATCTTTTCACAACCAAGAAACAAACATCCAGATTGGGGGCAACACCACAACATCTTCACTACCTCTGTAAAAAAAGTTTGATAAATTTCTCAAACTATTTTTGAGAAATTTATCAGACTTTTTTGTGTTAAAATTTCTCAAGGCTGGTCTTGAAAAAAAACTAAGAGAGAGAGAGAGAGAGAGAGAGAGAGAGAGAGAGAGAGAGGTGTAGAAGAAGAAGAAGCACTACACCAAATTGCCCGAATTGTCACACTTAATTTCGGATGCTTTGTCACGGTTTTGGACAGTGACAAAATTTGTCACGGTTTTAGACATTGACAACATAGAAATGGTGACAAAAACACAAAATTGTCACAGTCGTGGACAGTGACAAATTTTGAGGTAGTTTGTCACTGTTCAGGACAGTGACAAAATTTGTCACACTTATTTTTAGACAATTTGTCACAGTCTTGGACAGTGACACATTTTGTATTTTACTATTCTTCTTCTTCTTCTTTTTTTTTGAGTCACTTTTATTATTCATTCCCTACTTACAGTCCGTTTGGTATGCCACAAACTAGAAAAGAATTGATTTGCAATTCTTGTTTGTGGCAATTCTTGTGTTTGGTTTGACAAAAAAATTGATTTTCAATTCTAACCAATTCTCACCAATTCTTGTTTTAGCCCAAAAACAAATTCTATCAGTTTTGGTAGGATTTGGTGAGAAATGATTTCACTTTAAGTGAAATAATGTGATATACCAAACTTACCCCTATATATTTCACACCTCCTCTCTTTATATGGGCAATGTAGTAAATGACCGTGATTCATTTCATTTCATTTCTCTTTCAAACCAAACATGAGAATTAGAATTGCAAATCAATTCTATTCATTTCTTTTATTTTCTATTCTCTCCAATTCAATTCAATTCTATTTTAGAATCGTACCAAACGGAGTGTTAGTTTGACTCAGAAAAAAAAAAAAAAAAAAAAAACATATCTTATTTTTCCCCCACATCCTACTTAGCCAATGGAAGAATTGGGTGAACAATGAGTGAGCAATTCTGGGATAAGAAAAAATGCACCGAAAAGAAAAAAAAAACAAAAGTAAAGAGAAATAGAAAAAAGGCGCGGTTTTTTTATTCCGAAAGAAAACATAGGCGCTGGTTTTGGGCTCCATTATTTGCCCTAATTCTAAAAAAATTCACAAATCTCTCTCTACCAAATCCTCTTCCACAGAAGACGCCGTCTTCGTCGAAGTCACCATAGCCGGTCGCTGCTGCTACTGTTGGTTGCTACCTCTGCCGCAGGTCACACAACTGTTCAGGTGTGTAGGTTTCTCTCTCTCTCTCTCTCTCTCTCTCTCTCTCTCTCTCAATTGTGTGTACAGATTCTGCAAAGTGGTTAGGGCTCATAAATGGTGATTTTAGCATTTTGAGAAATTTAAATCGATTTGGGGTTTTTGTTCCACTTTGGTTCAATGCGCTTCTCTTTGAGGGTCTTGTTCCAGTTGGTTTAGGGCTTTTGTCTTTCTCATACTTTTGTTCTCATCCAATACAAACATGACTTACACGGTTTCCCAAATCCCCTATTTTGTTGTATTTTTCAGCTTCTAAATATAGCTGAAAGCAGCCCCTACACAACCCATGTTTTGCTGATAGAGTGTTCTTCATTTTTGTGGGCTTCAGTAAGCAAAAGTAGCTCTGGATCTTAAACTTAGCTTCTTTTTTTTTTTTTAATTGTTGTTAATGCATTTTTTTTAATATACTTCGATACTTTTTTTTTTTGTTGCTAAACCTTATACTATGATACTTTGATATAATTGATCAAACACTAGTTGATTATATAGGAGATAACAATGGTGAAGTTGTAGTGTTGAACTACTATTTTATTTTGTGTACAGTTGGTGTGCACCCACTTGGACATTGTTGATCATCATTGAGTTTTCTGTGTGACTTTCAGTTTTTCAATAAGTCTTTTGATTTGTTTTTTTTTTTTACTATGCTTTTGAGGATATGAATCTGTGTGACTATGTAAACCCAAAATCTCAATTGGTTTCTCTCTATTTAGGGCTTTTCAATTGTGGTTGAACCAGTATTTTAACACACACTCACACACTCTATTAATCTATTCCATGACCTTCAATGTTAAAGATTTTATTTCATTTGAAAAACATAGAATTATTCAATGTTAAAGAATCGATTTCATTTCTCGATCAATGGACCTTGAACTTTTCGATGGATTTTATTACATGTGAATTGAATGTAGAATGACAAAAATAGATAGAAATAGAGGACTGGGAAGGTTGCCCCCACCTCTACCTTGTTACTAATTTTTTTTTTTAATTATAAGTTTTAGTGGTATACTGCAGTGATGTAGCAGAGTTAGTTCGTGCTGCGAGAACTGAAAGCAAGGGGAAGCTTGAGAGGCTAAGGTACTCATCTTTTCCGTCTCACAATATTTAATTCCAATAATGTTTTAGGCAATCAAGCTCGTCTCAATAATCTCATAGCTGAGTGTCTAAACAAGCCAAACGCGTCTCAACCCGAGTGGCTTTGGTTGTAAACTCCCTATTGTTGTTCTACTGGGCGACAATTTATTGTAAGGGTAATACTTGGGACACAACATTCATACAACTTTCATACAACCTCCCCAAAAGATGTGTCTATCTCTTTCCTGTGTCACTGTGGGGTCCAGTGACATCACAGGAGAGAGATAGACACATCTTTTGAGAAGGTTGTATGAAAGTTGTATGAAGGTTGTGTTCCAAATATTACTCTTATTGTAAATGCTAAATGTTGTTACAAATTCATGAATTTAGTTTAGCTGCTTTTCTGTATTTATAAAGTTTTTACATCTATTCTGTACCCATTTGAAACATAAAATGTTCCCTTACTGGAATGAAGCTGCATTCGCAGCCAGCATCAGATCATTGTTAATAGTACCCAAGCCATTACATTTTAATATTTTCAACTGCCATATGTTTGCCTATTAGTTCATTTAGTTTTTCAGATTTTTTTCTGGGACAACCATCAAAGTCCTATTGTTCATTGCCAATGTGTTAAAATGCGATTTAGCTGCAGAATGCTTCACTATGCAATGGTTTAGTAGTGACTAAATCATGATTCATGGCTTTAATTTATATCGGTTAGGTATTTTTTTTTGTTCCTTTCTTAGTTTGTTTACACAATTTTTTTTTCAACATTTCATTCTTTTACTTGTGAGCAATGTTGTGCTTCCCAATTTTGTATCCTAAGTGTGGTTCTCCCAACACAACATTTTTATTGGAGGATTTTAAAGTGGTCCTAATGTTACATGTGATGAGAACCACATTTAAGATACAAAATTTGGAAAGCATAGTATATATTACTATTTCTTTATTTGCTAAACTAAACTATTTCTATCAAAACTAAAACTGTGTTGATAGCACACTTGAATGCTAACAGGATTTTTTACCCAAATACACAGTTTTTTTCCCAATGAAATACCCGAGGATACAAAACTGTTACATGTAACTTATGAAGTATATAATTAGAGTAATGCTATGCTTCCCAATTAAGTTTTGTATCCTAAATGTTTTCCAAATATATGTGGTAGTGGGATCACCTTCAATGATGGTGGGGCCACTTCAAAATCTTCCAATCAAAATCAGGTGGACCATGCCACATGTATTTGAAAAGCATTTGGGATGCAAAGATTTGGGAAGCAGAGCATTATCTATCTATTCTTTATATATAAAAGTGGAGGCTTTAGGCTAGGTGGAATATAGTGTTGACATGTGTCATTTAATTGGAAAAATTACATTTTAGTTAATTTTTTGTATGAAATTTAAAAGTCAGTCTACAATTTTTAAAAATTTGAAAAAATATCAATAATAATTAAAAAAAATTAAAAAGTCATCAACAAAATTAAAAAATATATACATATACATATCAACTTTTGAATAGTTATTTTGACTTTTAGCCTATTTTATATTTTTCATGTTATAAACTTGCACTAAACGTTGTGATGGTTTCTCCGGACGTTGTGAAGACTTGCCCCCAACCTTGTGAAAAGTTATTCCAGACTTTGACAAGAGTTTCTCCTCATAATCTGAAGAGTTGCTCCCAATATTTTAGAGAGTTTCTCCCCGATCTTTTAACGAGTTGCTCCAAAACGTCATGAAAAATCAATGACCTTTTTTTTTCTTTCAAAAAAAGTTTATATTTTTAAATTTTTGAAAAGCAATAGACTGACTTTAATTTCTATACATGAAATAAACTGAAATATAATTATTCCTATAAAAACTTACCTCCATTGAGTTTTCTTCATAATAAATACAAATGCTACCCCTCAATTTCTCCACCCCACCCCATGAAATTTTCCATTCTTTTTTTTTAATTATTATTATTGCTCCAATACTAACCTGTTTGAAAACTGTTTAAAACCGATTGTAGGGGTGATCAATTGTGGAAGAAAAATAGTCATGCCCTAATTGTAGCCTTAGAGAGGCATGCCCTAACGAAAAATAGTCAATTGTGGAAGAAAAATAGTCATGCCCTAACCAGCTGAGCCTAACGAAATCAATTTATGTTTCAAAAAATACTGTTTAAAACCGATCAAATCAAACCGATCGCTTCCCTACCACTCACACTTGAGTAAGAATGACTCGGTAGCCTTAGAGAGGCATGCCCTAATTGTAGGGGTGATCAATTGTGGAAGAAAAATAGTCATCTTTCATTAGTGAATTCATGTTTGTTGAAGTATTTGTTGTTCTCTCTCTTTTTTTATTTTTTATTTTTTATTTTTTTACTTTCCACCTATTTTTAGTCTTTACTCGTGTGTAATTGTCAATTCTAAATTAGGTAATGCTACCCGCGCATCGTGCGGATCCTATGCTAGTTCATATAATTATGCAAGTTTAGTAATAATTTGGAATGCAAGATTTGGGAAGCATAGCATTATTCATTATTCATGTAATTGTACCTAATGGGTACTCTTTACTTTTGCCATTTTTGCTTGCTTGTTAGCTCAATTTAACTAAAAAATAGTAATTTTGTTTAGTGTTACATCATATGAAGGTTGGTCCTTCAGTTTCTAGTTTGTGTTGCTGAGCTCATGATACCTTGAACTTAATTTGCAGGTTTGTTTTGAGATTTCGCTGCAATTCCCTTCTACACACTCGAGAATTCATAAAACTAGTGAGTTGTTCTATAGAGTAACATTCGAGAGTTTAGTGCAGCTTGTTTAATATTTTCACTTTTATATTTTTGACACACTCTAGTGAGTTTGTTGAACATATTCAATTCGACACACTTAGGAGCAAAACAGTTACCTGTTGGACAAAGATGGACTTTGTATTTAAAACATTGCAAATTGGTTTTTTCTACATGGACTTTGATCTCTTAAACGTAATTTGAATCAAAGGTAATGAGTGATACAGAGAATGATATGAAGGGGTATTTCTGTGAAAGAAAAGAATGATAACTTGGGAGGGGGTCTTGGCTTCCTATAGCTATAAAGATAATGTTTCGCTCCTTGTTCCATCACTTAAAAAGCAAAGTTACTTCCATTAGTATTGGGATTATGATTTGGCATCTGATGTTCAAGCTTTTATGTTATTAACTTCTGCTTTCCTTCTCTTGTAGTAAAATTAAAATGGCAAATGACTTGCTTGAAGGCATTCATTTTATTGCTTCAGTGGAGGTCATATCTCTTGGCAATAGGCTAGCATTCATCCATGGATACTTTATGACATCATTTCAAATGCGGCTGGAAATTCATGGTGATTAAATTCAATTCTTTGGCTTGTTCTTTCCACCCCCCAACTCCTCTTCCTCTTCCCTTTTAGGCTCTTTTTGGTTCACAGATGAGCAAGGGAAAAGAAGAGAAAACATTGAAGAAAATACTCACTTATTTGAACAAAAAATAGTCCCTTAGTGAATATGATTGATAAGATTGACATTGCTCACCTATTCTTCCTTTTTGCTCAACTATTCTTCCTATAATACTGCTTCTGGTTCAGATCTTGCTTAAAACTACTTGCTTTTCTCTCTTTTTTCAAGTGAAAATGGCTCTCGACCAAAACCATGTCCACCCTGTCCCAGAGAGAAGGGGGAAATGCACGTGGTGAGTTGACATTCCTGCAGGGACCCACATTTGGTAATGGTCCTTTTGTTATGCTTTTTGGCTAGGTACTCTGATTTGGAGCAATGTAGTACTGAAATTTCCGTTTAAGTGCCATGTCCGCGTCAGACACGGACACTTGAAAGGAGCCTTTGAATGTCTTAATTTATTTTGTGGAGAAAATGATTTACAATGATTCTTTCTCAGGTTCCTGTTCAGTTGGCACTAATTTCTGCTTTGAGCAAACTGAGAATATCTGTCCCTCCTAAACTCCGGCCAGTAGAAGCAAGGCAAAGTATACTGCTTGCAGTACAGGAGCTTTGAAAAAGTTTCCCTCAAGGCCCCCCAAAGCTTAATCCTGTGAAGGTATATTAAACTATTTTCATTTCTTTTACTGCAATTGTCACAATTCCAATCTAGATTCTTTTTGTGAGGGAATGGATGATTTGATCTAAACACTTGACATAGTTTGGGATTCTTTTTTAAACCAATCTTAGGAGTGATTCTAAGTTACATGAGTGATGGGAATGTGGAAATGTTATGTGGGTGCAATTTCGAGTATTTGATTAAAAACACCTTTATGCTCAGACTTTGTAGAAACCATACATGTTTTTTTTCTTCTTTGAATCATATTGGTTTATTGAATTTTCTTTTTTATGTTTTATAGTACGAGCCTACGGACTTCTAAAGGAAAAGAGAAATTGGGAAATATGTGTTGAAAAGGATGTGAAGTCTCGTAGAAGGTATCGAGCCCACTTGAAGCATCCTCACAGTTGAGAAGCTAGAAGTTGGAGATTAGATATATAGCATTTATAGCTTTTCTTCTTTTTTTTTTTCACAAGTTCATGAGAACCAGTTAGCATTTACAGATTTTATTTTTGGTTTTTCAATTTTGCAACTTAAGGAGAAAGTCTTGATTGAATTTGTGTTTATATGTAAATTGTATTGAATTGTAATTGTGTTTGTTGTGACTTATAATTTGTGTTTATAAGTGCTTTTTATGGATTGCAATTGTGCTTTGTGGTAATATTACAATTTTTATGGACTGTGACAATTTTTGTTATTTGCAATTATGTTGTGTCAGGTACCAAAACTAATAGGGTGGATTCATGCAAAAATTATTATTTTTTTTATAAATTTTTTTTTTGATTTTGTCACTGTTATAAACCGTGACAATTATTTTACATAATAGTCACTGTTATTAATAATTGTCATAGTTGAAAACCATGACAAAGAATGTGACTAATTCCATCAATTGCCACCATCAAGAACCGTGACAAATAATGTGACAAATACCACAAATTGTTACGGTTTAAGACCGTGACAAATAAATACATTGTCACTGTTCCAAACACTGACAAAACCGTGACAATTGGAAGTGATATGTCACTTTTAAAGTGTAACATATGAACCGTGACAAAGAGCATTTGTCACGGTTCTGACAGTGACAAGTTTTTTTGTCACACCCTAAAATGTCACGGATTATAGCCGTGACAAAGGGCCTTTGTCACTGTTCAAAACCGTGACAAATCGGTCATTCTGGTGTAGTGAAGAAGAAGAAAAAAAGAAGAAGAATGAGGCATAGCGGAAGTCGAATCTAGATTTAGATCTCAGATCTCGCGGTGGTGGTCGTGATGGTGACGATAATGACGATCATCGGCGATGGTGGTGGTGGAGACGTCAATGGCGATGGTAGTGGTGGCAATCCATGGCGATGGTTGTGGTGGATACGCGATGGCAATAGTGGTAGTGGTGGTGGCGATGACGGCGATGGTGGTGGTAGCGATCGACGATGATGGTGGTGCTGGCCAGCTATGGCGATTGTCTCTCTCTGATCGTATTATCTCTCTCTCTCTCTCTCTCTCTCTCTCTCTCTGGAAATGAATAAAAGGGATATATTGGTCAGAAGTACTAGAAGTAGTTGGGTTTATCCCCCAACAACTTCCACCAAACATATCCTTATTCCCAAATATTTTTCCCTTGTGTCTTATAACCAAATAATTCTCCTAATTGGTATTTGACACCAAATTTCTAATCATTCTTTTAGGTTGTGGGTTTATTTATTTATTTTTTCAACTATTTTTCTTAAACACATCCACTATTAATTTATGGGTAAAATGCATTTTGCACCCTCAAATTATACCCTGTTTGGCACTTTGGTCCCTAAACAAATTTTTTTTCTTCTTCGTATTTTTGTCCCTCAACTAACATTTCATGGAAGTTTGCCCCCTCCGTCACTTTTAGTAACGAAAAAAAGTCACTTTTAGTGATGCCAAAAGTGACACTAAAAGTGACGGAGAGGGCAAACTACCACAAAATATTAGTTGAGGGACCAAAAAAAAAATTTATTTATGGATTAAAGTGCCAAATATGGTATAGTTTGAGGATGCAAAATGTATTCAACCCCTAATTGATACTACCCTTGAGTCAGGGTGTGACATGGGCAGACGTTATGGTGACCAGTTTCTGTTCAACGTACAAACTGCAAGGTTACAAACTGTAAACCAGATATTCAATATGTATATATCATAAACGATTCTTGCCCCAATATGATGGCTCTGATACCAACTGTTAAAATAAACTATATTAGAAATGTAGAACAAAAATAATCAATTTACGTACCTGGATTCACCATCACAAACGGACGAGAAGATAGCAATCAAAGATTTTGGGCTAGGGCTTCCTCTCCTTGCTCTCTTCCTTTATTCCTATTATCTTGATGGAAAATAACGTGTGTATCTCTTGAGAGAGGAAGGGGAACCTAACCCTGATTTATATAGAAAATCAATTGGGTCTTTCCCTCACAGGCCCATATAACCCAAAACAAGTTTTACTAACCGGGTCATAAAATCCATATCCCATATAATTAAGGTGCTTCCTGCATATCAACTTAAGCTATGGTCTTCAATCCGTTTTTATAAAACCGAAACAAAAGTGAGCCCAAAATCTTATACATTGCTTCCACACATTTGCCTGCGAAAGGGAGGATTAGTTATTCTGTTATTTTTATTGAATAGATGTGAGACGACTGAATTTTGATTGGAGGATGTTGAAGTAGTCCCACGAATATTGAAGATGGTCCCACTACATATGTATTTGGGAAGCATTTGAGATTCAATTATTAGTTTTAAACCTAAAAATTTTAAGGGTAATACTTTGGATCACACCCAAAGACAACTTTTGGGACACAATTCAAAAGATGTGTCTATCACTGTGTCACTGTCAGGTCCAGTGACATCATAGGAGAAATATAGACACATCTTTTGGATTGTATCCCAAAAATTGTGTCTTTGGATGTGTCCCAATCTTTACTCAACTTATAATCTACACTTTCTTCATATTAATTTAAAAAAAATATATTTTACTCTACTTTTTCTTGCGCGCCGTGGCCAAAACACAACCAAATAGGGTATTTATGTGACATATTCATGAAACCATCACATCTTAGAGCTGTGCCATCACATCTTAGAGATGTGTCCATGAAAGTACTGAAGGATGGCTTTACTCTCTTGAGTTGCAATTGCAATTTAAAACAAGAACTCCATGATAATGAATTGAACAAATCATGCATGGAAAGAACTCGTGTACAAATGAATAAATAAAAAGACTATAGCATTTGTAGAAAAATCATGCACATAAGCATGGAGTCGGGTTCAAGGCATACCTTGAGCAGAATACCCAATTCGGATCGTCTACAGCGTTGTTACGAGCCCGGCAACTTCACCCACAAACGGCTGCAATCTCCAAGCCTCCGTGTACTCTCTTGTACTTCGCATAAGTCGTAGAGGACACTACTAGAGCGATCTCCGTGATAGTCACGCGCTAAATCCCATAGGTCCATGGTGATGGCTTAGAGAGAGAAAATGTGAGAGAGAGGGGAGAGAGAGAGAGAGGCCCATTGCTTCTCGTAAGGTGTGTAAGAGGCAACCCTAGTTATGTGTGTAATATACATATATATAGGCACACACCCTAAGTCTCCAAGGCCAAGGCCCATTGGACCCAATCCAGTGTATGTGGGTGTACAAATAACCCACAATTTTTTACATCTCCCCACTCACCCACATAGGGCTTTTTACTAAAACAATCTCTCGAAACAGAACTTCTCATCTCTTCATACACAGAAATAGAACGTGCGACCTTACAAAAAGAAAGTATAGCGACATGAGTGTAATGCTAAATCATCACCATAACCAACAAGACACATCACTCAGAAGCTTCTCGTGTATGCATTAGACGGTTCAACCACACTGAACACAGCATTCTCAATCCCTTGGTAAAAACAAGTGCTGCACCTCCTCAATGTAATGTACTCATGACATATCAGTAACAAAATACGATTATCGCAGGCCTGCTAATGAGTCACAAAACATGGTGTGTTATTGAATGGTCTTCCGTGAGACCACATGTCAATTAGACTAGCCTGACCGCTTGCCCAGACACACCCCATAGAACAACATTATCTCTTTATCCTAGGATATCATGCTAAAGTAGGTGTCATCAACCGTCCTCTTCATGACATAGTCTCAAGTCGTGAAGGCAGCCAGTTTGTAGGATAACCAATGTCTTGGATATGCTATGTGGCTCACACAGCAATGAAGAGGAATCCATTCACTGCTCCACAATCGATCTCAAAAGCGCATACAATATGAAATGTATGCTATAGCGTTCTTCCATAAAAATGGGCATGTCACTCTGTGTTTGGAAAAACAAGTAATGCTATATGAATCTTAGTCTAGACATTACACAAAACGTCTAACCTGAGTTTTCCAGCATAGTCGCCCCTCTTGGCGCCCGTCTGAAAACTCATATTCGGCTATAAACAGGCTACATGGAGTCGTGGGATCTCTCTATGTTCGACCAAATATAAAGGTCTCATCTTAGCTCCATCTAAGGCGATATATAGAAATAATAAGGGTTTATATCTAGCTCGATGTTCTTATACTGCGTAGATACAAGTGTTCAAGCTCGCTTTCTAAGCGCTATAGACACACATGTCCTAGCTAGCTATCTAAGTGTCATGAACACAAATGTCTTATCTTACTCGCCATCTAAGCGCCACGAACACACATGTCCTAGTTCGCTATCTCGGCGGAAAGGTGAATCACCCGTGTGAGCAGGTCAATTCAACCCCGGTGACATATTAGAATTGTGCATTCATTCCATTTATAACAAATATATATATATGGAAACAACCAGTTTATAAAAACTCGAATAATAATGTCAATGACACAATAAAATGCCTAAGCACATCAAATCTCCAAGTGGAGATGTGCATCAAGACAACTTTCCTTTGCGTAAACTACATCTCAAATGTGACAAAAACGAATGTCTACGTGCCAGAATGATTTTGAGATCTTTTGCATATGCTCAGGCTTATGTGCTATCACCGTAGATGAGCACAACCTCATTGCTTACGAGGTGAAGAACCTAGCCACTGCAAAAACTCTTCAACCAAAACAGCTTCTCGAATAGCTGCAGAGCACACCACATATTATGCTTCCATCGTGGACAGTATAAGGCAAGGTCCACAATCCTGCGAACATATCGCAAGATACTCTGTACTACTCTCTAGTGATAGGACCAGGGTTGCTACAACAACGACTAATTAAACAAACCGCATAGCAGACATCTAACCGAGTACACACATTAGCATACTTTAGATTTCCTATTGCGGATGCATATTGCAATCTGGACATTTGCTTCCTCTTCTCATTATTATTAAGACATTGATCCAAGGTCAAGGTAAGTCCCAAAAAATGGGATGTCAATTACAGCTCTTTATGTGAAAATAATTCAAGAACCCTCGAGAGAAGCTTCTGAGAACAATCTCTCACAATCTAAACTCCCAACACATAGTTGGCATCACCCATATCCTCAATCTCAAACTAAAAGGACAACCACTCTCAAGTGGTAACAATAGAACTCATCTCATTCCCAGCTAGAAGAATGTCATCAAAATGCAAAGAATTAGAACACTTTTCTTGGACCGTTTAATGTATACACATTGTACCACTGCTTAGACGATTGCTGGCTTGAGATGATAAATGGAATGTTGGGGATAACAAACTTTTGCGCTCGTTCCTTTGGTCACAAAACCAATGGGATGATCCAAATTAATCTTTTTGTCTTGTTCTCCATTGAGAAAAATAGTTTAAACATCCAACTGAAAAAGTTCTAAAACTAAATGTGCGACAATTGCTAAGATAAGGCGAATGGAGTCAGATCTCACCTTTTGGGAAAACATGTTTCCATGGTCTATACCTCTCTGGGATCGCCACAAGGTGCACCTAATACTTGTCAATTGGGCCATCTGCCTTGCGTTAAATTTTGAAAACACACTTGTCTCCAATAGTCTTACGCACAGGCAGAATATCAACTAACTCCAAGACCTTATTCGCGTCCATGGAGCTCATCTCATTTGGCATAACAACTATCCACGCAGCTTCAACAGATGAGGAAAAACGCTTCATCAAAAGAAGCAGGCTCATCCTTATCAACTTGTGCACACATTTGCACACATGAAAATGTCTCCCTCAATTTCAAAACGATGACAAAGAACTTTTTCCTCATCACTTATGGTATACTACCTGAGAATCTTGAGTGCCTAGTGGTGCACTCCCACTATCTGGTACACTCCCACTAGCATCTAGTGGTGTACCCCCACTCGGCTGGAGACTTGTACCATTTTTCAGCGATTACTGGATGTGGAATCTAAATCTCCCCACCCTCGCCTAAAGATGGTATGTTGTCTTCAACATCCTCTAAATCATAGAGGCCAAGATATCTCTTAGTATTACCAACTTGGGGAAGTCATTCTCAATATCATGTGGCACCATTTCTGTCACTCCTATACCCGCTAGTCCATTATACAGAACATAGCCCTTTGAGCTATTTGTGATGCCCCGCAAAAATAAAGTGTATTCCATTGAAAGATACATTTGTGACACCCCATAAAAATAAAGCGTATTTCTATCGAAAAATGATATGAATTACACTTTGATTCTGTAAAATGAAAGTACAATATTTCTTTAAAACTCCCAACATGCCCATATTCTCCACGAATCTCCTATATCATCCTTAGCCTTATCTCCCTTCCAGGCTTTGGTTACCGGCACTACCTGCATCTAAAAACCACACCGGGAAGTATCCAATATAACAGGAATAATAAAGGCTCAAAACGATAATGACAAACAAATAAATAGAGCGACATCAAATCAATTGACCAGTCTCACAACCCAACTGCTCACACTACCCAAACACTCATACCAAGAGCATCATACCAGGTTCTTCTTGGTCACACAGCAAAGGCCACCAATCTCACCTCACCCGTCTCTAGTATGTCGGTCCCTAGGGCATGTTGGCATGTTCGTAGGTGCCCCCTACTCATGAATCATTCAGTTTCATTTCACTAATTCAACCACTTACTCAATTGCTTTCACAAAAGAAGTCACACAGCAAAGAGCCACCTCACCTCACCTCATCTCATCTCACCTCACCTCACCTCACCTCACCCGTCTCCAGTGCATCGGTCCCTGAAGCAAGTTGGCTTGTTGGTGGGTGCTTATTGCTTATGGACCCTTTAGACCAATAACAACACATATTCATGGATTCGAAATGAAAGCACAATAAAACTGCAAAAGAGTACAAATAGAGATAACAAGAAATACTCCGGAGAATTAGAAAGCATATTGTACACAACCCGGTACCTATAAATGATGTTGAGCAACTCCCAAACACTTTTCTTCTTCTTTCTTTTCTCTCTCGGCCTAACTCTCTCTTTTACTATTTTCTTTCTTGCCAAAGAATGAGAGTGAGGGGGTTTTATAAGGGAGGGGAAGGGTCACCAATATGTATATATATTATACACAACACCTGACAAGACACCTCACAAGCACTCAAGCACACAAGATACCTCACAAGTACTCAAGCACACAAGACACCTCACATGGACACCTATCAAGCACACAACACACCTCATATGGACACCTACACAAACATATGGGAATACGCTTCATTTTTGCGGGGAGTTATACTATTGGAATATCTTATAAAGATACGCATTCTAGTTCTTGGGCATAGTTTCTCACACTTATGCGAGGTATAGTGAACATTACCTCATGAGCCCCATGGGCGTAAAATGCTCCAAAATGAACTTTTTGTCTTTCCATAGCTCATAAGGGGGTACTAAGGAATTGAATGAGAGGAGGCACTCTAGTATGTAAGTAGCAATCAATAGTACATCCCCCCAAAACAACATTGGGAGGTTGACTTGTGCCATCATAGTCCTAGCCATATCTAGGAATGTCCTATTCTTTCTTTCTGCAACACCATATTGTTGTAGAGTTTCTGAAATAGGAAATTGTCTGCGTTTTCCCTTTGTCTTCACACAGTTCCCTGAACTGATTAAAAATGTACTCGCGATCCTCACATCGCTCAAAATTATCTATAAAAGTGAGAAAATGAGAGGCGCTATGACGTGCCTTTATAACCATAGGTCCACATATATCTGAGTAAACTAGCCCTGATGCTTGAGTAGCTCTAATAGCCTCTCAAAAAGACTTTCGTCATGCTTTGCCAACTAAGCAAGACTCACATATAAGTAGGTCAACCTATCACATCCTATCACATCCTATGTGTTCAAGTCTAGCATGCCATGTCTCAAAATAAATGAATAACAGAGGAAACTAGAATTAATAAAAACAATTCTTAAGTAGTTATCTCTAGATAACCATGCCCTGGTAACACTACCACCCAAAAACATCCATCCTATTACCACCGAATTTGAAAAAATGCCTTCGACTGCGCTCTTCCACCTTGTTAGTCGTGGGCGCAAACTAGCCCCAACCTGCCTCTTGGCGAGTGTACTTTTACAATTGCGTTTAGGCCCACTGGCCTTGCGCTTACTTCCACTTATGGAAGTTGTGGTCAAGAATGTAGCTATACAGTTTGCCTTACATTTTCGCGCTCCATATTTAGCTCAACATGTCGGAAAGTGTCAAAAATAAAAAATTTAACATTTCCGTTACGGATCATGATTTGTTTTCAGTGGACCTGCGAATCAGGCAAAAAACTAACCATAGCTTGAAACTGTAGTTCGCCAGTAAAGATGTTCCCAGTAATCTGAAATCATGAATCATACCCGACATCGACCTTAGATGTTCAGTCATCGTGTACTTGGAACGTTTCCTTTACTTTCCCAAACTTCATAACTAGCTGTTCAATCTAGTAGTGAATGTGCCACCGAAAAACAAATTTGATCTAATCTCACAATACTTTGTCTGTTGGGTAGTACATATACATCCCAACAACATAATGGTGCATGCTGCTTATCATAAAGCGCGTGCCATAATCCTTCTCGAGTCAAGTGCTATAGGCTATCAAGGTGATAACGATGTTGGACCGGAGGCCCATTATTTGGTTGAATGGTTGAACCATAGAATAAGTCGAAAGCCCATAAGCTCTTACTCATTCTGTAGGTGTGTTACTTTGCAGTGCCATGTTAACAAAAATTAGTCCCTTTTAAACTTGTTATCTTTGTAAATATTAACATAGTGTGGTTTGAAAAATATTGGAGAACATGTGCAAGGGAATGACATTATTATTTGCACATTTCATAAAGTTTGTTTTAAAATCCAATCACAAATGAATTTTCCCTTATTTACAATTTAAGACCAAAAAATTTGCTATTGCTCATTAATCAAATCTTAATTTTGTAAATCAATAAAAACCTTCTATAATTGATTTTTCTAAACAAACATCAATTAGATGGTACAATTACCTATCTAAGATCATCCACAAGATATAAAGTGTGTCATATCAAACCAAACCAAACCAAACCAAACCAAACCAAGCCTTGTGTCCCAATCAATTGGGGTCGGCTGTATGAATCCTTTTTCTCCATTCTGCCCGATCAAGAGCTAAATGCTCATTTAAATTATATATATTCATATCTTGTTGCACTACATATTCCCAAGTCAGTCTAGGTCTGCCTTTCCCTCTAACAATTCCAGACACTACGATCTTATCACTCTTTCGCACAAGTGCATCTACAGGTCTTCGTTGCACATGGCCGAACCATCTAAGTCTAATCTCCCTCAACTTATCCTCAATATGTGTCACTCCTACAGTCTCTCGGATGTACTCATTTCTAATTCTATCTTTCCTAGTCTTACCACATATCCATCTTAGCATCCTCATCTCCGCTACACTCACTTTGCTAATGTGTTGTTTCTTAGTTGCCCAACACTCTGTCCCGTAGAGCATAGCTGGCCTAATAGTTGTCCTATAAAATTTTTCTTTCAATTTTGATGGTATTCTCCAGTCACATAATACTCCAGAAGCACTCCTCCACTTAAGCCAACCCACTTTAATTCTATGGGTCACGTCATCACCAATCTCTCCGTCTCTACTGATCATTGAACCTAGATAGCGAAAGTGTTCCCTCTTTGGGATCTCCTGATCTTCGATCTTCACTGCTTCGTCATCTTTACTTCCACTGTTGCTAAAAGTACAATCCATGTATTCTATTTTCGTCCTACTTATCTTTAGCCCCTTAGTCTCCAGTGCTTCTCTCCAAGCTTCTAGCTTAGTGTTGATTCCCCTTTTAGTCTCATTAACCAAGACAATATCATCTGCAAACAACATACACCATGGGACCTCATCTCGAATGTGTCTAGTCAATTCATCCATAATTAGGGCGAACAAATAAGGGCTCAAGGCCGACTCCTGGTGCAGGCATACGGTAATTGGGAATTCGCTTGTTTCTCCGGCTGGTGATCTAATTGTAGTACCCGCTTCATCATACATATCCTTCACCACGTCAATATAACCCTTGGTCACTCCTTTCTTCTCTAGCACCCACCAAATTAAATCTCTAGGCACTCTATCATAAGCTTTCTCTAAATCAATAAAAACCATATGTAGATCTTTTTTCTTCTCTCTATACTTTTCCATTAGTCTTCTAAGTAAATAAATTGCTTCCATAGTTGATCTCCCAGGCATAAATCCAAACTGATTTTCTGACACTGATGTTGCGCCTCTTAAGCGATGCTCCATCACTCTCTCCCATAACTTCATAGTATGGCTCATCAACTTAATACCTAGCTCTATAGTTGTTGCATTGTTTTACATCTCCTTTACTCTTATATATAGGCACTAGGATGCTCTTCCTCCACTCATCAGGCATATTTCTAGTCATTAAAATCCTATTAAAAACTTTTGTAAGCCAAGATGCCCCCACATCTCCCAAGCATTTCCAAACCTCAATGGGGATCCCATCTGGTCCCAAGGCCTTGTTGGGTTTCATCTTCTTCAAAGCAAATTCCACCTCAAACTTCCTTATTCTCCGATAGAATCTGTATTCTCTAGTTTCATCGTAACTTCCAGTTTCTTCTTCCATTGTGTTATCCATATGTTTTTCATTCTGCAACTTCTCAAAATAGCTCTTCCACCTTTCCTTAATCTCTTCGTCGTTCACTAATACCCTAGAGTCATCGCTTTTTATACACTTAACCTGATTAATGTCTCTTGTTTTCCTTTCTCTCGACTTAGCAAGCTTATAAATACATTTTTCTCCCTCTCTAGTGTCTAGTTTGGTGAAGAAGGAGTCATAAGCTTCCATTTTAGCAACTCTAACTGTCCTTTTAACCTCTTTATTTGCACATTTATAACTTTTGAAGTGTTCCTCACTTCTATCATTTTGCCACTTCTTAAAGCAATCCTTTTTGGTTTTTACTGCAACTTGTACCTCTTCATTCCACCAACAAGTATCTTTAGAAGCTAACCCTCTTCCCTTCGACTCTCCGAGGACCTCATTCGATATTCTCGTGATGCACCCTACCATTCTATCCCACATAGTATTGCTTCCATCTTCCAAATTCCAAGGTGCTTCTGTATACATTCTCTCTTTGAATATTGCTAGTTTCTCGCCTTTAAGGTTCCACCACCTAGTTCGTGGGTTATAGGGTCTTTTCTAGTATGACATTGTCATTTTATATGGATATCTAAAATAGTAAGTCTATGTTGAGATGTTAAACTCTCTCCTGGGATGACCTTACAGTCTTTACATGCTAAGCGGTCTGCCTTACTCACAAGCAACAAATCGATCTGGCTTCTATTAGATCCACTCTTAAAGGTTATCAAGTGTTCTTTCCTCTTTTTGAAAAAGGTGTTTGCTACTATAAGATCATATGCTACGGCGAAATCTAAAATACTCACCCCTGCCTCATTCTGAACTCCAAAACCATACCCCTCATGCACCCTCTCATACCCAGTTCTATCTTTGCTTACATGGCCATTAAAATCTCCACCTATAATTATCTTCTCTATTCCCAGTATTTCTTGCATTAAAGCATCTAGCTCATCCCATAATTACTTTTTAGTGTGATCATCCAATCCTACTTGGGACGCGTATACACTAATCACATTAATTATATCCACTCCAACTACAAGTTCGATAAGCAAAATTCTCTCTCCTTTCCTCGTGACTGTTACAACTTTATCCTTGAGGTTCTTGTCAACCACGATTCCGACACCATTTCTATGCCTATCTTTTCCTGTATAGAATATCTTATACCCAGTCTTTTCTACCTCCTTAGCTTTTTCTCCAACCCACTTTGTTTCTTGTAAACATACTACATTAGCCTTCCTTCTAATCATAGTGTCTACTAGTTCCATAGCTTTACCTGTTAAGATTCCTATATTCCAAGTTGCTAACCTAAGCCTATAGTTCTGGACTAGCTTCTTTACCCGCGGTGGCCCAGATGAGCGCGGGAACCCTTGCTTATTTAACACCGCACTCGGGCGTCGATGCGGCGCCCCTTGCACATTTTTCAAAACACCCGAAGACACAAAAAAAACTTAGAGCTCATGTTAAGGTAATTCAAGTGTATGATGTATGAACAAAGAAAACCATCCCTTTACAAATAGGCTTTTCCAATACAACAAGAAGAAACGGTCATCCTCACATTACATTTATAGTCATAAAAAAATAGAGATGCTTTGTTCATATACATACATAAAAACAACCTTAAACATACATGGTGAAGACACAAGCTCCCTAACCTATTAATTAAATCTAAATTAATGCACTAATCACATACACCAAGCACTCGTGCGGTCTATTTAAAAAAAATGAATGGACTAATCCATCACTCCATTTAAGGAGGAGGATTAGAGGTCTCGGGTCATCCAATCACAAACAATAGTAATTTAAAAAATGACCTACAATGCAGTGAGCCTCTAAAAATAATAAAATATAATGCACTAATTCATTGCTAAGCCCGGATAGCTCCCATAAGCTAAGGGAAAAATACAATAAAAAAATTTCTTGATTCTTCACTAATTTAGAAACAATTTCAGGTTTCAAAACTTATTTTAAAACTAATTAGTCAAAGGCTTTTAAATTAACAAATTAATTTAAAACCTCATGGAAAAATTTAAATAACTGAAAAACTGATTTTTCATTATAAATAAAGAATATCCAGAATTCTATCAAGGCCCAAATTAAATTTTTGAATCAATTTAATAAATAAATTAATCCAGTTAAACAAAATTAACTATGAGCAACTAAATTTCTAAAAATACAAAAAATTTGAGGAAATTTGTTCTCCAAGGATTTTTCAGTGGTCTAATATGGTGTTCTAAATACCCCATATTAATTTTTAAAATTAATAGTCTATTTTGGCTATTTTAAGCAATAAAAAAATGTCCATAAGCACAAATTTTTTATGCCCTAAAATAACAAAACCATGAGATAATTATAAAAAAAAAATTCAAAGCTCCAATCAGTGTACAAAAAACACTACTCATTAAATTAAAAAATTAATAACTTCTTTTGTTATATTTTAAGCAATTAATATCGCGTATTCAATACAATATATGCTCTAAAATATATTACAAAGAGCGAGAAAATTCACTAAAAAATTTCCTCAAGCTACCACCAGTGTGCTAAACACATTGTGTTAATTCTCTGAACTAATAATCAATAAAAATATTTTAAGCAATTTAATATGTGTACAAAAACACATAATTATATGCTCTAAAATACTAATATGGTTCAGATAATTGACCAAAAATTATCTATGGATCCCACAAAATTTTATATGGTCTCAAAACAGTGTCCCTTATGTCCCTTATTAATTACAAAAATTAATAATGTATTATGGATATTTTAAGCAATTAAATAAATGTACAAAAGCACTAATTATATGCTCTAAAATGCCATAATACATGATAATTTATCAAAAATTATCTAAAAATCCCTTACAGTGTACTAAACACTGAAAAAATTATAATATTCAAAATTTTATTTTTCAGAATTTTTTTTCTTAAACTAATTAAAAAAAATTGCCAAACAAGCCTTATAAGCTATTCTACTAGAGGCGCCTGAGGAAAAAAACATTCACAGGTTGACTATCATCAACCAAGAAACCATGTATATATTTATATATGTGGGTTGGACCCAGAAACATTATTAATCCATCGCTAATGCCAATATCACAGTTTAATAAAATATCCCAATAAGGCCTAGCAAAACAGATCGTGAATGAGTCATCATTACATGGAGCCGCATCAGAGCCAGTGCTTTTTTTTTTTTTTTTAAATTGACGTTCATCACCTTTTACACCCATCAGCGAACCAGATTCGCAAAGGCATGATCAAGAGCCATCGCAGCATACTTTAATTGTGTACCAATTTTTAGAATTATAAACCACTTTAGGTTGGCTGAAAATAGGCTCGAAGTCTCTTGAAAAAACTTGTGTTTTTTACAATCCAAAAATTAGGGTTTTGATTTTCTCCCTCTACGTAGATAATTAACCTATGAAATTTTATGGGGGGACTCTAGGGATCATGTGGGACACAACTCTATAAAAAATTGGGACAATTATAAGAGTTTTGTATTAGACCCACTTGAAAATTCGGAAATAAAAAAAAAAAGGTTTTATCAAAAGCTTCAAGCAAGCTTTAATGGCAGATTCGTTTTGGGCAAATAAACGGGCGAATCAACAACCTGGCTCTGATACCAATGTAGAAAAATCATGCACACAAGCTTGAAGTCGGGTTCAAGGCATATCTTGAACAGAATACCCAATTCCGATCGTCTACGGCGTTGTTACGAGCCCAGTAACTTCACCCATGAACGCCTGCTATCTCCAAGCCTCCGTGTACTCTCTCGTGCTCCGCATAGGTTGTAGAGGACACTACTAGAGCAATCCCCGTGATTGTCACACGCTAAATCTCATAGCTCTATGGCTATGGCTTTGAGAGAGAAAACGTGCATGAGAGAGAGGGGAGAGAGAGAGAGAGAGAGAGGCCAATTGCTTCTCTTAGGGTGTGTAAGAGGCAATCCTAGTTGCGTGTAATATACATATATATATATATATAGGCATACACCTTAGGTCTCCAAGGCCAAGGCCCATTAGACCCAGTTCAATGTATATAGATGTACAAATAACCCACAATTTCTTACAACATTTAAAATGGTTAATCCGATTACACTAGTGGTTCATGGATTTAGTGCAAAAAAGAAAAGAAAACATTGAGGAAAATATTTTCCTTTCTTTGGTTAACAAAAAAAATAGGGAAAATAGGAAAGAAAAGATAAAAATATTGAGAAATAAATTATAGAAACATATTGTTTAGTCCCTTATTATACAGATTTTGTATATTGAGTGCATCTAAATTAGGTAGTTATGAAATCAATCCCTTAATTGGTGTACAATTTAGGAATTAGTCATTTCTCCTCATTTTCATTTTTTTTATTACCTTTATATCCTTTATCTGTTTTAAATAGAAATTAATTTGAATGTGTTATTTTTAGTCATTGTGTATTATAACAAAAGTGGAGGAGTTATGGGATCATGGCTTCCTAAAACTACAGTAGTTGATTCTGTGTGGTTTAAATGTGATTTTAAACTCAAACATATGTTGATGAGTAATGATTCGTGCACATAAAATGTGCACATAAAGTGTGCACATAAAGATCTAGGCCATTCATTTTGGTGGGTCCTATGTGTGCAGGGATGGACCCCACCAAAATGAATGGCTCGGATCTTTATGTGCACACTTTATGTGCACATTTTATGTGCACGTAGCATTACCCTATGTTGATATAAGATAATCATAATTCAAAAAATTTTGAATTCTAGAATTTCTCACTGTTGTGATTAAAAAGGTGATAAATTTGTACAGGCACGTACGTGATAAATTGTTTGCATCATCGCTTAGTTCGTTATGACTGTGCATGCACGTACGTGATAATTTTGATACTAATATTTAATAGTGTGCCAAATTTATTGCGATGGTGACAAATTTATCACTCACTTGTTTTTAGGAAATAATGGATAAGAGAATTGATAACCCTAAAATCAAGGGATTTCAGTTTTAACAGTGTAATGTGAGAATTTCACCTCTTTTTTTTTGTGTATAAACTGTTTTGTTTATTAAAAAAAGTTCCAAAATTGTGTTATATACAGTTTTGGGAAACGTATTTTTAGGAGATCGTGCATAAGGGAATTAACATCTCTAAAATCAAGGGATTTTTAGTTTAACAGAGTAATGTGGGAGTTCTCACTTTTTTGTGCAAAATTTCTCACTAACTTCATTTACATAATAAATGATCTACTGATTGTAGTCTATATGCAATGTGGAAGTAATTTCTTAGTGCTTATACAAGTGAGAAATTTCTCACAAATTTCACTACATATAACAAATTAGCAATTTATTACAACCTATAAAAGTGAGAAATTTCTCACTAACTTCATCCATATAAAAAATGAGCTATTTATTGTAGTCTATACAAGTGAGAAATTTCTCACTAACATACTTTACATAGCAAGTAAGTAATTTCTTATAGCCTATACAATAAGAAGATCCTCATCAATACTATATGTATGTATACAAATTCATAGAAATGTGTAAATCTATGGCACAGCCGTCGATGAACGCATCAGTCGCAATGCTTTAAACGCTTTGATTTCCGTGAGAAATATCAATTTTTGAACATAAATGGGTAAGAAATTTTCTCCAAAGAGAGATTGACTTCTCTATGGTTTCGTGATCGATTGATGTTGTTGATTATGGGTTGCATATTTGAAATCTTGCTTTTCACTCGCATTTCCGAGAATAAAGGTGAAGTCGAATTTTTGTGCCTAAAACAATTCAATTTCTATGAAAATTTTTGATTTTTTTTTCTCGCAAATGGGTGAGTAATTTATCCACAGAGTGGTTGGCAGCGGAGAGGGGTGGTCGGAGATGGTGAGAGGGGAGGAGGAGGAAGGTGGTGGGTGGTCGTCGGCGGCGGTGGAGGGGATGCGACCCTCTCTCTCGTCTTTCTCCCTCTCTATCTTCATCTTTCTCTCTCTAGCAGATTTTCTCTCCTCTCTCTCCCTCTCTCTCGTCTTTCTCCCTCTCTATCTTCATGCATGCTGATATATATATATATATATATATACGGGGGCAGTTTGGTCCTCTACATAGGTGAGGGACTAATTCTTAAGTTGTGTTATACGAGGAACCAATTTCTAAAAAATGTGACTATAATAGACTATATATTAAGTATCCCTATAAGTTAAGCATATTCAAAGTTATGAGTTATTTCCCTTCATTTATTGATATATCATATATCACAATTACATTTGTAAAAAATTTAATTTTTAATATTATTTAAGCATGGAAAAAAGTACAAGAGAAAACACAATAAGAGAATTTGTTTTCGGTCTTATTTTCTAGTCGTGACATTATACCATATCTAAAGGTGTAGGAAAAAGATTAAAAAAAAAAAAACGCAATTTCTTACTCCTCATCAACAAATCGTTCTCAAAAGATGTGGCAAAGGGTTGCTTCAAATATGCTGCCCCTCCCAAGTAAGCAAATTTGCTTCATGTCCAATTATTATTTTCCCGATTGCTTGAATACCAAAAAAAAAAAAAAGGTAAAAAAAAATGATAGAATCAAAAAAAAATTTGTACCCTATAATTTCAATGAAGTTTCAATTTTGTCATGCATTTTTAATTGTATGACTTTGATCCTTCAAGTTTAAAAACGTTTCAAATTATGTCCTAAAAAGATTATTAAAAAAGTTTAAAACGACAATTTTGAAACTTGAAGGATCAAATCGATACATATGAAAATGTAAGGCCAAAGTGAAACTCTACTAATGAAGAAGGGCACTAAACCATATTTTAGCCGAAATAATAAAATGTAGCAAGATGTATATATCTTGGAGTGATCAACTCACAGTAGGTCCTAAGTATATGCCACACAAGCAACCATTTGGGCCCTACACTTCAATAGGCCCTCAAAATAATAGCCTGTTACATACACTCACGCAAATATATATATATATATATATATATTTGTGTGTGTGTGTGCATGTGTGTTAATTTAAGGAATTTTCTAATGCAACTAATCTTGGGATAAATGCATTTTGCACTCTCCAACTATACCATGTTTGGCACTTTGGTCTCTAAACGAATTTTTTTTCGTATTAAGGAGTCACTAAAAGTGTCCGAGGGGGCAAACTGCCACAAAATGCTAGTTGAGGGACCAAAATGCGAAAAAAAAAAAAAAAAAAAATTTGTTTAGGGATCAAAGTGCCAAACATGGTATACCATGTTAACAACCACGTACTCCAAAAGCTTAAGTTGTTAGAGAGGGTGTAACTTAAGTAATTATACTCTCAACAGTAGGTAAATTAAAACTGAGCCTAACCATAGGGTAACGTATTATAAACCCTTTTTGCATTGTGGTTAACAATAACTTTTCTGAAAAAAAAAAGGTTTTGTATTGTAGCATTTTCTTTTCTTTAACTAAGTATATAGGCTCCTATATTGCTGCTCCTATACTGCTAATTATTAAGGCGGCATCACTAGAGGGGCAGGAGGCCAGTGTTGTCACAGATTATGTTCTTAAGGTGCTAACTCAAAATTCATTTTAAACTCATTAAAAATAAACGGAATAAAGGAAAATCTCATTCATATCCATTTTATTCTGAAAATTGAAAGATTATGGGACTGGAAAATTGTGCCGATACCATCGTGGTTGATGAAATGTTTCGCGGCATTTCAAAAGGGGGAAAAAAAAGAGGCTCACAGCAGGTAAAATAATCAAATAAGTAATTCTTGAACTTTTCAAGATATGGAACTAAGAAAATCCTGAATCTCAGAGAAGGTCTTTAAGTTGATTCCTTGAACTTATATAACCTGTTTGACGACATAATTCTTCTCTCAGAGGGGCGAATTGTGTATCAAAGTCCCCGTGAAAACGTATTTAGAGTTTTCAAATTTATGGGATTCAAATGTCCAGAGAGGAAAGGAGTTGCCGACTTCTTACAAGAGGTAGTACGTAAGGTTTGTTTTGGAATAACATCTTCAGATGCATTTCAATCAATTACATTATGCGCGTGTAACTAAAATCATTGTGATGGTATACTTGACATCACGGAAAGATCGATCAAGAGCAATATTGGGCACAAAAAGACAAACCTTATAGTTTTGTGCCTGTCAATGAGCTTGTTGTTCCCTTTGACAAGGCCAAGAGCCACCCTGCTGCTTTAACAACTAAGGAATATGGAGCATCAGCAAGAAGGAACTGTTGAAAGCCTGCATATCAAGAGAGTACTTGCTTATGAAGAGGAACTGTTTTGCATACACATTCAAGATCACTAAAGTGAGTATCGTGTCAAACTAGACGATGGATTCCAAATGGCTTCAGTTGTCGAACCATTCAAAATTGCTGCAACAAAAAAAATCAGACTCATTGTTGTTCTTTTTTCTGCCTGTTTCAGCTTATTCTAATGGCATTTATTTCGATGACATTATTTCTACGAACCGAAATGCCCAAAAATACAGCAATAGATGGTCGGATTTTCATGGGTGCTCTATTCTTTAATGTAATATTCCTTATCTTCAATGCATACATGGATCTTATATGATGGGAATCATTAAGCTTCCCCTCTTCTACAAGCAAAAGGACCTTCTATTCTTTCCCGCTTGGGCTTACAGTCTAGTAGTCTACCCATTGATGTTGATATTTGGGTGTCCATGACTTATTATGGCATAGGCTTTGATCCATATGTTAGCAGGTGATACTAAATTGAACTTCATACACATAAAATGCTTGGTTCCATATAATCAGATGGGAACTCTTAATGCTAGGTTTTTCAAACAGTGCCTTCCACTACTATGCATAAAACATATGGCTTCAGGACTTTTCCGACTCATGGGGGGCATTAGGAAAGATCATGATTGTTGGAGTCACATTTGCAACATTCGCACTAGTTGCAGCTCTTGTATTCGATGCATTCGTCTTCTCACCAGGTAAAGAAAGTGTAAAATTTACCACAACTGAACACACACACACACATAAATGTAGAGGTAACGATTACTTTGATTGTCTTATATAACACGAAGAAATGGTGGCTGTGGGGTTATTGGCTCTCACCTTTGATGTACGGGCAGGAAAAAAAAAATGCACACACACTCACTCAATTAGATTTGTGGCCGTATCCCCGTGTTCTTAGATTCATTAATTAGGAAATCTTGCTGAAAAATATTTTTTATTTTTTATTTTTTTGTAAAATGACCAAAAAGTACATTTGAAACACAAGTTCCATCTGCAACCGTACCCGAGTCCATATACCGTAGTCGCTAACCATAAAGTACAACACGTACACTTGATGTTTTCACATTGATCCACTCACTCTTACTTTTTTGTTGATGTACTACAGATGTTTGTCGATGAGGTCATGGACTCATTGAGGGAAGCTCTCGTTGGATTACCCGGTGTCAACGGGTTTTAACAGAACAGCTCAAGAGGTTGACCATTGAAGTCGACCATGTAGCCAACCCATCTATAATATATTTATGGATGAGCCAACCTCAGGACTTGATGCCAGGGCTGCAGCAATAGTGATGAGAACAGTGAGGAACACAATGGATATAGGAAGAACTGTGGTCTGCACAATACATCAGCCAAGCATTGACATATTTGAAGCGTTTGATGAGGTCAACCAATCTTTTCAATTCCCAGATTTAAGGATCTTACAGTGTACTTTGGTATATTCCCGTGTTTAAAGAAATTTAATCTGCAATCATTCTCGACTGCGGTTTCTGCTTCTAAAACCAGGAGGTCAAGAGATATATTTTGGATCCTTAGGCCAACATTCCTCCCATCTGCTTCAGTGCTTTTTGAGGTTGGTTGACATACAGAAAAGACTTACAAAGTTTCCATTCAGGTAGGTTGATATACAAATAAGACTTACAAAGTCTCCCATGATTTTTTGTTTTAAGTACTGATCACACCTACAATTTTTGTCTCTACAAGGGAATAAATGGAGTTAATATAATTAAAGATGATGACAATCCAGCAACTTGGATGTTGGAGGTAACTTCGGCGACACAAGAAGCAACTCTTGGACTAGACTTTGCCGGTGTGTACAAGAATTCAGAATTGTACAGGTAATGGCGCATCTAGGATATGAATTCGGTTATACATTTATTTTCTTATCAAAACATATCGAATTGAACAAAGTTCTTTGACTCACTATTGAAGACCTTGTTGTATTTGAGCTATTATTAATATTCCATGGGGCATAAACATAATTCGGAGAAACAAAGCATTGATCGAGGAACTATGCACACCTCCTCCAGGATCCAAAAGATCTACAATTCTCTAGTCGATACTCACAGTCTTTCTTCACCCAATGTCTGGCCTGTCTATCGGAACAACATTGGTCATACGGGCGAAACTCATCATACAGTGCCATGAGATTCTTATTCACAATTATCATAGCTCTAATGTTTGGGACAATATTTTGGGATCTTGGCACCAAAAGGTACATATTGGAGAAACTAGAGAAAAAGAAAATGGCATCCTTTGATCCAATAAAATTCTTTTTTGAATTATTTTCCCAGATTCCGTGTTCCTAACTTGGTTCAAGTTTTCCGAAAATTCAGGGGAAGGCATCAAGATCTCTTTAATGCAATGGGTTCTATGTGTTGAGAAATATTTCCACCAAAGATTAGAGAGACAAAGTGTCCCTCTCTTGTTTTATTAATCAGATTAAGAGGAGAAAAAATAAAATTACAAGAGTGCCCTGTTAATATAAACTAAATACTACTCAACTCATAAACATAAAAAAGTAATAACATCCAACACTCCCCCTCAAGCTGGTACAAAGATATTTCTCATGCCCAGTTTGCTAAGGATGAAGTGAAATGATCCACTTGCGAGACCCTTAGTGAGAATGTCGGCCAATTGTTCCCCAGACTTCACAAATGGAGTACAGATCTGCCCACTATTTAGCTTTTCTTTAATAAAGTGACGGTCAATCTCTACATGCTTAGTCCTGTCATGTTGGACAGGATTGTGGGCAATACTAATGGCTGCCTTACTATCACAATATAATTTCATTGAATCTTCTAGACTTAAACCAAGATCAGACAAGATAATCTGAATCCATAATAGCTCACACACCCCTTGCGCCATAGATCTAAACTCTGCTTCGGCACTAGATCTAGCCACTACAGGCTGTTTCTTGCTCCGCCAGGTTACTAAATTCCCTCCAACAAAGGAACAATACCCCGTTGTCGATCTCCTATCGGTCACGGATCCTGCCCAATCCGTATCAGTAAAGACTTCAGCTCGAGTGTGACTATGCTTACCAAAGAATAGACCTTTCCCTGATGCTGACTTCAGATTACCTCATAATTTGAAAGACGGCATCAAGATGGGTTTGCCTTGGAGAGTGCATAAATTGACTCACCACACTCACAGCAAAGGCAATGTTTGGTCTGGTGTGAGATAAATAAATCAGCTTACCAACCATTCTTTAATATCTCCCTTTTTCTACAGGTTCTCCACTTATATCATCACTAAGTTTCTGATTTGGATCTATTGGAGTATCAATTGTCTTGCTTCCAAGCATCCCTGTTTCCTTTAGTAAGTCCAACACATACTGTCTGTGGGAAATAAAAATCCCATCTTTGGATCTAGCCACTTCAATACCCAATTAGAAATATTTCAAGCTTCCCAAATCTTTAATTTCAAATTCCTCAGCCAGGTAGGTCTTCAAATTCCCCATTTCTTATAGATTATTCCCAGTGAGGACAATATCATCAACATAGACTATCAAGGCTGTTACCTTGCCACTAGGAGAGTGCTTAGTAAATAGTGTATGATCACCTTGGTTTTGTTTGAATCCGTATTTTACCATAGCTTGAGAAAAACGATCAAATCACGCTCTAGGTGATTGTTTAAGCCCATACAATGATTTTCACAGACGGCAGACTTTACCTTCAGTTTTGGTATCCTCAAAACCTGGAGGAACATCCATGTAGACCTCCTCCTCCAAGTCCCCATGCAAGAAGGCGTTCTTTACATCAAACTGGTGCAAAGGCCAGTCTAAATTTGCTGCGAGGGACAATAGTGTTCTTATAGAGTTCATCTTAGCCACTGGAGCAAACGTCTCTTGATAGTCCACTCCATAAGTTTGGGTAAATCCTTTAGCAACTAGCCTTGCTTTTATCTCTCAATGGTTCCATCAACTTTTTATTTCACTGTGGACACCCACTTGCAGCCTACTGTCTTCTTCCCACGAGGTAATTCCACTAATTCCCAAGTACCATTTTTGGAGAGAGCTCTCATCTCTTCAACCATGGCAGATTTCCATTTGGAATTGGATAATGCCTTCTGAACACAATTAGGAACAGAAACAGAGGAAAGACTAGAAACAAAGGCTTTATAAGACGGAGACAACCAAGCATAAGATACAAAATCGGAAAGAGGATATGGGTGTTTAGTACGTGTCCTAGTACCTTTTCGAAGTACAATAGGATTGTCTAAATCATTACTAGGATCAAAAACTAGGGACGAAGGAATACCTGGATCATCACCACTTGAAGAGATTGGTTGAAGCGGAGGAAAAGAACCAGCTTCTAAATCTGCTGCCCCAAACCTCCTTCGCTCCTTCTGTCTCGAGTATGTCAACAACTCTTTCTCTCTCTCTCTCTCTCTCTCTCTCTCTCTCTCTCTCTCTCTCTCTTCAAATGGGACTTCTCCTTCTCTTTTACTTCCTTCCTCACTTTCTCTTAGCTCATCTCCCTTTCCCTCATTTCCCTCATTATTCTCTCTCAATATGTCCTCTTGGTTTTTAACCTCACTCTCTCCTAATACGGCATCTCCTTCTCTATTTCCCCTTGCTACTATATCTTCCTCATCTACTATTCCAATGGTAAACGGTACAGTAGTAGCAGGCATCTCTTCTACACACCACCCCGTTCTCCCCCTAAAGAGGTGGCTGGGAAGACTAGGGCACCAAAAAATAAGAGGAAGTTTCATGGAAGGTGATATCCATGGAGACAAACCACTTATGGGAAGGAGGATGGTAACACTTATACCCCTTTTGAGTAAGAGAGTAACCAACAAAGACACACTTAAGGGCATGGGGATCCAATTTTTTCCGTGAAGGAGAATGGTTGTGAACAAAACAAATACACCCGAACACACGAGGAGGAATAGGAAATAGGAAAGAGGGACGAATAAGAACTTTAACTGGAGATTTTTTTCCAAGAACACGAGTGGGTAAACTGTTAATAAGATAGGCAGCAATTAACACTGCCTTGCCCTAATAACTTATCGAAGCGTGGGTAGAAAACATCATGGACCGAGCAGTCCCTAACAAATGGCGATTCTTCTACTCGGCAACTCCATTTTGTTGAGGAGTATTAGTGCAAGAAGTTTGGTGGATCATGCCATGTTCAGTAAAGAAATCCTTAAGGGCCCCATAAATATATTCCCCTTCTTTATCTGAACGGACAACTTTAACAACGGTACTAAATTGAGTGCATACCAATTTGTGAAAAGTTTTAAAAATAGAATACACATCACTTTTCTCTTTCATCAAATACACCCAAGTAGTACGAGAGAAATCATCAATAAATGTAACAAACCATTTATACCCATTTAAGGAAGAGATATGCGAAGGACCCCAAACATCAGTATGAATCAATTGAAAAGGAACAGAACTTTTATTTAAACTTAAATTAAACGTGGCACGATGATGCTTGCCAAGTTCACATGCTTCACAAAGAGTGTCAGAAATATTCTGATTATTTAATAACGAAATAAACAAAAAATGAAGAAGATGAAAATAAGGATGTCCCAGTCTCTGATGCCATAACCATGCCTCTCAGGGTAGAATTATCCGCATTGTATGATTAGCACTCCTAGGCACACTACTCGCAGCTTCATTAGGCAGCAAAAAATAGAGTCCATCCTTTTCCTTACCACTACCAATTATCTTCTTTGTGGAGAGATCCTGAAAAACACATTGAGTGGGAAAAAAAAGTCATGTGGCTAATAGAGAGAAGGTTTGTAGAAAAATTGGGAACATGAAGAACCGAAGACAAGGACAGTGAGTTAGAAACATGAATGACACCTTTACCAGATATAGGGACTACCATTAGTAGTTCTAACTTTATCTCTACCTGGACATGGAACATATGTAGAAAAAAAAAAGAGAATGACTAGTCATATGATCAGAGGCCCCGGAGTCGATGATCCATGGTTGGTGAGAGATATCATCTACAGTACTAGTAAAATTAGTAACATTACCTACGAGAGCAAAAGAAGTAGATGGTCCCATGGATGTGTCAAATTGTGCCATGATACGCCACAAAGTCTCTAGATTGGTACTACTAATACCTCCAATCGCGGGTGAAGGAGATGAGGATGGAGATGATAACTCCTCAGAAGAATAAGAATCGGAACCAGTGGATAAATGGGCGCGAGGGCCACCTCCTCGCCCACCAGTACGACCGCCACCCTGCCCTCCTCTAGTCGAGGGTGGACGACCATGAAGCTTCTAGAAAGTATCACGGACATGCCCCGGTTTGTTACAGTGATCACACCACTTATCTCTGGCCCCAGTCCCATCTGAAGAACTATCCTTCCGAGAGTTCGGCACGAAACTTTTACCCCCTCGCTGACCAGATGAGGCAAGTGCAGAGCGATCGGTAGAAGGACTATGGAGCATAGTTGAACGACGACTTTCTTCATTTTGAAAATAAGCAAAGGCCTCGCGAAGAGAGGGTAGAGGCTCTAACCCCAGAACACGGCTTCACACAGGATCAAACTCAGAATTAAGTCCAGTGAGAAACTTGAAGATTCGTTCACTTTTAATGTATTCTTTGAAGCTAGTAGCATCAGTAGAACAAACCGGGCGATAATTTTTTAAATGATCAAGACGGGTCCACATTGTACTTAAACATGTAAAATACTGAAGAGCTAACTAGTCACCTTGAACCTCAGCTTCGATCCGCCGTCTTAGCTCATACACTTCTGCTACATTTCCTTTTCGGGCATATGTCTGGGCAAGAGTATCCCAGATATCAAGTGCAGTCTCTATTTCCAAGAAAAAGGCTGCAATACTAGGCTCCATTGAATGGACAAGCCAACTCATAACAAAAAAGTTCTCCACCTCCCATTTCCCGTAGGTGGAATCATCACGACTAGGTGCCTTAAGTGTGCCATCAACATAAACAAACTTGGCCTGACTGCGGAGCCAGAAGGTGGCGGATTGGAACCACGACCTTTAGTTTTCTCCATTAAATAACTTTGTAGTAATCTTCGACCCAGGATTCTCGGCAATGAGGGAATGCTTCTCAGTACCCATAGGAGAATTACCAACACCAGATTTCTCATTGGTGACACCGTCTTTAGACATTGTGAGGGATCAAAAAACTCACAGAGGATTCACACGAGGCAAAACAAGGCAGTCCTAGTCGTCAAAGACACCGAAAAGGTGTACTAGCCACTCTATGGACTATGCATGGGTCCGAAACATGGACTAACAAGTAAAGGAAAAGAACACAGATAATGATTAGATCACAGACTAAAAATTGACCCAAAAAACTATGGTTCAAAGAGAAAAAGAAGGAAAGAGGAAAGGAAGGGAAGCCTTAGGCCAGTTTGGTGACTGGATGACCTAAAAAAGGAGGATCGGCTGGGTCTAGGCTGCCTCAGGAGGTTGTAGCGCAGCCCAGAAAAGCCAAGGTGAAGGGTTGGCTAGGGCTCAGGGTGGTAGGCGAAGGCTGGGCAGTGAGGAAAGAAGGCTGCGCATGTGGTGGTGATTAGTGGCTAATGGCAGTGTAGGTGGTGGTGGTAGAAATTAGGATTCCCCTACTTAGGGTGGCTTTGATACCATGTTGAGAAATATTTCCACCAAAGATTAGAGAGACAAAGTGTCCCTCTCTTATTTCATTAATCACATTAAGAAGAGGAAAGATAAAATTACAAGAGTGCCCCGTTAATATAAACTAAATACTACTCAACTCATAACATAAAAAAGTAATAACATCCAACACTATGTATGATGCCGCTTTGTTTATTGGTGTAAAAAAAACGCCTCATCAGTGCAGCCAATTATTGCTGTTGAAAGAACGGTATTTTATAGAGAAAGAGCAGCAAGGATGTTTTCAGCTTTCCCATATGTCTTTAGACAGGTGAATTACTTCTTTTTGTTCCGTTTTTGTTTTTTTTTTTTTTTTTGGTGGAAGTCATGAGGGCATAGCACATGGAGATATCTTAATGACGTTTTCTACACTGAAACGATAGACTAATTCCTAAATTCAAGGGCGGGAATGGCAACACAATTACCGTAAATTAGGGTGCAAGGGGGAAAAAGGCATCTATATTCTATTATGCAAACTTATGGTTTTGTCATTATTGAATTTAATGTATAATACATGCTAATTTTATTTTATTTTTAAAATTTTTTTCCTGAAAGCTAACCAAAATATTCAAAAGTGAATATAATTGGAGGTATTTGCTAAGTTCCCTAAAGATCACATCAGTTTCCTCCCCAAAATTTATGTATGTATCTGTTCTTCATGTACTTCACATTTTTGCATTACACATTCTATGGGAGGATGATAATAGCAGTTACACTCAATCACAACATCGCATCGCTTCCACAGTTTCATCAGCCTTCTACGCAAAAAATGGAATCTTTTCTCCAGATTTATTATTTCACAGACAGTAATAAGTTCTAATTATTGATATTCATTTTCTTACAATATTATGACATCACAAGAACTTAATATGTCTTCTTTTTTTGTTTTTGTGACACAGAGGATTCCAATTTGGTGGAGGTGGTACTTATTGGATTTGCCGCCCTGCATTTGTCTTTGACTTTATATGGGTTACTTGTTTCACAATTCGGAGACATAAATGGCCGACCAGCTTGAAAAGGTGGAGCAATTTTTAAGGAGTTATCTGCATTTATTATCGCCTTCATTGCTGCCCCTCCGGTAGATATTGATGGTATTCGTGAACCTGTTTTTGGATCTCTACTTTATGGAAATAATATTATCTTAGGTGCCATTATTCCTACTTCTACAGTTATAGGTTTGCACTTTTACCCGATCTGGGAAGCGGCATCCGTTGATGAATGGTTATAGAATGGTGGTCCTTATGAACTAATTGTTCTACACCTCTTACTTGGTGTACCTTGTTACATGGGTTGTGAGTGGGAGTGTATAGACACGACTTTGTGGGATATGTTGGGATCATTGTTGTTGACTTGGTATAGCTGTGTTATTTGGGTTCGCCTTTGCCCTTTCAATCAAGACATTTAACTTCTAGAAAAAATAATATTATTTGCCATAGACACAACTTTCGGTACGTAAAGCTATAAATCTATTTCTAGTGTACTCTGACATGCATACAGGTACAAAGAGTTGTCAATGTAAAGACAATCAGTTTTTTGTGTAGTTTGTCCCTCTTTTTTCTTCTATAACGGATCAACTTCGAAGTATATATTAACGGTTAAATACACTTTATCCCTCTATGATTACACCCATTTTTTACTTTACCCCCTATCATGTATCAAAATCGCAGTCACTGTCACGTACACCATTGGGGAGGCCTCCAAGATGACTCCATTGCGGCGTCGCGGTCTGGTATCGGGCTATACGCAAGATTTAAGATTTAAAAAATAAAGTTAAAAAAATAGTGAAAAATTCTAAAATTATAAGAATAATAAAATGTGTCCAATAGATAACCACAATACACAACCTACCAATTATAATATCACATAAATATCCAATACACATGATGTCGATCTGGTGTAAGAGAATTACACACGACTGGGTAACAGTTGTTCAACACAAAAGTCACAAATTTTGAATATAACAAACATAATTTCAAGATTCAAATATATATATATATGTATATATATATTGTTAGGCATTTTTTATTTCAAATTTCATCACAATTTACATAAAAAGTAATAGTGCCATTTGATATATATTGACAATTGTCACATACTCCCTCTGTCCCAAAATTATTGTCACTTTTAGATTTCAATTTTTTAAGGGAACGTGATTATTGCATGTCTATAATTTCTATTTTCCAAAATTGCCTCTCATAATTATTGCAGGTCTTTTTTGTCTTTTTGAGATTGGATGCAATTTTATTTTGAAAAAGGTAAAAGAGAAAGTTTGCAAATATTTAGTTTTGACTTTTCAAAGGTCACAATTATTTTCAGACATTCCAAAATGGAAAGTGTGACAATAATTTGGGATGGAGGGCGTACTATTTTGAAAAAAAAGATATAATATTAAAATATCTTGGCCCATATTGGCCTATATCGACACACATCGACCGATACTATAAGCAATACACCAACATCTTGGACTATATCGGTCCGATATGGGTAATACTACAACGACATTGTTTAGGACAAGATTGTTTCGGGAGTAAACATCGGCACAGCCCCCCTCGTTACATATAAGATTCAGTATCAGCCGATACTTCAAACCTTGCCCCTTATGGTTCAAAAGTAGACATTTAACCCCATGTGGTGGTGTATTAAGTGCGAATCCTAACGATATTAACTTTTGACTGAAATGACAAATATATCCTACATTTCAGTCACAATCAAATGGTTTAAGTGTGAACTTTTGAACCATAGGTTTTGTAAAGTGAAAATGATTCTAAACCACCAAGGGCAGATACATGGAAATGAAGTTGGGGGGGAGGGGGTTATTGATAGGAATGAAAGTATAAAGTTGCACTCGATGTATTGAGTTTAAGGGGGGTAAAAAAAAATTGGTCTATTTATAGATATTTCTCGCGTGAGTATAAATTTATGTAAAGTTTATAATACTACAAAATCAACTTAGGTTAGGTTAAGTTAATAAGGGAAAAGAGAATTTGTTAGACCCAATACTTAGGATGGATTAGATTCCAAATGCGTCAATATTCATTCAATTGCTTTTTATATGAATTTATGAGTACTTGGCTCATAGTATAGGATGGATAGGATTGCAATAATTGTTGCAAAATGTATGCTGCAATTATTATTCAAGTAATACAAACTAATATACATTTTTTATAAAGTAGGATGGGCTTGGATTAAATTTTTTCCAATATCTAAGGTAGTGGTATAGCAAAATAGGGGTAACTGCATTTTAACCCCTGTACTTTGACCCTTGTTCAAGTCACCCACCTGTACTTTGAAAAGTATCAAAGAACCCTCTTATACTTTAAACTAAAGTGAAAATAATGGAATTCATTAAGTGGCAATGAAATGACAATAATGCCCTCATACACAGGGGGTGGCTCGAACAAAGTTCAAAGTACAGGGGGTAAAATGAATCCTTTCCTAATACTGTTTGGCGGGAATAGTGAATTTTAAACACTTTTTATCCATTTTGAAAGAAAATCTAATGCTTTTACTCTAGTTTAAAGTACGTAGGGGTTCTTTGATACTTTTCAAACTACATGGGGTGACTTGAACAAGGGTCAAAGTACATTGGGGTAAAATGCAGTTTTCCCAAAAAAAAAAACACATGAACAGGGTTGAACACCCCTGTTGGATCCATCTCTGTTGGAATGGGCACTCCCTATCTGTGATGATCTCCAGTAGCTCCAGCCATAGTGCTTCATGTGCAGTGTACCACTATACAAAGGTTACGTATAAGCTGACTACCTATACAACTATCCCCCAAAATACTCAAAAGCTAAAAGTGGGTGACATGCCCTATAAACAAACTAAACTCTAAACCCTGCAGAACCCTCCTCAGAAGTCGTCAATGTGTGACCCATAAAATGAAGCTTCATCCTTTGGGGCAATCTTATCTCCGTTAGCTCCATCCTCATCTAACGGCCCATCATCATCTAGGGGTTCATCAAGATCTTCCAACATAAGTCCATCCTCTAGGTCCTCAACATCATCCTCTGCGGCTTGTGCCATGGCATCTTCTAACTCTGCCTCTCTAATCACAAATCTATGGAGAGGTACTGCCATCACTCCTTCCCACTATGTTGCACATGTTCTATATCAGGTGAGCCTTTGGGTGCTACCGGAGGTACTATAGTCTCATCTACAAGGTCCTCCTCAACCACTAATATATCCTCTCCTACTAGTTTGATAGGGTTTTGTTCCTCATCATCCTTATCCTCCAGCTCCTCGTTAGCTAATAGATCTTTATCCTCTGGGTCCTCATCAGCTAATAGATCCTCATCGGTATGATGTCCTCATCCTCCTCGAGATCCTCATCCTCATCATCATAATCATCTGAACATCAATAATCTGCTGTGGTGCTGGCTCTTCGAGCTCTATCTCGGCCTCGTCATCACTATCCAAGTCTTCATCATCTGTCTCAGCGGCATCGCCTACCATCGGCTCATCATCCTCCTCTGGGGATGGTGGTGGTGGTAGTGGTGGTATCTGTGGAGGTGGCTCCTTTGGAAGTGGTGGTGGCATGCATCTGACGTTTCTAAGAAGATACTAATAAATCCTTAGATCACACAATATCACTAGTGACTCCTCCTCAACCTCAGTGTGTCCTCACGATAGATCGCCTCTACCTGAAGCTCCTCCAGATCCGCAGTCCTCAAGATATGAAAATTATACCATGGATTTGCTCTTAGAGAGGTAGAGTTAGCCAACGTTATCCTCGGGAGGCCAACGCTCTTGTCCGACGATGTAAAGGACCCTGGGGGGTTGGAAACTTGATTACCAGGCTATATGTTTTGCCAACTGCCTTGGCTTTATTCAGAGTTGGCCTCCTGAGGATAACATTGCATGCAGATGGAGCCTCCACAAAGTTTACCATCACTAAGACTTGCTACGAGTAGGTTCCCATCAGGACTAGTAGCTCAAAAATCCTGAGTGGTTGTGTGCTTGAAACGTTGAACCCGACTAAAGGAGTGGTAATCGGCCAGAGTCTGTCCCTTGATATTGCTAGCTGATCGAATGCTGAGGCGAACAGGATATCAGAGGAGCTGCCTGTGTCCACTAACACCCTCTTTACCATATAATTAGCTATGGTGAGAGTCACTACTAGCGGATCATTGTGGGGGCAGTGTAAGCCTTTACATCGTCATACGAGAATGTCAGTACATTGGTTGGTGGGGAGCTGGAGGATTGGACATGTAGGACATCTGCTCGGGATGTTCTAGCATGCCTCTTCCTAGCCGACTGTGAGTCCTGATCGGGAGAGAACAAATCTTAATTACACGTCTTAATTCACATTTGTTAGCTCACTTTATCCTATTTTTGTGTACTTTTACTTTATTTTTCATTTTCTGTCAGGATTTAGAAGAAAGCAATAGTTCCAGGCTAAATAAGGAGAAAAGGCAAAAAGAAAGAATAAGAAAAAGGCATCTCGCACGAGCGGCCCGCTCGCACAACATATCCGTACCTCGCTCGCGCGACCTCCCAAAATTGTGCGACCTATGTAAAAATCAAAGTTGCGTATTTCAATGCACTGAAGACCCCTACGTGAACAAAACAGCCAAATTACATCCAGGAAGGAAAATAAAGCAGTTTTAGTCAGATTAGGTTCACAAAAGCCTTCCAAAACCCTTTACAACTATATATAGATGAATAAAAAGCTATTGGAAGGGGACACATCCTTACAATCATCAACTTTGAAGGAAAGAGGAAGAGAAGATCTAGTTTGAAGGTCTCTAATGGAAACCATCATCTCCATCTTCATGTCTTCATCAACTATGTGCAACTAAACACCCATTCTAGGGTTTCAATGAAACGCTAGCTATATAAAGGGGGAATTCTATGCTTTTTTTATTTTAGGATTTTATGTATTGGATAGTAATTGTATGTTTGAGGATTATTTATATATAATCGATTTTTAATGGTAATAATCAAGAGTACTTTGGATCGATTCTTGTCTTAGATTTTTCCTTATGCTTATTGAACTCAATATTCCTTGATTTCTATGATTGATAGGAGAATTTACATACAATAGTGCTTATGTAATTGTGATGTCTAAATCTTTTATAATTCATGCTTCGGAAAGATGAGTTATGCTACACCCTAGTTATAGGTAGATAATTCATGTGAACCAAAGATGAATTATGCTTAAATTAAACTAGCGATATCCTCTTGTTGATACTATTGAGCTTGTCGCTACAATAGATCGTAACTATCCAATCAAAGAACTTAAAGTAAAAAGTCTAGATCCTCGATGCATAGTTAGTAGTGGATTTTTAATCCTAGATCTCATATCCATTTATTAAAACAGTCTCAAATTTTGCATTAGTTTACTTAGTTTAATTTTAGAATCTTATTTTCAGAATTTTATAGTTTTAATTGCATAGATTAGTTTATAGTAAGAATTTAATCAACAACTATTCAAACTTCTGTTTTTCAATAGCTAACTAGATTTAGGTCTTCTTAATTAAAGGATAAAAATAATCAATCCCTGTGGGTTCGACCTTTATTTCTGCACTACAAATCCTTGAAAAGTAAAGCATTCTTCATATCTTGATTTTGACGAGATCAAGTCCCCTCCACCCGAAGTTCCTCCGGAGATCACGTTGATTTGGATGAGGGGTTGTGGTTGGTCAAAAGCTCGGGCATCTGACCGGGGTTATTTATCTGCGGCGACAAACTCGGCGAGGTGACCCCGCTCGATAAGCTTTTTAATGGCGATCTTTAACTTAAAGAAGTCATCTATATCGTGACCGTGATCTTTGTGGTACTGGCAGAACTTGTCCCGGTTCCTCTTCTCGGGTAGGCTTTTCAGCTTCGTCGTTTGTTTGAGCAGTATCTGGGCCTCGACAGTAGCCATAACTTCATGAATAGGTCGGGAAAGAGGTGTAAAGGCCATCGGGGCCTGATCCTGATCGCCTCTCTGCTGATTTTGCTTCGTCCTCTTTCCCGAGCCCTTCTCAGAACCCTCGCGCTTGCATTTGGATTTTGGGGACTCGTCTCCTGCGAAGCTCATATGCTTAGATTTAGGAATTCTTCTGTGTTAATGTACTTCCTAACCCTCTCAAAGAACTCAACCAGGGTTGCCGGTCGATCGTGGTGGAATGATATAGCCACTTTGGTATGCTGACTCCCGAGCAGAAGGCCGTGATAGTAAGCATTTCGTTCAGGTGGCGAATCTGGAGTCTTTGCTGATTGAAACAATTGAGGTAATCTTCAAGGTATTCTCTCTTGTGCTACTTAACAGCCAGCAATTAGGTGTCTGGTTGTGATCGATCGAGCATCCCCACAAACTGGCTGATGAAGAGCTTGCTGAGTGCCTTGAAATCATTGTCCGTTTGGGGTTTAAGAGCGTGGAACCACTGTACGACTGGCCCCTTAAGAGTGCTAGGAAAGGCTAGGCATTGTAGCTCGTTGATGGTGGTGACCAGTGCCATCTGGGCCTTATAAGTCTGAACATGATCCAATGGGCTCTCTGAACCATCATAAGAATCAAGATGTGGTGGTTTGAATTTTTGCAAGATGGGAAATCTGGTGATCCGCACGATAAAGGGTGACTCAGTTTCTGTATTGCTATAGTCATGGCCTAGCTTGTGGCTCAATTTCTCGATTTGCTTTTGCAAGTCCTTGATTTAGGGCTTGGCATCTTTCTGATCGATCTTCTACTTTGTATCTAAGCAGTATGTCGGGTTAGACGATGGAGCCTCTCCCTCAAAGTGCGTTGTCCTTAAGGATGGGACCCGACTTCATCTCTGGGTAATCGTGTGCCTAAGATCTCCACGACTCTTGACCGGGGGTTCTTTGGCCGACTCCCGGGCCGTTTGTTCTTGCCCCTCCCCTCTAGCAGCACGTCTGCTGTTGATGATCTCTTTGGCGTCCCCCACCCGGTGTGGGTTGGCCCGGGCACGTTGATGGGTCTGCTCGGGGGCCTGGCTGCACTCATTGTTCCCAAACCACCCCAAAGCTGGTGGGGATACCAGACCCGTGCGGGCACGCTATCGGATCCGTGCGGGCCCCCAATTGCGCACGCCATTCCCGGGCTGATCCTCGATTTAAGGGAGCTTATCCTATCGGGCCAGTAGTGCTTCGATCTACTGCTGAGTTTGCCGCTGGCCCTCCAGGAGTTGCGCAATAGCCGCGGTGATCTACTCGGAGATCATGGAAGCGGCCGGTTGCCCGGCCTGTGAATCTGCCTGACCTGTTGGAGCAGCAGTCTTCTTACCCTTCTTTGGCGGCATGTTGATCAGTCACAAATTTTAAGCTATTGTATTCCCATAGACGGCGCTAAACTGATGGTGCTAAAATATGGGTAAGAACAAGAAGAGCAGTTTAAGGAGAAAGAGAGTAAGACCAAAGAAGTTTGTATGTGGTTCGGTCCCGTTAACTAGGTGGCCTAGTCCACGTGTGCATCGGAGCACGTTCACTAATAAATCACCGGTAGCCTTTGGTGAACCAACAAAGAGGGTGGCACTACCAGAAAACCGGCTGGGTGTTTGCGTATGAGTGGTATATATTGCTATTCTGTGAAATGAGAATGCGACCCCTTTAATGGGGGTGAGTGATCTCTTTTATAGATCCAAGAGACCACTCGCACAAGGTAAGTGAGCTAATTAGGAAGCCTAATCTAATTACAACTGATTTGCGCAAATTATGGGAGTTTCCTAAGTGGTTTAGGAAACAACACCCACTTTCCCTTAAGCCTTCTAGCTGAGATAAGAAACTGTTTGGAATCTTATGAAGCAAGCTATGAGACGTGACCGGGCCGCATCCACTGGTCGATGAACCCGAACCGTATTTTCGAGATGTGAGCCCATACTGGGCGGTCTTGGCTGGATGGCTCGGGATGGCCCCATGGTGGGTGCCCTCTGCAGATGACCCGGCATCTCCTTGTTGAGGTGGCAATTTGACTTTGACTTGATATTTTTGTACGTATCAGGTTGCAGATTTGAAATCTTGCTTTTCACTTACATTTTAGAGAACAAAGATGAAGTCGAATTTTTGCGCCTCAAACAATTCAATTTCTGTGAAAAATTTTGGTTTTTTTTTCTCGCAAATTGGTGAGTAATTTTTCCACAAGGTGGTCGGCAGCGGAGAGGGGTGGCCGGAGATGGTGACAGGGGAGGAAGAGGAAGGTGGTGGGTGGTCGCCGGCGGCGATGGACGAGCTGCGACCCTCTCTCTCGTCTTTCTCCCTCTCTATCTTCATCTCTCTATATATATACATATAATGATATGATTTTGAATTTGAAATCCTGATTTCATGCGGAGATATATATATATATATATATATGGGAGCAGTTTGGTCCTCTACATAGGTGAGGGACTAATTCTTAAGTTGTGTTATAATAGGGAACAATTTCTAAAAAGGGTGGCTATAATGGACTATATACTAAGTATCCATATAAATTATGCATTTTCAAAGCTATGAGTCATTTCCCTTCATTTATTGATATATTACAATTATATTTGTAAAAATTTTAATTTTTAATATTATTTAAGCATGAAAGAAATTACAAGAGAAAACACAATAAGAAAATTTGTTTTCGGTTTTATTTTCTTTTCTTTCATGAAATCTACGAACAAAACGTAGGAAAATCTAGTCATGACCATTCTACCACCTCTAAAGGTGTAGGAAAAATATTTTTTTTTTAAAAAAAAACACGCAGTTTCTTGCGCCTCATCAGCAAAACGTTCTCAAAAGAGAAGTGGCAAAGGGTTGCTTCAAATATGCTGCCCCTCCCAAGTAAGCAAATTTGCTTCAGGTCCAATTATTATTTTCGCGATTGCTTGAATACCTAAAAAATAAAAATAATAAAAATAAATAAATAAATAAATAAATAAAAGGTAAAAAAAATGAGAGAATAAAAAAAATTTTAGTACCCTATAATTCCAATGAAGTTTCAATTTTGCCATGCATTTCCAAATGTATCACTTTGATCCTTCAATTTTAAAAACGTGTCAAATTATGTCCTAAAAAGATTATTAAAAAAAAAAGTTTAAAACGACAATTGTGAAACTTGAAGGACCAAATTGATACATACGAAAATGTAAGTCCCAAAGTGAAACTCTACTAATAAAGTAGGGCACTAAACCATATTTTAGCCGAAATAATAAAATATAGTAAGATGTATATATCTTGGAGTGATCAACTCACAGTTGGTCCTATGTATATGCCACACAAGCAACCATTTGGGCCCTCCACTTCAATAGGGGCCCTCAAAATAATAGCCCATTACATACACACAAAAATGTGTGTGTGTGTGTGTGCGCGCGCGCGTGCATGTGTGTTAATTTAAGGAATTTTCTTATGCAAATAATATTGGATTAAATGCATTTTGCACCCTCAAACTATACCATGTTTTACACCCTCAACTCACAGTTGGTCCTAAGTATGACAATTGGAAGTTGCGAGCCCGATGAGTTAGAAGGGGAAGGCAGTGTAGTTCTTAGCTGTCATGATAACGTTATCCTTAATATGAGGAATTAGAGTCCATCAAGGAGTTGAGCCAGATCACGGCCAGCTAGATATGGAAGGATAATCCCTAAAATATTGGGATTGATTGGATCATAATTGGGATAAAGGAAAGAATTGGAGTATAGGAAGGATTCTACGCTCAATCATCTGTTTAGAGCGCAAGTAAAGGAGTCCTTGCCTTATCAAAACTATTATGGCCGCTATAAATCCAAGAACAGGCACACCGTGCAAAGGACTCTGCATCATCTCAAAAATGACACACATACACAACATTCAGAGCATCCAACAACCTTGTGTTCCCCTATTTTTCTGCGTTCATAGCAAATAGGTCTGTCTCTGTTAGTATTTACTTTACTGTTTTCAATCCTTTGAATAATCAGAACCTGTTCTGATCTTGTTCTTTTTTCCTTGTGAGTATTTTCCAAACATTGAATAAGATACCTCCGTATTTTGTTAAATTGTTTATGATTGTTTACCTGGTAGGGTCTTACACTATTTGGCTTGTGCGCTTCAGTACTGCCAAAGGATTTTTGGTGAGGGTACTTTCCTACTCATCGCACACAATCACCTTTTAGAAGTCAGATCTCAAAGCCTTAAGTACCACTCACTCAGGCATATAGGAATTAGTTTGCACATACACCAAGCCTGTCTAGCTCTGGCATGCCCGCGCATGCTACTAGCAAACAGGTTTTGATTGAGTTTCCATACATCTTCATTCAAACTCTCATATACGGGGTCTTGTTTTATGCCATGATTGGATTTGAGTGGAGAGTTAGCACGTTCCTTTGGTATCTATTCTTCAGGTACTTCACATTTTTTGCATTACACATTCTATCGGATGATGATAATAGCAATTAAACCCAATCACAACATCGCATCGCTTCCACAGTTTCATCAGTCTTTTACGCAATATGGAATCTTTTCTTAGGATTTATTATTCCACAGAGAGTAATAAGTTCTAATGATTGAAATTCATTTTCTTACAATATTATGACATCACAAGAACTCAATATGTCTTCCTTTTTTTTGTGACACAGAAAATTCCAATTTGGTGGAGGTGGTACTTATTGGATTTGCCCTGTGTCTTGGACTTTATATGGGTTACTTGTTTCACAATTCGGAGACATAAATGGTCGACCGGCTTGAAACGGTGGAGCAATTTTAAGGAGTCATTTTGGGTATAGACACGACTTTGTGGGATATGTTGGGATCATTATTGCTGGCATGGTATAGCTGTATTATTTGGGTTCACCTTTGCCCTTTCAATCAAGACATTAACTTCCAGAAAAGATAATATTATTTGCCATAGACACAACTTTCGGTACGTTAAGCTATAAGTCGATTTCTAGTGTACTCTGACATACAACCAGGTACAAAGAGTTGTCAATGTAAGGACAATCAGTTTTTTGTGTAGTTTGTCCCTCTCTTTTCTTCTATAACGGATCAACTTTGAAGTTATATATTAACGGTTAGGGTAAATTGCATTTTCCACCCTCAAACTATACCATATTTTGCACTTTGGTCCCTAAACTATTATTTTTCGCATTTTGGTCCCTCAACTATCATTTTGTGGCAGTTTGACCCCTCCGTCACTTTTAGTGACGAAAAAAGTCACTTTTTAGTGACACCAAAAGTGACGCTGAAAGTGACGGAGGGGGCAAACTGCCACAAAATGAAAGTTGAGGGACCAAAATGCGAAAAATAATAGTTTAAGGACCAAAGTGCAAAACAGGGTATAGTTTAAGGGTGCAAAATGCAATTTACCCTAACGGTTAAATACACTTTATCCTCCTATGATTACATCCATTTTTTACTTTACCCACTATCGTGTATCAAAGTCGTAGTCACTGTCACGTACACCATTGGGGAGGCCTACAAACTCCGTTGCAGCGTCGCGATCTAGTATCAAGCGATACGCAAGATTTAAGATTTAAAAAATAAAGTTAAAAAAATAGTGAAAAATTCTAAAATTATAAGAATAATAAAATGTGTCCAATAGATAACCACGATACACAACTGACCAATAATAACATCATATAAATATCCAATACACATGATGTCGATCTAGTGTAAGAGAATTATGCACGAATGGGTAACAGTTGTTCAACACAAAAGTCACAATTTTTGAATATAACAAACAAAATTTCAAGATTAAAATATATATATATATATATGTATAGATATATATTGTTAGGAATTTTTTATTTCAAATTTCATCACAATTTACATAAAAAGTAATAGTGCCATTTGATATATATTGACAATTGTCACATACTCCCTCTGTCCAAAAATTATTGTCACTTTAGAATTTCAACTTTTTAAGGAAACGTACTTATTGCATGTCTATAATTTCTATTTTCCAAAATTGCCTCTCATAATTATTGCAAGTCTTTTTTGTCTTTTTGAGATTGGATATAATTTTGTTTTGAAAAAAGGTAAAAGAGAAAGTTTGCAAATATTTAGTTTTGACTTTTCAAAGATGACAATTATTTTCAGACATTCCAAAATGGAAAGTGTAACAATAATTTGGGATGGAAGGCGTACTAAAAAAAAGATATAATATTAAAATATCTTGGCCCGTATTTGCCTATATCGACACACATCGGCCGGTACTACAAGCGATACGCCAAATGTACCCTACATTTCAGTCCCCCTTGTTACGTATAAGATTCAGTATCAGTCGATACTTCAAACCTTGCCCCTTATGGTTCAAAAGGAGACATTTAACCCCATGTGGTTGTGTATTAAGTGTGAATCCTAACGATATTAACTTTTGACTGAAATGACAAATGTACCCTACATTCAGTCACAAATCAAGTGGTTTAAGTGTGAACTTTTGAACCATAGTGTTTTGTAAAGTGAAAATGATTCTAACCACCAGGGCCAGATACATGGAAATGAGGTGGGGGGGAGGGGGGGGAATTGATTGAATGAAAGTAGAAATTATAGATATTTCTCAAGTATAAATTTCAATAATGTTTATAATAGTACAAAATCAACTTGGGTTAGGTTAAGTTAATACGGGAAAAGAGAATTTGTTAGACCCAATACATAGGATGGATTAGATTCCAATTGCGTCAATATTCGTTCAATTGCTTTTTATATGAATTTATGAGTACTTGGCTCATAGTATAGGATGGATAGGATTGCAATTTTTGTTGCAAAATATATACTGCAATTATTGTTGTAGTAATACAAACTAATATACATTTTTTTCAAAGTAGGGTGGGCTTGGATTAAATTTTTTCCTATATCTAAGGTAGTGGTATAGCAAAATAGGGAAAATTGCATTTTAACCCCTGTACTTTGAACCTTGTTCAAGTGACCCACATGTACTTTGAAAAGTATCAAAGAACTCTCTTATACTTTAAACTAAAGTGAAAATAACGGAATCTCTTAGTGGCAATGAAATGATGAAAATGCCCTCATACACAAGGGGTGACTTGAACAAAGGTCAAAGTACAAGGGGTAAAATGAATCTTTTCCTACTACTGTTTGGTGGGAATAGTGAATTTTTTTACACTTTCCGACCATTTTGACTGGGTCGGACCTCCAGTCGACTGAAGTCCTGAAAACCAAAGAAAATTTCCCTTTTAAAACAGGGGTACAGTCGACTGGGCCCTCTTCCAGTTGACTGTTTTATGGCAACAGTCTCTATTCTACAGCATTTTCTAAGTTTAAAAGCTTTTCAAAATTAAATGAGGATTAAATGCATACGCCAACTTATTCTAAAGTGATCCTCACTAGATCAAAACATTATTAAAACATAATTACAAGTGATTACAATCTATTACAACATTAAGAAATTGTTCTACGATTTCAAGTTAAACAAAGTTAAAAGTCATAGCAATTTTTATTACAATAAGTCTATTGTCCAAAAACTACAAGATCGACATTCAATTTGCCTTCTAAGTGAACTCCAAAACCCACGTGATCACTTCTCCGATTCCTCGCGCGGTATTAACACCTGAAATGGTTATTAGAATAACCACACATATTCAATTTGTTTAAGCTAACGCTTAGTGAATAAAACAACAAATGCACATGAATGATAAACATGCTCATATTCACATCTCTACATTTCATACTAATCGCGGGAGACTCACGTGATACTCCCAATCTGTGACTCCTCGCCAATAAGTCCACGTGAAAGGGTAAGACCCACGATTCTTCTCTTCAATCGTGCGACCTTAATGCCTATATCGGCTCCACAAAATGGCTTAGTGACCACGTGCTCCTTCTGACCCAAATAAGTAACTCAACATGCTCAAATACACAGCACCATGTTCGCGGTAAACAAAACATGTCACCATGCTATTGGGCCTACTTATCAATATAATCGCCCAATAAGAACTACACAATATATCTCTATGAATTAACACATGCTATTCAAACATAACATGAATACACTCCAAGCAATCATTCCATATTACAAAGTTGAATCACTCACCTCCGATATATGCTCTTAAAGTTCGATCCAAAGAAAACCCGTGTACAAAGAACGTGTAGAAGTCCGTCTAGTACAGTTCCTATCGATCAGAATTTCAAATATCAACTTTTATGAAAAATTCTAGAAAATAACTTTTCAGAAAACTTAGCCAAACAGCCCCTAATAGATATCAAAACGAATCTCTTACCTCGGGGAGTTTGAATATGAAATTTAGGAGAAAACAGACGGATAGAAGGTCGTCGTTTGGCGCCGCAAATCTCTGAGCTCCAAAATCTCCCTATGGCCCCCTTTTGGAATATAGGTTAAGACTTATGAAATTTATGAAAGTCATCTCTAACTATACATAGGAAACACTCTCAGAAATTATGTTTACCTTCCCACGAGTTTTCAAAATTCCTAATCAGTCTCTGAAATTTCCTACACAGCTAATTCATAGCTTTACTAGTGAAACCTCAAAATTATAACTGTTTTCGACTAAGTTCCGTTTGTTTGCTAAAACGCAAATTTCTACATGATGTTTTCGAAGTTACTAATTAGCCTACCAAATTAATAGCGTGTTAATTCGTCCTTACCAGGATACTAAAACTAACAACAGAAATATATTCTAAACCAGAAATAATACAGATATTGAAATATATAAGTAAACATTTATTTTCAGATAAACATTTAAAGTATTCCACAGTGACTGTCCCATACTCGGAGAGACGTCACAACAACATATCCTCAATCACCACAGTCTCAAAGGGTTCTCCAACACAGATACCCAAATCGACTCATGAGTCTAAACTCACTCAAACATGTGCCAAAATGCACAACACATCACATTATCATGCATGACAATGTAATGAAATGTAATAACACGCATGCGTGTGTTATAATACTCTCCCCCTTAAAAGAAGTTTGTCCCCAAACTTATACCTCATGTATCAAATAGGTGCGGAAACTGAGTACGCTTCTCATCTTCTATTTTGCATGTCATCTCTTCCGTCGATTGGCTACACCATAACACCTTCACTTTCGATATTACTTTGTTTCGTAAGACTTGATCCTTTTGATCCAAAATCTCTACAAGATACGCAACATACGTCAAATCACTCTGAGTTTCATTTGGTATCGGAGTCATCACTTGATCTCTATCCTTCACTAAGTGCTTACGTAAAAAGGATATATGAAACACATTATGAACTTGAGCATACTCACTAGGAAAGTTCAATCGATATGCTATGGGTGCAACTCTCCTGATGATCTCAAAAGGTCCTATATACCACGGGTTGAGTTTCCCGTATCTCCTAAATCTAGTAATCCCCTTTGAAGGTGACACCTTCAAATATACCAAATCGCCCAAGTCAAATTCCAACGGTCACGTACACTGGTCGGCATAACTCTTATACCTACTCTGAGCTGTCAGTAATCCTTGACGAATTACCTTTATCTTGTCCGTCGTCTCTTGCACAATTTTCGGCCCTTCAATATCCTTTCTCCGACTTCCGTCCAACTAATCGGTGAACGACATACAAGACTATACAAAGCTTCATAAGGAGCCATCCTAATACTCGACTAAAAACTGTTGTTATACGCAAACTCAATCAACGGTAAATGGTCTTTCCAATCCCCTTGAAAATCAAGTACACATAACTGAAGCATATCTTCCAAAATTTGGATTACTCTTTCCGATTGCCCATCGGTCTGAGGATGAAAGGCGGTACTAAAATGCAATTTGGTACCCATTGCTTCTTGCAAGGCTCTCCAAAACTTTGACGTAAAACTACCATCTCTATCTGAAATAATAGAAATTGGATACTATGTATTCTTACAATCTCACGGATATACAACTTAGCTAACGTCATCGGCTTAGTTGTTTGAAGCAGTAGGAAGTGCGACGACTTTGTCAAATGATCAACAATCACCCAAACGATGGTATTCAATCTCTTAGACCTTGGAAATCCACTAACAAAGTCCATTATAATGTGTTCCCATTTCCACTCAGCTATCGGTAATGGTTGTAACAATCCCGAAGGTACTTGGCGTTCGACCTTCACTTGTTGATAACTCGTACATTGCGAAACATAGCATGCTATTTCTATTTTCATTCCTGGCCACCAATAAACATGTCTCAAGTATCTATACATCTTGGTGCTTCTCGGGTGAATGGTGTACTTTGTATTGTGTGCTTCCTCTAGGATATACCATTTCAACTCTTTCTCGTTAGGTACACAAATTCTACCTCTCAATCTCAAAACATCATTTTCAAAAGTGAATCCCGGTTGTTTCCCAGACGAAATCTCATCACAAATCTTCTTCAAAGCCACGTCTTGAAGTTGTTTCTCTATGATCTCGTGAATTAAGAGTAGTTGCACCACAACTGTCGACATCAAGCCACTTTCAATCCTTGGAATCACCTCAAGCTCCAAATTCTCCATATCTTGAATCAATTCTTTCTGAAAAGTCAAATCTAATGCAGTGTTGGTTGGTGCTTTACGACTAAGAGCATCGGCGATGACGTTCGCCTTCTCCGGATGATACTGAATTGACAAGTCGTAGTCCTTCATCAACTCTAGCCATCTCCTCTGCCTCATGTTCAAATCTCATTGCGTAAACAAATACTTTTAACTTTTATGATCTGTATATGTCTCACATTTCTCCCCGTATAGGTAATGATGGTAAATCTTCAATGCAAAAATTATGGCGGCCAATTCTAGATCATGTGTCGAATAGTTCTTCTCGTGCGGTCTAAGTTGTCTCAATGCATAGGCAATGACCTTGTCACTTTGCATAAGTATGCAACCTAAACCTCTATATGAAGCATCACTGTAAATAATAAATCCTTCAGTCCTTGACGGAACGGCTAATATTGGTGCCTTCACTAGTCGGCTCTTCAAGTCTTGAAAACTTTTCTCACATTCTGGACTCCATATAAAAGCAATATCTTTCCTTATTAACTGTGTCATTGGCATTGCAATACGTGAAAAGTCTTTCACAAACCTCCGATAGTAACCAGCTAATCCTAAGAAACTTCAAATATCTGTCACATTCGTCGGTCTCGCCCAATTGGTAACTGCTTCTATCTTCTGAGGGTCTACAAAAATTCATTTCGCCGACACTATATGTCCAAGAAAAGCAATCATGGTCAACCAAAACTCACACTTATTCAATTTACCGAACAATCTCTTATCACATAACCGTTGTAAGACTAATCGTAAATGATGCTCGTCATCTTCAACACTCTTGGAATAGATTAGGATGTCATCTATGAACACAATAACAAACTCATCTAAGTAGTCTTTGAAAACACGATTCATCGGGTCCGTGAAAGCAGCTGGTACGTTAGTCACTCCAAATGGCATAACAAAAAATTCGAAGTGACCATATCTAGTCCTGAAAGCTATCTTCTCAACGTCTTCCTCCTTGACTTTCAACTAATGGTAACCGGATCTCAAGTGGATTTTCAAAATTACCTGTGCCCCTTGCAATTGATTAAACAAGTCATCTATTCACGGCAACGGATACTTGTTTTTAACAGTCAACTTATTCAGCTCTCGATAGTCGATGCACATACACATTGTCCCATCCTTCTTCTTCACAAACAAGACTGGAGCCCCCCATGGTAAAACACTTGGTCGAATAAAACCCTTCTCGAGCAGTTCTTGTAACTGAACTTTCAACTCCTTCAACTCTATTGGTGCCATTCGGTACGGTGCTTTGGATACCGGTTGTGACCCTGGTACTACTTCTATTGTGAACTCAACCTCTCTTTCGATCAATACATCAGGTAACTTATTGGGAGAGACATCTGAATATTCTTGAACTACTGGAATGTCTTCTACTAGTGGTCCAAGAACTCTCATATCAACAATTGAACATAAGAAACCCAAACAACCTTTCTTCAACATCTTACTTGCTTGAATTGTCGATATCAAGTACGGCGGTACGATCACACCCTTATCCTGAAAAGTAAACTCTTCTTGCCCTGCCGGAGAGAAACTAACCTTCTTCTGTTCACAATCAATTCTAGCTTGATTTACCGACAACCAATCCATACCCAAGATAACATCGAAGTAGTTCACTATCAATAGAATCAAATCGACACTCAAGACCTTATCGTCTATCTTGATCTCACACGACTTGAATACCAAAGAAGTTATTAATGGTTCACTAGTGGGCAATGATACGCACAACTCATATCCTAATGGTTCGGATTTAATAGTTAAATGCTTGACAAAGTCACGTGATACAAATGAATGCGTGGGACCAGAATCCATAAGTATAGGTGCAGGATACGAACAAATAGGAAGAATACCTGATACGACGGTATCATCCGTATTTCCCGGCCTAAGCTGAAAGTATCGTCCTTGTTGTTGTGCGACTCATTTCCCTTTATCCACTCAGGGTTCTTTCCTCGATCCGCTTGGCACACTCGAAGCCCCAGTGCTCATTCCCGGTTGTCTCTTACTTGGGTAATTCTTCGCTATATTTCCCAGTTGGCCACATTCAAAACATTTCCCTCTCATCTCTGGGTTATAGCTCTTTGTGTTCGAGATTGTGTTTAGTGTAGTCACATTCGTATTCATAGGACAATTCCTAGATACGTTCCCTAATTGCTTGCAAATGTAGCAGGTGGTCAATTGATAATAGGTTCCTCTGTGTCGCAGATTACATGTCAGGCACAACGGTCTCGAGTCTCCCACGAATGTACTCCCTCCTTGACTCCCTACATACGATCCCAAACTTTGTGTGAACGGTTTCTTCGCGTTACCCTGACTCTTGCCCCTATTGTCATTTGCCCTCTTCCCTTGTTGCCCTTGTCGATATCGGTCGACACTTTTCTCAGCTATGCGGGCGGCTTCCTCTACGAGAGAAACGATCGGGTGTTGTAACATATCCACACGGCCACGGATATTCCCCCTAAGCCCTTCCTCAAACTTCCGAGCTTTATCCCTATCAGTTAGAACTGTAGTTTTCCCAAATCGCAACAAGGCATTGTAACGGGATACATACTCACCCACAGTCATGTCTCCCTGAACTAAACTTGCAAACTCTTGGCATTTTTGAGTATAAGCATATGGCGGAAAGAATCGTTAGTTAAATTCTTCTTTAAATGCTTCCTAAGTGGTCGGCTTCCCTTGTTCAAGTACGTTGTTCCACCAATCCAATGCTTCGCCCATCAACATATCGGATGCGCATAAAATTTTCTCCTCGTCGGTACATATCACAGTACAAAAATGTCTTTCCATGTCCATCATCTAATGATCGGCCAAGTCTATGTCAACCTGTCCATGATACAACGTCGGTTTTTGCTTATGAAACTGTTCCACAATTGTGTGTTGAGGTCGCGGTACTGGTGGTGCATTGATATAACAAATTTCAACTGGTGGAGGCTGAACGTTTATCTATTCTCTTTCACTTACCGGTTGTATAAACTTTTCCACCATATTCACTATTTTGTCCATCCGCGAATGCGGTGACAACTCTCTTACCGGATCAGCCATGATGTTTCAAGAACTTCTCCTGTTAAGTTCAATGCATGATGACTATACACGATATGCCTCAATATAGATATATGTGCACAGTTCATCGCAATCAACAATTGCTAACACATGGAGCATTTCTACAATGATAACAATTCGATTACACACTCCACTCGACGTCGCTCAGCATATATCATCACTCGTTTCCAAGGCTCTAATCTTAAGCTTTGATACCACTAAATGTCACAGCCCAGTCCCACAATAGTATAACCGAAGCCTGTGGCACGCCACCGTGGCTAACCAATTCATTAACGTTCTCAAAAAGAATTTAGATTTATGAACACACGCAGTGGAACAAAACAAACATTTAAAAGTAAGCAATCCAGTCGACTGGGTCGGGCGTCTAGTCGACTGTTTCATCAGTCACAGAGAACAAGAAAACCCCAAGTGCCACCTTCAGTCGACTAACCCCTCCTCCAGTCGACTGATGCCTCAAACTTTCAGTCGACTGGGCTCGTCCAGTCGACTGGGCACTATCCATGCAGAATGTATGTTTTTCGTGCAAAAACCAGTCGACTGAAGTCCTAAAAACAAAAGAAAATTTTCCTTTTAAAACAGGGGTACAGTCGACTGGGCCCTCATCCAGTCGACTGTTTTATGGCAGCTGTCTCTATTCTGCAGCATTTTCTAAGTTTAAAAAATTTTTAAAATCAAATGAGGATTAAACGCATATGCCAACTTATTCTAAAGTGATCCTCACTAGATCAAAACATTATTAAAACATAATTACAAGTGATTACAATCTATTACAACATTAAGAACTCGTTCAATGATTCCGAGTCAAACAAAGTTAAAAGTCATAGCGATTCTTATTACTACAAGTCTATTATCCCAAAACTACAAGATCAACATTCAATGTGCCTTCTAAGTGAACTCCAAAACCCACATGCTCACTTCTCCGATTCCTCGCCGACTAACACCTGAAATGGTTATTAGAATAACCACACATATTCGATTTGTTTAAGCTAACGCTTAGTGAATAAAACAACAAATGCACATGAATGATAAACATGCTCATATTCACATCTCTACATTTCATACTAGTCGCGGGAGACTTACGTGCACATTCCATACTCCCAATCCGTGACTCCTCGGGGCGGGCGCAACACTCGCCAATAAGTCCACGTGAAAGGGTAAGACCCACGATTCTTATCTTCAATCGTGCGACCTTAATGCCTATATCGGCTCCACAAAACGGCTTAGTGGCCTCGTGCTCCTTCTGACCCAAATAAGCAACTCAACATGCTCAAATACATATCACCATGCTCGCGGTAAACAAAACATGTCACCATGCTATTGGGCCTACTTATCAATATAATCGCTCAATATGAACTACACAATATATCTCTATGAATTAACACATGCTATTCAAACATAACATGAATACACTCCAAGCAATCATTCCATATTACAAAGTTGAATCACTCACCTCCGATATACGCTCTTAAAGTTCAATCCAAAGAAAACTCGTGTACACAGAACGTGTAGAAGTCTGTCTAGCACTGTTCCTATCGATCAGAATTTCAAATATCAACTTTTATGAAAAATTCTAGAAAATAACTTTTCAGAAAACTTAGTCAAACAGCCCCTAATAGATATCAAAACGAATCTCTTACCTCGGGGAGTTTCAATATGAAATCTAGGAGAAAACAGACAGACAGAAGGTCATCGTTTGGCGCCGCAAATCTCTAAGCTCCAAAATCTCCCCATGGCCCCCTTTTGGAATATAGTTTAAGACTTATGAAATTTATGAAAGTCATCTCTAACTATATATAGGCAACACTCTCAGAAATTATGTTTACCTCCCCACAAGCTTTCAAAACGCCTAATCAGTCTTTGAAATTTCCTACACAGCTAATTCATAGCTTTACTAGTGAAACCTCAAAATTATAACTGTTTCCGACTAAGTTCCGTTTGGTTGCTAAAACGCAAATTTCTACATGATGTTTCTGAAGTTACTAATTAGCCTACCAAATTAATAGCGTGTTAATTCGTCCTCACCAGGATACTAAAACTAACAACAGAAATATATTCTAAACCAGGAATAATACAGATATTAAAATATATAGGTAAACATTTATTTTCATATAAACATTTAAAGTATTCCACAGTGACCGTCCCATACTCGGAGAGACGTCACAACAACATATCCTCAATCACCACAGTCTCAAAGGGTTTCCAACACAGATACCCAAATCGACTCGTGAGTCTAAACTCACTCAAACATGTGCCAAAATGCACAACACATCACATTATCATGCATAACAATGTAATGAAATGCAATAACACGCATGCGGGTGTTATAAATAGACTATTCTACTGGCTGATAACATCCATAGGCTACTATCCTAGCTGATGAAAGTGTCCCCCATTCAGGTAAGTCTAGACTTGGGATGAACTTGTCATGTGAGCCCCTAATTGGATAGGTGGACCTGTGTGTGGCAACAATGACTGGGCTGATGACCCTCTCATTGAAAATCTAGTAGTTTGTGGCTGGGTACCATCATAGCAACCAGGCTGATGGACTGGGACCATCATTTGTCTAACTTCGAAACCATGGTGCTTGCTTATAGTACGACCATTTGATGCCCGTTCAATCCCTAAGGTCCTAGTATACCCTATCCCATCTGGTTCAAACCTAGTTGGTTACTAGAACTTGACGTGATGTCAAACATACCAAACCTAGGATGAGCCACAAAACCAGCCGCTAAAGGACGGGCAAGAACCTTCACATTCCTATAACTCGATTGTGGGGCCTGGTTTATAGGGACTTGTATAGGTTCCTTCGTGGTGTTGCCCTTTGAAGAAAATACTGGGCCAAATTATTCTGTCATGTATGGCATTTTTCGGTCAATACTTTTAGTAATGTGGCCCCCCATCTTCTGCATCATGTCCGTGAATGGTTTCATAATTGTAGATATTTGTTGCGAATTGGCTTGCAACCAATCATGTAGCGCACTGTCCAAATTAAAACGCATTGCTACTATGTAATCCTTCAGAGCCTGTTGCTCTAGCCCACTTGTAGTGGTCTCAACATTTCCACGCTGTTGTTGGAGTGATTCGTGACTGCTAGTGTGAGACTGGTCACTGGTATTACCATGAACCTCCCCTTCGACGTTTTCTTCTACTGTCAGTGCTGCGACCCCTTTATCTTTTGTCAAATTCTTTTTTGGTGACATGATGATCTGCTCAATTCTTTACAAATGTCCCATCGGGCGTGCCAAAAATTGTATGGCATAAATTATGCAATTGTTAAAGTGCGGGCGTGCCAGACAAATGTCCTCTCCAAGCGAACAATTTCACGAATCAGACGAGTAGAGAAACAGAGGAATGAGATTTTTCTAAATAAGTTTAGATTGCCTTAACCAAAGATTAAGGACTTGAAATGTGAAGAAAGCTGAGACTATTAGAAAGGAAAGCAGAGAACGAAATCCTTAAATCTTTTAAAGGACGTAATCCAATTAGAAGTGGTAATCTCCCCTTCTGACTGGGTTTAATTACAAAGCTACTCTAAATAAACTGACAATTAAAGATAAAGGAAATACATGATGCCAAATATGAAAATGTGCTAAGTATTCTTGATCTCCAGGATCCCTCTTCCCAATTCCTTCGTTCCTTTGAATAACCATGGCTATAACCGCTACCACTTTCCTGAGAAATTGTCCACTATCTCCATGATTTGGGAATAATGGGTCTAGTCCATAACTACATTTGTCATCACTTCGGTGTCACATGTGTTATTTTTTAGAACAACATAACCGCCAATAACCGTCCTGCCACTGACGTGACTTGCAACCTAGATTTTGGCGTTGTCGTGTTGAATCAGCCTGTTTTCTCCATCAGTCGGTCTTCGTACGCATTCGACGTGTAATTCTTCATCAGATTTGGTGGGCCCACTTTTGTCATGCCCCGGAACCACCCAAATAATCCTAGGACACGTGGCACGACACCAAGGTTCTTCTTAAATTATAAAGTTGCAGAAAGCAAAATACTAAAAGTTTTGACCAAAGAACTCAACACGTGTTTTTCAAGGTTTAAACAAATACACCCAAACACATCTTACCAAAATCTCTTTGCAAAAGTAACATTTTTATAGGTCAGAGGGTCCCCAAAAGTACCCCCATTTCTAATTAGAAGTTACAGAAATACTACCTCAGCCCATAACCAATCAACATAGCACGTCCCCTATATTACAATAATTTAAGCCGCTATCATTTTCTACACAAATTCAAATAAATAACTGATTACAATATTCCACTAATTTTACTTATTGAACACAAATCTTTTGAATAAGAATTCAATTAAAATCCCACGCCCACGAATACTCACCAATTCCATTTCTTTTCCTTCTGAGTTCCACCCTGAACATCTACGAGGTTATTCAATAACCACTACAAAATATAAGCTATATGCTTGTGAGAAATGCCAATCATAAACATGGATAATAAACACGCTCAATTTAACATATTACACAAAATTATAGTCTCTGGTAATTATTGGTTCACTCCCACCACTACCAGCTAGCCCGCGGCTCCACTCCCCAAGCCCACATGACTAGTCATGACCCACGCCCTCACACGTGCGGTCCCATAGGCCTCTGGCGGCCGTGATCGTCACCACAAAGATTACCTCATGGTGGTATAGAACTAGCAATTTCCATTGACCCAAATAGGCAACTCAACATGCTCATTTAATCATTACAATATGCTTTCACAAATATTTTGGACATAATTTAACCACATAAATTTTGCCCAATAATAAACTAAATAAATTAAATTAAGCAAATTAGGCATTCTTTGGCATTACAATTGAACCCAACATAAAAGTCATCAAAATATCAAAATTAACATCACTCACCTCTTGGGTTTCGCTCCTAATTGCGAGATTAAAGCCCTATTAACAACCAGGTACAAATCCTATATATAAATTACAAGTTATGTGTCACGACCCATCCCACTACGCGTGAAAATAGGACATATGGCACGCCACCAAGGCTCATCCAAACATCTTATAACTATACGCAGCGGAAAGAACTTTAAAACAACCCTGGGTATTTTAAAACTTAGGAAACATTGCCCTCTGAGTTGAAAAATCCATTGAAAATCGGACTTACAAAAAGTTTTGGCCAAGTGGAAACACATTCAAAAGAATCAGTTCTGAAAACAGAGGTTCAGTCGACTATGGCTAGGGTCCAATCGACTGTGACTAGCAGAAACCAAAACCCAAAATACTCAACAGAGGTCCAGTCGACTGATCAAGGAACCCAGTTGACTATGTTATGCAGAACTAAAATTCATCAGTTTTCAAAGGGGGTCCAGTCGACTGAGTTATGGTATAGTCGACTGGTTTTGCCATTAATAGAAGCAGTAGCCAAAAATCAACAGTGTTCAGTCGACTGCTACTCTTACTATTCACTTTCAGTGTCTCAATCACACGGAATCCAGTGGACTGACATAGGGTCCAGTCGACTGCTCCCCTGCTGGGCAGCCCTGCTGTGAAAATTAACAACTCATGCTTCTCCACACCAACAACAATCACAACCATAACTGAAATACAACATTTAAACTTAACCACAGACGTTCAAATGCAGGATTACCATACTACGGAACTACTCGAAAGATCTATTACAATGTATTACAATTTCCCAATTCTTATACAAGTTTAGGAAATAGGACCAAAATATAAACAAGTGATTCCCCCGGCGTTCTTTAACGGCCTCACTCTTCACGCATCTTCTTGTCTTTCTTTTTATCTGCAATGGAGTACATCTCCACTGCTCAGCTATATGCTGTGCATACAAGTCTAACATGTGCAGTATATAACAAAACATGCTTTAATCTCATAAATCATATCAATAGTCTCTAGGGAGAAAAATACGCATTCATCCGGTAGCGACAAGTCCAAGCCTTAAACCGCGATGTCAATGACAAGTCCAAGCCTACAACCATTACATCCCCACAAGTGCCATGGCAAGTCCAAGCCTACAACCATGCACAGTAGCCGTCGCCACTCAAATTCTCAAACATCGAGAAGCTTACTCTGGCATGAATTTGTATAAGACTCCCCTTTGACCCACATAGACAACTCAACGTGCTCGCGTAAATTTAGACATGCTTTTCACAATTTAGCGTGTGCATAATTAACGGGCCTACAATTAACGCATGGATTTTGCCCGGATCTCAATTTCGTCGTCGAAATATAAAACATGTATTTCTCTATATTTCACAAGTTAGAATTTCATACCTCGTGCGATTTCCCTCAAACTTTGAAGGATCGACTAGGAGTCAAATAATCGTCGGATTTTGAATTTGAGAAAATTCCTACAAGTTTATACATGTTTTTCCCAAAAGTCTAGAATTAAGATTTTTACAAAAATTGGCCAAACACGGCCTAAGTAGTATCAAAACGTAGATCTCACCTCCACGAGTTCAGATACGAAATCTAGAGAAAAACTGACGAACGGAAGGTCGTCGTATTTCGCCGGCAAGCTCGTGGCAACCAATTCTCCCTTCTCTCTTCTCTCTCTAGATATTTGTGAGTTTTGGATGAGAATGACATCTCACCCCCCACCTATTTATAGAAAAACTCTTCAAAAATTGTGTTTACCTCCCCACGAGTTCCTCAAACTTCTAATTAGCTCTCGAAACTTTGCACACGTCCATTTTATAATTTTACGAGTAGAAACTATAAATTTCATAAGTTTTCGACTAGGTTTTGTTTGGATCCAAAAATAACACACAACCTACCTTTTTAATTAACGTATCACTCACGTTCTCACCACAGTTCTCAAATGATATACTAAAGTATCCAAATACAATAATTATACTACACAAGTATAATTACTATTCACGGGAATACCAGATAAAGTCAAATAACATTTAAATCATATAAATGCCATTTACTCATGCTCATACAATGTGAACTGCCATGTTCCCGTGTCCTCACTAACACCTTACCGTTGACTCACAGTCAACCTCAACTCAAATTATTAATAACATTAATAATTTTTAAAAAAATCTCAAATGATGCATTTTCAAAATCATAAATTTCTGGAACGGGTGTGACAACTCTCCCCTTCAAAAAGGAAGTTTGTCCCCAAAATTTACCTTATGCGTCGAATAAGTACGGATACTCATTCTTCATGTCTTCCTCACTTTTCCATGTAGCCTCTTCTACCGTGTGACTACGCCACAATACTTTTACCATCGGAATCGTCTTAGTTCTTAAGACTTGCTCTTTTCGATCTAGAATCTCAACCGATTTTTCCACATAAGTCAAGTCTCCCTGAATCTGCAGCGGTTCAAGTATAATGATCTTACTCGTATCAGTCATACAACGTCTCAACATAGGCACGTGAAACACGTTGTGCACATGCTCCATTTCTGATGATAAAACCAATCGGTAAGCCACCGGCCCTACTCTCTCTAGAATCTTAAAATGTCCTACGAATCTGGGATTGAGCTTTCCCCTCTTTCCAAATCAGACAATGCCTTTCAAAGGCGATGCTCACAAGTATACAAAATCTCCAACTTCAAAATTCATCGGTCGTCATTTAGAGTCCACATAACTCTTATATCGGCTCTGAGCTACCTTAAGTCACTCCTGAATCAGTTTCACCTTCTCAGTAGTCACCTGTATTAACTCAGGTCCTAACAACTTTCTTTCTCCAACCTCGGTCCAACAAACAGGTGATCGACACTTACCACCATACAAAGCTTCATACGGTGCCATTCTGATACTTGACTGAAATCCGTTGTTATACGCAAATTCAATTAACGGGAAGTGGTGCTCCCAATCATTCCCAAAGTCTAATACACACAATCTCAACATATCTTCCAAGGTCTAAATCGTACGTTCTGACTGTCGTCAGTCTGAGGATGAAATGCGGTATTAAAACTCAATATTGTACCCATGGCTTTTTGTAAACTTCCTCAAAATCTTGACGTAAAACTACTATCATGATCGGATATAATCACCACTGGTACCCCATGTAGTCTTACAATCTCTCTCACATACAATTCTGCCAACTTGGACGGTTTAGTCGTCTTGATCGGTAGAAAATGAGCTGACTTGGTTAGTCCGTCAACTATAACCCAAATCTTATCATTCTTATTGAATGATCGGGGAAATCCAGAAACAAAGTCCATTGTAATCTCATCCCACTTCCATTCTAACACTGGCAATGGCTGTAGTAACCCCACGGGTTCTTGTCTCTCTGCTTTAACCTGTTGACATGCCGAACATTTAGATACAAACTTAGCAACTTCACGCTTCATACCCTTCCACCAGAAGTTTTCCCTCAGGTTTCGACACATTTTGTTGCTTCCCGGATGTACTGAATATCGGGTACTATGCGATTCTTCAAGAATCCTCTTTTTCAAGTCCTTCACATTCGGTACACATAATTGATTTTCTAGTTTCAACGTCCCTTGTTCCAACACAAACAGGTCGTCTCCCTAAAGGTATCTCGTCCCTCATTTTGCACAAATAGACATCATTAAATTATTCTTTCTTAATCTCATCAATAATATCTGGGTGTGCTATGATCACCATCATTAAGCCATCATTGGTCCCTGGAATCACATCCAATTCTAAGCGTTCCATCGATTTGATCAATTCTTTTTGTTGTGTTAGCTCGTCGGCTAAATTCCTCGGTGTCTTCCGGCTTAACGCATCGGCTACTACATTCGCCTTTCCCGGATGATACTCAATCGAAAGATCATAATCCTTCATCAACTCCAACCATCTTCGCTGTCTCATGTTCAAGTCCCGTTGGGTGAAAATATATTTCAAACTCTTGTGGTCTGTGAATATCTCACACTTTTCCCCGTATAGGTAGTGTCTCCAAATCTTCAAGGCATGAATTACTGCGGCTAATTCAAGATCATGGGTCGGATAGTTAACCTCATGTGTCTTTAACTGCCTAGAAGCATATGCAATTACTTTACCACCTTGCATAAGCACACATCCCAACCCTTTATGTGAAGCATCACTATAGATTACAAATCCTTCGGTTCCGAATGGTATTGTCAAAATAGGCGCCCTTGTCAAACGTGACTTCAACTCCTGGAAACTGTCTTCACATTCCTGACTCCATTCAAAAATAACACCCTTCCTCATTAATTTTGTCATCGACAATGAAATCTTTGAGAAATGTTCAATAAAACGGCGGTAGTATCCCGCTAATCCCAATAAACTTTGAATTTCAGATACGGAAGTCGGCCTTTGCCAATTCGATACAACTTATACTTTGTGAGGGTCAATTGAAACTCCATTCTTATCAATCACATGACCAAGAAAAGTAATGCTAGGTAACCAAAATTCACATTTCTTAAGTTTTCCAAATAGTTATCTCTCTCGCAATCTCTGAAGCATCAACCTCAAGTGATTCTCATGTTCTATCTCACTCGGTGAATAGATAAGGATATCGTCAATGAATATAATCATAAAGTCGTCCAAATAATCCTTGAATACTCGATTCATAAGATCCATGAACGCGGCTGGTGCATTCGTAACCCCAAACGGCATAACTAAGAACTCATAGTGTCTATAACGCGTTCTGAAAGCTATTTTCTCAACATCTTCGGCCTTCACTTTCAACTGATGGTAACCTGATCTCAATTCTATCTTCGAAAATACTTGAGCCCCACGAAGTTGATCAAATAGGTCATCGATTCTCGGTAGTGGATACTTGTTCTTAATTGTTAACTTGTTCAGTTCCCGGTAATCAACACGCATACGCATCGAACCATCTTTCTTCCTTACAAACAATACTGGAGCTCCCCACGGCGATATACTTGGTTGGATGAAACCTTTGTCAAGTAACTCCTGTAGTTGAACTTTTAGTTCCTTCAATTCTAGTGGTGCCATTCTATATGGTGCTTTGGATACCGGTCTTGAGTCTGGCTTTACCTTAATGGTGAATTCAATTTCCCTCTCAATCAGTACGTCTGGTAAGTCATCGGGGAATACATCCGGGTACTCTCGCACTACTGGGATATCCTCTACTATTAATTCGGTCGCAGAGACATCAGTCACTGAACATAGGAATCCTTGACATCCCTTTTTCAATAACATTCCCGCTCGGATAGTTGAAATCAAATATGGCGGCGGTATAACCCCACTCCCTTGGAAACAAAAGTTTCCATGTACCGGTGATCAAAAATTAACTTCTTTCCGTTCACAGTCTATTGTGGCTTGGTTAAGGGCTAACCAATCCATTCCCAGTATCACATCGAAATGGTTCACCACAATCGGTATAAGGTCTACGGTCATCAACTTCTCGCCTAGTTTGATCTCACAGTTCTTATATACAGTAGACGTCATTATTGATTTACTAAGTGGCACAGCAATAGATAATTCATATCCTAAAGGTGCCGATTCAACATTCAAATGTTCAACAAAAGCATGCGATATAAATGAATGCGTAGACCCCGAGTCGACAAGTATGCATGTTAAGTGTGAACATACAAGCACCATACCTGAGACTACTGTCTCTGAAGCAGTCATATCTCCTGGGTTCATCTGATATGCTCTTCCTTGACATTGTTCAGTCCTTTGTCCTCCGTCATTGGATTATCTGGGCTTCGACCCACTGGAAGCCATAGAACTAACTCCTTACTGAGGATACTTCCTCGGGCAATCCTTGGCTTGGTGTCCAAATACTCCACAATCATAGCACTTGCCTCTCATATCGGGTGTTGAATTAGTGCTACCCCTGCCTTGGTTCCTGTTCTGGGGTTTGGTCATGAAACATCGGCCTGAGTGTGGTCGGTTGCAAAGTGAACACAATGGTATGTTACTTGGCGTTCTCCTGAAATCACTGAAACTAGAACCAGAGCCTCTTTGAAATGGCCTCTTGAAAGATCCGCCTTGGTTCCTATCCCCACTCTCATTGCTTCGTTTACCGTACTGATTCTGCCTCGACCTTTCCATTCCACTCTCAGCCATTAGCGTTGTTTGTTGTACTGCTGCCACAGTCGAATGTTCGTAGGTTTCCACTCTTAGACGAATATTTTCCCTTAAACTCTCTTCGAATTTCCTTGCCCTATCTTCCTCCTCGGGCACTGAACCCTTACCAAACCTCAACAATGTGTTATACTTGGAAGTATACTCCGTTACAGTCATATCTCCTTGCTTGAGGTTATCAAACTCTCGCTTCTTGGCATTGTAGGCAGCTCGCGGAAAGAACCGGCGATTGAATTCTGCCTTAAACCCTTCCCAAGTAATCGGTGCTCCTTTATCTAGGACATTCGCCCACCAGTTCTGGGCTTCATCCCTCAGTACGTCACTTGCGTTCTCAATCTTCTCCCTATCTGACATCGAAATAGATCAAAAAATTAGTTCCATGTCCATGACCCAATGTTCTGCCAATGTTGTATCAAGTGTCCCATGAAATTCCATTGGTTTCTTCCTTGCAAACTGTTCGAATTTTGATCTCAAACCCTTATTTTCAGGCACATTCACCACAGCTATCGGTTCTGGTTCCAATGGAGGTGTTGGAGGTAACCGTTCGAATATATTTCGGATCATATCACCCATATTTCCCATCATTTCTGTCATGTTATTCATACGTCAAGTGTGTGGCGATAGTTTTCGCTCTTCGTCACTCATGATTACAACCCTATAGTTCTCAATGCATAATGCAAGTAAAACAATAACAATATCATGTATGTAAAATAACAAACATATGCATCAAGCATCTCTAATATGTATGGATGCAATCTAGAACATGTGACAATTCACTCAACACTCCACTCGCCGTCGAACGTTCCCAAAGTTTTGTTACCTATAGCTCTGATACCAATAAATGTCACGACCCATCCCACTACACGTGGAAATAGGACACGTGGCACGCCACCAAGGCTCATCCAAACATCTTATAACTATACGCAGCGGAAAGAACTTTAGAACAACCCTGGGTATTTTAAAACTTAGAAAACATTGCCCTCTGAGTAGAAAAATCCATTGAAAATCGGAGTTACAAAAAGTTTTGGCCAAGTGGAAACACATTCAAAAGAATTAGTTCTGAAAACAGAGGTTCAGTCGACTGTGCCTAGGGTCCAATCGACTGTGATAGCAGAAACCAAAACCCAAAATACTCAACAGAGGTCCAGTCGACTGATCAAGGAACCCAGTCGACTGTGTTATGCAGAACTAAAATTCATCAGTTTTCAAAGGGGGTCCAGTCGACTGAGTTATGGTACAGTCAACTGGTTTTGCCATTAATAGAAGCAGTAGCCAAAAATCAACAGTGTTCAGTCGACTGCTACTCTTACTATTCACTTTCAGTGTCTCAATCACACGGGATCCAGTGGACTGACATAGGGTCCAGTCGACTGCTCCCCTACTGGGCAGCTCTGCTGTGAAAATTAACAACTCATGCTTCTCCACACCAACAACAATCACAACCATAACTGAAATACAACATTCAAACTTAACCACAGACGTTCAAATACAGGATTATCATACTACAGAACAACTCGAAAGATCTATTACAATGTATTACAATTTCCCAATTCTTACACAAGTTTAGGAAATAGGACAAAAATATAAACAAGTGATTCCCCTGGTGTTCTGTAACGGCCTCACTCTTCACGCTTCTTCTTGTCTTTCTTTTTATCTGCAATGGAGTACATCTCCACTGCTCAGCTATATGCTGAGCGTACAAGTCTAACATGTGCAATATATAACAAAATATGCTTTAATCTCATAAATCATATCAATAGTCTCTAGGGAGAAAAATACGCATTCATCCGGTAGTAGCAAGTCCAAGCCTTAAACCGCGATGTCAATGGCAAGTCCAAGCCTACAACCATTACATCCCCACAAGTGCCATGGCATGTCCAAGCCTACAACCATGCACAGTAGCCGTCGCTACTCAAATTCTCAAACATCGAGAAGCTTACCCCGGCATGAATTTGTATAAGACTCCCCTTTGACCCACATATACAACTCAACATGCTCGCGTAAATTTAGACATGCTTTTCACAATTTAGCGTGTGCATAATTAACGGGCCTACAATTAACGCATGGATTTTGCCCGGATCTCAATTTCGTCGTCGAAATATAAAACATGTATTTCTCTATATTTCACAAGTTAGAACTTCATATCTCGTGCGATTTCCCTCAAGCTTTGAAGGATCGACTAGGAGGTCAAATAATCATCGAATTTTGAATTTGAGAAAATTCCTACAAGTTTATACCTGTTTTTCCCAAATGTCTAGAATTAAGATTTTTACAAAAATTTGCCAAACATGGCCTAAGTAGTATCAAAACGTAGATCTCACCTCCACGAGTTCAAATACAAAATCTGGAGAAAAACTGACGGACGGAAGGTCGTCGTATGTCGCCGGCAAGCTCGTGGCAACCAAATCTCCCTTCTCTCTCCTCTCTCTAGATATTTGTGAGTTTTGTATGAGAATGACATCTTACCCCCCACCTATTTATAGAAAAACTCTTCGGAAATTGCGTTTACCTCTCCACGAGTTTCTCAAATTTCTAATTAGCTCTCGAAACTTCACACACGTCCATTTTATAATTTTACGAGTAGAAACTATAAATTTCATAAGTTTTCGACTAGGTTTTGTTTGGGTCCAAAAATAACGTCCGAAAACTATATTCTGTGAAATCTCTACACAACCTACCTTTTTAATTAACGTATCACTCACGTTCTCACCACAGTTCTCAAATGATATACTAAAGTATCCAAATACCAGAATTATACTACACAGGTATAATTACTATTCACAGGAATACCAGATAAAGTCAAATAACATTTAAATCATATAAATGTCATTTGCTCATGCTCGTACAATGTGAACTGCCATGTTCCCGTGTCCTCACTGACACCTTACCGTTGACTCACAGTCAACCTCAACTCAAATTATTAATAACATTAATAATTAAAAAAAATCTCAAATGATGCATTTTCAAAATTATAAATTTCTGGAACGGGTGTGACATTATGAGCTAAGCCCCCAAAATGGGTCGCAGAAAAACTGTCACAGAACCTAGCCAAATTGGTACCAAAATACTAGTCTCACCTCCAAGAGTCCGAATATGTAGCCTGTTTTGAAAACCGACGTCGTTTGATGGGTGAACCGTCATCGCGAAGCTCGACGAAACCCGCGAGCTCGTACGCCATTTTCGACTGACTTAAATCTAACCGAGAAGATGAAGACTTAGTCTTCATCCACAAACTTCCAAACTTATATACTAAGCTAATTTTCCATATTTATTATAAAACCCCCCATTAGTTCTGATTATTACAATTAAGTCCCTATTAGTTATGAATCATATCAAAAACTATTCCAAACTTAAATGAGTATTTGTTTATGTCTCGCATGAGCCCCATAAGTGGTCCTATATAATTATATGAAATTGCTAATTAGCCTACTAGTTATGTAACGTATTCAATTCACGCATACAAAGGTACCCTTAACTGACCACAAAAGTAGACTCCAACTAAAAACATGATATTATTAGTAATAAAATAATAAATCATTTAAGCTTTAATAAACATTTAGGCACATAAGGTATTTCACATATTACTGTCCCACCTCAACTGTGACCCACCAACACATGTCCCAACTTGGGGCTGCCACACTGGCCCCAGTTGGGTTATCAACTGAGCACCTAAAATCAACGTAGTGGGTCAAGACCCACCTCTCACATATACTCAAATCATCATTAAATAATTAATAATGCATGCTAAATGATGATTAAAATAATCCGCCAGAGCGGGTGTTATATCTCTCTCCTCCTTAAAAAGAAGTTTGTCCTCAAACTTGCGTCATTGTACAAGTCAGCAGATCACAAATCACATATGGTCTTCTCGATCAAATGATCATAACATTAAACTCAACCAATAAAATAACTGTAGCCTACAATACTAAATATTTCCGATTGGAAATTCCTTTTGGATGCTCAATACACATCGATCAGATCTCATATACCCAAAAACCCCTCACATGCTGAAACACGATTCTACTCTCACAGATCATATGATAGAATCAACAGTTTAGTACATAGATATATAATATGCACAAATCAAAACCCATCATCTCAATTCATACCGAAAAAGGTCTCAGCAATACCCGTTTCACTCTTATCTTAACCATATCGATGGTTCCAAACACTCCCAAATATCCCATAGGGTGCAATTCGAATACATTAACAGTCATTTGATATCAACCACCAATTTATTAGCATTAAATGCATTTCCCAATCACACTTGAAATCCAACACATATACTTGTCCTTTAGTATTTCAGTTTACCCATTCAAACCTTTTTTTTCAGCTCATAACATTCATTTTCATTTATTCACAACGGCAATATAATCAGTGAAACAAAGTCAACCACATATGCCATCTCATGAATCCTTACCAGTTCCTTACCCTTAACAAATGATCACTTTGTTATCCCCAAGTCTCTTTTTGGTTACATCAAATCCTTTCGTTTCAACATAAACAATTCTGGTTTTTAACGACCCAACTTTTTTTAACTCTCCATGCCATAATTTACGTGCACCTCTTAGTGTATCCATATATATATATACTGATGTACAACATATTCCCATTTTTCATCATTCTCGAGATTGTTCTCAAAATCTATCACTTCAATTACAAGTATCACTAACCACAGTTGCCATTATCATCCACTTACACCTCTTAAAACATAATTCATTTCCTAATTTCTCCAAACCTTGAATCTCTCATGTCATTATGTATTTTCAGTTCTCACATCATAAATCAAGTTTAATTTGAGACAATACCAAGACAAATGTGTCAATATCACAATTTGTCAACTTACCATATCCAAATGCTGAACATTTCTCCCAAACTTTCACTTTAGAAATTTTAAGTTTGATCTAAATCCCAAAATCAAATACCATAAATGTAGTCACTTCGTAACCGTACAATCCCCATCATATATGTTAGAATTTCACAAAAGATTTCCAAATTTCTATATAGCTTTCCACAACTTCCCTTCTCAGTACCAATTTCTCTTTCCCCCAACAATGCAAGAGGTTCTTATCACTAAAATTCTAGAGACTCAACTTTCCCAGTCTTTCCTTTAATCAACCTCTATTAAACTTTACAATAATATCCCACTTGTTATCCAGTTTCACTTTATTACATTTCAGGCATAGGTTATACCACACTTATCCAAGTACTCATTCAAAGCAACAAACAAATAGATTTCATTTCGCAAATTGTCATTTTTTATTGTTCTTGTGTATTTCCAACAATTAAACCCTCTTTCCGATAAGACTTTTCATTTCTTATTTTGAAATCCAAGATGCCCTTCACAATCAAATTCCCACAAATTCAACTAGTTCTAATACCAATATCCTCAAATTACAATTCATACCAAACTTTCATAGGCCATATCACACATGAAATACCTCTCGTTCATGAAATTTCTGAATCCAACCAATTCAACTCAAACTCTTCGAATTCTAAAACTCATCCGTATACACTGTCAGTTTATTCAGTCAACCAAACTTTACCACATCGTCATGCCTCAACCAATCACGGCTAGTTTAAACTTTTGTTTAAAATCTTTTAAAGCTTTTGCATTTAATACCCAGAGGGTAGAATAATCATTTGAATTTTTTTTTTCCAAAATACACACAAAATAAAATATTTTGAATGAGAAATTCAACGGCGAAAATGACATGCATTTCGAGCTTCATAGACCAAGTTTTGAATATTTTAATCCCTGAAATTCCAAAACTCCACCAACAAACCACATAATAACTCTATCCATATTTTGCCCACGAAAACCCAATCATTCAAGCATAAATCGATGTGTCAAAAATGTTAAGCATATCCTCTAAATAATAACACAACTCCCAAACCCATTTGATATATCCTCAACTTTTATTGCAACTTCCTTCTTGAATGGAAAATATTTTAAAGCATTTTTTTCCAAATATTTAAAATAACTTGAAAATGAATTTCAAAATTTCTTAAAAATTCTTCAACACAATTGGAATCAATAAATTCAATGCAACCATTCTGATGTACTCATCTCCATCTCCAAAATAACTTTTCACGTGTACAAAAGAAAATGCTCTTTTTTTTTCAAAAATAATTTTAAAATTCCATAATCTTATAATGCTACATTTTACTCGTGTGAATCCTCCATTTCACCAAAATTCTACAACTTAAATCCAACTATTCTAAACCTCAAGAGTAAATCCCCAACCATCATCCAGGTAATCCATTGTAACCACATTTGGTTCCAAACATAACTTTTCCGTCCCTTTCCTAAAAATCATCCCTTCGGTCCTTTATATCCAAATTTAAATCCCAAATCCCTTTTAAATTATGCATCCTCTTATAACTATCCAAACAACCCTTCACTTGTAAAAGTGAATCCTTGTCCTAATTCTTAAGGTTAATTTAATTCATTTTTATCCGTTCACTCATTCTGCAGTCTTTTCTCATTATAATCACTTATAACATAATTTATATTCACCCCTTGCAACCTACTTTGACAAATCAAATATACAACCATTCAATTTTACCCAATTATTCCCAACTTTACCCAAACTACTGACAAACATGAATACACCGTAATAGGGTCGAGTGATTCCTCAAACCCAATAAGAATAACCAATCAATACAACACCATAACAGGATTGAGAGATTCCCCAAACCCAGTAATATAAACAGTCAATACAAGACCATAATAGAGTTGAGAGATTCCTCAAACCCAATAAGAATAACCAATCAATACAACACCATAACAGGGTTGATAGATTCCCCAAACCCAATAGAAAATAATTATATGGTTGAGAGATTCCTCAACAAATTCATATAACAAAACCAACTGTATAACCTCGTCATTTCCAGTTATCCCAGCAAACTCCATATACACCCCATTTCTCAAGAAATACCCTGAATTTGGTTAATATACCCCAAACAAAATAAGAATACGAACCTCCAAATAAATAAACCAAATAAATAGTAGTCACATAACGGGTGCCCCAAATACCATACTCACATGACTAACCCTATAGAAAGCCAGACCATTAAAATCATACCCCTCCTCAGAGAATTAGGAAAATAATAAGAAAAACCCACCATATGAAGCAGTGTCAGCATAAATACCCATAACGCCCACAATATAAATATCATAAGAAAACCGCAATATCCAATACCACAATTCTCATATCGAAGAGTCAACAAATAATAAAAAGACCCTCCGTAATAAAGAAATCCCGAAACCAGAACCATTGTCGAAAGTATAATAACGAATATCCATATATAAGAATACCTGATCACATACTCAACACATAGAAGATTATCCATATCCAAAAGTTTTGCTATATAGCTTTATCATCTTTTTTTTTTTCATAACTCATTCACCATGTCAAGTGTTAATAACACAATCCAATCCTCAAAACGAAACACTCATGCCAATCCCAGTAAATAATAAATAATTATCTCTGACATAAATCCCAAGTCAATATCAGAATGTAGGAGCTTCAATAACATCCCATAACTCAATAACCCAAGTTAAAATACTCATCATAAATTATCAACAAATAATCCGTAGAAAATCAATTCCTTTTTTTTTACTACCCAAACTTTATCCCGGAGCCATACTCTCATAGAATATCATTAACTCAGAAAACACAGTTTTCACACATTAATTCTTACCAATAGCATTAGCTTTTGACATTCTTATAAATGCCATGATATTCTTTTATTCTTTCACCATTTTAATTTGCTTTAAACATAATCAACATACCTCACTGAACCCATTCTTATCGTCGAATTGACATCTCATCACAGTTCAAACCAGCATCTCATCACTCCTCTACATTTTATAATGTAGATGGTAACATGGAACATGATGCTTATGTTAATATCATGTAACACACATCATATAATCATTTGACATACAATTATATGCCATGCCAATTTTATCACATACATATATGGTTTTTTTTATATGTAACTCCGTAACATAGCGTGAACATCACTCTTAAGTCGTCGTCTCTCGTACCCAAATTTCTAACATATTGCTCTGGTACCACTAAATGTCATGCCCCGGAACCACCCAAATGATCCTAGGACACGTGGCACACCACCAAGACTCTTCTCAAATTATTAAAGTTGCGGAAAACAAAATACTAAAAGTTTTGACCAAAGAACTCAACACACTATTGTGTTTTTCAAGGTTTGAACACATACACCCAAACACATCTTACCAAAATTTGTTTGCAAAAGTAACATTTTTATAGGTTAGAGGGTCCCCAAAAGTACCCCCATTCCTAATTAGAAGTTACAGGAATACTACCTTAGCCCATAACCAATCAACATAACACGTCCCCTATATTACAAGAATTTAAGCTGCTATCATTTTCTACACAAATTCAAATAAATAACTGATTACAATATTCCACTAATTTTACTTATTGAACACAAATCTATTAAATAAGAATTCAATTAAAATCCCACGCCCACAAATACTCACCAATTCCATTTCCTTTCCTTCTGAATTCCACCTTGAACACCTACGATGGTTATTCAATAACCACTACAATATATAAGCTATATGCTTGTGAGCAATGCCAATCATGAACATGGATAATAAACACGCTCAATTCAACATATTACACAAAATTATAGTCTCTGGCAATTACTGATTCACTCACACCACTACCGGCTAGCCCGCGGCTCCACTCCCCAAGCCCACGTGACTAGTCATAACCCACGCCCTCACACGTACAATCCCGTAGGCCTCTGGCGGCCGTGGTCGTCACCACAAAGATTATCTCATGGTGGTATAGAACTAGCAATTTCCATTGACCCAAATAGGCAACTCAACATTCTCATTTAATCATTACACCATGCTTTCACAAATATTTTGGGCCTAATTTAGCCACATAAATTTTGCCCAATAATAAGCTAAATAAATTAAATTAAGCAATTTAGGCATGCTTTGGCATTACAATTGAACCCAACATGAAAATCATCCAAATATCAAAATTAACATCACTCACCTCTTGGGTTTCTCTCCTAATTGCGAGATTAAAGCCCTACTAACAACCAGGTACAAATCCTATATATAAATTACAAGTTATGAGTTAAACCCCCAAAATGGGTCGCAAAAAACTGTCATAAAACTTAACCAAATTGGTACTAAAATTCTAGTCTTACCTCCAGGAGTCCGAATATGTAGCCTATTTTGAAAACCGACGACGTTTAATCGATGAACCGTCATCGCGAAGCTCGACGAAACCCGCGAGCTCGTACGCCATTTTCGGTTGACTTAAATCTAACCTAGAAGATGAAGACTTGGTCTTCATCCACAAACTTCCAAACTTATATACTAAGTTAATTTTTCATATTTATTCTAAAACCCCCCATTAGTTCTAATTATTACAATTAAGTCCCTATTAGTTATGAATCATATCAAAAACTATCCCAAAATTAAATGAGTATTTGTCTACGTCTTGCATGGGTCCCATAAGTGGTCTCATATAATTATATGAAGTTGCTAATTAGCCTACTAGCCATGTAACGTATTCAATTCGTGCTCACAAAGGTACCCCTAACTGACCACAAAAGTAGTCTCTAACTAAAAATATGATATTATTAGCAATAAAATAATAAATTATTTAAGCATTAATAAACATTTAGACACATAAGGTATTCCACATATTACTGTCCCGCCTCAACTGGGACCCACCAACACATGTCCCAACTTAGGGCTGCCACACTGGCCCCAATTGGGTTACCGTCTGAACACCCAAAAACAACTTAGTGGGTCAAGACCCACCTCTCACATACACTCAAATCATCATTAAATAATTAATAATGCATGCTAAATGATGATTAAAATAATCCACCGGAGCGGGTGTTATAACTTTTAATATTGTTTTGTGGTGCAAACACTACATATCCATTTATACTCTGTAAGTATTTCCATTCACTTGACTTTCGTAAGCTGACGACGTTTTTTGCCACTGAATATTCTACGTCCAGTTGTTAGGGTTATGAGAATATAGGGGAAAAGTATACTATGAGAGGCTATGAGGAGGAAGCCTACGATGACGAAGGCTATACTGGAAACGACTACTACGCAAGCTGAAGATTTGAATCTGTGTCGTAGTTAGTTAATGTTTATGTGTATGTGTTTAGAGACTCTGTATTAAGTTTAGGTTTGTAATCGGCATGTTTGACTTAATACTTTTTTTAGTCTCCGCTAATATATTTGGGTTTGTAATAGTTTAGTGTTAAGCTCTGATTATATATATCAAACCTAGAATTTTCTTATGCGTCGTTTGATGTATTACTCTAATCTTTTGACTTGGTTTATGGACAATGTGGTGATTGTCAACTGTCATGGCCTACGGGTCCAAAAAGGAATTTCATTTTCTCTATTTTTGGTACTGCGGGGTGAGACAATTTATAAAGGTTCGAGCGTGTAGTTACCAAGACTCATAGGTGGCTTTCTTTCTACGAAATACTAATTCAAAAGGATGTTCTAACTAACACTCATATTACCACCACCTGATTAATGGAAGGTGGTGGTAAAAAATAATTAGATACTCAAAGAAAAGAGAAAATACTAAATATAAGAAAACTTTTGAGGAGTTTAGTATAATTCTTTTCTAACTTTAAGGGTAAATTGCATTTTTCACTCTTAAAGTTTGGGTGGTTCCTAAAGTTTCAAGGAGGCTTCGGCCATAGCCCCCTCAAATAAAACTCTTCCAAACTAAAATACATGCTACTTTTCTTTAAATCATTAGGTCCTTTCTAAGCATATGCAACTTCAAATTGCTATAACTTTTGTTCCACAAGTCCATTTTTCGTAAAACTTTGATGGTTTGGAATCAGCAAAATGAGATCTATCAACCAGATGAACATTGGTCATGAAATATTGGGGGAAAAAAATTAAAAACTAAGCAAATATGAAAAAATGTGTATTTTGCATAAATATAACAAACTCATATTCCTTTCATAAAATTGACACCATAGGTGCAGAAATCTCGAAAAAAAAAAAAGGCAAGGAATCAAAAACAAATCACTCAAAATGAGGGTTATACAAAAAAAAAAAAAAAAAAAAAAAAAGGGAACTGAAACTGACCTACCCAACCGAGCAAACCGAGCCCATTCAATCGATTTTCAAAAATACATTCACAGAAGGAAACCGAACCGAACCGACCGACTGGCCGACCAAAATAGGCAAAAAAAACTGACTGAACCGAGCCTATTGGTCGGTTCATAAACATGAAAAAACCAACCGAACTGACCGATGCACACCCCTACCCAAAACGCCCAAGAATTGAGAAAGTTATCGCCGTTAATATAACAGATAACATTATCTGTCTGTAAATAGATGAAACAGATAATATTATCGGTTAGACATATAAAATCTCAAAATCAGGCTGTAACATATTTTTTTTGTAAAAAATTTCACGCCCATTGCATAGATCTCGAAGAATTACATGAAATACCCCAAAAAAAAATCATCCCAAGAGGCCAAAAAAATAAGAAAAATATGATTGTTTAACTTAATATTATTTGTCAAATCAGATAATATCATCTGTTTTGACAAATAAAATTAAAAGATGATGTTTCAAATTACTGTATTTTGCACAATTACTTTTAACTCTATCACTTAGATCTCGAAGAAATACATGAAACAAAAAAAATTAAAAATAAAAACATCACTTAAAAAGACTAAGGGTGTGCTTGATAACTCAATTAAGTGATGAAAATGAAAATATCCAGCACTTATTAATTTTTCAATGCATTTGATAACGTACCACTTAATTGAAAAATCAGTCAAAACCCATTGAAAACTTTAAGTGAAAATTTTCTACTAAAAAGAATCACTGAATGCATTCTTTTTCAGTAGTTGAAACACTATTTTCAGTAATACAAGTTCAATCACTTAAAATTTCAATACTTAAAATTCAGCACTTAATTTTTATTTTTATCAAACGCACCCTAAAAAAATGAGTGAGTTATGGTGGTTTAAAGTTGACATATAATATTAATATTATCTGTCAAAATAGATACATCCGGTATTTTAACAGATAAAATTAAAAAATGAGATTTCAAATTACTTTCTTTTGTACAAATTTCAAGTTCATTGCGTAGATCTCGAAGAAATACATGAAATTAAAATATTAAAAAAAATCACTCAAAAAAAAATGAGTCAGTTATGGTGGTTTAAAGTTGACAGATAATATTTATTATTACTATCTGTCAAAATAGATAATATTATATGTTTTAACAGATAAAAAAAAAAAAAAAATGAGGTTCCAAATAACTTTCTTGTGTAGAATTTTCAACTTCATTGCGTAGATCTCGAAGAAATACTTGAAATATATATATATATATATATAAGAGGCTAAAAAATGAGTGAGTCATGGTGGTTTAAAGTTGACAGATAATATTAATATTATCGGTCAAAACAGATAATATTATCTATTTTGACAGATTTGATCAAAAAATGAGGTTCCAAATTACTTTCTTTTATACAATTTTCAACTCCATTCCGTAGATCTCGAAGAAATGCACGAAATCAAAAAATAAATCACTCAAAAAGACTATAAAAAAAACGAGTGAGTTATGGTTGTTTAAAGTTGACAGATAACAAATAATATTTGATACTATCTGTCAAAACAGATAATATCATTTGTTTTGACAGATAAAATCAAAAAATGAGGTTCCAAATTAATTTCTTTTGTACAATTTTCAACTCCATTGCGTAGATCTCGAAGAAATACATGAAATAACAAAATCACTCAAAAAGGCTAGAAAATGAGTGAGTTATGGTAGTTTAAAGCTGATGGATGATATTGCCTTAACCATTTTTCTGTTCTAGGAGGGGCTATTCCCCAAATTCAAAAAGTGGCGATGGACTTTATAAAAACTGGCCAAATCGTTGCTATAACACTTAATTTTATGGGGTCTATGACCAAATATACCAAGTATCAAACGGGGTATTTTGGTACTTAAAGTTTCACAATTACAGCAAATAAGTATAATTAGCCCTATGGTGACGAATAATTGCATCATTAAATATCAAATTTTCGTTGCGAAAAAGTCTTCAAGGGACCAAATTGTGACTTATCCCATACTTTTGGGATCAAAATACCACATTTGAAACATTTGGGTCTAAAGTGCCAAATCACTCAAACTTTAGAGTGAAAAGTGCAATTTACCCCCAAAAAGTAATGAGTAATGCTAGGCACTGAAATTCACACTGAATTTGACACGTAGCTTTAAATACATATACCATGTATTGTATTAATGGTACATGTATTTAAAGTATAAGATGTTAAATTTAATGTGATTTTCAAAGTGTGCTTAGCATTACTAAAAGTAATACTTAGTATCAAAGCATACTTATTGGTGCAGTGTGTGTCAGTGGGAGTAATAGAACAAACTTTGTAGAACATAAAGTAAGGAGAAAAACAATGAATAATGCTAGGTACACTTTGAAATTCACATTGAATTTGACACTTAGTTTTAAATGCATGTACCATGTGCTGTGTAAGTGGTGCACAGAAAAGTATGAAAAGTTCACACAGTATAAAGTACATGTATTTAAAGCATAAGATGTCAAATTCAGTGTGGATTTCAAAGTGTGCCTAAAATTACTCAAAAACAATTCAGTCTAAGGGACAAATTGTCAAACATCTACAGGCCAATATGCAAACCAGCAAACCAAACCTCCAATTAAATGGGGAAAATGACAGCTTAATTAGGATGAACTCTTTATTAAGCGATTTCCAAGCAAGTAGGAGAAACCCTAATCACGCAGACGGCACCAAGTTTTAACAGATTAGTGAAGCCAACTTAGAGAGTGAAAATCGAAATCACAACGAAAGAAAGATATAAACCTTTTGAATTCAATTGCCCGTCATAGTGTTCACACGGGTTTGTATCAGTAGGTGAGAAGAAAAGGACAGAATGGTTTCTTTCTTCTTATTTTTTTTTATCATAATTTCTTGTTAACAAATTTTTCATTTTCGCTTATTCCCAGAATTTTCATTTTTATTCTTTATATATATATATATAGGGTAATTCTTTGGTGACAACATTCATACAACCTCCCAAAAGATGTGTCTATCTCTTTCATGTGTCACTGTAGGATCCAGTGACATCACAAGAGAGAGATAGACACATCTTTTTAGGAGGTTGTATGAAAATTGTATAAAAGTTGTCACTAAAGAATTACTCATATACATATATAGGGAATTGCTATGTACATCCGTGTATTTGTTTTGTACATCCAAATTCTTTTATTCTAATCATTCTTTTTCTAACAATTCTCCCTTTTGTAAAGGTGAGCGGTGTACATAACAATTCCCTATCTATATATTACATGTATAGGAAAGTTATTGGTTAAAAGACGCAATGCAATGGCAACGTGAAAAGTCCCTCAACAAAAATCTTTTCTTAGCATACAATCACTTTAAACAAAAATCCTGTTGATTTTGTGAAATTTCACTAAACTTTCTTTCATGAAATTGTCAGAATTTTTGTCCAGTTTTATATGTGAGGTACCTTTCACTAAATTTTCTTCATTATTGGATCTAATACTTAATTTAAAAAAAGTACTTTAAAATGGACTAAACCTAATTACCCCATATTTATAATGGAACTTGACTAATTGTTTGATATTTGATAGATCTCGTCGAATAAATTTTATAGAAAAATATTTTATAAATTGAAAGTTTTGAAATTTTAAAGTTGGAAATTTCTTTTAAGAAAGTTAAAGAAGAGTGAAAGTTGCAAATGGGCATTTTACACTTCGTTTGGATGGAGAGAAATAGAGAGAAGAGATGAGAAAGGGGGCCACTTTCTCTCCAGTTCTCTCGTTTGATAATCTAAGTTGAGAGAGAAGAGAAGAGAAATTCTCTCGTTTGGTAATCTAAGTGGGGAGAGAATAGAAGAGAAATTCTCTCGTTTGGTAATCTAAGTGGGGAGAGAATAGAAGAGAAATTCTCTCGTTTGGTAATCTAAGTGGGAAGAGAAGAGAAGAGAAGAGAAGAGAAATGGAGAGAAAGTAGATAGAAAAGAGCCCACTTTTGTGTTTTTCTCCAAATCTGAGTGATTTCGGAGAGAAACGAAGAGAAACTTAATTAAATAATATAGAATAGATTATAGTGACACCCCCTAAACTTTACAACTGACCAAATTTACCCCTAAACGATCATTTGTTGACACTAAAACCCATTCTTCAGTGGGTGAGTTTGTTCATTTTGGATAGTTCGGAGGATGAGTTTGTTCAGTTTTAAAGTTTAGAGTGGTCATAGTTCAAGGAGTGGTGCTGTAATTTGCCCAATAATATATAAAAGACCAACACGCCCCAATATATTATTATTTTGTCTAACATATTCCTATAGAGGATAAAAAAGTAAACTGGTTATCAGTACTTTCTTTTCTTTTCTCTTATGAAAGTTAACCAAAACGAGAGAAAGTTATGTTTCCCTTCTTTTCTCTTCTCTTCTCTATTACATATCCAAACAAAATAGAGAAAACTCAACTTTTTTTTCTATTGTCTTCTCTTCTCTCCACTTCTTTCTATCCAAATGAAGTGTTAGTGAATGATTTTAGTGAGAGAATTTCGAAATTGTTTTGACAAATACACTTATTCCCATAAAAGTCCAGTCACCTCAACTGTATATCATAATTATCAAACTTATTCCCTGGTATTTATCCTACCAATGCTATAGGATGGATAGATTACTGGTCCAACCATCGCATCAGATATAAGTTTCACTTTTTAATTGATTTTTCGTAAAAATTGAAGGTTATGTTTTATCAGTCAGATATAAGTTTCACTTTTTAATTGATTTTTCGTAAAAATTGAAGGTTATGTTTTATCAGTCAGGCTTTAAAAAAAGGTTTTTTCTCTTTATTAAAAAGAGGACTTCTGTTTTGGCCATCAAATTTAAGTTTTAAATACGATCCCACGGTCAAAACAGATGTCATCTTTTTGTTAAAAAGAGGACACGCCCTCTCTGGAGAATTCTCATATGTTATATATATATATACATATATATATATATATATATAAAGTAAAATCTAAGTTTGTGTTAATTTGACAAAGAATCTCTTTTTTAGAGAATTTATTAGATAAATACTTACTAAACCGTAAGGCCCCGTTTGGTTCACTTGAAAAAGAATGTAAATCAAAAATTGATTCTAAGTAATCAGATTCCCTGGGGAGGAAATCATATATATACTTTCAATTATTATGTTCAGAGAAATTAGGAATCAAATATCTTTTTATATATAATAATATATTAAAATGAGCTCGTCAAAAAAAATTATAATAATATTAAAATGAGCTCGTCAAAAATAATAATAATAATAATAATAGATATATGTATACATATACAAAATCCTTCTAATGAGGGATGTTTCATTTTAATAAAATGATGACTTCTGTTGTGGCCATTGGATTGTCATTTAATCCAGGACACACCAGTGAAATGACATAAGTACCCTTAATGAAAACGCAATCCAACGACCGAGAATAGAATCCTCATTTTATTAAAATGAATGATCTCTCATTAGAAGGGCTTTATATATATATATATATATATACACATAGATACATATATATATATATATATAAAGTTCAGTATACAAGCTTTTTAGCAAGCATATTAACAAACTTTTTTCACGAGCTTACTAACGAACCTTGACAAATGTGTGCACGAGCTCTGTCGAGCTTAGCCGAGCTGAGCCTATCCTTTTTCAAATATATTCACGAGAACTAGTTGACCAGCTCTGCTCGTATACAACCCTATATGTCCCTATTAAATAGCCTACCTAGTAACTCAGCCTCATGTGTAAATTTCTGACTCCGCCCCTACTTATGAACAGGTTCATTGTTTTTCCAAAACACCCCCTCAATCGGTTTGGAAAACACGAAGAGGAATAGTCTGATACCGTGAAGAAGTTGAACATCTGAGAAAGGGAAGAGATGTAGGAACACAATTATGAAACTTTAAAGTCAATTTGGTGATTGGGTTGAAGAAACCAAGTAGCTCAAGGATCTGATAATGAATCATTCTCAAAGTCTTTTCAAGCAGACGGGTCAAGAGCCTTCAACTAGATTCTTGACACTCTTGATCATTATAACAGCAATCAGTTAGTCACAATTTGTATCAAACTAAATCCAAGTCCACCGCATGCCTTCTATCTATTAGGATGGCTCGCGATACACGTTTTGGAGAGATTAACACCCATTTGATTTTACTGTAATTTGAAGAGTCCGTAAATTTTACGGTCCTACAGTAATTAAGCTATTACAGTCACATCGAAATAATTGGAGATCACTTGTGATCTCGCGATACACGTTTCGGAGAGATTAACACCCCATATGATTTTCACTAATTTGATTAGTACGCGAATTTCACGTGTCCTACAGTAATTATGATATTACAGTCACAGAGAAATAATTGGAGATCACTTTGGTACACCAAGGTGATATTGGTGTAGGTATACCAAAATGAACCAGGACCCCTGGATGATGCCATAGAGTGATCTCAACCATCCAACCAAACACCTCACCCTTGAATGAAAATCCATTCGAAAACCCACCCCCTCACTTCTCTAGCCGGTTACAAGTTCACACCCCATCACTCTTCTCTCTCTTCCTGTCCATTTCCATTCTCCTCTCTTTCCCTCTCGTTTTTCAAACCAAGGGTGAGCAAAACCCAACCAACCAACACCACTACTCTGGCGGACTGGAGACAGGATTCAACCCACCCCACAACTCCAGCGTACGGGCGACCGAACCTGACCCACAACTCCAAAGGACCACTACTCCAGAAACCCAACCCATAACCGCATTTTAGTTTTGGCCCAAAACCCAACCCCTTAACTCTCTAGCCAACCACCCACACTCCCTGACCTTCTCTCTTCCCTTTCCTTTTTCAAATCTAGCAACTAACTTCAGCGTAGACATTACGCAAGGTAGACCCACTTCGACGACATCAGAAGGCCGATCCATTTCTACACAAAGACTAACTGCATTCACAAAGACATCACATGGCTATTTTTCGAAGAAAAAAAAGACATCAAAAGGTCGGCTCAGCGATTCTGGTGACTCCGGCGACTTCTGACCGAGGCAAGATGAGCTTCATCATCTTCGTTTACATATTCACCATAAACCCCCCTAATTTGAAAAGAAAACTTTGAAACTTTGAATACCCAAATTGAACACCTAAAACCCTAACCAACTATTACTGAACAGTAGTATGATCAAGTCTAATTTTTGAACCGGATGAAATGCTCAGTATGTATAAAATAGAACTCTGCTACATATCAAACACCAAACACTTTGACAAACTGCAATTGTCTTATTCCTCTCACTATCTTCTCTTCTAGTCTTACCGGAGGTTCATTCGCAACTTTAGTGCTATCACGGCGCCTATTACGGAGTGTCTCAAGAAAGGAAAGTTTAATTGGGGTGAGGAGGCTACTCAGAGCTTCGCCTTGATTAAAGAGAAATTATGCACCGTTCCAGTCCTAGCTCTGCCTTGCTTCGACAAAGTTTTCGGGGTGGAGTGTGATGCTTGTAGAGTTGGCATTGGAGCAATCCTCTCACAAGAAAAGCACCATGTGGCATTTTTCAGTGAAAAGCTTAGCAAGGCCCCATAAAAGTGGAGTACATATGATCTAGAGTTCTATGTCGTAGTTCGAGCTTTGAAGCAATTGGAACACTATCTTGTGCAACGAGAGTTTGTCTTGTACACGGATCACCAAGCCTTGAAGTTTATCAATAGTCAAAAGCACCTTGACAAGATGCTACATTCCTTCAAAAGTTTCCGTTTATTATCAAACACAAATCCAGTGCTGTGGATATCACAGTTTTCTTTCTTTTTACCCACAGCTTTATTTCGAAATACTTTCTCAAAATCAATTTCAAAAACAAATGAGTCGCCACTTAATTTTTTTTAAGGGAAAATTAAGAAACCATTTTAAAAGCAAACTGATCTTTTAGAAACCAGAGATTAACTAGGTCCGGGGATTATGGAATGAGAGAGGAAGGAGCCCGTCGGACTAAAACACCCTCTCTCATCCTATCTTGCGATAGACCTCTACTCAATATCCTTCTAATCGAATTATTAATTTAAATGTGCCCTCAACTAACATATATATATATATATATAGATATACATTACAAAAGCATGTCTAAAGGGGTGTAAAATTGCAATTGATAAAATATCATTCAAAAGCCACGTAATTCAGGTAGCAAGCAATATGATATGCAATAGAGAACAAGAGAACTTACCCGGGATCCAGCAGCGATATTAAACGTGTAATGCATACAAACAAAAGAAAATCCTAAAAAGAGTCTCTAATCACATATACACATAGGGCAAGATCCTAATTCTAACGTGTCACGCATGAAGTTGAAGAATCAATAAAATCAAGAAATGAAATAAACTAGAAGAGAGATGAGAAATTGTACCTCAAATGCGCTACAAAACAAAGATTAGTCCACATGCTTCACATAATAATATGGTATCAAACAATCAATCCTAATTCTCTAGCTTAGATCTATCAAGCATGAAATCCAACTTTATTCAATAGCTAGTTCTAATCATGAGCATTAAATGTACATGAATGAATGAATGTGAACAAGAATAAAACGTGGATTTATTCACGAATTTGGGTCACTTAACCTCTGGATTTAAGCTAAGTTATCATTATTCAAAGTATGATTTGGGTCCCAAGACATTAGGAGACCATTTGAGTTGAAACAAACAAGATTAGACAAAAACAGTAACAGTTTTTTATGAATTACAGAGAGCGGACCAGATCTTAAAAAATGGAAAAACCATACTTCCAACGGTTGGATCTTAATGATATTTGGATATGATATGCCTCTGTGAGTCTAGTTTATAACGCAAAAAGAAAATCAAGGTTTGAACGGTTAGATCTCTGGGAATATGGAAAAAACTAGACGCCACTCAGGAATCTGCAACTCTCTGTTCAGAGATCTTGTACGATTTTTTAAAAATAGCAAAAAGATGAGAAACACTTAGATCTTTTTAGGGGATCTCTCTAACACATTAAGGTACCCAGAAAAAATTATTAGGGACCCCGGAAACTCTGTTAAAATTCTGATTTATTAGTTCCAAAATGGATTTGCTGTTCTGAAATTTAGGACAGAGAGTTGCATATATTGAAATCGCAAGACCAAACCATCTTAGGCATGGAATTTCATCAAAACAAAAATTACAGTGGTAGAACATTGTGTTATTGACATTTTCCCATTGGTTTCACTTGATTCCAACGGTTAGATTTCGAACTAAAAATCCTTGATCAAAATCGGTGTATGAACTCACTATTTTCATTTGTCAAGTTCAACTTTTATGTGTTAACCTCAACTATTGAACCATGAAGTTGGACTTAAACTAAACCATTTTCTCCTACCATTTGATGGTCATTGGAGGCCAAAGACCTTTATATTTGTAGATTTCAAATGAAGTATGAATGGACTTCATGAAATCTCAAGATAATGAACCTAAACCATGAAGATAGGCTTAGATTCAAGACTACATTCTCCTACCATTTGATGGTCATTGGAGATGAAGATATTAATAATGCTCATGAGTCTCAAGGGAATATGGAAAGGATTCCATGAAACATCAAGTTAGAGGATCCAAGTCATAAGTATGGACATGGATCCATCTATTTACTTATAAAATGAAGTGATGATCAAACTTTGACTCCCATGTGAAGCATAAAAAGATCAAAATCAAGAGATTTCAAGAGGGATATTGAGGATCCCTAAGAGTCTCAAGAAGGGAGTATGAACAACAAAAGAAATGAAGCAAAGGAAAAAACAAAGTAGTTTGAGGTTAGAGATTCAAAAAGAAAGAATGCAAATACACAACTTATGGTTAGAGGATCACCTCCAAACTATCCTCAAAGTTTCTCTCATTTGAAGGTCTCCCAAGCTCTTCTCTCTAGTTTTCCAAACTCTCTCTTTTTTTTTTCAAATATGTGTTAGTGTAGTGATCTTTTGTGTGTGTTGTATTGTCTTCCTCTTGCATGTGTTGTTGTATATTCTCCATGCTCCCAAGGAAGATCCCCCCTCTTTTATAGGCAAAATTTACCAAGTATTTTCAGTGAATTCGAAGTAAAAGCCAGGTGTAAATGTCTCATTTGGTGGTACAATACGTACTTCCTGAAAATAGACAGACTGCTGCACAGGGCAATAGTCAAAAACCATTTGCGACAGTCCGTGACTGCCGCCGCGGCATTCCATGACTGCCGCGCGTCTCTCCGTAACTGCCGCGCCAAATTATTGATTGCCGGGTTTTCGTCAACCTTACTTTATCAGTTTTTTGTTTTTATCCGCATACACATACGTATTGTACCACAAAATATGGACTTTAAAAGCAAACGGCAGTCAGAAAATGTCGGCGGCACTTAGTGAGTGCCGGGCCGGCATTCACTGAATGCCGTTCGGCACTCACTGAGTGCCGCAAATTACTGCTGTGTGCCTTTTTTTGTTGAACTTCCTCTTTTAGGTCTTTTCTTTTCTCCTTTTTCTTCTAAAAATATAATTTCGAAGATTTTCTCCAAAAATGGTGTTTTATACCTGAATTCTCCTAAATACCTGGTATTTTCTTCTTTCTGCAAAATTTTATCGCGTTTGGAGAACTTTCTAAAGAGCTTGGAATACTTCGAATCTTTCGGTCCTTATCATCATCGGACGTGGAGGTGACGCTCTCCTAAATTTGACGGTCGGTCAAAATTGGGGTGTCTATAGTTTGCCCCTCTTTGATAGAGCTTGTGGGGTAACGCGTCCCATAAGTGAATGTCAAAGCCTGTGTGAAGACAAGCCTTTGACCGGACTGTCAAATTTAGGTAAAACAAAATGCGTTGCAAAAACGGCTACACAAACGGTTCATGTTGGTCGTGCTCAACGATGAGCTGCCTACGTATCCATTCAGGAATCAGACCAAGACGTAGTTCGGGCAGGAGCCAAACATACACAAGCACAAGTAATCATGCGGATGAATGCACTTATCCTGTCATGATGCAAGTGCTATGCAATGGTATCTTCTGGATTGACCTAGTCACATGTGCCACGCTTATCATGTCTTCCCTACGTATGACGCACTTTACGTGACGTGTTAGTCAGGGAAGATCACCTAATTCTTGACCGATGCAAAAATTTGTTACGGGGGTCATGAAAACGGTTTTGATTTGATTTCGAGGGTTAACGCAAATCTGATGCGAGAACCGAGAATATAAATTCGTTATATTCCCAAAACGAGGTTAATGCAAATATGCTGTGAGAACCGAGAATATAAATCCGTTATATTCCCAAAACGAGGGTTAACGCAAATTTATTGCGAGAATCGAGAATATAAATCTGTTACATTCTCAAAATAAGGGATCAATGCAAATCTGTTACGTGGATCGAGAATATGAATCCGTTATATTTCCAAAACGAGGGTTAACGCAAATCTGTTGCGAGAACTGAGAATGTAAATCTGTTACATTCTCAAAACAAGGGATCGACGCAAATTTGTTACATGGATCGAGAATATAAACCCGTTATATTTCCAAAAACGAGGGTTAACGCAAATCTGTTGCGAGAACCGAGAATATAAATCCGTTATATTCCCAAAATGAGGGTAAACGCAAATCTGTTGCGAGAATCGAGAATGTTCCTGAAACGAGGGTAAACGCAAATCTGTTGCGAGAACCAAGAATATAAATCCGTTATATTCCTGAAATCTCTTTCAATTTTCAAAAATCGGGAGCCCACGGGCTCAAATATTTCAATTTTCAAAAATTGGGAGCCCACGAGCTCAAATATTTCAATTTTCAAAAATCGGGTGCCCAAGGTCTCAAATATTTCAATTTTCAAAAATCGGAAGCCCACGGGCTTAAATATTTCAATTTTCAAAAATCGGGAGCCCACGGGTTCAAATATTTCAATTTTCAAAAATCGGGAGCCCACGGGCTTAAATATTTCAATTTTCAAAAATTGGGAGCCCACGGGCTCATATATTTTCAATTTTCAAAATTTGGGAGCCCACGGGCTCAAATATTTCAATTTCAAAAATTGGGAGCCCACGAGCTCATATATTTTCAATTTTCAAAATTTGGGAGCCCACGGGCTCAAATATTTTCAATTTTCAAAAATTGGGGGCCCACGGGCTCATATATATTCCTAAACTTTGAAATTTGTAGCCAATTTAAACCTAAAAACGACCCCGAGAGCCAAAAGGGTAATGAGGGCAAATTTTGGGGGCCTCAAATTCAATTTTCGGGACTTGATTTGAATTTTGGGGGGAAAGATGAAGGGGATTTGAACCGACTTAACCTCGGCACACGCGGATTTCCGCGGCAGTCCGTGACTGCCATGCGTGATCGAGTGTAGCGCGACAATCCACCGAATGCCGCGAACAAATATCAAGTGCCGCGTTTGAGCGACAGTGGCTTATACCGAGAGGTTCACTTCATTTCATTTCATTCTATCAACTCTCTATAATCCGAAATCCCTCTGGAGAAATTTTTCCTACTTCTCTTTTGCTTGTATTGGTCCAGCCAGGACTTATTCAGGTTAGTTCTGCTTGATCAAAACTTGATTAATCTCTTTTATTACTTTGTTTTCCTGGAATTTCCACGAATCTAACACGCGAATTCTCTCTTTTCCTTGACAGATTATGGAGAGCGATTTGGGGAGAAAGAAGAAGGCCAAGTATAGGGCCACTCACCATCCAGACGCCACACTCTTGCTCCGGGACCCGGATGAGCATTTATCTGCCCGCGCGTTCAAGCGCGAGGTAAACGCTCCCCTTTCTATTTTTCATTCATTTCTTTCCTGCATTTCTTTCTCTATATGAATGCAACATACAATCGACACAACTTTTAGATGCCCTTTTTCAAACGCGAATGCTATGCTTGTGGCGCCCTCGAGCGTCTCGAACGCTTTATTCCATGCCCCTTTTTAAAGAAATTTATTTATTCATTTTATTTTTATTTCTTATGAACTTCAAAACTTCTCATAAAAACGAATGCTATGCTTGAATTTTCCTTTTTTTTTTCTTTCGACTTTTGTTTGTGTTTAATCGAGATTTCAAAACACTTCCCATGGATAAAGAATCCCATGCTCATGAGTTTTCCCTTCCGTTTTTTGCGATGCTTTTTAAACATTCCCCTGTGTTTATTATACTTGTGAATTTTCTTGAGCGTTCCCAAATGCCCTCTTATTGCTCTAACCTAATTTTGAATACTTGTGAACCTGTACTTGAAACTAATGCCTCCTTTGAACCTGAATTTGAACAAGTTTATATACATATACTTTGAAAATGTGAACAAACTCCTTTCTCTCTCTTTTTTCTTTTTTCTTGAAATCTCTCTAGAGCATCGAGTGCTTTTTCTTATTACATCTGCAAACGAGTGTCGTGCTCGTGAAATTCCTGCGAGTATTTCCAGATTTTCTAGTTCTTTCTTCTTCTTCTTCTTTTTTTTTTCTCTTCTCTTTTTTTATGTCGCTTTTCCTTGTTCCCTTATCACCATCTGTCTTATTTTATTTTATTTTATTATTTTTTTTTTTTTTGAATTACTAATATCAAACTTGTGATTCTTTCTTGCAGCTGCAGCCCAAGGTCCTAAAGGGGTATGGCAGCCTCGCTCACGGGTATGAGTGGTACACACTGCTGAGTGAGCCAGTGAGGGCCTTGGTGGACGCGGCCGGGTTTGGAGACTTCGTCAAACTCTTGACGAAGAGCTCCAATGACCTGCGACAGATTCACGCGTTGTCGGAGCGGTGGTGGGACACTACCAGCACTTTCTATTTTGACTTCAGGGAGATGACGATGACTCCCTTGGATTTCTCGATGATCACCGGGATTGCCTTTGGCGGAGAGCATCTGCGGTATTTGGCGGATCAGGAGTGGGACCAGGTGGAGCCTTTGTTGGGAGTAGTCCCGGAGGAGTCTCTGGTCACAGCTCGATGGTTCATGGACACATTTAGGGGCCAGCCTGGTTTCACGGATGAGCAGATGGCCCGAGGTTTTCTCATGTATATGCTGGGGTGCTCTCTGCTGAGCACCAAGGGTAATCGGGTCGACGTTTCCCTAGTAGCATCCGTGGAGCACTTGGACCGGGTCGAGGAGTATGATTGGGCTGGTGTAGGGTTATCTATCCTGTACAGGCATATGGGTGACATTTCCTGGGACAGACCGGCTTCCACCAGTGGTTATTGGAGAGCGTGGGAGGTATACCTTTTCTATATTTCATTGCTTATTACATTTTCAGAAATTTATTTAAATTGTGAGACTAACCCCCCCCCCCCTCTTTTATTATTACAGATTTGGTCCCACGAGTATCTTCGCATGATGTCCCCCGAGACGCACAGTGCTGACGCCCTTATCATGCCCCAGGGGCTGAAATGGGCGAAGGATAGAGTCGGGCGGAATACCGGGGTCCACGATTTTATTTCGTTCAGGAACTTCCTGACGAATCTGAGGAAGCAGCATGTTCATTGGCAGCCATGGCTGAGGGTGCTCCCTGACGCTCGTGCGGAGATCCGAGAGTCGGCTAGATATGACCCGACGAGGCGACTCCTTGATGGGCCAGAGGGCCAGGCGTGGTACTTAGGAGAGAGGGTGACTAGGCAGTCACTGGCGGCCCCTGGATTCTTCGTGCCATTCCCTCTTCCTGACTCTATGAGAGACACGGACACACTCCAGGGTAGCAAGCTGACGGCTGCTCTGATGGGTTCAGGTATTCACGGCCTCCTGGACCCCCCTACAGGATATGCGGCTTTCCGTGTCGCTAAGCTGATGCCGAACTTCCCTCTGATGGAAGTGACTCGGGTGAGTAAATGATTCCTTTATTCTTTTATGAGTCTTCTTTCATCCTTTATTTATGTTTTATTTTGTGTTTGCAGCCTGTCCCTGCTGCGGCTCGTCGTCCTGCCTTGCCTGAGTGGGATTGGACCATGTCGACCGTTTCGTTCGGCGAGCCTTTCTTGACGATGATCCCCCGACTTTCACAGGGCGCTCCTACTATTCCTCTCCATTATGACGTCGTCCCGCGTGCTTACGTGGAGGAGGGCTTGACGTACGCCCATAGCGTGCGACAGTGGGTTCTCAGGCGAGAGTGGATGGTAAGAAACTTATCCCCGCCTTTTACTTTGACTTTGATTGCCTCTTCTTTTACTAACCTTTATTCTTGGTTCTTGTTTTCAGGCTGAGGGAGCTCGGGCGACTGCTGCAGCTCAGTTGAGGGCCCAGGTATGATCTTTACCTTTTTATTCTTAGTATTCTATTCGTCCTTTCAATGCTTTCTGGACTCATCCTTTCTTATTTCAGACGGAGGAGATCAGAGTCCTGTCTCAGCAGGTGGGGCAGTTTCAGCAGCGGCTCCAACAGTTTGGCATCCCCCTTAGCGACACTCCTGGAGATGGCGGTGCTGGACGAGGCGCGGGCAGCAGCGGGGGTCGAGGCAGAGGCGGCGGTAGCAGCAGCGGTGGTAGCAGTGGAGGCAGTGGGACAGAGTCGGAGGTAGAGCCCCTCAGGCGTACGACCCGTCAGACTCGAGGCCGGGGTCGAGGCTGATTATTCTCTCTCTTTTTTGTTTCTTTTGAGTGCTTTCGGGAGGATGTACTTTATTCAAAATGATTGTATATACACTTTATTTTGATGACGGCTCCATGCTAGCCGGTAGGATAGGCACTTTCAATTATTATACTTTTTGCTTTTTTATTGACATTCACCGTACGTGTGACCATAGCTTAGTCCTTCTTTTGCCGTATGTTGGACCATAGCTTGGTCCCTCCTTTATTTGATTTTTTTGAATGCTTTTATCTCTTTTATTTATGAATGAAATGAATGAATGAATGCGATCATGGCTTAGTCTTTGTTGCACGTGCTGCATGAAGCGCACGTTTTATTGTCCTTTATCTAGTTTTTTGTTTACAGGTGGGCTAAACGTGTTACAAACAGACCCTGGCCAATGAAAAACCTGGAACGGCACTCTGTTAGGTCTCCGCGGCACTCAGTGAGTGCCGCGACGGCAGTCAATGAATGCCGCAATGGCATTCCCGGACTGCCGCACGACATTTCATTGAGTGTCGTTGCACTTTATCAAGTGCAAAACACTTCTCTTTTCTTCCCATTTTCTCCTCAAATGGTCCCCATTAGTTCTCAAATCCTCTTCCCATGGATGGATACTCTCTCTGGCATTGACAAGCTCAATTTTGAGAGTTTCAAACTAAACGATCTCTTTTCTTTCCGACAGATGAATTTAAATGAGGGCCTACTTCCAGCTGCCATCCAATGTTGGGATCCCGCTCTCAACGTCTTTTGTTTCGGCTCTCAAGAGATCTGTCCTTTGTTTGAAGAGTACAGTGCCATCCTTCATACCAATCCTTCTGCTGAATTGACGGTTCCTCTAGTTCAGGTCGGGTATGTTCGGGATTTAGCCACTCTTCTCCACACATCTCGGAATGTGGTGGGCTCTTTTATTTGTGATAGGCGGATTGATTTTGAGCGCCTTTCTTTCGTTTAAGCTCCCATAGGGGACCGTTACGATGGTGAGTATCAGATCATCCGACATAGTGCCATGTCAATTGCTATGCTCTCTTACTTCCTCTTTCAGTCATCTTTCGACATTCTTATACCTATTGCCTGCGGTTTGCGGGAGATGAAAAGTGCTGTTATGCTGGTCCTTGGTGAAATCTGATTGGATTGGGCCATGCTCATGCTACCGGGGCCACGTTATCTGCCGGAGCACCTTTTGTTTAGCAGATTTGGCTCATGAAGCATTTGGATCTCTTTATACACCCTTCCCATCTTCGCGGGTCACTTCCTTACGATCGTATGGAGATCCACAACTTATTTCACCCCGCCGATGCATGGCTTGGTTGGCTACAGGGCCTCTCTTCCAGTGATATCTGCTGGATTTGTCCGCAGTGATTTTATTGTTCCATTGCTGTACGTCTTCCTGGGCAACCCGGCATTTGGCTACCGGGCTTGCGTGCTACTACTTTCTACATTCCTGATCGGGTAGTCCGTCAGTTTGGACTTTTACAGGATACTACTGAATCTGTGACCGCTGATTTCACCCGAGGGTCCGCTTTGCGTCCTTCTATTGTGAGGGCTTTTACTGAGGCTTGGCATAGCAGAGTGGCTGCTCCGTGCCCGAGGATTCTTGCTCCTACTGTGCCTACTGCCGAGTATCTTCTAGAGATCCAGACCTTGGTTGCGAGGCGAGCTTGACAGACACATGCATAATAAAGTAGACGAAAATAGGGAAAAGCTTTCCATTTTACAAAACTTTCTGATAGACCCTGCTTACAATTTGTTTACGCTTTTGAATGTGATTTTCCTTATTTTTCTCTTCAAAAAGTGTTGTTATCTTTTAGGAAAGTTCTAACATGTTTAATCAAAGTGTTCACCCCTTCGATTAATCTTTTATGAAGAATTCTCCTTTCAATGTCTTTACTCGGTTCTTTACTCTAATTTTTGCTTAAAGCTTTACTCCTTCTATGTCATGAATTCTCATTTGTTTCTTTATACTTATTTTGATAGCCAGGTGATCCAAAGGAGGGTCTTGTGTCTGGGTTCTTTGGCTAGCAAACGAAGTTTGCCCCTGGTTTTAGGGCTTCGAAGTGGTTCCGGGCAAACTCCAGTTTGCCCCTAGTTTAGCACAGGTTTTTTTTTTTTTTTTTTACAGACCGAGGGCTTTGGAGAGCCCGCCTACTTATCCCCGAGTGGGCGTCAGGTCCTAAGTAGTTCGGCTTAAGGCTACAAAGAAAAGTGCCAATCAGGCAATTATTTACGGACTGAACCGAGTAGGTTGCCTACATATCCCCTAGCGGGAATCAGGTCAAGCGTAGTTCACCAAGGTAGGATGTTTTGAAAAGAAAGGTTTCAAGCAAAATACTTCTTGAGGCAGTCGAGGTTAATTGGTTGCTTAAATTTAACCCCATCCAGGTCCATGAGATAAGCCGCCCCTCCAGAGAGGAGTGTTTTAATGATGTATGGCCCATCCCAGTTGGGCTTGAATTTTCCTCTGGGGTCATAAACGGGCACTTTCAGTTCTTTGAGGACCAGGTCACCCTCAGCAAGCTTCCTTGGGCGGACCTTCTTGTTGAAAGCACGAGCTATCCTCTTCTGGTATCCCCGAGTGTGGTTTATTGCGGCCAGCCTCTTCTCATCGAGTAACATCAACTCCTCATACCTTCCTCGTACCCATTCTGATTCGGTTACTTCGCACTCTGCCAAGACTCTGAGAGAGGGTATTTCTACCTCAATTGGAAGGACCGCCTCCATTTCGTACACTAACGAGTACGGTGTAGCACCCGTTGAAGTCCTCACCGAGGTTCTGTATCCCCACAAAGCAAATGGCAGCTTCTCATGCCAATCCTTATATGTATCCGTTATTTTTCCCAAGATTGCTTTAACATTCTTATTTGCTACTTCCACTGCTCCATTCGTCTGAGGCCTATACGGGGATGATTGATGGCGAGTGATCTTATATGTTTCCAGGAGCGGGATAACCTCTCCCTGAAAATGACTGCCATGATCGGAGATAAACTCATTCGGGACCCCATACCTGCAGATTATGTTTTCCTCGATGAAACTCACCACGTCTTTAGCTTTCAAGGTTGCGTACGAGGCTGCCTCTACCCATTTGGTAAAATACTCGATTGCTACGATTATGTATCGGTGCCCATTGGAAGCCCTCGGAACTATCTCACCAATGATATTAATTCCCCATATGGAAAAAGGCCAAGGGGTGGTCATGCTATAGAGCTGTGACGGCGGGGTATGCATCAAATTTGCATGGATCTGGCACTTGTGACACCTTCTAACGTATTCGCAACAGTCTTTATCCAAGGTCGTCCAATAGTACCCCTGTCGGATGATCTTCTTTGCAAGCATGTGCCCATTCATGTGGGGCCCACACACTCCCTCATGTATTTCTTCCATCATTCTCTTAGCTTCCTTCCCATATAGGCATTCTAGATTGTACCCGGTGTAGGATTTTTTCCATAGCTTATCTGCATAAATCACAAATTGAGCGGCGAACCGTCGAATCGCCTTTCTGTCCTTTTCTGAGGCTCCTTCGGGGTATTCTCCTTCTTTAATGAACTTCCACACATCCACATACCACGGTACTTCCCCTTCATCATCTATGGCCGCGATCATTTCAAATGATGGTTGATTCCTTACTTCTATTGATAGCGGGATCATGGCAGTTTTGGAAGGGATTTGGATCATCGACGCTAAGGTGGCCAAGGAGTCGGCTAGTTGGTTTTCTTCACGAGGGAGGTGGTAAAAAAGAAATCTTCTTGAACTGCGCTTTCACGCTCTCCAGGTAATCGTGGTAAGGTCTCAATTTCTCATGCTTTACCCTCCAATCTCCTCGGACCTGGGATATGATCAAATTGGAATCTCCGAAGACAACAATCTGCTCAACTTTCAAAGCTAAGGCTAATTCCATCCCGATTATGCATGCTTCGTACTCCGCAGTGTTGTTGGTTGAGTTATACTTGAGTTTAATGGATAACGGGGTAGGGGTCCCATAGGGTGCTATGAGAATGATTCCGACCCTGTAACCTAGTTGATTAGCTGCTCCGTCGAAGTACATTTTCCACAGGTCCTCCTCTACCTCCATTATTCTTTCATCCGGGAACTTGAATTCTCCTTCGTCCTTGGATTCTATAGCGAGGTCGGCTAAAAACTCAGCGACAGCCCTTCCTTTCATAGACTTGGCAGTGACATACTTGATGTCGAACTCAGCTAGCATCATGGTCCAGCGGGAAATCCTACTGGTCAAGACGGGCTTTTCGAATAGGTATTTTAATGGATCCATTCGGGATATCAGAATTACAAGGAAGGCTAACATGTAGTGGCGAAGACAACGGGTGCACCAAACCAAGGCCCAACAGGCCTTCTCCAAGGGCGAATACTTTAACTCATATCCAACCATTCTTTTGCTCAAGTAGTAAATGGCCCTCTCCACGTGCCCCTTTTCTCCTTCCTGGGCCAACACACACCCCATCGAATCTTCGGATACGGAGAGATAAAGCAGCAAAGGTTTCCCGGGTGATGGTGATCACAGGACAGGTGGATTTGGGAGGTAGGTTTTGATTTTGTCGAAGGCTTGTTGGCAAGGGGCGTCCCATTTAAATCTCTCTCCCTTTCTGAGCAGTTTAAAAAGTGGGTCGCAAGTTAAGGTGAGTTTGGAAATGAAGCGGCTGATGAACTGTATCCTCTCCAAGAATCCTCTTAGTTCTTTCTCACTTTTTGGTGGGTTCATTTTGGTTATGGCTTTTATTTTGGTGGGGTCCACTTCTATTCCTCTCTGGGTAATGAGAAACCCCAATAATTTCCCGATAGTGACTCCGAACGTGCATTTCTGCGGATTCAGCCTCATTTTGAACTCCCTCAATCTTTCGAAGAACTTTCTCAAAGCTTCTAGGTGCCCTCCCCTCTCTTTGGATTTTACAATCATATCATCCACATACACCTCCACCTCTTTGTGGATCATGTCGTATAGCAAAGTGGTGGCAGCCCTTTGATAGGTCGCACCTGCATTCTTAAGTCCGAACGGCATGACCCTATAGCAATATGTCCCCCATGGAGTGATGAACGTGGTTTTCTCCCTATCCTCAGGTGCCATGAGGATCTGATTATACCCAGAGAATCCATCCATGAAAGATAGAAGCTCGTGTCCCGCAGTGTTATCAACCAACACGTCGATGTGGGGTAATGGGAAATCGTCTTTAGGGCTTGCTCTGTTTAAATCTCGAAAATTAACGCAAACCCTAACGCGTCCGTCCTTCTTTGGGACAGGCACAATGTTGGCAATCCACTCAGGATACTCGATGACCATCAAGAATCCAGCCTTTAATTGCTTTTCAACCTCCTCTTTCACTTTAAGTGTCCATTCTGGCCTCATTCGCCTCAATTTTTGTTTTATGGGTTTTGAATTAGGAAAGAGAGGGATGTGGTGTTGGACTATTTTTGGATCAATACCTGGCATATCATTATAAGACCATGCAAAAACATCTTTGAATTCATTTAATAGATTGATTAGTTCTTTACTTTCTTTATTGCTAAGTGTAGAGCCGATAAAGACATTTTGAGGATTATTTTCATTTCCTAGATTAATCGTTAGAGTGTCCTCAATGATTTTACATGCAGATTCTTTTCCTTTTTCAATTAACTTTTGCAATTCAATGGGTGTTTCATGATCATCACATTCATTAAGCGCGTTCGAGTAGGCAGAATCAGTCATACTTTCATTGATTTTGTTAGGAGTGATTACAACATACATAGCAATAGTAAGACGCCTCATTTGGTGTAACACCCGTACCTGGGAAACGGGTTAATTATCATTTTTATGTGCATTAATTAATATAATTAGTGTATAAAACGGATTAAGGGGTGGCTTTGGACTCGCCCAAAAAAAGTGTTCAGAAAAGGAACACAGTTGGAAAAGTCTCTAGTGAGGTGGGACAGGTATTGGAATGGGACCCAGTGAAGGGCCGAATATTAATATTTGCATCTTATGTGATTAAATGCATTTATATGATTAAATGACTAATAGTTTAAATGCTTTCATAATATATGATAATACATGTGTTAGTAACTTGTATTAGTTTGGGTACTCCAATAAGGGTATAACTGAAAAAGATTTATAATTGGTAGGTATGATAGCAACTTCACAAAATATATGGGACCCACGTTGGGACCCATACGAAACTTAGACAAAGACTCATTAGATAATTGGGTAGTTAATGGAATGTTTGGGGGATTTCATAATGAGAACTTAAGAGTTCCGGGGGTGTAAATGAAAAAATGGGAGAAATGAGACTTAGACACCTCATGCTTAATGCATGGGTGTGTGTCAAAAGGAGGAGAATCATCTCCATCTACAGAAAATTTAGACAAAAAATTAAAACAAAAGTGGAAGAGCTCGGGAGAGAAAACGGAGACGAGACGCCGACACCGTTTTCTTGCCGTTCCGTCGCCATCGTTCGCCGGATTTACGATCCGAGACCACTTTTGGACTCGTGGAGGTAAGAGGATTACATGCACGTAATTTGTTTTCATTTTCGGCAACGTTTTCCGGCAACCGTTCTTGATAGACGATGTTTGTTGTACCAAAACTATGTAGGATTACTCTAGAACAAGAATTGGCTTTGGTTCTAGCTTGATTTGGGATTTTAGGAGCATAATTGGGTATAATCTTACTAAGGTGAGTTTTCTAACCAAAAAGTGATTGTGGTTTAAAGTGTTCAATGATTCTATTTATGTTTGAGTTATAGAAATCATGCTTATGGAATTGCTAAATTGTGATTTACATTTCAATTGAATGAAAATTGCTATGATTATGTGCCTACATGCTTTATGTGCCTATATGTTATGTGGTAATCAATGAACACCGGGGAAATGATTCATTGGTTGGGAGTAATAAGGGAGACGAAGAAGAAGAATCCGATAAAGACGGAAGTCCAAGGAATAGAAGTGGCCACGGGACCAGGGAAGGTCTTCGGGTCTGAATGAATCATTGAACCGGTGATTCGGCGATTACGAGTATAATTTGTGTGTTCATTTATAGCATTGCACATGTTAAACATTCAATCATGTTTAGAATTCTCACTAAGCGTAATGCTTAAGAAAACCGTTTTCTGTTTCTGTTGTGGTAAATAACAACCACCGCAGGTACAGAGCAATCCCGGAGAGAAAGTAACGTGCTCGGGAGCGGGGGAGAGATTTGGGACTCATAGTTGTGTTTATATCTTGTTGTAGGATGTAACTTGTGATTTGGAATTCTTGACTTGTGGATTGAAGTCTTGACTTGTGGTTGTAAAGTTGGAGAGATTTGGAACTAGTTTGGGATTCTATGTCTCATGTGTTTAATGTAAATTTGTAAAAACTTGTATAATTCTCTATGCTAATAGTTAATTTTGGGTAAGAAGTTGGAGGATTTGGAGGTTGTCTTTGTAAATTATATATATAAATCCTTACGTAATAACTACGGATATGTGTGAGATGGTTAAGATTGGACTTTTCCGGCGAGTTCGGTTAGTGTCACAAACATTTTGGGTAACGGTTATTTGCAAGCAAGAGGGTTGTAAAGTTCTTGACTTTTTGGTTCTAGTGATTTTCATTACTTATGTTAGTTTTACCAAGTATGGGGTTTCCATGACCCAATTTCTTCAAATGAAGTTTGAGTCATATCTTGGTTGTGTGAAGGGATTTAAATATGTTTATGGTCATGGTTATGAAGTTTTTCAAGACTTTGGAATGCTTAGAAAATGATTTTAGAAGTGTCTTTGGGGATTGGTTTGCTTGAGTTCATTCCTAACAAGTTCATGTTTAAGAGTTTGATTTAAGTAAACTTGTTGGATTTAATTGATGTGATATTCATGAATCTATGTTTGAAGAGTTTGAATTTGTGTTTGGGAATGTTTGAGTATGTTTAAAATGAATTGGAGTGGGTTCTTAAAGTTTCATGTGGGTTGGTTTGAATTTGGTGAAGTTTGGGACTTTTAAAACAAGGAAAATCTGCTAAAAATGGGGTTCTGCAGGAACCGGATCGATCCGGGCCTTGAGCGGATCGATCCGGAGCAGCTGGATAGTGCAGAAATGGCATTTTGCCAAATCCGGATCGATCCGGTTTTGGGGCGGATCGATCCGCAGGTCCAGATTCAGCACTGTCGGCTTTTACAGAAACGGGCATAACTCACTCTAGAAAACTCGGATTCGCGCGCTGTTTTTTGCGTTGGAACTGGGACTCAAAGACCTATCTTTTGGTATAAAATTTACTATATCTTATTAATTACCATTTTACCCTTGGGGGCTATTTTGTAACAATAGAGTTGTTTAATGTTGCTAAACACATGCGATTCTTAGTAATTCGCATGTTTCTTTGCAAATTAATGTAATTGGGAGCTTGTAGCATTGTTACACGTGTCCTAATCCGCACGAGGCGGGTTGGGGTGTGACATTTGGGCCATTACAGACTCTAGGTGAGGGGGAAACTTATCACTAGACTCAAAAACCCACTCTTTCTTGTTTTCTCCCCCCAGATCAGTGATGAAGCATTCTTCCAGATCCCCTGCCTTGGTAATCTCTTCCATCTCTTCTTTTTCAGCCCTTCCTTTGTCGGTCTCCCTCTGATCTTCCTCATCTTCCTCACTTTCGGCTGCTTCCTCCACCAGACCTTCGACGTATTCACCCTTGGTTTTTCCATGATCTATTTTCATAACCTCCGTGCTTCCTTCATCCAATAGATTTTTCATGACAGAGCCATCTAGCGCACCAATCCAATCCTTGGCAGCAATAGACTTTTCAGGTATTTGCAAAAACTGGTCTTTGTACTTGGAAAATTCATGGGAGAAAAAGATCTCGAACCCTGGCTTTAGACATTTGTCCTTCTGGTCCATCCATGGCTCTGGGAAGCCATAGAAGAGGAAATCTTCTCCCTCCTTTACAAAATACCCATTGAGCGTCTTTAGGAAAGGGTCTAGAGGCGCATCGGCAGCCTTCTTCTTTGCCTTTAGTTCCTTTTTTGTTGGCTGGTACCCCAAGCCATGAGTGTGAGTCTGAGTTGGAATGAGCAGGAATTAAGGCATGCCTTGATGATTCTTTCCTAACCCCATGCTTGGGAAGAAACGCATCTTTTTCATTATCCCTGCGACCACTGGACTGGCATACTGATCAAAATGGAGCGGTAGGAACTCTCTCGGTTTTCCCTCTTCCAACATGCTGATGAACTCAAACCCTCCCATTTTTGCTTCTTCTTCTTGCAGCTGTAATTCTAGAACCGGTGCGCTTAATGATGCTTCGGGTGAACGGACCCAGCTATCCCTGAGGATGTCACAGACTTTATTCTCCCAGACATATTTAACCTTTTGATGGATCGTTGACGGTATAGCACCCAAACTCTCCAACCAAGGCCTACCTAGTAGCAGGTTGAAGGAAGCGGGGATGTTGATGACCTGGAATTCAGCCTCTTTTCCAAAAGGACCGATAACGAGATGAAGAAGGACTATCCCCATGACCGTTCTCTGGGTGTTGTCGTAGGCTCTTACCCTTTGCTCCGATGGTATAAATGTCGACTCATCCAGGCCCATTCGCTTAGCTGTTCGGAAAGGACATACGTTGAGGGCCGACCCATTTTCAACCATGCAAGCAGGCACAACGTTCCCCAAGCATTCGACAGTGACATATAGTGGTTTGTTACGAACTGGCCCTCCCGGAGGCAAATCATTTGACGAGAAGGTAATAGCCAAAGTCGGGATCTTGCTGATCAGCCCTATAAGGTCCTCCGGGGTGGTGTCGATAGATACGTCAGACTGGTTTAGAGCATCTAGGACCGCCTGCCTATGGCGTTTGGAGGCGATCAGCAACCCCCAAATGGTGATATTGGCCTGAGTCTTCTTCATCTGCCTTAGAACCCTGTCTTCTTCCTCTTCTTCATTCATCTTCCCTTTCCCTTTGTCTTAATCTCTCCCCGGATGATCCTCCTCTAGCTCATGCGGTTTAAAGTGTCTGCTTGACCGTGTTAAATGACTGACTTCTTCCCTTGCCCATAGATTGTCAACCTCTGAATCAACTTTTAAAGTACCCTTCACCATCTCCGTTTCTTTGTCGCTCTCGTACCAAAGATCATCTTCTACCTGGCTTTCGTCTCGATCATCACTCCCTTTAACCCACCAGTCTAACTATCCTATTCATTCTTTCCCAGCTGCTCCCCCAGAGCACAGATTGTCGAATCCCTGGGCAGCTGATATGGCTTTCTTGGTGTCCCGGCCTTAGTGATTAGCCTAGACGGATCAGAGGTTGCTTCTTCTATCCCCAAGAAATAAAGGCCTTGTGGTGGTGGCACAGCTCGATGATTCGGAAGCAGATTTCTGGTAACATTTAGAGCTTTGGTGGGAGGTTTCGAAATTACCTTGTTATCAATGAGGTCCTGAATCTCGTGCCTTAATCTCATACATCTATCCGTCGAGTGACCCTTTTGCTAATGAAATTTGCAAAAGAGATCTCCTTGAAAATTTGGCAGAAGCGGACTTGGTAGAGGTCGAGGTTCCAACTGACGGAGATGCCCCTTCGCTAACAGTCTATCGAGGGCAGTTGATAGTGACACTCCCAAATCTGAGAATTTCCTTGGTGTTTTGTCCTCTTCTCTTCTCGGTGCTATGTCGAATTTCCTTTCTGGCCCATTTAGTGCATTGACATCGGTGGGGCCGGAGTGACCCCCCGCTTGTCCTCCGTTGGATCCATAGTTTGGCCTCCTCTACCGGTTTGATTGCTCCTCTTTCTTGATCACTCCTTCTTGGATCGCATCCTCTATCCTTGTCCCAACGTCAAAAACCTCAGCAAAGGTGTTGATCAACTGGAATCTCATCTTTTCTTGGTACACTGGCTATAGATTCTTCATCAGCATTCGGATCTGGTCCTTCTCAGACGGCCTTTGTACCATTTTAGCTGCCTTTTCCCTCCATCTGCTCAGGTATTCGGCGAATGATTCTTTGTTCCCTTGCCTAGTGGTCTCCAAATCTCGGACAGTGACATCCAAATCGTGATTGTATTCATACTGTGCCACAAATGCCTTAATCACTTCTTCCCATATCCTGGTTTTGCTTGGTTCGAGAGTAAGACACCAGGACAGAGCAGCTCCAGTCAAAGTCTGTTGGAATAGGACCGCCATCATAGTTGTGCTCAAGCCGCTCGGTTGGAAAGCCCCAATACACATTCTTATATGACTGCGAGGATTTCCGGTGCCATCAAACTTATCAAAGACCGGCATTTTGAACCCGGCAGGCAGCGTCTCGTGGACCCCTTCATACAGGCCTTCTAACTCCATTAGATAGGTATCAACTCCCTAATCCTTGCGCATCACCCTTTCCAACTTCTCTATTTTCTCAGTCAGCTGCTTCTCCTTCTCAGCTTTCTCTCTGTCTCTGTTGGCCCATAGTGCATCAGTCCATTGTGCCTCCTGATCATCAAACCAATCTCCTTCCCCTCCCCCCAAAGGTGGGTCCATAACAGGCAGAATTATATATGGTGGCTGGCGATTCAATTCTTCTATCATTCCCATCATGCGGTTCATATTTTCAGCATGTCGCCTCATCTGCTCCGCTTGTTGCTCTACCAGTATTCTTAACCCGGCCATTTCTTCGTTGTTTCTTTCTTCAGTCATGTTAGCGCCTTCCCTTCTTACCAGCCTCGCCGTGGGATCCCTAAACCAGGCTTGACTTGATCTGGATGCTATTTTCGCTCCTACAGCAAATTTTGAAATTTTTCTCTTTTAAAATCTTTTAATCTTCTCTTTATCAAAAACTTTTATTTTATATATCACGCAGATGCAATGCATGCGTGTGTGCCTACTCTATATGCCAAGAAAGAAAAATCCTAATCCTAACATATAAGCACATAAGCACATAAGATCCTTACCCATGTCAAGTGCACTAATTTCTCCCTTCATTGTGATCCTTACTACCCTCTCGAAGGTTGGATACTCAAACCTTTTCAAAACTTCATTTGCAAAGCATTTTTGGGTGGTAAAAAGTTTTTTTTTTTTAAAACAATGCTTGAGAATGCTTTTAAGGGTATTAAACAAAAATGATTGGGTTTCTTTTATTCTGAAAATCAATCTTCCCAAAAATAATTTCAAGAATTTTCGGATTTATTTCTTTTGAAAATGATCAAGTGAAAATAGGCCTTAACAAAGGTTAGTTTGGGAATTTTAAACGAAAACCTTGGGAAAAGGAAATTATTTGGGTAGGGGGATCACATGACCGGATTATCACCGTACTTTCCATGACTTTGGATACATACAAGGTCAATGATGCTTAGCTAAACATGATATAAGAAGTATAATCTTATAATCAGGGTTTAGCATGTCCTCCAAATGTCGTGTAACATGAGGAGAAATTGCTAAAAGGTGATTAAAATATTATACATCCTTTATCAAGCAAGTATCGTCATCATCTCAGGTAATCCCTTCCGGGCATACAAAACTTCCTAGCACATAATCCTAATCATGAATTGATTTCCTAGATTGAAAGGTTCTATGGAAGCTATTATGCATAGGCCGGGTTTTGGTCAGATAAGGGACCCTTGACACACACCCGATAGGATGCTTAATATACCGAATCACGGTACGAGATCAAGGGTGATCACACAGTCCCATGATAACTTGACCGACCGGGTCGCCCCGAGCCTCCAAGGTCATAGTTTCGTGCAATCGACTGGCTGGACATGCAAGTGAAATGCAACAGGCACACAAAGATTAATTAATTCGATTAAAAGGATATTTTCAAGCCTAATCCTCAAGTGAATCCAAAATCAGAATTCTGGTCTACGAAACCAGAGATTCTGGATTCGATCCCCAGCAGAGTCGCCAGATTGTGGATATCGGAGTTTTCTTTCTTTTTACCCACAGCTTTATTTCGAAATACCAAACCAAACCAAACCAAGCCTTGTGTCCCAATCGATTGGGGTCAGCTATATGAATCCTTTTTCTCCATTCTGCACGATCAAGAGCTATATGCTCATTTAAATTATATAAATTCATATCTTGTTGCACCACATATTCCCAAGTCAGTCTAGGTCTGTCTCTCCCTCTAGCCATTCCAAGCACTACGATCTTATCACTCTTTCGTACAGGTGCATCTACAGGTCTTCGTTGCACATGGCCGAACCATCTAAGTCTATTCTCCCTCAACTTATCCTCAATATGTGTCACTCCTAAAGTCTCTCGAATGTACTCATTTCTAATTCTATCTTTCCTAGTCTTACCACACATCCATCTTAGCATCCTCATCTCCGCTACACTCACTTTGCTAATGTGTTGTTTTTTAGTTGCCCAACACTCTGTCCCGTAGAGCATAGTTGGCCTAATAGCTGTCCTATAAAATTTTTCTTTCAATTTTGCTGGTATTCTCCGATCACATAATACGCCAGAAGCACTCCTCCACTTAAGCCAGCCCACTTTAATTCTATGGGTCACGTCATCACCAATCTCTCTGTCTCTACTGATCATTGAACCTAGATAGCGAAAGTGTTCCCTCTTTGGGATCTCCTGATCTTTGATCTTCACTGCTTCATTGTCTCTACTTCCACTGTTGCTAAAAGTACATTCCATGTATTCTGTTTTCGTCCTACTTATCTTTAGCCCCTTAGTCTCCAGTGCTTCTCTCTAAGCTTCTAATTTAGTGTTGACTCCCCTTTTAGTCTCATCAACCAAGACAATATCATCTGCGAACAACATACACCATGGGACCTCATCTTGAATGTGTCTAGTCAATTCATCCATAATTAGGGCGAACAAATAAGGGCTCAAGGCCGACCCCTGGTACAGGCCTACGGTAATTAGGAATTCGCTGGTTTCTCCGGCTGGTGATCTAATTGTAGTAACCGCTTCATCATACATATCCTTCACCACGTCAATATAACCCTTGGTCACTCCTTTCTTCTCTAGCACCCACCAAATTAAATCTCTAGGCACTCTATCATAAGCTTTCTCTAAATCAATAAAAACCATATGTAGATCTTTTTTCTTCTCTCTATACTTTTCCATTAGTCTTCTAAGTAAATAAATTGCTTCCATAGTTGATCTCCCAGGCATAAATCCAAACTGATTTTCTGACACTAATGTTGCGCCTCTTAAGCGATGCTCCATCACTCTCTCCCATAGCTTCATTGTATGGCTCATCAACTTAATACCTCTATAGTTGTTGCCTTGTTGTACATCTCCTTTACTTTTATATATAGGCACTAGGATGCTCTTCCTCCACTCATCAGGCATTTTTCTAGTCATTAAAATCCTATTAAAAATTTTTGTAAGCCAAGATGCCCCCACATCTCCCAAGCATTTCCAAACCTCAATGGGGATCCCATCTGGTCCTAAGGCCTTGTTGGGTTTCATCTTCTTCAAAGCAAATTCCACCTCAAACTTCCTTATTCTCCGATAGAATCTGTATTCTCTAGTTTCATCGTAACTTCCAGTTTCTTCTTCCATTGTGTTATACATATGTTTTTCATTCAGCAACTTCTCAAAATAGCTCTTCCACATTTCCTTAATCTCTTCGCCGTTCACTAATACCCTAGAGTCATCGCTTTTTATACACTTAACCTGATTAATGTCTCTTGTTTTCCTTTCTCTCGACTTAGCAAGCTTATAAATACATTTTTCTCCCTCTCTAGTGTCTAGTTTGGTGTAGAAGGCGTCATAGGCTTCCATTTTCGCAACTCTAACTGTCCTTTTAACCTCCTTATTTGCACATTTATAGCTTTTGAAGTGTTCCTCACTTCCATCATTTTGCCACTTCTTAAAGCAATCCTTTTTGGTTTTTACTGCAGCTTGTACCTCTTCATTCCACCACCAAGTATCTTTAGAAGCTAACCCTCTTTCCTTCGACTCTCCGAGGAACTCCTTCGATATTCTCGTGATGCACCCTGCCATTCTATCCCACATAGTATTGCTTCCATCTTCCAAATTCTAAGGTGCTTCTGTATACATTCTCCCTTGGAATATTGCTAGTTTCTCGCCTTTAAGGTTCCACCACCTAGTTCGCGGGTTTATAGGGTCTTTTCTAGTACGACATTGTCCTTTTATATGGATATCTAAAATAGTAAGTCTATGTTGAGATGTTAAACACTCTCCTGGGATGACCTTACAGTCTTTACATGCTAAGCGGTCTGCCTTTCTCACAAGGAACAAATCGATCTGGCTTCTATTAGATCCACTCTTAAAGGTTATCAAGTGTTCTTCCCTCTTTTTGAAAAAGGTGTTTGCTACTACAAGATCATATGCTACGGCGAAATCTAAAATACTCACCCCTGCCTCATTCTGATCTCCAAAACCATACCCCCCATGCACCCTCTCATATCCAGTTCTATCTTTGCCTACATGGCCATTAAAATCTCCACCTACAATTATCTTCTCTCCTCCCGGTATTTCTTGCATTAAGGTGTCCAACTCATCCCAGAATTGTCTTTTAGTGTGATCATCCAATCCTACTTGGGGCGCGTATGCACTAATCACATTAATTATATCCACTCCAACTACCAGTTTGATAAGCAATATTCTGTCTTCTTTCCTCGTGATTGTCACAACTTTATCCTTGAGATTCTTGTCAACCACGATTCCGACACCATTTTTATGCCTATCTTTCCCTGTATAGAATATCTTATACCCGGTCTTTTCTACCTCCTTAGCTTTCTCTCCAACCCACTTTGTTTCTTGTAAACATACTACATTAACCTTCCTTCTAATCATAGTGTCTACTAGTTCCATAGCTTTACCTGTATTCCAAGTTGCTAACCTAAGCCTATAGTTCTGGACTAGCTTCTTTACCCGTGGTGGCCCAGATGAGCGCGGGAACCCTTGCTTATTTAACACCGCACCGCATCGACGCCCCTTGCACATTTTTTGAAACACCCGAAGGCAGGCGCAACCTGTCGCTTAAAGGGAACACCCTAGCATTTACACAAGTATTCATATTTGGATTCACATCATAAGGATCCGACGGTTTTTTTACGTGCTGGCTGTCGAACTACCTAACGCACTAACCCTCCTCTTTTATCCGGGCTTGGGACCGGCAGTGTTGAAACAACCCAGGCAGAGTTAGCTTTATTTCGAAATACTTTCTCAAAATCAATTTCAAAAACAAATGAGTCGCCACTTAATTTTTTTTAAGGAAAAATTAAGAAACTATTTTAAAAGCACACTGATCTTTTAGAAACCAGAGATTAACTAGGTCCGGGGATTATGGAATGAGAGAGGAAGGAGCCTGTCGGACTAAAACACCCTCTCTCATCCTATCTTGCAATAGGCCTCTACTCAATATCCTTCTAATCGAATTATTAATTTAAATGTGCCCTCAACTAACATATATATATATACATTACAAAAGCATGTCTAAAGGGGTGTAAAATTGTAATTGATAAAATATCATTCAAATGCCACGTAATTCAGGTAGCAAGCAATATGATATGCAATAGAGAACAAGAGAACTTACCCGAGATCTAGCAGTGATATTAAACGTGCAATGCATACAAACAAAAGAAAATCCTAAAAAGAGTCTCTAATCACATATACACATAGGGCAAGATCCTAATTCTAACGTGTCACGTATGAGGTTGAAGAATCAATAAAATCAAGAAATGAAATAAACTAGAAGAGAGATGAGAAATTGTACCTCAAATGCGCTACAAAACAAAGATTAGTCCACATGCTTCACATAATAATATGGTATCAAACAATCAATCCTAATTCTCTAGCTTAGATCTATCAAGCATGAAATCCAACTTTATTCAATAGCTAGTTCTAATCATGAGCATTAAATGTACATGAATGAATGAATGTGAACAAGAATAAAACGTGGATTTATTCATTAATTTGGGTCACTTAACCTCTGGATTTAAGCTAAGTTATCATTATTCAAAGTATGATTTGGGTCCCAAGACATTAGGAGACCATTTGAGTTGAAACAAACAAGATTAGACAAAAACAGTTGCAGTTTTTTATGAATTACAGAGAGCGGACCAGATCTTAAAAAATGGAAAAACCATACTTCCAACGGTTGGATCTTAATGCTTTTTGGATATGATATGCCTCTATGAGTCTAGTTTATAAATCAAAAAGAAAATCAAGGTTTGAACGGTTAGATCTCTGCGAATATGGAAAACACTAGACATCACTCAGGAATCTGCAACTCTCTGTCCAGAGATCTTGTACAATTTTTTAAAAATAGTAAAAAGATGAGAAACACTTAGATCTTTTTAGGGTATCTTCCTAACACATTAAGGTACCCAGAAAAATTATTAGGGACCCCGGAAACTCTGTTAAAATTCTGATTTATTAGTTCCAAAATGGATTTGCTGTTCTGAAATTTTGGACAGAGAGTTGCATGTATTGAAATCGCAAGACCAAACCATCTTAGGCATGGAATTTCATCAAAACAAAAATTACAGTGGTAAAACATTGTGTTATTGACATTTTCCCATTGGTTTCACTTGATTCCAACGGTTAGATTTCGAACTAAAAATCCTTGATCGAAATCGGTTTATGAACTCACTATTTTCATTTGTCAAGTTCAACTTCATGTGTTAACCCCAACTATTGAACCATGAAGTTAGACTTAAACTAAACCATTTTCTCCTACCATTTGATGGTCATTGGAGGCCAAAGACCTTTATATTTGTAGATTTCAAATGAAGTATGAATGGACTTCATGAAATCTCAAGATAATGAACCTAAACCATGAAGATAGGCTTAGATTCAAGACTACATTCTCCTACCATTTGATGGTCATTGGAGATGAAGATATTAATAATGCTCATGAGTCTCAAGGGAATATGGAAAGGATTCCATGAAACATCAAGTTAGAGGATCCAAGTCATAAGTATGGACTTGGATCCATCTATTTACTTATAAAATGAAGTGATGATCAAACTTTGACTCCCATGTGAAGCATAAAAAGATCAAAATCAAGAGATTTCAAGAGGGATATTGAGGATCCCTAAGAGTCTCAAGAAGGGAGTATGAACAACAAAAGAAATGAAGCAAAGGAAAAAATAAAGTAGTTGGAGGATTAGAGATTCAAAAAGAAAGAATGTAAATACACAACTTATGGTTAGAGGATCACCTCCAAACTATCCTCAAAGTTTCTCTCCTTTGAAGATCTCCCAAGCTCTTCTCTCTAGTATTCCAAACTCTCTCTTTTTTTTTTTCAAATATGTGTTAGTGTAGTGATCTCTTGTGTGTGTTGTATTGTCTTCCTCTTGCATGTGTTGTTGTTGTATATTCTCCATGCTCCCAAGGAAGATCCCCCCTCTTTTATAGGCAAAATTTACCAAGTATTTTCAGTGAATTTAGAGTAAAAGCCAGGTGTAAATGTCTCATTTGGTGGTACAATACGTACTTCCTGAAAATAGACAGACTGCTGCACAGGGTGGCAGTCCGTGGATGCCGCCCTGGCACTCCGTGACTGCCGTCGCGGCATTCCGTGACTGCCGCGCGGTTCTTCGTAACTGCTGCACCAAATTATTGATTGCCGGGTTTTCGTCAACCTTACTTTATCAGTTTTTTATTTTTATCCGCATACACATACGTATTGTAACACAAAATACGGACTTTAAAAGCAAACGGCAGTCAAAAAATGTCGGCGGCACTTAGTGAGTGCCGGGCTGGCATTCACTGAATGTCGTTCGGCACTCACTGAATGCCGTTCGACACTCACTGAGTGCCGCAAATTACTGCCGTGTGTCGTTTTTTGTTGAACTTCCTCTTTTAGGTTTTTTCTTTTCTCCTTTTTCTTCTAAAAATATATTTTTGAAGATTTTCTCCAAAAATGGTGTTTTATACCAAAATTCTCCTAAATACCTGGTATTTTCTTCTTTTTGCGAAATTTTATCGCGTTTCGAGAACTTTCTGAAGAGCTTGGAATACTTCGAATCTTTCGGTCCTTATCATCATCGGACATGGAGGTGACACTCTCCTAAATTTGACGGTCGGTCAAAATTGGGGTGTCTACAGGTGCAACCAACAAAGTAGCAAATGCATTGAGTCGCCGAGCCACCTTGCTTATCACTTTAGCTCAAAAGATCATGGGATTTGATTGTTTGAAGGAGCTTTATGAGGAAGATGAAGATTTCAAGGAAATATGGGCCAAGTATAAGGAGTCACAATCGACATGTGATTTCCACATCAATGAAGGGTTCTTGTTCCGAGGCAATTGTCTTTGCATTCCTAAAGTATCACTAGGGCTGTCCAAAATATCCGTTGACTGTGAGACCTGACCCACTCGATGCCTATGAGTCGGTCTTCATGGGTTACAGATGGAATCACGAGTCCTTGATGCCCAATCCAATGCCTTTCGGTTCGGTACTCGATTTTTCCCTCCCCCCACCCGACTTCACCCGACCCGACCCGACCCGAAAAGAGGCATAAATATATACATAAATTATTAATAATATATTATATACAGACATTATCTGGAATCCTGAGTATAAATACTCCTTAAAGATTTCAAATTCATTTTTAGGGTTCCTTATTGTCAGTATGTCTACAACTCTGCATTTAGGAGAGAGAGAGAGAGAGAGAGAAAGAGTTGAGAAGCGAGACCACCGGCGCACCACCACCACCAAATCCACCACCACTGGCACACCACCACCGGCATACCACCACCAGCACACCACCATGAAAGCACGTCGGTTTCCCTTCCCCTGTCCCCCCCCCCCCCCCGACACGCGCTACCGCCTACCGCCACTGCCAGAATCTTCATATCTATACTTTAGAATCTTCATAGCTATCTTCAATGTTAGTGTTTGGTTAAAAATCCCCTTTTCCTAAAACCCCAATTCATGGTCTATCCTTCTCTCTAACCGTTACAGTTAGTGTTTGATTGAAAATCTAAAGTTTTTGTTTTATCTTTGATAGAACTTGTCAACTTGAAAAGGGTGATATATGCTCAAAACAAAAACATGCAATTTGTACTCTCATTCTTACTTTTTTTTTTTGTAACCAAGTGCAAACTATAAATAAATCCTCTTATTCTTACTATTTTTTTTTAGTAACCAGGTGCAAACTACAAATAAATCCTCTCATTCTTACAATTTTTTTGGCTCTTCATAGTTCATTCAAATCATTCCTAAAAACATATTGAAGTGCAAACTGCATATAAGTCCTCTCATTTTGTGACATCTCTCTATAATTATCAATGAGTTGGGTCTTTATTCCTAATTTTTTTATCTAATAATTATAATGTGACTGAATATATGTGTTTTTATGTCTCTGTGTTTGTAAGGCATGGAATCTGTTGATGGAGTCGAAGTGGAAAGTGGTAAAGCAGATGAACTTACTCAAGTTGAAGATGGCCAACAACAACAACAAGGAGATGGTGGAGGCCAACAATAACCGGCTGAAGCTCCTGCCCCAAATCTGGTTGAAAAACCACCACTTCCATCAAACACCAATGTGAGTAATAGGAGAAAGTCAATTGTTTGGGTTCATTTTGTAAAAGAAGAGGATTGTAAGGGTGTAATGAAAGCAGTTTGTGAGCACTGTAAAAGGGGTTATCGAGCCGATTCAAAGAATCATGGGACAACTAATTTGAAGAATCATTTGGAAGTTTGTCCAAGTGATCCTTTGGGTTTAAAGGAAACAAAATCTAAAGGATAAATCCTGTTGTCTTTTCAACCCAAAAAAGAAGGAGAAGAAGGGTACAATCTTGTTGCAACGAGCTTTTCTGTAGAGGCTGCTAGAAAAGCTCTTGCCGAGATGATAATTATCGATGAGTTACCCTTTAGGTTTGCTGAAAATTATGGTTTTAAGAAATTTTGTAGATGATAATTGTGTGAAGAGATGTTGTGCACATATACAATGAAGAGACAAGAAAGTTGAGGAAAGTCTTGAAAGACCATAGGGTTTGTCTTACCACTGATACTTGGACATCAATCCAAAATATGGGCTATATGTGCCTTACTTGTTACTTTATAGATGATAATTGGAAGTTGCAAAAAAGAATTTTAAACTTTTGTCAAGTAGAAAATCACAAGGGGGATACCATTGGTAAAAAAAATTAAGTCTTGTGTGCTTGAGTGGGGAATTGGTAGCATTTTCACTTTAACGGTGGATAATGCTAGTTCTAATACCTCAACAATTAGGTTCTTACAAAGAGTGGCTAAAGATTGGAAGGGTACTGTCTTAGGGCATAAGTTCTTACACATGAGGTGTTGTTCTCATATCCTAAATTTGATTGCGGGTAATGGATTACAAGAACAAGATGAGTCTACTACGAAAGTGCGTGACGCTGTTAGATATGTTAAGTCCTCGCCTAATAGATTTGAAAATTTCAAAATGCTCGTGGAGAAGCTAAAAACTGAGTCTAAGAGTCTTGTATGCCTAGATGTACCAACTAGGTGGAACTCTATCACAACCGTTCCAAAAATTTCATGGTTTTATCACGCATACTTAGATTTCGTGAGTTATCAATTTTATTTGATAATGGTGACTAAGGTTGACCGTGGGTCAACGATAAGGTATCAGTGAAGACACGGGAACATGGTACTCCGTATCGCATTGGCATGATTCAATGACATTTATATGATTTAAAAGTTATTTGATATCTGGTATTTTTGTGAATAGTAAATTTACCTGTGTAGAGTAAATTTCTGGTAGTTTTGATATTGTTATATATCATTTTGAATAATGTTGTGAGAATGTGAGTAATATGTTTCATCAAAGGTAGAATACCTAGAGATTCCATGAAAATTAGTTTTTTAAACAGAACTTAGTCAAAAATTTGTTTAAATTTTAGTTTTCACTCGTGACGTAATAAAGTAGACGTTTAAGACGTTTTGGGAGATTACTATGAGTTTCGAGAACTCACAGGGTGGTAAACGTGATTTCTGGAAAGTTTGCCTATAAATTGCAAGGGTGGGAATTTCATTTAGTTGTAAACTTCTAAAAATATCGTTAGAGAGGAGAGAGAAAAGAGTATTTGATCCTATGCGCTTTGCGAAGACGATCGGCGACCTTTCGTCCGTCTGTTTTCAACCAAAATTCATATTTGGACTCCTCGAGGTAAGGGCTTCATTTTGATACCACTTAGGCCTTGTTTGGCTAAGTTTTATATAAAATTTAATTTCTAGAAATTTGGGAAAAATCCAGTAAAACTTGTAGGAATCACATATAAATTGAGATTCGACGTTTATTCGGGCCTCTAGTTGATCCTCGTACTGGTATGAATTCTATGCCTATAAAATATATAGAACTTTCAGGTTTTGAATATCGGCTTTGATATTTTGGATCCAGGCAAAATTCATGTATTAATTAGGCCCGTTAATTATGCACGTGAAACTTTGATAAAAGCATGTATAATTGTTTATGTGAGCATGTTATGTGTCTACTTGTGTAAAAGGGGAGTTTGGTGCAAATTCATCTGGGGTAAGCTCCTCGAAGTTTGAGGATTGTAACATTTATTGTGTGGTGTCTGGTATGGAAGAAGGCCCAACCAGGACATGGTACCAGATATGGAGGAAGGCCCAACCAATGTACGAGATGAGTGGAAGAGGTGTGCCTTCCACGGCATCGGTTTCATTTACCAGATAAATGCGTACCACTCACCCTAGAGACTATTTTGATGTGTTTTAAATGTTTAAAGCATGAATCGTCATATAAGCATATGTTTAGAATTGTGCACTCAGCATATAGCTGAGCAATGGAGATTTACTCCATTGAAGGTATGAAGAAATGAAAGGAGATACGTGCAGAGTGAGGCCGTGGGAATGTCGGGGATCAGCCTTTTGTTTACGTTGGTTCCTTTCTAAATGTTGTAATAATGCAAGTGTAGAACTAGAACTATGTTTTGCTCTTAACTTGGGAAGCCATGGAATGGTTATGAAATGTTGTAACACTTAGTGGAATTCTTTTGGTTACGTTTAAAACAATTTAGAACTCATGAGTTCATATTTTGAAAGCTTAACTTGTCAAATTGGATTTTGAAGGACTGTGGATAGAGTTTTGTGAATCGAGCCAAACAAGCCTTAGCTTGTTACGCTATTGTTCTTTTTCATGGAATTTTAAGTCTAAACTTTATTTTTGATAGCATGTTAGAGCTTGTGAAGTTCGGTTTTGGTTTGTTGTTGGAGTAATGTTGAAGTGAAGGTCGGATTAGATCCTTAGGCAAAATTCTGCAGCATTGTGCAGGATTCTGCTAAAGGGTCATTCGGCCGATCGAAGGGGGTCGTTCGACCGGTCGAAATACCTCCTGCCAGAAATCTTTTTCTACCACTTCCAGAAATTTTCAAAAGATTTTGATTGGTTCTTAAGGTACCTTTGGGACCCCTTTTTATATAAATTCATTCGTTTCAAATAATAATTATGTTTTCAATTTTATACGGATTTTACAACTCGAATGTAATGTTTTCAAAAGTTTTATACACTCAAGGTTGCCTTAAAGTCTTTTTTCGCTGCATATAGTTATTGTATGGGCTGGATAAGCCTTGATGGCGTGCCACATGTCCTATTTTCGCACGTTAGCGGGATGGGTCGTGACATTTATTGGTATCAGAACAATAGGTTTCAAAAAGAAGTTTATGTAATGCGATTTACGAATAAGTTTAGAACTTTAGGGGACGAGAGACGACACCTTGAGATAATACGGTGAGAGATCACTTATAGAGATGTGTATATATATGAGGAACATGGCATGTAAGTGCATGTCACGACATGATAATTCAAATGAATTGCATAGCATAATGATTCGCATGCACATTAGATAGCATGCCATGATATACACTATCATATGTATTGTGTTAATGAATCGGTGGAATCATTTGGACGTAGAACCGTGTGGTAAGATGATATTTTTTTATTGTGATTCATCATAGACCTTGTGTGGTGATACGAGAGAGAGATGATATCTTGGTAGTGACAAACAATTGAATTCCTAAACGAAGACAAAATGATTTTGATCGAATTGGTGGATGTTTTCAATGAGAATGACGAGTGTTCCTTGTGGGTCTTAGCCGAGAACGAAGTTTAAAGAATGAACGTTAGAAGAGGTTTTCTAGTAGTTGTCATGAAGAACGAAAGTGTTTGTCTATAGTTAAGTTTTGGGATTAAGATTGATTGATAAGAGTCATGTATCAGACAAGGGTTAAACGTCAGAACGTGAGAAATTTGAGACGTACAGTTGGGTGTGTGATAGAAAGATGGTCCAACAGCATATAGTACTCGTGTTTGAGATGGGTGAGGAATCTCTCACCCTATCTTACGGTGTTAACCTATAGTGTGATCGCGCGGGTTATCTTATGGTTTCTGTTATACGGTGTGTATTGGATAGTTGAAGAATCTTTCAACTTGTTATATGGTATTGAGATGTTGGATGGTTGAGGAATCTCTCAACCTATCTTACGGTATATATTGGACGATTGAGGAATCTCTCAACCTATCTTGTGGTATGAATTAGGGCATGAGGAATATCTTAACGGGTTGTGAGTAGTATGGTTGTTGAGGAATCTCTCAACTGAACCTGGTTTCGGATGGTCGTGGTATCATAGGATTTAGATATGATAGGATGATTAGTAGCGGATGCTACCAAATTCATGGTATAAGTGGAAATGTTGGGATTTGCAAATTTACCTAAGATGGAATGGAAAGGATAGAGTATGATTGGAGAGTAAAAGCTACAGTTGGTGGAATCTCAGTCGAGGATAGACTTCTAGAGCAGTTACTTAGACTTGATGATTATTCGCATATGAATGTAACAATAAGGACGATATAGGTTAGAGGAGAAACTGTAGAACTCCGTGATGGGGGATAGATTGATGGAAATGAATAAGAAAGGAAATTCTTTAGTGTTTTGAAGTGGGGGTTAAAGGAAGTAAAATAAAGGACATAAGGCTATAGGACTTAAGGTGAAGGACAAGTGTGATTGATTGAACGTGATAGGAGATTCGGAGGAATCAAATGGATATTGGATATCACAAAGAGAAGAGGATCTTGTTAGGGAATGCTATAGAGAATGTCTTTATTACAGTGAGTTGTAGTATGGATAAACATGAACCACGTGTAGTTCGGTGAGTTTTTGATATTTTCGAGCACCTTTTGATGGTTCTAAAATGGTTGGGAAGTATCCCCAAATGCCTTGTAAGGTTGGAGACTTTTAAAGATGTTAAATGGAGGAAAATAGGGTCCAGGGGGTACTTGGACCGGTCGAAAGGGGCAGTTCGACCGGTCGAACACCCCTCTGATCCAAACAGTGATTTTGAGAACATTTTTCGTCGACTTTTACGCAAACAGGCATAACTCTTTGTAGGAAATTCGGATTCGCGTGCCATTTTTTGCGTTGGAACTGGGACTCAAAGAGCTATCTTTTGGTGTAAAACTTAGTCATACATTATAAATGACCATTTTTCCCTTGGGCTATTTTGTCACTGAAAATATCTTTTAAGATGTCTAATTCATGTTTTCTTTGCTAATTATCGTATTTCAAATAAAATAAAAGATCTAGTAATGATTGTAAAACATCGTTGAGTGTTTGAAGTGAGTGGTTATCAATGGGAGCTTAGAGTATGACAAGTACTACGATACTGAACAAGAGCAATAGTGAAAATGGATAGAGTAAAGAGGCTTTGGGTAAGTCAAATTAGAAGAGTGAAAATGTAAATTAGGAAGATGAATCACTGATGAAAAAGTGAACATGAACGGTACGAGTGGGATGAAGACTTGGGAGTACGTTGAGTACATTATCGGATAGGCTAGTAGGAATGTGAAACAGTCAGAGGACAATGGTGAATGTAGTAGAATGCTATCTCGGTTGTCCCAAATTCCAATGAGGTTGGAGAGTTTTGAGAATGTTGGATTTTACCCCAAGAAAATTTTAAAATGTTTTAAAACATAACTTCTGTTTGAATAAGAAAAGTGGTAATAGATACATATGAGAAGGTATCAAGTGGACTTTGGAAGTCGAGTATCGTGGAATGATATGGTACGTTTAGTACTGGAGACGCGTCAATGTATGTTGAATGAGTGAGTCCTATGTGAATCAAGTGTGAATTATAATTTCTGAAGTAAAGATGTGGTGAGGCTTTGTGCACCTGAATTTGGTAATTGGAAGTTAAGACATTAAGGGAGCTATCGTGCGTATTGTTCTAAAGGGGACTCAGTTTCGATTTAAGAATTGGAATAGCCCGAGGTAATGAATGAGTTAGAGTTTTGAATAATCAGGAACTTAATGAGACCTGTAAAGTATGAAACACTAGAAAGACAACAGTTATGAATCGGTTAACATTAGTAGCCGGAGTGAGAATAGGACCTTAGGTATTGTCACGAAAGGTATGTAAATTGGAAGTTGATAGGGAATTTATTGAACACAGTGAGACTATAGTACTTGATTGGGAAGATCAAATTACTGAGTTGTCTTCAGATGGTTACAGGAATAGTATGAATACTTGGGCAACAGGTTCTTTGAGAACAACGAGTTTGAGATCCGAATAGCAAAGATAAAGGATTGAAGAATCTGAATTGGAGTTGAGTCAAGCTGACTAGAATTGTGAAATATTATATTGAAAAATGTGGTATAAAGCCTTGAGATGTTATACAAAGAGTATATGTTCAGTGTAAAGGGTTGTCAGAAACTGAATAAGGATGGAGATACAAGAGAATGATTGGTATGGACTTGTGTAAAGGTAAAAGTGAAATGCCAGAGAATTATGGAGTTGTATAACTACGTAAAAGTGTAGAGGACCTACCTAGAGTGATAAACTAAAGGATAGTAGACAAGCATGATGTAAATATAAAATAAGAAGGGTTTACATTACAATTGAGATCTACGACAGAGAAGTAACTGACTCAGGGTGTGTGTACACTATGTGAGTAGAATGGATTGTGAATGGTCAAGGGATAGAGACAAAAACGAGGTATGTGCTAAGCATGGGAATATGTTTTGATGAGCTCTGTGGTACGTATATGATTAACTAAGTAAATTTGGGTTAACAATGTTATTTGTTACGACAGATATTGGAATAAATATGTTGTGAAAGTATTATATGAAGTTTTAAAATAACTTGTTTAAAAATCAAAAAGGGGGAAGTGTGTATTCGACTTTGTTAAAAGTTTTAAATTGAAAGTGTAAAGTGAAATCTTCTACGCTAATCGACAGCAGTTCGGGTACAGAATTGAGAGATAAATGACAAGTGGGTTGACCACTGAGGGTGATTAAGGGCATTTAGTAACCTCGAACAAGTAAAATGGTGTGAAATTTTTTATTGAGAATCTGAATGGTGTCTAACGAATCATGTATGATTCGAAGTATAATACGAGGTTGGTTAAACCGAAATGGAATGATGACAACTGTTAGAGATAGAGAGAGAGAGAGAGAGAGAGAGAGAGAGAGAGAGAGTACGAGTGTGATATGCTATTGACTAATTCATGGTTATGTAAACTGATGTCACGTTATATGAATTCCTTAGGAAAGGAAGATTAAAATTTGATAAGAAATGAGTGATATTTGAAAATGTGTGTCATCTATAAGTATTTTGCGATTAGCAGTATAAGAGATTAAATCTATGGTGTATGAAATAGTTGGTCGAAGCATTGACTTATCGACAGAGGATGTATGTATGTATGATAGTACTCAATTTGGTTCACTTTGAGATGAAGAATCGTGTATGGTTGTTAACCAGTTGAGACGTGTTTGAAACGACTGTTAATCGAAAAGATAGATGGGTAAAAGTGAGATGAGTTATTTATTTTGTTTTGGGTATTGTGATGAAACTTTAGAGTTTCGAAAAAGATGTGACAAGTACAATGAAGGTATGTCTGGGTTGACGTGTGACGTCTTGATATGATATTTCTATGTATTATTAGTATTCGATGTGAATCTTCAATCGGGTTGAGATGGGGACTCCAAGGATTTATTTTCCTTAAGAGCCTGAGGATTTATTTTCCTCATGAGATTGTGACATCTCATAGAAATGGGTTGTGTATGAAACAAATGTTGAGGGTGCTTATGGAAAGTCTTTGTGAATTGATGAGATGGTATAAGTTTGGGGACAAACTTCCTTTTTGGAAGGGAGAGTTGTCACACCCGTTCCAAAATTTTCATAGTTTTATCATGCATATTTAGATTTCGTGAGTTATCAATGTTATTTGATAATGGTGACTGAGGTTGACCATGGGTCAACGGTAAGGTGTCAGTGAAGACACGGGAACATGTTACTCTGTATCGCATTGGCATGATTAAATGACATTTATATGATTTAAATGTTATTTGATATCTGGTATTTTTGTGAATAGTAAATTTACCTGTGTAGAGTAAATTTTTGGTAGTTTTGATATTGTTATATATCATTTTGAATACTGTGGTGAGAATGTGAGTAATACGTTTCATAAAAGGTAGAATACCTAGAGATTCCATGGAAATTAGTTTTTGGATCCTTATTTCGGACCCAAACGGAACTTAGTCAAAAATTTGTATAAATTTTAGTTTTCACTCGTGAAGTAATAAAGTAGACGTTTAAGATGTTTCAGGAGATGATTAGAAGTTTCGAGAACTCGTGGAGTGGTAAACGCTATTTCTGGAAAGTTTGTCTGTAGATAGCAAGGGTGGGAATTTCATTTAGTTGTAAACTTCTAAAAATATCGTTAGAGAGGAGAGAGAAAAGGGGATTGATCCTACGGGCTTTGCGACGACGATCGGCGACCTTTTGTCCGTCTGTTTTCAACTAAAATTCATATTTGGACTCCTCGAGGTAAGGGCTTCATTTTTGATACCACTTAGGCCTTGTGTGGCTAAGTTTTATATAAAATCTAATTTCTAGGAATTTGGGGAAAATCAATAAAACTTGTAGGAATTGCATATAAACTGAGATTCGACGTTTGTTTGGGCCTCTAGTTGATCCTTCAAAGTTAGGGAGAAATCGCACGAGGTATGAATTCTATGCATATGAAATATATGGAATTTTCATCTTTTGAATATCAGCTTTGATATTTTGGATCTAGGCGAAATTCATGTATTAATTAGGCCCGTTAATTATGCACGTGAAACTGTGATAAAAGCATGTATAATTGTTTATGTGAGCATGTTATGTGTCTACTTGGGTTAAAGGGGAGTTTGGTGCAAATTCATCAGAGGGCAAGCTCCTCGAAGTTTGAGAATTGTAACATTGATTGTGTGGTGTCTAGTATGGAGGAAGGCCCAACCAGGACACGGAACCTAGTATGGAAGAAGACCCAACTAGTGTACGAGATGAGTGGAAGAGGTGTGCCTTCCACGGCATCAGTTTCATTTACCAGATGAATGCGTACCACTCACCCTAGAGACTATTTTAATAAGTTTTTAATGTTTAAAGCATGAATCGTCATATAAGCATATGTTTAGAATTGTGCACTCAGCATATAGCTGACCAATCTTCATTGCAGGTATGAAGAAAGGAAAGGAGAAGTGTGTAGAGTGAGGTCGTGGAAATGCCGGGGATCACCCTTTTGTTTACGTTGGTTCCTTTCTAAATGTTGTAATAATGCAAGTGTAGAACTAGAACAATGTTTTGCTCTTAACTTGGGAAGCCATGGAATAGTTATGAAATGTTATAACGGTTAGTGGAATTCTTTTGGTTACGTTTAAAACAATTTAGAAATCATGAGTTCATATTTTGAAAGATTAACTTGTCAAATTGGATTTTGAAGGACTGTGGATAGTGTTTTGTGAATCGAGCCAAACAAGCCTTCGCTTGTTCCGCTATTATTCCTTTTCATGGAATTATAAGTCTAAACTTTGTTTTTGATAGTATGTTAGAGCTTGTGAAGTTCGGTTTTGGTTTGTTGTTGGAGTAATGTTAAAGTGAAGGTCGGATTGGATCCTTAGGCAAAATTCTGCAGCATTGTGCAGGATTCTGCTAAAGGGTCATTCGACCGGTCGAAGGGGGTCGTTCAACCGGTCAAAATACCCCTGCCAGAAATCTTTTTCTACCACTTCCAAAAATTTTCAAAAGGTTTTGATTGGTTCTTAGGGTACCTTTGGGACCCCTTTTAATATTAATTCATTCGTTTCAAATTATAATTACATTTTCAATTTTATATGGATTTTACAACTCGAAGGTAATGTTTCCAAAAGTTTTATACACTCAATGTTGTTTTAAACTCTTTTTCCACTGCGTATAGTTATTGTATGGACTGGATAAGCCTTGATGGCATGCCACGTGTCCTGTTTTCGCAAGTTAGCGGGATGGGTCGTGACAAACTCCACTTATAGGATGTTGGAAAGTGCAAAAAAGTTTGAAAAGGTATTCGAAAGATTGGAGGTTGGGGATTCAAAATACAAAGACTACTTTGGTGAGACTAATGGAGAGGGGCCTCCAACTGAAGAAGATTGGGAAAATGTAGGGTCTTTGTTAAATTTTTGAGACTCTCTTATTTAGAAACTAAACGTTTTTCGGGAACAACCTATGTCACTTCAAATACTTTTTTGATGAGATTGTTGTGATTCAGAGCCATATAAACCAAATAATAGTAGCACAAAATCATGTGGTGAGTAGAATGGCAATGAATATGAAAGCCAAGTTTGACAAGTATTGGGGGAATGGGGATAAAATTAACATGCTTTTATACATTGCTGTGGAACTTGATCCAAGGAAAAATTTGACATATTTGCAATTTTGTTTTTCTGAGATGTATGATTTTATGGTAGCTAAAGAACTTAGTGAAAAAGTTAAGGTTTGTCTTACCCGGTTGTTTGAGCATTATGCTTCTATTTCTTCACCCAATGTGCAAGAGAAAAGTACTAGTGGGCATGTTAGTATGGAAGTTGATTTGAACGATCCACATAAGCTTATGGCATCTAAGTATCAAAATTTTTCAGAGGGAAGATTGTCGGGATGTAAGAATGAGGTAGAAAAGTACTTAGCTGAAAATCCTGAAGGAACAAATGATGCAAAGTTTGATATATTAGGTTGGTGGAAGAACAATATAAATAGGTACCCAGTGTTAGCTCAAGTGTCTAGAGATGTCTTGGTGGTTCCAGTTTCAACTGTTGCTTCGGAGTCTGCATTTAGCACAGGAGGGCGCGTATTAGATCCATTTCAAAGTTCCCTATCTCCGTTAATGGTACAATGTCTAGTATGCACACAGAATTGGCTCCGAGCATCGGTACCAATTAATCTTCGAAATATACTGGATCATATTGAGGAGCTTGAAGAGGCACTAGAATCAGGTATATTGGAAAAAAAATTGCTTTTGTTTTGGATTTGACTCTCTAGTGTTTGCTCTAATTTATTGTTCAAAAATATTTCTCTGTAGGTGTTTTGGAGTCGGAATCAAGTTGCATTTCAACTACGATTAATGTTGATTGAAGCCATTGTAGGTAGTTTGCAATTTAAAATCTATAAACCTATTCTTCTTGAACAACTTTGGTTTATAACACTCGTATGTATCCTTGTTTGAACCATTTTTTTTCCTTTTTAGGCGAAGATCAAACTTTGTATCAAGTCTACTATGGAATTGGTGGAATTGTGGAAGTCTTGTTGTTGTTGTTGCTTGAACCCCTTTAATATGGCTTGTTTCTTATTTTAGTTTCAAACTGTGTGTTTGTTTGCCTTAGGTACTTTGGTATTTTGTTGCTTCGATGTCACGATTGTATAATTTGTATGGATAATGTGATCTTAATGTTGGTTTTTTCTTCTTTTTATTTCTGTTGAAGGCCTTGAAGGATAAATTGGATAATTTTGTGATAAACTTCTAGTTAGCTTGTTGCCATGGTGGGTGGTGATGGACTGATGGTGATGGAATCTAGTATTCAGATGTTATTATTGGTTATATTTTCTTGTTTGGATGTTGGTCTTTTAATTGTTTGTGGCCCAAAAACATGTTTCAAGCAAAGTCAGGTTGCAAAACATCCCAAATAAGGCTACAAAGCAGCCCAAACAAGGCTACAAAATAGCCCACATACGGCCATAAAATAGCCCAAAACACTGCACATTTCTTAGTCGGGTTTCACCCGACCCAACCCGAACTCACCCGAACCCAATGGATGATGAGTGGATGACGGGTGAGATGTTCAAACTCGATCATGTTTCAGATGGATGGTCGGGTGAGGGTCAAACCGACTCACCCGACCCATGGACACCCCTAATCATCACTACGTGAGAAACTTATACGTGATTTGCATGGTGGTGGATTAAATGGATTTGGGCTGGGAAAAGATGCTCACTAGCCTAGAAGGGCGATAGTTTTGGCCACAATTGAAGAAGGATGTCGGTAACTTCGTGCGGAGGTATTATATTTGCCAAACATCAAAAGGACAGTCTCAAAACACTAGTCTTTATACTCCATTACCAATTCCTGATAATTCTTGGGACGATTTGTCAATTGATTTTATTTTGGGTCTACCGCGTACGCAACAAGGTGTGGATTTCGTATTTGTTATGGTTGACAGATTTTCTAAGATGGCACATTTCATTCCATGTCGAAAGACGTCCGATGCGTCCCACATTACATGGTTGTTCTTTCGAGAAATTGTGCGCTTGCATGGGGTTCCTCAAACCATTACATCAGATCGCGATACAAAGTTCTTGAGTCACTTTTGGGTTACCCTATGGCGTATGTTTGACACCGCCTTACTGATGGACAAACCGAAGTGACTAACTGTACATTAGGGAATTTGATTTGGAGCATTTGTGGGATAAGGCCAAAGTAGTGGGATCATGCGTTACCTCAAGCTGAGTTTGCATATAACAGTGTTGTTCATAGTACTACTGGACGGACACCTTTTTCCATTGTTTATATCACACAGCCAAAACACACGGTTGATTTGTTGAAATTGCCTAAGGGCCCGGGAGCGACTGTAGCGGCGGAACACATGGGCGAGCAAGTGCAAACGGTTCATGAAGAGGTGAAGCAAAAGCTTGAGCTAGTGACTAGAAAGTATAAGGAAGCGGCAGACAAGCATAAGCGACGAAAACTGTTCAAGGAGGGAGATAAAGTGATGATATTTTTACACAAGGAAAGAGTGCCCGTGTGAAGTTATAGCAAACGAAAGCAGAAGAAGTATGGTCCTTACAAGATCATTGCCAAAGTGAACGACAATGCCTATGTGATTGATCTACCGGAGAATATAAGTATTTCACGCACTTTCAACGTGTCAAACATTTATGAGTATCATGAGGAAGAACCCTTATATCCAGATTATAACTTGAGGTCGAGTTTTCTTCAAGTGGAAGGGACTGATGTAGGGGAAATTGCAGAGAAATTTGAAGAAGAATGGGATAGGACAAAGTTTGCTCAAAAAAAGAAAAAATAAGTTATTTTAGTATGATATTTTATAATTTTTATTTTTTAGATTGGTAGGATTTTATTTTTATATTTTGGAGTAGTTTTCGGAGTTTAAATGGTAAATTTAAGTCCTAATAGGTTACCATATAAGTTAGGAGTGTTTTAGGAATGGTATGACTTGATTTCAAAGTTATATAAGGCTTTTAATTAGGTAGGAAAGAATAAAAAACGAATTTACTTTTGTTTCCTAATAGTATTAGGATTGTTAGCTTATAAATAGAGGAAATGTAAAGCCTTTCTAAGGCATTCTCAACTTATATTCAATTTGATCATAAAATGTATTTTTATTTTCTCTCCCAAAGAGTGTTCTTTGTGAGTTCTTGGTGGATTCCAAGATTTTCTTCAATGATTTCAACGTTGCTTGAGTCCTTCCACGATTTTGGTGATGCGTCAATGGCCCACTTCAGTGGAGTAAGTTTTTTTTTTCCAAGTTCTACACTTTTGCTTAGTCATAGGCCCACATGTAATCCTTGCTAACCTGCAATTTATATAGAATACGACTATAAATGGACATGATAATGCATATGGAACATGTTGGAATAGGAGAATAAATTACCTCACTAAAATTGTCCACATTGTCGTTACTTTGCCGCATGAATTGACCATATGTGCTATTCAAGTCAAATTGGAAATGAGATGTCGGGTGCATGCCATCGGAACTTTCACCTTCTCGGAATATTTGGGTAGAGAAAATTGGATTATAGAGATGTAATTGCATAGAGGTCGTTGTAAATTTCTATTTCTTGTTGTTTGCTCCTGCTTCACATTTGTTGACTATTGTTTTAACTTTGGGCACCTAGGTCTTGTGTGTCCAAATGACATGTTGATTGAAATTGAAATCTGATCATTGAATTATTTTTTATTCTATGCAGGTTTTTTTTTTGGGGTCGATTTGCAATAGCATAGTGGTAGAATTCGAATATTTGATAATTTGTAAAGGGGAGACTATATTTTTGTGGTGTAAATTGTGGACTAAATTTTTGTTGTTCATATCCTTTATGGTGCACACATTATGGTGTAAATTGTGTACTATATTTTTCTTGTTCATATCCTTAGTGGTGCATACATTGTGATGTAATAGCCTTATTGTGTGTATGATATATATATATATATATATGTCCGTACTTGTCGTTTGCTACATGTTTTTGTTGCTTTTTTCTGCTTGCCTGCCGGCTTACATCCCTTTGTTTCAGCCACCTTTGGATCACCCACACCATGTAGTTTTTTTCTAGTTTGCCCCAGACCCATATTGCTCCACAGGTTCTCCATTTGCATTTTCAATCGAGCAATAGTTCCACATACCTGAGTCCATCCTTGGTTTATGTAGGAAGCAAAATGTGTCATCTACTCGCAACTGACCTAAGATCAGCAATCCTATAATTTTGCTTCTCAGCTTCTTCCATATTTTAGGAAGACAATTCGATAAAACTATTGTCCGTTTTAAGCCATCGTTGCATGATGCAACTTTTAGGAATTTACCCCATGTGCTGAACTTTCATTATAGCAATGATATGGTGGCATGGCATCCCCATACCCTTAAAAAGCATGCATGAACATTCAAATGACGCATTGTTGGCATACAAGACATTCACAGTCAATGTGGGACATGTCCACTCTGACAAGTAAAAATCTGTGAAAGTAGATCCCTCGACCTTATCAACAATAAAAATACTTAGCCTGCTCTTCTAATTCATCACGTACCTTGAAAAACATCGCACTAGTGTATATCTCAATAGCATGCCTCTCAAGGCGTTTCAATGGTCTAATCAAAACGGGAGTGGTTTGATCTGTTCCGGTGTGAGCCATAAACTCATTGTTGCGAAGGCGTGAAAGGGCTTGATCATAAATTCTCACAAACTCATAAAGCCGCAGTTTAACCTTTACAAAATATTTTAAAAATGAATTCATTCCTTCGCACCTTTGCGTTGTGGTCATATCCACAAAGAAATGCCCTTTCAAGTAAGTCTCAGCCCAAATTGAACGCATTTCATACATGTCCATCATCCATCTGTTGTTATGTAGTTGAAAATCATCAAGTAAGGATATCCATGCCGTTTCAAACTCTGTAGTCGAAAACTTGCTTGTCATGCAATGATGGAAGCATGGCAAGACATTTAACTCTAGAAATTGCCCGTGGTTGCCGCTGCCTATCTTGCCTCTGTAAATGCTCTTGCTTTCTTAAACTCGCTCTAAAATAGCGCCATTTTCTCGATCTAACAATGCCATCATTTTTTAGGACCAAATTGTCTTTTCTAACATAGAAGCCCATTGTCTTTGCATATAAATTGTACCAAATGTCTGCTTCAGCCTCTGGTTTGAATTTTAAGGCCAACACATCAGCTTCAGTCAACTCTGACATAGCTTTATCCATGTTGAAATGAAACAAAGGTAGGTGGAACGCGCTCCCACCAACTTCTGGACCTTTGCATCAGTGTTTATCATTGGTACACCAAAGGAGTATTCGAACCCAGATGTGTCAAAGGAGTATTCGAACCTAGACGTGTAATTAGTGTTTGTCTTAGCTACACCAAAGGAGTATTCAAACCTAGATGTCTCATTAGTGTTTGTCTTAGCTACACCAAAGGAGTATTCGAACCCACTATCTGAGTTTCCATCGTCCTCATCATTAAAATCGATGTCCTCGTCATTTGTTGAATCAACAATCACATTTTTTTTCCCTTAGAACAATTACCATCCCCCATTGCAATTCAACATGCAAAAAAAATAAAGTTACAATAAGTTAATCATGTTCATTCATTATTCATTATCATTCATACATGGCTCCATTATCGTAAAATTTGGTTCCTAGATTTCTAGTCTCGGTTCCTTTGATTCTAAAGTTTTTTCCTAAAAATTAAATATGGTTCCATAATCGTAAAATATGGTTCCTAGATTTCTAGTCTCGGTTCCTTTGATTGTTAAGTTTTGTTCATATAAATTAAACATGGTTCCTTAATCATTCAAACATGATTCCATTATCGTAAAATATGGTTCCTAGATTTCTAGTCTCGAGTCCTTTGATTTCTAAGTTTTGTTCTTAAAAATTAAACATGGTTCCTTAATCATTCAAACATGATTCCATTATCATAAAATATGGTTCCTAGATTTCTAGTCTCGATTCGTTTGATTTCAAAGTTTTGTTCCTATAAATTAAACATGGTTCCTTAATCTTTCATACATGGTTCCATTATATAAAATGTGGTTCCTAGATTTCTAGTCTTGGTTCCTTTGGTATCTTAGTTTTTTTCCTATAGATTAAACATGGTTCCTTAATCGTTCATACACGGTTCAATTATCGTAAATTATGGTTCCTAGATTTTTAGTCTCGGCTCCTTTGATTTCTAAGTTTTAATCCTATAAATTAAACATGGTTCCATTATTGTTCATACATGGTTCTATTATCTTAAAATATGGTTACTAGATTTCTACTCTCAGTTCCTTTGATTTCTAAGTTTCAACCTATAAATTAAACATGGTTCCTTACTCGTTCAAACATGGCTTCATTATCGTAAAATATGGTTCCTAGATTTCTAGTCTCGATTCCTTTGATTTCTAAGTTTTGTTCCTATAAATTAAACATGGTTCCTTAATCATTCATACATAGTTCCTTTATCGTAAAAGGTGGTTCCTAGATTTCTAGTCTTGGTTCCTTTGATTTCTAAGTTTTTTTCCTAAAAATTAAACATGGTTCCATAATCGTAAAATATGGTTCCTAGATTTCTAGTCTCGGTTCCTTTGATTGTTAAGTTTTGTTCCTATAAATTAAACATGGTTCCATTATCATTCATACATGGTTCTATTATCGTAAAATATGGTTCCTAGATTTCTAGTCTCAGATCCTTTGATTTCTAAGTTTTGTACTTAAAAATTAAACATGGTTCCTTAATCATTCAAACATGATTCTATTATCGTAAAATATGGTTCCTAGATTTCTAGTCTCGATTCCTATGATTTCTAAGTTTTGTTCCTATAAATTAAACATGGTTCCTTAATCTTTCATGCATGGTTCCATTATCTAAAATGTGGTTCCTAGATTTCTAGTCTCGGTTCCTTTGATATCTAAGTTTTTTCCCTATAGATTAAACATGGTTCCTTAATCGTTCATACATGGTTCCATTATCGTAAATTATGGTTCCTAGATTTTTAGTCTCGGCTCCTTTGATTTCTAAGTTTTGATCCTATAAATTAAACATGGTTCTATTATCGTAAAATATGGTTCCAAGATTTCTACTCTCGGTTCCTTAGATTTCTAAGTTTCGTTCCTATAAATTAAACCTGGTTCCTTAATCGTTCAAACATGGTTCCATTATCATAAAATATGGTTCCTAGATTTTTAGTCTCGGTTCCTTTTATTTTTAAGTTTTGTTCCTATAAATTAAACATGGTTCCTTAATCATTAATACATTGTTCCATTATCGTAAAATGTGGTTCCTAGATTTCTAGTCTCGGTTACTTTGATTTCTAAGTTTTGTTCCTATAAATTAAATATGGTTCCATTATCGTAAAATATGGTTCCTAGATTTCTAGTCTAGCTCGTTCCTTTGATTTTTAAGTTTTTTTCCTATAAATTAAACATGGCTCCATTATTATTCATACAAGGTTCCATTAATATCGTAAAATATGGTTCCTAGATTTCTACTCTCGGTTCTTTTGATTTCAAAGTTTTGTTCCTATAAAGTAAACATGGCTCCATTATAGTTCATACATGGTTCCATAATCGTAAAATATGGTTCCTAGATTTCTAGTCTCAGTTTCTTTGATTTCTAAGCTTTGTTCCTATAAATTAAACATGGTTCCTTAATTGTTCATACTTGGCTCCATTATCTAAAATGTGGTTCCTAGATTTCTAGTCTCGGTTCCTTTGATTTCTATGTTTTGTTCCTAAAAATTAAACATGGTTCCATAATCGTTCAAACATGGTTCCATTATCATAAATTATGGTTCTTAGATTTCTAGTCTAGGTATCTTTGATTTTCAAGTTTTGTTCCTATAAATTAAACATAGTTCCTTAATCGTTCATACATGGTTCAATTATCATAAAATATGGTTCCAAGATTTCGAGTCTCAGTTCCTTTGATTTCTAAGTTTTTTTTCCTATAAATTAAACCCGGTTTCTTAATCATTCATAATAGTTCCATTATCGTAAAATATGGTTCCTTAATTTCTAGTCTCGGTTCCTTTAGTTTCTAAGTTTTGTTCCTATAAATGAAACATGGTTCCTTAATCATTCATACATGGTTCTATTATCGTAAAATGTGGTTCCAAGATTTCAAATCTCGGTTCCTTTGAGTTCTAAGTTTTGTTCTTATAAATTAAACATGGTTCCATTATAGTTCATACATGGTTCTATTATCGTAAAATATAGTTCCTAGATTTCTAGTCTCGGTTCTTTTGATTTCTAAGTTTTGTTTCTATAAATTAAACATGGTTCCATTGTTGTTCATACATGGTTTCATTATTGTAAAATATGGTTCCTAGATTTCTAATCTAGGTTACTTTGATTTCTATGTTTTGTTGGATTTGAGTTGGATTAGTGACATGAGCTAAAGGCAATAAATTTCTAATGCAATTCAAAAGACAGTGATATGTGTAAAAAGGTAGTAAAATTAGTTAAAAGACACTGAAATATGTTAAAAGACAGTAAAATGCGCTAAAAGATTGTGAAATATTTTTAAAAGCAGTAAAACAATGCAGTAAAAATGTTAAAAGGCTGTAAAATGCTATTGCAGTTCGCAGTTCAAAAGATTTTGAAATTTGTTACTCCAATATGCAGCAAAATTAGTTAAAAAGACAGTGAAATATGTGAAAACTCAGCAAAATACGATTTCAAAAGGGTACTTTGCCAAAAAAAAATTCAGAAACTTTTTGGTAGGGGTGGGCGTGCAGTCAGTTCAGTAAAAATTGGTTTGGTTTGCTAACTTTTTGTTATGACCTTTGATAACAAAAGTGTGTTTAAATTAATACTTTTATAATGTTAGTTTAGTCATTTTTCTTACAATAATGATAGGGATACACACCAAACGACACACTGTGCTTTAAATGCATGTACCCTATGATGTTTGAATTTTTTACACTTTTCTATGCATCACTTACGCAGTAGAGAGTACATGCATTTAAAGCTGGTGTGTCGTTTAGTGTGTCGTTTGGTCTGTATCCCTATCATTTTTATTTTTCTTATCCGCTGCTTCTTATCCAGCACTATCCCCCGTACAATTTTATCCCATGTATTCGGAAATTTTTTTTTATTTTTTATTTTTTAAAAACAGAAGGAAGAAGGAAGAAGAAGAAGTTATGAATTTCTTTATCCGGTAAACAGGTTGTGCCAAACGGAAGTGTCAAAGAAAAGATAGGATATGACTTATCATGTCCCGTCCCATTATCGGGTGAACCAAAGTCTATAACAATCGAGGATACGACGCCCCGTCTCATATTTACAACTTCACTCTTCCTTTAGATATTTTCATACATACGCATATACATACAAATTATGCTTACATATATAGTCTATATTCAAACGTCCAACATTGGAATATGGATCGTGAATGAGATTTAGAAAGTGATTGAACGAAAAATGACTGATTAAACATGTCGAATTGGTGTTTGCTATCTAATTGGAAGAATGAAATATTGTTATTTTCTATGAAACAAGACAACAAATTGGTCAAGTTAATTAACAAATTGGTATTTGCTATAGCCTGGACAAAAGTACAAAAACGTGGCTAATTTATAACTTGTTGAATTGTAATGAACATTATTGTTTTTGCTATCTAGGAACATGTGCTATAGCCCAATAAAATTAAAAAATTAAAAATACATGTGGTTTAATGTTGATGACTACAATGTCAACTTGTCTAGAGATTAGGCCCCAACTCTGGTTTAAAACTGTCATGGCTCAAGATATTTTTTTTTTATTTTTTATTTTTGGTTATTACAGTGTAATGGTAATGATATGTTACGGCCATTGCAGTGTAATGACGGTGCTTTCAGTGTCATTACATTTTAAAAGACAGCAACATATACTCACGCAGTACAATGCAGACGGTTGTTTGCTAAAACGGTCATAATTTTGTAATTTTTTTTCTACGTTTTGGATAATTAGTTTTATTTGGGCTATTTATTTCGAGATCTATGTTACAGATGTGCTGATTTTACAATAAATAAATATAATCCATACCCGATTTTGAACTGTAAAATTTGGAAAAAGGAAAATTTTCTAAAAAAATTAGTACTCAATATGACTACACAAAATTGTAATTAAAACGGTTTTTTAACTTGAAAGTTGTGACAATTTGAAATTGAAATAATAAACAAAAATTGCCAAGAGTGCCAAACTAATCTGTTAGGAATGCACTGACATGTGCATGAATGGCTAATGGCGTCATTTTTGTCTTAGAAGAAGTGAGACTTTTGGATGAGATCATTTTTGCTCACTCAAAAATAATCCTCCATTAATCATTCAGGCTTTTATGGGTGACATATATCTCATTTCAGTAATTATGCTAATGGTACAAGGACAAAATGGGAATGTAAATGAACATATGTCATCCAATAGTGGCCTAGGTGAGCAATGATTGACCATTTTTAGGTGAACAAAAATAATCTCCTTTTGGATTTAATAAAAAGTGGTGGTACCATAATACCATATCTTCAAATGTGTTTGTTAACCAATTCTCGAGTTGGCCAGAGCTAGGGAGGTTTGGAATTTGAAACCCCTCAAGGTTCAAAGTAAAATAGTTGAGAGAGACGGACTTCAAGATGGACAAAAAAAGTTTCCAGATTGGTGAGTTCGTTACCTACCTTAGCACTTAAAATAAATCAGCTGAAAAAAAAGTAACTTAATATTTCGTCACTTAATGTTTCATAACTTAATAGCTCAATTAATATCTCAGCTAACCTAAACAGACTCTGAATATACGTGAAGCTTAAAATTGTAGAAACTTTTCATTATAACAGATTAGAACAGCTGAAACTATAATCATCTCCATGAAAAATTCTATTCATCACTGTTTGATCTCCATAGACAAAGTAGCACAACTTTTTGACAAATGCTATCAAAATCTATGCATCTGTAATTATATATGCAAACTATAATCTTGTACAAGTCTCTCTACATTCTCTACCAATATTTTATCTGTTTCTGTTTTCCAATTGTATCAATGTAATTTTTCCAACACTGAATTCACCTCAGACGGGCTTACCGACAGCATTTTATTGAAGGATGACAAAGTGCAAACCCCATGCACGGGCACGAACCCCACAACACATGCACCAGCTAAGTCAGAGAGACAAGTATGCAGTAAGATTATAATTCATACCAAGCTTTGAATACAATTCGTCGATCCACCTGAGTTCTATCAGTCCAACTCACTTGACCGAGCTGCTTAAATAAAATCATTGATGTGACATTATATTCACTACTAAAAACCCAAATATATAACACAATTTACTTTTGGTGTCACGGATCTGTTATTGTCGAGTATAGAGAGTGGATAGAGTACATTTTTTCTCACTCACAACCATTTTGACATGTGTCGCATTAGTATTTCATTCAGTAGTTGTGTTGCTAAAACAAGGGTAAAAAGGGAAATATAACACAGCAAGTATCAGACAAATGATGGTGTACGAGCAAGGGTGAGAAAAATGTTTAGTTGATTCTCCCTAAAAATGATGATTGATAGATCCTAGTTTTCCCCGAAGGGTGACTAATTTAAAGGAAAGGTTAGGAAAAAAAGAGAGTTTTGTTTGAGAAATATTCAATAACCCCATCATACCACGTCATCATGTTGACTTTTATGTGACGCATCAATTATAAAGGGTCACGTGCCCCCTAAAAGTAAGGGGCATATGACAAGTAATGGCTAACATAAGACAAAAAGTCAAGCCCAATATTAGTCATGTGTCCCTATTTTTAGAGGGGACACGGTCTCATATATGTGGAACATTACATCACGTGAGCATGATGATGTGATGCGACGGACTCAATGAATAACATCTCGTGTTGACGACCCCACCTATTAATATCGAAAATGCTCAAGGCACCTAAAAGATGAGTACATATTTAATGCAAATTATGCAATGGAATACGGCATCATTCAATATATCATTCCCCTATAAAATAGGGAATCAAATGAATACACTAAAGATAGAAGTTGTGCTGAGTTGGGATGGATTTCCCCTATAAATAGGGAATCAGAAGAACACTAAAGAGTCCTAAATCTATCATTCCAGATTTGCAACTGCCGACCATGGAGATTGCTTTAATTAACCACAACAATAGTTTGCAAACTGATTGTAAGTTCTAACTTTTATGGAGTTTGTGCTGTAAAAGAAGAAAATTCACGAAATTAAATTTGTGAAGTGGGAGTTATATATTAATGTTGGAATAAAGCTATGATTTCTTCAAATTAAATACCAAATTTGATTCTCAAATGATTTACCAGTTGTATTACATGAATGATATACGATACCATACCATCGAGGTCTCCCTATTTTTTTCCTACCACATGCCAAATTCTTGCATTTTGAGTCTTTGACTATACCTCGGGAGGTTAGTGTAACTATCCCTATTCCCTACATAGAAAAGCATAGACTTTGGGATAGCAGATGGATGATTGAAAGCAAATCATTGAATAGAGATGAAAAGTATTTGGCATTTCGAGTATAATTCCATGGTTTCTCTATTTTAAAGTACTTTATGCATTTTTAACGTTTCTATTAGTAATTTCCAGTACACCATTGGGCATTTTTCTGAGTTACCAACTATCTCTGTCCTTCTTAGCAAAAAACACTCTCCTTTAAAATACTCCATATAAATATACGTCCTCGGACCACCAACTAAAGAAGAGAAAGCAGAGAAGAGAGGTGAAATTATTCTCTCTGCTTACCAATAAATATTTAGGCTCTGTTTGGTTCTTGAATTTAGCGAGGAAAACGTAGATAATCGTAGTATAAAAGATCACAACATTCAAAATGTTTACTATATTTCTCAACTTATTCTCTCTTTCTTTCCTATTTTTCTCGTCGTTTTCCTCATTAACCAACAAAGGAAAAAGTTATCTGCTATGGGTTTTTTTTTTTTCCTCTCGCTAAATCCAAGAACCAAAGAAAGCCTAAAATGAGAAACGCATATGTTTCAGCTCTAACGCATTCTTTTCAATGACACAGGAAACTTATTTGGGTAGCAAAAATGGAGAGTAGTGATGTATTAAGAATCAAGAGTGGACGTTTAAGTGGTTCTAACGTATGGAGGAACATAGACATGAAAGTTTTCTCCAGGTCCTTGCAGGAAGAAGAAGATAAAGAAGCTGCTAGAGAAATTGATGTAAACAATCTTGGAGTACCAGACAGAAAGAAACTGCTAGAGAGACTTGTGAAAAAACCAGAGGAAGATAACGAGAAGTTCTTACTCAAGCTCAAGCAACGCATTGATCGGTAAGCTCAAAACACAAATATACACAATTTTGAATTCCATGTATAGGTAACATTCGGTTACACTTTGCCCCCCTATTTAAAAGTTGATACATTAGACCCTAAACTTTCTAGTGTGTCAATTTTTACCTTCAGTCAAAACTCTATCTGACAATTCCGTCAAAAACATCACAATCCCTTAAATTTTGTCAAAATATCGTCAACAATCTTGACGAATTTTTGACAGAAGGTGCAAATTGACACACTAGAAACTTTAGGGTCTGACTTACGTGTCAACTTTTGAACTATAGGGAGGCAAAATGCCACCATGTGTAAACTACGAGGGTGCACTGCGTAATTAACCCATGAATTTTTTACTCTTGACGAGAACAAGTCTTTGAGAATTTTTACTTTCTGCTCTTCTTTGTGATTCAAGCTTTCTAAAGGGCAATCCCAGTGCCCAACGTTCCCAACACTGCAAGACTTGAGAGTGGGAGTGTTGGGAAGACTTAGGCTTAGTTTGGCCCCCACGTGGTGCTTCTCCTTTTTTATAAAATTATTAAAAAACTTAGTAATAAATTTCATAAGCTCCTTTTAAAAAGCCACATGGAGGCCAAACTAAGCCTTAGATGTATGCAACCTTATCTAACATGCATGTGATAGAGTAGTTTCTACGTTTTGAACATCGAAGAGATACGCACACATTGATATCTTGTAAAGATTCATGGAAAGCACCAAGAACAAGAGAATTTTGAAACAAGAATACCTATTGATTAGAACAGCTAGGGACAAATAGACTTCGCTATCTTATATTTTCTCTTGAATTTCTTTTTAAGCCCTTTACTATAACACTTAAGGCTGAGCTTTCGATGATTTCAATTGAGGACAATTGAGAACCATCGATTTCAACTAATACCAATTATTTAGAGTCCTCAATCATCATATCTAGGGGTGAAAACAGTTCGGTTCAGTCCAATTTTTAGTCAAACTGATCGGTTTTTGTTCGGTTTCTATACAGCATCCGAACCGGGCTGAACTGATCGGTTCGGTCGGCCTGGTCAGTTTGCTTACACCCCTAGTCATATCTATTAACGAATGCCTTAATTACAAGGTACCCAAGCGCATTTGACCCAAAAAAAATCTCTATAATGGTTAGTACAACTAAAAATTTAGAGCCAGCAATTCTAATCCAGGAGAAAAAAGTAGTATTTCATTTTCCCCCATAATTGCCTACATAGAATTTGGGTACATAACACTTTTCACCCTTGAATTTTGCACTGAGTTTCACTTTGGTCCCAATGTTTTTAAAAAAAGGACATGTAGAAGGAGATTTTGTTTCAATGTCAATTGGACTGAATTGACACTGAAACAAAATTTCGAGATTCTACGCGTCATTTTTTAAAACATAGGGACAAAAGTAAAACTAAGTGCAATAAAAGAGCGAGAAAAGCAGAATTTATCCATAGAAGTCTTATAAACCATGAAAAACAAGTAACAACCTTATGAAACAAACATAAACTAACCTACTAGGGCTAAAATTCAACGATTTGAAGAGTCAAAAGAAGTAAATAAAGCCTTATAAATCTAAAAAAACATATAAACCCAAGAATTGTAATCTGCATGAATAGCTTATCCTTCTTGAGATTCTGTTATAGATATGACTTATTTATATCTCCTGCTTCAGGTTCTCTTTTAACTTTTAAAATTCATGCAGGGTTGGAATTGCGCTTCCGACTATTGAAGTTCGATTTGAGCATTTAAATGTTGACGCAGAAGCTTATGATGGCAGTAGAGCATTGCCCACAATATTCAACTTTTTAGCAGTAGTTCATTCTTCAAATTCTTTATATGTTACATATCAAAACGAACTACGCTGTGATCTATCATTTCTAAATCCCACACCCTGCAATTCTCTCTCCCTAGGGGTTCCTGAATTTTCTCCAAATTATTCCGAGCAGACCACTATCAATTCTACATGATGTTAATGGAATCATCAAGCCAGGCAGGTGAGTGAACTTTTTAATTCCCCATTTTTAACTCTCCTAAAAGACACTTTCTCTCATTTCTTTGATCTGGTTTCTGCAGAATGACATTGCTATTAGGCCCACCAAGCTCCGGAAAAACCACTTTGCTTTTAGCTTTGGCCGGAAGACTCGATAAACACCTAAAAGTATGAAAAAATAGTATATACTCCATGGACCAAGTCTTAGCAATTGTTTCGCTCCTTTTTTCAGGTCAAATGACTTCAAATTATGATGTTATATACATACTTATCAAAAACAGGTATCGGGACGAGTAACATACAATGGACATGGAATGGATGAGTTTATTCCACAGAGGACTTCAGCTTATATAAGCCAACGTGATGTACATATAGGCGAAATGACAGTGAGAGAAACATTGGCATTTTCAGCAAGATGTCAAGGGGTTGGAGGCCGTTATGGTGGGTTATAATTTCATGAACATTGCCATTTCACGACATAATGAGAACTGTAGTGCATTTTCAATCAGTAGATTTGAAGTTGGGAATTTTTTGCAGAAGTGTTAGCTGAATTGTTAAGGAGAGAGAAGAAAGCAAACATTAAGCCAGATCCTGATCTTGATATTTACATGAAGGTAAAGAAGTAGAATGATAGTGTTATATTTTTTCCCAAAATTTTGTGCGACACGAAGGATATTACTCAGTGGTGGTTCAGTTAACGGAAGGTACTGGTAGGTAGACTGTTAGAGATCAAATTTGACATTTTTTTTTTCCTTGTGATGGTGGTGTCTAGAAACTCCTCCAAGGCCTAGCCACTTGACCCGAGCCGAGGGGTGAAGATTGCCCTGTTGGCCCGTCCGATATGCAAGGCCAGGCGCAACAAAGATAAGGCTTGGCTCTGCCTGTAAGGCCGGGCCAGACAATGCTTTAAGGGGCAAGCTTAATAGTGAAGCCTGGTTGGGCTCGACTCTTTATACTTGTATGTTGTATAATGTATATTTTACGTTATAGTTTTTTTTTTTCCTAGAATTTAAAAGATACATAGCCCCTAATAGAAATGAGACTTAAAACTTTTTATAAAAGTTAATTTAAGACTTAAAATACAATTTAATTTATCAAGAAATGTTATTGATTTTTTTAAGTTTTATATAAATTTGCTGCAAAACTAGTATCAACTAATAAAAACTGTAACTAGGGCGGGCTGGAAGGCAAAGCCCGGGCTTGGCCCGAGGTCAGGCCTGGCCAGGCTCGAGCAAACACTCATTTGTTAGTACATAGTAATGGCCCGGCCCGAGACAGGCCAATGGCCACGCGTACCTAACAGGGAGATCTCCAGATATACGCAAACCACTACTGCCCAAAGTATTGGATAATTTTGAAATTTTTGTGTGACAGTAATTTTCATATTCTACCTATACTTTTCTAAGTTTCCATAAATGATCTATATAGCTAACTGATACAGGCAGCATCACTAGAAGGGCAGGAGGCCAGCATCGTCACTGATTATGTTCTTAAGGTGAGAATGTGAAATTCCTCTACGCTCATTTGAAAAGGCTTTGAAACGATAGGAAAATCCTATTTATATCTTTCTTTTATTCCCAAAAATAACAGATTTTAGGACTGGAAGATTGTGCTGATACACTTGTAGGTGATGAAATGTCTCGGGGGATTTCAGGAGGGGAAAGAAAGAGACTCACAACAGGTAAAAACATGGAAACACATACTCCTACTGAATTTCTGAACCTATGACGTTCCTGAATGTCAGACTAGATGCTTGATTTATTCTTTTGGATTTTTGGTAAATTCTATACAGGTGAAATTCTGGTTGGACCAGCCCGAGCACTGTTTATGGATGAGACGACGACTGGTTTGGACAGTGCTACGGCTTTTAAAATTATGAATTCAATCAGGCAATCAATCCACATTCTCCAAGGAACTGCTCTCATCTCCCTTCTCCAGCCAACTCCAGAAACTTATAACCTATTTGACGACATAATTCTACTCTCAGAGGGGCAAATCGTTTATCAAGGTCCCAATGAAAACGTGCTAGAGTTTTTCGAATACATGGGCTTCAAATGCCCTAAGAGGAAAGGAGTTGCCGACTTCTTACAAGAAGTAATTCCGACTACCTCATGAATTTTCATCCTCTTCTCCCTTCCCTAATCTTTAATCGTAGAACTATTCGACATAAACTAATATTCTTACGGCGATGCTACAATAGGTAACGTCAAAGAAAGATCAAGAACAGTATTGGGCATACAGAGACAAACCTTATAATTTTGTTTCTGTCAAGAAATTTGCCGAAGCATTTCAGTCATTTCACGTCGGCCAGAAACTAGGCAATGAGCTTGCTATTCCCTTTGACAAAGGCATGAGCCACCCTGCTGCTTTATCCACTAAGAAATATGGTATTAGCAAGAAGGAACTGTTGAGAGCTTGCATATCAAGAGAGTACCTGCTGCTCAAGAGGCAGTCATTTGTATACATGTTCAAGAGTATTCAAGTGAGTAACAGCATGTCAACCTAAAGATCTCATGTATACATTGTAAATTTTAAGTATTTTACTTGTCTATGCATTCAAATTGTTCAAACTAATAGTTTGTTCTATCCCTGTTTCAGCTTATTATACTTGCAATCATTACAATGACATTATTCCTACGAACTGAAATGCCCAAAATTACATCTATTGACGGTGGGATTTTCATGGGCGCTCTGTTCTTTACGATGTTGTTTTTTATGTTTAATGGGTTCACGGATCTTATATTGGGGGTAATTAAGCTTCCCGTCTTCTACAAGCAGAGGGACCTTCTATTCTTTCCTGCTTGGGCATATAGTCTACCCACTTGGATTCTAAAGATACCAATAAGCTTGGTAGATGTTGCTATTTGGGAGCTCATGACCTACTATGTCATAGGCTATGATCCAGACGTTAGCAGGTAATAACTTTTGAGATTGATAATTTGATACATATAGAAACACGTACAAAATGTTTGGTTCCATAATCTAATTGGTATGCATAATGCTAGGTTTTTCAAACAATACCTTTTACTCCTATGCACAAACCAAATGGCTTCAGGACTTTTCCGACTCATGGGAGCATTAGGAAGGAACATGATTGTTGCAGGCACATTTGGCTCACTTGCATTAGTTGCCATTCTTGTATTCAGTGGATTTGTTTTATCACGAGGTAAAGAAAGCATAAATTCAGTGGTTATAAGACACAGCACACTCATGTGCACGATGCAATTTTAAAATCAGTGGTAATGACTATTTTGATTGCCTCAGATGGCATAAACAAATGGTGGATATGGTGTTATTGGATATCACCTCTGATGTACGGCCAGAATGCTATAGCAGTTAACGAGTTTCTTGGAAAGAGTTGGGGACATGTAAGCACCACCTTCTCGATTGGACATTCAGAAAACAAAAACAATTTTTCTGAAGGAGATCATCTGTAACACTACGGAAATGTTTACTCTACAGGTTCCTCCTAATTACACAGAACCCCTGGGAGTAATAGTCTTGAAGTCTCGAAGTGTTTTTCCAGAGGCACACTGGTATTGGCTCGGAGTAGGAGCTGTGGCCGGATATGTTTTCCTATTCAATTCGCTCTACACTTTCGCTCTAGCTTATCTTGATCGTAAGTGACCAATTAATTTGTTTAACCAGTTAGTACCATGTGCTTTAAGACTCAACTCTAAAAGCCTAATCACATTTGAGGTTTAACTCATTCTAATAAATGGCAAATGGGTCAAACTACTGCAGCATTTGGGAAAGCTCGGGCAATTCTTTTCAAAGAAACTTTGTCGGAGCAAAATGCTAGCAAAAGAAAGTTTGTTGAGCTGTTATCAACCGCAAAGAAGAGCTCTTCTGGTGGGTCATTAAGTTAGTAGTTTCATGATCTTATAATAAGTCTCTGAGTTTATAGCTCTAATATAATGAACTGGAAAATGGCAGAAAGAGGAAGTGAAATTCAAAGGAGTTCAATGTCCAGATCAATGTCATCAAGTGTGGACAACATTAAAGAAGTTGATCAAAAGAAGAAACATGGAATGATTCTACCTTTTAAACCCCTTTCCATCACTTTCAATGACATAAGATATGCCATAGATATGCCACAGGTATACTTGAGTTTTATAATATGCAACACGAAGTCAAGGTTGAAATAACCCTTCTTCGAACTAAAAATACTGAACTTTGAAGGCATCTTTGGAAGTTAATGTCCTAAGTTGTTAAATTCTATGCAATAAAAAGCTCTCCCTTTGCTTATTCATATCCATTTTATATGAAACAGGGTAAACCGAAGGGACGAGGCTCTTTCCACGAGCTATTTCCAAGAACATTGTAGTTTTAAAACTTATTTATTAGACAAAACTAGTTTTTAACTTCAAGACAGAAACCAGAGTAAGTCGTGGCTAGTAACCACGACTTGAAGAAGAAAAAAAAATTTAACGTCTTAGAGATCATGACTTTCATAGTCAAATTTTCAAAATACCAAAAATTAAAGTCTGGCTTACTAACCAGAACATTAATTTCCATTGACGCCATACGTACGAGCGGCCGCTCCACTAATCTAACTGCCACTTACCTTTCTCAGAAACCCACAAGTACTTATCCCCTAGTTACACTAAATTGATGGAGATATATTATATATATACAGTCCGGATCTTAAGCGGACTCAAAGGGACGGGTTTGGGACGGACCGACTTTTAGCGACGAAAATTTTCGTCGCTAAAAGTCGATCCACTTAAAGTCCGTTCCTTTGAGTCCGCTTAAAATCCAGACCATGTATATATACATATATATATACATAGAGAGAGAGAGAGAGAGAGAGAGACGGGGGGGGGGGGGGGGGGGGGGGGAGTTGGAGATGTAAGTGAGGTGCAGTGCTGACGTCTATTGAAATGATTGGAGGTACTTGTAGAAAATGACATGATTAATAGGTACTACCATGACGTGATGACCTGATTTTTACCAACATAGACCTCTCTCTTTTTAGTTTGTTTATCTTCTTTTTCGGGAACAACTTCTCCTCTCACTGCGGGTCTGAAAGGGATAGATCATAGATGTGAGATGTACACAAACTTACCCCGGCATGGAGAGAGTGTTTCCGGGATTCAAACTCACAGCATCCAGGTCACAATGACCAACCTTTATCGTTGCAGCAAGGCTCGCCCTCAAAAATTTAATCTCGAATAAATATCAAATTCTGAAAGTTTTCTTTTTTCTACTTAATCCTTGTAATTCCCAGATCCATTATGATTTCAAATGGATCCATTATGATTTCAAATGGCGAGTAGTTTTCAAATACTAAAGTTTACATTGCGTTTGCAGGAAATGAAAGCTCAAGGTATATCTAAAGACCGGCTCGAACTATTGAAAGGCGTGAGTGGTGCTTTTAGGCCAGGAGTTCTTACAGCTCTAATGGGTAGTACTGGGGCAGGTAAGACCACTTTGATGGATGTCTTGGCTGGTAGGAAAACAGTTGGACAAATTAAGGGAAGGATAACAATATCTGGGTATCCAAAGAAACAAGCAACATTTTCTCGCATAGCAGGATATTGCGAGCAAGTTGATATCCATTCTCCTCATGTAACGGTTTACGAGTCTTTGAAATATTCTGCATGGCTTCGCTTGCCCCCAGAAGTTAGTTGTACCACCAGAGAGGTGACTCCTAACATTAAAGTTCTAGCTACTTGATGTTTACATATTTAACCACTCACTCTTACTCTTTAATTGATGGACTCCAGATGTTTGTAGATGAGGTAATGGAACTTTTGGAGCTGACCTCGCTAAGGGAAGCTCTTGTTGGATTATCTGGTGTCAATGGTCTTTCAATAGAACAGCGCAAGAGACTGACAATTGCAGTTGAGCTTGTAGCCAACCCATCTATAATATTCATGGATGAGCCAACCTCCGGACTTGATGCCAGGGCAGCAGCAATAGTGATGAGAACAGTGAGGAACACGGTGGATACAGGAAGAACTGTGGTGTGCACAATACATCAGCCAAGCATTGACATATTTGATGCATTCGATGAGGCGAGTGATCCTTTTCAAAAATTAAGGATCCTACATTATGCTTTGGAAACATCCTAGTTTTAAAGATTTATAATTATTTTTAATTGCAGCTACTGCTTCTAAAACAAGGAGGTGAAGAGATATATTTTGGTCCCTTGGGCCACCATTCTTTGTGTCTGATTCAGTACTTTGCAGTAAGTTAATATGTGGATAAGAGCATCAAAAATCTCCCAAGTTTTCTATTCATGAATTAACACGTACGACTTATGTCGCTTGAAGGGAATCAACGGAGTAAGAAAAATTAAAGATGGTTATAATCCTGCAACTTGGATGATGGAGGTGACTTCAACTGCACGAGAAGCAGTTTATGGGATAGACTTTGCCAATGTGTATAGGACATCAAAATTGTACAGGTAAGGCTACCTCAGTAAAATATTTTAGTTTCTATACCCAAGAAGATATGAACCCGGTGCATATGATATGCACGTGATGCAATGGAAAAAAAATAGAGAAAAGCATTGTACTAACAAATATTGACAAAGTTTTTAATAGATAAATATATGGGGAGTTAAAAGTATATATAATAAACATATATGCATATATGCACATCAATTCACATACAGAGTATTGTCACATTATAAATCATTTTTAGTACATGAATAAAATGTTTCAAGAAAATGGAGTAAACCTTATCTTATCCAAAGATATATACTTATCTACTCATCTAAATCATAACCTACAAATATGTAAAAATATTTAAACTAAATTGATTTGAGATAGACATTATCATATTACTTTGTGTCTACGGTAAAAAAAAAAAACAAACAAACAAACAAACAAACTCGTAGAAGCTTCCACGTGGCAAAACAGAAAGCTTATATATATACATATACATATATATAATTACAGTCATAATTCTTTAAATTCAGCAAAGGTTAATGACTCGTTTTTAAAGACTTTCTTATATTGGACCTATTAATACTCTACTGGGTATGAATCAGGAAAAACAAAGCACTGATCAGGGAACTAAGTACACCTCCTCCAGGCTCCAAAGATCTACAGTTTCCGACACAATATGCACGGTCTTTCTTTACCCAATGTCTGGCCTGTCTATGGAAACAACACTGGTCATATTGGCGAAACTCACAATACACTGCAGTGAGATTTCTATTCACGATTGTCATAGCTCTAATGTTTGGAACAATATATTGGGGTCATGGCTCCAAGAGGTACATATTAGAAAAACTCAAAAAAAAAAAAAGACATCGCAAGTTTGAATTTTTTTTCTTTTATTCACTCTTCTCCCCAACTTCTAGTCCCTAACTTGATTCAATTTTTGCGGAATTGCAGGGGAAGGCAACAAGATCTATTTAATTTAATGGGTTCCATGTATGCCGCTGTTCTGTTTCTTGGTGTAACAAATGCCTCAGCGGTGCAGCCCATCGTTGCAATCGAGAGAACAGTCTTTTACAGGGAAAGAGCAGCAGGGATGTTTTCAGCTTTGCCATATGCCTTTGGACAGGTAATTACTATTTCTTTTAGACGGAAGTCATGATGACAGAACACATGAAGTTATCTTTTTTGCATTTTCAGAAAAGATAAAATTTAAGGATTAAGCTCCGAGAAAGGCAATGGCAACACAAACCACATAAGTTAGGGAGGTCAGGGGGAAGGCATTTGCCTTTGTATAAGAGTAGGTTCTGATATTTGATACAACTGATGGTTGCCTATTGCAAGCTAAATTTGGTTACAAAAGCTAACCAAGAGACTCAACTGCATGATTTGTAGAGATGTTTCAAGGGTCCAAGAAATCTCATCAATTTCCTCGCCAAATTTATGCAGGTTGTGATAGAGCTTCCATACGTCTTCATTCAGACTGTCATATACGGAGTCCTAGTTTATACCATGATTGGATTTGAGGGGAAATTTAGCAAGTTGGTTTGGTATCTATTCTTCATGTACTTTACCTTTTTACACTTCACTTTCTATGGGATGATGACGATAGCAATTACTCCCGACCACAACACGGCTTCCATTATTTCATCTGCCTTCTATGGATTATGGAACATTTTCTCAGGATTTTTCATTCCACGGGCAGTAAGTTCTTATGACTCATATTCATTTTCTTGCAAAGAGAAACCACAAGAACTGATTTTTTTATTATTATCATTATTTTTTTTATTTTTTTGACAGAGGACTCCAATCTGGTGGAGGTGGAACTATTGGATTTGCCCTTTCTATTGGACTTTGTATGGGTTAGTTGCTTCACAATTTGGAGACGTTAAGGACAAGCTTGACACTGATGAAACAGTAGAGCAATTTTTAACGACTTTTTTTGGGTATAGACATGATTTCGTGGGACATGTTGCGATTATTGTCGTCGGCATAGCCATTCTATTTGGATTAACCTTTGCCCTTTCAATCAAGGCATTTAACTTTCAGAAAAGATAATACTTCCTAAAGGAAAAAAAAAAAAGAGATTTCACATTGCTATGGTTTTGGCTATATGACTAACATACATGTTCGGCCCCTCCACCTATCAAATTAAGCTTATAGGTTGGATACAAAGTTTCTTCACTTCCAAAAATGAATTGACACTCCGTCAAGCTTTGATCAGTAATTCTGGTGCATTCTAAGATACACTAGGAACAAGAGTTGTCAGTGTAATATCATTGCAGAGGGTCTCATTTGTCTTCCTTTTTGCCCTTTTCAGTCTTACTATAATCTTTCCTTGTATTTTTCTTCTATACGGATCAAAATCAATGACAATTTAATACCATGTAATCTAACCCCTTTGTTTGAAAAGAAATAAAAAGAAGGTTCAAGATTCTCTCATGTGTTAGGAGCAAGATGCTTTTGAAAACTTTGTATATTGTGGCTTCCATTTTGTTTTGAGTTACTAATAATTGCCTCTCTAATAATGCAAAGATTAGAAATGATGCAATGAAAAAAGAATCACTATGGAAGTGAAACTGGACTAGTTTCACAATTAATGTTCTATTCTGATCAATCACTAGTGTTATAAAAGTAAGACAGCATATGCTTGAATACTGAAAAAATTGACAGTGTCCAGCAAAAAATATGGGTATTGGGTAAGCAGATCTCAGATAAGTCTATGAATGAGTACAGGACCATAATCAAGCTAATAAAAAAATATATTTTTAAAAAAAAACCTAAAAACTAAAAAAATATTTCAATACCCTGTAGTTTTAGTGAAATTTTATTTTGGACCCTGCATTTTTTAATGCATCGGTTCCTCAAGATTCAAAATCGTGTCAATGTAGGACCTAAAAAGGTCATCAAAAGCCAAAAGGTACCAAATTGACACGGTTTTATGTATTTGAAAATGTAGGCTCCAAAGTAAAACTGCACTAAAACTATGGTGTACTAAAATATTTTCTACAATCATAATAGATATCAAAAGTTTGAACAACCCTAAAGCACAAGTAATACAAGTCTGAAGGACAAAATGTCAAACATCTAGAGGGCAATACACGAAATTAGAAACAATGAATCCAAAAATATATATATATATATATATTCATGGTGAATGGAGTTACAGCTTAATTAGGATTTACCTATTGAAGCAATTTCTAAGCAAGTTGGATAAACCCTAATTACGAAGAGAAACCGAGCTTCCACAATCGAAATCTAAAAGAGCGACATAGTCATTGCGCAGCCCACAAGAGAAGGGACAATGGTGTGTGATTTTGATTACAAAAACTTTGGGCCAAATGTATGAAAACACTGCCAAGACCCTCGTGCCTCTCTCAAGTGGGAGGTCGAGGTTCCATTCCTCTAGGGGAGTGGTTTGAGGTTTTCCTGTTTGGCTCGTATGCTCAATTGTGTTGTATGGACTTGTTTTCTAAGTCCTAGTTTATGGGATTTGCATTATTGCATGCGTTCTTGCGTATAGTCAAATATATATATATACAGTCAGGCTATAAAGAGGGCGCCCTTTTTTATTAAAGAGAGGACCTCTGTTTTAGCCGTCGGATCGTATTTTCATTAATGGCAGTTTTGTCATTTCACGGTTTTTAAACACAATCCAACGGCCAAAATAAAGGTACTCTCTTTAATAAAGAAAGGTGGTCCTCTTTAGAAAATCTTTGTATATATATATATATATATATTTGTTTGAAAACACTAAATGGTCTTAACAGTAACCAAATGTTAGTTATAATGTTATGATTCCAAAATTTGACAATAAATAGTATTTAACAGTTTATTATAAAAATTTTGGGATAAGTAGAATGCGAGTTTTAACTATTGGATGACAATCTAGTTAAGAATCTATTGATATATTTAGGGAATTGCTATGTACACCCATGTATTTGCTATGTACATTCAAATTTCTTTATTCGAATAATTTTTTTTTTTAAATTCTCACTTTTGAAAAGTTGAATGGTGTACATAGCAAAATTAGCAGTGTACATAGCAATTTTTGATATTTAGGGCAAGTCTATAGTGAGCAGCTTCTCATATGAGAAGGCAGGTTTTAATCGTTGGATGAGCATCTGACAATAAATGCATCTTCGAATTCTTGAAAATCTTATGGCCAGGTACTCATCTAATGGTTAAAATCTATTTTCTCGTATGAGAAACTTCTCACAATAGACTTACTCATATATTTATTGTCAGATTCTTATCCAACAGCTAAAATTCTCCTTCTCATATAAGAAGCTGCGCACTATAAACTTGCCCAAAAACTTGGGCCAAATGTGTGAAACAAAAGGACAACACTTGGGCGCTTTTTCACTCAGTGCTTTCGTATTGTTCCCTCTCATAGAAGTGGGACTCAAGATAGTTTTTAAAAAAACTGCTTTAAAGTGTTGGGTTACACTTCTGTGAGAGGAAACAGCACGAAAAGCACTGAGTGAAAAGCACAAAAATATTGTCTGAAACAAAATATGCTCAAAAGTTCTCAGGACAGAATACATTAAGGACTTATATGGTAACGTTATAATTTTTTATTTTCAATTTTTATTTTTCCTTTAGAAGAATGCGCTCGAAAATTTAAAAAACAAAACAAAAACAAAAATGGAAAACCAAAAATGATTTTGCTATCATCTCCCATTATGCTAAAAACTTTGGGCCAATTGTATGAACACTATTCATTAATTTATGAATAATGATATATGCTTCCTAAAATTTAAATTTCAAGTTTGATTTATAAATGGTTTATAATTGTATCACATGCTTTGATATTGGTCGTTGCTATCATCTGTCATTGCATGTGGTATATATGACAGCATTTAGAATTCAAATTTGATAAGCAAAACAGTACTCCTAATTTATTGAGAGTCATTATTCTTCAATTAGGAGCTACTAATTACACATCAAATGTGTCTTAAAAAAATACACATCATATGGACAACATTTCATTATATTACCTTTTGTCTTTTCATATTGTTCTATGCTATTATTGATTCAAATATATGTCATATAAGCACACTTACCTTAGCAACTAATGATGTTGAATGTACAACTCTTCAAATTTTAAAGATGATGGTTCATATTAGCACTTCAATGATCCTCATCTTCAAATATACCTTTCTTCTTCGTGTAGTGGTCTCATGCGAGTACATGAGTGTCAGGCCCCGAGGGAGAGGGTAAGATTCGAACCCTGAAATGAGCGTGGCATGTAGAGCTTTTTTACCAATGATGATAAGTCATTGTTGTTCAAAGTTACCATTCGATCTTCAAATTATTATTCTTTTATTTAAAAGGGATTTTTGGTGAGAAATCCCTTAAAATATGGTGGTATAAGCAAAAATCCAAAGTTTTTGGCATTTTTGGCTAAGGTCCCCCACCACTTTTTTGGTACCTATCTAATTTTTTTTTACCTTTTTTCCCCCTTATTTTCAATCCTTTTTCAATAATGTTAGGCTCACAATACCAATCACAACACATGTTTCAAATGCAAGCACCTTGTGCTGTGTGGATTTTCACACAGACCTACACTTTTTTTGGGAAGCACGAGGTTCATGCATTTAAAGCATGATTGTGGTTTGTGTTGTGATTTATGTTGTGTGCCTAGCATTATTCATCTTTTTTATCATTTGAGAGTTAGTTATGTCATGCTGTAGACACCCTGATTTTGACCAAACGTTGAATTAAGGGGAGTACTACCTCGAGATCCGATGATGACAATGCCCGAACTAATCTAGGGTTTCCAGAAATGATTCAAGCTCTTCAAAAGGCTCTGCGATTTAAACAAAAGAAAGAAGGGAAGAAAAAGAAAGAGAAAAGAGAGGATAAGAGAAAACAGCACAGGGCAGAACCTGCAGCAGTTATGGGTTGCGGGTGTTGCAGTCACAAATTGCCGAACCGACAGTCAGTGAATACCGCGACGGCAGTCACTGAATGCCGTTAAAATGCACCAAATGCCGCGAAAATGAGAAATCCTAAAAAGACGGCAGTTCTTGGAGTTGTCTGTGGCATTCGGTGAATGCCGGTACGACAATCAGTAAATGCCGCTGCGACATTCATTGAGTTCCACACCGGCTGTCACTGACTGCCGCTTCCATCTCCAGTAAGTGCCGCATTTTCTGGTAGATAGCTGTAATACAGTACGTTTTGTACCATCAAAAAGACATGCGAGATCAGTGTTTTTACCCCCTGAAATGACTAAAATACCCTTTTAAATTTTCCTATATAAAGAGGGTGAATATCCCATTGCAAGGGGATGAATTCTTGAATCTTCCAACCTTATCTTGAATCTTTTCATCCTCAACCTCTCAAATTTTCCAAGCATCACCTTCATAAGAGAAAAAGAGGAAGTTGTGTGTGGATTAAGAGTTGAAGAGCTTGCTTTACTTGTGGAAACCCTTCAAAATCACCAAGTTGAGAATATTTGGAGGTAGACTTTAGACTAATTAGCCTTTAAATATGTATTAACTTGGATAATACTTTAGTTTTAAGTTATTTCTTTTAATTATATTCACCTCTTAAAATTCATGTGACTTCCAATGTCTCATTTAAATCTTTTGACTTGAAGTCCTTTAGCTCTCTTGTAAGTTCATGGTTTACAAGGGGATTAAAGTTGATGTTTAACATGTTTAGTTAATAAATCCAAATCTATTATCATGATTTGGGTCTATTATCTTTAGATTTCATTAAGTTTCTCCATACTTCATTGAAATCTACAAGTATAAGAGTCATTAGCCTCCCATGACCATCAAATGGTAAGAGAATTAGTTTAACTTAACCCAAACTTAATGGCTTAGAAGTTAAAATTAGTAAGTGAAAGATGAACTAAACAAATATGTAGTGAGTTCATCAACCGTTTTTCATCAAAGATTTTTAGTTAAACATCGAACCGTTGGAACTGATGAAACCAACGGAAAAGTGTCAATAACTCAAAGTACTACCACTGTAATTTTTGTTTTAATAAGATTTCATGGCTAAATTGATTTGGTCTTGAGTTTTGTGAAACAACAATAATCTGTCCAGAGTTTCAGAGCAGCAACACCCTTTTGAAATGAGTAAATCAGAGCCTTAATCAAGTATTTATGACCCTAAATAATTTTTTCTATGAAGTTTAATGTGTTGACAAGACCCCCTAAAAATACTAGAGTCTTTTAGATTTTCTTACTATCTGGACAGAAAGTTGGAAACTTCTAAGTGATGTCTAGTTTTTGTTTAATTCCCAGAGATCTACCCGTTGGAACTTTGATTTTCTTTTTGGATTAGAAACTAGACTCATAAAGGCATCTTGTGTCCAAAAATCATTGACATCAAACCACGGGAACCATGCTTCTCAAATTCTTAAAGTTTTGATTTGCTCTCTGTAATTCTCAGAATTTCATGACAGATTTGGTAAACTTTGTAAATAAAGGTTCAAATGATTCTTCCATGACTTAGGGCTTAAACCATGCTTAAAAAATGGTTAGCTAAGCTTAGATTCAAAGGCTGAATAGTCCAAATCAAGGAATAATCCAATAGCTTGTTCTTGTTTCCATATAATCATATACACTCATCCATGTAGATTGATACTTAAACTTAGAATTCTTGGTATGTTATTTCTTCTATTTGATAGAATTAAGCTAGACATTTAGAGATGGTTATTTGATATTGTATATCCTTTCTAAAGCATATGGACTAACCCTTGTTTTGTAGCGCCGAAGAGGTATGATCTCTTGACTCTTCTTTAGCTTAATTATTCCTTAAATTTTATTGATTTTCGACGCCGATGAGGTATGATCTCTTGACTCTTCTTTAGCTTAATTATTCCTTAAATTTTATTGATTTTCGACTTCATGTGCGACACCTTAGAATTAAGATTTGCCTTATGTGTATATGTCTATTCGAGACCCTTTTGTTAGGATTTCTACTTTTGTATGCATTACATGTTTAAGTATTCGTGGCTGGATCCCGAGTAAGTTTCCTAGTTCCTTAAATGCACATCATATCACTTGTTAATTGAAATATGTAGATTTTGAGTGATATTTTATCATTTGCAATCTTACACCCTTTAGACATGCTTTTGTAATGTATATTTATACATATGTTTCAGTTGAGGACATATTTAGATTAATAATTCAATTAAAAGGATGTTGAGTAGAAGCCTATCGCAAGATAGGATGAGAGGGAGCGTTTTAGTCCACCGGGCTCCTTCCTTTCTCACTCCATAATCCCCGGACCTAGAAATCTCTGGTTTCCAAAAGATCAGTTTGCTTTTAAAATGGTTTCTTAATTTTTTTCCTTTTAAAAATTAAGTGGCGACTCATTTTGTATTTTTGAATTGATAAGGATTTTAAATGAAAAAGTTGTAGGTAGGACAAATTGCGATATCCACAATCTGGCGACTCTGCTAGGGATTGAACCCAGAATCTCTGGTTTCGCAGACCAGAAATTTGATTTTAGGTTCACTCGAGGATTAAACTTGAAAATCCTTTTAATCGAATTAACTCATTTTCGTGTGCCCGTTGCATTGCACTTGCATGTCTCGCCAGTCGATTGCACAGAACTATGACCTTGGAGGCTCGGGGCAACCCGGTCGGTCAAGCCATCATGGGACTGTGTGATCACCCTTGTTCTCATACCATGATTTGGTATATGAAGCATCCTATCAGATGTATATCAAGGGTCCTTTAGTTTTGACCAAAACCCAACCTTTGCATAAATAGCTTCTGTAGAACCTTTTATAAGAAATCAGTTCTCGGCTAGGATTATGTGCTAGGAAGTTTTGTTTGCCCAGAAGGGATTACTTGAGATGATGACGACGCTTACTTGATGAAAGATGTGTAACCTCTTAATCACTTTTGAGCAATTCCTTCTTACATCCCACGGCGTTTGGAGGACATGCCTAACCTTGATTATAAGGTTACACTTCTTATATCTTGTTTAGCTAAGCATTATTGACCTTGTATGTATCCGAGTTCATGAAAAGTACGGCGATGATCCGACCACGTGACCCTTCTACCCAAGGAATTTTAAATCCATCTTCGTAAGCAAAATGAGATATTTTTCCATTTTTACCCCAAGGTTTCTCGAGTTCACTTTTGATTAAAGCTCCAAGCTAATCTTTGTCTCGTCATATGATTATCTTCAAAAATAAAAATCTTGGGAATTATTTTCGGAGAAATGCTTTTCAAAATGAATTTTGAAGCAAAATTACAAATCACCTTTTCAGAATGTTTCTTGAGCTATCTCTTTTAGCCTTGTTATTCATTTCAACTTCAGAACATGCATTCAAAGAACCAAACACAACAACATACCATAGAAAACACATCATTGTGTAAAGAGATGGATTAGGACATAAATGCAGGTAAAACTAGAGATAGGGGCAAAGTTCAACAAATTTTACTCTTTATCGGGCCAATATTTTACAAATATCAGCCCTCATCACGACCCCCGACTAGTGTGTTTCTAGTCTCTAGCAATGAAGCGGAATTAGAGCAAGCTATGATGAACAACAACCAACGTTACAGTTTTATTTGAATTAAAACTAGAAAAAAATCCTAACTCACTTTCGCAGGAATCGCGGTTGCAATTAGCGCTTACAACAAGCCTTTGAACCCCTAAGTTTACCCTAGTAGACGAGTTATGTCTCGTGAGGGTTTTCAGAGAATACACCCACAAAATTCAAGTATTCGGCATTCAACTAATCAAAGAATCTCGATCTCTTTTATATGCTAACAACCATGCTCAACAAAGACATAGCCTCATTTATCGTGCCATGGAAATAAACATGTTACAAAGTAACTATTCTAGTCAAAACTACATCCATAGCCTTCACATATCCTTGTGTGTGTGTGGAGATAACAACTACAATCAAAATCTTTATCTCAGAGTTATTTAGATTGAACATGTTCAAGATTTCATAGTTTCGACTCAATTCTCATACTGTTTATGCTCCAAAATAGAATCACTCTGAAACTGGCGTACAAATTGTTCACTCGTAGTGTGAAGCTCAAATGAGTAAATGTAGGAACAATCAACATGCTTTCATACTAGTTACTGAAAGACATTTGAAGTGTAGAAGTCTCATGAACGGAATACCATTTACTACAGGAGCGATCTACCGTGGAAAACTCATTTCATACTCGAAATTTTATTAAAAACATCTAGAATCCTTAGGATTTGAGACAGAAATAAGGAGAGAGGTTTAAGAAGATGAGATGTGACAATGGGTTCAAGCATGTAACATGGTAATATCGTATTCCACTTCACACTTTTTTTTTAATTTATACATATATATATATATATCCAATCTCCAATTTCTTTTATTTCTTCATTTCCATCGATTCTCTATTTTTCTTTTCTTTTTCTTCTGCAATTTTCTTTTCAATAGAGATCTTTTTTCTTTTTTTTCTTTTTTTTTTATCTATACCTCTTCTTTTCTTCCTTTAGCCATTCACACAGAACCATCACATGCTTGAACTATAATATATGGTTTCGGGTAGAAGCATTGATTTGTGATAGATGAGTGGAAATTTAGGCTTACTCGGGTGATGAGGTAGAACCACATTAGTGACCAAATAACATATAATCGAGATCCATAACATGACAAGAAAGGCATGAATGCATCTTTGCATGATGATATTTGCTAGGAGAAGCGAAATTCCTGAAAATCAGAAGCTTAACAAAAGTGTTTTTTTTTAACTAAAAGAAAAAGAACAAACAAAACTAAGAAGAAAATGGAAATTAAAATATTTAATAGGTGTGCATTCAAAAATAAACAGGTGGATATCTACTCCCTACCCCCAACTGAAATCGACATTGTATGCAATGGAAGAACTTCAAGTAACGAAAAGAAGATATCACCTGATTCACGCTTTTCAGTATTCAAATGAGAATTTACCTATCTAAATATAATAATCTCCACCACCAATCAAGATCAAGAATAATGCATAATAGCATAAATATGAGCAATTAAACACAATCCATGAGCACAAAAACTATCTGTATCATAATAACCAAAAGTCATAAAAAGTCTATGTACAGATAAAACTGAAACCAAAATATCCACTCGACCAAAATATCTAAACGACCAGAATATCCACAAATCCAATAATAGAAAACACAAAAGATATCCACAAAAGAGAAAGAAGATAGGAAATATCAAAACACTCTCTCGCTCTGCACTCTCAATCCTGGGGCTCAATGGAAGGTGGGTCACCAGAGGTCGGATGAGTGATGTCAAGAATGGGATTGGCTACCTCACTACCACCCTCAGCAGCTGTCTCAGTCTGGACAATAGCTACCGGGTCATTCGCAGTCGGCGTAAGGGCAGCAGCTGGAGGTGGTGGCGGTGGTGGTGGCATCTCTGATAAAAGGACCTCTGATGGTGCTGAAGGAGATGTTGGAGCAGCAGATAAAGGTAGAGCGGATGCCGAACGCAGAGACTGCTCTATCTCCAACAGCATCAAGATCTGCTCAATCTGACCACCTAGCTGCTCGAGTCGCGACTGAACAAAATCATGATCAAAAGACATCTGAGTAGCCATCAACAACTGCTGTGCAGTGAGCTCCCTAACCATCCCATGAAGCTGTATTCTCGCCTCTCTTTCCTCAATAAGTATATCATAAACGGTCTAGAGAGTGGCAGGAGTGGCAGTGGAGGCTGTAGGTGGCTCACACTTCTTCAATTCATATTGACCCTCAGCCGCAGTCGGCGTCCCTGAGTCATCCTCCTCCTCATCAATCACTACCGTATCCTGACCCTCTGTCTCTGGCATCCCTAGGTCATCGGCTTCCTCCTCAGATGAATCTTCTCCTCTCTTTCTCTTCTTCTTTTCACTCATCTTCTTTTCACTACTTTTCCCAACTTTCGCTTTACCCTTACTAAGGGCCTTAAACTGGTCACCTGAACTTCTTGTTGTGGCCTCACAGAAGACACCGATCTTTGAACTTTTAAGAGGAAGGTCGACAGGAAGCTGAGGGATGCCTGTTATAGCACACACTCTATGAATAACCCATGCACCTTTGAGGTTCTAGGTACGTCCCAAATGCCGAGTGCAGTCAAACAAGAAATCCAACACGAGACAAGAGAGGCAGACCTTCTTTTTGGTTCCTATAGCAAACAACTACAGCGTGTACCACCCAGCCAACTCCTTTTTGTATGTAGTTGGAAGAATGCAACCAACAATGGCCAAGTGCAGTAAATGGTATGCTAAAGTGAGATTGTGGTCCCAAAAGGTTCCCTCGCCACTCTATTTCTTTACCTTTCCTCCAGAAATTTCTGTAGCGACCAGATTAAAAGGAATAGCCTATCAATGTGCACAGGAAATAAATGATTAGGAACCTCAGCAATACCCAGAGCTGTCGAGACTGTAGCAGGGCTAAAAATGACCTCTTTCCCTCGAACACGTGATGAATAAGTGTATGGAGCCCTCGGGACCTTAATCATGCTAGCTATTGCTGCCCAGATCTAAGTAGCATTGACCTTTTTAGCGGTCGTGAAAACCGACATCCAGTCTGGATAGGCACGAAGCTGAGAGAGATAAAAAGGGGTCTTAGAGTCGCTCCAAAGAGTTTCAAACTGACGCTCCACCATCACCTCACGAGTTTGAAAGTATCTTGAGAACCAGATGTTCTCCTTGTCCGTATGAAATCCATGAGCGAGTGGTAGGTCCGGAATGATCAGTGAGGTAGATTTGTCCTAATGGAACCCACTGTCCTTAGGCTTGGGGGCCATTCCAACTGAAAATAAGAATAACAGAGAATTTAGATGAGAGAAAGGAACAAACTGCCCCACTGTTAATGCCAATTAATTGGCAAAAATTGGCAATCGATTGTCATCCAATCCCAATCGATTGGGCCCTAATGGAAATTAATTGCCATCAGTGATAATGGGGGGATGCCCACAACAAGGTCTCATGTCCCCCCTAATCTATTGTTAGTGGTCTTAAGACCATGAGGAGCTCCCTCTATCCTTTGCTTAATTTATGTGTAAGAAAGGAAAGATGGGTATGGGAGATTACCTCAGTGGGCGCCGCGGCTATGAGACTGACAAATCCACCCCCTATTGATAATGAAAATTGATGAGGGAATGGATTATAATGAAGAATCTGATGGTGGTGATGAAAATGCAGAACATAAACCCCCCCTCCCCCCCTCCCCGTTTCTTTTGTGCACACCGCGGCGGTGGTGGTTATGGCGATGATGATGATGAGGACGATGGTGGTAGTGAGTTTGAAGGTGAAGATGGTGGTGGGGATAGGATAGAATGGAAATGGGGTTGGAGTTCTCTCCCTCAAAATCACAACCCTCTCTCTCTCTCTCTCTATCAGTTTTGAAATGAAATGAGAGAGAGGGAGCAGAATATACATTCATGTCTAGAAATAATGGCAATCGATTGCCATGGTTGGCAATCAATCGATTGGTATCAAAATTCAATCGATTGGTAAAAGATTCCAATCGATTGACCATCAAACTTCATAGGCACTAAGAAATGGTTCACAACAATACCCCCAACTACTTCCAGATGCTGTTTGATGCAATCAATTATGATAACTAGCATCCAAATAGTAAGAACACCCACCAAACACAAAAATTAGAAGAATTAATTCAAGAATCATCAATTTTATTGCTCAAAATGGATTCTCATCATCCAAAAAAAAAATACATGGTCTTTGGAAGCAAACAAACAAACAGAAAGAAAACAAAACCAAACTTCTGTCCTATTCATTGGTTACGGGAATTATGCAAAATCAATTATGTTCAGATTCTAGGGAAGAAAAGTCTTCTCCTTTAGCATAATCCACAAAGTACTCTACAACTTCTCCATCCGAGTCGATTTAAAGGTCTTCCAGAATATCATGAACTGCGCACAACAAATCCCAGGTATTCATATCAGTGATTGCTTCGTTAGGAGAATCTGGGCACGAGCTGGACAGTGGAGTAAAAATTGGCCTTTCCTGCTCCATTTGTTCTGGGGTTCCCGGAGAACGGATCCCATGGTAAAGTAAATGCGGCAGAAAATGTAGTGGATTCATCCTATAACGAGCAAATAGACAAAAAGATACGAATGAGAAACAAAAACAAAGAAGCACACCAAGAAAAAGAAAACTAATATACAACAATAAAAATTCCCAAGATGATTTCAAGAAGAATAGTCAGGATCATCCAGTTGGATGGTCTCTGACTCTAGTTCAAATCTTTCCATGAATGGCTTTAAGCGTTGTCCAATAACCTTGAATGTATTTCCATTCTTGGGGTTCGCAATTTTCACTGCCCCATGAGGAAACACCTCCTTGGCAATAAATGGTCTGATCCACCTCGACCTTAGCTTCCAAGGAAAAAGATGAAGCTTTGAATCGTAAAGTAATACTTTCTGTCCCGGTTCAAGCTTCTTTCTCAGGATCGATCGATCATGCTTTGCTTTCAATTTAGATTTATACATTCGGGCACGATCGTACGCATCATTCCTAATTTCTCTAACTCATTCAATTGGAGCTTTTGCAGTGTGCCACTCTCATGGATATAAAAATTCAGCAGTCGTGTGGCCCAGTATGCCTTATGCTTCAATTCCACAGGCAAATGGCAGGCCTTTCCATAAATCAGCCTATAGGGAGACATTCTGAGGTTTGTTTTATGCGCCGTCATGTATGCCCACAAAGCATCAATTAGACGTGATGACCAATCCTTTCTGTTAATGTTAACAGTCTTCTCCAGGATATGTTTAACTTCCCTATTGGCTAGCTTTGCCTGACCGTTCGATTGTGGGTGATATAACAAAGCAATCATATAGCTGACTCCATATTTTTTCATCAATGCCTCAAAAGGCTTATTGCAGAAATGGGTCCCACGATTGCTAATCATGGCCTTTGGTGTTCTGAATCTTGAGAGAATGTTCTCTTTTAAGAATGAGATCATAATTTTGTGATCATTTTTCCTCGTCGGAATGGCTTCAACCCACTTGGACACATATTCAACCGCTAAAAGAATATATTCATAGTGAGAGGATGGCAAGAATGGCCCCATGAAATCAATGCCCCAGTAGTCAAAAATTTCGATAGTAATCAGGGTCATTAGCATTACATTTCTCCTTGAAAGGCTTCCTAGCATCTGGCATCTAGCACATGCTCGGCAAAAAGTATAAGAATCTTTGAACACTGTCGGCCAGTAAAATCCACTGCTAAACACTTTCTGAGCAGTCTTTTGAGCTGAAAAATGACCGCCACACGCTTCAAAATGACACGAGGAAAGGATCTGAGATATATCCTCTTCTGGCACACATCACCTTATAACTTGGTCTGCGCAGTACTTAAACAAGTACGAATCATCAAAATAGAACCAACGATCGATGGATAGGAATCTTTTTCTGTCAGAGGTGGACCAATGGGATGGGGTCTCCCCTGTTGCCAAGTAATTGACAATATCTGCATACCAGGGCAACACCATTGCAGCAAATAATTGTTCATTTAGAAAAGTTTCACGGATTGGAATGGATTGTGAAGAGTTATCCTCGAAGGTCAACTAGGAGAGGTGATCAGCCACAACATTATCTACTCCCTTTTTATCCTTGATAATAAATTCAAACTCTTGGAGCAGCAGAATCCAACATATTAATCACTGCTTTGTATCTTTCTTTGATAGAAGATACTTTAATGCAGCGTGATCTGTAAAGCAAATAATCTGGGATCCAATGAGGTACTGCCTGAACTTCTCTAATGCGAATACAATTGCCAGTAACTCTTTTTTAATAGTAGAGTATTTTCTTTGAGCTCCATCAAGAGTTCTGCTAGCATAGTAGATCACAGTAGGCTTCTTGTCCCTCCTCTGTCCTAATACAGCTCCAATAGTTGTGTCACTCGCATCACACATCAGCTCAAAAGGAAGACTCCATTATGGAGATTGCATTATTGGAGCTGTAGTGAGGTGATGTTTGAGTTTATCAAAGGATTATTCATTCGTCTAGTCAAACGGAATATCCTTTCCCAAGAGTTGACACAATGGTCTGGACACAACACTGAAATCTTTAATGAATCTTCGGTAAAAATCGGTGTGACCCAGAAATGATCGAATATCCTTAACTGTAGTAGGTGCGGGGAGATTAGAGATTAGATCAATCTTTGCCTTATCTACTTGTATTCCTTATGCAGACACAATAGGTACGGGGAGATTAGAGATTATATCAATCTTTGCCTTATCTACTTGTATTCCTTCTACAGACACAATATGCCCCAGGACTATTCCTTTTGTTACTATAAAGTATTCCTTATGCAGACACAATAAGTACGGGGAGATTAGAGATTATATCAATCTTTGCCTTATCTACTTGTATTCCTTCTGCAGACACAATATGCCCCAGGACTATTCCTTTTGTTACTATAAAGTGACACTTCTCCCAATTGAGAACCAAATTCTTCTCCTCACATCTCTGTAAAACTTTTTGGAGATTTCTTAAGCAATCATCAAAGCTACTTCCAAATACAGAGAAATCATCCATAAAAACTTCCATGATCTTTTCAATCATATCGCTAAATATGCTTAACATACACCTCTGGAACATAGCAGGTGCGTTGCATAAGCCAAAAGGCATCCGGCGATATGCGAACATTCCAAACGGACAAGTAAAAGTGGTTTTTTCTTGATCAGTAGGATTAATTTCAATCTGGTTGTAATCACTATAACTGTCCAGGAAGCAGTAAAATTGGTGACCCGCCACTCTCTCGAGCATTTGGTCCATGAAAGGCAATGGAAAATGATCCTTTCGAGTCACTGTATTCAATCTTCCGTAATCAATACACATGCACCAGCTTGTGGTCACACGTGTAGGCACTAATTCTCCTTCCTTATTTTCCACGACTGTAATGCCAGCCTTCTTTAGCACTACTTGAGTCGGACTTACCCATGGACTATCCGAGATCGGATATATCCCCCCCAACATCCAGTAATTTTAGGACTTCTTTCTTCACAACCTCTTGCATGTTTGGGCTAAGACGCCTTTGCATTTGCCGACATGGGTTGGCGTCTTCCTCAAGGTAAATCTTGTGTGTGCATATGGATGTACTTATTTCTCTTATATCAGCGACAATCTATCCCAATGCACTCCTATGTTGCTTGAGCAACTTTATCAGTTTTCCTTCCTGTTCCTGATTCAAAACAGATGAAATTATCACATGAAAGGTCTTCTCTTCTCCCATAAACACGTATTTTAATTCTTTTGGGAGCTCTTTCAATTCTAACTCCAAAATTTACAGATTGGACAGCACTGCCAACTTTGTCATTGGTGGTAGTTGTTCATATTGGGCCGTCCATATTGCCCTTGCAACTTCCTCTTCCACAACCTCTAATATTGCACACACTCAACTCATTTCCTCATCTTGCGAAGTGTATTTATCAAAATCATAGCACGAGTTCGTGATAATGGACTCCACAGGATCAAAATGAGCTGTCGAATCAAAACAGCTTTGAATCACCAACTCTACCCAATTCACTTGCTCCTCGTCATCATCAAAATCTTTAATTTTGGGGTTTGAGAAGATCTTGATATTCAATGTCATGTTCCCAAAAACCACGGTCATCACTCCACTCCTTACTTTGATTGTTGCATCGATCGTCGCAAGAAAAGGACGCCCAAAGATCACCGAAATCTGTGATTTGGCATTATATACTGGCTTAGTGTCTAACACGACGAAGTCCATAGGAAAGACAAATGTGTTAATCTGGACTAAGACATCCTCTAGCACTCTTCGTGGGTATTTAATCGATCGATCTGCAAGTTGGAGGGTAATTCGAGTGGGTTTGAGCTCCCCCAACCCTAGTTGTTGGTAGACAATATATGGTAGGAGATTTACACTCGATCCTAAGTTGAGCAGAGCATTGTTCACTTTCTTTTGACCGATTATGCAAGAAACCATAGGTATATCTGGGTCATTGTATTTAGGAGGCAAATCATGTTTGAGAATTACACTCGCTTGGCAGGCCAGGTAAGCACTCTTCTTAACACTCTGCTTCCTCTTGACAGTGCACAAGTCTTTTAGGAACTTGGCATAGGAAGGCACTTGTTTAATTGTGTCGAGGAGTGGGAGGTTGATTTTTACTTGTTTGAATAACTCCAGAAACTCCTGACTTTTGGTATCTTGTTGAGGTTTCTTCAACCTTTGAGGGTATGGTGCCGGGAAAGGACATTTGGGTACCTCTTCGAGAAGAGGTTCTTTTCCGAGCCTTCTCTTTATCTTGGCATCCTCGGGAACTGTTAGTTCGGGCTTAATTGTTTTGCCCTCTTTCTCTTCTTCCACCAATTCTTCCTCATTCTCAACTTCATCCTCTAACCCAACCTCAGGTTGTGGGGGAGGAGAAACTTTCTCAATGACTTCTCCACTCCTCAACACAGTCACAGCCTTGGCCTCCTCGTGTCATCCTGACCCTGAAGGGCCTGTACTCGAATGTTGGCCTCTAGGGTTTGGCTCTGGTTGTGCTGGGAACATAATTCTCTCTCTATCCCCTTGTTGAGCAACCATCCTCTCTGCACTCGTGTTGAGTTTACTCATTAGCTACATCATTTGTTACATCATGAGTGTATTGGGATCCTCTTGTGCCTTCTTATGAGGTGGCACGTAAGTATTGGATAAGGATTGGTTGTTGCTCCCCTGATTGTAGTTGGATTGAGGTGGATGATTTTGCTAACATTGGTTTTGATGGTACCCTTGATTTTGTTGATAGGTCGGAGGAGGTTGATAGTTTTGTTGGTACCCTTGGTTTTGAGGTCGGTACTGATTTCCTTGATTCGACTGCCACTGTAAAGATGGGTTTGCTGTGGCAGCACTATTCTTGTGATCGAAGCCAGGATGGCTCCTTCTACTATTGGGGTTGAAACAATTTGGGGCATTTATGGCATGTACCTCTACAGGGCTCTGTTCTTGATAAACATGATATACTTGGCAGTGTTGAGAGGTATGCCCCATCTAAAGACAACTAGAACATGATTCCTCAAAAGCAAATTGTATCACAGGATCTTTCTTTGCCTCTAATGCCTCTAACTTATGAGCCAGTTGCTCGTATTTCTCCATTAGGCTATCTTCTACTTTCAACTAATATATACTCTTCTAACTTGAACTCAAAGTTGTTTGAGTTCTTGCTCGGCTAACCAATCAAAATGAGCTTCTGCCTGATCTGCATTCTTGTTCATGAACTCACCGTCACTCGTAGTTTCTACGAGCTTCTTTGATTTCGGACTAAGGCCATCATAAAATAAACTTATTGTTCGCCACTTCTCGAAACCATGATGCGGGTAGAGTAATAACAAGTCCTTGAATCGCTCCCATACCTTAGTGAACGTTTCTTCCTCTTTTTGATTGTACATCTTGATTTGTCTCAAGATGTCGGTTGTTAACCGATTGGGGAATAACTTTTTGAGAAAGGCTTCATGAATGGCTGCCCAAGTAGAAATAGAGTTTGGCTTGAGAGATAACAACCATGACTTCGCTTTGTCTTTCAAGGTGAAGGGAAAAAGCTTTAGTCGAATTATATCACTCGGGCAAGTCTGATCTGTAAAAGTGCCACAAACGTCTTCGAAGTCTCGAATATGTAAGTATACCTTCTCTTTCTCCATCCCATGAAATGTGGGTAATAGTTTAATCATTCCATTATGAAAATGGAATGTACCTGTGTGTGGAGGGATGTGGATACAAGAAGGTATGGATGTTCGATCAGGAGCCAAGAGTTCTCGTAAAGGGCGTTGACCATCATCAATGAGGTCATGCCTATTCTCTCCTTGTTAACTCTCTGTGGAAGACATTGAGTTAGACGTAGATGGAGTAAAAATGGGATTATCAGCACTATTAATAGGATCTTCAAATAAATCGGTGATGAAAGCTTCAGTGGAGTCAAAGGACATAGAATGACACAAACAACACAGCTTGTGTTCTGAAGAACGGAAAGAAAAAAAAAAGGAAGATAGAAATGGGGTAAGAAAGGATCGGATCAATCTAAAGATTCTGCCTTTGTTACCGTCCCTGACAACGGCGCCAAAAACTTGACACGACTAGAAATGTGTGCTCTCTTAAATAGTACGTCCAAGTATAGACGGCCGCATTGAGTTAAAACCAATAAGACCAGGTCGTATCCCAAAAGACGGAGGATAAAGACAGAAGGATCTAGATTGAGTCCTAAAGAAAGTAAAAGATGATTTCTTTAAAGGGGGAGGTTCTAACGATTCTACTAAATTCGAGATTACAATAAAAAGAATTAAAGTAAAACAACAATTAAATTAAACAGGAATAAACAATGTGGTTTTAAATTATATACGAAAAAGGTGTTGGGAATATGTGAGTCTGCATTGCACTAACCACGACCATGACTTAACATTAACGCAAAACTGGGGCTTCATCCTTCTAGTATTCCATATTTCAAAATCGATTAAGTTATGCAATCTAGACACTAAATATGTGAATTACACATAACTAGTGATTCAACTACCTAACTTACTATGAAAAACTTGAAATAACACTAATTAAAACTACGAACTATGATAAACAAATCGAATATAAGATATTCGATGTGTTCGTCATGTATGTTCATTGGATTAATTAGCCAAGAGAGCTTATATTTCAAAATCAATTTACAATTTGAACTTAAAAGATCAATTTGGACTTATTTTCTGAAATAGAAGTTACTGGGATACTGAAAGGATTCAAGTCATGAACATGCCAATCGATTGCTATGAATGGTAATCGATTGGTATGAAATAACTCCCAATCGATTGGTATAAGTACCAATCAATTGGCTTGGAATCTATGGAAATCGATTAGGTTCTGAGTTCAATCGATTGCCACTGACTCTATCTCAGAATCATGGCAGTGGCTGGGAACAATGTTTCTTTACATTATTCCCAACCAGGATTCTACTCTAGCATATTAAAGAATATAGAAACCAAACCAAACTGAAACATAATAGATAAGTTGGATCTAAACATGGATTTGCACATAAAAATTTAGATTACAATGGAGATTTTTAAACAAAACTATAATTTACACAGATTACAAAATAGCAAAACTAAAGTAAACAAAACCTGACTGAGTATGAATATTGGAAAATGCTGAATTCTCAAACTTGAACTCGTTTATATCCAAACTAGAATGAAGAAATTCCTACAAAATAAAGCAAAAAATGAACCAACCCTTGACCCCTCTCACTCTCCTCTATTTAGACAATAACATCATGAGCTGAAGGCGTCCAGGTTCACAGTGTAATGGCTGGTCGTCGTCATTAACCCTGATTGCTTAGAATCTGCTCCATTAAATAGATTTGACTTCCAGATTTTGCCAATCGATTGGTAACTAATTCCAATCGATTGGTATTCTTACCAATCGATTGGTGAAATTGGCAATCGATTGGTTTGGATTTCAGAATGGCAATCGATTGCTATCATGGCAATCAATTGGTACTTGGATTTCAATTTTGACTTGGTCTCTTTGTTTCTTGAGCTATTTCTTTTAGCCTTGTTATTCATTTCAACTTCAGAACCTGCATTCAAAGAACCAAACACAACAACATACCATGGAAAACACATCATTGTGTAAATAGATGGATTAGGACACAAATGCAGGTAAAACTAGAGATAGGGGGCAAAGTTCAACCAATTTTACTCTTCATCGGGCCAATATTTTACAAATATCAGCCCTCATTAATACGCTCATCCAAATAAAAGTATGTGTCCTCTCCAAAAAAAACACTCAAAACATAAAAAGAGAAAAGGAAGAGAGATAAAGGTGAGGTCAGCCCCAGCCCCGGCCTCGAGTATAGTGCATGACGTGTCTGAGAGGCTCCTCCTCTGACTCTCTACCGCTCCCGTCGTGTAACACCCGTACCCGGAGAACGGGTTAATTACTATGTTAACATGCATTAATTAATATAATTAGTGTATAAAATGGATTAAGGGGAGGCTTGGACTCGCCCGTGGAAAAAGGTGTTCAGAAAAGGACACCAAATGGAAAGTCCCCAGTGAGGAGGGACAGGTTTGGGAGTGGGACCTAGTGAAGGGTCCGAATAAAAATATGTGCATTTTATGTGATTAAATGTATTTATATGATTACATCATTATTTTCTTAAATGCTTTCATATTATATGATGATATATGTTTAGCATTTGGTATTAGTGTGGACACCCAAATAAGGGTATAATTGAAAAAGATTGATAATTAGTAGGTGCAATAGCAACTTCATAAAATATATGGGACCCACGTTCGGACCCATGCGGAACTTAGACAAATACTCATTAGATAATTGGGTAGTTAATGGAATGTTTGGGGGATTTCATAATAAGAACTTAAGAAATTCCGGGGGGTGTAAACAGGAAATGGCTAAACTTGAGATCAAGACACCTCATGCCTTGGCATGTATAGGTGTTAAGACTCTCATTACACAGCAAATTAAAAGAGAAAGAGAAGAGAGCTCGGAGAGAAAAATGGAGAAACCGTCACCGACGACGTTTTTCGCCGTACCGTCACCGCCGTTCGCCGGATTCACGATCCGAGACCACTTTTGGACTCGTGGAGGTAAGAGGATTACATGCACGTAATTTGTTTTCATTTTCGGCAACATTTTTCCGGTAACCGTTCTTGATAGTCGATGTTTGTTGTACCAAAATTATGTAGGATGTACTTTGGGTAAGAATTGAGCAAGATTTGTGAAGGAATTCTTCATTTCTAGCTTGAATTTGGGTAGATCTTGCTAAGGTGAGTTTTCTAGCCTAAAGAATGGTTGTGTTTGACTATGTTCAATACATCAATGATGTTAGAGATGATAGTTTATGCTTAGAAACCAAGAGATTGTTCTTATTGTGTTAATTATTCATGTTTAGAAAACATGTGGTTATTAAATTGTAAATTGCATGTCAATTCTATGAAGATTATATGTACCTCCTTGGTTATGTGCTTATATGTTTATGTGGTATTCAATGAGCACCGGAAAAATGATTCATTAGTTGGGAGTAATAAGGGTGGTGAAGAGGAAGAATCCGAGAAATACGGAAGTCCAAGGAATAGAAGTGGCCACGGGACCAAGGGAGGTCCCGGGTCTGAATGAATCATTGAACCGGTGACTCGGTGAATACAAAGATATGACTTATATGTTTATTGTTGCATTGCATATGTTTAAACATTCAGCCACGTTTAGAATTCTCACTAAGTGTAATGCTTAAGAAAACCATTTTCTGTTTCTGTTGTGGTAAATAACAACCACCGAAGGTACGGAGCCATACCCGGAGAGGAAGTGACGTGCTCGGGATTGGGGAAGAGATTTGGGTCTTGTATATATGTTTATAACTTGTAATATAGTATAAATTGTGGGTTAGTATCCTTGACTTGTGAATTAAAGTCTTGACTCGTGGTTGTATCCATGGAGTTAGTTTTGGAATTCTACGACTCATGTGTTTAATGTAAATTGGGGAAACTTATGTAAATTTCTATGTGAAAGTTGTAGGTTGTATGTTTGGATCATTCCGGCAAGTCCGGATACATGGGTGGTAGGTTTTGGTCAAGTTTCTTTTGTAACTGAATGTTTTGTGAGGTTTGATCCTCTTGTTAGAAGGTTTATGTAAATGGTTGCTTGGAGATGGTTTGATATGTTTCCTTAATGTTTTTATATTGTTAGTTATAACTTGGATTCATTTCCAATATGGTTTTATGAGACTTAGTTTTTGCCAAAAGTTAAACTTCAAAAACTTGTTTTGAACTCAAAAGGAATTGTGTTCATGGTAGGTGTAAATCAATTATGAGTATGTGTATGTTACACCATGTTTAGGAATGTATTCGAAAAGTTTCTTGAGGTTTGAAAATGGTTTTGGATGTGTCCATGAGGTTTGATGATGATTTGGGTGAGTTTGGACTAATTTAGCAGAAGTTTTGCTGTCAAAAAATGGGTTCTGCAGGAACCGGATCGATCCGGGCCTTGAGCGGATCGATCCGGAGCTTCTGGAGGAGCCAGAGATGACAATGTGCTAGATCCGGATCGATCCGGTTTTGGGCGGATCGATCCGCACGTCTAGATTCAGCACTGTCGGCTTTTACGGAAACGGACATAAATCTCTCTAGAAAACTCAGATTCGCGCGCCGTTTTTTGTGTTGGAACCGGGACTCAAAGACCTTTCTTTTGGTATAAAATTTACTATATCTTATTAATTACCATTTTACCCTTGGGGCCTATTTTGTAACAATAGAGTTGTTTAATGTTGCTAAACGAATGCGATTTTTAGTAATTCGAATGTTTCTTTGCAAATTAATGTAATTGGGAGCTTGTAGCATTGTTACACGTGTCCTAATCCGCACGAGGCGGGTTGGGGTGTGACACGATGCGTTCACCTCTACCCCTGCCACTACTGCTGCCTCCACTTCTGTCTCCACCCCTTTCGCTGCTGCTGCTTCCATCTCTGTCTCCGCCTCTGCCTCCATTGCTACCACCACCTCTACTACCACCTCGCCAGGCACCTCCCTGGGCTCTGCTAGGACCTATCCCGAACTACTGGAGTAGCTGCTCAAGCTCCCTCACTTGCAAGGACAGTGCCCGGACCTCGTCATCCTGAATAAAAGAAAGAATAAATAGTCCAGTCTAATTTTTGCTAAAAATGAAAATAAAGGCAGTAATAGTTTACCCTGGCCCTCGCCTGAGCCTCAACAGCTATTCATGCCCCATCAGCCTGAATCAATAAATGAAAGAAGGGTTAGGACACCGAAATTAGAAAGGCAAAAGTCAAAATTTCAGAGATTACCCTCCACTCTCGAGCATAGATCTACTCTCTCACGCTATGGGCGTAGAGCAAGCCCTCCTATGCATAGTCCCGCGGGACATGGTCATAGTAGAGTGGAATAGTGGGAGCGCCCGCATGATATCGGGGGACCACAGTCGTGACTTGCTCACCATAAGAGACTATGCGAAGGCTCCAATCCCAAGATGGTAGGACTGGGGCCCAAGTAGCAGCAGGAACGGGCTGCAAAAGAAAATTTGAATTCAGTAAGAAAGCATGTATATATGATAAGACCTAAAGGAGAGACTGAAAGGTTAATAGAAGATTACCCATGTCACTTCCATCAAAGGGAAGTTCCTCATCAGCTTAGCAGCACGGAAAGCTGCATACCCCTCAGGGGACTCCACGAAGTCCTGAATAGAGTGCTCTCTAGGGCGACCGTAAGTGTAGGGAGAGGTCTCGGTGGCTCTCATCAAATCAGGTGGGGGATATGGCACGAAATACCTAGGGGTCATCAACGACTGCCTGGTCATTCTCTCTCCTAAGTACAACTCCCGAGCGTCGGGACCATCAATCAATAATCTCATCGGGTCGTACCGACCCAAATGCCGAATCCCCTAAGGAGCAATAGGAAGAACATCCGCCCAGGGCTGCCATCGAACATGTGGCTCTCGTAGATTCGTCAGAAAGTTCCTAAACGAAATAAAATCATGGGCCCCGGTCTTCCGCCCGACCCACTCCTTCTGCCATTTCAACTCTTGGGGAATAATGAGGGCGTCCGCTTGTCGCGGCTCAAGCGACATCATCTGTAAATACTCGTGGGACCAAATGTGCAGGGAAGGAATAGAAAGGAAAAATGAGTTTCAAGATTCATGAATAAATAAATCGAAAGAGGAATGAAAGGTTTTTAGTCAAAAAAATTTAAAAGAAAAGAGAAGAGGTATACCTCCCACGCCCTCCAGAAACCGCTCGTGGAGGCTGGGCGATCTTGGAAACTATCTCCTATATGCCTATATAGAATGGCTAGCCCTGCACCGGCCCAATCGTACTGATAGATCTGATCCATGTGCTCCAAGGACCCAACAGTGACACAGAAATCCAATCCCCCTTGGTGCTCAGCAGAGAGCACCCCAACATGTACATGATGAAACCTCGGGTCATCTGCTCGTCCGTAAATCCCTGCTGGCCCTTGAATGTATCCATAAACCACTTGGATGTGACCAAGGGCTCCTCGGGGATGACTCCTAGCAGTGGCAACAACTAGTCCCGCTCCGTCAAAGTATCTAGATAACGGAGGCACTCCGCCCTGAAGGGGATCCTAGTGATCATACTAAAGTCGAGTAAGGTCATAGTCATCTCCCCGAACTCAAAGTGGAATGTATTGGTGGTGTCCCACCATCACTCTGAGAGAGCGTGAATCTGCCTCAAATCATTAGAGCTCTTCGTCAAGAGTTTGACGAAGTCTCCAAAACTGGCTGCCGTAATTAAACTCTTCACGGTCTCATCGAGGGTCTCATACCATGCGAAGCCATAGGCCAAGCTACCGTGCCCCTTCAGTACATCTGGCTGGAGCTGCAAAAGTTATAAGTTTCCAATGTTAGTAAATGAATGAATAGAAGAAAGAAATGAAAAAAAAAAAGGAAATATATATATATATATAAAATAAATAAATAAAATAATGATGTTAAGAACGAGAAGAATAATGGACAAATAAAGAGCGCTTAGGTCGCTCAGAAAAATCTCACAAAGCGTAGTATTCGTATTCACGTAAAATCCAGTCGTCATGCACCGCATTTGCAAGAATTATGAAAATACATATATATGTACAGACAAATAAAAAAAGCAGTCAATAGGGAGAATGGACATAAATGAATAAAAGAACAGTTGGAACACTCAGAAGACATTCGCATTCATCATTTACAGTCATGCTACCATATAGTTGTTCATGAAGTTTGTAAATGATAGTAAATATAAGAAAAGAAAATAATGATGAATAAAGCGTGAGAGGAGCAATCAAAGCACTTGGGAGCACGGAAAGTAGGGCACAAGCATTCAAAAGCACGTTTCAAGTAAAGTATGTCATTATGTGTGGTGATTCATTGAAACCTCAAACAGGAAGCCGAAAAGAGCGTATACCTCTCCCCGAAACACTTGGGTGGACAGATGCTTGTCCGGATCCCGGAGTAGGAATGTAGCGTCGGGATGAGGGGTGGCCCGATACTTGGCCTTCTTTCGGCTACCTGAGTCGCTGGCCATAATCTGTCAAAGAAACAATGGATTCGTATGTTAAACCTTTGAAAGAAATCAAGAAAAACAACAAAAATAAAGAAGATAATAAGCTTTTGATCATGAAGAACTAACTTGATGGTCTTGATAGATCAAAGCAAGAAGAAGGAAAGATTTCTCTAGAGAAAATCCGAGTGAGAGAGGGAATGAAGAGTGACTGAAATGAACTAAACCCGGGCGTATAAGCAGTCTACTTGCTTAACGCGACACTTGGTTTTTCGTGCGAGGCAGTTAATGAAGTGTCGCGCGGTACTCTCTAAATGCCGCAGCAGCATTCAGCGAGTGTCGCATGGCAGTCACGGATTGCCGCCAAAATCAACGTGTGCCGCGTTTGAGGCGGTTACCAAACCCTTCATTTTCCTCCCAAAATTCAAATTGGGTCTCGAAAAATTAGATTTTAACCCTTAGAATTCACTTATTTTTGGTTCCAACCCCTGAGAAAGTTCTTGGAGTCCGATTGACTCCTAATTTTGTGAATAGAAGATTCTTCGAGTCCGATTTATTCCTGATTTTAGAATTTAAATTGCCTTGAGATAACTAGACCCCTATTTTCGGTAGTTCTGAACTCTTTAAGCATGATTTTGAAAATTTTGAAAGAATTTGATCTGATTGACCCCTGATTTTGAAAATTTGGAAAGAATTTAAGTCTGATCGACTTTTGATTTTAAAAAATTGGAAAGATTCAACTCCAGATATTGAAAAATCTGAGTTGAGTTTGTTTGACTCTCGATTTTGAGAATTTGTAATCAAATTAAATCCGAATATGATCAACTCCTAGATTTTAGGAGTTTTGAAGTGAATCAAGCCAAATTGGAGAATGTAACGGATTTGCGTTCTCGGTCCTCGTAATGGATTTGCGTGGACCTCGCTTTGAGGATATAACGGATTTATATTCTCAATTCTCATAACAGATTTGCGATAATCACCCTTGTGAGGATATAATAGATTTATATTCTCAATTCTCGATTCTCGTAACAGATTTGCGATAATCACCCTTTTGAGAATGTAACAGATTTGCGTTCTCGGTCCTCACAACGGATTTGCGTGGACCTCGCTTTGAGGATATAACGGATTTATATTCTCGATTCTCGTAACAGATTTACGATAATCACCCTTGTGAGGATATAACAGATTTATATTCTCGATTCTCAATTCTCGTAACAGATTTGCGATAATCACCCTTTTGAGAATGTAACGGATTTGCGTTCTGAGTCCTCACAACAGATTTACGTGGGCCTCGCTTTGAGGATACAACGGATTTATATTCTCAATTCTCGTAACATATTTGCGATAATCACCCTTTTGAGAATGTAACGAATTTGCGTTCTCGGTCCTCTCAATAGATTTGGGTGGGCCTCGCTTTGAGAATATAACATATTTATATTTTCGATTCTCGTAACAAATTTGCAATAATCACCCTTTTGAGAATGTAACGGATTTGCATTCTCGGTCCTCGCAATAGATTTGTGTCGGCCAAAATCTTCAACATATTCTTGGTCTTTGCAATGGATTTTCATCGACCCAGTGTTCAGTAATCTTCTTCGTTTATTGCATCGTGTAGCATGCATCGCATAGGGAGAACATAAGATGGAGCAAATATATCCGATGGGGCCGAAAGGCTACAGATTTTCAGAGCAAGCTCACATTGACACCGGGGTTTAAGTCGCGAAGCGTAGCCCAATCAATTGCATTCGTCCTTTGGCCAGAATGGCTGCTTACCTTGAAGAGAATTAACATGAACATTGAGTAGCATGGGACTTGGATTGCATCTAGATACGTCAAGATGGCACAATCTCGAGTCACATCGTTCATAGAACATGAAGATTGCGTGGACCGCCGTCATTTACATGAGCACGTGCATCACAATAAGATAAGTACATGCATCCGTATGATTACTTGTGCTTGTGTGTGTGGCCCCTACCCGAACTATGCATTGATCTGATTCCTGAGGGGATACGTAGGCAGCTCATCAGAGAGCACGACCAACTAGAACCTTGCCGCACGCCTTTTTTTTTCTTTTGCAACGCATTTTGTCTTTACCTAAATTCATCAGTTTGGTCAAAGGCTTGTCTTCACACAGGCTTCGACGTTCACTTGTGAATACGCATTGCTTCACAAGCTCCATCGAAGAGGGGCAAATTATAGACACCCCGATTTTGACTAAACATCGAATTAAGGGGAGTACAACCTCTAGATCTGATGATGATTATTTCTTTTAATTATATTCACCTCTTGAGATTCATGTGACTTCCAATGTCTCATTTGAATCTTTTGACTTGAAGTCCTTTAGCTCTCTTGTAAGTTCATGGTTTATAAGGGGATTAAAGTTGATGTTTAACATGTTTGGTTAATAAGTCCAAGTCTATTATCATGATTTGGGTCTATTATCTTTAGATTTCATGAAGTTTCTCCGTACTTCATTGAAATCTACAAGTATACGAGTCATTAGCCTCCCATGACCATCAAATGGTAGGAGAATTAGTTTAACTTAACCCAAACTTAATGGCTTAGTAGTTAAAATTAGTAAGTGAAAGATGAACTAAACAAAGATGCAGTGAGTTCATCAACCGTATTTCATCAAAGATTTTTAGTTAAATATCGAACTGTTGGAACTGAATGAAACCAATGGAAAAGTGTTAATAACTCAAAGTTCTACCACTGTAATTTTTGCTTTAATAAGATTCCATGGTTAGATTAGTTTGGTCATGAGTTTTGTGAAACAACAACAATCTGTCCAGAGTTTCAGAGCAGCAACACCCTTTTGAAATGAGTAAATCAGAGCCTTAATAAAGTATTTATGACCCCAAATAATTTTTTCTATGAAGTTAATGTGTTAACAAGACCCCCTAAAAATATTAGAGTCTTTTAGATTTTTTTTACTATTTTTAGAAAATCGTACAATATCTCTGGCTAGAAAGTTGGTGAGTGATGTCTAGTGTTTGTTTAATTCCTAGAGATCTAACTGTTGGAACTTTGATTTTCTTTTTGGATTAGAAACCAAACTCATATAGGCATCTTGTGTCCAAAAATCATTGACATCAAACCAAGGGAACCATAGTTTTCAAATTCTTAAAGTTTTGATTTGCTCTCTGTAATTCTCAGAATTTCATGACAAATTTGATAAACTTTGTAAATAAAGGTTCAAATGATTCTTCCATGACTTAGGGCTTAAACCATGCTTCAATAATGGTTAGCTAAGCTTAAATTCAGAGGTTGAATGGTCTTGAATGGTCCAAATCAAGGAATAATCCAATAGCTTGTTCTTGTTTCCATATAATCATGTACACTCATCCATGTAGATTGATACTTAAACTTAGTTCTTGGTATGTCATTTCTTCTATTTGATAGAATTAAGCTAGACATTTAGAGATGGTCATTTGATATTGTATATCATTTCTAAAGCACGTGGAATAACCCTTGTTTTGTAGCGCCGATGAGGTATGATCTCTTGACTCTTCTTTAGCTTAATTATTCCTTAAATTTTATTGATTTTCGACTTCATGTACGACACCTTAGAATTAAGATTTGTCTTATGTGTATATGTGTATTCGAGACCCTTTTGTTAGGATTTATACTTTTGTATGCATTACACGTTTAAGTATTCGCGGTTAGATCCCGAGTAAGTTTCCTAGTTCCTTAAATGCACATCATATCGCTTGCTAATTGAAATATGTAGTTTTTGAGTGATATTTTATCATTTGCAATCTTACTCCCTTTAGACATGCATTTGTAATGTATATTTATATGTATATTTTAGTTGAGGACACATTTAGATTAATAATTCAATTAAAATGATATTGAGTAGAGGCCTATCGCAAGATAGGATGAGAGGAGGTGTTTTAGTCCGCCGGGCTCCTTCACTTCTCATTCCATAATCCCCGGACCTAGAAATCCCTGGTTTCCAAAAGATCAGTTTGTTTTTAAAATGGTTTCTTATTTTTTTTTTTTCGTTTTAAAAATAAGTGGCGACTCATTTTGTATTTTTGAATTGAAAAATATTTTAAATGAAAAAGTTGTGGGTAGGACAGATTGCGATATCCACACATGCCATTATTAGTTTTCTTTATATTTTAAAATTCCATAACTTTCAATTTTCAAGCGCGTTTTTTAAAAAAATTATATTTTTGGAATTGTGATCTTGTTGAAAACAAGATCCATATGTGATATGAAATTATGAATGGGGGGAAAAACAATTTTTTTAGTTGATTATTCAACGATTTTATCTGTTGACAAACAAATAACATAACATATAATTTGTTAAAATGTTAACTTTAAATGGTCATAATTTTCTCATTTTTAGTCTTTTTGGGCCATTTTTTTTAGATCTACGGTTTAGTCTTGGAAATTGTGCAAAAATAGATAATTTGGAGCCTCATTTTGAGCTTTTATCTGTCCAGGCTAATAATATTTATCTATTTATAAACAGGTAATATTATCTGTTTCAATTAAACGACCATAACTTTCTCATTTTTTTGTCTTTTTGGATGATTTTTTAATGCATTTTTTTCTATATCTACGCATTGGACTTGAAAATTGTGCCAAAGCTATAATTTTGAGGCTCATTTTGAGATTTTATATGTTTTCAAATGGGTAATATTATTTGTTTACAAATATGTAATATTATATGCTTCAATTAAATTACTATAACTTCCTTATTTTTAGATGATTTTTTTTTTCTTATTTCATGTACTTTTTTTTCCCCGAGATCTAAGCATCTATGGATTTCAATTTTACAAAATGAGTATATTTTTATTAGATCATGCAACAAAATATGCTTTTACGCTTTAGTTTAAAAATAATAATTTATCCAATGATTTCATAACAATATTGATCTCGTTTGATAGATTTTATTTTTCTGATTTCAAAATATCAAAGTTTACAATTAAAAAAAATGGACTAAAAAATCAAAAGTTATGACAATTTATAGTTTTTTGGCATAAAAGGTAATTTTGACCAAATCAAGTGCAAATGACTTAATTGGTTAAGAAAAAGAAGTGTAGCCCATGTTTGGGTATAAGGGCGTTTCACTTATTTCATGTAATACGCTCTTATTTATGTAATAATTCGATTACCTAGCAATATAATTTAGTAGACCTATCCAAAAAAAAAAAAAAAAATTTGATAGCAAGAGAAACATTGTATTGCAAAAAAAGCATATTCAACATGAACCAGTACAAGCATACAAAAGTATGCTCTTATTTATGTAATAATTTGATTACCTAGCAATATAATTTAGTAGTCCTATCCAAAAAAAAAAAAAAAATTGATAGCAAGAGAAACATTGTATTGCATAAAAAGCATATTCCAACATGAACCAGTGCAAGCATACAAAAGTTTAAAAAAAAATGATGAAAATTAAAGAACAATAACTTCATTGCCGCACTACAAACTCCCCAATCCCAAATAAAATTGTCTGTGGTGTAGCTCGACTGAGAGAGAAGGCAGCCAACGAGACCCACACCATCAATCACCAAATCTTCACCAAAACTGCGATAAGATTCCACCAAAATGCCAGATTTGCCAAAAGAAAGTAGGATTTGAAGGAAACACGTCGGATCTACATGAATAAGCACCATATCTGATAAGCCATCTTGGATCTGCGAAGAGGAGAAGCCGAATCTGACCATAGAACAAGCAGAGGGAGCGGTACCAAACAAAACAAAACCAAAAAAAAACTCAAAAAAATCATCATAGAGAGGGACAATACTTCGCGCAAACAAACAAGAGGACCAAGGGTTGGTAGAGCCCTTCGAGAAGGGCTGCCGGAGTGAGATCGGTGAAAGAGTAATTATAGAGGGAGAGAGCTCTCGTTTAGAGAGAGAGTCTTACTATATCTGAAAAAATAATTAATGTTTATCTTTTGTTTGTATCGAATATGAAAAACTAGAAAAATTAGAATAACAAAAAAAAAAAAAAAGGAATTTGTTTCTTATTCTAGGGATAATTAGGGTTTAGTCCATTTTAAAATATTTTTTAGCATTAGACCCAACAAGGAAAAAACTTCAGTGAAACTTTAGCTCAAGGTTGCTTTTTGGTTTTATGATATATTTTTTTGAAGAGTAATGTGTCACTTGAACAAAATTATTAAACAACTTAATAATAAATTTCGTAAACTATTTTTAAAAAGCCATGTGAAGGCCAAACTAAACCTAAGACTTGAAAGAGGTCTAAGATTTTTGTAGAGATGTTTATTATAGAAGTGAAGTTCTTTAACGGTTTATGGAAATCACTATTTTGGAAGTGCTTATGGAAAGAAAAGAGTAATATAATCACATACTGAAACTTAGAATGGCCTGAACCAAACAACCATCTGAAACCCAATATGGAGATAGATGCAAGTGAAGGGAAGAATGAAATAAAAATAAACTTTTCACCTCCAACTTTGGGCCGATTTTAATTTAGTCCCTTTGTTTTAAATTTTCTTAATTTGGTCATCCAATTTGCTTAAGTGTTTAAATTTGGTTCAATAACAAACATTTAGTAGAAAATAGCAAACATTTAGTCCCTAAAGACCACTATGTGTCCGGAAATGGTTGCTATTGGACCAAATTAAGACACTTACAAAATTTCGGGGACTAAATTGAAAAAATTGAAAAAATATAGGAACTAAAGTGAATTTGAACCCAAAGTTAGAGGTTGAAGAGTGCAATATACCCTTTTTTGCCCGCTTCTGTCCTAAAAAGTAACATGCATTTATTGCGTGGAAGGTTTACATTGCACCACGTGACAAGTTTCTGCCACTTTTTTAAGAAGAAAATGACTTCACAATTGGTATAAAAGTTAAAACCGGATGCTTTCCCACAAGCACCAAAGCATTAAATTATACAAGAATAATGTTTGGGGCACAAATACTATCACAAACACGGTAATCAAATCGATAACCAAAATGCACACCGATGATTTGAGTCATAAAAAATTTAAAATATAGACTAGGGAAAGAGAAAGAGAGGATCATCGAGTTTTGGTGGGAAGGAAGTATGAATGTAGCTAATTATTGAAAACCAACTTTGGAGTTAGAAATACAGTAAAATATTCAACCGGGTTCTCATTTGGTTACCATTGGATGCTCATTGGATTAAAGTAATTGTTTGGGTCATCAAAAACACTGTTCTAAGTAACCAAAATTATATTTTGATTACCCTTATTAGAGATGCTCTTAAACCGTAAAGGCATGAGACGGATGAGAACATCGAATGAAGAATGGATATGGATTCCTGTGTCTCCTAGATTTTCACCACAATAGCCACAGCTTTGGGTTTTCTCTTGTCAATTTCTTTTGGCCAACACTTGGGATACACTCATTCACACAATTTTTGAGACACAATTTTAAAGATGTGTCTATATCTCTCATGTGTTACTGTAGGGTCCATTAACATCACAGGAAAGAGATAGGCACATCTTTTTAATTTTGTCCCAAAAATTATGTAAATGGGTGTGTCCCAAACTTTACCCTTTTCGTTTCTTGACTTTGATTCATGTTCTAGAAAAGTGCATTATTCTCTAAATTTATCAATTAAACATTCAAAATAGTTTTGGCTAATGTCCTTAGAAAACGTTCTTCATGGCCCTTTTTATTTGCTAAATCGCGAGTTTACGGAGTCTTTAGGGTCACCATAAGTCCCTTCAAATGCAAAAGATAGGCCGTGTATTGAAACTAGAATTCAATAAGTATAGTACGCAAGGAAGGACCTATCTGAAAGGAAGGTAACTTCAAAAAATAGCAAATGATGGATTTTCTTTCCTTCTTTTGGGTTTCTGTGAACAATTCATGGATGTAGTCAAGAAGGTGCAACCATTAGCAAAAAAATAAAAGTTAAAGAAAGGTACAAGGTTGAATCATTCATTTCAGACTTCAGTTATGGGTTTCTCCGAACAGATCAATACATGAAGTCTAAACTGGATAGTGAAACACTGCAAGGTTTATAAATAAAGAAATGCATGTGATGCTGTTGGTGAAGGAATTAAACTAGATTTATATATTACCATCACTACAACAAAATTGGCCTTTCAAGACAGAAAAAAGTGTTACAATAGGTCATAAAATGTGTCACTAGTTGTTTTACCAACACTTACTTAAGTGTCATAATAGGTGCTGTCGCTAAGCCTTGTTGAGACACTAACCCAAGTGTTGGTAAAACTGTCGGTAAAGGTTACTTTGTAACGACAAGAAAAAATTGTCAATAAAAGTGTCACTAAATGTTACTTTTGAAGTGACATATATTCATGAGTAATGACAAAACGAAAGTGTCATTAAAACTGTCACTAGAAGCTACTTTTACTAACACATATATATTTTGTGTCGCTATGAGTGTCACTAGAATTGCACCAATTTTTTTTTTTTTCTGACAGTCTACCAAGTTTTGAACTTAAGACCTCCTTGAATATGTAGCAGTCTTGAATCCGCTTGAACAAATAGCCAACTTTGAACTACAAATACAAAAATTATTTATTTGTATATAATAAATCATGTACAATTAACATATATTTAAAGTATTAAACACCATTAGTAATATATTTTATATTACTAATATATTTACTTGTTTTTATATTATATATTACTATAGTTATTGATATGTCCAGAAATATTCTATAGCGGTCCAACCGCCACGTGGTCATCCAATAGCTCGGGGAATTCGGGTTAGGAGCATATGGTCCGCAGTCCCGGGGCGTCCGGCTGTGCTTATCCGAGATACCCGCAGCTCGAGTACCAGGCATGGTAGGGCTCCAGGAGATGCGGCATGAATCACGTTTCTTTCCATCCCTGTGCAATCATGACTCTATCAAGAGAATCAATAGTTTCCTAAACCCCTTAGGAAACTCTCCAAACACTGTACAAATCTATTGTGATTAGATTTAGGCTTCCTAATCTAATGAAGCTTACCATGTAAAGGTGGACTCTTGCACCTATAAAAGAGCCCACCTACCCTCACAGAAGGGATCCGAATATCAATTCTCTAAGCACATCTGCACATATTAGAGAGCTTACCAATATATACACGCATACACCCGGCCGGTATTACTGGTAGTGCCGCCCCGCTTTGTTGGCTCACCAGGCCCGCCGGTGATCTGCTAGTGAACGCGCATAGACGCAACCGTGGACGTAGGTCACCTCATTAACGGGGCCGAACCACATACAAATCCTCTGTGATCTTGTTTTCTTCCTAAGTTGCTCTCACCAATTTTTGGCATCATCAGTTGGCGCCGTCTGTGGGAATCGACACGATTTCCTTGTTAACAAAAATCTTTGACTGATCAACATGCCGAAGAAGAAGGGCAAGAAGACCGCCGATTCAACCGGTCAGGAGGACCTACAGATCGAGACACGGGCGACCTCCATGACCTCCGACCAGGTCACCGTGGCGCTGGAGCGGCTCTTGGAGGGCCAGCTTCGGACACAACAGCAAATAGAGGCGCTCATGGCCCAGCATGAAAAAGTGGTCGGGGACCACGAGAAAGGCCCTTCGTCGGAGAAGCGGCCTGAAAAGAGCGCCCCCAGTCAGAGACCTGAAAAGAGCACTCCTAGTAAGAGACCCGCCCGGACGCGCGGAAAAACCAGATCCGCTCCAGGGTCCCAACTAAACCGGGAAAGCCAGGCCGAGGGAGAACGTAGCCAGCCTGCCAAGCGCCCACAGGAAGGACCTCGTAATGTTCCTCGCCGAGCGCGCCGAGTGGAAGACGCCCGGATCCTCATCGAACGGCGGCGAGCCGCAAGGGGAGAAGCATCCGGACGTAAGGTCAGGGAACCGGCCGACGATCCCCCCGCCCTAAGCCGGGATGATCTTAGGCACCGGCTATCCCGAACTCGCAGCCGAGTACTATCCCCAAGATCGACGCGCTTCGAGGATGAGGCATCATCGTCCGATCCCACTTACTACTCAGATGCAGAAAGGAGGACCGGGCGTACTGACGTAAAAGCCCAGGTCGAGGAGTTACAGCAACAGATCGAGAGGTTGAACCGCAAATCCGGTCACGACCTCACGAATACGAAAACAGAGTCGCCCTACACTACCCGGGTGACGCAGTTCCCGATTCCGCGGAAGTTCAAGCCCCCTCACCTCAGCTCATACGACGGCAAGGGGAGTCCAGTAGATCACATACGCACCTATAAGGCGCAGATGACACTGGTCACTACCACGGACGAACTGCTATGCCTAGCGTTCCCCAATACTCTAAAAGGATCAGCTGCACAATGGTTCCATGCTCTGAAGCCGCGGACGGTTGACGACTTCAAGGCCCTCGGCAAACTCTTCATCAGTCAGTTTGTCGGGATGCTGGACCGGTCGCAGCCAGATACCCAGCTGCTAGCTGTCAAGCAGCAAAGGGGGGAATCTTTGAGGGAATACGTGGATCGTTTCAACCAGCAGAGGCTCTTGATTCGCAACCTCAATGAGACCGCCGCTATCATGGCTTTCTGCTCGGGAGTTCAGCACACCAAGGTGGCCACGTCTTTTCATCGCAATCGACCGGCAACCCTGGTGGAACTCTCGGAAAGAGTTGGGAAGTACATAGACACCGAAGAGTTCCTGAAGGCAAAGCGCGCTAGCCAGACAGGAGACGAATCCCCGAAAGCAAAGCGCAAACGCGAGGGATTTGAGAAAGGTCCGGGAAAGAAGCCAAAGCAGGATCAAAGAGGGGCTAGGGGTCAGCCCCCAACAGCTTTTACACCTCTTTCCCGACCCATACATGAGGTGATGGCCGCTGCAGAGGCGCAGAGGCTGCTGCCGCAACCTACCAAGCTCAGAGCCCCTCCCGGTAAGAGGAATCGGGAGAAGTTCTGCCGTTATCACAAGGATCACGGCCATGAAACGGAGGATTGCTTCAAGTTGAAAATAGCAATCGAAAAGCTGATCGAGCAGGGCCATCTTGCCGAGTTTGTCACAGCAGACAGACGACCCCGACAGGATGCCCGAGCTCCCGGTCAGCCCCCTCCACCACTCGGCCACATTAACGTGATCTCCGGGGGAACATCTGGCGGAGGAGATTCTCAGTCGGCACGGAAGAGGCATGCCCGAGCATTCCGAACGGATGTATGGCAGGTCCAATCCACCGGCCCCTCACCAACTGACGTTCTGACGTTCTCATCCGATGATGTACAGGGCCTCCACTGCCCTCACGACGACCCGCTGGTGGTGACGCTGTCTATAGCAAACTACATGGTCCAAAGGGTACTAGTTGACACGGGCAGCTCGTCCGATATAATGTTCGCAGCGGCATTCGACCAACTCGGGATCGATCGAGATCGGCTCCGGCCAGTTGCTACTCCCCTGGTCGGATTCAACGGCTCTAGCACTCAACCGCTCGGCACGATCGAGCTCCCAGTACTCATGGGGACCTATCCACAACAGGTTTCCCTGCTCACCAATTTCGTGATAGTGGATGCCCCATCGGCCTACAACGTTATCCTTGGGAGGCCGACCCTCAACAGAGCACGAGCAGTTGTCTCCACATACAGCCTACCCGTAAAATTCCCGACTCCTCAGGGACCGGGATGCTTGCGGGGAGACCAGACCACGGCTCGGAATTGTTATGTTAGCTCGTTGCGACGGGGGGCAATCACCGAGACTCTGAATGTCCAAGAAATGGATCCCTGGGACCCGAGGGACGTGATGGGGCCTGTGGAGGAATTGGAGCAAGTTGTGCTAAATCCGGAGCACCCGGATCGCACGATCAATGTAGGCGCGTTACTGGAACCCGCATTGAAAGGCAAGTTGATCCAGTTCCTGGAGCAAAGCCAGGATGTTTTTGCTTGGAGTCATGAGGACATGCCCGGAATCGATCCCCGGGTAATATCCCATCATCTCAATGTCAGCCCAGACTGCCGTCCGGTAAAGCAGAAGCGAAGGGGCATGGCCCCCGAAAGACAAAGGGCTGTAAGTGAGGAGGTCGAGAAGCTCCAGAAAGCTAACTCCATTCGGGAGGTCCACTACCCCGACTGGTTGGCCAACGTTGTCCTGGTCAAAAAGAGCAATGGCAAATGGAGGATGTGTGTGGACTTCACCGACCTCAACAAGGCATGCCCCAAGGACTGCTATCCGCTGCCTAGGATAGACCTCCTTGTCGATTCAACGGCAGGCCACTCACTCCTTTCGTTCATGGATGCCTACTCGGGATACAATCAGATCAGCATGTATCCCTGGGATGAAGAGAAGACAGCGTTCATCACCGACCAAGGCACGTACTGTTACAGAGTTATGCCCTTCGGCCTCAAGAATGCCGGGGCTACATATCAACGCCTGGTTAATCTGATGTTCAGAGACCTCATCGGAAAGTCCATGGAAGTATATGTGGACGATCTCCTGGTCAAAAGTCGGGAAGAACCTGATCATCTGGAGCACCTGGCCGGGGCCTTCAGCATTTTGAGAAAATTCAGGATGAGGCTGAACCCGGCCAAATGCACCTTCGGGGTCTCATCTGGGAAGTTCCTTGGACATCTAGTCAGTAGACGGGGAATCGAAGCAAACCCCGACAAAATTCAGGCAATCATCAACATGCGGTCTCCCAAATCAACAAAGGAAGTTCAAAGCCTAGCCGGACGGGTGGCCGCACTAAACAGATTCGTTTCCCGAGCTACTGACCGGTGCCTCCCTTTCTTTAAAATCCTCCGTAAAGCTTTTCAATGGTCGGAGGAGTGCGAGGAGGCATTCCAGGAACTTAAGAAATACCTGGCCTCTCCTCCCCTATTGTCGACGCCCACCGCCGGAGAAGAGCTGTTCTTATACCTGGCAGTGTCACCGTCGGCGGTTAGCTCAGCCCTCATTCGGGAGGACCACGGGATACAGTTCCCGGTCTACTACACCAGCCGTGCTCTACAAGGTGCGGAAAGCCGATACTCCCGCATCGAGAAATTGGCTTTTGCCCTCGTCACTTCAGCCCGAAGGCTCCGACCGTACTTCCAGGCCCACGCCATTGTAGTACTGACCGATCAACCTCTCCGCAAAATTCTCTCTCGACCGGATACATCCGGAAGGCTCGTCAAATGGGCTTTGGAATTGGAGGAGTTTGAAGTAACTTACAGACCACGGACGGCCATCAAGGGATAAGCCGTCGCAGATTTTTTGGTCGAGTTTACGTATCCTGAAGACCTGGTCGAAGAACTCGAGCCTCCGGCCTTACCGCCCGGATTGCTCGCCGGCATCCCCACTTGGGTACTACACGTTGATGGCTCTTCGAACCAGCAAGGCAGTGGAGCCGGAATTATTCTGACCACTCCAGATGGCATCCAGCTCGAATATGCTTTGAGATTCGGGTTTCGTGCCTCCAACAACGAGGCCGAGTACGAGGCCCTTTTAGTCGGATTACAATTAGCCATTTCGATGAGTGCACAACAAGTTGAAAGCTACAGCGACTCCCAGCTCGTGGTAAATCAGGTAAACCAAGAATACGAAGCACGGGAAGATAGCATGATGGCCTACTTAGCACTCGTCCGAACAGCATCCAAACAACTCCGAGAATTTTCCATCACTCGAATACCCAGAGAAGAAAACACCAGGGCTGACAGGCTCGCCCGCCTCGCCTCGTCGGCTGAGTCAGACTTGCCCGGGATAAGGATACAATTCCTACCCGAGCGGAGTGTGATCAACTCAGAGGGCATGGAGGTTGATCCGGTTACCCCGGGACCTAGTTAGATGGATCCAATCATGACTTTCCTGACGACAGGAAGGCTACCGGACGAGAAAGAGGAGGCAAGGCGGGTCAGGTACCGAGCGGCAAGATATCATGTCCTCGACGGCATCCTTTATAAAAGGGGGTTCACCCTCCCGTACCTTCGCTGTGTCCATCCTACGCAGGTCCAAGCAATATTGTTTGAAATCCATGAAGGCGTGTGCGGGAACCACGTAGGAGGCCAGACACTTTCTAGAAAGGCCCTATTGCAAGGCTATTACTGGCCAACAATGGCCCGAGACTCACAAGAGTACGTTCGGAGATGTGACAAGTGCCAACGGTACTCTCCTATGATAAACCAACCGGGAGAACTTCAGACCCTGGTCCTTAGCCCCTGGCCATTCGCCCAATGGGGGATCGACATCGTTGGTCCCTTACCAACAGGGAAATGACAGGTTAAGTTTGTTGTAATAGCCGTCGACTACTTCACCAAGTGGGCGGAAGCTGAGCCCCTGGCAACGATAACCGAGCAAAAGATGGAACATTTTGTAGAGAGAAATATCCTTAGCAGGTTCGGCATTCCACGAGTCCTGATCAGCGACAACGGGAGACAATTCGATACGCCTGTCTTTAGACAGTTCTGCTCAGACTATGGAATACTGAACCATTACTCTTCTCCCGAGCATCCACAAGCTAATGGTCAGGCCGAGGTGACCAACCGCACAATCTTGCAGTCGATTAAAACAAGGCTGGAAGGAGCCAAGGGCCTGTGGGCCGATGAACTACCAGCCCTCCTGTGGGCCTATCGCACCACACCCCGGGCAGCGACGGGTGAAACCCCATTTTCCTTGACTTATGGTTTCGAGGCAGTAGTCCCCACAGAGCTCGGGCTGCCCACACATCGGGTGGCTACCTTCAATAACTTAGCCAACGGAGAAGCCCTCAGGAATGAACTAGACTTGGTGGAAGAGAAAAGGGACCAGGCCTATCTCAAGGTGGCAGCTTACAAGCAAAGGGTCTCGCGGTACTACAACAGTAAGGTGAAGCATCGTAGTTTCCAGGTTGGGGACCTTGTTCTTAAGGCAGTGAACCAGTCCACCCGAGTTCCAAGCCATGGGAAGTTGGGAGCAAACTGGGAAGGACCGTATATAGTCACTCGGGTCAACCGACCAGGGACCTACTGGCTACAAAGCATGGACGGGCACGACCTCAGTCACCCCTGGAACATACAACATCTCCGCAAGTACTATCAGTAGCACATAGCTACGGGAGTCTAGTGTTATGAGGAAAATTCTTTTTACGTAGCCTCGATAGGACAATTGTTACAGATTGTTATCTTTTAAATAAAATGGAAAAGTTTGCTTTGAAACATTATTACCTTCGGTACATCGGGCAATACTCAAAAAGACCTCGGGCCTAACCCCGAGGCACCAAAAGACCTCGGGCCTAACCTCGAGGCACCAAAAGACCTCGGGCTCCGAACCCAGGCACCAAAGGACCCTGCAACCACCCATGTTCCAGGTCGGTTTCCTATGGTCGATCCCCAGCACGCCCCCTCCTTAACAGGAGCCCTGGGGGCAAGAGGGTTCTATACCTAAACAAGAAATTAACTAAAGCTCTGCTTAGGTCCAGCCGACGATGGGGCCAAACCCCTAGGTGGCCAGCGATGGCAAGCTTCAAACGCTCCTGCAACCACCCATGTTCCAGGTCGGTTCCTTACGGCCAGGTTTTCCCAAACACCCGCACACCCGCCTTAGCAAAACGCTTGAGGGGCAGGGGATAGAGGAAAATACTAAGGCCTAATACAGGGAATTACAACTGACTAGGTGTTCTGTGGGTTACGGTCCTAAAGCATTTGCTAAGGCAGATGTTAGGTTGGCCAAAGCCACACGGATACTAGCAAAAATTAGATGTTCTGTGGATTACGGTCCTAAAGCATTTGCTAAGGCAGATGTTAGGTTGGCCAAAGCCACACGGATACTAGTAAAAGTTAAAGCGCAGTACAACAAAATTAATGGAAGGGTGACCCCAGGGGCCTTTGCATTAACTTTAATAAGTGTACAGAGCATGGGGGGCAGTTGTAGTAGCCTCCCAAAAAAAAAAAAAAAAAAAAAAACTACAAGCGCTGAAAACGAACAGCAGGAAGGAGGGACCGGGGAGTCATTCTCCCACATTGACCACATTATCGGTCTCCCCGGTCTGCTCCCCGGGAGCGGCAAGTCTTTCCTCCACTAAGCCCCCCTCCGGAGCAAGCTCAGCGGCCTCAGCAATGACCATAGGATCTCCAGCGGCCACCGGATCCTCGCTAGCAGCAGGAGCCTCGCCGGCTGAAGGATCCTCACCAATGTCCCAGTAATCCGAGTCAATCCCCTAGTAGGATGAGATGACCCATTCGGGGTGATCCCGGGCTACCCGCCGCTTCAGATCATCATAACCCTGGAAGAAGTCATCGTCAAAAGCTCCTTCCAAGGCCGCTGCGGAAGGTGTCTCGGTCACAGCCTTAGCCTGGGCTTCGGCCGCCGCGATGAGAGCCCGGGCAGCTTCCAATTCGGCCAAAGCTGCTGCCAGGTCCGCCTGAGCCGCCCCTAAGCTCAAGGCCAGCGACTTCATCTTGTTTGTCTCCACGGCCATGACAGCTCTCGCTACGTGCAGCTCTTTCCGCTCCTTCGAAAGGGCGGCTTCGTCGGCACTCACCTTCCCGGCCAGGGAAGAATGGATAGATTCAGATCCCGCGGCTATGCAGCTAACCTACAGCAGGAGAATGCAAATCGGTTAAACAAGTAATAAGTGTGGGGCAAGTCCACGTTTAAAGGAAAGCAGAACACTCACCAGGTGGGAGATGCTGTATAGCCATCCTTGGATCCCTTGGGGGGATAGCTCAGCACATGCTGTCACCTGGTTTGGGGCAAGACAGGGCTTTAGCCTCTCCCGGGCCTCGTCATGCCCGCCCGGGGGCAAACCCGACGGAACATCAGCCCTGGGCACGGGCTCTTCAACAGCCGGCCTGGGGGGAGCCGATGTCCCTATGGGACTTGGACGGGTAGTCGTCCCGTGACGAATGCGCCTGAGCGGGCGCTCGTCGCCTGAACCCTCGGTGGCCGGTCTTTTTCCTTGGGCTATGGCCACCCGAGCGGCAGTAGTGGCGGCGGCGGCAGCTTTTCTCTCCCGCAACTGGTCCAAATTGCGCTTGGGAGCCATTTCTGTAAAAACAAAGATCGTACGGTCAGAGGAGCAAGGGGCAGAAATAGTGCAAGTACATGTTTAATGCGTAATACTCACCCGGGATGATGGGCGTGAAACTGGGGGCAGGAACAGGCGGCTCAGGAGAATAGGTAACGATAAACTCTCCCGTCCGGGACAACACGTTCCAGATGCTGGTGGGCAGCCTTGCTAGCTTCAGGATCCTGGCTTGGCACACCTCAGGAATCTCTGGGGGTTTAGTTGAGCCTGCTGTAAACAAGAAAGAAAAGTAATCAGTAATCCACTATGTTCCGAATAGGCCAAGGTAGCAGACAAGGTCGGAAGGGCGGTCTTACCCCTCAACTCCCTGGCCCAGGATGTCCTCAACTGGATCCCCGGAGCCATGTCACAGAGGCGAAGGGTAGACACCTGAAAAAATTTGCCCTTCCACCCTTTATTATTGCTGGGGCAGTTGTCAATGATTTTCCTGCCCGGATGGGCCGAAAATGAGAAAAACCCCAATTCATTATGCACGGGGAATGGTCGGTGGGCCCAGAGGAACTCCTGTAGGGTAAGCTCATACCCGAACGCTTGGGGCCACAACGATATACACCCCATCAAGAACCTCCACCCGTTGGGAGCCAACTGACCGGGAGCGATGTCGAGAAAGATCAACATGTCCCGAGCTACAGGGTGAAGCGGAAGTCGAAGGCCCGCCATCATAGCGTCCTGAAATAGGGTGACGAACCCCGACTGGTATAGGTGCGCGCCGCCGGTATTTATGGCTAAGGCGCAACCGTTAGGGAGGGAGTACCTCTCCCTGATCCGGAGAAGATCTCCAGAGCGTAGGACAGAAGAAGTAGACTCACAAGCGAAGACCATGCGGTCGGTCCTCCCAGGCAACTCGTCACCCAACCCCCTCGAAACGGAGACGACGGGGGCCTCCTCAGAAGACTCACTACTAGACAGACGAATGGGGATCCTGGCCCCACTTTGGTGGTCGGACAGGGACTCAGGGAGCTGGCCTAGGCTGGCGCCAAGGGACCCTGACCGATACTGCTCACTCTCCGATCTCGACGCTGAATTAAAGCCGGAGTGTTCCATCTCTGGCCCTCCGGCGGGAAGGAACTGACATAAACGACGACTAGCGAAGGGATCGAAAACCCTAAACCTGATATACAGGGGGGGCAAAGTTACTGACCTGAATGTTAATGAATAAATGTTCCACAGCACCAGGTAACACTCTCTCAGAACAGCGTGAGGAACACCCGCTCGGTTCAGGTGAGTTAGGGTTCCACCGGACTCGAAAAACGCACCGAATCTAAGAAGGAAGAAATCCCACTCCCGCTCAAACCTCACTAGGTTCGTTCTCTCCAGCCTCGCTTCGAAATGAGGAAGGAATGGGGAAAGAGGGAAGAAAGACAAGAAAGAAGAGAATCAGGAAGGTGCGCAGGAGGTGGGGCGAGTGCTCCTTATATAAAGACCCTGAACGGCCCAGATCAGAACGGATCCAGCGGTCCAGATGATTTCCGCCCAAACCGTCGTTTCGGTCACGTGAGGAGTCGCCTCAAAAGGCGTGCGCATTAAATGCGCGAAAAGATGGTTCTGTTAGTTTGCGAACGGTTCAGTTACGCCCACGTCTCCATTCGTTAGGATCTAACCTGACCAATGATTGGTTGACACGTGGTAGCAGCGGTCCAGGCCCGAGCAATCATAGCCCGGGCGCATTTGCGAGCCGGTCGGGTATTAACCACACAGAGTCATGCAGAATTGATATGCAGTTCAAAGAGCTTGATGAAGGAAAAAGTTGGCCTCAAGGACCTTTTTATTGTTGTGAGGGGAGAACTATACAGAAAACGGGGGCAATTATAATAGCCTACCCGGGGTAAAAAAAAAAGGGAGGAAAAAATATATACAAACAAAAAGTGCCCTCAAGGTCCTTGGCCCTTCAAAGCCTTGACCTCCTCTTCCAAGGCCTCCACCTTTGCCACCAGCCCCTCAATAGCGAGCTCCAAGGCATGGACGTCCACCCCCCGCAGGGCGGATTCCATTTGCAGTTCGTCGCCCATCTTCTCCACCGCCTGCAAACGGCTCTCCATGTTCGCAAGAGAGAAGTCAGACCAGGATCTGGGCATACGGAGGACGGCGGGTGTCTCTGGCCGACTCCTTTTTGGCTGAGGCTGAGTTTCCTCCTCAACCTCTTTCTCCTTACCCTTCCTGGATGGGCCCGGTGGCGGGCTTACATCATCAGAGGAGGAGGAATCACTGCTGGTGGACAAGGTGACCGGCCCCTCGGGTTGGCCCGCCCGGCCAGCGGGGCGCGCCCCGGTCGCCATGGATCGGGTATAGCGGCGCGACCCAGAAGCCATAGCGGTAGGAGTTGCAGAAGAAGGTCCGGCAACCGCGTTCTCCACAGGTCTCCCTGCCAAATAAGAGAACGACATACCGGCCTCGATGGCTTGGTCAAACGCCTCTGTGTCATCAGCAGAAGAAACAACTCCACGGAGGGCGGCGAAAGCCTGCTTGCAGTGATCAGGACTATAAGCCGCAGGGGGGCAGAGAACGGCATCCTCCAGCCAGTTGCCGGCGACCACGACCCAAGGGTACCGTTGCCAGTTTTTGTTTGGGAAGTCTAGGCCTCGGACGAGATCCTTCCCCTCGGTCTTGGGGCGGAAGTAGGGGCCTCCGTTGTCGATGCCCATTATATAGCACCTCGCGATGTCAGCCGGCCAAAGGAGCAATCCCAATCGCTTGTTCAGCGCTGATACTCCCCATAGGAGGCGGGCAACGTTCGGGCGGCAATTGTGGAGTGGAATGTGCAGCCCCACAAGCAGGTCACAGAAAGAGACCGGGAGGAGGAAGCGCAATCCAACGATGAGCAGCAAATAGCTGCTAATAAGCACAAAGGGGAAGGCAATCTCCTCCCCCTCAACGTAAGGGCGGACCACCACATCGTCCGGAATTTGGCAGTCCTCCCGGAACGATCTTAGCCCTTCATCAGACGATAGATCGATATGTGAAGCCATTTGCTGGGAATGGAAGTTTTTCTTTTGGAGCGAAAACGACGGAGAAAAAGGGGGCTCGGAGTGTTTGCTCATGTGACTCAGTTGATGCTGCGTAGTGAAGAAACCATGTTGAATGAGTGCTCCTTATATAAGCAGCACGAACGGTTGGGATCCAATTTGATCGGATGGTTTACATACTCTCCCGCCGAAACTGTCGTTTCGGGCACGTGGGGCGTCGCCTCAAAAAGCGTGAACATTAAATGCGCGACGTGATGGTTCAGTTGCCAGCTGGGCAATTCGGTTACTTCTTGGGCTAGTTGCTTTGAGTCCAAACTATACCAATAACCAGCAGACACGTGGTAATGGGGATCCCGGGCTTGCAGAGTCACCGCTCGGTCGATATACCGCCGGGCCATTCCAAGCCCGCCCTGTTCCAACGGGGGTCTCGGTCCTTTCCCGGACAGGGTCTAAAGCAACATTCTTAATTTTCAAATTTCATCTGACAAGGCGTCATCTCAACTTTGAAAATGGGGGGCAGCTGATATGTCCAGAAATATTCTACAGCGGTCCAACCGCCACGTGGTCATCCAATAGCCCGGGAAATTCGGGTTAGGAGCATATGGCCCGCAGTCCCGGGGCGTCCGGCTGTGCTTATCCGAGATACCCGCAGCTCGGGTACCAGGCATGGTAGGGCTCCAGGAGATGCGGCATGAATCACGTTTCTTTCCATCCCTGTGCAATCATGACTCTATCAAGAGAATCAATAGTTTCCTAAACCGCTTAGGAAACTCTCCAAACACTGTACAAATCTATTGTGATTAGATTTAGGCTTCCTAATCTAATGAAGCTTACCATGTAAAGGTGGACTCTTGCACCTATAAAAGAGCCCACCTACCCTCACAGAAGGGATCCGAATATCAATTCTCTAAGCACATCTGCACATATTAGAGAGCTTACCAATATATACACGCATACACCCGGCCGGTATTACTGGTAGTGCCGCCCCGCTTTGTTGGCTCACCAGGCCCGCCGGTGATCTGCTAGTGAACGCGCATAGACGCAACCGTGGACGTAGGTCACCTCATTAACGGGGCCGAACCACATACAAATCCTCTGTGATCTTGTTTTCTTCCTAAGTTGCTCTCACCAATTTTTGGCATCATCAGTTATTATTATCGAATACATTTATTTAATTTATTACTTAAGTAATTAATTTTTATTAAATCTAATAATATGGAGAAATATTTAAAAATAACTATGTATTCAATCCAGTCCAGGGGCATAATTATTTTTTGAACATTTAAAATCACCTTATTTTTATGTCACCAAACACCTACACAATATATTCTTCCGCTGTAACCACTTTTACAATTCATTACCCAAACACCACAACTACTGTAATCTATTCTGACAAAAGCAATTTCAAAGCTATCGCAATCGCAAATCGAAAACTACCCTAAATTGGACTCTATATTTTCCCTTGTGTTGTCCTTCATGCTTAAATAATATTAAAGATTAGAAAAATTAGACAGATTTACCGACGTCGTTTTATTAAGGTAGGACAGAGGGAAAACGCTTAAATTTCAAACACTGTTAATTAACGACATTGTTTTACAAACGCCGCGAATTATCGGTATTTTGTATGAAAACGATGTTAAGTATCGGCATTTAACTACCAAGTGCTGGTATTTGCGAGCGCTCTTTCAAATCTTGGTAATTAACAACACTTATTTTTTTAAAAAAAATACTGGAAATTAAAGGTATATTTTTAAATGCGGGGACATGCCGTTTTTCTTGTTATGTTAATTTTTTTTTTGTTTATTGAGATAATTCTCTCTTTATAAAGAAAAAATTAATAAATGTCGTTATTTTGTACTTTTGAATACGCTTATTTTCTTTTATAGAAACAATAAATTCTATGTTTTTCAAGTAACTTCTAAAGTCATGTTTTTTTTTTTTAGTGACGAATAATTATATGTCCTTACAAGGAATTTCTAAAGACACTTTTTTTCTTTTTTATAGACCAAAAATTATATGTCCTTATAAGTATCTTCTAAAGACAATTATTTTCTTTTGTAGAGACCAAAAATTATGTGTCCTTATAAGTCACTTTTAAAGACAATTATTTTTCTTTTGTAGAGACGGAAAATTATGTGTCGTTACAAGTAACTTCTAAAGACACTTTTATTTTTTGTCTCAAAATAAATGTCTCTATAGGCCATTTTTGTTGTAGTGCATTAAACAAGATTTACAACTATAATCCATGTTGTTCTCATATTTAATGTATGAGTAATTATTTGGTGATAACTTTTATACAACTTTCACACAACTTTCTAAAAGATGTGTCTATGTCTCTCATGTGTTACTGTGGGGTCCACTAACATCACAGGAGAGAGAGATAGATAGACACAACTTTTTATGAGATTATATGAAAGTTGTAACCAAATAATTACTCTGTATCTATGTGATGCTGAATTGGTGAAGGAATGTGTTTGTGACAAATAATTTCTAGCCAATAAGTATGTGGACATGTGAGATACGCAATGTTTTGATACGTGGAGAGCAAGTTGATCAAGCTTGTATAACAAGGATGGCTAAGGATTTGACACGTAGAGCAGTTTGGGGATAAGACTTAGAGTCGCGATCAGTTGCCACAGGCCCACAAGCTAAGAGATTCAAATTCAAGCAGTAACTGGGACACGTGGATGATAAAGAAGGTGGCAGTTTGAAGAAACGGTTATCCATTCCAATTCAAATGTAGCAAGCATTCGAAGGCTTATCTATACTAGAAAGGAAGAAAGAAGGGTATCATGAAAATCAAGTCTATGATTCATAATTACAATTATATCATAAAATTTTATATTAACAAAATACAATAGTAGGGGTAAAATAAAGTAATTATACAAAAAAAAAAAAAAAAACTATTCAGAATTTAAAAAAAAAAAAAACTGCCTGTTCAGAATTTAAAAAAAAAAAACTGATGTAGAAAAAACTGCCCAAAAAGTGATTCAAAGAAGTGAAAAAAAAAATTCTTTAAAAAAAAATTCAAAATTTGCACTCACAAAGTGAGTGGCACCCCACTAGTAAATAGAAGAAGAAGTCAAGTGATGGACACGTAATAACGCATACAAACCACTTTAGAATACGCTTATGTAGTTTTATCTTTCCTTTTTTCTTTAGGAGTAATAAGCCACTTCGAAGTACCCTTCAAGGTTAGAATCTGTACTTTACTTTTTACTTTATTTCTAATCAAGTAGTTTCCTTTACTGTTATTACAATCTTACCTAGGTTTAGTTTGCACATTAGTTAGTTTTAGTCTTTACCGTTTACTGTTTGTCAATTTTACATAATAAAAGCCCTTTTAATTAAGCATTTGAACGATCTTAATTGTTCTGGCATTTGACTTACACAATCACACAATTAATACATTAACAAATTACTTGCCTGACATGCTCGCACACACAAAAAGTACACAAATTTCCTTCGAAGGATAAACAATCAAATAGAATGAACTGGACCCAAATGTATGGAACCCAACTAAAGAAGAATTTATGTAATAATTAAAGAAAATGTAGAAGTTCTCGAGAGATCAGAACACATTAAAGACTCGCATAGTAATGTTACGGTTTTTGGTTTTTGTTTTATTTTCCTTTTTGGTATTCATGATTGACTCCAATATGAGAAGAATGCACTGGGAAAAAAAAAATGCAAGCCCTAAGTTTCATATTATAGTTGCAAACTACCATCACGTAATTGTTCTACAGAAACTAGGGTGTAAATCGGTCGGTTTGGTCGGTTTTAGGGTATTTTAAATAGCAACCAACGAGGTTCAGCTTGGTCAATTTTCTGTTGTTATTTTCAGTTTCGGTCGGATTTTAGGTAATGTGTCTTTTTTTTAGCAAACCGACTCTTAGATCGGTTTGGTAGTTTAGTTTCGGATTGACGGTGTTTTCTTAAACTATATTCACCATGTGGCGTGGCTGACATAGCAAAGAGAGAACTAGAAGGGGTATTACTTCCCTAATAGTGCTAGATTGGGATTTATTTTTCAAAGTAGTATTAATTTGGCCAAAAACACCCGAAATATAACTGAGAAAAATACTTGGGTACTAAGGCAATGTAGTCATTAATGTCCACATCTTACATGGGATTGAATTGGTCTAGACATCACTCTTTTATAAAATTAAAATAAATTAAAAAAAAAAAAAGTATGAAGCTCTAAACCAAATAAAAAGTCAAAACATTATATTGCCAACTCCCTTTTTTTAATCAAATGGACAATTTTTCTGATCCATTGTTCATACACCAGCAATGGAAACTTCAAGTATAGATTGTTATCATATGCTTGATGGGAAAGGAAAGTAGTCATCACAACTGTTTACACAATAAAATAACCCTAAAATAAATAGATTAAAAAAGTTTATCAACTTTCCTTTCTCTCCAAGAAAGTAGGAAAAAATGCTTGGGGTGTGTGTGTGTGGAGTATGTCCTGAACTGACGTATATGTGCTTTTGAATTTTTATTTTTTTATTTTTTTTAGTGTCAATTTTTTTTTTTTTTTTTGTGTCAAGTTGTCTAAAGGATATTGTGAATTTTTTACTATTGTTTTTGTTATCTACATAAAAAAACATCACTATGAAATGAATTGAGAGTGCATTTAAGAGAACAGTGAGAACTTTTGTTTAGTAACATATAATATATCTGGTTTCTTGTCAAACACATAATTCGTTTTCAACCAAAATAGAATTAAACAAAGGAACTTTTGTTCTTAAGTTCGGATGTCTTGCTTAGCTAAAAAAAAAACACCACGTTTGACACATTAATATAATAGTTCAAATAGATCTGCCGGACATAAAAAGTTGATGTAGTACAATTTTAGCTGTAATATACTTGTAGTTGGCTTAAAAACCACTAGTTTGACTGTTTGAGCATTGCGCACAAGACTCTAATTAAACTTACTTGTGTTTTAACCACAAAATGGCTCCTAGATCTCATCCAAACGCTCACAATAGGGGGGTGTTCACGGTCGATTTTTCGGTTTTAGGCGATTTTGATCGGTTTTCGGTCAGTTTTAACCTGTGCACTACTTTGAAAAACCGACCAATCGGTGTTTAGTAGGTTTGATTTTGATCGGTTTTCGATTTTCTTAAACAACCCTAACTCAAAATGTGTTTGAAAAGTGATATCAGTGGCTTTTGCGCACAAGGCATAAACTGAAAATACTTGAGTTTGAACGTAATGTCGCTTCTAGATCTCGTATAAACAACTCCCATGATATGTTTCAAAAATGGTTTAATTTTGGGAGCCACGGAGTGTCGTATGCTCTGGAATTTGCATAAAATCACTGGTTTGGGTATTTGCACACAAGGGCAAAAGTCCTTTGATTTGGAGGGCTATCATGGTCAAGCCATTTCTCCTAGTTGCACTGTGCATGGAGGAGAGAACTGCAGAGGACTTAATTTAGTTTTTACCCTTCTGCCTTTCTGTATTCTTCTTCAAAAACTATACAGAATTGGGTAATTTAGGCTTTATATGGTTTACAGATTCATTGAGGACTTGTTTGGTTTGTGGATTTATTGAAAGAAAAATGAAGGGAAAACAAGAAGGAAAATTCGTTCCCTAGTGTTTTCCTTCATACTTGAGAAAAAAGGACACACAAAATTTTCAAAACTTTTAGTTTATTAACCGACGCTATATAGTCTTTTCTTCCTATTTTCCTCACTAATGTCTTTGGGATCCAAACAAAGGAAAATATTTTCCCTCATGTTTTCTTTTCTTTTTCCTCATAAAATCCATGAACCAAACAAAGCCCGGAGGAAAGAGAAAAGAGAAAGAAAACAAGGAAAACTAGTTCCCTGGTGTTTTCTCTTGCAATTTTTCCTCTATGCTCAAACTACATTAAAAAGTTGAAATTTTCAAAATATAATTGTAACTAGAGAAAGAATGGAGGAAAGTGAGTCAAAAACTACAATATTTTTAATTTATTTCTCATAATGTTTCCTTTTCTTTCCTATTTTTCTCACTATTTTTCTTAACCAAACAAAGTAAAACATTTCCCTCCAGCTCTGCCTGGTTCATGGATTTCTTAGGCTGTGTTTGGATCATGGATTTTGTGAGGGAAAAGAAAAGATTCGGTGAGGGATTCAGTATCCCTTGTTTGGTTACTGTGGATTCTTAAGGGGAAAAGAAAAGATTTCCTTTTGCTTTCCCACACAACCAAAGGATTTTGTATCCCTCCATTTCCTTCCACTTTTCTTTCCTTTTCCCTTCACTTTTCTTTTCCCTCACGAAATCCATGATCCAAGCACAGCCTTAAAGAGAAAAGAAAAGCAAAAAGGAAAACAGGAAGAACTTTTTCTTTTTTTTTTTCCCTTTTTTACAAGAACAAGGGGGGAGGGGGGGGAGGTTGTGAACCTAATTTTCTTGTGTTTTCTTTTGTGCTTAAATTGTATTAAAAATTAAAAATAAATAAAAATAAATAAATAAATCATACTTGTAATATATGAAAGGAAAGAAACTGACTAGCGGCATTCAAAATGTTTAATTTATTTATCAACTAATTCTCCTTTCATTTCTATTTTCCTCATCGTTTTCCTTATTAACCAAACAAAGGAAAATATTTCACTATATTTTTTTTTTCTTTCCCTCACTAAATCCATGAACCAAAGCCTTAATGTTTCTTTTCCCTCACAAAATCCAAAAACCAAACAGAGCCTTAACAATAATCCTCTCTGCAGTAAAAGGCTTTTATAAACAACCTGTAAGTATCCAGGCTATAATATTTTTCAGACTGAACTTAACTTTCTGGAAACTATTAGAACACCTCACTTCCCAAAGAAAGATGTAATACTAACTTGCACTCTGCTAGTTTAATTATGATCAAATCCTATGCTTCTATCAAGAATAATATATGATCTAGGACAGACCAAATCCATAGTATTTAGAAGTTATGAATCTCATAAATAGAATGGAAAAGAATTGAGTTGACCATTTTTTATCTAACCCAAACGAAGTATAGAAAATTCAAAGATTGGAATTAAAAATAATAAATTGAATCAAGGAAAGCTTGGACCTAGAATACTATATATATATATATATCCTGTAACTCTTCATTACTAAGTAATGCCCATTACACCAACTATGATTTGATAAAATTTCTAAAGAGTTGACCCTTTGCACTTCAAATGCCATATACACCCTTCTCTCAAATCAAAAAGATCATTGTCCCTCCAAAAATCAACTACAGAGAAAACACTTGCAGAGAGAGAAGAAGAATAATAATAATAATAAATCCATCATATTCTTCATCTCTAATTAATTTCTATCAATGGCCTAAGAGCAAACTAGTTCTCCTTGGGTTGACAGAGAGATCTGCTAATTTGGGTTGCTAGTAATGGAGAGTGGTGACATATTTAGAGTCAATAGCGCGCGTTTAAGTGTTTCTAACACATGGAGGAACAGTGCCATTGAAGTTTTCTCGAGGTCCTCCCGAGAAGAAGATGATGAAGAAGCACTGAAATGGGCTGCTATTGAGAAACTACCAACGTATCTCCGCATAAGGAGAGGTATACTAATTGAGGAAGAGGGCCAACCAAGAGAAATTGATATAAACAATCTTGGACAACTAGATAAAAAGAAACTGATAGAGAGACTTGTGAAAACAGCAGAGAAGGATAACGAAAAGTTCTTATTGAAGCTCAAGGAACGCATTGATCGGTAAGTTGAAAATGACTACGAGCTTTTTTGCATCGTGGCTTTGTACATGGGTTTTTGAACATTCTGATTTTCTTCTCTCTTTTTGTACTTCGAGAATTTATTTATTTATACTTCTTCTTCTTGTTCTCTTATTTATAATTTTATACATATCTTTTTTTTTTATGCAGAGTAGGAATTGATCTTCCAACCATTGAAGTGCGGTTTGAGCAATTAGATGTTGATGCAGAAGGTTATGTTGGCAGCAGAGCGTTGCCCAGCATATTCAACTTTTCTGTCAACATGTTAGAGGTAGCTTTTTAAAATTTTAAATTCAAATTGTATATCAATATGAATTATGCCATCAAATTTTTATTATTCTAACCAAATTCGGCCTAAAATTCTCTCCCTCTCAAAAGGGGTTCTTGGATTCTCTCCATATTCTTCCTAGCAGAAAGAAACCCCTATCAATCCTTCATGATGTCAGTGGAATCATCAAACCTGGCAGGTGAGAAGACACACACATAAATACAACAAAAATTGGGCATTTCATGCTCTCTAGAGACTCCATTTCTCATTTCTTTGATCTGGTTTCTGCAGAATGGCATTGCTGTTAGGCCCACCATGCTCCGGAAAAACCACACTGCTGCTAGCTTTGGCTGGAAGACTCAGTAAAGATCTACAAGTACGGAATTCAATTCTTCTCTAGTGAACAATTGCTTGTAGCAGTTCTTTCATTCCGGTTTTTATAATTTAAAGGATAAAACTGTTTCATCTTATATGCATATGTATGAAACAAAAGGTTTCAGGAAGAGTAACATACAACGGACATAGAATGTATGAGTTTGTTCCACAGAGGACTTCGGCTTATATAAGTCAACACGATCTCCATATAGGTGAAATGACAGTGAGAGAAACATTGGCTTTTTCAGCAAGATGTCAAGGGGTTGGAGGCCGTTATGGTCAGTTATATTTCCGTGAACATTATCATATTAGAAAATAACGGGAAAGAACTGTAGTGGGTTTTGAATCAGTTGATTTCAATTTGGAGAATTTGCAGAAATGTTGGCAGAATTGTCAAGGAGAGAGAAGGAAGCAAACATTAAGCCAGATTCCGATCTTGATATATACATGAAGGTAAGGAACTAGCTCTAGACCAAAGAGACTTTTTTCAATTCTAAAATCAACTTTTGTAGGAAAGACTATACACAGTGCTGGGAGGGATAAACCGGAGACAGGTTTGTATAAGCCGTGCGAGCACGTGAGACCGTACGAGTCAAAGTTATTAGTGCTGTTAAAAAATAGCTCTAGTTCTTCTTCCTTTTCGTTCTTAACTTCGTCATCCTCGTCAGAAGCGTGTTCCTCAGAAATGAGAAAGACTTTAGTATCATCTTCGAACATGTGACTATCTTGTCGGGTACCTTAACCTTCTGGTCACCCCCAAAACCCGATTTGGGGAGGGTTAGATGTGGTAAGAGTGATGAGCATTAAGGATAAATTAGTCTTGTACTCCAAAGGGTTCTTTATTTATTATTCTTATTCATTTCCATCAGAAGTTTAAATGCTTTAAACAGCTTTACCCAGAATGTGGACAGGTTGTGTAACAACCCATCTCCTCACCTAGCAACAAGCCTAAACACAAAGTATTTCCCAAGTGGCCACCCATCGTGGTACTGGTGTAGTAGCAACATGCGTAACTACGGAGTTCCTTTGTGTTTAGCTCCCTCACGATTTTAAAAGGCCTTGGTGTTTACAAAGGGGCAATGAAGCCTTATAAACTAGTTCAGGATCTTCACCCCAGACGATGTGAAACAAGTACCCACACCTCACCTCACCTCACCTCACCTCATCAATCTTGGTCTTCCTGCCTCAGGGGTGTTGGTTCTTGGTCATCACAATCCACCCTCCTTAATGGCCACACGTCCTTGTGTGGGACTTGCCCCACACTTCCGGCTGAGTTTCTGCTCTGATACTATTTGTAACGACCCATCTCACCGTCTATTAACAATATTGTCTACTTTGGGCCTCAACACACAGGACTTTCCAGGGGTCACCCATCCTGGTACTTCTGTAGCAGCAGCACGCTTAACTACGGAATTCCTATGTGTTTAGCTCCCTCACCGTTTTACAATGCCTTGTAGCATATAGGGGGCGAGTAAGCCTTATAACCTAGTTCGGGATCTTCACCTCAGGCGATGTGTGACAAGTACCCACACCTTGTCCGCTTTGGGCTTAAACACACAGGACTTCCCAGGGGTCACCCATCCTGGTACTTCTATAGTAGCAGTACCAGCACGCTTAATTACGGAGTTCCTTTGTGTTTAGCTCCCTCACCGTTATAAAATACCTAGTTGCATATAGAGGGGCGATTAAGCCTTAAAACCTAGTTCAGGATCTTCACCTCACGCGATGTGGGGCAAGTACCCACACCTCACCTCACCTCATCCCTACTGGCCTTCCTACATCAGGAGTCTTGGTTCTTCGTCATCACAGGTTGTTTCTGCTTTTTAAACTCGTGATGTCCAAGTCACAATGGAGCAACCTAACCTTAGTGCTAGTTATAGTTTTACACCTGGTGGTATATTATTTTTGCAAGACAGCTTTCTCAAGCTAACAAAATTGCTCTAATATTGTTTACAGGCGGCATCACTAGATGGGCAAGAGGCTAGTGTGGTAATAGATTATGTTCTAAAGGTAGAAAGTTAGATTTCATCTAACATAAGGGCCTGTTTGGGAACATAAAATAGGATTTGCTTCACAAGTCTCACTGGTTTTCATGAGAACAAAGGACAAATAACCAATTTTAAGGGAGATATTAGACCGAGATGGAATCTTGTGCAAGAAAGAGACATCCACGAAACGATTAAATATATAGGACTGATTCTTTGCTTTCCCAAACAGCCCCTGATGTAATTAAGTTTCATAATAACTCAAGGGAAGTCTGATTTCTACCCTTTCTGATCTTTGGAAGATTTTGGGATTGGAAATTTGTGCCGATACCATTGTGGGTAATGAAATGTTTCGTGGTATCTCGGGTGGGGAAAAGAAGCGACTCACAACAGGTAAATGCATGGACAAATAATTTCTTGAACTTTTCTAGATACAGAACTGTCATTTCTGAAATTTTTGAAACTTGCGATAAATTCTAATATAGGGGAGATACTGGTTGGACCAGCTAGAGCACTTTTCATGGACGAGATAACGACTGGTTTGGACAGTTCTACAGCTTTTCAAATTGTGAATTCAATCAGGCAGTCCATCCACATCCTTCAAGGAACTGCTCTCATCTCTCTTCTCCAGCCGGCACCAGAGACTTATGACCTATTTGATGACATAATTCTACTATCAGATGGGCAAATTGTGTATCAAGGTCCTCGAGAAAACGTGCTAGAGTTCTTTGAATGCATGGGCTTCAAATGCCCCGAGAGGAAAGGAGTTGCCGACTTCTTACAAGAAGTAATTTCCAACTATCTCATGAATTTTCTTCCTCTTCTGTCATTGCTAAGCTATACAACTTTTATTACGTTTGGAATGAAACTGACTTGTTTTTTGTAGTACATCAATCTTTTGGTGCTCTTCAGATATAGAGATGAAAAAACCGAGAGATGGGTAGAGTTGGAGATAAAAACATGATAGAGTGAGAGTTATGCTCCATTTGGTAAGGAAACATGTATCAATATTTATATACACTACACATAGAGAGGGGAACAAAATGAAAGAGAGGTAGAGATGGAGATAGAAAATAGAGTGAGAGTTATTTTCTATAGACGTTAAGGAGCATGTGGTTAGAATGATCTTTCAAATAAGCTGAAAATGAAAACAAAATTGTAATTATAAGGGGTGAGAATGCATTCTGAACACGTAGTTCCAAATGGACCGTAATTAGCTACAGAAGTTGAGAAGCATGGGATCCAATCAACCTCCAACTCATGTCCTTATATGCACAATGAAGAGGATAGTGTTGTTAGCATCCTGGAAATGACAATCCACACACACCCTATAATTCTACACATACTTAAATTCTTTTGGTGGTGCAACTATAGGTGACATCAAGGAAAGATCAAGAGCAATATTGGGGACACAAAGACAAACCTTACAATTTTGTTACTGTCAGTGAATTTGCAGAAGCATTTCAGTCGTTTCATGTTGGCCAGAAACTAGGCAACGAGCTTGGGGTTTCCTTTGATAAAGCCAAGAGCCACCCTGCTGCTTTAACCACTAAGAAATACGGTGTTAGCAAAAAGGAACTGCTCAAAGCTTGCATATCCAGGGAATACTTACTTATGAAGAGGAACTCAGCTGTACACATATTCAAGATGATTCAAGTGAGTAGCATATCAAAGACTTCAAAAATTAAATACATATCTTCTTTGAAAGGTTTGAAGATTTCCAACTTTTGATCTGTCTAAGCATTCCAAATTGGACTTCATTGTCCTGTCTCTGTTTCAGCTAATTCTTATGGCAGCCATTACAATGACACTATTTATAAGAACTGAGATGCCAAAAAAGACAACAACGGATGGTGGGATCTTCATGGGTGCGCTGTTCTTTGAGGTTATGGCACTTATGTTCAATGGGTTCACGGAGCTTATCTTCAGCATCATTAAGCTTCCCATCTTCTACAAGCATAGGGACCTTCTATTCTTTCCTGCCTGGACATACTCTCTGCCTAGCTGGCTTCTAAAGATCCCAATCAGCCTTTTAGATGTTGGTATTTGGGTGTTCATGACTTACTATGTCATTGGCTTCGATCCAGATGTTGGCAGGTAATGAGTTACGTATTTTTCTATAAGCATACGATAAGTATACACATACATATATATATTGGTCTTAAAGTTTTGGTTCCATATTCTGATGGATATTCTTAATATTAGGTTTTTCAAACAGTATGTTATACTCATATGCATAAACCAAATGGCTTCTGGACTTTTCCGACTCATGGGGGCACTAGGAAGGAACATGATTGTTGCAAATACATTTGGCTCATTCTCAGTAGTTCTAGTTCTTGTATTGGGTGGTTTTATCTTGTCACGAGGTAAGGAAAAGGTGAACTTTAACAGAACAGAATGAACACGCACAACACATACCAATTATTTTTCATGATGCAATTGAAATTCAGTGGTAACCACTAATTTGACTGGCTCAGATGACATAAAGAAATGGTGGTCCTGGGGATATTGGATCTCACCTCTGATGTACGGACAGAATGCTATAGCTGTTAATGAATTCCTTGGGAAAAGTTGGAGAAGTGTAAGCATGACTTTCATGAAGTGGGAAAAAAAGGAACACAAATAAAAAAACAAATTGAGAAAAAGAATTTGAGGGATGAATCTGAATTTTGTGGGAATGTTTGTTCTGCAGATTCCTCCTAATTCCACAGAACCTTTAGGAGTACAAGTATTGAAGTCTCGCGGTATTTTTCCAGAGGCACACTGGTATTGGCTAGGGGTAGGAGCCTTAATCGGATATGTTTTCCTATTCAATTTCCTCTACACGCTGGCTTTAGCATATCTCAACCGTAAGTGACCAATTAATTCGAATTAGAACTTAGGACCGTATGGTTCACATTCAATTCTACAAAGCGTAACAACACTAGAGGTTTGAATTCATTCTAATAATCGTCTATGGGTCACTCTACTGCAGCATTTGGGAAACCTCAGGCAATTCTTTCTGACGAAACTATAGAATATCGAAATGCTATCAAAACAGGAGAGATTGTTGAGCTATCATCAAGAGGAAAGAAGAGCTTTTCTGGTGAATCATCAAGATATCAAACTTGGGTTTTAATTTCTAATCTCTGTGTTCTAATTTTAATACATTAAATTTGAAAATAAGCAGACAGGGGAAGTGAAATTCAAAGGAGTGTATCATACAGATCCATGTCCTCAAGCGTGGGCAGCGTGGGTGAAGATAACCAGAACAGGAAGCGTGGAATGGTTCTACCTTTCAAACCCCTTTCCATCACTTTTGATGATGTCAGATATGCCGTAGATATGCCACAGGTATAGAGTTTTAACGCGTTAAAATAGCCCTAGTTTGAACTGAAGTTAACTTCTTTTATGGCCTTCTCTGTTTGGTCACACTTGGAGCTTCACTTGCTACAAATATAATCTTATCATAACCTGGGTTCTGGAAATTCTCTATGATTACCACGGCACACTTGGGGCCTCCACTTATGAATCTGCCTTGAGCAAATGTTTGAGGCTTACCTCCCAAGGGTTGAACTACATTGTACCTTCCCTGGTAGATCTTGGTTTACTTCCTCTGCTTGTATATTGGTTACCTTATTTTTTTTTGTCAAGCATATCCCTGGTGATAAATCTAGACATGGGGGCAGAAGTCTAGAAGGGCCTGTTTGGCCTGGTGATTGGTCAAGTTGGTATGCAGCCAAATAGAAGCTGCCAAACAAGCTGCTATCCCCCAACAGTCATATTTTGGGTTTGAAAAAAATGATTTGGCTGGTTTTTGGCTGTAGAAATGTCAAATATAGCATTTAGCATTGGAGCAGAAATGTCAAATTATAGCATTTGACACTGTAGCAATACTAAAAAATAGCATTGGCATGAAAGATATAGCATTTAGCATTGGAGATGGCCTAAAGATTGAGAAGGTTGCTCATGACTCTCTCGCAATATACCTTATTGGTCCTTCAAGAGAGAGATTAAATCTTCTACAACACTTGGAGTCACCACCGTGATCGTCTCACCTAAGGTCAGCTATGTGTGGTTTAGTCACGTGCACCGACTACTATCTATAGAGGCGTCCTGCTGTCTCATTTATGACACTGGTTCAACAAACACCTTCATTGGGACTCTGGGACATTGATGCCATGCAATGATGAAATCAAAGAGAATATGGAAGAAAAAGTTAGGGTTTTGGGGTTTTACACCAAAGAAGAGCCAACAATGCTCTAAATAGGTTAATTTCGATTCAAGTAATGTCAAAAGTCTCCTACAATGCCGAGAATAAGAAATATCTATACTGCTACTAAGTTCACTAACCCTACATGGTTGTGACCAACACAAAATAACAACCCATTAAAGTAACTACTAACAAAGTACAAATAATTAAGCTAAAAGTTCTACATCATACTCCCCCTTTAAGGAAAAGACTTGTCCTCAAGTTGGGCTAGCACTCGCGGCGTAATAAGGAACTAGATGCTTCACATTGAAGACATTGGAAATATTCAAGTGTTGAGGTAGTTGCACCTTGTAAGTATTGCCATTCACCTTTCCCAAAATCTTGCAAGGACCCACTTTCTTATCATTCAACTTCGAATACGACCCTTGGGGTTGCCTCTCCTTAGATAAAACAACCCACACAAGATCACCCTCTTCAAAAAAGAGCTCTCTCCGGTGTACATCGGTCGTAGCCTTATACTTAGCATTAGATTCGACAATTTTGGACCTCACTTGAGCATGAACTAGCTTCATAAATTCAACCATATCCATCGCCTTAGAGTCTAATTTCTTTGGAAGCGGTAAAGGAGCCAAATCGAGAACACTTGAAGGTGTAGAACCATAAACCGCTTCAAAAGGAGAGGTGTTAATGCTTCGGTGAAGAGAATAATTACAACCAAATTCAACCAATGGAAGAATTCCCTCCCAATTTTTAGGATTTTCACCCACCAATCACCGCAAAAGATTGTTAGACTTCTATTCACCACCTCGGTTTGCCCGTTGGTTTGTGGATGAAAAGAAGTGCTAAAATTTAACTCCGTGCCCAACTTTCTCCACAAAGTTTGCCAAAAGTGGGCAAGAAACTTAGTATCTCTATCAAACACAATAGAGCTAGATATCCCATGCAATTTGTAAATTTCCTTGAAGAAGAGATGAGCAATATTCGAAGCATCCATGGTCTTCCGACAAGGGATGAAATGTGCCATCTTGGAAAAGCGATCAACTACCACCATGATTGAATCACTCTTCCGTTGTGTAGGTGGAAGACCAAGCACAAAATCCATACTAATAGACACCCAAGGTTTCTGTTAAATGTGTGTGTATAATCACAATGTATTGAATGAATTAGAAGAAGAATACAAGGGCCTATATATAGGCGTCTAACATCTAGACAAATAAACTAACTAAGCAATGTGGGACAACCCGAAATACAATAATACACACTATTAACACACTATTAACACTCCCCCTCAAGCTGGAGCATACATGTCATATGCACCAAGCTTGTTACAAATATATTTCACTCGAATCCCTCTTAATGCTTTAGTGAACAAGTGAGCCAATTGATCTGCAGACTTCACATGCACTGTATGAATAACATTTTCCAAAAGTTTCTCTCGAACAAAATGACAATCGACTTCAATGTGCTTTGTCCTTTCATGAAAGACGGGATTAGAGGCGATATGAACTGCAACTTGACTATCACAAACTAAACTCATTGGAGTAGTTTGAGTAAACCCAAGTTCCTCTAATAAATGCTTCATCCATACTAGCTCACAAGTAGTGTGGGCCATGGCTCTGTACTCTGATTCTGCGCTAGATCGAGCTACCACAGTTTGTTTCTTGCTTTTCCATGAAACAAGGCTGCCTCCAACGATAACACAATAGCCAGTAGTGGATCTCCTATCACCAGGAGAACCTGCCCAATCAGCATCAGTGTAACCTTCAACTCGTATGTGGCCATGATCTTTGTACAACAAACCACGTCCTGGAGCGCCTTTAAGATATCTCAAAATGTGTATCACTACATCCCAATGGGTTGCTCAAGGACAATCCATAAACTGGCTAATCACACTCACAGCAAATGCAATATCAGGTCTAGTTACTGTTAGGTAATTCAGCTTCCCTACCAGACGTCTGTACTGTCCTGGGTCATCAATGAGCTCTCCCATCAATGAGCTCTCCCTGATTTGGTAACAACTTAGTATTAGGATCCATAGGAGAATCCAAGGGCTTGGACCCTAAAAGGCCTGTTTCAGAGAGAAGATCAAGAACATACTTTCTTTGAGAGAGACAAATCCCTTCACTAGATCTAGCCACTTCAATGCCATAAAGTATCTAAGTTGTCCCAAGGCTTTAGTTTGGAACTGCTTTTGCAAGAAGGTGTTGAGTTTTTCAGAAAGCTTAGGGTTCACATTAGTGAGACCCTCTCTTTTATTCATATAGAAGAAAACAATAATTACACAGAGACCCCAAACTAAAGATAAATAATAAAAATAAAATACAATAGAACTAAAGTTAACATAACACTCAACACTCCCCCTCAAGCTGTGCGAAGATATCTCTCATGCCCAGCTTGCTAAGAATGAACTGAAACGGTCGACTTGCAAGGCCTTTTGTAAGAATATCAGCTAGCTGCTCCCCTGATTTCACAAAAGGTGTACACATGCTCCCATTAGTTGGCTTATCCTTGATAAAATGCCTATCAATCTCCACATGCTTTGTCCGGTCATGCTGAATCGGATTGTGTGCAATACTAATGGCCGACTTATTATCACAATACAACTTCATTAAGTCTTTCTGTCTGAAACCAAGATCTGATAACACAATTTGAATCCACAACAGCTCACATACCCCTAGGGCCATGGCCCTAAATTCTGCCTCGGCGCTAGATCTGGCTACTACTGACTGCTTCTTGCTCCTCCAAGTCACCAGATTGCCTCCAACAAACGAGCAATAACCTGTGGTCGATCTCCTATCAGTAATAGATCCGGCCCAATCTGCATCGGTATAGGCCTCCACTAACATATGGCCATGTTTAGCAAAGCATAAACCTTTCCCTGGTGCTGACTTCAGGTACCTGAAGACCCTAAACACAGCATCTAGATGGGGTTGTTTGGGATCATGCATGAACTGACTCACTACGCTGACTGCAAAAGCAATGTCAGATCTCGTATGAGCCAAATAAATTAATTTACCGACCAATCTCTGGTACCTCCCCTTATCAACAGGTTCTCCACCAGAATCATCCCCAAGTTTTACATTGGGATCCATTGGAGTATTCACGGCCTTACTCCCTAGCATTCCCGTCTCCTTGAGTAGATCCAAAACATACTTCCGTTGAGATACGAAAATTACATCCTTGGATCGAGCTACCTCGATTCCCAAGAAGTACTTCAAACTTCCCAAATCTTTGATCTCAAATTCAGTAGCCAGATATGATTGTAGCAGCTTCATCTCCTCAAAATCATCACCTGCAAGGATGTAGGAAATATTGTGGTCGGGCCATACGGGCACCCACATTATATTGGACTGGGTCCAAAGAGGCATGGGTTATTGTAGCCCTAATTAAGTAGGGTTTGTGTGTGCCTATATATATAACACCCAAACCCTCACAAATACACAAGAGCAACCTCTCTTTCTCTCTCTCTCTCTCTCTCTAGGCCATCACCACAGTGCCATGGGATTTAGCGCGTGATATGTACGAGGACCGCTCTAGTAGTGATCTTCACGACCTATGCAGAGCATAAGAGAGTACACGGAGGCTACATGGAGCAGCAGTTCGTGGGTGAAGACGCCGGGCTCGTAACAACACCATTCGGCGATCCGTCGGGTTATTTCGCTAGGTAAGTGGCCTAAACCCGACTCGTATGCTTGCGTGCATATATTAGTCAACATTGGTATCAGAGCCAATAGGTTGTTGATTCGGCCGTAAATCTGCCCAAACCGAATCTGCCATTGTTGGGTTTTCAAGTTTTAACATAAACTTTAAAAAAAAATCTATTTTTAAGTGGGTCTAGTGCAAAACTCCAATAGGGGTCCAAAATTTTGATATGGTTGTGTCCCATATGATCCCTAGAGTCCCCCCCCCCCCCCCCCATAAAGTCCCAAGTCCTGATTATCTCAAACGAAAGCGAAATCTGAAACCCTAATTTCTGGGTATAAAAAATCTGAATTTTTCCAGCAGCTTTGCCCTCAATTTCTGGAAGATTTACTCGTCCAATCCCACTGTTTTTTGGCACAAATCCATTCTATACCATGAGGGCTTTACAATGATATATTACATAAGAGATTTGAATGAAAATCGAAGCCACAATGGACTGTCGAAGTTGGTATCGCGCGCAGCAAAGTGCTGCTGCGTTTTTGGTTTTAGGGTTAGAATGTTGAAGATGAACCAGGCACGGGTCAAGCCCACGCGCGCCGGCAGCGCATTGGGCGGCGCTGGTGGTGTGGGTCCCACTTGGCCCGTAGTATTTTAATATATTTTTTATTAAAATATTCCAGAATAAAAAATAATTGTTTTCTAATTAAAACAGTTTCTGGTTATTAAAAAAATGTGTTTTTTTTAATGTTTTAAATTGTTTTAATTGCTTTAAAATTATGGAAAATGTGGAAATTTTTTTTTTTTATTTTTCCTATATCATGGACACTATGTGGGACCAGAAATAATTTTGTGGTAAATTATTTCATTGATTTTTGGCATTTTAAAGCATAAAATGTATATTTTATATATGTTTTTAATTGCTTAAAATATCCCAAAATGAATGTTAATTTTTGAAATAAATATATAGTGTTTAGTACACAGTAAGGGACTCTAAGATAATTTTTGTGTAAATTATCATGTACTTATGGATATTTTAGAGCATATAATAATGTTTGTGGACGTTTATTTGATTGTTTAAAATAGCCATAATACATTATTAATTTTTGTAATTAATAAGGGACATAAGAGACACTGTTTTAAGACCATGTAAATTTTGTGGGACCCATAGATAATTTTTGGTAAATTATCTCAATCATGTTAATATTTTAGAGCATATAATTGTGTGTTTTTGTACACATATTAAATTGCTTAAAATATTTTTATTGATTATTTGTTCAGGGAATTAACACAATGTGTTTAGAACACTAGTGGTAGATTGAGAAAATTATATTAGTGTATTTTCTCGCTCTTTGGGACATATTTTAGAGCATATATATTGTGTTGAATACGCAATATTAATTGCTTAAAATATAATCAATTAAAGTTGTTAATTCTTGAATTTGATGTCTAGTATTTTTGTACACTGATTGGAAACTTGAGAAAATTTTATGAATTATCTCATTTTTGTTTTGGTATTTTAGAGCATAAAATTTATGCATATGGGCATTTATTTAATTGCTTAAAATAGCCAAAATAGATTATTAATTTTTGAAATTAATATGGGGTGTTTGGAACACCATATTAGACCACTAAAAATCTTTGGAGAACAAATTCCTCAAAATTTTTGTACTTTTGGGAATTTGTTGCTTATAGTTAATTTTGTTTAACTAGATCAATTTATTTTGTTAAATTGATTCAAAAATATTTTTGGGCCTTGATAAATTTTGGAAATTCTTTATAATGAAAAGTCAGTTTTTCAGTTATTTAAATTTTTCCATGAGGTATTAAATTAATTTGTTAATTTAAAAGCCCTTAATGAATTAGTTTTAAAATATGTTTTAAGACCGAAAATTGTGTTAAAATTAGTGAAAAATCCATGATTTTTCATTGATTTTACTTTAGCTTATGGGAGCTATCCGGGCTGTGCAATAATTATTTTATTGCACATTTTATTATTTTTAGAGGCTCGTTGCATTGTTAGTCATGTTTATTTACTGCTGTTTGTGATTGGATGACCCGAGACCTCTAATCCTCCTTTTTAAATGGTGTCATGGATTAGTCCATTCATTTTTAAATAGATCGCATGAGTGCTTGATGTATGTGATTAATGCATTAATCTGGATTAATGAATGGACAATTAATTGACAATTTATGGAGCTTGTGTCCTCACGATGTATGTTTAAGACTGTTCTTGTATATGTTTATGAACAAAGCATCCCTATTTTTTATGGGCTATAAATGTAATGTAAGGACGAGGTTTTATTTTTTGTATTGGAAAAGTCTACTTGTAAAGGGATGGTTTTCTTTGTTCATAAATCATACACTTGAATTACCTTAACATGAGCTCTAAGTTGTCAATTCGGACCCACGTGGGGGTCCATGCGCACTTTTGTTGTATGGCGCACTTTATATCTTGTGGATGATCTTAGATAGGTATTTGTACCGTCTAATTGATGTTTGTTTAGAAAAATCAATTATAAAAGGTTTTTCTTGATTTACAAAATTAAGATTTGATTAATGAGCAATAGCGAATTTTTTGGTCTTAAATTGTAGAAAGGGGAAAACTCATTTGTAATTAGATTTTAAAACAAACATTATCAAATGTGCAAATAATAATGCAATCCCTTGCGCATGTTCTCAAATATTATTCTTCAAATTTTCTGGATTTACAAATATAAATGTTTTCCAAACCACACTTTATCGATTTTTAAAAGTAACAAGTTTAAAAGGGACTAATTTTTGTAATATGGCACTGCAAAGTAACACACCTACAGCGTAAGTAAGAGCTTATAGGCTTTAGACTTATTCTATAGTCCAACTCATTAAACCGAATAATGGGCCTCCGGCCCAATTTCATTATAAACCTTGAAAGCCTATGACACTTGGCTCGAGAAGGATCATAGCACGCACTTTGTGACAAGTAGCATGCACCATGATCTTGTTGGAAAGTATATGTACTCCCCAATAGCCAAAGGATTATGAGATCAGCTCAAATTCGTTTTCGATGGCACATTCACTACTAGATTAAGCATCTAGTTATGAAGTTCGGGAAAGTAAAGGAAACGTTCCAAGTACACGATGACTGGACATCTAAGGTCGATGACAGGTATGATTCGTGATTTCAGAATACTCAGAACATCTTTACTGGCAAACTGCAGTTTCAGGCTATGATTAGTTCTTTGCTTGATTCGCGAGTCCATAGAAAACAAATCATGATCTACAACGAAAATGTTAATTTTTTTTTTTTTTTTTGACATTTTCTGACATGTTGAGTTGAATAAGACATTCCTAGATATGGCTAGGATTATGATGGCGCAAGTCAACCTCCCAATGTTGTTTTGGGGGGATGTACTCTTGATTGCTGCCTAATACGAGAGTGCCTCTCCTCAGTCAGTTCCTTCTACCCCCTTATAAGCTATAGAAAGGCAAAAAGCTTATTTTGGAGCATTTACGCCCGTGGAGCTCAGGAGGTTATGTTCACTATATCTCGCATAAGTGCGAGAAACTACGCTCGAGAGCTAGAAAGTATACCTATATAAAGTATTCTAATAGCTCGACAGGCTATGTCACGTATAATGAACAAACGGGTATAGGAATGACAGAAATGGTGCCACATGATATTGAGAATGACTTCCCCAGATTTGTATTACTAAGAGATATCTTGACATCTATGAGTTGGAGGATATTGAAGACAACATACCATCTTTAAGCGAGGGTGGGGAGATTGAGAATCCACATCCAATAATCGCTGTAAAATGGTACTAGTCTCCACCCGAGTGGAAGTACACCGCTAGGCGCTAGTGGGAGTGTACCAGATAGTGGGAGTGCACCACTAGGCACTCGAGATTCTCAGGTAGTACACTGTATGGTGATGAGGAAAAAGTTCCCTATCGCTGTTTTGAAATTGAGGAAGACAGGTTCCCTATCGCTGTTTTGAAATTGAAGAAGACATTTTCATATGTGTGCAAATGTGTGCACAAGTGGATGAGGATGAGCCTGCTTCTTTTTTTAAAGCGTTTTTCTTCGTCTGCTGAAGCTGAGTGGATAGTTGCCATGCCAGATGAGATGAGCTCTATGGACGCGAATAAAGTCTGGGAGTTAGTTGACATTCTACCTGTGCGTAAGACTATTGGAAACAAGTGTGTTTTTCAAAATCTAACACAAAGCAGATGGTTCAATTGACAAGAAAAGGATTTTGAGAAGGAATACAATTTCTATTCATTCTCACTGTATAAATATATTTACAATGATAGATAAGATTGGAAAGAAATAAAGTGCAATAAAAGAGAATAAAATCAAACTGGGAAAGAATAAAATATATGGTCAACATGACCTCATAAGGAAAGAATAATAACTCTATAACTTTCTTAATTCCAACACTCCCCCTCAAGCTGGGGCGAAGATATTGACGAGCCCTAGCTTGCGGAGAGATGACTGAAGGAGGCTAGGACCAATAGACTTAGTGAACATATCCGCAGTTTGTTCTTGTGAGGGAACAAAAGTGGGTGAAATGACCCCTGACTGAACCTTTTCACGAATAAAATGGATATCGACTTCTATATGCTTCGTTCTCTCATGGAGGACAGAATCAGATGATAACATAATGGCCGACTTATTATCACAAAAGAGAGTGGATGAATCCATCACTGGGAACCCCAACTCATCCAGAAGAGAACGAATCCAAAGTAGCTCACAAGTCCCCTGAGCCATAGCACGATACTCTGCTTCAGCTGAAGAACGCGAGACCACCGCTTGTTTCTTGCTTTTCCAGGATATAAGATGAGTACCACGAAAAGTGCATAAACCAGAAGTAGAACGTCTATCACTTTTCGAGCCCGCATAATCAGCATCTGTGAAACAGGAGAGACCTGACTGTGCTCCTGTTTTAAAGAACAAACCAAGACCAGGACAGGTCTTAAGATAACGAAGAATATGATACACAGCATCCAAATGTGAAGTACGAGGTGAATGCATAAACTGGCTCACCACACTAACAGCGAACGTCAGATCTGGTCTAGTGTTCGTCAAATAGATGAGACGACCCACAAGACGTTGATAGACCGAGGAATCAGGTAGTAACTCACCCATCTCACTGGATAACTTCAGATTCGGATCCATAGGGGAAGAGGCTGGTCTACATCCAAGCATGCCTGTATCCTGAAGGAGATCAAGAGCATACTTCCTCTGAGATAAGGAGATACCGTGACTAGACCGAGCCACCTCAATACCAAGAAAGTACCTCAAAGGACCCAAGTCCTTAATATCAAAGGATAACCCAAGATCACGCTTCACTTGAATAATTCCCGATGTATCATCACCTGTAATAATAATGTCATCGACATAGACTGAGATAATAAGGCACTGTCCTTGGGAATTACGACGAATAAAGCAGGTATGGTCAGAATGACACCGAATAAAACCCATAGTAAGTACCACATCACTGAAACGCTGAAACCATGCTCGGGGAGACTGTTTCAAACCATACAAAGATTTTCGGAGACGACATACTTTCCCAGAATACTCCCCCTGAGCCCGAAAACCGGGCGGTGGATCCATATAGATGGTTTCAGACAGATCACCATTAAGAAACGCATTCTTGACATCAAGCTGATAAAGGGGCCAAGAGAAAGAAGCAGCAAGCGATACAAGAAGGCGAACAGTGGTTAACTTAGCCACAGGAGCAAAGGTAGCACCAAAATCCTTCCCAGGAACTTGCGTAAAACCCTTAGCAACCAGCCGGGCTTTATACCGATCAATAGAACCATCAGCCAAATATTTAACATTGAATACCCACTTACAACCAACAGTGCGCTCACCAGCTGGGAGAGCCACAAGATCCCATGTTTGATTGCCCTGAAGAGCACTCATTTCTGCTTCCATAGCAGCCACCCATTTAGGATTCTGAAGGGCCTCATGAACAGAACGAGGAATAGGAACTGAATCAATTGCACTAACAAAGGAGGAAAAAGCATTGGACAGTCCCTGGTAAGAAACATACTTGGAAATGGGATGGTTAGTACTCTGTGAAATAAGAAAACGGGAAGGGGGGCGACGAACACGAGTGGGATAACGGGGGGAAGGAGGGGGAACAGTATCAATAGTAATATCAGGAGTAGTATCAGGAACAGTATCAGGAGGAAGAGCAGAAGCTAAAGGAGTGATACCTGAGTCCGGAGAAGAAGCTGGCGGGGGGGCAGAAGCGTGCTGGCGCCGAGAATAAACCTGTAAAGGAGAATGAGAAACAACAGGTGGCAGCGACTCAAAGACAGGAACAGGGCGTGGTTGTACAGAAATGTCCTCCAGAACAGGGACTCCAGAAGCAGGTTGTGACGAACCGGGATAAAAAGGGACAGTTTCAAGAAACGTAACATCTAAAGAGTTATAGAAATGACGTGTGAGAGGATCATAACAGCGATACCCTTTTGACATTGATGAGTACCCTAGGAAAACACAACGAATAGCCTTATTATCCAGTTTGGTGCGAGTTGGACTTTTATTTTGGACAAAGCAAGTACAGCCAAAAACACGTGGCACAATGGGAAAAAGAGTACTTCTAGGCTTAAGGACGTGAAGGGGCGATTTCCCGAGAAGGACACGACTCGGGGTACGATTTATTAGATATGTGGCAGTGAGGACAGCCATATCCCAAAAATATTTAGGGACATTCATACCACACAAAAGACATCGAACCACAGACATGATATGACGGTTCTTTCGTTCCGCCACACCATTCTGTTCAGGAGTATAGGGACATGTAAGTTGTTGGAGAATCCCATCCTTGTTAAGAGCAGCCCTAAACTCATCAGTAATATATTCTCGGCCATTATCAGACCGAATGTTACGCACAACAGTTTGAAATTGGGTTTTAATCATCTGTAAAAAATTTCGAAAGCAAGAAAAAACTTCAGATTTTTTCTTCAGAAGGTAAACCCAAGTACAACGGGTGTAATCATCAATAAATGTGACATAATAGCGATGATGTGATAGGGCAATGGTAGGTGAAGGGCCCCAAACATCTGAATGAATAAGGTCAAAAACACAAGGTGCCCGGTGCATGCGAGGGATATAAGATGTGCGTGTATGTTTTGACAATTCACAAACCACACATTTAAAATGAAAGTCTTTGCAAGCTTTATTCAATGGAGGAAACAACCAACACAAATACTGAAAATTTACATGTCCTAAACGGGCATGCCACAAATCTAAAGTCTTAAGAGAAAAAACATAATTATTTGAATCCGGTAGGACTAAGTCATTGGAAACAGGAGAGGAAGTAGCTTGCAAGCTGGAGGACACTTTGGGAGACTGAGGATCGCCAAAATAGTAGAGACCATCACGCTCATGGCCCCTGCCAAAAATCTTCTTCGAAGTCAGGTCCTGCAAATAGCAACAACGGGGTAAGAACACAACAGCACAATTATGATCTTTGGCTAAACGATTTACAGACAGAAGATTATAGGCAAAATTAGGGATAAAATAAACAGACGAAAGAGTGATATCTGGAGATAAATATGCATCACCCTGACTACGAACAGGAACAAAAGATCCATCAGCAATCCGAACTGACTGGTTAATGGAGGTAAATGGGGAAGTAAAAGACGAAAGCTCACCAGTCATATGATTATTAGCGCCGGAATCCAGAATCCAAGTAGGATGGGCAGACTTACCATGGAGAGCAGTCGGAGTACCTGTAGCAATGGCAGCAGTGGAACCGGAAGCAGTCGAGGAGAAGGTACCAAGGCCCAAATGTGACTGTAGCTGGGCAATCTGAGACTGAAGTTCAGTATAATCGGGCAGAGGTGGAGCCGTCTCAACGATAGCACCCGTACGGGGAGCACCCTTCCCACGACCAGTAGCTCGAGTTTTATTATATTGCTGTTTCAACGCAGGATGGAGATCAAAACAACGATCAATGGTGTGACCTAGCTGATGACAGTGCTGGCAATATGGACGGTTGCCAGCAGGACGGGGGGCCGATGGGGCACCAAAAGCAGGTCGAGGGCCTGAAGAAGTACCAAAAATTGGGCGTGGGCCCGAGCGGGCAGCCAAAGCCATCTGATCAGAGACAGGAGATGTATGCCCGGATGGTGGAGACAACAGGCGACGGCGACGCTCATCACCTTCCACGATAGCAAAGGCCTCAAATAAAGAGGGCATAGGTGAAGTATTCAGGATCTGGGTGCGTAGGGCCTCAAATTCGGGCTTTAGGCCCATCAAGAACTGATATGTATGACGACGGTCAAGACGTTTGACCTCTACCTCCCCATCATTAGGAAAATCACTAATGGGCTCATACTGGGCTAACTCCTCCCAACGAGTCTGTAAATATCCAAAGAAATCGGACACAGAGAAACCCAAGGTGGCCTGAGAGGCATGAGAAATGTCCTGGTAAAGCTCAAAAATACGGGAGTCAGAATGAGCATGGGCATACATCTTAGTTAAAGCTGTCCAGAGCCCATGAACAGTGCTGTGGTACATGAACATATGATATATCCGCTCTTCCATCGAATTAAACATCCACCCCAAAATAATACAGTTATCTGTAAACCATTCATCATATGTAGTATCAGATTCTGCAGGTTTAGGTGATTTACCGAGTAGCCAACCAATCTTCCGTTTGCCTCCAAGATAGAGGCGAAGAGAATTAGACCAGGCATGGAAGTTTTTTCCGTTCAACAAGACACTAGTAACCCGTTGAGCGGGAGTGTCTAGACGAGCTGTGGTAGGAGCGGCAGGGATAGTAACGGACTTGGGAGGATCACCCATGGAATCAAGACAATAAATCCACAAAGACGAGAGAAGTAGGCTCCAAGAGTCACCGTATAACACGCGGCAAATAAAGATAGAGGCAATCAGACACTTACACTCGATCACCTAACATTAACGGAGAGCCCACGAGACAGACGGGCAGCCAGACAGGCTGCGAAGAGACGACGAGAGTGCCCTGAGGCCTCTAATACATTGGAGAGAAGTCCACAGGGACAGACACGCAGCCGGACAGGCTGCGGAAAGGCCTGAGAAGGCCTGGGGATGCGCCGGAGGTGCGCTGGCTGCTGCGAGGGCTAGGGTTGGTGGGGTCTGCTGCGGCGAGGGCTGGAGGGGTGGAAGTGGGTGCGCCGAGGACCTAGGGTGGTGGGTTTGGTCTCAGGGATGACTGAGGTGATGGGATGGTGGTGCCGAGAGGTGGTGGTGGGTGGTGAAAGTGTTAGGTTGAGCAAGCTCTGATACCAAAAAGGATTTTGAGAAGGAATACAATTTCTATTCATTCTCACTGTATAAATATATTTACAATGATAGATAAGATTGGAAAGAAATAAAGTGCAATAAAAGAGAATAAAATCAAACTGGGAAAGAATAAAATATATGGTCAACATGACCTCATAAGGAAAGAATAATAACTCTATAACTTTCTTAATTCCAACAACAAGTATTAGGCGCGCCTTGTGGCGATAGTTTGTACCCAGAGAGGGTATAGACCATGGAAATATGTTCTCCCAAAGGGTGAGATCTGACTCCATTCGCCTTATCCTAGCAATCGTCACATATTTAGTTTTGGAACCTTTTTAGTTGGATGTTTAAACTGTTCTTTTCTCAATGGAGAACAAGACGACGAGATAAATATGGATCATACCATTGGTGTTGTGAACAAAGGGAATGAGCACAAAAGTGTGCTATCTCAAACGATCTGGTTATTATCTCAAGTTAACAACCGTCTAGCCAGTGGTACAATGTGTGTACATTAAACGGTTCAAGAAAAATGTTCTAATTCTTTATATGTTGATGACGTCCTTCCAGCTGGGAATGAGATGAGTTTTATTATCGCCACTAGAGAGTGGTTGTCCTCTCAGTTTGAGATTGAGGAGATGGGTGATGCCAACTATGTGTTGGGAGTTTAGATTGTGAGATATTGTTCTCAGAATCTCCTCTGTTAGTCTTGAGGGACTTACAAGATGTAGGTTCTTGAACATTTTCACATGAAAAGCTTAATTACTTATTGACATCCTAAAAGGGACTCCCCCTAACCTTAGATCAATGTCTTAAGAATAATGAGAAAAGGAAACAAATGTCCAGTTTACCATATGCATCCGCAATAGGGAATCTGAAGTATGCTAATGTGTGTACTCAGTCAGATGTCTACTATGCGGTTGGTTTAATTAGTCGTTGTAGCAACCCTGGTCTGTCACTAGAGAGTAGTGAAGAGTATCTTGCGATATGTTCGCAGGACTGTGGACCTTGCCTTATGCTGGCCATGATTGAAGCATAATATGTCGTGTGCTCTGCAGCTATTTGAGGAGCAGTTTTTTGGTTGAAGAGTTTTTGCATTGGCTAGGCACTTCACCTCATAAGTGATGAGGTTGTGCACATCTAGGGTGATAGCACTTAAGCCTGAGCATATGCAAAAGATTTCAAAAACCATTCTAGCACGTGTCACATTTGAGATGCGGTTTGCGTAAAAGGGAAGCTGTGTTAAGGCACATCTCCATTGGGGGATTTGATGTGCTTAGACATTTTATTGTGGTATTGACATTATTATTCAAGTTTTATTATCAGTTAATAATAAACTAATTGGTTTCCATACATATATGTTTGTTATATGAATGGAATGAATATACATTTCTTATATGTCACCGGGCTTGAATCGACCTGCTCACACTGGTGATTCACCTTGGCGACGAGATAGCGAACTAGGACATGTGTGTCCATGGCGCTTGGACGGCGAGCGAGATGAGACATTTGTGTTCATGGCGCTTAGATAACTAGCTAGGACATGTGTGTCCATAGCGCTTAGAAAGCGAGCTTGAACACTTATATCTACGCAGTGTAAGAACAGCAAGCTAGATATAAACTCTTATTATTTTATGTCGCCTTAGATGGAGCTAAGATGAGACCTTTATATTTGGTCGAACATAGAGAGATCCCCACGACTCTATGTAGCCTGTTTATAGCCGAATGTGAGTTTTCAAACGGGCGCCAAGAGGGACGACTGTGCTGGAAAACTCAGGTTAGACGTTTTGTGTAACATCTAGACTAAGATTCATATGGCGTTACTTATTTTTCCAAACATAGAGTGACATGCCCATTTTTATGGAAGAACGCCATAGCATACATTTCATACTGTATGTGCTTTTGCAATCGACTATGGAGCAGTGAATGGACCTCTTCATTGCTGTGTGAGCCATGTAGCATATCCAAGACATTGGTTATCCTACAAACTGGTTGCCTTCACAACTTGAGACTATGTCATGAAGAGGACGCTTGATGACAGCTACTTTAGCATGCTATCCTAGGACGACGAGACAATTCCGTTCTATGGGGCGTGTCTGGGCAAGCGATCAAGTTAGTCAGATTGACATGTGGACTCAGGGAAGACTATTCAATAACACACCATGCTTTGTGACTCATTAACAGGCATGCGACAATCGTATTTCGTTACCGATATGTCATGAGTACACTACATTGAGGTGGTGCAGCAATTCTTTTCACCGAGGGATTGAGAATGCTGTGTCCGATGTGGTTGAATCGTCTAAGGCATACACGAGAAGCTTCCGAGTGATGTGTCTTGCTGGTTATGGTGATGAATTGGCATTACACTCATGTCGCTGTACTTTCTTTTCGTAAGGTCGCACGTTCTATTTCCCTGTATGAAGAGTTGAGAAGTTCCGTTGTGTTGAGAGATTGGTTTTAGTACTAACCCTATTTGGATGAGTGGGAGATGTAGGAAATATTGTGGTCGGGCCATACGGGCACCCACATTATACTGGACTGGGTCCAAAGAGGCATGGGTTATTGTAGCCCTAATTAAGTAGGGTTTGTGTGTGCCTATATATATAACACACAAACCCTCACAAATACACAAGAGCAGCCTCTCTCTCTCTCTCTCTCTCTCTCTCTCTCTCTCTCTCTAGGCCATCACCACAGTGCCATGGGATTTAGCACGTGATATGTATGAGGACCGCTCTAGTAGTGATCTTCACGACCTATGCGGAGCATAAGAGAGTACACAGAGGCTACATGGAGCAGCAGTTCGTGGGTGAAGACGCCGGGCTCGTAACAACACCATTCGGCGATCCGTCGGGTTATTCCGCTAGGTAAGTGACCTAAACCCGACTCGTATGCTTGCGTGCATATTTTCTACAAAGGGCAATATCATCTACATAGACAATCAGTGTTGTTACCTTACCCTGTGACGAGTGCTTAACAAAGAGGGTATGATCACCTTGGCTCTGTCTAAAACCATATCTGATCATAGCTTGCGAGAACCTATCAAACCAAGCTCTGGGAGATTGTTTGAGGCCATATAAAGACTTCATGAGGCGACACACTCTTCCTCTAGTCTTATTATCCTCAAACCCAAGGGGTATGTCCATATAGACCTCTTCTTCTAAATCCCCATGCAGGAATGCATTCTTCACATCAAACTGATGCAAGGGCCATTCCAAATTTGCTGCTAGAGACAACAAGATTCTGATGGAGTTCATCTTTGCAACCGGAGCAAATGTCTCCTGGTAGTCCACCATAGGTCTGAGTAAAGCCCTTGGCTACCATGTTGGCTTTGTATCTCTCTATAGTCCCATCTGCGTTGTGTTTCACAGTGAATACCCACTTGCACCCAACTGTCTTTTTCCCACGGGGTAACTTAGTTAACTCCCAAGTGCCATTTTTGCGAAGCGCTTTCATCTCTTCAACCATGGCTGATTTCCACTTAGGATCAGTGAGAGCTTCCTGTACACGATTAGGGATAGAAACAGAGTCGAGTTTGGACACAAAAGCTTTATAAGACGGAGACAATCGAGAGTACGAAACAAACTTAGAAAGAGGATGTTTGGTGCATTCTCTAGTGCCCTTGCGAAGAGCAATAGGAATATCCAACTCATTTTTCAGAGGAAGATACAGACATAGGACTAGAGGAGTTAGGAGGAGTAGAAATACCTGGACCTTCATCACTCGAAGAAGTCAATTGTAGTGGTATTGGAGAAACGATCCTCTCATCTGTTACCCCAAAAATCCTTCTGCCTTTATTTTTTGAATAGGTCAACAACTCCTTCCTTTTATCCTCTGCACTTTCATCTCCTCTCCTTTTTTCACTCTCAACTTCTATTTCTTCATCTATTTTTTCACTTTCTTTTTCTTCTATTTTTTCTTCACTCCTATTTTCATCTCCTTTTCTGCCTTTCTCCTCTCCTCCTACAATAAATGGCACCGTTTCTACAGACTTCTCTTCACCTAACTGTTTCTCCCCTTGAAGAGAGGGCTGGAAGTAAGACAAATTTTCATCAAAAGTAACATCCATAGACACGAACCACTTACGAGAAGGGGGATGATAACACTTGTACCCTTTTTGTGTAGGAGAATATCCGACAAAGACACATTTAAGATAACGATGGTCCAATTTCCGTCTGGAAGGAGAGTGATTGTGAACGAAGCAGACACAACCAAATAGTTTAGGAGGAATAGGAAAGAGTGAAGAAGGATTGGTAAGAAGTTCTACAGGAGCTTTCTTACCAAGCACACGAGTTGGTAAACGATTGATGAGATAGGCAGCAGTCAAGACTGCCTCCCCCCAATAGGACTTAGGGATCTCCATAGAGAACAACATAGACCTAGCAGACTCTAACAAGTGACGGTTCTTTCTTTCAGCAACTCCGTTTTGTCGTGGAGTATTGGTGCATAACGTTTGATGTATCATGCCGTGTTCAGAAAAATAGCGAGTGAGACCACTGTAGATATATTCGCCCCCCTTGTCAGACCGAACAATTTTAATAACAGTACTGAATTGGGTACATATCATCTTATGAAAAGATTTAAAAATAGAAAAAACATCACTCTTTTCTTTCATCAAATATACCCAAGTTGTGCGAGTGTAGTCATCAATAAAAGTTACAAACCATCTATAGCCATCAAAGTAGTAATATGAGATGGACCCCAAATATCAGTATAAATAAGTGCAAAGGAATAGTACTTTTATTGATACTTGAATTAAAAGTTGCACGGTGGTGTTTTCCGAGTTGACAAGCCTCACAAGAAATCTCAGAAACACAATTATTGGAAACTAACGAAGGAAATAAATAACGAAGCAAATAGAAGGAAGGATGTCCTAATCTTTTATGCCACAGCCACAACTCTCGAGGAATATTTTCTCTCTGTGAAGTATGAGCAGTACTCGTCAATCTCTCATTTTCAACTCCATCAGGCAACAACAGATAGAGACCATTCTTCTCTCTACCACTGCCAATCATCTTCTTCGTGGAGAGGTCCTGAAAGACACAGTAAGATGGAAAGAAAGTTACACAACAATTCAAATCACGAGTTAAACGACTAATTGAAAGAAGATTAGTCGAAAAATTAGGAACATGAAGAACCAAAGTTAAAGCAAGTGAATTAGAAACATTAATGACACCTTTACCATAAATAGAAGATAAGTTTCCATTAGCAGTTTTAACCTTATCTTTTCCTGAACATGGATTATAAGTGGAAAAAATACTTGGAAGACCAGTCATATGATCGGAAGCTCCAGAGTCAATGATTCATGGTTGCGGAGAATTAGCATGCAAAGCACTTGAAAAATTAGCATAATTACCTTTTTGGGCAAAAGAAGTAGAGGCACTAGTGGAGGTGTCTAACTGTGTCATTATGCGCCGCAATGTCTCAATATCTATACTACTAATGCTGCCTGGCACAGACGAGGGAGTAGGAGCTGAGAAGTCTTCCTGATAAGCAGACTCTGATCCTGTGGTCAAATGAGCTCGTGGTCCACCACTACCTCGTCCACCACGACCACCACTACCACGACCACCACTACGGCCACCACCCCGCCCTTTTGACATAGTAGGGCGTCCGTGAAGGCTCCAATAAGTCTCGCGGGTATGTCGAGGACGGTTGCAATGGTCACACCAAAGTTTATCCTTTTCATCACTCACCTCATAGCCAGAATCCTTACGCTGATTTGAAGGCTTACCCCCTCGATGACAAGCAGAAACCAAAGCAGATCTGTCGGTAGATAACTGTGGAAGCATAGCGGAGCGACGACTTTCTTCATTCTGAACATAGGCAAATGCTTCCCGAAGTGATGGCAACGGTTCCATACCAAGTACCCGGCTCCTCACTGGATCGAACTCTGGATTAAGACCAACAAGAAACTTGAAAATCCTCCCACATTCAATATATGTTTTGAAGCTAGCCGCATCAACTGGACAAACTGGATGATGAGTTATCAGATGATCAATCCTCTTCCAAAGGAAACCTAAAGCAGTAAAATATTACAGAGTGGAACGATCTCCTTGGACTTCGGCTTCAACAGTTCATCTCAACTCATAAATCTGGGCAACATTTCCCTTGCGAGAATCAGTCTCAACAAGAGTATCCCAGATGTATTGGGCAGTCTCCATCCCAAAAAATCCATCTGCAATTTCTGGCTCCATAGAGTGAGTCAACCAGCTCATTACCAAAAAATTGTCAACCTCCCACTTTGCATAAGTAGGATCTTCAAGACTAGGCACCTTGATTGTTCCATTCACATAACCAAACTTTGACCTACTTTTAAGCCAAAATGTAGCCGACTGAGACCATGACAAATAATTCTCACCATTAAGTAATACTGTGGTGATCTTGGACCCAGGGTTCTCGATAATGAGTCTCTCATTACCTGCAAGAGAACTTGTACCAATGGCATCTTTTTGTGTCACACCGTCTTTCAACATGCTGAAGAGGGACACTCGAACAACAAGAAACAATGAATGGAATCAAGGCAGCCTAGAAATTATAAGCACCAATCGGGTGCGATTGCCCAATCTATGGACAAGTCATAGGGTCCGAAGATGGACCGAAGAAGAAGAAGAAAAACGAATTGCGATCAGAATAGCCCAATTATGGTGAGTCCACCCTAGGGTTTAGAAAACTTGAACAGTAACGATGAAGAGTAGCGATGAACAGTGCCGTGAATAGTAGCGATGAACAGTGCCGTGAACAGTAGCGATGAACAGTGCCGATGAACAGTGCCGTGAACATTACGATAAATAGTGATGTGAACAGTGTCGGTGAATAGTGCTCAAGTCATGTTTGTGGGTTGTGGCTATGGTGGTGGGAGGATCGAGTCCCCTAATAGGGTAGCTCTGATACCATGTTGAGTTTTTCAAGCTTAGGGTTCACATTAGTGAGACCCTCTCTTTAATTCATATAGAAGAAAACAATAATTACACAGAGACCCCTGACTAAAGATAAATAATAAAAATAAAATACAATAGAACTAAAGTTAACATAACACTCAACAGAAGGTCTTCAACTCCTGAATTCCCTTGGAATCATCTCCAGTTATAACAATATCATCAACATACACAACAAGTAGGATTTTACCTGCTGAAAAATGGTTATAAAGACAGAGTGATCAACACCACACCGCTGGAGACCAAACTCGGTAACAACTTCACTAAATCTTCCAAACCAAGCACGCTGGCACTGTTTCAGACCATATAGAGACTTCTTCAACCAACAAACCATACTAGACTCCCCCCGAGCAACAAACCCAAGTGGTTGCTCCATATATGCCTCCTCTAAGAGAGTGCCATTGAGAAGGGCATTTTTGACATCTAACTGATGTAACGGCCAGTGATAAGTAGCAGCAAGGGAGATAAAGAGACGAACAGAAGCAATCTTGGCAACCGGAGAAAATGTCTCGGAATAATCAAGACCATAAACCTGAGTATAGCCCTTGGCAACAAGACGAGCTTTCAACCGATCAAGAGTGCCATCAAGATGCATTTTAACAGTAAACACCCAACGAGACCCAACTACAGACTTCCCAGGTGGAAGAGATACTAATTCCCAAGTACCAATTTCTCTCAAAGCAAGCATCTCATCCTCCATCGCTTGTTTCCATCCTAAATGGGAAAGAGCCTCTACAGTAGACTTAGGAATAGAAAAAGTAGACGAGGCAACAAACGAAGAGAAAGTAGGAGACAAATGATCATAAGATACAAAATTTGCAATAGGATGAGAAGTACAAGTACGCTTACCCTTCCGGAGAGCAATCGGAAAGTCTGAGTCTGACGAAGGCGGATCCGAAGACACGGAGGCCACAGGCGTAGTAGTTGAATCTTGAATAGTCTCAACAGTCTGATGACGACGAGTGTATGTCTGGAGGTCAGGATGGTCCAAACCAGCTTTGGGAGGTAGGGAGAGGGGAAGGGGAAGGGGAAGGGGAACCATAAAGTCAGGATCAGTAATAGAGTGAGACTCAGAGTAATATGGGGTGGATTAAAAAAAAAGTAACATCAGCAGAAACAAAGAAGCGATGCAAGGACTATAACAGCGATAACCTTTCTGTGTTCTGGAGTACCCCAAGAAAACACAGTTGATAGCACGAGGATCCAACTTGTTGGTACCTGGAGTGAGTTGATGCACAAAACAGACACACCCGAACACACATGGAGCAACAGGGAAAGGTGGAGTAGTGGAAAACAAGGTGGCATAGGGTGTGCCCTGATCTAAGATGGAAGATGGCATACGGTTAATCAAATGGCAAGCAGTAAGAACTGCATCTCCCCAGAAGGTCTTGGGGACCCGCATCTCAAATAACAATGTACGAGTGACTTCTAATAAAGTAATAAGTGACAGTTTTTTCTTTCTGCAACCCCATTTTGCTGAGGGGTATGAACACATGAGGATTGATGAAGCATGCCATGTTGTGCCATATATGTTGTGAAGGGATGGGAAAAATTTTCTTGTGCATTGTCACTACGGAGAATTTGGATAGGAACATTAAACTGAGTCTTAATTTCATTACAGAATGTAGAAATATAGTAAATAACTCAGAACGATTTTTCATTAAATAAAGCCACGTAGTTCGGGAAAAATTATCAACAAAACTAACAAAATACCGATACCCCTTAATTGAAGTAATACGGTGTGGACCCCAAACATCTGAATGCACTAATTGGAATGGACTAGACACACGATTATTAACTTGGGGAGCAAATTGGACACGGTGATGCTTCCCCAATTGACAGGACTCACATTCTAAAGTAGATAAATGACTTAAACTAGGTACTAGTAGCTTCAAATTGGCCAAGGAAGGATGACCAAGACGGCAGTGGATCTGGTGAGGAGACACAGTGGCAGGACACGCTGTTGGAGTTGAAGAAGCAGGCAATTCATCAAAGTAGTAAAGACCTTCAGATTCATGCCCTACGCTAATCGTCCTTCGAGTCATCAAATCCTAAATAAGAACAGAATCAGGGAAAAAAGAAACACAAACATTAAGATCTTTAGTCAACTTCCCAACAGATATCAAGTTAAAGGGTGAACGAGGAATAAAAAGGACAGATGATAAGGACAAAGACGGGGATAATTGGACAATCCCTATGCCTTCAACGGGCATAGAAGAGCCATCTGCCAAAGTAACGAGAGGTAAAGAAGAGGACAATTCAAGAGACGAAAAAAGGGTGGATATACCTGTGAGATGATCGGTGGCAGCAAAGACAATTACCCAAGGACGAGTACGGGAAGTAAGACACGCAGTGGAGGTACCTTTCTGAGCAAGAGATGTACTAGGAGCAGAAGCATGCTGGGAGGCCTGGAACTGAAGAAATTGAGAGTACTCTTCACCAGAGATGGAAATCGGATCACCAGCAATAAGAGCATGAGAAGATACCGAACCATCACTAGAGACAACATGTGCAAATCGAGCAGGGCGACCAATAAGATCCCAACATATCTCCTTATAATGACCGTCCTTGTCACAATTTGTGCAATGAAGACGACCACCACGACCACGGCCCCCATATCCACCACGATTACCACCACGGTAACCACCACGGCCACGACGAGGATTACCATCACCTCGACCAGCAGTGGATGGTAGAGCCTGAGTAACTAAGGTGGAATGATCAATAATAAAGGAATTAAAACCCTGATCACGAGATGTACTCCGGAGAACACGCTGATACGTCTCAGCAAGAGAAGGCAAAGAGGCACCCCCTAGAATCTGGGATCGAACAGGCTCAAAATCAGGTTTTAAGCTGGCAAGAAACTTCATTACGGCCATTTGTTCCCGCTGTTCTTGCTGTTTCTTTGCATCAGTAGTAATAGGCATAACGTCGTTCAATTCAACTAACCATTTGAATGAGGCAAAATAATCCGTAACAGAGAGATAGCTTTGTTGCAGCTGAAAATACTGAGAGGAGAGATCATACATCCGAGTGAGATCGCTAGAGAATAAGAGAAATGTATAATCCCAAATATATTTACAAGTGCCTAAGTGACCGCACATATCCGCAATGTGTGGTTCCATACAGTTCCAAAGTAGGGCAACGATTTGGGCATCTATTTGTGTCCATGTCTTGATGGCCTTGTCATCGGTGGTGGGAGAAGACTTGGTAAGGTGAGTATCAAACCCTAAGCCAGTGAGAGCAATATTGACAGCCCGAGACCATTGGAGAAAAATGGATCCATTCACTTCCTAGTTGTGAGTTGAGGAAGAGCTTTGGACTCCATGAGATTGACAGAAACAAAATGGAAGCACAAAGAAGCCAAAAAGCATAACACAGAAGCAGATCGAAGCTAAAAAACCTTGAAAAGGGAGCCAAAAGACTGTTGGAGGGTCGCCGGAGGGCGTCGGAGCTGCTGGAGGGTCGCCGGAGTCAGGCGAGGATCGCCAGAGTGTCGTCGTACTCAGGCGAAGGTCGCCGGAGGGTAGGCTGAAGGGATGGTGCTGCGGCTACTGTGTAGGGGCTGCAGCTGCTGTGTTTTGGTTAGGGTTTGGACAGGTTGGGCTGCGACTGTTGCTGAGTGTGGTTAGGGTTTCAATGTGTGGGCTGTGGCTAAAAAGGAAAAACAAAAGGAGGCTCTCGAACTTCGTACGGAAATCTGGCAATGACGATGAACTCTCGAATCCTAATCAAGGATCGGCAAGATGAGCAAACCCAAGAACGAGTGCTCTGATACCATGTTAAATGTGTGTGCATAATCACAATGTATTGAATGAATTAGAAGATGAATACAAGGGCCTATATATAGGCGTCTAACACCAAGACAAATAAACTAACTAAGCGATGTGGGACAACCCGAAATACAATAATACACACTATTAACACAATTATTAACAGTTTCTCCGGAACCGATAGAGGTAAATATAAGCCCGCATTAGTCGTTGTACCCTTTCCCCTTTGACACACATGGCATCTTTGAACATGTCTTGCCACATCTTTAGTCATTCCCAGCCAAAAGTATTCTCGTTGGAGCAACTCAAGGGTCTTATCCTTGTCAAAATGACCCAAATTATGTTGTTTGATCAAGATTTGTTCCCTTAAGGAACATTGGGGCACACACAAACTCAAACCCTTAAAAAGAAACCCATCTTTGAGCATGAAATGTGGATTGGTAGCATGCTGCCCGTTTTGTAAAGAATGCAAGATCTTTGCAAAATAGGCGTCGCCATGGTAGTGATTCTTGAACTCATCAAACCCAATCACCATAGATCTCATTTCTACCAAAAGATTGGCTCGTTGACTCAAGCCATCGGCAACTTTATTAAGAACTCTAGACTTATGCTTCAAAGAGAAATCAAATTGTCACAGATAACTTACTCACTTAGCATGCCGCTTATTAAGATGATATTGACTATTTAGGTACTTGAGAGCTTCATGATCGGTGTTGAGAATGAATTCCTTGTAGGCCAAATAGTAACTCCAATGTTTGATAGATTGCACCTTAGTTGCAGGAATCGTCAATATCATCAACGATTCTCCATGAGAATCACGATTATGCGATTCTTAGTGAGAGTCGTTTTAGATCCGCGATTCTATTAGCAGAGATTCGCGATTCTCTTACCAATGATTCGTGATTTCACCAACCGCAAGAAAAGGAATATATAAGAACAGAAAAAAGGAAGAAAAGAAGAAGAGAGAATACCAACCTCAAGATATCGTGGGAGTATCGAAGAGGAGATCTGGAGTCTTCACCAGAAAATCCGAGAGAGAGAGAGAGAGAGAGAGAGAGGAGAGCAATAGCAATAGCAATCGTGAGGGGTTATATATAAAACCATAGATACGTATATTATTAATATTAATATTCCTTATTTATGACTAAAGCCACATGTCTTGTGTATTTAAAGATTCTACCCCTGAGATACTTATTATTTCTAAAGAAACCACAAAGATAATTATAAATCCAATAAATCACATTTTACTTTAATAACTTCTCCCATACCCCTTACCCTTGAACTCAAGTTAATTGTCTAAAGTGCTAAATATGGAGAGAGAAAAATTCCTTAAATATAAAATATATATTTAATTAACATAAACGCTTCCTAAACGCCCCAAACCTTAGACTCTTCTATGTTCTCCCGCTTCCCCACTCCCGTTCCCGCCTCCGCTCCAGTCCCTACTCCCGCTTCGTGCAACTTAGGATTGCACAATAGCATAGAATTCCAAGTTATACGTTGAATATTTGAGTTTTGCACCATTTAACTTCTCACTAAATAATGCAATTGGCTTTCCTTCTTGACTAAGGACTCCACCAATTCCCACTCCCGATGCATCACAATCTAGTTCAAACATTTTATCAAAGTTGGGCATGGCAAGTATAGGTGCTTCGGTCAAGACCTTCTTCAAGTGTTGGAAACTTCCTGCCGCCTCCAAATTCCATTCAAATGTCTTACTTTTAAGACAATCCGTGAGAGGGGCTGCTATAGTGCTGAAACTCCGGATAAACCGCCGATAAAAAGTAGCAAGACCATGGAAACTCCTCACTTCTTGCATACTTGAAGGTGTAGGCCACTCTACTATAGCCTTGATCTTTTCTTCATCAACATGAACCACAAGAGAAGACACTACATTGCCCAAGAATACCACTCTATCCATAGCAAAACTACACTTCTTCAAGTTCCCATAAAACTTTTCCTTTCGTAAATTATCAAAAACATGTTGAAGACGAACCACACGCTCTTCCAAACTTTGACTATAAACCAAGATATCGTCAAAGTATACCACCACACATACTCCCAAGAGCGATTGTAAGGTTTGAGTCATAACCCTCATGAAAGAGCTCGGTGCATTAGTCAATCCAAATGGCATGACTAGCCATTCAAAGAGATCATTGTGAGTTTTAAAAGCCGTTTTCCATTCATCCCTGGGGCAGATCCGTATTTGATGATAACTACTTCTCAAGTCAACTTTTGAAAACACTTTAGCTCCTGCCAAGCAATCCAACACATCATCCAATCTAGGGATAGGAAACCGATATTTGATTGTAATCTTGTTGATTGCTCTACTATCCACGCACATTCGCCAAGACACATCCTTCTTCGGAGTCAAAAGGGCGGGAACAGCACTAGAACTAAGGCTATCCCGAATGTAACCTCTATCTAGAAGTTTTCCCACTTGTCTTTGTAACTCCTACTCCATGGGAGTCACTATACGTAGCTTTGTTGGGAAGAGAAGAACCGGGGACTAGATCAATGCAATGTTGTATATCACGCATGGGAGGTAGCTCGGGAGGTAGTTCTCGAGGGAAAACATCAACGTAACTCTTCCGTCTCCTCTACTAAAAGCGTCTTGTTTTGGTTTCCTCTTGTTTGCCGACATTCCGCGGACTTATGACCGGGTTCCCCACACTTGTAGCACTTAAACCCGTTTCCTTGGGTTGGTTTTCCAACACCCACACGAGTGGAATTTTGCAAATTCGGTGAAGGCGTGACTCCTTTATCCACCCTTGGTTGTTGCCCTTCTTTGGAAGTGTTGCTTCTTCCAACATTTAATGAAACACCGGCCTTACTAAAACTTTGATAAGGCTGCCTGTACCTTGAATTACTCCGAAATTGTTGTTTCTCAACCAATATGGCCCGATTGAAAGCTTCCGAAACTGTCACCAATGGAAGTAGAGGATGGATATCTTGAATGGAGGGTTTCAAGCCACTAGTATACCATGCCACCATTTGTTCCTCACTCTTTTTCAAATCAACTCTAGCAACAAGTTGATAGAATGCATCGGTATATTCCTCCACGCTTCCAACTTGCCGAAGATTGTGCAAATTCTTGTAAAGAATGTGCATGTAATTGAAAGAAAGGACTTGCCCTGTGAGCTTCTTCTTCATCTTTTCCCACTCTCAAATCTTCCCTTTTCCCCTCCGTTATCTACTTGTTTGCAATTGTTCCCACCAAGCCGAGGCTAGGCCCTTCAAACGAATAGACACAAACTTCACCTTCTTCTCATTGGAGACTTCATAGTAATCAAATACCCTCTCAAGAGCATTCAGCCAATCAACAAACTCATCCGGATTCAAACTTCCGTGAAATTCCGGGAGTTCCACCTTGATGTTGTGTTCCCACTTGCTTTCATGTTTCTCATCCACATCCCGACGCCTTTGAGGGCCTCCGAAAGGATTCTCAAAGTGGGATTGAGTATCAACGGATTCATCATCCCTCATACTATGGGGTTGTAGTCATTGCACCATTTCAGTTAAAGCGGCAACTTGCCGCCGTAATTCTTCCACTTCATTCCTTTGAATAGGAATTTCATCTTGGGCACCGTCAGGTCCCATCGGATGCGGAAAATCAGCCCCATCACCAAAGTTCATGGCGTTTCCTCGTCCTCAACCCCCTCTACCTCTTCCTCTTTGAGCCATAGCAACTCACAAGCAATTTGACAAACCACAAGCAATGTCAAAACCAACCCAATAGCTACTTACAACCAATATCAACCCACAAACAATCAACACAACCAATAGAAGCCAAAAGTGAATCAGTCACACTCAGAAATTACTTCATAACTTGTCGAATCTTTCAATCTCAACCAATTGGGTCAATTGCTGCCCAACAGGAGTCGGAAAAGCCAAATCGAAGAGATCGAAAAGGAAACAAGGGACTTACCCGATTGAGAATCAGCACTGGCTGCCCAATCGAGTAGTTTCAAGTTCGAATCTGGAGAATCCGAGAAATTTTTGATTCAGATACACACACGCAAGCACGAACAGGTCTGTGTGGTTCGATAATCAGTAGCGACACTCCGAGTTCGGTTGACGGTCGCGACTCACAATCTGTTCGCAGCGTGTGGTCCGACTGTTTCAAGTGTTGTTTGGCTTTGGTTCTCTTGCAATCTAGGTTCGATTTGCTCTGATACCAAATGATGCCATGCAATGAAGAAATCAAAGAGAATATTGAATAAAAAGTTAGGGTTTTGGGATTTTACACCAAAGAAGAGCCAACAATGCTCTAAATAGGTTAATTTCTATTCAAGTAAAGTCAAAAGTCCCCTACAATGCTGAGAATAAGAAATATTTATACTACTACTAGGTTCACTAACCCCACATGGTTGTGACCAACACAAAATAACAACTCATTAAAGTAACTAATAACAAAGTACAAATAATAAAGCTAAAAGTTCTACATCAGACATACATTAGACATTCTTCTGACTTTCCATGCTTGAGCTAAGACTTTCCAACTTTAACTTCTAGCTCTTCTTTGTATGCAGCAATCTTAGTTTGTCACCTCTCTGTTTTCCGGTTGACTCATCATTGACGCAGGACATTTCCTCGATAATCACGTAAATAAAAAGAAATGCATTAAATACCAAAATAAATTAAAGCAGCTCCAAAGTAATGATGAGCTAAAAACGATATCATACAACCAGAGAGAAAAAAGAAAATTATCAACACAATAGAAGATTTTAAATTCTATAAAACATAGAAGACAAGGAAGTAAAATGTTCTGCCATTAAGAAAATTGGAACAGAAGAATCAAAAAAATATGAAAAGGCACTTGAATTATTAGGGAATTGATAGAAGATCGTTCAAAAGGTTCAAAATAAAATTTCTTTTTTGTGGTCATGCCACATGGCAGCCTCTCAAACTGCCGCATGGCAACCAAACCTTAAAAATCATACATGTATAGATGTTTTACGTGGATAACCACTCCCTTTACAAACTATAACTAACTCTGTCATCAACTATCAATAATTGTCTTTCGAATTCCTGAATCTTTTCAACTATCAAGTATCTTATACATACTAAGTTTTCACTATATTTCAGGAAATGAAAGCTCGAGGTATATCCGAAGACCGACTTGAACTGTTGAAAGGTGTGAGTGGTGCTTTTAGGCCAGGAGTTCTTACAGCTCTAATGGGTATCACTGGGGCTGGTAAGACCACTCTGATGGATGTCCTGGCTGGTCGGAAAACGGCTGGATATATAGAGGGAAGCATCAAATTATCTGGGTACCCAAAGAAGCAAGAAACATTTGCTCGCATATCAGGATATTGTGAACAAACTGATATTCATTCTCCTCATGTAACGGTATACGAGTCATTGAAATATTCGGCATGGCTTCGGTTGCCCCCCGAAGTCAATTCTGCAAAAAGAAAGGTAGTCCCTAACCATAAATACAAGATACAGACATTAACGCTCCGTTTTGGTTTTACGGTTTAGAGAAGGAAAGGAAAACCATTTCCCTAGTTTTTTCCTCCAAGTTTAGATAACAGTTTAAAGTTAAAATTTGATAAATTATAATAGACACTCACCAAAAAAAAAATTAGAGGAAAGAAAGAAAGAAAGAAAGAAAGTGACTCACAAAATTCAAAATTTTAATATATTTTTCACACTATTTTCTTGCCCTTTCTATTTTCAACACTTTTCCAAACATAGAAAAGTGGTTTCCTTGGGCTTTGTTTGGTTCATGGATTTTGTGAGGGAAAAGATAAGTGAAAGGAAAATGAAGAAGGAAATCTACTAATCTAGTTCCCTCGTGTTTTCCTTTATGCTTAAATAACATTAAAAATCCAAAGTTCTTAGAAGATAACAGTAATGTATAAATAAAGGAAGGGAATTCAAAACTTTTAGTTAATTTCTCAATTTGTTCTCTTTCCTTTCCTACTTTCCTCGTCGTTTTGCATATTAACCAAACAAATGTTTTCTACTATTTTCCCACACTAAATCAAAGAACCAAACAAATTTAATGTTTCTTTTCCTTTGTCTTACTAAATCCATGAACAAAACAGGGTCTAATACTTCGTTTGGAATGAGAGAAATGGAGAGAAGAGAAGAGAAAGGGGACCACTCTCTCTACATTTCTCTCGTTTGGTAACTTAAGTGGGGAGAGAAGAGAAGAGAAATGGAGAGAAAATGTGGAGAAAATGGAGAGAAAAGAGCTCACTTTGTTTCTCTCCAAATCGGAGAGATTCCGGATAGAAAACGAGAGAAGAAAAAAATAAAAATAAATAAAAACAGAGACTGACTGAAAGACCAATATGTCACAATATATTCATGTTTGTTCCAACATATATCCCTAATTAATGGAGGATAAAAGAATTTGGTTCTAAATACTTTCTTTTCTTTTCTTTTCTTTTCTTTTCTAATGAAAGCTAACCAAACGAGAGGAAGTTATATTTCTCTTTTCTTCTCTATTATCCAAACATGGTGAACTTCTACTCTCTTCTCTTCTCTCCACTTATCTCAACCCAAATGGAGTGTAGAGACTTCAGGTGTACTCCAGACAAATTAAATTACCTACTGTTACTCTTAAATGGACTGCAGATGTTCGTAGATGAGGTTATGGAGCTTGTGGAGCTGACCTCATTGAAGGAAGCTCTTGTTGGATTACCCGGTGTCAATGGTCTTTCAACCGAGCAGCGAAAGAGGCTGACCATTGCGGTTGAGCTCGTGGCCAACCCATCTATAATATTCATGGATGAGCCGACCTCAGGGCTTGATGCCAGGGCTGCAGCGATAGTGCTGAGAACAGTGAGGAACACAGTGGATACAGGAAGAACAGTAGTCTGCACAATCCATCAGCCAAGCATCGACATATTTGATGCTTTTGATGAGGTGCGTGATCATTACCAACATTAAGGATCCGTTTGGTTTGCAGTAAAGGAAAGGAAAACTATTCCCCTAGTGTTTCAGTTTTCTCCGATGTTTTCCTCCAAGCTTCAAAAACAGTAAATTATAAATTCTCAAAATGTAAAACGAAATAAAAGAAAAGAAAGTGGCTCACAAAATTCAAAAAATTTAGTTTAATTCTCATCTAATTTTGTTTCTTTCCTATTATCCCCACTGTTTTCCTTATTAACCAAAAAGAAAAGTGTTTTCCTAATCTTTTCCTTTTCCTTTTCCTTTCCCTCACTACATCCATGAACCAAATAGAGCCTAATAATACAACCACATTTAGGTGTTTCCCAATTCTTAAGGATGATTTTTAAGTGCAAGTAATTTAAACTGCAGCTATTGCTTCTAAAGCGAGGAGGTGAAGAAATATATGTTGGTCCATTAGGCCGCCATTCCTCAAATCTGATTCAGTACTTTGAGGTGAGCTCCATATCATAGTTGTTAGAACAGGTCGGTTTGAGTTTCACAACCCGATTTGATAAATATTCTATAGGATTCAAGATTCATAATTTTGAACTTTGATCCTTTACGATTTAAGTGGAAAATTTTCAGCATTTTGAGCCTTGATAGTGCACGAAATTTTTGTTAAATTGTTGTTTGATCATTTTAAGAACTGTACACGTGTTTTTCTCTGTATACATTATATCCATAAATGCTATTAATTTTTTTCAACATAAAGTGAATGTTGCTATTCACAATCAATGATTTTGGTAAACTAACTCACAATTCGATTCCCAATTTGGCAATCCTCAATATATACATGAGACCATCAAATTTTCTAATGTTCTCTGCCTAAGAGCATCCGTAGTGCTGTTTCAAAGACTTGGGTAAACTTAAGCTAAGTTGTTGTATATATTTGGTGCGCATTGTAGTGGTGTAAATTGGGGGACGGCACTCACAAAGCCGTGAGAATAGTAGACGGCACATTGTGTGCTATGAGGATGGTGGCCGGCACACACTGCGCCGTGAACTTTTCTCATAACGTGGTAGACGGTACACTGTGTGCCGTGAGATGGTGGCCGGCACACATGGTGCCGTGAAGTTTGCTCATAAAGTGGTAGATGGCACACACTGTGCCGTTTAGCTTAACTTAGTGGAACTTAAGCGTACCACAAAGTTAGGTTTCCTTAAGTTTAACTAATGTATACATTAGTTTTTTCTACAGCACTGTGGAGCAAAATGAAGCAAAACTCTTAAGTTTACCTAAGTTCATTGGTGTTTTTAACGCCACTGTGGATGCTCTAAGCACTAATACATTCAATTTATGTCTCTCCAAGGGAATCAATGGAGTCAGTAAAATTAAAGACGGTCATAATCCAGCAACTTGGATGCTGGAGGTAACTTCATCTGCACAAGAAGCAGCTCTTGGGGTAAACTTTGCCAATGTGTACAGGAATTCAGAACTATATAGGTAATTAATTCAGCAAAAATAAATAAATAAATAAATAAGGATTTATATCTAGTTCAAAACTTTCAATGACTCATTGTTAAAAACTTGATGTACTTAGAGCAATTAATACTCTATGGTGAATGATTTTAGGAGAACCAACGCATTGATCGAGGAACTTAGTACACCTCCCCAAGACTCTAAAGATCTTCACTTCCCTACTCAATATTCACAGTCTTTCGTCACCCAATGTATGGCCTGTCTATGGAAACAACACTGGTCGTATTGGCGAAACTCACCATACACAGCAGTGAGATTCTTATTCACAATTTTCATAGCTCTAATGTTCGGGACAATATTTTGGGATCTTGGCTCAAAAAGGTAAATGTAAAAGAAATAAGAAGAAAAACAAATGGCCTCCCATTTTTGAAATTGTTTCTTTTGTTTTTTTTGTTTTTTCCTTTCCCTAGTTTTTAAATTTTAGTCAGCTTCTTATGCAAATACAGGGGAAGGCAACAAGATCTCTTCAATGCAATGGGTTCTATGTATGCTGCTGTTCTATTTCTTGGTATACAAAACACCACGTCTGTGCAGCCTGTGATTGCAATCGAGAGAACTGTCTTTTACAGGGAAAGAGCAGCAGGAATGTATTCGGCTTTGCCATATGCATTTGGACAGGTAAATAACTTGTTTACCTAAGCAAAATCGCGAGTATAGAACAAAAGAGAGAGAGAGAGAGAAAGAGAGAGAGAGAGATATTAAGGATTGGTAGGGAATGAAATTGACTTGAACAATGTACTAGAAGTGAAGGGCAATGGCATGGAAGGAAGAGATAATCGTGCATTTATCCACTACGTGAATCTCCTAGGAGGCTAGGAAGCACCGGTGAGGGGATATGGATGTGGGGGATTGGTCAACTTTCCAAAAAACACGGGTGCGGGGGTGCGGGGATACTTTTATAAATTGTAGAAATTTAGTGCAAAGTCCCTCATTTTAGATTAATTAAGTTTAAAGGACAACCCGATTTTTATTTTGGTCAAAACTCCATGACTAGTGAAACTTATCGGATCAAGTCCCTTTGTTTTATAAGTTATGTGAAATTTCACATCAGAAAGTTATGTGAATTTTCATATAACTAGTTCAATTTTTCACAAAAGTTATGTGAATTTCACATAACTATTAAACGAATGGACTTTTCACTAAAATAAAAACAGTTTGGACCTAATACTATAAAATTCCGCAAGAGCAACCAAACAACACCTACACACTCGACGGTTGAATAAGCTTTGTACTCCCCCGTTCCCTTCCCATCCTTTTCTCCTCTACCTCATTCACTGCCCCACGTTTTTCTTTAGCTATCCTGAAGTTCTTACCCATTGGAGCCGGAGATCTTTGTTTCCTACGCCAAATACTTGCATGACGGTGTATTCATGGGTATCGACTAGAGTGGTGCTTTTGTGTAGTGATCCGATGATGATGGTGTATGGCTTGGTGGAAAGGCAAGCATAGCAGCAAAATCGACATCCTTTGTGTGTGCTTCATGTCAGATTTTGGTTGCTCTAGCCGTGAGGATTTGGGTGCTGGTTGGTGTTGTACTGTGATATTTTGAGGATGTTGATTCCCTTGATGTACAGGTTACCCCTTCATCATGTATATTTGCGATCTTGTCGCATTTTGGGGCTGCAATCTGATGTGTTTTCTTTTGAGTCCTTGAGCTTTTTTCTTTCAGTTTTAAAGGGACTATGTTTTTGTTTGGAATGGTCAGCTCTGTGGACCCAGCTCTACCCCTGATTTTAAGCTCTTTATTGATGTGTTGGTAGCATATGGGGTCTTTAATCTGGAGTCATGTTTGTTTCCCGGTTTGTACTCCCTTTTTGTGCTCTCATTTTGCGATTTAGTTGCTGGGGTGTCGGACAGGGATTGCTCTTTGAGGTCTATATATAGGTTGAGATGGAGTCTGCCATGGCTCGCTCGATCATTTGATAAAGTAAGGTTGAAGATGAAGGTGATTCTCACTTGTGTGCGCGTGGGCTGTTGTATGATTGAGCTTGGTTGCCATGCTTTCTGCCCAGATGGAGACATGTGCGGTTGTATGTTTGGTACTGGGTGTTAAGTCAGCACATGGGTATATGTGCCACAGGTTTCAAGGTGGGAGGCCATGTTTTTTGTGGGTCCCGTACCATGCCAACCTTTCCAATGGCTTTTGGTGGGATTCTATCCCATGGAGCATACACAATTATGCATGTTTAGCTCTTTAGTGTTTTATCTATGGGGTTTGCCCACTGCTATTTATGTTTTGGGATGGTTTCTCTCTTTAGACAAAATTCCATCCCTTGCGCATTTGTTTATGCATGTTGTCAGAGCTTCATTGTATTACTCCTAGGGTATTTGTACACCTTTTTTGGATTTAATTTACCCTTTTTCCGAAGAAAAAAAAAAATTTACTATAAAATTCCCTATTAGTTCTTAGAAATATAATTTTATAACCTATACGTTGTCTTGATTTGTTTTAATGTAATTAAGACAGTAAACAATACTAGCCTTTGATGTGTAATCCAACACTCAACATTCTAAAATTGACTCCAAAGTCTTTTAAATTAAATTAGAGTCCCCCTTTTTCACAAAGAATAATTAGAAAAAGCATTGTGCCACATCCGAGAAGAATCCACGCTAGTGCGGATGCTGCTAAGCATCGGGTGCAGATTCTTCAACCTTTAGATGAATCCGTGCTTCCTTGTGAATGTCTTTCTATATATGTGCTAAGCTTATTACCTTAGGTGATGTTTGGGAAAGCTCAGAACCGGTTACGAGGTACATCCTGAGCCATATCTATATAAACAACTCCTCAGTATGTGGGGCCCGTACCCTTCATCTATAGCAATCCCACAATGGTCAGTTTTGTGATTGGATGGACTAGATAGAACCATGTTTCCATGCTTTCTTAAGAAGCAAAAATGTACAAAAAAAGGAGACCATCTTTTTAAAGTCAACTGACCTGTAATGCAGGTGGCTGTGTGACATTCTAGAAGCCTCTCAAAGCCTTGGTAAAATCCTTGAATTTTTATGCAGAGAAAGGGTTAACTCTTGTGATTCAGTGTTGAGGTCAGGAATATAAAAGAGACTAATTTTCCACATTTCCTTATAAGATTTTAGTTTCTCACAGTGAAGAACAGGTCTCTCTGTGAATGTAGGTAATGTTTTAGAAGAACAACGAAAATTATTGAGTGTTTTTCCTTTTACATTGTCATATATGGTGTAAATTTTTTATTCTGCTACTTGAATCCCAACATGGTGTTTAGTGTATACCTTTTTTTGTGTAAGAATCCCTGCCCAATCTAAAATCACTCTTAAAACAGGTTGTCAAACTAACACAATACTGATTTTCAAGAACAACAGATAAAAAATGAGAGTATTACTGAACCTAGTCCTATTTTATGCACTAACAAACAAGACTAAAGTATAGTTCACATATATTCTTTAAATTTTCTAGAAGCGTCAACAGTTTCCTCACTAAATACTTTCGCTATGCAGGTCGCGATAGAACTTCCACACGTCTTCGTTCAAAGCATCATTTATGGAGTCATAGTTTATGCCATGATTGGATTTGAGTGGACAATTACCAAGTTCTTTTGGTATATATTCTTCATGTACTTCACCTTTCTATACTTCACATTCTATGGGATGATGACAGTAGCAGTAACCCCAAACCCTAACATCGCTTCCATAATTTCTTCTGCCTTCTACGGAATATGGAACCTTTTCTCGGGATTTATCGTTCCAAGGACAGTAAGTTCGAGTTACGCATATTCCTTTTCGTACAATATGAAATAAAAATGACAAAATATTTTGTTTTCTTTTTGTTGCAGAGAATTCCAGTGTGGTGGAGGTGGTACTATTATATCTGCCCTTTCTCTTGGACTTTGTACGGATTAGTTGCTTCGCAGTTTGGAGACATAAAGGAAAAGCTTGACACAAATGAAACGGTGGAACAATTTATAAGGAGTTATTTTGGATATAGACACGACTTCGTGGGGTATGTAGGGATCATTATTGTTGGTATAGCTGCGGCATTCGGATTCATTTTTGCTCTTTCAATCAAGGCATTTAACTTCCAAAAAAGATAAATGGTTCTGTTCACAGAAGTTACGCCATGTCATGATCTGATCAATATGTTATGTGACGTTGTCAATTTGTTATGTACATTACAGAGTTTATTTCTCTTTCTTTCTTCCTGTTTGGAACTGGTTCTTCTGTGAACCACAAAACTAGTTCTTATGTTATCCAAACAATCTCTTGGTATCTACATAATGTTTCCTTCTTTCCTTCAATAGGGAGTCAAAAGTTTGTGTACATACAAATAACAAATCTAAAATAATAGTTCTTTATTGTAACTCCTTCTCAAACTCGTCGAGATGCATTAAGTTTTTGAAACTCTAGTGTTAATGTAATTGTCTCAACCATTACCATTGCCTCTCAAGCAATGCAAAGATAGGAATTGGTGCAATGTAAGAACATTCCTCTAAAAATGAATTGAAAGTAGCATTAAGGCTCTATTTGGTACAAGGATTTAGAGAAGGGGAAAAAAAATAAAACAAGAAGGAAAACTAGTTCCTTCGTGTTTTCCTCCATGCTTAAATAATAGTAAAGTTTAAAATTTTCTAAAATAAAATTGCGATATATAGATAAACGAAGGGAAATGACTCACAACAATCAAAATGTTTAAAATTAATTTATTTCTCAACTTATTCTCTTTTCTTTTTTATATTCCTCATCATTTTCCTTATTAACCTAACAAAGGAAAACGTTTTCCTCTATTTTTCTTTTATTTTCCCTCACTAAATCAAGCAACCAAACAAAGCCTAAAAACCTTACCAGGGATGGTATAATTGAGGTCAATCATTAGTGACATAAAATTAAAACATTTAGACGTTCGAATACCAAAAAGGAAATACAAATCGGTTATGCGAACTTTGTGGGTGTTGGGTAAGCACATCTCAAAAAGTATTATGTATGAATAGAAGAAAACAATTATGGAATTGTAAAACCCAGAAGTTCAGAGAGCTAAAATCAATAAGCTAAAGCACAAGCAAAGCAATGAAGTGTAAGAGACAACTTTGACGGCTCAACTTTTATACATATTTAAAGAAAGGGACATTTAATTCTTTGAGACCATGTAATTCAAATTTAGAAATGATGCAATGTAGAAATATCACTCTAGAAGTGAATTGGAAGTGATGACTTCTAGATTGATCAACTGCTATTTTTATGAATGTACAAAGACCAGAGATGTTTGAAGAATGAAGCAAACTTTTTGGTGTAGTGTGAGTAATGGAACAAACTTTTAGTAAAAAAAAAAAAAAAAAGGTAGGAGAAAAAAACAATACAGTCTAAGAGACAAATTGTCAAACATCTGGAGGGCAATATACAAACAACAAACATGCTTAATTAGGATTATTACCTCTTTATTAAGCGAATTCAATTCCAAGCAAGTCGGAGGAACCCTAATCACGCAGAGGGCACAACAGCTTTGACGGATTTATGAAGCAAAGTGTTTACACCCTAAATATAAATTTATATTTTTATATTATGACCGATTATATTTTATGCAAGTGGGAGGTTATCAAGGGTGGCAATTTTTGACACGACAATCCGTTTTATTGAGACAACCCGATTATGACACGACACGATTAAATAAAAAAAGTTAATATTTTTAATTGAATAATATTCAAAACTAAAAATCAACCCAAAATCACGCAACCCGTTTATGACCCGATTATGACCCGTGTAATCCGAATTGCCACTCCTAGAGGTTATGAATAGTTAGTGGTTATATTCATTTGGAAGTAGCCAACTTAGTGGGAAAGTAGCCAACTTAACGGGAGAGTTATTTTCAGCACTCTATTTATACACAATGCCAAGTAACATGAGAGGAAGGCTAACACAAGGCCAAAGCCCCCTGTGGCTCAAACTAGTCCCAACACTATTTATTTTCTTCTTTTCATGTACTGTTTTGTCTTTGCATTTTGGTTTTGCAGCCATGTAATTTGTGTGTTCTTATGGTTCAAATCTATGGTGTAATGTCATTACAAGCATTTCAACAGCTGCCACTTTGCTTTCGGTGCATCATTTATTTGTATTCTTTCATTATTTGTTTAATTCAAAATCACGTTCATTTTGACGTTTGTGTTTTATTCATACTTCATCACTCAATTAAATCATCACTTGCATTACAGTGATTAAACCTTAAGGGAAGGGTCATCTCTACTACCCAACATCGCTTGATCCCTCTCAAACCACGCTTATAGGGATCATTTCGGTTATACGTATGATCTTCGTACAAAGCACCTGGCACGCCCGGTCACGTCGCCAGATTAATTTTTAGCCAAAACACAAAGTTAAAGAGAGAAAATCGAAATCACAAAAGAAAGATAGATACAAAAGCGCTTTTGAATTCAATTGACTCATTTAAATGGAGTGAATGATTAAAGGAGAACTCGATTCACTCAACACAATCACTGAAGAATAGTGTCGTGGCCCGTGCCTTTCTTTTTCTTCTCTCTTTTTTTCTTCTTTTTTTAAAAAATAATTTTTTAAAAAAAATCGATAAAATGGAATAAGAAAAACAAAACACATCACTGCTTGGGTGTTCAAGAAAATCGAAAATCGACCGAAATTAAATCGACCAAATACTAATTGGTCGATTTTTTAAAGTAGCGCATAAGTTAAAATCAACCGAAAACTAACTGTCATTGCCTAAACCGATCTACTGAGAATGGTCAGTTTTAAAACTACTAAAAAATCGAAGAAAAAAAAACTAACCGCGAATTCCCCAACTATCACGACTACCATGAGGGAAGCTAGTATCACAAGCATTCGCCAACAAAGGCATACAAAATTTCCTAATTGGGGAATCTAACAAAGCGGTTGGATTCAATTGATCTACCCCAATATTAACAAAAAGGTTAGCACATTTGTTTCATTCTCTCAAAATATGGGTAATATTACCCTTACAAACATTAAGTAAAAGCCTACAGTCTTCAATAATCACCTTAGGGGGTGATTACCTCCACAATTCTGAATTAATAGGCAGGCAAAACAAAGAGTCAGTTTAAACCAAAATGTTCTCCATTCCTTCCCTATGCACCAAGGTAAGCACCCTTCTGGTGTTTTCCATTTCTGCAAATAGGCTTATTGCAATTGTTATGTGGCCGTAGTAATGTAACCAAATTTCTCCAAACATTATTTTTTTTTAATTTCAAAATTTTTCATACGTAATGGTGGCTGAGTTTTGTGTGTGTGTTTTAAATAGTCCCTTAATGGAAGGGGGTTAGTTGCTCAGAAGTTGGTCCAGACACTCTTTCTAACTAGCCAAAAAAAAACTCGAAAACACATATATGAAATTTCAACTAAATTATATGAATTTTAAAATTTTAACATTACTAGTTGTGTGAAATTTTGTATTAATTTTCAAAAAAATTATATAAATACCATGTATTATATTTTTTTCACTAATATCTCTTAAACTAAAAAAAACTAAAAAACCAACAAATTGTCCCCTCAACTATTTGTGAGGGGGTCAATTTGTGAAGAAAAACAACAATTGAGGGGTCAAACCACTGTATTCAAGTTGGTTCTAGTTGATGGCGAGAAACCTGAGTAATTTGGGCACCCCCTTAGTGCCAAACTTGCGCTTTCAAAATGTGTACAATTATGAAAGGGAAATTCTAAATGCACCCACTTAATTACTCTCTACACCTACTTAATTTTTCTTATGAAAAGAAAGCATTTTTGCTCACTCGGGATTTCACTGAGTGATATGTATCTCATTCTATTACTATATTGCCTTATATTATTACCATAATTATTGGAATGAAACACATGTCAGCTAGTGGAGGCCCGAGTGAACAAATATACTCTCTTTTATGTTTAATTTGTATCTTGAATCACGTAATCTCAACAAAAATAGCTTTATATATAGCACCATTATAAAATAAAATAAAATAAAAATCACTGCTACATTTTCTTTCTAAAAGTGGTGCAAGTAACTGAAGAAATTAATAACTGAATAATCATGTACAAGTGCGTGTAGTTGCTGAACGCATGGTGAATCAGTAGTAATGAATGCGATCATTTTTGGGTAGTTAAAATATATGCATAACAGTAGGCTTCTAAATTAAAAGTTTAATGGTCAATTACAGATGCACCCATATACTTAGGCTATTTTTCACTTTGCCCCCTGTAACCAGCAAAACCCTCTATACTTTGAACTAAAGTGAAATAGTAGATGTTTGGCAGCAACTTTTGGAGTTTATCAATAATTATGAACTCAAAAAATTAAAAATAAATTATTTAGCGAAATAACATCTGTTATTGCAAATGGCCAAGCTACCTTTTGATAACTTATACCAATCGCATTTTTGTGTGATTTTATTGTATAAAAAAAAAGAAGTTACCAAATGGTCCACATGATGTATTATTGACCCATTTGGAACTACAAGGGGGCAAACTGAAAAATGTGCACACCGAAGGGGGTCGATGTCGCAAAACTCCACTAAACAAGCTTCAATTCCGTTTAGTTTTAATGGAATTGCTAACTATTTCACTTTAGTCCAAAGTATAGGGGGTATTAGTTACACGATTTGAAGTACAAAGAACAAACTGAAAAATGGGCTAAGTAAATAGGGTGTATCTATAATTAACCCAAAGTTTAATAAGTTTTATTTCTGTAATTTTGTAGTTCCTAATTCATTTTTTTTTCTTGAGTAATGATAGGTATACATACTTTTTTACACACTTTTTGACACACGGCTTTAAATGCATGTGCAATGTGTTGTATAAGTGTTGCAAATAAAAGTGTGAAAATTTCAAATAGGACAAGGTACATGCATTAAAAGTATAGTGTGTCAAAAAGTGTGTAGAAAAGTGCGTATACTTAACATTATTATTTTTTCTTTCCAATTGTAGGAGGCGGATAGTTATAAGTATATGCACACCGAATTTAAAAATTATAGCAATTTGCATATGAAAAGAATGTGCAAAAAACTATAGCAGCTTGCGAATGAAAAGAATGTGCAATGTGCATTTTGCACAATAAGCAAGTGTGAATTATATCTATTATTCTTCAATGTTTTACAAAATGTAATTCAATTTAATTTGTGTATTTGAACAAGAAAAATTGATTGATTCGCAAGAAAAGATACATATGGTATGATTTGTTTATTTAAACAATAACACATAATTCTTATTTATAGGTTTATAATAATATAAAAAAAACTATTGTTCTCAATAGTTTTATTTAAGCCTCAAACATTGAACTTACACATATTAATAAATATGTAAAATTTACAATAATACCAGATTAATGTATAGTCTGTTTGTGGCTTAAATTTACACATATCAATTATAAAAAAAAATTTGGGTCTATACCTCCGGTATCCGGAACCACATTGGGCTCCGACTAATCTGGATCGAGTCGGGTAGGACCCGTTAGGGCGACAAAGCTCTCCCAACATGAATTTAATCGTAGCTGCATACCCAAGACTCGAACTCGAGACTTTGGTTAAGCTAGAGCAGCCCCTTTGCCAGTTGTTCGACTCGCTTGTTGGTATATATCAATAAATATGCAACATTATACCACACTAACATTTTTACTATAATTTTCAATATCTTTGTGCTTTTAGTTTTTTTGTTGTTTAGTATAATTCTTCTGTTGTCATATTCCGTGCATTACACAGGCTCACTTTTAATTTTCCTTATGAAAATAAAGCATTTTTGCTCAGCCTTACTCATTCGGGGCTTTATTGGGTGACATGTTTCTCATTCTATTATTATATTGCCCCTATATTATTACCATAATTATTAAAATGTGACATATGTCAGTCAATGGAAGCCCAAGTGAGCGAAAATGCTCTCTTATGAAAAACATATATACCTCCCAATGGGAGAACAAAATTACAAAATGCCCTTAACCACATATATCAAGTTATCAACAATGATATAGCTTTGTTTCATACACTCCGTATAAAAATCCAAAGCGTAAAAAACAATTAAAACCGCAATGGATTTTTTAACAATATTATAGTCTTTTCATCTGTAATTGTCTTAGATAATTGAGTTCTAGCTAACAGTATAGAGTAGATGACCATCCACCTTGCGACCTTTGTTAAAGTTATATGTGAAGCAATATATAGTGGAGTAATAAATTACACACGTTTTACAAGCCCAAATTTATTAAATATCTGGAAAACAAAATTAAAACATTACTCTTCCTACAGCAGGATGTAATACTCAACTACACACAGTGGTAGTGTTACTCTGGTGTTGTCTCAGAGTTAGATCCAAATATTGATCTTCAATTAAATATTAGATGTTGGAAATTAAAGAGCAAATCCCATAATTACTATCATACCGTGAATTAGTCTTTAAAATAATTTTTTTTAAAAAAAGTTTTGTTTCATTCGTAGATTTCGTGAGAAAAAAGAAAAGAGAAACATAAATTGATTTCCTCTTTCTTTTTTTTTTAGGGAAAATTGGTGAAAGGGACATTAAGACAAGCTAAATTGGAATGAAGGACACTTACTAAAAACAACTTGACTTTTACTCCTAATTTTTTTTTGGACCAAAACATCCCCATCTTCATCATCTAACCTTACTATCAAACCCTAGCCACCATTGCCACTACCCATGCCTAGCCTTCGGCCACCACCACTTCTACTTCCGGTGACCACCACTACCATCTCCGGCAGCCTCCGGCGACCGCCACTAGCACCTCCGGCGACCATCCACCATTGACACCACACATGCCTAACCTCCGGCCACCACCACTTCCGCCTCCGGTAACCTTATACGACCTCCGACGACCGCCACTAGTACCTCTGGCGACCATCACCTATCATCCCAGCTTCATTCAATAGTTCTGATCTTAATATGACTGATCTTAAGAGAATTTCTCTTAATATGACAGATCTTAAGAGAAATTTTTCTTAAGATCAGTACGCCGGGAATTATTGTTTTGGTGGTGGTGGTGGTGGCTGGCGGTGGTGGTGGCAATGGAGGTGGAGGAGAGAGTGGTGGTGGTGGTGGTGGTGGTGGTGGCTATAAAGGAGGAAGAGAGAAAGTTAGAGAGAGAAGAGAGTTGGTGGTAGTTGCGACGGCAACGGCAATGACTCCAACGACGGCGACGGCGATGATGGCTCCGGTGGTGGTGGTGACTATGGAGGGAGGAGGAGAGAAAGTTAGAGAGAGAAGAGAGATGGTGGTGGTGGTGGCTATGGAGAGGGAAAAGAGAGAAAGTTAGAGAGAGAAGAAAGTTGGTGGTAGTGGCGACGGCTCCGGCGACGACAGCTCCGACAATTGCTCCGGCGACGACGGTTCCGGTGGTGGTGGTTGTGAGGGTGATGGCTATAGAGGGAGGAGGAGAGAAGATGGTGGTGGTGGTGGCTATGAAGGGCGAGGAGAGAAGACGGTGGCTATGATGGTGGTGGTTGTGATGATGGTGGAGGAGAGAGAAATGGTGGTGGTGGTGGCTATGGTGGCTATGGAGGGGGAGGAGAGAGAGATGGTGGTGGTGGTGGCTATGGAGGGCGAGGGAGAGAGAAAGTTAGAGAGAGAAAAGAGATGATAGTGGTGGTCTCTTAGGATTCCATGGGCAATTTTGTCATTTAGAGTGAAATTTTAAATTTTATACTCCCTCCGTCCCATTTTATGTGTCCATCTTTCCTTTTTGGGATGTTCCAAAATTGTTGTCCACTTTCCTAAATTAGTACATAAATTTTACTTAGTTTCCCCAACTATCATTCCTTGCAATCAATACCAAAACAAAATAAAAAAAGAAAGTGCAATGATTATGGGCAATTGTGGAAAGTAGGTGTAGATCCTTTTTGTCCCCTTAAATAGTTGGATTCCCCAAGATAGACACATAAAATGGGACGGAGGTAGTAGTACTTAGTGGAAAAGTTCAAATTTTTGAAGACTTTGGGAGGGAAAGTTTTGTAGAGTGTGTCCTTGTGTGGGTTTTTTATTATAGCTTGTTCTTTTGTGCAACTTAGCCCAACCTTAGGGACCTTACATCAAGTCATCAAGTCTCCTTTTTTTTTTTTATTATTATTTTTTTAGGAGAGATTCCCTCATATTTTTATTTGTGTTTTCTTTCGCCCAATTGGCATATCCTCTCTCTTCCCAGTGAAGAGGGAGAGGGTTTGAATCCCTATAAGGGATTCTAGTTGCTTGCCACCCAGTTATTCTTCGGTCGGAATGAGTGACCCTTGTTGGACTTTGATGTAGGCCAGTGTGTGAATTTGGGTTTGGGTTTGGGTTTGGGGCTGGGGTGTGGTTTGTGTGTGTATCCCGTATTCGGTCTGGATCCAGATAAGTATCAAAAAAAATAATAATAATAATAACATCAAAGCTTTTAATTAAAAAAATAACATCAAATTTTTTTTTTTTCAAAATATAATTATAACATATAAGGAAGGGAAATTACTCACAATATTCAAAATATTTAATCTATTTTTCAACTTATTCTCTTATTTTTCTTATTTTCCTCATCGTTTTCCTTATTAACCGAACAAAGGAAACGATTTTTCTCTACGTTTTCCTTTCTTTCCTCCACTAAATTCAAAAACCAAGCAAAACCTTAGAGAGGAAAAAGAAAAGGAAACTAAGGAGAAAACAAATTTAGTGTTTTTTCCGGTAATTTTTCTCCCATGCTTAAATAGAATTTATAATATTCAAAATGTGTTAGCAAATCAAGGGAAGAGGAAGGAAATTGACTAAATATCTAAAAAATCTTGATTATACTGTTAGGCTCTAATTGGTTCATAGATTATGTTAGGGTAAATAAAAGGGAAAGAAAAACATGAAAGAAAACAAGTTCCCTTGTGTTTTTTCTTATATTTTCCTTCATGCTTAGATAACATTAAAAATTAAAAGACTTTAAAATATAGTTGTAATATATATAAATAAAGGATGACAATTAACTCAACATTCAAAATGTTTCATTTATTTTTCAACTTATTCTCTTTTCTTTCCTCTTTTCCTCATCGTTTTTCTTATTAACCAAACAAAGAAAAATATTTTGCTCTATGTTTTTTATTCTTTTCCCTCACTAAATCTAAGAACCAAACAAAGCTTTAGTCTATTTTAATTTCTTTCTTATCTTTCTCACTGTTCTCCTTACTAACCAAACTAAGTAAAATGTTTAGCCATGCATCTAGTTTTATATACACATACACCAGGTACAAGAGAACTTTTGTTTTGCTATGCATCTAGTTTATTGTCAAAACACATAATTTCTATTCAACTAAAATAGCACTTAACAAAGGCACTTTTGTTCTTAAAATTTTGACACCTTGCTTGGCAAGGAAACCCCCACCTTGGACACATCAATATAATTGTTCAAAGAGTAATATTTGGGGCGTTAATAAATTCCACTAACACTCACATCCACACTCTATCTTAGATGTGAGTGTTAGTGGAATTTGTTAGTGCCCTAGCATTATTGTCAATCAAATATATTTATCAGATGCAAACTATTATGACTTAAAAGTGGTCCAATTTTGGGTGTCACATGTGTCCTATATTCGCAATGAGTAATGATAAGGGTACAACTCATTTTTAAAATTCATTTACAATAATCTCCATTTCTCTCCTAAGTGGTACTGGACCCATTGAAATTTAACCGGACCCACAATACCACTCAAGAGAGAAATAGAGATGGTTGTAAAAGAACTATAAGAATGAGTTGTATCCCTAGCATTACTCATTCGCAATTCACGTAAAACTAGGGATGTGTTTCGGTCAGAACGAATCGGAATACCCTCTTTCATAAAATATATATCTAAAAAAAAATTCAAAATTTCGGAAATTAAATAGGTGTTCCTATTTTCGTTCTAATTTTTTCGGAATTTCATTTTCCTTTCCGATGTCGGAATTTTGAGATTTTCGGAATTGGAATTCTTCGAAAATTTTTGAAATTTTTTCAAAAATTTTGGAATTGGAATCGGAAATTTTCATAATTTTTAGAATTTTCATAATACAAATACTATTGAAAGGGTAACTCATGCTTTTATAGAGAGTCTCATGCTCTCTTTCTTTCTCTTCTTATTCGATATGGGAAAAACAAGTCCACATTTTTCCAAATTTCGGAAAATATTCAAATTTTTTCCAAAAATTTTCGTAAAACATATTTTTGGAATTCTCAAAACAATTCCGATTCCGTTCCGATTTTTTTTTTCGGAATTCGGAAATTAATTTTTGGTGCCAAAATCAAAATTTTTCGGATCGGAATCGGAATGTCCATTCCAAATGATAGAAGCATAGGATTTGGTGCTATAAGAGTGAAAGAAAGTGTGGACCCACAATACAATTTCCTGATTACAAAGTATTTTCCATTTCACCAACTAATGGTTTTAGTAAGTTTTGAGAGTCCACCCTTGTTTGCACTTCAAATGCTATATATAACCTTCTCTCATATCAAAAAGATCATTGTCCCAATGTCCCTCCAGAAATCAACTACAGATAAAACAGTTGGAGATCGAGAGAGAGAGAGAGAGAGTATATCCATTTACTCTTATCAATGGCCTAGGAGAAAACTATTTTTCTTTGGTGTTAAATTGGGTTGCTAGTAATGGAGAGTGGTGACATATTTAAAAAGTCAATAGCGCCCGTTTAAGTGGTTCTAACATACGGAGGAACCAAGGCATGGAAGTTTTCTCAAGGTCCTCCCGAGAAAAAGATGATGAAGCAGCACTGAAATGGGCGGCTATTGAAAAACTGCCAACTTATCTCCGCGTAAGGAGAGGTATACTAGTTGAGGAAAACAGCCAACCAAGAGAAATTGACGTAAACAATCTTGGACAACTAGAGAAAAAGAAACTGATAGAGAGACTTGTGAAAACAGCAGAGAAAGATAACGAAAAGTTCTTATTGAAGCTCAAGGAACGCATTGATCGGTAAAGCTGTAATTATATGACTTATTTTGCATCTTTGCCTTTTTACTTGGGTTTTTGTACATTTTGATTTTCTTCTCTCTCTCTTTGTACTTCAAGAATTTATTTATTTATACTTCTTCTTGTTGTTGCTCTTTTATTTATACATTTATCTTTTCTACGCAGAGTTGGAATTGATCTTCCAACCATTGAAGTGCGGTTCAAGCAATTAGATGTTGATGCAGAAGGTTATGTTGGCAGCAGAGCATTGCCAACCATATTCAACTTCTCTGTCAACATGTTAGAGGTAGTGTTTTAAAATAATAAATGTAAACACTACAATTGTCCCATAAAAAGAGTCCCTTTTCGCTATTTTAAAACTAGTCAATTTTTCCTTAGATTATTTATTTTGAGGCGATTTTGACAACTTTATCTACAAAAACTAATGTAAATCTTTTAGATTGTGGATAAAAATTAAAATTAAAATATTTTGACATAAATGCACTAATTGCTTGTCCGATTAAGAGGCACGAATGCCCAAAAAGGACTCTTTTTATGGGACGGAAGGTGTAGTATATCAATATGAATTATGCTATCTAATTCTTATTTCTAACCAAACTCACCATTAAATCTCTCTCTCTCTCTCTCTCTCTCTCTCTCTCTCTCTCTCTCTCTCAAAAGGGGTTCTTGAATTCTCTCCATACTCTTCCCAGCAGAAAGAAACCATTATCAATCCTACACGATGTCAGTGGAATCATCAAACCTGGCAGGTGAGAAGACACATACATAAATACAACAAAAATTGGACATGTTATGCTCTCTAGGGACTCCATTTCTCATTTCTTTGATCTGGTTTCTGCAGAATGACACTGCTTTTAGGCCCACCATGCTCCGGAAAAACCACATTGCTGCTAGCTTTGGCTGGAAGACTCAGTAAAGATCTAAAAGTAAGGAAATTAAACTCTACTTTTATGCACAGTTGCTTATAGCAGTTCTTTCATTCCGGTTTGGGCATTTAAAAATCATCTTATGTACATATGTATGAAACAAAAGGTTTCAGGCAGAGTAACATACAACGGACATGGAATGTATGATTTTGTTCCACAGAGGACTTCGGCATATATAAGTCAACATGATCTCCATATAGGAGAAATGACAGTGAGAGAAACATTGGCTTTTTCAGCAAGATGTCAAGGTGTTGGAGGCCAATATGGTCAGTTATATTTTAGTGAAGTTTATCATATTAGGACATAATGGGAAGACCTGTAGTGGGTTTTGACTCGTTTGATTTGAAATTGGAAAATTTGCAGAAATGTTGGCAGAATTGTCAAGGAGAGAGAAAGAAGCGAACATTAAGCCAGATCCTGATCTTGATATTTACATGAAGGTAAGGAACTAGCTCTTGACCAAAGATTCTTTTTTCAATTCCAAAATGAACATTTGTAGAAAAGACTATACACAGAGCTGGGAGGATAAACCGGAGAGGCGGAGACAGATTTGTATAAGCAAACCCAGTGCACAAAGCTCCAGCCATGCGGGCACGAGGTTTGGGGAGGGTTAGATGCATTAGGAGCGATTAGCATTAAGGATAAATTAGTCTTTTGTTCTTGGTTTTTTATTTATTTATTTATTATTATTTGTTCTTCGTTTCCATACAAAGTTAGAAGCCTTACACAGCTTTACTCAGGATGCGGAGAGGTGGTTTTTCGCATTTTGAACCCGTGATGCCCAGGTCACAATGGAGCAACCTTACCTTAGCGCCAGCTATTGTTTTACACTTGTTTGTATTTTTTTTTTTTGCAAGACAGCTTTTCAAGCTAACGAAATATGCTCTAATACTGTTTATCCGACAGGCGGCATCACTGGAAGGGCAGGAGGCTAGTGTGGTAGCAGACTATGTCCTAAAGGTAGAAAGTTGATTTCACCTAACCTAAGGGCCTATTTGGGAATGCTTAAAATACGATGTGCTTCAATCCAAGTCTCACTTTCCATACCCTTTTTTGTAGAGAATCAAGAATATGATTCTCTACAGTTTTTGTGAGAACAAAGGTTATGCGGGTTTGACAAAGAACAAATTTTAAGAGAGATATCAGACTACAAAGGAGTCCTGTACAAGAAGGAGACACTCACGCAACACTTGAGCATATAGAACTGGTTCAATTATAAACCACAAAATTGGTTCTTTACTTTCCTAAACAGCCCCTGATGTAAATAATTTTCAGAATAACTATAGGAAAATCTGATTTGTATCATTTTTGATCTTTGGAAGATTTTGGGACTGGAAGTTTGTGCCGATTCCCTTGTGGGTGATGAAATGTCTCGTGGCATCTCTGGCGGGGAAAAGAAGCTACTCACAACAGGTAAAAAAAGCATGGAAAAAGTAGATCTTTAACTTTTTCTAGATATATATCTATTTCATTTCTGGAAATTTTGAACCCTATAGCAAATCCTATTATAGGCGAGATACTGGTTGGACCAGCAAGAGCACTTTTCATGGACGAGATAACGACTGGTTTGGACAGTTCTACAGCATTTCAAATTGTGAATTCAATTAGGCAGTCCATCCACATCCTTCGAGGAACTGTTCTCATCTCTCTTCTCCAGCCGACACCAGAGACTTATGACCTATTTGATGACATAATTCTACTCTCAGATGGGCAAATTGTGTATCAAGGTCCTCGAGAAAATGTGCTGGAGTTCTTTGAATACATGGGCTTTAAATGCCCCGAGAGGAAAGGAGTTGCCGACTTCTTACAAGAAGTAATTTGCAACTATCTCATGAACTTTCTTCCTCTTTTGTCATTGCTAAGCTTTACAACTATTGTAATAATATATTTTGATTGTAGAAATTGTTTTTGGAAGTCTTAAACCATATGTTCCGCCATAAAAATATTTCTTCGATAAAATGTTTGAGCAAAATAAGAACTTGAATCTGTCTATATGCTATTTTGAGACTCGGTTGATTTGGGAGTGGGGTGGGAGTAAGGTTCTGACAAGCTTCTTAGTAAGAAGTGTAGAATCAAGAGTCGGAGGTGGGAGCGTAACCACTTTACAAGGTTCCTGCTTCTAAGCCTCCAATTCATGCCCTTATATGCAAAATACCACCTCCAACATAAAAGCGGAAGCAAGTAAGACTTTGCTAAATAAGTAAAAACCACATTGTTCATTTTCACAGTAAGTTGACACTGAAGAGGTTATTGTTGTTAGCATTCCGAAAATGACATTCCAAATACACCATTGTTCTACATGTACTTAAATTCCTTAGGTGGTGCAATTATAGGTGACATCAAGGAAAGATCAAGAGCAATATTGGGGACATAAAGACGAACCTTACAATTTTGTCACTGTCAGCGAATTTGCAGAAGCATTTCAGTCATTTCATGTAGGCCAGAAACTAGGCGACGATCTTGGGGTTCCCTTTGACAAAGCCAAGAGCCACCCTGCTGCTTTAACCACTAAGAAATATGGTGTTAGCAAAAAGGAACTATTGAAAGCTTGCATATCGAGGGATTACTTACTTATGAAGAGAAACTCAGCAGTATACATATTCAAGATGATACAAGTGAGTAGCATACCAAAGACTTCAAAAATTACATATATATCTACTTCGAAAGGGTTGAAGATTCCCAAATTTTGCTCAGTCTAAGCATTCCCAACTAATTTGCACTTCTTTGTTTTATCACTGCTTCAGTTTTTTCTTCTGGCAGCCATTACAATGACACTATTTATACGAACTGAGATGCATAAAGAGACAACAACGGATGGTGGGATCTTCATGGGTGCTCTGTTCTTTGCGGTCATGGGATTTTTGTTTAACGGGTACACGGAGCTTATCTTTAGTATCATTACGCTTCCCATCTTCTACAAGCAAAGGGACCTTCTATTCTTTCCTGCTTGGGCATATTCTCTACCTAGTTGGCTTCTAAAGATCCCAATCACCATTGTAGAAGTTGCTATTTGGGTGTTCATGACTTACTATGTCATAGGCTTTGATCCAGATGTTACTAGGTAATAAGTTACGTATTTTTTCTATGAGCACAGATCAACATGTACATACATGTAGATTGGTCTTAAAATTTTGGTTCCATAATCTGATGGATAATCTCAATGGTAGGTTATTCAAACAGTGTGCTGTACTCGTATGCATAAACCAAATGGCTTCTGGACTTTTCAGACTCATGGGGGCACTAGGAAGAAACATGATTGTTGCAAATACATTTGGCTCATTCGCATTAGTTATAGTTCTTGTATTGGGTGGTTTTATCTTGTCACGAGGTAAGGAAAGGGTGAACTTTAACAGAACAAAACGAACACACACAACACATACCAATTCTTTTTCAAGATGCAATTGAAATTTAGTGGAAACCGCTAATTTGACTGCCTCAGATGACATAAAGAAATGGTGTTCGTGGGGATATTGGATCTCACCTCTGATGTACGGACAGAATGCTATAGCTGTTAACGAATTCCTTGGGAAAAGTTGGAGAAATGTAAGCATGACTTTCTTGAATTGGGAAAAAAAAGGAAAAGAAAGAAAGAAATAAACAGTGCAAAAGAATTTGAGGCATGAATCTGAACTCTGTGTGTATGTTTCTTCTGCAGATTCCAAATAATTCCACAGAACCATTAGGAGTACAAGTATTGAAGTCTCGCGGTATTTTTCCGGAGGCACGCTGGTATTGGCTCGGAGTAGGAGCCTTAATCGGATATGTTTTCCTATTCAATTTCCTCTACACTTTGGCTTTAGCCTATCTCGACCGTAAGTGACCAATTTAATTCGTATTAGAACTTAGGACAGTATGGTTCAACACTCAATTCTACAAAGCCTTCTCACAATTTGAGGAAACTCATTCTAATAAATGGCTAATGAGTCAAATCTACTGCAGCTTTTGGGAAACCTCAGGCAATTCTTTCTGAAGAAACTTTGGAAGAGCGAAATGCTAGCAAAACAGGACATTTTATAGAGCTATCATCAAGAGGAATGAAGAGTTCTTCTGGTGAATCATCAACATATTATAGTTGGGTATTTATGTGTTCTAGCTTTAATATTCTAAAATTTGAAAATAAGCAGACAGGGGAAGTGAAATTCAAAGGAGTAAATCATCCAGATCAATGTCATCAAGCGTGGGCAGCATTAGTGAAGCCAACCACAACAGGAAGCATGGAATAGTGCTACCTTTCAAACCACTTTCCATCACTTTTGATGATATAAGATATGCTGTAGATATGCCACAGGTATATTTGAGATTATAAAGTTGAAATAACCCTCTTGTTTGATCTCAAGTGCTATTGTATTATGGCATCCTCGGATGTTAATATTCTAAGTCGTTGAGAATCTTTGAAGTTTGAACTGCAGTGTTACCAGAAAACTATCACACCCTAGCGATCCCCGTTTTGGTACGATCGTTCCGAAACGTGGTACACTAGCGAATTGGAACACCAATTTGGGCGTTCCCGCTATAAATCACCTAATATTGTAATAAGACCACCAAAATCTAGTGAACCTGCAACAATACAAAATTCTCATCAATTAGATTTTTTCATTTAGAACTTTACTCGCCATAAAATGATTAAAAAATTGTTTCACGATTTAATCTATCATACAATTTTCCCTCTTAAGATTGGAAGAAGTATACTCCCACCGTACCACATTTTATACCACGTGACGATCCGCGTTCCCGATCCTGTTCCTCGTACCGAATCGATCCGCGATCCAGGTAACCTTGGTTTGAAGTATATGCAATGAAAAGCTATCCTTAGGCTATATCTACTTGCCCTACTTTCACTTAATTTAGTCTTGAACAAATTTGAAATTAAAATTCGGAAAAGTCTCTTCTTGGTGTCTTGCATGAAGGAGATGGACACCGAGGAAGCACAAGTTCTTTTGGAAGGTTGAAGAATCTGCACCAGATGCGAATTCGCATCTGCATTGACGTGGATTCTTTTGCCTGCTTGTCCTAGTTCGTATTATTATTATTATTATTATTATATATTTTTTTTAAATATCGAAAATGGGTCTTTAAACGTAATTTTAATACTTAGAGCTCAACTTAGAACACTAAGAGTTAAAGTACATGTCAAAAGGCTAGTATTGTTTATGTAGCCTTTATGCTTGTTATTCATGACTTAATTACATAAAATATCAAGACAATATATTTGTAGAATAGTCCATATAAATATACATATATATATATATATATGTGGTTAAATACATTTTACCTCCCCGTGGTTAGGCCCGTTTTCACTTTACCCCCATGTGGTTCAACAGTGGACACTTAACCGCCTTGTGGTTTCGGATTAAAGTGAAACTATTAAGATTTCCCTCAAAACTAATAAAAATTCTGGAATTGGCCAAAAATATTGACACTTAACCCCCATTGTGAGGTTAACTTTGGGGGTATCCCCTATGTGGGGATAATTTTGCCATTTAGCCCACCTATACGGGGCTAATTTTTAACACTTAACCACTCTAGGGGGCTATTTTGGGATTATCTGCCTATGTGGAGTTAATTTTGACACTTAAACTCTCCTATGTGGGGCTAATTTTAACACTTAGTCCCCATGCGGTGCTATTTTGAGAGAAATCTTAGTAGTTTCACTTTATTCCAAAATCACAAGGGAGTTAAGTGTCCACTTTTGAACTACAGGGGGGTAAAGTGGAAATGGGTCTAACCACAGGGGGTAAAAATGTATTTAACCCATGTATATATACATATATAAATGAAAACCTAAATCTTAAATTTATGGACGAATTGCCCGCACTCGCATCCTCGCATCTACACCGGTGCTTCCTAGATGGACATGTCGCACAGCTTGACATTCCTCTGGCATTCTCTTATTGGTCACACTTAGAGATCCACTTACTACAAATACTCACTATCATCCTGGGTTCTGGAAATACTCTATAATTACCACGACACAATTGGACCTGCTTATTATGAACCAGATTGAGTCTGCCTCGAGGAGATGTTTTGAGGTATACCTCCCTATGGTTGAGCTATGTTGTACTTTCTCTGGTAGATCTTGGTTTACCTCCTTTACTTGTATATGGATTGCCTTATTGGCCCCCACCTTATCCCTCTATCATTACATTATACAACCAAAGAGAAAGTGAAATTACCAAAATAATAATAGTTGTTAAATTCTAAAAGCCAAAGAAGATAAAGATGAAGATCAAAATGTACCATTGATTATGCCATTAAGACAATTGGAAAAGCAAAATAAAAAAGAAATTATGAAAAGACACCTGAATTATTAGAGAATTGATAGAAGATGGTTGAAAAGTTATTCGAAAACTAATATTTCTTTTTTGCCGTGATGCCACCTGGCAACCAAACCTTGGAAAAAATATGTGTAAAGATGTCTTACATGGATAACCACTCCCTCACAAACTATAACTAACTATGTCTGCAACTATCTAACAATAGTCCTTCGAATAGTCCTTCGAATATTAAGTATCTTGTACATACTAGTTTTCTACTATATTTCAGGAAATGAAAGCTCAAGGTATATTCGAAGACCGACTCGAACTATTGAAAGGTGTGAGTGGTGCTTTTAGGCCAGGAGTTCTTACTGCTCTAATGGGTGTTACTGGAGCTGGTAAGACCACTCTGATGGATGTCTTGGCTGGTCGAAAAACAGCTGGGTATATAGAGGGAAGCATCAAAATATCCGGCTACCCAAAGAAGCAAGAAACATTTGCTCGCATAGCAGGATATTGTGAACAAATGGATATCCATTCTCCTCATGTAACTGTACACGAGTCATTGAAATATTCTGCATGGCTTCGGTTGCCACCTGAAGTCGATTATGCAAACAGAAAGGTGACTACTAACATAAAGTTCATGATATGGTATTAATGCTCTTCTAGGTTTGCGGATTTAGAGACGGAAAAGAAAATGAAGGGGAAAAACGAGAAGGATAACTATTTCTGTATGTTTTACTCCATCCTTATACAACATTAAGAGACCGTTTGGGATAGCTTTTACAGGCCCAATAATCACTTATAAGTTATTAACTACAAATTGTGACCGTCTGAATTAGCTTTTTCACAACTTCAGAAACAATCCAAAATAAAGCATTCTTTTAAAATACAAATATAACCCTAAGTATATCACACTAATGAAGTTAGTAAGCACAAGAGAGTAAATTGGTTCTAAATACTTTCATTCTTCTCTCTTGTGAAAGCTAACCAAACAAGAGAAAGTCATATTTCTTTTATCTTCTCTTCTCTTCTCTCCTTTCTTTCCTATCCAAACTGTGTGGAGAGAACACTACCTTCTCTTCTCTCCTCTCCAGTGATGTCAATCCACACGGACCGTAAATCAATGAACCGAACATAGCCTTAAAGATACTTAATGACTCCAGGAAGGCAGGAACAATAAATTACTAACTATTATCCTTATCTGTTGGACTGCAGATGTATGTAGATGAGGTTATGGAGCTTGTTGAGCTGACTGCATTGAGGGAAGCTCTTGTTGGATTGCCTGGTGTCAATGGTCTTTCAACTGAGCAGCGCAAGAGGCTGACCATTGCGGTCGAGCTCGTGGCAAACCCGTCTATAATATTCATGGATGAGCCGACCTCAGGGCTCGATGCCAGGGCTGCGGCGATAGTGATGAGAACAGTCAGGAACACGGTGGACACAGGAAGAACAGTGGTGTGCACAATCCATCAGCCAAGCATCGATATATTTGATGCTTTTGATGAGGTAGGTGGATTACCAACATTTAGGATCCATTCAGTTTTCTCGGGTGTTTTTCTCCAAGCTTAAAAAACATTCGAAAATATAAATCTCTCAGAATGCAATACGGAATAAAGAAAAAAGGAAGTAAAGTGGCTCACAAAATTAAAAATATTTTGTTCAATTCTCATCTAGTTTTGTTTATTTCCTATTATCCTCACCGTTTTCCTTATTAACCAAATAAAGAAAAGCGTTGTCCATATCCTTTCCTTTTCCTTTCCCCATGAATCAAACAGACCCTAAGGATACAAATCACATTTAGGTATTTTCTGATTCTTAAAGGTGATTGAAGTGCAAGTATTTTAAACTGCAGCTATTGCTTCTAAAGCGAGGAGGTGAAGAAATATATGTTGGCCCGTTAGGCCGCTATTCCTCAAATCTGATTCAGTACTTTGAGGTAAGCTCAATATCATGGTTGTCAGAATAGGTCGATTCGAGTTTCACGGTACCAATACGATCAATATTAAATGGGATTCGCTTTCATAATTTTGAACTTTGATCCTTCAAGTTTTAAGTGGAAAATTTCAACATTTTGAGCTTTGATAGTGCATGAAATTTGTGTTATATTGTTATTGTGATCATTTTAACAACTATACAAGTGTTTTTATATGGATACAGTATATCCAAATATGCTATTATTTATTTTCACAAAAAAAAGTGGATGTTGCTATTCACGATCCATAATTTTGGTAAACCTATTCACGAATCGATTCCTAATTTGACAATGCTCCATATATGCATGAGACCATCAAATTTTCTAGCATTCTCTTCCTAAGTACTAATACATTCAATTTATGTCTATCCAAGGGAGTCAATGGAGTCAGTAAAATTAATGACGGCTATAATCCAGCAACTTGGATGCTGGAGGTCACTTCATCAGCACAAGAAGTAGCTCTTGGGGTAAACTTTGCCAATGTGTACAGGAATTCAGAACTACATAGGTAATTAAATTCAAGAATTTTTTTTTGAATATACATGTAGTTCAAAACCTTCAAGGACTCAATGTTAAAGACCTTGTGTACTTGAGCAATCAGGAGAACCAAAGCATTGATCGAGGAACTTAGTACACCTCCCCAAGGCTCTAAAGATCTTTACTTCCCTACTCAATATTCACAGTCTTTCTTCACCCAATGTATGGCATGTCTATGGAAACAACATTGGTCATATTGGCGAAACGCACCATACACGGCAGTGAGATTCTTATTCACAATTTTCATAGCCCTAATGTTCGGGATAATATTTTGGGATATTGGATCAAAGAGGTACATAGAGAAATACGAAGAAAAAAAATGGCATCCCATTGCTGAAATTGCTTTGTTTGTTTTTTCTTTTTTCCTTTTCCTAGTCTTTGATTTTAATCAGCTTATGCAATTGCAGGGGAAGGCAACAAGATCTCTTCAATGCAATGGGTTCTATGTATGCTGCTGTTCTATTTCTTGGTGTACAAAATGCCTCGTCTGTGCAGCCAGTTGTTGCAATCGAGAGATCCGTCTTTTACAGGGAAAGAGCAGCAGGAATGTATTCGGCTTTGCCATATGCATTTGGACAGGTAAATAACTTGTATTCCTAAGCAAAATCGCGAGGATAGAACACAAAAGAGAGATATTAAGGATTGGTAGGGAATGAAATTGACTAAAGCACTTTTCCAGTCATTCTAGATACAATTTTTAAATATTGGATTTTCCATTCGAAGGGCCGAATCAAAGTATAGTGTTGAACAAGTTGAGTTCCTTTCAAATTTTCCAAATTTTTTTTTTCCGAGTTCCATGACCCCTCTTAATTGAGACAGTAATTTTCATAATTTTTTTTGAATCAGTAATTTTCATAATTAATAGATTTATATGATAAAAGATCATATCTATAGTATTCCCGAAAAGGAATCTATTGATTCTCTCTCAATTGGTGCTCAGCAACAGTCGGACAAGTGGGGAATGCTGGGGTGAATCAGAAAAGGTTGGGTATCGGACCGTCCATAGCAGTATAGAAGTGGAAGGCAATGGCGTGGAAGGACGAGATAATCGTGCATTTGTCCACTAGATGAATCTCCTAGGAAGCACCGGTGCAGGGATATGGATGTGGGGTTGTGGTTGCGGGTGCGGTGGATTCGTCAATTTTCTATAAAAAAAAAAAAACAAGGTGTGGGTGCAGGGTTACTTTTGTAAATTATTAAAAAAAAAAAAAATACCTTTGTATAATCTTAAAAACTATACATTGTCTTGATTTTTTCATATAATTATGACAAAAACAAACATAGATAAACAATACTAGCCTTTTTGACACGTAATCCAATGCTCAACATTCTTAAATTGACTCCAAAGTTTGTAAAATTATATTATAGCCCCCCTTAAATAACTTAAAAAAACATTGTGCCTCATACGAGAAGAATCCACACAAGTACGACTACTGTTACGCATCAGGTACGGATTCTTCAACCATTTCGAAGAATCTATGCTTCCTTGTGAATCTCTTTATGATATTTGTGCTAAGCTTGTTACCTTAGGGGATGTTTGAGAAAGCTCAGAACCGATTACGAGGTTCATCCTGAGCCATATCTATATAAACAATTCTTTGGTATGTGGGGCATACCCTTCGTCTATAGCAATCCCGCAATGGTGGGTTTTGTGAATGGATGGACAAGATATCACCATATTTCCATGCTTTCTTAAGAAGCAAAAATGTACAACAAAAGGAGACCACCTTTTTAAAGTCAGCTGACCTGTAATGCAGGTGGCTGCGCGACATTCTAGTAGCCTCTCAAAGCCTTTGCAAAATCCTTGTATTTTTATACAAGAGAAAGGGTTAACTCTTGTGATTCAGTGTTGAGGTTAGGAACATAAAAAGAGAGTGATTTTCCACATTTTCTTATAAGATTTTAGTTTCTCATAATGAAGAACATGTCACTCCGTGGACGTAGGCAGTGTTTTTGAAGAACCACATAAATTATTGAGTGTTTTTCCTTTTCCATTGTCATATATGGTGTAAATTTTTAATTCTGCTACTTCAATCCCAACATGGTGTATACCTTTTTTTGTGTAGGAGTCCTTGCCTAATCTAAAATCACACTTAAACAGGTTCTTTGTCAAACCAACACCATACAGATTTTCATGAACAGATATAAAATGAGAGTATTACTGAACCTAGTCCTATTTTATGCACTATCAAACAAGCCTAAATCTTATCAAAAGACTAAAGTATATAGTTCACAGATATTCTTTAAATTTTCTAGAAGCCTCGTCAATTTTCTCACCAAATACTTTTGCTATATGCAGGTCGCGATAGAACTTCCACATGTCCTCATTCAATCCATCATTTATGGAGTCATAGTTTATGCCATGATTGGATTTGAGTGGACAATTACCAAGTTCTTTTGGTATATATTCTTCATGTACTTCACCTTTCTTTACTTCACATTCTATGGGATGATGACAGTAGCAGTAACCCCAAACCACAACATCGCTTCCATAATTTCTTCTGCCTTCTACGGAATATGGAGCCTTTTCTCGGGATTTATCGTTCCAAGGACAGTAAGTTCGAATTACGAAAATATTCAATTTCATACACCACAGAAATAAAATAAACATTTTGTCTTCTTTTTGTTGCAGAGAATTCCAGTGTGGTGGAGGTGGTACTATTATATCTGCCCTTTCTCTTGGACTTTGTATGGATTAGTTGCTTCGCAGTTTGGCGACATTAAGGAAAAGCTTGACATACATGAAACGGTGGAACAATTTATAAGGAGCTATTTTGGATTTAGGCACGACTTCGTGGGGTATGTAGGGATCATTATTGTTGGTATAGCTGCGGCATTTGGATTCATCTTCGCTCTTTCAATCAAGGCATTTAACTTCCAAAAAAGATAAAATGGTTCACATAAGTTACACACTGTCATGATCTCAACAGTATGTTTTGTGAAGTTGTCAATGTATTAGGTACATTACAGAGTTTTACTTGTGTGTGTGTGTGTGTGTGTTTTTTTTTTTTTTCCTTTTTTGGAACTAGTGCTTCTCTGAACCACAGATTTAGTTCTTGTGTTACCCAAACAGCCTCTTACTTTCTATCCTATGCTTCCTTCTTTCCTTCAATAGGGAGTCAAAAGTTTGTGCATACACAATGTGCATATCTAAAATAATAGTTCTTCATTTTAATTCCTCCTCACACTTGTCAAGATCCGGGTCAAGGTTTTGAAACTTTATATCCCCTTTAGTTGACCAAAAATTACCATTACCTCTCAATCAATGCAAATTGCTCAGGTTAGATTTGAGGAGAATTCTATGATACGACCTAGTGGTTTGAATGTACCATACATCCTAAATATGGGTAAAATGCTTTAAGACTTGGGTACAATGTTTTGAGACCTAAACAAAACCACTATGGGTATAGTGTTTTGAGGTGGTTACAAACTATACAATTTTTTGAGACATAAACAAAACCACTATGGATACGATGTTTGTGACATGGGTACAGTATTTTGTGACCTGATATCTTTTGCATTAAATCTTTACACGTGGCTTCCTCTCAATCATAGAAGTTGGTCGCATGATATGAGTCATATCACCAACCCCTAGGTTTTAGAGAATTCTCCTAGAACGGATGCAATGTAAAAAAAAATTCTCTATAAATGAATTGAAAGTAGCATTACAAGCCTTGTAATTGATGGTATGATTTAGACCAATCATTAGTCACATAAATTAGGACAATCAGGAGTTTGAATTCGAATAAGGAAGCACATCTCAAAAATATATAAATCTGTTATGTGTTCTTTGTGGGTGTTGTGTAAGCACATCTCAAAAAGTTCATGAATTGAAGAAATACTGTTAAAAATAAAAAAGCTAAAGCATTCGGGTAAAAAGACATATGGTAAAAAAAAATATAAAAAAGAACAAAACAAAACAAAGTGCAGACAGTTAATAAAATCAATAAACTAAAGCACAAGAATAGATGTTAAGTCTAAGCCTTCGTTTGGATTGAGAGAACCGGAGAGAAGAGAAGAGGAAGGGAACCACTTTCTCTCCAGTTCTCTCGCTTGGATATTTAAGTTGGGAGAGAAGAAAGCGTTAATGGAGAAAACTGGAGAGAACGTGAGGAGAAAAAGAACCCAATTTTGGTTCTCTCCAAATCGGAGAGACTGAGGAGAGAAGAGAAGAGAATCATAACAAAATATTAATAAAATGTCCAATATATCCTCAATGTTTAATCTTATTCTAATTTATTACTATTTTTTAATAGAGGATAAAAGAGTAAATTGATTTTAAAGTCTTTCTCTTCTATTCTCTTATGAAAGTTAAACAAACAAGAGAACCTTATGTTTCTCTTCTCTCCATTCAAACTAACATTATTTCTTCTCTTCTTCTACTTTCTCGTCTCTTAACGAGGTTCTCTTCTCTTATCTCTGATTCTCTCAATCCAAACACAGTATAAAAGACAAAATATCAAACATCTAGAGGTCAATATAAAAATATCACCAGCAATTTTCACAAATCAAAGTTATAATAGCTGAAAAAAACTGAAGACTTCAAAGTGATCTGAAGTGACAATAATTGAAATGCTAACTTACAATGATTGGGACCTCTTTAATCTTCGGTAATTTGTGAATTAACTTTCTCTCACTCTAGACAAAACAGCACTTTCCAAGAAGGTTGGAGAAACCCAAATCACGTGGAGGCAAGTAGGCAACGACGTGTGACAAGCGAGGTTAGAGAAAAACAAATCTTTGGAGACATCAAAAAGGCTTTGAATTCAAAATGCTTCAATAAGCAGGGGGGTCCATGATTTTTGGTCGTGGATATAAGATGGCTCGCGGAAGTGCCATGGAGAGATTTTTTTGGTTTTTTTTTTTTTTTTTTTTTTTTGGTCTATTTATTTTTCTAATTCAAAATAAGTCATAATTTTTAAAATTCCAAGAGGCGGCCTATGCCCACACTCGTCTCTATGAGACACCGCCCCTTTCAATAAGGACAATCGGGACTCCATCATGCTCATTATTTGATAGACATGAGTCCTTAGGTTTATCACTATTGCCAGAGCTCTGGACGTTGCCAAAATAATTTTACTTGTTAAATATAGTACTGTAGTTGCTTTGACAACATAAAATCAATATTGGTACCCTTCATTTTTAAGGTAGCAAAATTGGAACCCATTTGTCCACAATGTGGATTCTCATACACGCACGCACATAGCAATACTAGTTGAGGACAACACTGCATTTATGTATGTACTTTTTGTTCGCTTTGGAAATGTTATTTGTTCATATGTAAAACTAGTCGACAATCCGTGCAAATGCACGGGAATTTACGAAAGATAGAATGTGCATGTCATGTATGGAAATAAGTTCCCTTTTTTTTTCACTGGGCATGAGATTATAAAAAGTCAATTAATATAGCAAGTTTGTCTAACTAAATTTTTTTCGAATCTGATATATTAAAATAGAGTATGCTATGCAACCCAAAATTTGAATCTTATAGTATTTTATTTCTAAATACTTTAACAATTGTACCACGTTCAACGGTAGTAGTTGGTGATACTACATACTATTGCGTATGATACAACTGGTAAATCACTGAGGAAATAAATTTAGGATTCAAATTTAGAATTTACAATATCGATCACCCATAAAAATAAAATATTTTTTTTTTAATATTAATTGGATCAATGTGGAAGTAACTTTTTTTTAATTCATTAGAAAACGCAAAATTCAAAGAACAAAATAAACATAATTAGATGCTTAAACAAAAGGAACAGCCTAAAATTATGATTTAAAATCTTCAAAATTGAATACAATAAATCATTGATTGATCATTACTAACAATTTTTTTTCTCCTCAGCACCAATGCATCTTCTACAATTTGAATACAAAAAAAGAAGGGACAAAAGCAAGTAAGGGAGAGAGAACATAAGGGAGTATTGAATGCTTAGGCCTATGATACACATAAAAATAGTGGTGATATATATAGCAAATGGGAGAATATCCATTTGCCCTTTATGGAAAATGTTGTGATGGTTCATTTTGAGCCATGACTTTTCAACTTTTGCATGGTGAATGAACAAAAATGCAGGTGAATGGGTGCATGTATAACGTATTGTTTCTTTCAATGTGGGGAGAGAGAGAGATTGGGTCATTTCTTTATACAGTAGTATTATATGTTCATGCATCAACAGTGACTTAAATGAAATTAAGAGAGGGGTTGATTGAGTTTATTCTTTATATGCATATGCTACTTATTAGAGATGAGTTTCTAAGGAGAGAAGGCCACATAGGTGCCACGTGGCACATTGTGGGAAGAATTTTAGTCTTGCTTTTTATATAGATATTTCCCACACTACATCACATGCACTATTAATAGATATTTTGGGGATATCAAAAGTTGCAAGTTAAAAGTTTTATTAAAGTCATTTAGTATATAAATCACCCAACAAATAAAAAAAAAGGAAAAAAAAGCCACGTAGGAAATTTGGAGGAATGATAGAGATGCCACTTGGCATAGCTTAGAGAAGGCTTTTGGCCTTGTCTTTTATATATATATATAATAGATGTGTCTATGTAGGTTTTGTTGGACAGGCCAGATAAAATTGTCGAATTTGACAGAATAAGACAGGATCAGATTGGATTATTATGATGTCCTGTGTTTGAAACGTGTTGGATAAGCAGTTTTATCCTAATCCTCTGTGTTGGTTGTGTCATCCATAAATTCCGAATAATAACTAAATTGTTTTTTTTTTTTAACAAAAAAAAAAAAAAAGAGGTCAGAAAAAGAAAAGAAAAGAAGAGAAAAAGACAGCTAGTTTTTTTTTTAATTCTACGAAAAAAAGAAAAAAAAAAAAAAAGAAGCAAATCTAGAAAAAGGGATGGAAAAAAAAATATGAAAAAATAATAATAAAATAAAATTTCCAAGAGTTATCCCAAACACCCTTATCCCACATTCCCACCTAATATTTATTCCCTGGTATTGAGTTATTCCAAACTCAATGGAATAAAATAATCATACTCCGTGCGCACACCACACTAGATTAGATGATTTTTATCTAATCTGAACCCCTTATTTGACGCGCCAAACATAGCCGTAGTGTATAAGGGGCGGATCCAAAGAGGATCAAAGGGAGCTCAAGCCCCTCCTAAAATTTTGAAAATTATTTTATATATCCTAAAAAAAATTAATTTTATGAATATTTGAGTTTTTTGGTAAATTTTTTTAGAGGTTGTTAATCTAAGTCCACCACCCCACTTTGAAAAAATGCTATTGGATTATATTATAATTTATATATTGCAACACTATGTGTAATCCAACTCATCTAAAATCATAAATCTGAGTCATAGATTTTAAATAAAGAGCAATTAAACTATTACTAACACAATTGTAATCGAATTCATCCTGAATACGGTATTTGGTAAAAATACAGTTTCTTCTCAGATTTTCACTTAACATAATCCAAATTGATTTAAAAACATTTGAAGCTTTATAGAAAATTCTACACAAGAAATATTTATAAATAGACCAAAAAAATCACCTCAGAATCGTTGCCCCCGAAACCACCCCCCCTGTAAACTTACTCCCTTAAGAGTCACTTCCAGTTTTTGCCCCTGCCCAGCCCCCCCCCCGTAAACTTACTCCCTTAAGAGTCACTTCCAGTTTTTGCCCCTGCCCAGCCCAGCCCCAAACTTCAAATTTATGCATTCATCCATGTGCGCATATATGGTACCTAAACGGACCAATCACACTTCAGGACAAAATAAAAAATAGGGTTAATTACACTTACACCCCCTGTACTTTTAGGTCATTTTCACTTTGACCCCCTGTAGTTCAAAACGTGACACTAACACCCCCTATACTTTAATGTAAAATGTCACCGTCAGGAATTTCGTTAAAGTTAACGGAAAAAATGACACTTACACCCCCTGTACTTGTAAAAGACCAAAATGCCCTAAATTTTCTCCTTCTTCAGCACAGGAATTCTCCAGCAAGGCCTCAAGCAATGAAATCAAAATAAAAATCAAAACTCAATCTGGCCACCACCAGAAAAGAAGAAGAAAGAGAGGTCGTTGACTTCGGCCATCACCACCAGCGACCATTTCTAACCTCTTTCAAATCTGTGAACATGCGAGAGGTAGAGAAGAGGGTTTGAGAGATTGAGATAAAGAGAGAAGCTAAATTCTGAGACTGGTTTTTGTGCAGAATGTATAGAGGGTGTTCTTGATTTTGGTATGTATGTTGGGTTGATCAATTTTTTTTGGGGTTGATCAAAAATTTTAAAGTTGTTTGATGTTTTGGTATGTTTTGGGTTGTAAAAATTCAATCAACCCAAAAAAAATTGATCAACCCAATATACATACCAAAATCAAGAATACTCTCTATACATTCTGCACAAAAACAAGTCCCAGAATTTAGTTTCTCTCTCTATCTCAATCTCTCAAACCCTCTTCTCTACCTCTCACATGTTCACAGATTTGAAGGTGGTTAGAAATGAACGCTGGTGGTGATGGCCGAAGTCAACGACCTCTCTTTCTTCTTCTTTTCTGGTGGTGGCCTGATTGGTTTTGATTTGGGGTTTTGATTTTTGTTTTTAGTTTTGATTTCATTGCTTGGGGCCTTGTTGGAGAATTTCTGTGCTGAAGAAGGAGAAATTTTAGGACATTTTGGTCTTTTACAAGTACAGGGGGTGTAAGTGTCACTTTTTCCGTTAACTTTAACAGAATTCCTGACGGTGACACTTTACATTAAAGTATAGGGGGTGTTAGTGTCACGTTTTGAACTACAGGGGGTAAAAGTGAAAATGATCCAAAGTACAGGGGGTGCAAGTGTAATTAACCCTAAAAAATAAAAAAAAAACCTATAAAATGTACTAAACCGCCTCCATCAGCTTGACTTCCCATCCTATATACCGACTCCACCACACCCACTACCTACCCTCTTTCATCGTCAGATAACAGATTCACCTCTTTGGCATGAGCGTGTCTTCAATTTTAGTGAAATTAATCAAACCGCGGGTACATCTACACCCACCATTGCAGCCACTCGCCCACCCACCACCGGCAGCTCTGGAAGCACTGCCCCTCCCCCACCCTTCATTGCCCCGAGATGCAATGGCGGATTTCAGGAATCTCGACCAGGGGGCTGTGTAGTCCCAAGGTAAATTTTTTTGGGTCTGTTTATAATTAGGCCAATATAATACATATAATAAGGGATTTTTTTTTTTTAGCAAAGTGAAGTATAATTAGACCAACATATTACATATAAAATCCTTTATTTTAAGTTTAATTATTTGGGGGGCAAAGCTTAATGAAATTTAAAAATTTACCTGAAATACATATATAAAAGTGTAATTTCCCAAAAGCTAAGGGTGGCCACTGCCCCCCTTGCATCCGCCACTGCCGAAATGAACTACATCCCCTCTCCAACTCACCATTGCTGCCACTCTCCCACCCATGACCGCCTCAACTAGCACGACTTCCCCAATAAGAACAACTGCCCCTGTCCAATTCACCTCTGACATGATTGCAGAGAGCATTTTTGCTCACCTATTTTTGGTCCATCATTGTTCACCCAAGAGCAACTGTTCATCGACATTATCGCCAAATGTCTCTCAATTTGTAATCTTTAACACCAGCTTTGAAGGTCATGGGTCAAGAACAGGAATTGAACTCTATGAGAATAGGATCAACTAAACCTTATTTGGCTACCCCAGGAGCAATTGTTCATGGACATTATGGGAAAATCCTTTACAAAGATATACATTAGTCTATGAAATATGATTTGGGTGCACAAATGATAAGAGAGTGCTATTAACACCATTTAACTTGCAAAATGGTAAAAGAGCTCAAATTAGGCAAGCCTTGGAGGGATGCAAGTGCAACCCAAAAATTGAAAATTGGTCAATAATTCATTGCGTTTGACCAGATAAAAACTGATTCTTTAACAATTTTTTACACCTTGTTCCACCATCAAAATTTATGGTCAAATGAAAATTACCGAATAAAAAATCAACATTATTTTCTCTACATACAAGAAAAGTTGAGGAAAGTGCAGGGCACATCAATGGACAGACCTACAAATCTAGAGGGCAACCATTGGATTTAGACCCAAATGCAGAACTAGTAACAAGAAGAAAGGCAGATGTGTACTGAAGAAAATACAGTGTTTCAAATGGAAGTAACTTATTTTCGTACTACATTTATCAATATTGATGTACTTCGGATATAGAGAGAAAAACGAATAAAGAAGGGTGAAAATGAATAGAGAAACATGATAGAGAAAAATTATTTGCTGTAGAAGTTAGAGGAACATATGGCATGTTTGGACTGTATAAAACAAATAAAGGGTGAAAATGTAAAGAGAAACATGATAGAGAAAAGTTATTTGCTGTAGAAGTTGAGAAACATATGGTATGTTTGGAATGTATTCTCACCGACTGTAGTTATATTATGGTCCGTTTGGAATGACATTTGGAGAATTTAATCTCGCCAATTATATTTACATTATCATCTTCAATTCAAACTTATTTACATTATAATATAGTTTTTATTTCTAAACAATAGCAAGTTTGAATTGCTTCTGCTGTTAAGTTAGAGGAGGTGTCTCGTATATAAAGACATAAATTGGGGATTCATGGAACCCCCTACTCCTTTCACTTTTATAAGAAAAGAAGTCTCACTGTATCATGTTTTCATTTTTATCTATTAACCATTCTTTCATTTTTTTTTTCCTCTCTATATATAATGTAGGGTAAAATGCATTTTTCAACTCTTGTTGAGAACCAAAAGCAGAGAAGTATAGGCCACAAAGTAGTGGTTGGTTATTCCTTCTGGCAATACCACACAGACAAACAAATACAAACACCAGAGGTAATGATACCGATAAGATAAATCTAAAGTGAAATGAAAATGAAAATGAAAACTGTGTTTATCGCCGCATATGTTACAGTTGAACAGCAAACTTCTCTCCTACCCTCTAAAAGTACAATACAGAATTCTAAAAAAGAAAGGAGTAATAAAGAGAGAACAGAAAAAGAAAAAACCTTTCATCACCATCTCAATTTTCCAAGTCATACAAAGCGCTCTGCAACTCTCTCAAACCTTCAGCTGAAATGCTCCTTTGAACTCTCGAACGAGGCACGACTAAGTTAGGCGGAGGTTGAGCTTGAAAGCACACCACAACAGCAGCTAAATTGTCCCCACTCTTTCTCTTCAACGCCTCTTCAACCAAATCTTTGCTACACATGCTCGGATCGTTGTGCTCTTGAAGCCTTCTTCGAGCAAAATCCACGGCGTTTTGGCTTATAAACACATCCCATATGCCATCACAGCCTATGATGAGGAACTCATCTTCTTCGGTTAGTTTTGTGCTCCTGAACTCAGGCTTCGAAGAGAGGGGCCCGCCATTCGTGTCCTTCAATCCCTCTATGTGCCAGTCTCCCAAAGCACGAGCGACGTTGAGTTGTCCGTTGAGGTAACCGTCGCAGATGTACCCTCCGGAAGCTACAATGCGCTTCCTTTCGTCGGCGGAATTTGGTTTGTGATCCCTTGACATCTCAATTGCTTTGCCCCTGCGACATAGCACTGCTCGGCAATCTCCAGCATTTGCCACCAACAATGAACTAATACGAGATACAAAAGATCAACAAACTATAGAAAATGCCAAAATACGATATATAAGCCTAAACATAGCTCACACATGTACATGTATGTATGTAAAAATATATAACAGAGAGAGAGAGAGAGAGAGAGAGAGAGAGAGAGCAAATAGATTTAACTGCGCCGCTATGAGTATATTCCTTACACCTACAGGTAGAGATACCTTCTTCATTACTTCTCGTCTTTTTTCATTTTGTTTATTTTTTGTTAAAATTCCACACATATCTAATTTAGTTAATTGTTTAAAAATGTTAAACTTTCTTTGTTTAATTTTGTATAACCCCTCATTTTAACCTTATGCTAATCCAAAAAACGTATTACCTTTCTTCTATTAAAAGAACTTAACTAAGCATGCTAAATTAATAATCTACGGAGTAGCCACTTAGCCTTTACTTTCCATTCTAACGGATATAACTCGATTACTATAAATTCGTCAACTATTAGGCCTATATTGCAGACATAGATAAGCTCTAATGTATGTTTCCAAAAGTTACCGTGCTTTTTCAAACTTTTTTCGCTGTTTCCATTCTATTTCTGAAACATTTGTGCCATGAACTGACGATCATCGGAACAAAACTTTGACCATGCTCAACACTGAGAGTTATGAATTGGTTTTGGAAGCATAGGATGTTTCCAAGACATTTAGAATGAGAACCGACGAAACAAGATGAAGAATTTTGAGGTGTAGGGATAGGAGATTTTGGTTCGTGAGAGTTAAAAACAAAACAGGGAGTGCATTGTACTCCAATAAGGGCCTGTGGACCTTTGGGCCCAAATGTGTATTTGGGACCAAAAATACAAATATTAGCCTGTTTGGATTAATTTTAGGAAGCACTTTAGAGAACAAAAGCACGATTTGCTAAAGCAAGTTCAGAAGTTTTTCAGCCCCAACGTGATGCCTTGGAGGCAGTATGCAGTTTTAACATTTTTTTTTAAACATCCACCCTGCCCTTCTTAGTTCTTATTAGAGCTTCTGCTTCTGCCAAACTGCAAAGGCCACAGTCAATCCAAATGGGCCCTAAGCCTTGTCCCTACTATTTGGGATCTAAGGCACACATTTAGAAGAGAAACCAAAAAAGAATAGTCTGACAGATAAAAAGAAAGCCCTACAAAGTTTGATAAATGGATTGGAAAACTCTAACCTCCCAAAGACAAGAGCTGTCAATGCGGTGGTACCAGAAGAAAGGGCAGCATCCAGCAAGCAAGCTTCTGCAAAAGCAGTGTCTGTCTGCTGAAATGCTGAAACAACAGCCTTCTCAATCTCTGTTGGAAAGTTGTCATCCTCAACAATGAATCTTGGTAAATGGTTACAAGCAAAGTCAGCAGCGTGCTTTCCACCATGTCCGTCAAATACCTGATCCAAACAAAAATGTGTTAGGCACTGAATTGCACATAGTAAGAATATACTCCCTCCGTCCCAAATTAGGAGTCCATTATTCCATCTTGGGATCTCCCATTTTTAAGAATCCTCTTTGAAAAGTCAACGTACTTTAACTATCCACTTCCAAGTTTACCCTTTATTATTTAAAACTCTCCCACTCTTCATTTGACATGACACTGGAATTTTGAACTAAAAGAAGGGTAATCGTAACTATGGAAAGTTGAAAAGTTTCACAACAATCAAAAAGGGTCCTTAAATAGTTGTAATACCCAAAAGGGAATCTTGATTTGGGACACAGAGAGTATAAGATATTCAAGACACGTTAAAATACATTTCCCATCCTACTCTTGACACCTTCTTCAGAATGACCAAACATAAAATGACAAAAATAAACATTTGAGACCTTCTAAATGCACCCGTAGATATTCTCTCTACACCCACATACCTGCATTGCCAAGTAGTACATGTAGCATTCCCGGTTGCGTATGTGGGTGTAGAGAGAAAATTGTGGGTGCATTTAGCAATTTTCTAATCACTTAAATAGCATATCCTATTAAGTTTCTGACATGATAAAGTAACCAAATACAGGCTAAAGAATACGAACTTATTGATAGTTCGCTAAAGAGTTTAAAAAAGTACTCAGTCCAGAAAATGAAACAACTTAAGTCTCCTCTATCTGGCCCACCACCGCCTTCCGTAATTAAATATACACAGCTGTTGTCTGGTGATACACCTAGCAAGCATAAAAGGTGGTGGTATAAATCACCCAGGCACAAATCATTTAGCTACTAACTCAGGCGTCTTAATGTTCATGCAAAGTACATCCTACACTATGTACCACAGATACAGATACCAACGCGGACCACTTTTGCAACATGATACAGACATGGTGGGACGGAAAATAAAACAATATAGGATACGGATATGGCTTAAACACGGCAAATAAAAGATTATATTTTTTTCCCATAACTACACAATATACCATGCAATGTCCAACACCGGGACCAAAATTTTCGAATCAACCATTACTTATCCCCCACTTTAATTATATTAAGACTGTTACCTCAAAATTTTACAGACATTTCTTGTTGTGCAATGGCATAGCCAGAAATTTTTTCAGTGGTGTCAGTCAATAACTTGACACCGCATCAAAAAATACTTCTACACATTAAACTGTCTTCAAAATTTATTAAAACAAAATCACAAAAAACAGAAAAGAAACTTGCACTTTAATATCATTACCTCAAATTAAAAGAAAATGAAAAAGAAGAAGTGCTCCTCTTCCAAAAGAACACTTATTCTTAAAACCCTGGACAGCTGTTTTATATTTTGAACATGTTGCATGATAAGCTCATTGCTTATGCCGTAAGGAGTCAAATACACCGTTCTCAATGTGTGTAACCAAACAATTTTCATACATTCATCACACATTTGGTTGAACACTCAATCAATTGTGAAGTGGAATAGGGTTGTCTGAAGCTCATCAAATTACAAATTTGACATCCTCTCTCATTTTATCCTTTATTTTAGTGAGGTCAACTTAGGAAAACGAATTTTCCTAACATCTAGTTGTGTTTAAAAAAAAATCCCTAAATTTCAGTTAGTTCAATTGAACCCACTGACCAACAATTAGCACTACCACTGACTGTCTGTGTCCAAAAGTCTCGGACACGGCAACCAAATTGTTGTGTCTGAGCTACAAACCATGTATACAGGTAAAAGTGTTACATGGAGTATTGTTACATTTGTACAACTCCAGACAATTAACCGCGTAAAGACTTACTACTCAGAGTTGTTCCAGTAGAAAGTATTGAGGAGGGGACAGGGCGTAGGCCTCCCAAATGTTAACGGGGGCGTGCACCGAACACAGCATAAAACTCTCCGTTGTACTGCGCTCTAGATTTTGATATAGAATAATGAATGGAGTGGTAAAAACAAAATCCAGAATATTAAAACTGGAAAAATAATACAAAAATTTACAATCTTGAGAAGAAAAGAAAAGGCTCTAACAAGTCCAGAAAACACAAACCACAATCCCAATTAATTCAGGTCAAAAAGGAATATCGCTGACACAGTTACTACAACATTCACAGCATAACTTGGGAGTAGATTAAGCTATCATCCCCACTTTCAGCCTTGATCTTAAAGGAAAACAAAATACTAGTCCCTCAAAAGATCCGTTTTCATTCTCGCAAACAGCTTTTACAACATTTTACAAAGGAACTCTTAACCAGACTAGGGGTTATTCTTCCTAGTTCCCACTCTTTATGTTGAATTGTTGAAATAATCCATCAGCTAAGAAATACGAAGTAAACCGAAAAATATTCCATTGATTCTTCCTACAGCTCACATGAATGACAAATGGGCTGAAGATTACAAGCACTAGGTTCGGATCCATTATCCATCATCTTGTAGGAACAAAACTATAGGTTACACCTATATGGAAATATTTGGTACCTGAGCCACGGTGAATACTTACAGAATTGACAGCTGCCTATGCCTAGATCATGGACAAATGGAAATTTTAGAGATAAGGCCGTTTCAACTGGTGACAAGTCACTTTTTGAAACTATAAATAATAAGGAAGTTTTAGAATTAAAAATAGTCAAAACATCTTATGTAATTCTAAATCATATATCTTTTATGTCAAATGAACATGGGCATCTAAATATTTTTATCGTTCGGAGCGTCTTCGTTGTGTCCCTTTACTACCTTTTCAGGATACATTGTGTTGGTGTATTGTATAATATCCTGTCTGTGTCCCCCTTTTTACTTCTTAGTTCTTAGTCACCCCCTAGTCAGGGGCGGATCTAGAAAATCAATGTAGGGAGGGCTTGATAGAGGCTAGTGTAGTGGGGTTTGGGGCAGCGCCCCCATTTTTTTTTTTTTTTGGACCTCTTTACACATATTTTTGTGTACATTTTGTGTAAATGATATAAGCTAATGCTATAAAATCAATCACAAAAACATAAGAGGAGGGAGGGGCTTTGGTGGGGGGGGGGGGGGGGGGGGGGGGGGGTGGGGGGGGGTGTTTGCGCTTAGTATGACAAATTAGGGGGCTTTTATAATTTTCAAGGGGGGCTTAATATAAAAATATTTTTTCCTTTTAAGGTAAATCTGATATTTTTCAAAAACCTTGCGGGCTCAAGCCCCCCCTTGTTCCTTGTTCAGTCCGCCCCTGCCACTAATACTCCGCATTAACCACCTAATTTTCAACTTCACATCCAAACCAAGAGTGGAAGTGGAAGAGTTAATATACCCCATAGAAAGCGTTGGGCCCATCACTGAAATTCTTGCTCCCACAGTCCCGCATAAAATTGTCAAGACAAATATATACATCCTCCATATTCGAGCGAGACCCAATGTCAGTCCATGCTCCTGAGCGAAGAATTGGAATAAACATGGTCTCGCGGTCTTCTTCACGCAATCTTGGTTCTCCAGTAATCTCTGATGTCTCTGTGTTCACCTGCTAAAATTTCAAATAAAAATTTAATCCAAATAAGAAACAAAGGATAAAAAAGGCTCAAAAACAAAAAGAGGATGAAGAGGAATATTATATTAAGGATCTAGAAAATAATGGCCAAGACTTTAACACTTGATAATACCCATTGAATTCATATCAAAATGGTACAAGTACAACCTCAATTATGTAACAATTAGAACCAGTCCACTGTAAGTGCTAATTTTAAAAAGGCAAGCAAACTTAATTTTAAATGATTGTCATCTTTTACATAAAGTTATCAACACACAGCAATCCTGTTATGGACAGTCACACAGAGTTCCGAATCATTCTATTAAATTTCATGTGTAACAGTCATCATGGCCAATCTTACCTAGAATGTGGAACCAGGAACTAGAATGGGAACGTAGTATGCCACATATCCTAAAACTTGGAAAGCAATGAAGCACAGGTTCTTCAAATAGACTGAAGAATCTGTTGGGATTGTGCCCTCAAACCCGGTCTTTATGTATTTGACATTTGACATTTTATATATGGATATCATTTATACATTTAATTGTGCATGTTTCATGAGATGAATATTTGTAATCCTTAAGTATCATAGTAGGTAATTCGTGAATGTATGAGATGCATACAAGTGAAATACGAGTTACTATTCTTTGATACTTAAAATTTACCACAGTGGTTGGTGAGACTGGATATCTCATCAGGTATACACTATAGCATGATTAACTATCATTGAATGGAGTAATGAATCTCAATCACTAGAGTATGACTCTTAGTTAATATGCTAGTGCTTATAATGCACTGACAGACCATGGGATTTCTATTGACATATAATACTATCAACAGTCAATAGGAACTCATAACTTGTATAAAGTACGTGTTCTTAATCTTGAGACGATTATGGACACAGACCATGAGTATGACTCCTTTGACTTATCAATCAATAAGGTCTTCAAGATCAACACCTAGGTATCTTGGGTAAGTCATGTTCATAGGGTTATGAACATATATTGTCAAGATAGAATCTACCCTTTGATAAAGAGTAAGCATTCCCTTGAGAATGTCACCAAGTTGATTACCGAGAACTTCAGTCTTGTTGAAAAGTAGTTATTAACATATTTGGTAATCATGAGAGATGAATGAAACTCAAGGAATGGAAGATGTAATCATCATTCAGGTTGGCAGTAATAGTTATCCGACTCCTGAATATGATTATGAATGCTGACGATAGAGGGACATTAGTACACCAATCAAGTCTAATTATCGCTTCAGATATATTCTTGAGTTGGAGTGCAGTTATCGTTATATAGTAGAGTTAACGTTAACTAATCAGTTGGTTAATTAGTTGGTCAAAGAGGTTGATCATAGTGAATAACGACTGATTTGAGCAAACGATAAAGAACCTAGAAGGTCCCACTCTTAGCTCAGCAAGAATACTTGGAAAGGCAGAGAGAGGAGTTCTATCGATCGATTGAAAGTGCTTCCATGGATCGAAACCTAAAGGTCAGTTTGAAAACCTATAAATAGGAGAGCTGCGTCCAGAATAATTTTGAACGTCGTTTTACTGCTCCAACCTCTCCAGAGTTATTTTAGGGTTTTCTTTTAGCCTCCCTTACCTCTATATTTGAGTTCCCACCAACTCTAGCCCCTCCGGGAAGTGTTCAACGAGACATAAGGGTGAAGATCACCTAGAGGAAGTTGCTGGAAGATAAAGTAATCAGAATTGGCTTCAAGACACAAAGGTATTGCACACTTTCTCTCTACGCATCTATAGAGTTAGTAAGTAGTAGATCCGGGGCTAAAAATAAAGTTTTTGAAACTTATTTTCCGCTACGCATAATATTTAGATTTTTCGAAACCTAAATCCATCAGAATCCGCACTGGGTGCGGCGGCAGAATGCGTGTCAGATTCACCAGCGCAACACCTTAGCGTGTTTCAGATTTTGGATTTTTTTGGGGTTTGTTTTGGGTGCGGCTGAGTGCACATTGTCAATACTTATTTTTATTTTATTTTTTAGTAAAAAATTTATACTTAAAAGAATCTTTGTTTAATTTTCTGCTTGAATGAACGATGAATAATATTAGTCATGCTTGTTTTGTAATCCTATTATAAGTGCCCTAGGAAGCACCGACACTTCTAAGAAGGTAACGTGTCGCGTGTCGTATCGTGTCCGACACACGGACACGACACTTCACGGACACTTTTATTGGAGTGTCGACGTGCAATATTTTTAGAATTTTGTCGTGTCGGTGTGTCCGTGTCGTGTCGTATCGTGTCGGTGTTTCTGTGTCCGTGCTTCATAGTAAGTGCCTTATGCTTTACTTTTGACTTTTGAGTTCTAGGTTGGTGGTTGGTTTAACATTATGAATATAAACATCGTTTATTATGAATGTTTACTTGTATATAAGTTGTTATAGGGTTTTTTGTAGCCTTTATGTTTGTTCTTTATGTCTTAACTATATAAATCGAGATAATGAAGTTGCAGAATAATTTATATGATTATATAAAAGTATGTTTTTATAGTTTATGTGTACCCCCGCACTCGCATCCTAGATTGTGGAAAAATTAACAAATCGCTAGCACCCCACATTTGCACCGATGCTTCCTAGGTGGTAAGATATGGTTATGCTTATGTAAGTGACATAGTTTATGTGACGACGAGATAGTTCTAAATTTCTAATCGCTAGATTGATTTTCTTCTAATATTAAAATGAATGCAACAAGTAATTAGTTCAACTAAAAAATTCTAATATTAAATAAATTATATGAGAGGAAAACTAGACATACCATAAATTGTGTAATTGTCGCATGACATGGCCATGTAAAGCAGAACTAGTTATACCATAGACTAACGTAATTATCCCATGAAAGGGCAATTTTTAATTCCTCACTTGGAAACATTTTTACTTAAATAAGCTTCATACTCAATATAAAAGAATTTTTCTGAGCCGGTAAATCTAGCATTCCCAAATAGTAATGTTCCATACCAAGCACGATTAGTTATTGGTAGCGTTTTCCGATAATCACGGTCATGATAGCGTTGGTAAAACTCTCATAGTCAAGTGTCATAGTTCTCCAAAGCTCGCCTCTAGCCATTTTTCCATATTTCTCCCTATGCGAAACTATTATTTCCCGTACTGTCAAATGCAAGATTGCATATTAAGATATATGACATGGTTCTTACCCTATCCGATCCGGAATTATCATGTCCTATCCGATGCATATATACTATCTGTGGCGTGCCTAAGGTGGCTTAAAAGAACAACATAATATAAGATCTTTGACCTAATCATCACTGTCCAATAATAGCCATTCTTGCACAAGTTGAACAACCAAAATGTATCTAAGGTGACGAAGCCTCTTTTTTTTTTTTTTTCCTCTCTTCTGGGAACTGGCATATTGTGACACAAACAACACTCATTCTCTTTTTTCAAAATACCTAGTAACTGCTTCTATAACTAAAACATAAAGGAAAGCGTTCAATTCCCAAGTCATAAGCCCATTCCAATTAGTCCTGTTTGCCCCTAACTTGCTCCTAAGCTGCATAATATGCAGAAACATCAGCACACCAAAATTCCTATACAAAGTATAATTGCATCACAAATATGGTATTAAACTTGGGAAAGAAATGATAATTGTTTAGACATTGAGAACATGTAAAATTACTTAAGGAAAGTAACAACATTGCCACTTAGTCCCTGTTTGGTAGCAGCGTTAGAGAGTCATTCGCGTAATTACTAATTAGCTCTCCAATTATGGTTTCCTTAACTGTTTGGGAATTGGATTTGCGTCGCGATTGGAAAAAATTTCGGCGACAATCGCAAAATTCCAATCTTGCCAAAAGCAACCAAGGTGCTGCTATTTGTGCGATTGCCATGTACTTCCCAAAACGGGTCCTTGCATACTTCTGACATAAAAAAGAAATACTTTGCCCAATAAAGCTTTGAGCTCATTCACCATCTACCAATAACCCCACACCCACTGCTCCCCCCCCGTCCCCCCCCACCCCCCAAAACACCCAAAAAAAAACCAAAACCAAAACCAACACAGCACATGCTCATACTGATACAATAAACCACTGGAAGAAGTACAACCAAACTCATTTGCCACTAACAGGAAAAGAAAAAAACAATCCCATAGATATAGAATAAACCATGAGAAAAATTAAATACAAAATCACTCGAAAGTCAAACTAGACTGTATATAATCGAAAATCACTGGAAGAAGTAATTGCAACTTCACCAACAAAAATAAAAATAGTTAAGAAGAACCATTAAGCAATTTAAAAAATAGAATTTTAGTGAAAAATCCCTCATTTTGAATTAATCGAGTTCAAAGGACAACAAGTTTTTTATTTTGATCAACACTCCATGATAACTAAAACTTAATAAAATAAAGTCCTTAGTGTTACAAAAGTTGTGGAAAATTTCACATAACTTCTCCATTGATGGACCTTTTACTAAAAAAAAATTTAAAAAAAAAAAGTTTGACCTAATACCAAAAACACCTATTTTCGAGGACTTTTGAATAAAATGCCCTTAAAAAAAAAATACACCATATAAAGAGCATAATCGTGACACACAACAACTAGGTATAGCGTAAACAATGAACAAAGAATCAAAATTTTGAAGATTCAGAAGCTCATGAGAGCTCACCAGAGGCGAATGCCGAACCAACGGCCTGTTCCACGGCGACGCCTCGCTAAAGTACTGCTGCCTATACGTCGCAGCGAGTGGGTTCGGAGGTCGACCGTCTCTTGGGCTCCCATTTTCAACACCATTCACAACTTCACTTCCCTCCATGTTCACATTCTCCGATTCAAAAACCCTAGCTTTCAAATCCCTCTACACACACACACATAGAGAGAGAGAGAGAGAAATTGAAGGCAATTCAACCAAAAAAAATAATAAAAAATTTTAGGGGTTAGGTGAGTTTTTGAAGTTCTAGGGTTTGATTTTGGGGGAAAAGGAGTTTGAATAACAGAAGGAAGAGGGTTTAGATCTAGGGTTTTAGGGGTTATAGTGAATGTATGTAATCAGTGTGTGTATACATTTAGAGAGAGAGAGAGAGAGAGAGAGAGAGGGACTCGGCGATGTTGATTTGGGATCTGAACGCAGCTTTTTTTCTAACCGACGGTTATTAAGAGGAAAAGACTTTTCTGCCGTTGCCATTTTGTTAAATAAAAGCTCGTAGTCGTTGTGTCCCCACGCAAACGTCGTCGTGTGACGTTTGGATTATTTAATACATTATATATTTCGTCACGTGTCTTTCAATATGGGAAATAAGATACTCCCACAAGTGTTATATATAATATATAATATATATATACTCATGAAAAAATCTACACTTACTACTCCCTCTCCGTCCCATATTGAGAGTTTTTTATGCCATTTTTTGATGTTTCATTTTAAGAGTTCTCCTTAAAAAATCAAAGTACTTTAATGCACGCTTTTTAAATTTGCCATTTATCATATCCAACTCTTTCCTCTCTTTTTTTTTTTTTATGTGACACTATAATTTTGAATTTAAAAAAGAACAATATTAGAAAGTTAAAAAACCTCACCAAAATCTAGATTGTCCCCTTAATAAGTTGGAATTTCCAAAAGAGGCTGTTAATATGAGACGGGATGAGTACTATAAAAAGTGCGTTTGGTGAGATCTGTGTACTTTTTTTTTTTCAAACATGAGAGAGATCCTTCTAAATTTCTAATTAAGACGTATCTCAAGAGAGCTTAATAAAATTAAAAATTAAGTGTTGAATTTTAAGTATTAAAATTGTAAGTGCTGGAAGTTTTAATACTAAAAATAGTGTTTCAACTACTGAAAATAGAATGCGTTTAGTGATTATTTTCTGTATAAATTTTTCACTAAAAGTTTTCAATGGTTCTGGGGCTGCTTTTTAAATTAAGTGGTATGTTATCAAACGCACTAAAAAATAATAACTACTAAATGTTTTCATTTTCAGCACTTAATGGGGTTATCAAACACACCCTTAGTGTACTAAGTAACCTTATTTTGGAGAAATTATTGGTGAGTCTATCGTACCACTTAATTGTATAATAATATGAGGCATTTAAAACAAGAATGTGGACATGATATGTGTATTTACAAAATTTTAAATAATCATAACTCCTATTTTTAGGGTAACAACTTTTATACTCATGTATGATGTCTCCACTTTTTAAAAAATATCATATATGATCATACAATTAAATTATCACATTACATTAACATAATAACATAGTGTAACGAACTCACCGAATAACTTCCCCTTATTTTGTCACATGCCTTTTCATATGAAGAAGATATGCCCACATTATAGTAATCTCGAAAGATACTCATGAAAAATCTGACATAAGTGCGTTTGGTGGGACATATGAGTTGAAAAAACCTTGTTTGTGTTTGGTTGAAATAGGACATATTCAGTCTCTGGTTTGGAAAAGCAAAGCAAAGAATTAGTTATGTAGTTTAAAAGTAAACCAATCCTATAACTCTCAAGAGTTTGGTAAGTGTTTATATTAGGGGTGTCAACATAATCGATTGGATCAAACCAACCGACTAAATCGATTGATTCGATCAATTTTCATCAAAATATTACAACGTAAAAATCAAACCAAACCGAAAAACCCCTATAACTGACTAAATCGAAATGACTAACTGATCGAATTGAACCGATGACACCCCTGGTTCACATATTGCGTAGTAGTCCGTGCCCAGTCCAATTAATCCCTTAAAATTGGTTTTGTTTTAGACCAACATAACTTTAGTTATCAGAAGAACTAACTAAAAACTTAGACTTCGACTAAACTACTATTCTATTTTGTGTCACGCTCCGGAACCGCCCAAACGATTCTAGGACACGTGGCACGCCACCAAGACCTAACTCAAGAGATTAAAGTTCTAAAATAAGTTTAAAATAAGCTTAAACGAAAGAAACTCAACCAACAAATGACAAAACACTGTCTTTGCAATCAGCCAAAAATTCTGTTTTAACAAGAGTTTTTAAATACTTTAAGAAAAGTCTTAAATATAACCATTTATAACCAACCCAACAAATAAATCTTCCAAGTTCAAACGTCTCAATCTAATAACACTAGTTTTAGAAACACTACGATAAAACATAATTCTAACTAGTACACAACTTCCTAATTTGATTACAAGAACTATACAAAACATAGTCTCTCCTAAGTTGAAATTAATATATTACAACATAAACAACCCAAATTTAAAATGTTTACAACCATTTACCAAATATACTCTAAAAGCAAGTAACTATAAACATAGCCACTTCAATTCCCAAAAGCCACAAGATAGCATCTGGTTCACTTCTCCGATTCCTCGCCGCCAATTACCTACGATGGTTATTTAATAACCATTACAAAATATAAGCTATTTGCTTAGTGAATAATGTTAATCATGATCATGAATAATGAACATGCTCAATTCAACATATTATAAATAATCATAGTCTCCGGCAATTACTAATTCACTCCCACCACTACCGGCTAGCCCGTGGCTCCATTCTCCAACCCCACGTGACTAGTCACGACCCACGCCCTCACACGTGCGGTCCTATAGGCATTTGGCGGCCGTGGTTGTCACCACAAAGATTACCTCATGGTGGTATAAAAACTAGCAATTCCATTGACCCAAATAGGCAACTCAACATACTCATTTAAACATCACACGATACAATCACAATCAAATTGGTGTTGGGTTTGTGCCCTCAAACCATTACTTTATGTATGAGACATTAGCATTATAATATATGGATATCAGCTTTACATTTCATTGTGTATGTTTCTTTCATGAGATGATTGTTTTGTCCTTAAGTATCATAGTAAGCAATTCGTGTGTGTATGAGATACACACAAGTGAGATACGAATTACTATTCTTTGATACTTAGAATATGTCACAGTGGATGATGAGACTGGATACCTCATCAGGTCTACACTGTAGCATACTTAACTACCATTGGATGGAGTGATTAATCTCAATCACTAGAGTGTAGCTCTTAGTTGATATGCTAGTGCTTATAGTGCATTGACGGACCTGAGCTTTCCTATTGACGCTTAAGGCTGTCAACAGTCAATAGGAACTCATAACTTGTATAAGGTACGTGTTCTCAATCTTGAGATGATTATAAACACAGACTATGGATATGGCTGCTTTGACTTACCAATCAGTGAGGTCTATAGAAGATCAACACCTGGGTATCTTGGGTATGTCATGTCCTTAGGGTTGTGAACATATATTGTCAAGATAGAATCTACCCTCTGATTCAGAGTAAGCATTCCCTTGAGAATGTCACCAAGTTGATTACTGAGTACTGCAGTCTTGTTGATAAGAGTTATCAACATGTTTGGTAATCATGAGTGGTGAATGGGACTCAAGGAATACAAGAAGTAATCATATTCAGGATGACAGTAACAGTTATCCGACTACCTGAATATGATTACGAATGCTGACGGTAGAGGGACATTAGTACACCATACAAGTCTAGTTATCGCTTCGGATATATTCTTTTGCGTTGGAGTTCAGTTATCGTTTTATAGTGGAATAAACGTTAACTGACCAGTTAGTTAGTTTGCTGATCAAAGAGTTTGGTCATGGTAATTAACAAACTGGTCTGAGCCAACAATAAAGAGCCTAGGAGGTCCCACTCTTAGCTCCGCTAGGATGCTTGGAAAGACACTTGAGGAAGCTGTTAAGACAGGTTCGATCGATCGAAGTATGTTCGATCGATTGAAGTCAGCAGGTTCGATCGATCGAGAATGGTTCGATCGATCGAAGGTTCGATCGATCGAAGTCACTTCGATCGATCGAAGTCTAGGTCGGTTCTGGAAATCTATAAATAGGGCAGCTGCGTTCTGGAAGTAAGTGATCGTCGTTTTCATACGCAGAAGCTGCAGAAACTATCATAGTCTTCCCAAAACCTTCCTATCCTCTCTATTAGGGTTCCCACCAACCCTAGTCTTTCCGGCAGGCATCCGCAGGAGTCATAAGGGTGAAGATCATCTAGTAAAGGCTGCTGGAAGTTAAAGTTTCAGAATTGGGTTCAAGACACTAAGGTATAATTCTTGCACCTCCTTGTACGCATCTATGGAATTGACGAGTAGTAGATCCTGGAATACCAAAAGTTATATAACTTAACCTATTTCTGCTGCGCATTTAAACTCTAACTTTAAACCACTTTTCCTACAATTGGTATCAGAGCCACGCTCGTTTGGATCTATAGATGCGTTTTTGGAACCCTAGTTTTGATTTGCATGTTGATTTTAGAACTGTTTTCGAAACTACATCGTCACAGATCTGTTTCTGCAGTATTATCGCAGTAGAATACAAAACTGTGATTGCATAGGATGCAAGGTGGGTTCGATCGATCGAACATTCTGTTCTCAATCGATCGAACAAACTTCGATCGATCGAACCTTCTGGTATTCGATCGATCGAACAAAGTTCGATCGATCGAGATAGATACTTTGTCAAGTTCTCTGTTTCACAGTTTTAAAGTGTTTTGAAATTAAAAACTTTAATTTTGAAATATTCTGTAAAATTTTCAAATCATTCTGTGAAACAGACTGTTCAAGCGATTGAACAGTGTTCAATCGATCGAAGGTTCGAGCGATCGAACGGTCTTCGATCGATCGAACTGTGACAGAGAAGTAAGATGCTGTTTTAAGTTCTAATTCAGTATGTAAAGTGTTTATATACTGTGTGAATCAATTAAGTGTTCCAATAGTTACATATATTTGTTATGTATGTGTGGATGCATGTACGACTAACCCTTTTGCAGCAAAATAAGTCGCTATCTCCCATGGCACCAAGTCGTTTAAATATTTATATTTAAATTGTTTGAGATTGGTGCATGTTGTAATTTAATAATGGTTTGATTTTAAGGCGTATGTAAAGGGCGCTGCGGCTTCAATCCTACGAAAAGGAAAGTCGCACCGGTTTCCCTAGCCTTTTATTTCTTTTTTGCTATTTCCTTTTTCTAGATAAATTGTAAGCTTCAAAAGAAGCATAGGTCCAATGTAATAGAATTAGAAATTCCATGAAGATGGAGCAAGGAGCCGTTGTCCATCGAGATGGAGCCGGAGGCGACCAAACCAAGAAGGTGTTCTATGGAAATAGAGCCATGGGAGATAGAGGCATTGTTTGAATGCCTATATTTCATTTTAGTTTTTTGTTTTATGTGCTTGTTTTGTGATTGGCGTATAATACATTGTTGCATGCACTTAAAACAAGTTTTCTAAAATAAAATTCAAAAACCGTTTTCAACACATTAGTAAACATTGGATGTTTATGGGTAGTGTGTGGAAATTTTTTTTTTCAAAAGCAAAATCCTTAATTTACTAAATCTAGTGGGAGAGGGTCTTATTAAATAACACCCACGATCTTCCATTAACGGTTCATTGTAAGATGAGTAGTGTATTCTGTGTCACCTCGCCAGGGGTGATCATTCCATACGGAGGGTACACTGCTCATTGGTTACTAGATGTGAACTTCCTATGGATAGGATCAATCAGACGTGTTAGAGGGTGACCACCACACGGAGGCGCTACTTGAGACGGTTGTGATTGGATCCTAGTTAATGGTACACACTAGCTAAGCTATGGATAAGGGATCCCACACGGGGCATTATTCAGAAACTTAGAGATCAAATAGGTTCGGGAGTCATGGCTATTTTGCAAGAGTTGCATAGCGGATAAGTCATGATAAATCGAAAGATCGAACATTGACCACCACACGGAGGCTTTATTCTTTCGTTTCGATATTCCGGCGACTTTGTTTTTAAATAAGAGTTTTAAGGATTCTTTTATTTCAAACTGTCAATTCTGATATCCATATTTATTTTGCTTATTTGATTTTCAGTAATCATAATGTCTGGATCTGCATTTAGTCCACTTGCCACCATACTCACTCAAAACAAGTTAACTGGAAATAACTACACTGAATGGAAACGTAACCTTGACATCGTTTTAACTGCGGAGGATCACATATATGTCCTCACCACCCCAAGCCCTGAAGAACCCGCGGCAAATGCTTCGGCAGCTGCCAGACGCGAGTTCGACAAATGGAAGAAGTCGAATGGAATGGCCCGCTGTTACATTCTGGCCTCAATGGCTGGTGTGTTACAACACCAATTCCAATCGAACAATTCTGCCAGTGACATTATCACATCCCTGAAAAAGATGTTTGGGGAGCATGGCAGGCCTGCCAGACAGGTAGCCATGCAGAAGATAATGAGTGCAAAGATGTCGGAAGGTACTCCAGTCAAAGAACATGTTTTAAAAATGATTTGTTATTTAAACGAACTGGAGACCTTGGGAGCCAACATCGATGCACAGACCCAAGTTGATATGATCCTCAACTCGCTGTCGCCATCATTCGCTCAATTCAAACTTAACTATAATATGAATCAAATGGATTTTTCAATGAGCGAATTAATGAGTTCTTTACTGGCAGCAGAAGGGGTGATCAAACCTGGGGGCAGCATTTTAAACGTTGAGAAAAGCGCTTCTTCTTCCCGATCTACACCGAAAGGTAAGAAAGGAAAGAAGAAGGCTGGCACTGGTGGTTCAAGTGTTGGACCGGTCCCTGAGATTGCAAAATCTAAGGGAAAAGGTAAGGGCAAAGGGAAGGTGGGTGGCCAAGGCAAAGGAAAGTGTTTCCAATGCGGTGAGAAGGGCCACTGGAAGAGGAACTGTCCAGAATTCTTAGCTACAAGAGTTCAAGGTATGATTGAATCACATGTAATTGAAGTAAGTTTTATTACGGATACTTCAAACACTTGGTGCATTGATTCTGGTGCGACTAACCATATCTGTAATTCGTTGCAGGGGTTCAGATCAACCAGGAAATGCAGTGATGGGGAGATCGTGCTTACTCTAGGTTCTAGCGCAACCGTATCTGCGGTTGCTATAGGAGTCGTAGTTTTAGAATTTTCAGACAATAAAGTTTTGATTTTATCAGATGTACTTTACGTCCCTTTAATGAGACGTAATTTAATTTCAGTTTCTAATTTAACGAATAATGGTTATTCCTTTCATTTTGGAACTGAAGTTGTCATTAAAAGAAACAGTTCTTTTATATGTTCTGGTGTTAAATCAAATGGTTTGTATGTGATTACTCCCAATATTTCAAAAGATTCTTGTTTGGAACTTAATAACTCAGTGGTAACTTTACCATCTAAAAGAAAGGAACCTTCCACTAATCCAACAAGGCTTTGGCATATGAGGCTTGGCCATATCAATCTGAATAGGATTGGCAGACTAGTCAAAGAAGGGGTCTTAGGCGATTTGGTTCTCGAACCAATGGAAGTCTGCGAGTCTTGTTTGGAGGGTAAGATGACCAAAAGGCCCTTTCCTGCAAAGGGCAATAGGACCAATGCATTGTTGGAATTAGTTCATACTGATGTGTGTGGACCAATAAATATTAGAGCAAGGGGTGGTTATGAGTATTTCATAACATTTACCGATGACCACTCTAGGTATGGATATGTGTACCTAATGCAGCACAAGTCTGAAGCCTTTGAAAAGTTCAAAGAGTTTAGGGCTGAAGTGGAGAAGCAATCGGGCACACATATCAAGGCCATTCGATCTGATCGAGGTGGTGAGTACCTCTCTAATGAGTTTATTGATCACCTCGTACAGAATGGGATTCTGTCACAGTTGACTGCACCTGGTACGCCTCAGCAGAACGGTGTAGCGGAGAGAAGGAATCGGACTCTTTTAGACATGACTAGGTCGATGATGAGTTATTCAGAGTTTCCATTATTCCTTTGGGGTTATGCTTTGGAAACCGCTGCATACATACTAAATCTAGTACCAAGCAAATCTGTTCCCAGGACACCACGAGAGATGTGGATTGGGCGCAAGCCTTCTTTGCAACATCTCCGGATATGGGGGTGTCCGGCACATGTGCTCAAAGGAAAGATGAGCAAGTTGGATTCTAGATCGGAAGTATGTTACTTTGTAGGGTATCCAAAGGGTACTTATGGATGGTATTTTTATGATCCAAGAGAACAGAAAGTGTTTGTTAGTATAAATGCTGTTTTCTTGGAGGATGATTATATCATGAACCATAAACCTAAGGGAAGGATAGATCTTAGAGAGATAGAAGGAGAGCCCTCAGTCCAACCCGCAGTTGATAACGATGAAAATCAAGAAAATACCACTTCTTCACCCATTTCCGCACCGGTACCTTGTCGTAGTGGGAGGATTATCAGCCAGCCTGATAGATACATGTTCTTAGGAGAAGTTTTTGAAGCTGTCTCCATAGAATCTGAATCTGATCCTACCACTTACGAAGAGGCAATGGCTGATGTTGATTCAGCTCATTGGATTAAAGCTATGAAGGCTGAATTGGAATCTATGGATTCCAATCAGGTCTGGGATCTTGTAGAACTTCCAGCCAATATTAAACCCATTGGTTGCAACTTGCAAGTGGGTCTATAAGAGGAAAAGAGGATCTGATGGAAAGGTTGAGACCTTTAAGGCAAGGCTTGTGGCGAAAGGCTACACTCAGAGGGAGGGCATTGACTATGAGGAAACCTTCTCGCCGGTAGCCATGCTCAAGTCCATCAGAATACTCTTATCCATTGCTGCATGCCTAGATTATGAAATCTGGCAGATGGACGTCAAGACTGCATTCTTGAATGGCAATCTTGAGGAGAACATCTATATGCAACAACCAGAAGGGTTCATAGCTGGTCGGAAAGGTAACTTGGTATGCAAGTTGCAAAAGTCCATTTATGGGCTTAAGCAGGCATCCAGAAGTTGGAACATCCGATTTGACCAAGCGGTCAAGTCGTTTGGTTTGATACAGAATCTGGATGAGCCTTGTGTATACAAGAAATGTGAAGGGAAAGTAGTGGCTTTTCTTGTGCTTTACGTTGACGACATTCTACTCATTGGGAATGATGTAGCGGCGCTGTCAACGGTCAAGGTTTGGCTAGCTAGTACTTTCGATATGAAGGATCTAGGAGAGGCGAGCTATATTCTTGGGATAAAGCTCTTTCGGGATCGCAAGCGAAAGATAATGGGATTATCTCAAGCTGGTTATATCGAGAAAGTGCTAACTAGGTTTTCAATGGATAATTCGAAGAAAGGTTTGTTACCTTTCAGGCATGGTTTAGCGTTCTCCAAGGACCAGTGTCCAAAGACACAAGAGGAGAGGAATCGCATGGCAGGAATTCCCTATGCCTCGGCAGTGGGAAGTCTCATGTATGCGATGTTATGCACTAGACCAGATATCTGCTTTGCCGTTGGCATGGTTAGCAGGTATCAATCGAATCCTGGTCCAGAGCACTGGACAGCCGTTAAGCACATTCTTAAGTACTTGAGAAGAACTAAAGATTACATGCTTATGTACGGAGGTAGTGAGTTAATTCCAGTAGGATACACTGACTCGGACTTTATGTCAGATAAAGATTCGAGAAAGTCGACATCCGGACATCTCTTTACCTTGGGAGGTGGTGCTGTTAGTTGGAGGAGCATTAAGCAGAAATGCATTGCAGACTCAACTACAGAAGCTGAGTATGTGGCTGCTTGTGAAGCCGCAAAGGAAGCTGTTTGGCTCAAGAAGTTCCTTATGGAACTCGAGGTGGTACCAGCGTCGCTGTCACCTATTACGCTATACTGCGATAATAGTGGGGCAGTGGCTCAGTCCAAGGAGCCAAGGAACCACGGGAAGGGAAAGCACGTAGAGCGGAAATATCACCTAATCCGAGATATAGTTCAACGTGGAGATGTGACTGTCACCAAGATTGCCACCGCTGACAATCTTGCTGATCCGTTTACAAAGGCCTTACCACAGAAGGTCTTTGATCATCATCTAGATAGTCTAGGTCTTAGATGTAGTTCTGAATGATTGTGAGTGCAAGTGGGAGTTTGTTGGGTTTGTGCCCTCAAACCATTACTTTATGTTTGAGACATTAGCATTATAATATATGGATATCAACTTTACATTTCATTGTGTATGTTTCTTTCATGAGATGATTGTTTTGTCCTTAAGTATCATAGTAAGCAATTCGTGTGTGTATGAGATACACACAAGTGAGATACGAATTACTATTCTTTGATACTTAGAATATGTCACAGTGGATGATGAGACTGGATACCTCATCAGGTCTACACTGTAGCATACTTAACTACCATTGGATGGAGTGATTAATCTCAATCACTAGAGTGTAGCTCTTAGTTGATATGCTAGTGCTTATAGTGCATTGACGGACCTGAGCTTTCCTATTGACGCTTAAGGCTGTCAACAGTCAATAGGAACTCATAACTTGTATAAGGTACGTGTTCTCAATCTTGAGATGATTATAAACACAGACTATGGATATGGCTGCTTTGACTTACCAATCAGTGAGGTCTATAGAAGATCAACACCTGGGTATCTTGGGTATGTCATGTCCTTAGGGTTGTGAACATATATTGTCAAGATAGAATCTACCCTCTGATTCAGAGTAAGCATTCCCTTGAGAATGTCACCAAGTTGATTACTGAGTACTGCAGTCTTGTTGATAAGAGTTATCAACATGTTTGGTAATCATGAGTGGTGAATGGGACTCAAGGAATACAAGAAGTAATCATATTCAGGATGACAGTAACAGTTATCCGACTACCTGAATATGATTACGAATGCTGACGGTAGAGGGACATTAGTACACCATACAAGTCTAGTTATCGCTTCGGATATGTTCTTTTGCGTTGGAGTTCAGTTATCGTTTTATAGTGGAATAAACGTTAACTGACCAGTTAGTTAGTTTGCTGATCAAAGAGTTTGGTCATGGTAATTAACAAACTGGTCTGAGCCAACAATAAAGAGCCTAGGAGGTCCCACTCTTAGCTCCGCTAGGATGCTTGGAAAGACACTTGAGGAAGCTGTTAAGACAGGTTCGATCGATCGAAGTATGTTCGATCGATTGAAGTCAGCAGGTTCGATCGATCGAGAATGGTTCGATCGATCGAAGTCACTTCGATCGATCGAAGTCTAGGTCGGTTCTGGAAATCTATAAATAGGGCAGCTGCGTTCTGGAAGTAAGTGATCGTCGTTTTCATACGCAGAAGCTGCAGAAACTATCATAGTCTTCCCAAAACCTTCCTATCCTCTCTATTAGGGTTCCCACCAACCCTAGTCTTTCCGGCAGGCATCCGCAGGAGTCATAAGGGTGAAGATCATCTAGTGGAAGCTGCTGGAAGTTAAAGTTTCAGAATTGGGTTCAAGACACTAAGGTATAATTCTTGCACCTCCTTGTACGCATCTATGGAATTGACGAGTAGTAGATCCTGGAATACCAAAAGTTATATAACTTAACCTATTTCCGCTGCGCGTTTAAACTCTAACTTTAAACCACTTTTCCTACAATTGGGACCTAATTTAACCACATGAATTTTGCCCAATAATAAACTAATTAGGCATGCTTTGGCATCACAATTGAACCGAACATGGAAATCATCCAATTATCAAAATTAACATCACTCACCTCTTGGGTTTCGCTCCTAGTTACAAGATTAGAGTGCTACTATGAACCATGTACAAATCCTATACATAAATTACAAGTTATGAGGTTAAACTCCAAAATGAGTTTCGGAAAAACTGTCACAGAACTCAATAAAATTAATATCAATAGATTAGACTCACCTCTAAGAGTCCGAATATATAGTCTATTTTAAAAACCGACGTCGTTAAGCGCGTTAATCAGCGTCAAAAGTGTCACCATCTTTCCGTCAAAATGAATCTCCTATCTCTCCGTATTTCTCCACTGGACGTAATAAAATGAAAAAGTATGGAGATTAGTCATCTCCTAGGTGTCTTTTATATACAACTTTCTATTTTTATTATGAAACCCCCACTAGTTTGATAGTTTTGTAATTAGGTCTCTACTAATTATGAAACTGTATTAAAACTATTTGAAACCTAAATGGACAATTTATCTACGTCTCGCATGGGTCCCATAAGTGGTCCCATATAATTGTATAAAGTTGCTAATTAGCTTACTAATTATATAACATGTTCAATTCGTGCTCACAAAGGTACACCTAATTGACCCCAAAATGTGGTCATCACCTAATAACATGATATATTAATAATAAATTAAATAATAAATCATTTAAGCCTTAATAAATATTTAAGCACATAGGGTGTTCCACATATAATGTCTCATCTCAACTGGGATCCACCAACACATATCTTAACTTGGGATTGCCATACTGGCCATAGCTGTTCCCAACTGGACATCTATAATCAACTTAGTGGGTTAAACCTACCTCCAATAAGTGTCACATAACACTATGATTAATATTAACTCATGATTATGCATGCTAAAGCAATATTAAATATAACTGCAAGAACGGGTGTTATATTTTGACATTTTTCAAACAAGCCCTCAATCTCCAATTAAATTTGACGACCCTAAGCGGTTGCTTATTTTTTTATTTACCCCAGGACCATGCTGAATATAAAGTACTGAATTACTTAATTTATTAAATAAGGATGTACTGTGTTTTTTTTTGGCCAAAAGGGATATAATGTCAACAAGTAGATCATTTCATGAAAAAGTAGATCATATTAATGAACTTTTTTCAGTATAATTTTATTAAAAAAATTTAAAAGTTTTTAACTACTTTTTAGTTAAATTGGTAAACCTTGCTTACTGTCAAACATTAATCATTCGACTACTACATCCATTTTGAGCAAAGGCCTAGCTACAGAAAAGAAATAGATATGGACTTTATGGGCCGTATGGCGGAACGTCATTTGGGCCAAAAGGCCCATTTCAGACATTCTTATGAGTAATGATTTGTGCACATAAAATGTGCACATAAAGTGTACACATAAAGATCTAGGTCATTCATAAAATGTGCACATAAAGTGTACACATAAAGATCTAGGCCATTCATTAAAATGAATGGCCTAGATCTTTATGTGTACACTTTATGTGCACATTTTATGTGCACGTAGCATTACTCCATTCTTATTAAGAAGAATAATGCTTGGGGCACCAAAGGATATAAATAACTTTCACAAAATGAGTGAAAAGTCTATGTGACACACTAGAATCCGCTAGCAATTAATGAAAATAATGATTAATTACTGGCGGATCTCAGTGTGCCATATAGACTTTCTACTCATTTTGTGAAAATTCTTTATATCCTTTGGTGCCCTAAGTATTATTGTATTAAGAAAGGTTACAATTTTTTGAAAAGTAAAGTACAACTTTGCTAATCGTGCAAGCAATTTGGTAAAAGGGGTGCACACAGCACATCACACCCCACTGGCTCATTCGAGCAGCCGACCTATTATTCTTCAACACACAAGAAATTACAACACGGCAAGCAACGAAGTATATTGATTGGAGTGTCCAACCCACGTGTCCAAACACAAAGGTCCACCGTTGGTGTCCTTGTCACCTACCAAAGTGTACTGACCAGACCAACCGTTTATATATATATATATATGTCATATGTGTGTATATACCATATACATAGGCCATGTGATCTTGTGCTTAGACAAGAGAGAGAGAGAGAGAGAGAGAGAGAATGGCTGTTTCCACCAGTTGTTGCCTCAATCTCTCGCCTCCACCTCCTGCCCCTAACCAGTCTTCTCTCCCTTCAAGGACAACTCAAGTGTCATGGTAAGTCAATCTTCACATGCGCATTTTAGCATCTACGATATCCTTCTTGTTAACATACGCCACCTATACATATATATACACATGATGACTTACGCCCCATTTGTTTTGATGTATAATGCTTTCCGAAAAGTACTTTTATGTACTAATTATAAAGTGAAAGTATTTTCCAAAAAAAAAACTTGACTTCAAAACAATCGAAGCGCTAGTGACCGTTTGGCACAACTTTTACCTTTGCTATTTAATTGCAATATATATTGTCTAAAAGCTATCTAAGGTAGCTTTTGACCAATTACAAATTTGTGACCAACTCACTTGTTATTTAAATTAGGTTATAGAATTTGATTTGCCAAATATTTTTATTTTTAACTTTTGGAGTTCAATGATTACTTGTGACCTCCTTTGCCAAACACCCTCTTAAATCTCATGAACCACCTTCTAAATTATTATTATTATTATTTTTTATACGAGGGAGGAGAATGAGATTCAAACTCTGAAATTATGCATTGGAGATGACTTATATACGCTAAGCTCTTTACCACTTGAGTTATACCAATCTGCTTATCTTGTAGTAAATTCTAATAATAACATTAAATTCAATTGCCCATTAAAAAAAAAAAAAACCACACTAAATGTAACATGTATTGTGTAGGCCAAAGATGGAGAGGACTTGGAAAAGCAAATGTGTATTAGGGGTGGCATGTGTGTTAATTAGCTTAGAAATGGGCAATTCAATGGGTTACGAAGATCGTGTCATCGCTGGAGATATACAATTAATCGCTCAATCAAATGAAAGTGTCAACAAATGGAGCGATAAACGGATGTGTCCGCCCTGGCAACTAAATTCATTAGAGACTATCGTGCCAGAGAACCTTCCGAGGCCGTCAGCTAGCCGAAAATGGGAGGAAGTTGATTATTCTATGTCTGCTCCAATAGTTAAAATTACAATTAAGGCTAATTCAAAGTGTTTTTCAATGTAAATATAAAAATGAAAGTGTACAATATTATGTAACAATGTATAGACAATTATACAATTTCAAGTTTAAAGTTTGTACGGTACCATAATAGATATTTTTGGTATAAAGCTTAGAACATTATTGATTGTAGTACATGATTTTGTAGTACGTGCAGTACAAGTACCACATGGTTGTCTTGGGTTTATGGGCCTTCCAGTGACTATCGGCCCACCAAAGGTTAGCCCAACAAATTAATCTGGTCTCTTTTGCGTAGGTTGGGCCTGCTGCTGATCCTATGGGCTAAAATCAACTGGTTTTGATTTGTGTTCTCTGTCACAGGTGGCCGTTTGGGTAAGACAAGAACTGATTCGTGGTTCAAAGAAACACAAGTTTTAATTAGTTTGTGTTTGTGTAGCTGAATTTAGATCAATAATGCTAGAGATACACTTTTACATATTCAAAAAGCATTCACACCCTGAGGTGAACACTATCTCTCTTCTCTGGGTCCACCTCAGGGTGTAGATACTTTTTGGGTGTATATAAGTTTGCCCCAAATATTACTCTTTTTAAATATATCGGAGTTCTTATCTAGCTTAAACTGGCCTAAAAATTGGGTTTCTCTTTTAATAAAACCAGGATAACACAAATTGTCATAAGAACCAAAGTAAAGTGGAACTTGATATGAAAATTATCATGTTTTAAATATTCCCAAACAGTCCATAAGTTTTTCCCAAGGTTTTGGCTAGTGTGGTGTGGGTGAGTGTGGGCTTGTAACAATTCTTTTTTATTTAATTTTTAAATTTGAAATGTCATATACGCTCTCACAGGCGTGTTACTAATTTTTTTTCCTACTTCTTTCTATCATACCTTTCTTCCCTCATATCGGAATAAAAAAAATTCTCACCACCACTTCACATCTCCAAACCACCGTTGCTAATTGCCGCAATGCTCCAGATAAAGATATATGTAAAAGATGAGTGGTTAAGGAGAATTTAATTATAGTAATCCAAAAAAAAAGGAGAATTTAATTATAAATAAGATAGACGAATAAAGATAACATTAATGAAAGCTGTGTATGACATTTTTTCTTCTTTACTTTTTTTTTTTTTTTGTTATTTGAAATCAAAATTAAATTAGAATGCATGATACAACAAAAACCATTTGGATGTATCATAGGGTTTTTCTTTATATATATATATATATATATATATGATTTTTTTGGGCAAATTACATTCACCTCTCCTGAAGTATCTGATAATTACAGGGACCTCCCCTGTGTTTTAAAAAATTACACTCACCTACATTCTATTTTGAAAATGACTGTTATACCCTTGGACAAATCATCCAAAGAAATATACACTATCTTTTAAAAATGAAAAAAAAATATTAATAATTATGATTTTTTTTAAATAGATCGTCGACAAAATTTTAGTATATACCAAATCAAGCTTTTACTAAATTTTTGTTTAAAAAAATATCAACAGTAAATTTTAAAAATATAAAATCATCAACAAAATTATCTACTACCACTTTATAATGAAAAGAATAATAACAATAATAATAAATAAAAAATAATAAAAAAACATCAACAATTTGTTTTTAAAAAAATGAATATTTATATTGTATTTTTGTCTACTTTATATTTTTAATATTGTGAACTTGCTCTCAACATTGTGAATAAGCTGCTCCAATGAAACTTAATTAGTACACGCCTTGCACGGGCATTGCTTTAGTGTATATATATATTGTCGTGCCCGCCCCAAAGGTGGGGGGCGGTCCCCTCGTGGGTCGCGATTGTTTACGTTGAGAAGCGTGCAAAAGAGTGTGAGAAGTGCGTGAAAATAAGTGCAAGTAGGAGTCGGGTCAAGTATAAGTTTCAGAGTCGCCACCTAACCTTTGTTCGAGAGTTAGGATCCCTACAAAGATAATCGACACGATTATCTTTGACTTTTGAAAACGTTTTGGAAAAGTAAGGCCCTTTAAAAGTGTGACTCAAATAGTCATGCAAAACTAGAGTTCTTGAAGTGGGTTCGGGGACTCGATTATGTCGAGGGAAGGTGTTAGGCACTCTCGAGCATCCGTGACACACGGTTGTCGATTTTAGTTGTTTTCATAGTAGTGGGGCATAAGTAAGAAGTAGTAGAATACATATACTATAAATTAAACGTGAGCATCCGTGACACGCGGTTGCCGATTTACGTATCTCGACACGAGATAGTTTTTGAAACAGAATAGTTATGTATACGTATCTCAACTCCAGATAGTTTGAAAGTATATATACGTATCTCGATACGAGATTGTTTGAAAGTGAAGTTATGGCCGCACCCAAGTGTGGGTTGCATACGTATCGCGACTCGAGAATCAGATTGTACGTAGTTCTGTGCTGTGTACGTGCGTGAGTTTTTTGGTCGATCTAGACCGTGAGTGTATAAAATAATGTTTTGAATAAAGTCGGTGTAGCTAGGAACTTTAACATGTACGGTGTACTCCTAGACTTTAACCTTTGAGTAGGTAGTGAGTTGTGAGAAAGTGTTTTTGAGTAAAAGTCGGGGTAGATCGACCGTGCGATGAATTATTGTATTTTTTTGTTTTTTTATGATATTTTTTGTCTTTTGTTTAATATGCCGAAAGTAAGGGTCGGTGCCCATAAAGAGTGTGAAGACTTACCTGTGCTGTTTGCAGATTCCAAGCAAAGGTGGTATTGGAGTTTTATTTTTGAGAAAGCCCATTTTTTGCAATTTTCTTTTCGTCTTCTTTTTTTTTATTTTTGATTTTTATACCAGAAGAAAAGAGACGGTGCCCAGTGATTTGAAAAAGTAACTGGAAGTAAGGGTCGGTGCCCAAGTAATGAAAATGTATGCCGGAAGTAAGGGTCGGTGCCCAATGAATTTGGAAAACGTGTACCGGAAATATGGGTCGGTGCCCAATGCTTTGAAAAAGTGCCGGAAGTATGGGTTGGTGCCTGGTGATGTAAAAAAGGGTGATGTGAAAGTTTCACCTGAAGTACGGGTTAGTGCCCAGGTAATGAAAAAAAGTGTGGTGAAAGTTTTACCGGAAGTACGGGTCGGTGCCCTTTCGAATGGAGAGACGCACCAATTTTTGGTGTTCTCTAATTTTTATCAACGAATATCTATAACAGGAGATAAAATGCAGTCGGGAGGGTCATTAGATCTCCTTCCGGGAGGGTCTAATGACCCATTTTTTGTATTTTTCTTTTCGTCTTCTTTTATTGTATTTTTTATTTTTATAACGGAAGAAAGGGACGGTACCCATTCTTACTTATCTTTTCTTTACATTTTAACAAGGATGTCTACACTTTTTCAAAACTTCATAGGCACCGTCCTTACTTTCGGCACATAAAACAAAAGACAAAAAAATCATAAAAATACAAAAAACTCATTGCACGGTAGATCTACCCCGACTTTTACTCAAAAACTCTTTCTCACAACTCACTACTTACTCAAAGGTTAAAGTCTAGGACTACACCGTACATGTTAAAGTTCCTAGCTACACCGACTTTACTCAAAACATTATTTTATACACTCACGGTCTAGATCGACCAAAAAACTCACGCACATACACAGCACAGAACTACGTACGACCTGATTCTCAAGTCGAGATACGTATGCAACCCACACTTGGATGCGGTCATAACTTCACTTTCAAACTATCTCGTATCGAGATACGTATACATACTTTCAAACTATCTCGAGTTGAGTTACGTATACATAACTATTCTCTTTCAAAACTATCTCGTGTCGAGATACGTAAATCGGCAATCGCGTGTCACGGATGCTCACGTTTAATTTATAGTATATGTATTCTACTACTTCTTACTTACGCCCCGTTACTATGAAAACTACTAAACTGGAAACCGTGTGTCACGGATGTTCGAGGGTGCCTAATACCTTCTCTCGACATAATCGAGTCACCGAACTCACTTCAAGAACTCTGGTTTTCGCACGACTATCAAGAGTCACACTTTTAAAAAGGCCCACTTTTCTCAAACTGTTCGCTGCTTTGAGCCTTTTATTTTATTTCCTTTAAAACGTCCGCGACCCTTGAAGGGACCGCCCCCCACCTTCGGGGCGGGCGCGACATATATATTTAAGACTCCACTGGGCATGTATTTTAAAAAAAAATAAAGCAAACAAAAATGCAGTATAACTATTCATTTTTTAAAAAAAATTGTTGATGTTTTTTTTTTCATTATTGTTATCATTCTTTTCATTTTAAAGTGGTAGTACATAATTTTGTTGCTGATTTTTTTTATTTTTTTATTTTTATTTTTTAATTTTATGTTTTTAAGTTATTATTGATATTTATAAATAAAAGAGTAATGCTACACTTCCTAAATTTATTTCCCAAAAGTGTTTCCCAACACATGTGGCAGTGAACCCAGTTGATGTTGATTGGTTGTGATGTAAAAGTGCTTCAACTGTGATCTCACTTCAACATCATTTGGGATGAAAATTTGGGAAGCATAGTATTACTTTAAATAAATGTTCTAATATATTTCACCTACTACTTGGACAAAAAAGTTAATGGCTTAATATTAAAAACTAAATATGTAAACTATTGTAAATTAGGCTAAAGATTATAAAACATAAATTTGAAATTTTTATAAATTTTATTATTCGAGCTGCAAATTTTTATAAAGTTTGGGCTAAACACTATAAATCTAAATCTATACAATTTGCTAATGTATATATAATTTTATCTAATGTGCGCGCGCACACAGACACTCACACAAATACACACACACACGTGTACATATATATAATGAGATAAGGGGTAAATTAGTAATCTTACACTTAAAACGTAAGTAGAGGAGAGGTAAATGTTATTTTCCAAATTAGAGGAAAGATTCCTATAATTGTCATATACTTCAAAAAAAAAAAAAAAAAAAGTTAGTATAATTTGCCCAATATTTTTCGATGGATTCCTTTAGAATATTTTAATCTTTCCATAGACTTAAAATGTAATGACCAAATTCATAACGTTAACTAACTCCACAGAGATCTTTCCAATACAGACAGTAAAATTGATTTTGGCCCTTTTGGATTTTCTGAATCCTCTCTCTTTGAACTCTCTCGCATGGACAAAGGGACCCACTTGGTACGTTCTTCATTTTGACAAATTTGATTCATCCAAATTCAAACTCAGCAATGCTCAATTTCATGATTCTGGTTAATGATTATTTGCTATTGAACAATTTTACAGGGGGAGAGAGAACACAAAAAATTGAGACTTTTTTTGGTTCATGGATGTAGTGAGAGAAAAGAAAGAAAAAAAAAATAGAAGATTAATTTTTTTTTTTGGTTAATAAAAAAAAATTAAGAAATAAAAAATTAGAAATTTAGAAATAAATTAGACAATTTGAATGTTGTGAGTAATTTCTCTTCCTTTATTCATATGTTATACGAGTTTATATTGTAGACTGTTAGGGAAAAATTGGAATCCCCATTATTAGGAATAACATTTCCTAACCTTGTCAGTTGTAAAAAATAAATAGGCACAAATATATAAGCCACCAAAAATATAATAAGTAATTTCTTTTCACCACAATTAAGCACAAACAATATAATAAAAAAAGCATCTAAGTAAGAATTAAATGACACCAAGATTTATGTGAAAAAATCCTCCAATGAAGAGGGTAAAAACCACATGGCAACTCCGAATGATTCCACTATGTGAAGTAAGGAATACAAATATTCTCTCAAATTTTTGCCCAAAAACTTGAGGGTATCCAACAAATTGAGAGTGAGTACAATGATTACCTCTTAGGATTCAAATAATCCAAAGGAATACAAGTATATAAGAACTTCTTCAAAATCTCCAATAACTTTGGTACACAAACAGCCCCTTATCAACCCTCTCAAATCTGCTCGGTCTTCTAGCCGCTCTGTGCCCACTCAAGAAACCCTCTCTGTTCTTGTGTTACCTTGCGCAGAACATGATGTGGATTCACAGCACCTCCTTTTTTTGATTCATTAGCTAAAGAATTAGCTAGCTACTAATCATGGGCCACGGCCCACATGACATGATGACTAAAACAAGGCTTTTTCAAACCAACAAAATAGCCCACTAAATGGGCTTTATCTCATGAGACACAGAATATTTATCACACGGTATGCCTAACAAATCTCCCTCTCTATACACATGAGAGGAGGGAACACCCAAACTCGACCCTTCACTTGTAATCCATTCCGGCTAAAACTTTACAAAACTTAAGCTTCTCTCTTGTCACAATCTTAGTCATCATGCCAGACGGATTCTTCTCAATATGAATTTTCTTCAATTTCATTTCTTGCTTTTCCATTACCTCACGAATCCAATGGTAACGAATATCAATATGTTTTGTACGGGAATGGTATGTGGCATTCTTGCTCAAATCCATAGCACTCTAACTATCACAATGAACCACATATTCATCTTACTTCAAATCCAACTCTTGGAGAAAGCATTTAATCCACAACATCTCTTTCCTTGCTTCAGTAGCATTGATATACTCAGCTTCAGTAGTAGATAAGGCAACACATTTTTACAACTTGAACTGCCACGAGATAGCTCCTCCTGCAACAATAAACAAGAAAACCAAAATAGACTTTCGGTCATCGATGTCCCCTGCCATATCTGAATCTGTAAACCCTTCCAAGACTGGATTTGAACCCCCAAAACAAAAACACAAACTCGAAGTTCCCTTCAAGCAACGAAGAATCCACTTGACTGCTTCCCAATGCTCCCTTCCAGGATTGGAAAGAAATCTGCTCACAACACCCACTGCAAGAGTAATGTCTGGCCTTGTACAGACCATCACATACATAAGACCCCCTACTATCGAGGAGTAAGGAACAACTGCCATTTCTTCTCTTCCTTCTCGAGTAGAGGGATACAAGCTTTTACTTAGCTTAAAGTGACTCGCAAGAGGAGTGCTAACTGGCTTAGAATCTTTCATGCTGAATTTTTCAAGCACCCGTTCAACGTATTTATCTTGTGACAACCATATCTTCTTGGCTTTCCTGTCACGAACAATCTTCATACTCAAAATCTGTTGTGCTGGGCCTAAGTCCTTCACATCAAAGGACTTGAACAACTCTCTTTTTAGCCTGCGAATCATATTAATATCTTGTCCAATAACAAGCATATCATCAACATAAAGCAAAAGGATAATAAAGTTACCATCCGGGAATTTCTGGACATAAACATTGATCTGCAGATGTTTTCTTGAACCCATGACCCACCATAAATGAATCAAAATTCCTGTACCATTGTCTCAGAGCTTGCTTAAGGTCGTAGAGACTTTTCTTCAATTTGCAGACTAAGTGCTTTTTCCCCTTAACTTCAAATCCCTCTGGTTATACCATGTAAATCTCTTCCTCCAAATCACTATGAAGGAAGACAGTTTTCACATCTAGCTGTTCAAGCTCAAGATCCATGGTAGCTACGAAACCCAAAGCCACTCGAATAGAACTCATCTTCACTATCGGTGAGAAAATCTCATCAAAATCAATGCCATACTTCTTCTCGAAGCCCTTGACAACTAAACGAGCCTTATACTTTAGTAGCTTGTCACCATTCTTCTTCAACTTGAACACCCATTTATTTCTCAACGCTTTTCTTCCCTTAGGAAGATCGACCAACTCATAAGTACTATTCTTATGCAAGGAATTCATCTTATCTTGCATAGCCTGTACCCAACAACATCTGTCTCTGTGAGTTTGAATTTACTAAAAACTCTCTGGCTCGCCCTCACCAGTAAGAAAAATATACTCAGAACTGGAATACCTGACTGACGGCCTTTGCTCTTGAGTCGATCTCCTAACTTGTGACTTGAGGTACTATAATCTCTGGTGAAGGGGGTTGTTCCCCTTGCTCAACACCCTCTGTATCTAGCATATCATCATCATCCCTAAATTATGGAACATCTATAACTGGCTCATATGTACTTCTCTTCCATCTGTGGCACCCTATGATGTGGAAGGAACTAATGTGAGGTTTGGAGCACTACTCACTCTAGACTGTGCAGGTTTCTCAAAATCTGCCAAAGTTTGATGCTCGTGAAAAATCACATCTCTATTTCTAATCACCCTTTTATTTTCTGGATCCCACAACCTATACCCGAACTCTGCATATCCATAACCAACAAAGATACATGGAGTAGCTTTATCATCAAGCTTAGATCTCTGCTCCTTAGCAACATGTACAAATACCTTACACTCAAACACCCTAAGATAAGAGGACAAAATATCGCCACTAGTCCATACCTTCTCCGGATTCTCAAAATCTAAAGGAGCTGAAGGAGACCTATTAATCAAGTAGCAAGTTGTGCGAACTGCTTCACCCAGAATGACTTAGGTGTTAGGGATATATACTAAAAGCCATGCTTTATGTAGTTGATTTATTATTCGTTTAATAAAATCAGTTAATCCATTTTTTATGAGAATCTGTGTGGGAAATGTTTGTATTATATTATTTATTTAATATTATGCATGTGTGTCTCTCATTCTATATAGTAGGTGGTTTGGTGTGTAGAGTTTGGCTTACACACGGAAGATCAAGCCATCAGATATTATAGAATGTAAGATTTTGGTTTACAGTCTTAGATGGGATTGGACACACCATTGGTGGGACTGCAGCATGGTGTTGTAGTAGGTTTGTCTTGACTACGGAAAACGGTATAGTTTCAACTCACTATGCTGGTACACTTTGTGTATTAAACGGGACTGACTGGGGGTAATTATCTTTATACTGACTTATAAGATAATTAATACCTCATGGCTATTATGAGTGCTTATGCTCTAAATCCTAAGTTAATTTGTAGACACGTACATTTGATATTTACACTTTGATCCATAAAAGGGTGAGATCCTTAAATGGGTCAATATCTCATTGGATTGGGTGGCAATATTAATTGTGTGGTGGTTATTAATTAATGATGGAATCCATGTCTCAATTTTGGGATTGATGATATCCCCTTGAGAAAGCTTATAAGTTTTGATTATGTCAAACCCTGCAGGTGGATTTTGTATCCGACATATCAGATAAGTTAAGCAGAGGATCTCAAGGAATTTTAAGAAATTAATTAAATATGATTGTCAGTAATTATATTTAATTAATGGATATCTGTAATCTAAACATGGGGAGATAATAAGCATTTAATAACATGGAGCTCGAAATATATTTTTGAGATAAGGGTAGGAGTGCAATTATAATTCTTTAGTGGTATGAATTATAATTTATGGAAATAGGAATCTGATTCAGTTCGAATTAGGGTTTCCTAATTCCATAAGGAAGTCTATTCCTTATTGACTTCTTATGGTCCCTATCGTAGCCTATATATATGCTGCTTTAGTTCTCTTCTCAGCTAGCGTTTTTCTAAAAAGAGAATTATAACTCGGAATAGAAAAGAGAGCGTAAAAGAGGGAGAGCAGAAAACAGAAAGGATTTCGAAAGAGCCCACACTCAGTTCGATATTCTGGCAGCAAAGGAATACGGTAAAAGATTGTGAGCTGTTATCGAGCCCGTGTTCTCGATTCGTCTACTACAGCAGTCCGTTTTCGCAGATTAAGGTAACCCTAGTTCCGCCCTTGTAGGGTTATTATAGTTTTCACGTAATTTTTTTTTGCAGTACCAACTTATACGCAATGTCAACGAATTCTGGGAACGCAGTTTCCTAACATTAGGCAGTTTGGCCATTCGTAACATGCATCTGACTCTCTATACATTTATGTGATTCATCCTCTCGGCCACACCATTGTGCTATGGAGTACGTGGAACTGTCCTCTCATGCCGTATACTGTGACCTGGACAATATACTTCAAGCTCTTTTAATGTGTACTCTCCCCCGTTATCAGTACACAGGCACTTTAAAGGTTTTCCTGTCTATCTTTTTACCATGGTATGGAACCTCCGAAAATGCTGAAAGACCTGGTCTTTTGTTTTAAGAAAATACACCCACACTTTACGTGAAGTATCATCAATAAAAGTAAGAAAATACTTATTTCCTCCCAAAGACTCCACCTCAATAGGACCACAAACATCAGAATAAACCATATCAAGAAACTTGGTTTTTCTTTTACTAGAAGTGTGAAAGGAAACTCTATGTTGCTTACCAAATAAGCAATAATTACAAGGGTTAAGAACTGTACATTTGGCAAAGAGAATGAGGGATTTATTTGTCAGAATCTGCAATCCTTTCTCACTCATGTGTGCCAATTTTCTATGCCACAAATTTGGTGAAGACTCATCCTCAACTACATTGAGGCCGCTTGAACACACCTTCACATGAGTCTTGTACAAAGTACAACAAAGTTCTTCCTTTTTCAACAATTAGGGACCCTTTGGTGAGTTTCCACTTTTCGCTTCCAAAATGGTTATCATAACCCATTTTATCTAGTGCAACACTAGAAATCAAATTTAATCGTAAATCAGGAACATGCCATACATCCTTCAATGTCAAAGTGCAACCCAGGCTAGTTTGAATACACACGTCACATATCCCCTCAATCTTGGGATAACTGGAATTACCCATCTTCACAATACCAAAGTCATCGGCTTTGTACAAAGTGAAGAACTCTCTCCTAGGAGTAGCATGGTAGGAGACGGCTATATCAACAACCTACTTAATATCACTATCTGTAATATGTAAGCACTCCTCATCTTCAAATGGGAGTACCACCACATCCTCAGAAACTGTAGTTGTAGTATTCTTATCTTCTAACTTTTTCTCAGTATTACCCTATTTTTGGTCTCTCTTACGAATTCAACAATTTTTGCTCGTGTGGCCTTCCTTGTTACAATAATAGCATAAAAAACTTGCTCTCGTCTATGACTTGCCTTTGCTATTCCTGGACTTACTACGATCTTTAGATCTTTTCTAAGACCCTATATTCTGATTTCTATCCCTGTTCTCCGTGACAAGAATATCCTTCCACCTTGATTTCTCATTAAACATGATATCTTTGACAATATCCAAAGTCAGCTTACCATTGGGAGCTGAATGACTCAACGATACTGTTAGGAAACTGCGTTCCCAGAATCCATTGACAGTGCATATAAGTTTGTACTACAAAAAATTACGTGAAATCTACAATAACCCTACAAGGGCGGAACTAGAATTACCTTAAACTGCTAAAATGGATTGCTGTAGTAGACGAATCGAGAACACGGGCTCGATAACAACTCACGATCTTCTACCGTATTCCTTTACTGCCAGAATATCGAACTGAGTGTGGGCTCCTTCGAAATCCTTTATGTTTCTGCTCTCTCTTTTTACGCTCTCTTTTCTATTCCGAGTTATAATACTCTTGATGGAAAACGCAAACTGAGGAGAGAGCCAAATCAACATATATATAGGCTACGATAGGGACCATAAGAAGTCAATAAGGAATAGGCTTCCTTATGGAATTAGGAAACCCTAATTCGAACTGAATCAGATTCCTATTTTCATAAATTATAATTCATACCACTAAAGAATTGTAATTGCACTCCTACCTTTATTTCAAAAATATATTTTGAGCTCCATGTTATTAAATGCTTATTATCTCCCCATATTAAGATTACAGATATCCATTAATTAAATATAATTACTGACAATCATATTTAATTAATCTCTTAAAATTCCTTGAGATCCTTTGCTTAACTTATTTGATATGTCGGATACAAAATTCACCTACAGGGTTTGACAAAATCAAAACTTATAAGCTTTCTCAAGGGGATATCATCAATCCCAAATTTGAGGCATGGATCCATCATTAATTAATATCCACCACACAATTAATATTGTTACACAATCCAATGAGATATTGACCCATTTAAGGATCTCACCCTTTTAGGGATCAAAGTGTAAATATCAAATGTACGTGTCTATAAATTAACTTAGGATTTAGAGCATAAGCACTCATAATAGTCATGAGGTATTAATTATCTTGTAAGTCAGTATAAAGATAATTACCCCAAGTCGGTCCCGTTTAATACACAAAGTGTACCAGCATGGTGAGTTGAAACTATACCGTTTCCCGCAGTCAAGACAAACCTACTACAACACCATGCTGTAGTCCTACCGATGGCGTGTCCAATCCATCTAAGATTGTAAACCAAAATCTTACATTCTACAAGATCCAATGGTCTGATCTTCCGTGTGTAAGCCGAACTCTACACATCAAACCACCTACTATGTAGAATGAAAGACACACATGCATAATATTAAATAAACAATATAATACAAATATTGCCCACACAGATTCTCATATAAATGGATTAACTGATTTTATTAAATAAATAATAAATCAACTACATAAAGAATGGCTTTTAGTCTATATCCCTAACAGATACAACTAACGTCTCATAACTGTCAGGCAAATAACTCAATAATAGCAAAGCTTGAAATTCATCATCTAAATTCATCTTCATCGTAGCCAACTGATTAACCACACTCTGAAAGTCACTCAAATGCTCGGTAACAGAATTCCCATATTTGAATTTCAAGTTCACAATCCTTTGAATCAAGAAAGCTTTGTTCTGCGCGGTCTTCCTCTCATACATAGACTAATTTTTTCTATAAACTCTGTGCATTAACTTCTTGGGCAATGTGGTGAAACACAGTGTGGTCAACTCACTGTCTAATCTGACCCACCGTCTTCTTGTTTAATTTTACCCAATCCGCAGTGGACATAGTTGTAGGCTTGGCTGCATCACCTTCAATCGGATCATACAAATCTTTACAATAGAAAATATCCTCCATTCTTGGCTTCCAAATGGCATAATTCGAAGCCGTAAGCTTAATCATCGAATGTAATGATTCCTCTATTTAATTACATAAGACAATAAATAATAATTAACCTAGTTCTGATACCACTTGTTGGGAAAAAAATTGGAATCCCCACTATTAGGAGCAGCGCTTCCTAACCTTGTCAAGTGTAAAATAAATAGGCACAAATATCCAAGCCACCAAAAATATAATAAATAATTTCCTTTCATCACAATTAACCACAAACAATATAATAACAAAGCACCCAAGCAAGAATTAAATGATACCAAGATTTATGTAGAAAAACCCTCCATTGACGAGGAAAAAAACCACAGGACAACTCCGAATGATTCCACTATGTAAAATAAGGAATAAAAACGTTCTGTCAAGTTTTTGCCCCAAAACTTGAGGGTATCCAATAAATTGAGAGTGAGTACAAGGGTTACCTCTTATGGTTCAAATAACTCAAAGGAATACAAGTATAAGAACTTCTTTAAAATCTCCAATAACTTTGGTACACAAATAACCCCTTATCAACACTCTCAAATCTGATCGGTCTACCTACCGCATAGTGCCCACTCAAGATAAACCATCTCTGTTCTTGTGTTACCTTGCGCACAACATGATGGGGATTCACAACACCTCTTTTTTTGATTGACTGCCAATGCTCTTTTCTGTGTTAAAGACAAAGCCTGGAATAATTATACTTTTGGCAATATTTTTCTTACTAAAAATAGAATTCTTGCTAGACTCAATGGGGTTCAAAAGGCCCTCAGCACCCATTTCTCTCACAATCTTTTTTGGCTGGAGAAGTCTCTCCAATCTGACTTCCAAAATATTCTCTTGAAAGAGGAAAAATTTTGGCACCAAAAATCCAGGATCAAATGGTTAGCTACAGGGGACTCAAACACTAAATACTTTCATATGTCTACCCTCGTTAGACGCAAGCATAACCGTATAGTCTCTCTGAAGGGTATGAATGGGGACTGGATTGAAGACCCGACTCTCCTCAAATCCCATGTTAGAAATTATTTTTTGGAGCTTTTTGAAGAGGAGCCGGACCCTGCTCCCCTCTGTGACTTACCTCTTTCCCAAAGAAGTCTTAATGACCGGGAACGATATTTGCTTAGCACCCCTATTTCGGATTTTGAAATTAAAAGAGCTCTCTTTGATCTTGGTCCCTCCAAAGCTCCGGGACCTGATGGTCTTAATGCGGGCTTTTACCAAAAGTTTTGGGACACTGTCTCACCCTCCATTTTGAACTTTATTAAAACTTGCTTTCGGGTTAGAGCCATCCCTTCGTCCATTAATAAAACCTTGGTGGTTCTCATCCCTAAAGTCAACAATCCGGAGTCTATTCCAGCATTAGACCCATCAGTCTATGTAATGTTTCTTACAAAATTATCACTAAAATTTTGACCAACAGATTACGCCCCTTTTTAAATAATCTTGTTGGACCCAATCAGAGTAGCTTTATTCCTAGGAGGAGTGCGAAGGATAATATCATTATAACCCAGGAAATTTTGCATACTCTAAGGAAAAAGGAAGAGTAAGAAATGGGGGATGATAATCAAAATTGATTTTGAAAAAGCTTACAATTGGGTTAGATGGGAAATTCTTACTAAAGTCCTTGAAGCCTTTAAATTCCTTGTCTCTTGGATTAATTTGATTTCTCAATGTACTACATCCACTGAGCTTGTTAACCTCTTTAATGGAACCCCTTTGGAAGGTTTCAAACCTAAGAAAGTTCTGAGACAGGGTGATCCCATATCCCCCTATCTTTTTGTTTTCTGTATGGAGATACTGGCTGATATGATTGATAAACAGGTTATTTCTAATAATTGGAAAGGTTTAAAGGCCTTCCCTAAAGGGACCCAGATCTCCCATCTTTTCTGTACTGATGATATTATTTTATTTGCTGAAGCCACTACCAATAATATGGAGATCATAAAGGAAACCCTTGACCAGTTTTGTTTATTATCTGGCCAAAAAACCAGCCATTCCAAATCTTATATTTTCTTTTCTAAAATAGCCCCAGGCATATTGTCAATGATATTACTAGAAGGAGTGGTTTCATTCAAACCCATGACCTGGGAAAATACTTGGGCATTCCTCTTATTCATGGGAGAGTTTCTAAGGCTCTTTTCAATGACACTGTTGTTAAGATCCAAAAGAAACTGTCCAATTGGAAAACTCATATGCTCTTCTTAGCTGGACGAGCCACCCTTATCAAATCCACTAATGAGGCTATTCCCAACCACTTAATGCAAACTATGCTTCTCCCTATGTCTATTTGTAATTTCCTTGATCGTATCAATCGTAACTTCCTCTGGGGAGATCAGGAAGATAAAAAGAAAATCCACTTGGTTAATTGGAAGAAAGTTTGCCGCAGTAAAGCTCAAGGAGCTCTGGGGCTTAGAAAGAGCCATGAAAATAATCTTGCTATGCTTGGTAATTTGAGTTGGGGGCTGATCACTGAGAAAAACAACATTTCGACTCAAGTTATCACTAACAAATACCTTAATGGCAACCCTCATGCTGAGTGGAAGGCCAAAAGGAATAGTTCTAATATTTGGAAAGGTATTTTGAAAACTAAAAACTACTTCAAGAAAGGTTAGTTGGTGGATTGTTGGAAATGGTAACTCTACTAACATATGGAAACATTGGTGGTGTGAAGACTCTCCCCTCCATATCAATAACATTAATGAGTAACCTCCTGATCTCCTGGTTTGGGACATTATCACTGAGGAAAGTTCTAGGAATCTTGATGCTATTCTACCCTGGCTCTCCCCAGAGGGCCAGACTGCTATTCTTAACACCCATTTACCCCTTTTCAACTCCATTGCAGATTTCCCTTCTGGGACTCACACTAGTAATAGCAAGTTTAGCCCCAAAAGTGCCTATATGGTTCTTACTCAAAATGCCTCTACTCCTATGGATCAAATTTGGAAGATGCTTTGGAAGTGGAAAATCCCCAACAAACTTCGATATTTTGCTTGGAAGTGTATCCTTGATAGACTCCCACATAAGAACTTGCTTCTTATTTGCAATATCTTTACTGATGCTTCATGTAACAGGTGCCATCATTAGAAGGAGGACTCTATTCACATCCTTAGGGACTGCCCTAAGGCACGGTCTTTTTGGACTCTTTATCTTCCTAGAGCCACTTCTAACAATAACCTTGGGCTGGATATTTCCCAATAGATCCACAGGCATATACAAGACACTTCTTTGAATCCCTCTAATCATGTGCCTCTTGATTATCTTTTTATTGCAGAGATCTGGTACCTTTGGAAGGATCGGAATAATTTTGTTTTCAATGGAAACGTTGTTCCAGTCCTCAGTATAACTATCATGGCTTACAACCTAGCTACTGATATTCAAAAGGCATTCAAGAGGGTGAATCTCCATCCTCAAAATAGGTCCAAGGATCTAATTAGGTGGTCTTTTCCCACTGTAGGAACCTACAAACTCAATACGGATGGAAGCTGTAAAGGCAACCCAAGGAAATGCAAAATCGGAGGGCTTATCCGAGATGACCAGAGAAGATGGAGAATCGGTTACTATAGATACATTGGGCACTGCACAAGCCTCCAAGCTGAAATTGAAAGTATTAGGAGGGGACTCTACTTACTTACCCAAGAAAGAATTCAAGGAGCTGAGATAGAAACTGATTCTGCCACAGCATGTCAACTGGTTTTGAAGGCAGAAGGCAACCACCCCCTAAAATGTTCTTGAAGACTGCAAGTTTTTATTCACTATATGTAAGGGTACCCTCTCACATGTTAAGAGAGGGGGGAACCAATGTACTAATCTCCTTGCTAATGTTATGGTCAACCAATCTGACCGCTTTGTTTTGTTAAATTCTCCTATTCAGGAACTTAGTAGGCCTTTGTTAGCTAACTTATCAAGAATTAGCTTCCCTAGAGGAAGCTAGCCTGTGGTCCTTTTCCTTTTAACCCAAAAAAAATTAGCTAAAGAATTAGCCAGCAACTAATCATGGGCCACGACCCACATGGCATGATGACTAAAATAAGGCTTTTTCAATGCAACGAGAAAACAACCCACTAAATAGGCTTTATCTCATGTGATATAGAATACTTATCACACGGTACACCCAACATAGATGAATGTTCCGTAAAACAGGTGTTTTACAGTATTCATTAATCTTTTGTCACATCATCAATTTTTAGTCTCAGAGAGTAAAATTGCTAGTGGACTAGTTTTTTCTTTACCATAGTCTATTCCTAGTCCTTCGATTTTTATGTTTTCCAATCTATTAAACATTTTAATGTTTTTACCCATCGATAACATATTTTTACGTTTCAATCGCACCTTTGTTCTTTCTTATTCCATAATGCTAATATATTTTGTGATAATATATCAAGGTTATGAAAACCGGACCGAATCGGGCGGCCAGACTGGTAAAACTGGGAACTGGTCCTTAAAGCGGTCTGGATTGAACCGGAATTCGTTCTTAGAAGAAAAATCGCACTAGAAATGGAAAACCGTCAGAACTGGCCGGTTGAACCGGGAATCTACAAAACCGTTTGCAGTTTACTTGAACCGAACCAGTTACCTTACTATATAAATTGAACTGAAATTAGGTTAGGCCCATTTCTTAGAATCTCATTTCCTTCAGCCCCTATGCGCAGCCCACTCCATCGACGTTCTTAGTTGTCGCCGCCACTCCATCGGTGTTCCTTCGTGCTTCCGTTGCCTCTGTCGTCGTCCCCTCTCTCTCTCTCTAAAAAACCTCACCTTTGGCTCTGTGTGCTGAATTGGTAGTTCTCGGCATCACAGTCGTCGGCTGCCGCCCCCACACTTCACTGGTCGTTGCCTTCTATCTCTTCCAGTTTGCTTTCATATGACATCATGCAAGCAATTTGAATCAATTTAAAAGGTGAGTTATGTTTCTGGGTTCTTTCCCTCTTTTCAGTTTGCTTGCATATGATATTTGAAGTTTTGATTCAGATTATTTTATTTGTTGAGAAAGAATTGATACTGATCTACTTTCCTTTTTTCATTTTGGAAAAATTGGTGAGAATGGACTTTTAGTAATTACGTTGGATAACTTTGCTCATTAAAGGGAAGAATTTGGGGAGGAATCTTACATGGGTTGATTTCATGATTGGTTTGGGTTTATAATGAGCTATTTGAGGCTATCACTTATCAGTTAAAGCTGATTGATTCTTCTAGCCTATTTAAGCATGTCTTGGAGAGGAAGTGAATAGCAATTAACAAAGAAATAGGCTATCCATTAAAAGTTAATTGATTCTTATTTTTTTGATCACAAAGTTAATTGATTCTTAAAGTCTATATAAGGTTGTTTTGTATATTTTCAAATTTTCTAACATTATTAATGATGATACCAAAATTTGGTAAGAGGTAAATAAAGCAGATGAGAGAGAGAGAGAGAGGCTGGTTTTTTGTATGTGGTTCGGCCCTGTTAATGAAGGTACCTACGTCCACGTGTGTGTCTGAGCACGTTCACTATACTGTAAAAAGCCGAGGACCTGTGGTGAACCAACAATAGTTTGGAGCTATCGTAGGTCGGCTGGGCGTGTTGGTGACCGCTATAGAGATAGTGTAGAGACTGAAAAGTTGAACCCTTTCTATGGGGGTAAGTGCTCTCCTTATAGGTGCAAGAGACCTACTCGTACATCGATAAGGAAATATAATCTAATTAGGATGTGATTGACACCAATCAAGTAAGTTTCCTAATTGTATTAGGATTGATTGACATTAATTGTGGGGGTTTTCTAATTGGATTAGGAAACAATTTGCCCTTTCCATTAGTCTTCTAGTTTGAATAGGAAACTGCCTGGAATATTTTGGGACGTGCCTTACGGGCCTGGCTTGACTGTGCCTGTATGGACCGTGTCAGTGTGGTCTTCCCGACCTATTGGTCTGGTCGTGAATAAACCGCTCGGGTAGACTAGACCGCTTAGGCTGATGCTTGTCCGATGAGTTGTGCATGATTTTACCGGGACATAGACTAGTTGCTGATTTGAACCGCTCGGTCATAAGATAGAGCTAATTTTGGGTGTATCAGCTGCCCTCTATTTCCAAGGATAGCCGGATACTATATCGGGGCAAGTTTGGAAATCTGTTTGATGCCACTTGCCACTATCTAAGTGCTCGAGGAAGCTGCCTTGGAGCTTCTGAGTCTTGTGAGTGCTCGAGAACTGGCTAAGAGTTGAGACTTAGCCTAGCTCGGAGTTTATAAGTGCTCGAGAATTGGCCAGGAGTTGAGACTCGGCCTAATTCAGAGTCTTTTGCTTCAGTTAGCTCCCAGGATGGTTATCTTCTACCCGTAAACCTTCGTCAAGGTTGTGGGCAAAAGAATTTGACCATGTTGGAAAAGCCAACCTAAAGCGTATTGCTTTAGGGTCCTTTTATGTTAACTCCCCAGGATGATTACCTTCCGCCCGGTCAACCTTTGTCAAGACTGTTGGGAGAAAAGTTTGACTATGCTGGTGGAGCCGACCTAAATCACGTTGCTTTAGGGTCTTTTTGCTCCTCTATCGTCGGCCAACCTAAGAGATTTTAGTCACCTCTATCGTCGGTTTGGACTTTAGTGGAGTTATTGCCTCTGAGTACTGTAGGCGCCCGGGTTGTCTAAGAGTTTGCCTTAGTTACCGCAAGGCCTGTATGTACCCGGTATGATTGCCTATTTAGTCTATTGTGCCTTTCTGCCCCCTAAGCTTTCGCTAAGACGAGGGTCTTATGGAGGCCAAGACTGTAGGTAACCGACCTGGAACATGGGTAGTTGCAGAGTCTTTTAAAACTTGTTATCATCAGCCACCTAGGGAGATTCGTCCCCATCGTCGGTTGGACCTAAGTGAAGCTGATGCCTCGGGCGTGACCCCGAAGTCTTTTGCCTCGGGTGTGATCCCGAGGTCTTTGGTGCCTGGGCTGGGAGCCCGAGGTCTTTTGTACCTGGATTCGGAGCCCAAGGTCTTTTGTGCCTGGGTTCGGAGCCGGAGGTCTATTGTGCCTGGGTTCGGAACCCGAGGTCTTTTATGCCTGGGTTCGAAGCCCGAGGTCTTTTGGTGTGCCTCGGGTGTGGCCTGAGGTCTTTTCAAGAGCTCTTTGGCAGTCTGCAGAGCCTCATGCAATGATCGGGCAAGTACCATTGTAGTTGGATTGGTCAAGACTGTTAGAGACAGGAGGTCGGGTCGAGATCACTGGGCTCCTGATTACTTTGAGCTGGATTCAAGGTCGGGATCACTGGATCCTGACTGCTGCGAACTAGAGGTCGGGCTGGGGCTGTCGGACTCAGATCGCTGTGAACTGGAGGTTGGGTCGGGACTGCCGGACCCTGCCTACTGTGAGCTGGAGGTCGGGTCGAGACTGCCAGACCCTGACTACTGTGAACTGGAAGAATTGTCAGAACTCCCGGGCTGATCTCGCTTTCGCTTACTTTTGGAAGACTCGTTGCTTACGCGCCCGTGGTCTTTGATCTTTAAAAGTTCGCCAGTGCCAATGCATTCAACCACCCTCTCAGTGAGTTCAACTAAGGTTTTCGGTCGGTTTCTATAAAATGACGCGGCGCACTTGGTGTGTTGAAATCCCGAGCAGAAGGCTATAATAACGACAGTTTCATCAAGATCATAGATTCCGAGCTTCTCTTGATTAAACCAGTTGGTGAATTCCTTGAGGGTCTTATAATTCCATTGTATGACTGTTAGTAGCTGCATGCCAAGCTTTGGCCATTCATGCATACCGATGAACTGGTTGATGAACTGCTTGTTGAGTTGCTTGAAACTGCGGACCGATCGGGCCTCCAAGGAGTAGAACCATCGCACGGTCGGGCCTTTCAAAGTGTTGGGGAAGGCCAGGCAATGTAGTTCATCGGAGTTGGTGGCTAGGGCCATCTGAGCCTTGTAGGTCCGGACGTGATCGACCGGGCCTCCCGAGCCGTTATAGGGATCTAGGCGAGGCTGCTTAAATTTGCACGGGATGGCAAACCTCGTGATCTGGCTAGAGAATGGTGACTATGTCTCGGTATTGGCGTGATTCTGAGTAGGGTTCTAGCCCAGCCTTTTGGCCACTCCATCAATCTGTTTCTGCAAGTCCTTGATGCGTGCCACAAAACCTTCCCGACCGGTATCCGGGCTGCAGGTCGGGTTAGTGGAGGAGGCTTCCTTCTCATAGCGGTGTGCTGTCCCCTGGGATCGGGCTTGGCTATGACTCCGGTTCATCGTGTGCCTAGGGACACCTCGGCTCTTGACCGAGTGACCCTCGACTGATTCCCGGGCCATATGCTCCTGCCTTTCCTCTCGGGTAATACGCCTACTGTTGATGTCTCTGGCTTCCTCAACACGGGATGGGTTGCCTCGGGCATGTTGTCTGGTTAAGATCGGTTCCCGACCGTACGCAACGTTCTTGGGTCATTTCTCGGCCACTGGAGGACTGCTTTGCTGGGCCAGTAGAGTTTCGATCTGTTGCTGAATTTGACGCTTGCCCTTAAAGAGTTGTGTGAGGGTCGCGGTGATTTGCTCAGATGTCATGACTGCAGCAGCCGGTGCCGGGACTGGCGGAACATCCCGGTTGGCCTGCTGTGCAGTCTTCTCACTCTTCTTCGGAGGCATGGCTATCAGCCAAGAGATTGGTTAATGAAGAACTTGTCGTTCCCACAGACGGCGCAAAGCTGATGATGCCAAAATTTGGTAAGAGGTAAATAAAGCAGATTAAAGAGAGAGAGAGAGAGAGAGAGAGAGAGAGAGAGTGTGTGTGTGGTTTTTGAGAGAGAGTGGTTTTTTGTATGTGGTTCGGCCCTGTTAATGAAGATACCTACGTCCACGTGTGTGTCTGAGCACGTTCACTATACTGTAAAAAGCCGGGGACCTGTGGTGAACCAACAACAGTTTGGAGCTATTGTAGGTCGGCCGGGCGTGTTGGTGATTGCTATAGAGGTGCTGTAGAGTCTGAAAAGTTGAATCCTTTCTATGGGGGGTGAGTAGTCTCTTTTATAGATGCAAGAGATCTACTAGTACATCGATAAGAAAATATAATCCAATTAGGATGTGATTGACACTAATCAAGTAAGTTTCCTAATTGTATTAGGATTGATTGGCATTAATTGTGGGGGTTTCCTAATTGGATTAGGAAACAATTTGCCCTTTCCATTAATCTTATAATTTGAATAAGAAACAGCCTGGAATATTCTGGGGCGTGCCTTGCGGGCTTGGCTTGACTGCGTCTGTATGGACCGTGTCAGTGTGGTCTTCCCAACCTGTTGGTCTAGTCGTGAATGAACTGCTCGGGATGGTGAGTCTCGGGTAGACTAGACCACACAGGCTGATGCTTGCCCGAGGAGTTGTGCATGATTTTACCGGGACGTGGACTGACTGCTGATTTGAACCGTTCGGTCATAGGATAAAGCCAATTTTGGGTGTATCAATTAATATATGAACGAATATATTTATTACGTTTATATGATGTCACAGTTGGATTCCGATTCACCCGACGGTTGAACCGTTGACCTGTGACCCGGTCATTTTTCCGGTTCGATGAACGGTCCAGTTTTCAAAACATTGTAATATATATTGATATAAATAATGTGTGTGTTGTGGTGGAGAGCTCTTCCCATGGTGTTATATCAATAACATTTTTGTATATGATAGTCTTAGATCTCAATATGGATCCTCTTTGAGAGACTCTCATGATCCTTTCAGATGGTTTTTTTGAACTGGACAAAATAATTACATGGATTAATGGTAAGGAAATGGGGTGACCAACTGACCGAATTTAAATGTTTAGGAGATGATGTTACAGCACTCTAATGTTTCAGGGATCATCCGTCTAGAATATAGTAAACTCATATTACAATTCTTTTTTTACAAATTTTAACTTTAAATGTTATTTAGGCATAAAAAAAAAAAAAATTTACAAGACAAAATATGAGGAGCTAATTTTTTTCCCCGATTGCTTTCTTTTCTTTTTTTTTTTTCATTACAAAAACCAAGAATCAAACTGAGTCTGAGTAGTAGTACTGGAGCTGTAAGGCTGGTGTGCTTTTGTTAGAAGGGTAGAGGAAAAAGATTAGTTACACAAGTTTATTTAAGTGAGGACAGTTGGGTCTTTTCATAACTTCTGCGAGTGAATTAATGTTGACATATTACTCAAGAATGCCATAAATTAAACTACAGTGTCCGCGGGTTATAGTCCATTGGTATAGTCTCTCTCTTTCTAGTGAGAAGGGAAAGAGTTCGAATCCTTTTAGGAGATTCTAGTTGCTCGTCTCTCAATTATTCTTTAATCAAAATGAGTAACCCTTGTTAAACTTTGCTGTGAGTCAATATAAAACTTTGGAGTTAAATTATAGTTGAAATATGTATACATGTAGGGTGTATGCGTATCCAGTTCGGATCCGGATAAGTCTAAAAAAAAAAAAAAAAATCCTACAGTCCTTGACTCCTTGTGAAGACGGCCGTAAGTGCAGGGGAGTTGGCGTAAGTACCACGAAATATTGTTTACATTATCCTGTTATCTTCAACTTATTTTAAAATTCATTTTGTACAATTTTTATTTTTTTCAAAAATAAAAGTTTTACTTTTTAAATTAATTAATTTTTTATGCAATACAAAAGTCTTACTAAAAGCAATGCTTTTAAAGGTGGATATTGAAAGTCCCACCTGACTTCCTTCCGCCCACACTATTTTAACGTGGGAAAGTTTTATTAAAAAATAAATAATAAAATTGGAAAGCATTTCTCGTGAAGAAAAAAATCTCTCATGTGGATTGGACCTTTGTTTACACCAAATGGAAAAAATGAATAATAAAATTGGAAAGATTTCTAAAACCTTTGACCGTTGCGTCTTGCGTAGGTTTCTAGAACCAATATATATATATATATAAAATAAATTAATAATAATAATTGGATGTAAAAATATAGGGATAATTACATTTTAGTCAATTTTTTTTGTATAAATTTAAAAGTCAATTTACTACTTTTTTGAAATTAAAAATTATCAATATTAATTTAAAAAATTAAAAGTCATCAATAAAATTTAAAAATATCAACTTTTGAACAGTTATTTTGTGTTCTATTCTACTTTATATTTTCAACTTTCAACTTGGTGAACTTGCACCTAGGGGTGGCTCAATACATTTTGGGGCTTTAGGCAAAAAGCTAAAATAGAGTATTTATTATATTTTTGACATTAATAATTCTATTTTAATTATAACTAAATTTAGTTATTAAAAATTCATTTTTTCTCGCCTTTTGAAACACAAATTTAGTAAAAGTTTTATGATTAAGTTTTGTTTTAAATGTCATTTTCAATCAATAACATGGCTATTTTTATTTAATCTCTCATGTGACATAGTTGATCTTAGGAAAAATCTTCTTAGTTTTAGTTTTGAAATTCTTCTTTTTGCGGAAGCGATTGTTACGGGCATTATTAATATGCTTTTTTAAACAATTAATTAATGCATTTGGAAAAGAATCTAATATTTTTAGTAAACTTTAACATTTCAGTTGGTGAGTTAATTATTAATTGTAAAGTTTCTCTTAAGATATTAGTTACAAAATCATATACGAATACTTGGTCTGGCATCCTATTATGTAGGTGGTATCCCGAGATTGAAAAGATCGAAGTCCTCTCGGAACACACAAAACAAAGATATGAGCTGGGTAAAGAGAAATGAAAAAGATATATGCTTATTTTTTTTTTTTGGATAAATTAGGTCAAAATTCTTAATTAAAGCAAGAAAAAGTTCAAAGAAACCGATTTTTTTTAGCATTAGTCAAAAGTCCCTCTCACAATTTTCGTTGATTAAAGCCCAAGCGTGCCCCACGCGCGTGGCCAAGCATAACCCCAAACATTCCAGCCACTCATTTCAAAAACACAGTGTGAGTGACTGTACTATAGCATAGCCCCAAACACAGTGGCTATACTATAGCATTTCTCATTTCAAAAAATATTTCAAAACTTTAACACTCCATAATTTTTGATCTACAACTTCATTTGTTTACAAATTTTATACCGTTGGAAACGTGTCGACGTTACGAGATCTACAAAATTAGTACCATTGTTGATATGTTTTGAGCAATTTTTTTTTTTAAATTTGAAGAAATTTTGAAAAAAAATAGAGTTTTCTGAAATTTTACAAAAGTTGTTTTGTGAAATTTCACAAAATAATTTTCACAAAAACAAAGTTTTGTAAAAAATTTGAAGAAATTTTGAAAAAAATTATGAAATTTGACAATTTCACAAAATAACTTTGTCAAAATTGTTGAAAATAATTTTGTAAAATTTTCACACAAGGCATGTAAAATTTTGATTTTTTTTTTGCTCAAAACATATCAACAATGGTACTAGTTTTGTAACTCTCATCGACACGATTCCAACGATATAAAATTTGAGAAAAATGGAGTTGTATGTCCAAAGTTATGGAGGCTTAAAGTTGTAAAATATTTTTTGAATTTATAATATCATACGGTACAGTGCTCATAACGTATGAGCGACTGTAAAAGCATGAGTGCATGAAAAGTTGGACGGGAGTGGGGAAATGTGGAAAATATTTAGGTGTATGTCAATTTTGTCCTTTTGTCAAAGATAATAGACTTTTGATTGATATTGAAGGTACTTTTTAACAAGGGATATATCTCTAACTGTTCAATCAAATATGTTACAAAATTTCACATAATTAAAAATATGTGGTGAGGGATATTTTACTAAAATATTAAACAGGGTGGACTTACGTCCTCGTTTAATCCTCCTGATTATTTGAGAATGAAATTCCGTTTGGCAAACAAATTTTTTTAAAATAAATCATTTTCATAATTCTTAAAGAAATTGAAAATATTGAGCAAGTTAAAAGTAAAAAATTGAAGTTTTTTTTTAAAATGATGATTATATATATATATATAGTTAGGCTCTAGTGTGCACTGGGTGAACGCATTGGGCTTTTAAGCCTAAATATTCTACGGAGCGCTCCACTGACCCACGCACCATTCCGCCGCTCCGCTGACCCGTGGATTTTTTAAGTTTAAAAGCTCAGTGTGTTCACCCAATACGCACTGGAGCCGAACTCACATATATATATATATATATAATTGAAGTTGCAATAATAAACAAAAAACAACTTCTAAAAATCTGTACAAAAGTATAATCTTTTTCAAGATCTCTAATTTCCATACAAATTCCAAATGAACTCTAAATACAAGAGAACGATTTGTGAGATTTTCCATTACAGAATTCTCATGGTGTGGAATATATTGGTGAGGATAATACTTATAAACTTTTGATCATGATTTAAGATGTTATTAGTTTATCTACGTATTACATATATGACACACACACACATTCATACCCATAGAGCAATTACACTTCAAGATTTAAAAAAAAAAAAAAACTAGCCAAAGTCTTTTCTATTGGTTAATATGATTCAAAAGACATGAAAAATATGTGTTGAAAATCTCCAACTTCCATTGTGTATAATAAAGTAAGGGTGTGTTTGATAATCCAATTAAGTGGTGAAAATAAAAATTTTTAGCACTTAATTTTTTTTTCAGTTCGTTGGATAATATATCACTTAATTGAAAAAGCAGCCAAAAATCCACTGGAAACGTTAAGTGAAAATTTTCTACTGAAAATAATTACTGAATACAGTCTATTTTAATTTTTAAAACACTGTTTTTAGTAGGGACAGTTAGAGATATATCTCTTGTCAGCTAAAAATTTAACAAAAAGTACCTTCAATACCTACATTTAATCAAAAGTCCCTTATCTTTGACAAAAGGACAAAATTGATATGCACCCAAATATTTCCCACATTTTCCCTACTCCAGCCCAACTTTTCACTCGCTCATGCTTTTGCAGCCGCTCATACGGTATGAGTACTGTTTTGCAACTTTAAACCTCCATAACTTTTGACATACAACTCTATTTTTCTCAAATTTTATATAGTTGGAATCGTGTCGATGAAAGTTATAAAACTAGTATCATTGTTGATATGTTTTGAGCAAAAAAAATAATAAATAAAAATTTTATATGCCTTATGTGAAAATTTCACAAAATTATTTTCAAAAATTTTGACAAAGTTATTTTGTGAAATTGTCAAATTTCAAAAACTTTGTTTTTTTTTTTTCAAAATTTCTTCAAATTTGACAAAACTTTTTTTGTAAAATTTCACAAATTTGTGAAATTATTAAAATTTCAAAAAAACTTTTTTTTTTCTTCAAAATTTCTTCAAATTTCACGTAACTATTCATTTGGTAATTGTCTTTTACCCTTTTTGCAAATTTTCAAAAAGTTATGATGATTATGTCCTCAAGACATATTCCTACAATTTGTTATTTTCACGTACTAATATTTATAGTCCAGTCAAGAGTTTCATTCCCATTCCTTTTCCTCAGTATACTAATATCATTTTTGATATTTCAGCAATGTCCAAGGGAAAAGAAAAAAAATTGTTGCTACGGATAAACATCCAAGGCAAGATTTTACCTTTGCCCCTATTCATGGTCGATCAGTCTGATGGTCAGTCATCCCCAGTCATTTTGCAATCAGTTCTATTCCCCATGAATAGATATCCAGGTATGACATGTGATTTATCTGAAAAATCCGTGGTCATCCTCGATAATTTATATTCAGCCTTTAAAAAGAGTCATGAAAGACTATTTAACAAATCAATGCGGGCAGTAGAATTTCAGTTAAGGGCATTTGAGCTCCAAAAGGAGACCAAACCCAGTAAAACCCAAAGAAAGGACTCTTTGTTTATCAAGGAGTGTTTTGCTTTCCTTGGGGGGGGGGGGGGGGGGGAGGAATCATCACCTCCCAATACTCAAATATTTTCTAAATTACAAATTCATTTTGCTAGTCAAAATAATTTATGGCCTGAAAGCATAATCCAGCAGGATTATCATTTTAATCTCCAAGCCATATCTTTTTCAAACAAAGTCAAAACTCTTTTAAGAGATAAATTCAGTCAGTTATTTTCCCATAATGCTGATCTTATGAGTCAATTTGAACCCACCTTATCTGCTGATTACAAGTCATGGTTAGATTTTTACCAGCTACTCCACCAGTCAACTTTTCCACAAATTCCCAATATCCCAAATGGATTTATCTGCACTGAAAAATTCAATTGTGGAGAAATCTACAGAGTTGTTCGCCTTGAGTCTCAAGACCCACAAGTCATTTCTGAAATCTTTGAAAAAGGATTTCTAAAAATTTTAGTAGTCACCTCTTTTAGACAACTCCAGTTACTTCCAAAGATAATTCGCAACACAGTCAAAGATTATGCTAAAAGAGTTGATAACATAAGATTTGGTTATTTGGCAATTCTTGGATTCACCTCAGCTAATCCTGAATGGATCCCTCCTTTTTATGATCTTTATCCTTCAGTCCATTTAGTACGAATATTTGGAGCCAATGCGTGGAATTGCACTCATATTAACATACCTGATCTTGAAACCCAGTTTAGTCATTCAATACCAGCAAGTAACTCATTTCTTAACCATTGTAAAAGAAGAGCCAAAGCTCTTAACACTATTCGAATGAAACTTTCTGACAGAAATTGGTTTACTTTGAGTAGAACCAAAAGAATAGTAATCCAGTCATGCAATCCAAGAAAAGATCCATGAATCTCAAAGATTGACAATGGTCACTTTTCATATGATGATATTGGAAAAGAAATTTCTGATATCAATATCCAGTCAGAAGAACACCAGTTTTGGTATCCAAAGTTTGAAGAACCAAGGGACATTATTTACAATGAATTTCATATGCTCCGAAGTTATAATGGTGATTGGTTTCCTCACTACCACAGTGACCCTGATGATGATTACCCATTGGATGAAGATGCAGAAGCCAACATCATCAATGCAATGGAAGGATAAGGCATCCAATGCCTACAGTAAAGGTTCCAATGCATTTGAGTAAAAAGAACAGTATTATCCATGGTTAATGCAAAAGTTTCCTGGTGAAACTCCCATTAACACTGGTAAATACTACAGTAAAAAGGACTAGTCAAATCAGCCTTTCGGCCACAGTAACCGACAGGCTTTTTAAGATTTCGCGTGACTAAACAGTAACAGACAAAACACTGTTTACCCACAGTAACCCCATGTGAAGAGCCAGTTATCCAAAAAGTGCTTTACAGCTCATTGCCATTCACGAGCTCTACAGGACCATTTGGAAGGCTATAAGTAAACCCCTCAGCATCCAGTTACAGACAGGCTCTCTTGGAGACTTTCTTGAAGACTTCTAAGACTCTTTTAAAGACTTCTTTGAGTTTTCTTTTGAGTGAAAGTGAGATTCTTATTTGTAATTATTCAGTTCATTAATACTTGATGTATACACTGAGCACTTCAGTGATCCATTCCCAGTAATCCAATCTGTAAGTTTCAGTTATTTGTCTTCTTTATTTATTTGTGTCTTTCTTCTTCAGTCTTTGCTACTCTGAAGATAGTTTATCCCAAAACATCAGTACCATTAGTAAAACTGGTATTCCCATAGAAGAAGATTTAAGTGATAATATAAGTTTAATAGAAGCACAATTTGCTGATTTAGAATTAAAAAGAATAAACCAATCCTATAGATCACAAGTCACACCCACTACTCTTACCAAAAATTGGTACTCGAGACCTACACCTCCTGACCTCCAATTCGAAGAAAGAAACATTCAAAATCAATTTTCAGTTTCTGCTGATAAATTATATGAATGGAATATTGATGGATTATCTGAACAAGAAATCCTGAAAAAGTTAACCCATATGACCATGGTAGCTAACAGTTACATAACCAATCATGATATAAGTCAAACCGAAATAGTTGATTTATTTATTACAGGATTTAGTGGAATGCTTAAATCTTGGTGGGAAAGGCATCTCACTGAAGAATCTAGAGAAAAAATTAGATATGCTGTTCAACAAGATGATGATGGAAATCCCATTTTTGATGAAAAAGTAGGACGTGGTGTTCCTGACGGAGTTAATACATTATTATAAACTATAGTCAAACATTTTGTTGGAACCCCTAATAATGTAACTGCTAGAATCCATGACCAGTTAAGTAATTTAACTTGTCCCACTCTAAGTGATTTTAGGTGGTATAAAGATGTTTTCATATCTAGAGTCATGCTCAGAGATGACAGTAATGAACCATTTTGGAAAGAAAAATTCATAAATGGTTTACCAAGTTTATTTGCACATAAAATTAGAGAAGTGCTTAGTAATGATAAAGGAATTATAGATTACAATAATTTAACATATGGTGAAATAGTCAGTACAATCCAAAGTGAAGGATTAAGAATGTGTATAGACATAAAAATCAGTAATCAATCCAAAAATGATAAACAAAAAGCTAAATATGAGTTAGGTAATTTTTGTGAACAACATGGTTTGCCACCTATAGCCCCTTCTAGGCAAAATAGGATCAACCATAGGAAACACATAAAAAGAAAAGATTCAAAAGACCCATTTTATGCTAAGCCTAATAACACTAGTAACAAACCTAACAATACTAATAACAATAAAACCAAAGATCCTAAGAGTAAAGGACAAACTAGTAATAACAAAAGTAATATCAAATGTTACAAATGTGGTAAATTTGGTCATTATTCTACAGAATGTAAAGTCAAAACCCAAGTTAAATCTTTAGGATTATCTGAAGAAGTCACAGAAAATATTTACAAAATTTTAGAGTTAAGAAATACTGATTCTGAACAATCAGATAATGAATTTAGTTCATCACCTTATGAGTCTAGTAAAGAACATTCTGATTCTCCTGATATAATGTTAGGATGTCAAGATGAGTGTTGTAAAAATAAGACAGTTAATGTATTAACCAAAAGCAATTCATTAAGTTTAATGTTAGAAATTTGGCATATAGTCACACTTCCTTATATTAGAGATTTTTACCAAGTTAGACCCATTATTAGACCCATTCCCATTATGCCCAAATTCTACCAAGTAATTATTCATTTGGTAACTGTATTTTACCCTTTTTGCAAATTTTCAAAAAGTTATGATGATTATGTCCTCAAGACATATTCCTACAATTTGTTATTTTCACGTACTAATATTTATAGTCCAGTCAAGAGTTTCATTCCCATTCCTTTTCCTTAGTATACTAATATCATTTTTGATATTTCAGCAATGTCCAAGGGAAAAGAAAAAATTGTTGCTACGGATAAACATCCAAGGCAAGATTTTACCTTTGCCCCTATTCATGGTCGATCAGTCTGATGGTCAGTCATCCCCAGTCATTTTGCAATCAGTTCTAGTCCCCATGAATAGATATCCAGGTATGACATGTGATTTATCTGAAAAATCCGTGGTCATCCTCGATAATTTATATTCAGCCTTTAAAAAGAGTCATGAAAGACTATTTAACAAATCAATGCGGGCAGTAGAATTTCAGTTAAGGGCACTTGAGCTCCAAAAGGAGACCAAACCCAGTAAAACCCAAAGAAAGGACTCTTTGTTTATCAAGGAGTGTTTTGCTTTCCTTGGGGGGGAGGAATCATCACCTCCCAATACTCAAATATTTTCTAAATTACAAATTCAATTTGCTAGTCAAAATAGTTTTGTGAAATTCCACAAAACTCTATTTTTTTTTTCAAAATTTCTTCAAATTAAAAAAAGTATTTTTATTTTGTGACAAAAGGGAATGAGCGCAAAAGTATGCCGTCTCAAACGATTTTTTTATTATCTCAAGCTAGCAATTGGCTAGACAGTGGTACAATGTGTGTACATTAAACGATCCAAGAAAAGTGTTCTAATTCTTTATATACTGATGACATCCTGAAAGCTGGGGATGAGATGAGTTCCATTGTCGCCACTTGAGAGTGGTTGTCCTCTCAGTTTGAGATTGAGGACATGGGTGATTCCAACTATATGTTGGAAGTTTAGAGTGTGAAATATTGTTTCAGAAGCTACTCTGCTTGTCTCGAGGGACTTACAAGATGTAGGTTGTTGAACGTTTTCACATGAAAAATTGAAAACCCATAGACTTCCCATTTTTTGAGGACTCACCTTGATCTTAGATCAATGTCTTAAGAATAATGAGAAGAGGAAACAAATGTCCAGTTTACCATATGCGTCCGCAATAGGGAATCTGAAGTATGCTAATTATGTGTGTACTCGGTCAGATGTCTGCTATGCGGAGGTTTAATTAGTCATTACCATAGCAACCATGGTCCTGTCACTAGAGAGTAGTGAAGAGTATGTTGCAATATGTTCGCAGGAGTACTGTGGACATGGTCTTATGTTGTCCACGATGGAATCATAATATGTGGTGTGCTCTGCAGCTGTTAGAGAAGCTGTTTTAGTTGAAGAGTTTTTGCAGTGGCTAGGCTTTTTATCTCATAGTGATGAGGTTGTGCTCATCGAAGGTGATAGCACGTAAGCCTAAGCATATGCAAAAGATTTCAAAAACCATTCTAGCACGTGTCACATTTGAGATGTGGTTTACGCAAAGGGAAGTTATCTTAAAGCACATCTCCATTGGGGGATTTGATGTGCTTAGACATTTTATTGTGGTATTGACATTATTATTCAAGTTTTATTATTAGTTAATAATAAACTAATTGGTTTCCATACATATATGTTTGTTATATGAATGGAATGAATGCACATTTCTTAGATGTCACTGGGCTTGAATTGACCTGCTCACGCGGGTGATTCACCTTGGCACTGAGATAGCGAACTAGGACATGCGTGTCCATGGCGCTTAGATGGCGAGCAAGATGAGACATTTGTGTTCATGGCGCTTAGATAACAAGCTAGGACATATGTGTCCATAGCGCTTAGAAAGCGAGCTTGAACACTTATATTTACGCAGTATAAGGATAACGAGCTAGATATAAATCCTATTATTTCTATATGTCGCCTTAGATGGATCTAAGATGAGACCTTTATATTTGGTCGAGCATAGAGATATCCCACGACTCTATGTAGCCTGTTAACAGCCGAATATGAGTTTTCAGACGAGCGCTAAGAGAAGTGACTGTGCTAAGAGACTTAGGTTAGACGTTTTGTGTAACGTCTAGACTAAGATTCGTATGGCGTTACTTGTTTTTCCAAACACAGAGTGACATGCCCATTTTGATGGAAGAACGCCATAGCATACATATCATATTGTATGTGCTTTCGCGATCGACTGTGGAGCAGTGAATGGATTCCTCTTCATTGATGTGTGAGCCATGTAGCATATCCAAGATATTGGTTATCCTACAAACTGATTGCCTTTACGACTTGAGACTATGTCATGAAGAGGACGCTTGATGACAGCTACTTTAGCATGCTATCCTACGACGATGAGATAATTCCGTTCTATGGGGTGTGTCTGGGCAAGCGGTCAAGTTAGTCAGATTGACATATGGGCTTAGGGAAGACCATTTAATAACACACCATATTTTTGTGACTCATTAGCAGGCCTGCGACAATCGTAATTGTTACTGATATGTCATAAGTACATTATATTGAGGTGGTGCAGTAATTCTTTTCACTGAGGGATTGAGAATGTTGTGTTTGGTGTGGTTGAATCGTCTAAGGCATACACGAGAAGCTTCCGAGTGATGTGTCTTGCTGGTTATGGTGATGATTTGGCAGTACACTCCTGTCGCTGTATTTTCTTTCGTAAGGTCGCACGTTCTATTTCCCTGTATGAAGAGATGAGAAGTTCCGTTGTGTTGAGAGATTAGTTTTAGAACTAACCCTATGTGGGTGAGTGGGAGATGTTACACATATTGTGGTCGGGCCATACCGACACCCACATGTTATTGGAATGGGTCCAATAAGACCTGGCTTGGACTCCAAGTAACGGGCTTTGGAGTCCTAAGCTTGTTAGGTTTTCATGTGCCTATATATATGCATATATATCACATGGGAAACCTTAGAGACAGAATATTTGAGCAGCCTCTCTCTCTCCTTCTCTCTCTCTCTCTCTCACGGTTCATCTCTCTCTTGGCCATCACCAAAGGAGTTATGGGATTTAGCGCGTGATTGTCATGGGGATGGCTCAAGAAGCGTCCTCTACGACCTAGGCGATACATAAGAGAGTACACGGAGGCAACATGGAACAGCAGTTCGTGGGTGAAGACGCCGGGCTCGTAACAACACCGTTCGGCGATCCGTCGGGCTATTCCGCTAGGTAACGAACCTATACCCAACTCGTATACTTGCGTGCATATTTATCTACAGTTAGCTTGTTGCAGATGCGAAACCAGGGATCGGCCCAAAACATGAAAATCTGGTCGACTTGGATAGGCCGATTTGATTACAATAATTCTCTTCACACCCTTAACTATAACAAATTGATATCACTTTAACTTTCTTTAAGTTTTCAAAAAGACTTTCATTTGACATTCAATTCAATCTTATGGTAAAGCCAACTTTGATTGTACATGGCCAAACAGAAAAAAAATAAAAAAAATAAAAAAAATAAAATAAAATCTTACATTGTTTCTGATGATGAGATTGTGGGATGAGATTGTGATTAATATCTTGAGACTGCAAATTTGAGTCTTCTTTTAAAGTGTGTGTTAGTTGTGAGTATTTGCAATTATTCCGAGCATGTCTTATAGTCACATAATCAAAGGAGCTGTTGTCAAAAGGGTCGAAAAAAGGAAACAATTTCGTAATATTAGAGCATCTCTCGAATGATATATAGGTGCAATTTTATTCATGCCTATGCTATGTATATTTTTAATTATGTAATAAAATTTTTATTATTAATTTTTAAAACGTAAAGACTGATATATGGTCATGCTGATATACCAAATTATAATACAACACTCAAAAATCAACACTCTAATGAGTGTGCTACAGCATGTCATGCCAAATTATAATACAACATCAAAAATCAACACTCTAATGAGTGTGTTATAGCATGTCATGCCAAATTTGACATAAGATATAGGCACACTATTAGAGTAGTGTTTTTAAAAGTTTAAATCTCTTTAGGTAGAAGTAAGGGAGACAATTTCTTTAAAGTGGGATATGGTAATGGCCCCCCTTTAGTGTGCGTGTGTTACTAACACTAACAACCAATCCCACTCATATTATAGAGGTGATTCGTTTTTCAGACACTAAACCCAAAAAAAAAAAAAATAAATAAAATAAAAAACAAAAACAAAAAGTTTAATTTTGTATCATAAAGAATAAAATTCAACTCTTTAATTTTCTCTCTCCTTACTCCTCGCTGTCATCGGTGGCCTCTTTGCCATGCACCCTTGACCATGGAGTTTAGAACTATCCAAGAATTGAATTTGATGATGACATTTAAATAAAATTCAACTCTCTAATTTTCTCTGCCGTACTCTTTCACGAAAGCCTGACAGATGAATCATCAAGCATTGTAGGAAAAGGAAAATGCTTCTGTGTAGTTAGTATAGTACAGTTCGTACTGTGTTATTCATAGTTTGTATAGTAAAATTGCTTTTATAAAAGCAATTTTAAAAAATTGGGCAGTTTTCTTGTGCAAACTGTGAGTAGCACAGTGCGAGTTCGCACTGTGCTTACTGCACAGAAGCACTGTCCGTAGGAAAAGATTTTTTTTTTTCCTTTTCTTTTTTTCTTTTTGTCTTTCTCATAGTACAGAAATCAATAATGATAATTAGGCTTAAATGCAAACTTTATATTTTGTTTTAGGTTTTGTAGTTTCAATCACATTAATTTAGTCTTTGAAATTTTTAAATAAAAGCAATGTAGTCCAATGTCCAATTTTATGAGAAAATTTGATTATCTTTTAGTCTCATGCTTTGCACTATCACAGACCCACACTTTTTAGGGGTAAAAATGGAACCCCAACAATCTTCACACCTGATTATATGTGTAATAGTGTGTAGCAGTATGTTTACTTTGTCAAATTCTCTAGCAGAATGAGATATTTGGACTATATTGCTCTATTTAAAATTTTATAGACTAAATTGACACAATTAAAACTACATGAATTAAAATGAAACAAGAGTCAAAACTTCAAGGGCATATTTTATAACTAAACATATTATTTATTATGTTTAGCAAGAGAAAACTCCAAAAGGAGGGATAGACATTAAATAGTGAGTTTATTTAATACCTTATGAATAAAATATCATCGTCAATTTAAAAATACGTAGAAGGAAGTTGCTTATAAAGTACCGCACTAAAATGCATCTTTAAAATAGCTAAAAATGAAACGAAAAACGTAGAAGTTGCTTATAAAGTACCGCACTAAAATGCATCTTTAATATAGTTGAAAATGAAACGGAAAACGTAATTACAGTTATTGACAATACATTCCAAAGATGTTATTCTTTTTTTTTTTTTTTGAGAAGAACCAAAGATGTTATTCTAAACATGCCCCATTGGTGCATTTTTAGGCAATTTTGTGTTATTTTAAAATGGGATTAGTTCGCGTATACAAATGTGTCTATTTCACACACAAATTATCAAATAATATCTCAGAACATAACGAAATAATATCTCATAACATAACCAAAAATACCCGAAGAAAAGTACTAAAATTGTACGAAGACATTAAAAGACACTTGATTGCACCCCAAATATGTTTTTTACACTGAACCAAAAAAAAAAATGTTTTTACACCGTTATATATACAAAGGCCAAAGGTGGGTGGGTGGATTGTAGCCCCCCAAATTGTTTGTAAATTTTATTTATTTCTTCTTTTATATGGAGAAAATAAAATTATATATAATATGTGCACCGTGCACGGCCCTCCCAAATTTTACAAAAACTGAAATTATGTCTAATATATTAGTCAAATTATAATTTAAGCCACCTAAAATATTTGTCCTACGAAAAAAAATATACACTCACACACACACACATATATATATATATATATTTGTCCTATCATCTTTTCTTGTCACTTCTCAATTTAGCCCAAACTAAATTATTTTACCACTAATCAAACTTTACAAATAATATTAAGCAATCAACATTTTTTTGATAGATGGAACCAAAAGTTTCACTTCGGAGGCTGCCCTCGAATCCCTTTATAGGCCTACTAGTAAATACACATTCATCGTATCCTAGTCCCTAATAAAATTTTTTGGCTCTACCTTTGGTTATATATATCAAATTGAAATACAAAAATTCAACTCTTTAAATGTCTGAAGCTGGAGAAAATATAAGTAACAGTGAAACTACGTTATCTTGTGTGTGTGGTGTCACTAATTATTTAGATTCTTAGAAGAAATTATTTAATGTGATGATTACACCACGTAAAAATATTGACATGATGTGGTAATTTAAAATTTTTTTTTGAAAGATAGTGGATTCACATGATTATACCCAATAGTATCTGAGTGAACAAATTTTGGGTTCGTAGAAATACTTTCATGAGTAATATTAGATGCACTTCTAAATGCACAATTAAATGCACAATTCTGTTTAAAAATATTGAACCTCGTGCTGAAAAGTCTATACACAAAAAAAGGCGTGCAAAATGTGCAAACTTTTCAGCACGAAGTTCAATATTTTTATGCTTTACCATGATGCGTCATTCACTTCAGAGCGAGTTTTGAGTTGACTCACGAGTTTGCCAAGTCACCACCACGCCGACTTTCACGCCCTCTCTCTGATGTGTGATAATTATTCCGCTGTTTGTGTGGAAGTGGAACAATAATACACTCCTCTGCCCTACTGAGCAAAAAAAATAATATAAAAAGTAATACTATGTGTACATAAAATATACATATAAAATTTGAGACATAAATTTATGGGATCCATCCTTTATACGAAAATGAATGACTAATCGCTGCACACATACACTCCTCTGCCCCTCCTCGGTTTCTCCGCCTCGTTCTGCAGATAACGATACACACACACACATACTCGTAAATTCATCTCATTTTATCCCTCAATTTCTCAATCAAAATCGGGCATTGTTAGATTGGGCGATGGTGTTTGGCCGTCCACGGGTGGTGGTGTTGAAGAGCAACTCTCCAGTGACTGTGGAGATTCAGGGGTGCCGTAACTTCGCACCAGAGGGTAATCACGAGCTTCGCATCCGATTGGAACCTTACGAAAGCATTGAAATCCTTGCGAAGAAGTTCGATTGTGGGCGTAGGGGTTCGACGGTTAAGATCTTCGTGAACGGTGTCCCAGTTCCTACCGCTTTGATTCCGCAAACCTTTCTTCACTATGTGAAGATCGTGTTCTACGTTGATGATTACGGATTGATTGTCAAAGGCGTCTGGCCCAAATTCACTGATCTTTGCCGAATCCAGTTCCCCTCTCTCTCTCTCTCACACACTATATATATGTATATATATATATATATTGTAGTAGTATATAGATCCAAATCATATTTCTCATTAGAATGTCAAATATAAAACATGTGCATAATATGTTAAATCAGTTGAGGATACTAAATAAGGGTTTGTTTGGTTCATGGATTTTGTTGAAGCTTCCTATACATTGTTGGTCCATTTTTAAACAATTTAAGTTTTTGGAGTAGTTGGTAACTTAACAGATTTCATGAGGGAAAATAAAGGGGAAAGAAAAACAAAATGGAAAACTGGTTCCTTTTAATTTACGGATGGAATGGGACTAGTGTGTTGGATCATATTTTCCTTTTTCTTTAATCTTTTTCCCTCACAAAGTCCATGAACCAAGCAAAGCCTAAATATTTGATTGCTAAAATTAACTGGTGGGTAATTCTCTACATGTACCTTCCTTGTTCTTGTAACTCTATCCCTACAATTGTCAATAAAGCTCCAATTTAGTTTTTTCTACATCTATATAGGTGTATACGTGTATACATATATTATGTAATTAGTTTGTGATGTATTGGTGTTAGGGGCTTCGGATTTCTCGGACGCAACTATACTGGGAGGCCAGAGGAAACTATTGAATAAAACTTTGGGTGAGTGTGCATTCTTCATCATCTTGTGAGTGTTAGATCTGTGCTGTGATTTCAATATACTGGGTCATGATGAGTTTGTTACTGCATCAGTAGCATTCCATTTGGATTGAGAGGAGTTGAGGGAAGAGAAGAAAAGAGAAAGTTGAGTTGAGTTTTCTCCACCATGTTTAGATGCCCGATAGAGAAGAGACTGTTTGGATGTCCAATAGAGAAGAGAAAGGGAAAGCTACATTTTCTCCAGCCTGTTTAGATGTCCAATAGACAAGAGAAGAGAAGAGAAGCGTAAGCTGAGTTTTCTCCACCATTTTTAGATTTGCAATAGAGAAGAGAAGAGAAGAGAAGCGAAACATTATTGGTCTTTTAGATAGTGTTTTATTTTGATTCTCTTCTTTTCTCTCAGGAATCTATCTGATTTGGAGAGAAATAAAAGTGGGCTCTTTTCTCTCCACTTTCTCCAATCTATCTCTCGATTTCTCTTCTCTTCTCTCTTCTGTCCCCACTTAACTTCCCAAATAATTGTGACATAGATGATTTGGGTCCTACATTCCGTGGGTATTCTTCTCTTTTGGACTTCAGTTGCTGATGTTTTTATATATGGTGTTGAATTGGTAGGTTTATGTGATATAGGGGTTGATTGGTAGCGGACTTGAGTTAACTTTTAATTCCAGTTTTCTATATAACCAAAATTGTGTTTTACAACTTTAATAGGTACAAGGAAAATGAATCCTTTAGTGAGAAACTATGTGAAAATGGATCCTGTAGGAAAATCAATCCTATTCACACCGTTGAACTTGTTGAAAATAACAAAATCAATTCTAGGAACAATCGTTGAACAAGCAACATTCTTGAATTTCTTGAAACTTGAACAATAGTATGCCCACTTGTTGCAATCCCTTTTGACTTCACAATGCTGTCTCCAAAGTTCTTTCTGAACCTGCACAATTATAATAGTACCATTACCATGTGTCCTCTCTCTTTGACCTCTGCTTATCATAGTGTTAGATTCAACCTTGGCCTTCTATATAAAATTTTATGAACTTGTGGTGGTTGTGGATCACGAGAATCGTTCGGGATGATGTAAAAAGAATGAAGATCTTATTTGGAGACCAGGGACTACATATGTCACGACTTCCACTATGCAGTATGCACTTGCACATAATTAGACATCTCTTTTCCACTATATCATAGACCAGAGGCATGTTAAATTCAAGACCAACATCAAATTCCATCACTTCTGTAGTTGCTATTGCATATTCTTTGGTTTCGTCTTTATCCTGATCTTGTTGAATGATAAGTGAAGTTCCCTAGATTGGGCCAAACTTGTCAAATGAATGAATTCTACCCTTTATAATTGGTCACCCATTAGTTTCAAAAGGTTTCGATTCTCTTCCTTTTGTTGCAACACCATGCGCACACACTTGTGATTTTCAGTCATTGTGAAGAAGGAATTTTGATGCATTGAATTGTTCGAGTGGGGCTGAATGTGCTGTTTTTGCACCCAATTTTCAATGTTTGAGCCCTTTAGATGTTGCTTTTTCAGGTTGAGGTTCCACTTTTCTGAAATTGTAGAATATTATGTTTTGTTTTAGTCTCTAAAGTAACATGAAATGCTGTTCCACATACTAGAGTTGGTGGTTGTGTAATTCCTACCTCATATCAGCAGCACTTAAGCCAGCCTTGGATCAAGCGAGCATCATACATGGGTTTACAACAACAACTTGACTTAGGAAGTTGAAGTCGTCAAATTTTGGTTATAACTTGTATTCTTCTATTAACATGCTGCCATGTTTACAAAATTGCAAGTTGTATATACAAATTATCATGATAGTTTGCGAGGATATGCTTCTCTTTGAACTAAGCTTTCATCTCTTGTTATGTGCTTATTGGCAGTTGACCTGATCAGTAACATTTCCTTTAGCACAGTTCACCATATTTCTTCCCTTTCAATGAACTTCATCTTTTCAAACCTCAGCCTTCGGTGCCATTTTCTTTATATTTTATTGAAGCACCTGTGGATGGTATTTTATAATTTCGGCTTTTATCTAATCTCAAATTGACATAAGAACAACTTGTGTGTAGGTACTTTCCTAAATTTTGCTGCCATAGGTCACCGTTTTAATGTGTTTCAATATCTATGAATATGGTGCCGATGATTGATTTAATATGTAATTTTTTTTTCCAGTTGTATGTTCTTGGAGGCCTCTGAATGTAAATGCTCGACTGTTTCTGGAAGATGCTACAAGGCAAAGTAATAATTACCTTGGCCAGGACCCTTCCCCCCAATGGGGTGGTTATGGGTTCGACTCTTGCAAGGAAAACTTTATTTGTCTTTAAGGAGGGGTATGACCCCCCTGTCGTGTGCATGTGTTACAAGGGAGATTCGTCTTTAAAATGGGGTATGCGCCCCTTTGTGTGTGTTTGTGTGTATGTAACCCAAAAAAATACCTTTTATTCCTATGTTATCTGTGCTACTGAACATGCAGTGTACTGCCTCCCCTTTGTGGATTTGTCAGTTTTTGTGACTCAATTTTGATAATTTTGTTCCAGAGCTTCAATTCTGTGCATAACTTTGTTTAGCTTTTGTACTATGTACATAATTTTGTTTTAGTTCGAGTACCTTCATTAACAATTCTAATGTGACTTAAGATGCAAGAAAAAGAATATTTAAAATTCAGAAAACATTGGACCTATATTTAATATTCGGATTTGTTAGTATCCAGATTGTCAAGAACTTTATTGAAGAATCTATTTTTGTTTTGCCTCTACTATATTGAAGCTTCCATGGCACATGAGCACTCAATATCTTAGAAGTCGGAACATTTTGATAGAGGTCACGCTCCCATCTCAGACTTTTGATTCTACGCATCTCACTTAGAAGCTTGTCCAAACCTCGCCCCCCCCTATGTTAGATACTCACTCGCACCCGCTCCTGTTCTCTTTGTATCTCTATGAACTCTTAGTTTTTAACCCTTTGTTTTGTTTCGTCGATCTCTATCTCTGTCTCTTCTTTTTTTTTTTCTCTCTCTTTCTTTGATGCTTCCGTCCTTTATTTATAGAGGCTGTCATGGGATAATGCCATATCTCTTTGAAATTTGAAAGAGATAATACGTATCTTTTTTAATCTTTCAACTGACGTTAGAAACGTTCGTATCTTTAGGATAATACGTATCTTTTGAAAGAGATATTCGAATATTGATATATATCACCCTCCCTTGATGACAGATGTCTCTTTTTTTTGTTTTGTACCATCTCTATGTAAGATGGTACGTATCTTCTTCTTATATCCAACATTCGAATTAGGATATCATCTTTGACTAGGTACGACCTTCATTTTGTTCGTATTATCTCTATTTGAGATGACACGTATATCTGACGTTACAAATATCATTCAAGATTCGAATGTTGATATATTATATTTGACTTGAAATCCCCTTGTATCATCTCTAGATGACACGTGTTTCATTTTCAAGGATCCCAAATGATATTTCAAATCTTTACTTGAAATTCGAACATTGACACCTCATCCGTAATCCCAATCTGATATAGTAAATTTACAGTTTTTGGATATTTTTACATGATCCCTGTATTTTCGTATATTTACAGAATGACCCCTAAACTTTTAAAAAGGGTATTTTTAGTCATTCTGGGATTTTGTAAACTCATTATAAATCACTTATATATTCTATAATGATATTATGATAATATATACTGTTTTATAATTTTAATAATTATAAAACTATAGAATAATATTATTTTAATACTTATCAATTGATTTAAATAGAGGTTGATTATTTTATCATAGCTATTATATTTCTTAAACTATGGGAAAAATATAAAAATATTCTTATGGCATTTTATGACCATTAAAAATAATTCCACACATAAATTATTGTATTTGGGTAAAAAAAATGGAATTACGATTCAGTTACAACTATTTTAAAAATAGTGTTAGTAAATAAGTTAGGCCTTGTTAAATTATAAATTAAATGAATGAAATCCCTTATATTTCAGTATTATTTTGTATCATTAGAATATAACAAATAGATATTACAATTAGAAATATTGGGGTACTAAGTGCGAATAATTATTAATTCCTTTATATCCTTTGGTAATAAAATTGGTAAAAGAAATGTAATACGCAATTAATATTATGATTTTATAAAGAATAGTTTGACGAATCAATTCTCAACCTTATGGAAATTATATATGTGCTTTACGGCTCAATAGTAACTATTTAAAAATAGCATTTTAACTTCTAAAAATTCGTAGTAAATAATCTATAACTCAGAAAAATATGCCGTCAATTCCTTTAGTCTTAAAATAATGTCTAGTATCATATTTAAAAGTTTGGAGACAATCCAACATTGTCTACAATACAGCTTATTTGTAAAATCCACGTTTATGTAGTTTTGATATAGGACCTGCTACGGACTCCAAATTGAGTCCAGTTAGTGAGGTTGAACTTAGCATAGTGTAAGGAACATTATAGTGAAGGTTTGACATAGTTTTAGCATATTTACAGAAATACCCTAGAAAAGCCTTAATTGCAGTTATACCCTTATGCTTACAACCTATGATTAAATGTCTAGTTTCCTTTACCTGTATTAATGTAGGAACCACTTCATCGTCAATTCCTAAGTCACCAAGGTGAGTGTTCGTATCCTGTATTTAATTCAACTCTATATGTGAGTGTTTATTACATTTTCTCAAACTCTATATTAACTCAATATATAATGAGTAAATTTTACTATACTACGTAAAGTATCAAAATTACTAAAGTTATTTTCGGAACATTTTTCTTGGTTCCTGGAAGGGTTTTAGCATTCAAAACTTATTATTCTCAAAAGTGCTAATTTATTTCAATGTCATGTATCTTCTAAAATGCCATCATTTAAATTCTTCATTTATTTAAAGTGTCAATTACCACCATAACAAATTATAAAGTATAGCCTATGTATGCGATGTAATGAAGCCCAAGTGGCTGGTCCTTTGGACCGATGAAATGAGCCCGACTGCAGGGTTGCCTTTGATCATTGTGCGATGTAATGTAATGAAAGGAACGTGTGTGTGAGTGGGTGGTTGGTAATTTGATACTTATGTAAAGATGCTATTTTCTATGCAAATAGAGCATGTCAGTATATTTTTCATTTTATTGCATGAAATTTTAATGTTATTATCTTATCTATTCTAAAAAGGCAAACCTTTTAAATGAGTATTTCAAAGGTTATGTTCATTCACTGAGCCTTCAGCTCACACTCTCCAAATATTTTTAAAACCCTTTTCAGGTGACGAAGTGACGATGATAGGCTATTACAGAACCCTTAGAAGAACAGAACATTTTGATAGAAGATAAAGATTATCTTCTTGATGCAAATGAGGAGTAGATGATTGTTAGATATGTAGAATATTTAGAAGATTTACGCCTTCAAATGTAATAGAAATTTTCAAGATTTATGTAGACTTCGATATATATAAACAGAATTAAGCTATGATTGCTTCCGCTAGAGCTCTATTTAATTACGAAGAGGCCTAGAGGCCGGTCTCGAGCCCAGAATTTTGAAGTCGAATTTTGGGGTTGTGACACCTTCAATACCTACATTTAATCAAAAGTCCCTTATCTTTGACAAAAGGACAAAATTGATATGCACCCAAATATTTCCCACATTTTCCCTACTCCAGCCCAACTTTTCACTCGCTCATGTGAGTACTGTACCGTATGATATTCTAAATTCAAAAAATATTTTGTAACTTTAAACCTCCATAACTTTTGACATACAACTCTATTTTTCTCAAATTTTATATCGTTGGAATCGTGTCGATGAAAGTTACAAAACTAGTATCATTGTTGATATGTTTTGAGCAAAAAAAATAATAAATAAAAATTTTACATGCCTTATGTGAAAATTTCACAAAATTATTTTCAAAAATTCTGACAAAGTTATTTTGTGAAATTATCAAATTTCAAAAACTTTGTTTTTTTTTTTTTTTTTCAAAATTTCTTCAAATTTCACAAAACTTTTTTTGTGAAATTTTACAAATTTGTGAAATTATCAAATTTCAAAAAACTTTTTTTTTTTCAAAATTTCTTCAAATTTCACGTAACTTTTTTGTGGAATTTCACAAAACTACTTTTTTGAAATTTCACAAAACTCTATTTTTTTTTTCAAAATTTCTTCAAATTAAAAAAAGTATTTTTATTTTGTGACAAAAGGGAATGAGCGCAAAAGTATGCCGTCTCAAACGAATTTTTTATTGTCTCAAGCTAGCAATCGGCTAGGCAGTGGTACAATGTGTGTACATTAAACGATCCAAGAAAAGTGTTCTAATTCTTTATATGTTGATGACATCCTGAAAGCTGGGGATGAGATGAGTTCCATTGTCGCCACTTGAGAGTGGTTGTCCTCTCAGTTTGAGATTGAGGACATGGGTGATTCCAACTATATGTTAGAAGTTTAGAGTGTGAGATATTGTTCTCAGAAGCTCCTCTGCTTGTCTCGAGGGACTTACAAGATGTAGGTTGTTGAACGTTTTCACACGAAAAATTGAAAACCCATAAACTTCCCATTTTTTGAGGACTCGCCTTGATCTTAGATCAATGTCTTAAGAATAATGAAAAGAGGAAACAAATGTCCAGTTTACCATATGCGTCCGCAATAGGGAATCTGAAGTATGCTAATTATGTGTGTACTCGGTCATATGTCTGCTATGCGGAGGTTTAATTAGTCATTACCGTAGCAACCATGGTCCTGTCACTATAGAGTAGTGAAGAGTATGTTGCAATATGTTCGCAGGAGTACTGTGGACTTGGCCTTATGCTGTCCACGATGGAATCATAATATGTGGTGTGCTCTGCAGCTGTTAAAGAAGCTGTTTTAGTTGAAGAGTTTTTGCAGTGGCTAGGCTTTTTATCTCATAGTGATGAGGTTGTGCTCATCGAAGGTGATAGCACGTAAGCCTAAGCATGTGCAAAAGATTTCAAAAACCATTCTAGCACGTGTCACATTTGAGATGTGGTTTACGCAAAGAGAAGTTATCTTAAAACACATCTCCATTAGGGGATTTGATGTGCTTAGACATTTTATTGTGGTATTGACATTATTATTCAAGTTTTATTATCAGTTAATAATAAACTAATTGGTTTCCATACATATATGTTTGTTATATGAATGGAATGAATGCACATTTCTTAGATGTCACTAGGCTTGAATCGACCTGCTCACGCGGGTGATTCACCTTGGCACCGAGATAACGAACTAGGACATGCGTGTCCATGACGCTTAGATGGCGAGCAAGATGAGACATTTGTGTCCATGGCGCTTAGATAGCAAGCTAGGACATATGTGTCCATATCGCTTAGAAAGCGAGCTTGAACACTTATATTCACGCAGTATAAGGATAGCGAGCTAGATATAAATCCTATTATTTCTATATGTCGCCTTAGATGGATCTAAGATGAGACCTTTATATTTGGTCGAGCATAGAGATATCCCACGACTCTATGTAGCCTGTTAACAGCCGAATATGAGTTTTCAGACGGGCGCTAAGAGAAGTGACTGTGTTGAGAGACTCAGGTTAGACGTTTTGTGTAATATCTAGACTAAGATTCGTATGGCATTACTTGTTTTTCCAAACACAGAGTGACATGCCCATTTTGATGGAAGAACGCTATAGCATACATATCGTACTGTATGTGCTTTCGCGATCGACTGTGGAGCAGTGAATGGATTCCTCTTCATTGCTGTGTGAGCTATGTAGCATATCCATGACATTGGTTATCTTACAAACTGATTGCCTTTACGACTTGAGACTATGTCATGAAGAGGACGCGTGATGACAGCTACTTTAGCATGCTATCCTACGACGATGAGATAATTCCGTTCTATGGGGTGTGTCTGGACAAGCGGTCAAGTTAGTCAGATTGACATATGGGCTTAGGGAAGACCATTTAATAACACACCATGTTTTTGTGACTCATTAGCAGGCCTGTGACAATCGTAATTGTTACTGATATGTCATGAGTACATTACATTGAGGTGGTGCAGCAATTCTTTTCACTGAGGGATTGAGAATGCTGTGTCTGGTGTGGTTGAATCGTCTAAGGCATACACGAGAAGCTTCCGAGTGATGTGTCTTGCTGGTTATGGTGATGATTTGGCAGTACACTCCTGTCGCTGTATTTTCTTTTCGTAAGGTCACTTGTTCTATTTCCCTGTATGAAGAGATGAGAAGTTCCGTTGTGTTGAGAGATTAGTTTTAGAACTAACCCTATGTGGGTGAGTGAGAGATGTAACACATATTGTGGTCGGACCATACCGGCACCCACATGTTATTGGAATGGGTTCAATAAGACCTGGCTTGGACACCAAGTAACGGGCTTTGGAGTCCCAAGCCTGTTAGGTTTTCATGTGCCTATATATATATATGCATATATATCACATGGGAAACCTAAGAGACAGAATATTTGAGCAGCCTCTCTCTCTCCTTCTCTCTCTCTTGGCCATCACCAAAGGAGTTATGGGATTTAGCGCGTGATTGTCATGGGGATGACTCAAGAAGCGTCCTCTACGACCTAGGCGATACATAAGAGAGTACACGGAGGCAACATGGAGCAGCAGTTCGTGGGTGAAGACGCCGGGCTCGTAACAACACCGTTCGGCGATCCGTCGGGCTATTCCGCTAGGTAACGAAATATACCCGACTCGTATACTTGCGTGCATATTTATCTACAGTTAGCTTGTTGCAGATGCGAAACCAGGGATCGGCCCAAAACATGAAAATCTGGTCGACTTGGATAGGCCGATTTGATTACAATAATTCTCTTCACACCCTTAACTATAACAAATTGATATCACTTTAACTTTCTTTAAGTTTTCAAAAAGACTTTCATTTGACATTCAATTCAATCTTATGGTAAAGCCAACTTTGATTGTACATGGCCAAACAGAAAGAAAAAATAAAAAAATAAAATCTTACATTGTTTCTGATGATGAGATTGTGATTAATATCTTGAGACTGCAAATTTGAGTCTTCTTTTAAAGTGTGTGTTGGTTGTGAGTATTTGCAATTATTCCGAGCATGTTTTATAGTCACATAATCAAAGGAGCTGTTGTCAAAAGGGTCGAGAAAAGGAAACAATTTCGTAATATTAGAGCATCTCTCGAATGATATATAGATGCAATTTTATTCATGCCTATGCTATGTATATTTTTAATTATGTAATAAAATTTTTATTATTAATTTTTAAAACGTAAAGACTGATATATGGTCATGCTGATATGCCAAATTATAATACAACACTCAAAAATCAACACTCTAATGAGTGTGCTACAGCATGTCATGCCAAATTATAATACAACACTCAAAAATCAACACTCTAATGAGTGTGCTACAACATGTCATGCCAAATTTGACATAAGATATAGGCACACTATTAGAGTAGTGTTTTTAAAAGTTTAAACCTCCCTAGGTAGAAGCAAGGGAGACAATTTCTTTAAAGTGGGATATGGTAATGGCCCCCTTTAGTGTGCGTGTGTTACTAACCCTAACAACCAACCCCACTCATGTCATAGAGGTGATTCGTTTTTCAGACACTAAATCCAAAAAAAAAAAACAAAAACAAAAAGTTTAATTTTGTATCATAAAGAATAAAATTCAACTCTTTAATTTTCTCTCTCCTTACTCCTCGCTGTCATCGGTGGCCTCTCTGCCATGCAACCTTGACCATGGAGTTTAGAACTATCCAAGAATTGAATTTGATGATGACATTTAAATAAAATTCAACTCTCTAATTTTCTCTGCCGTACTCTTTCCCGAAAGCCTGACAGATGAATCATCATGCATTGTAGGAAAAGGAAAATGCTTATGTGGCAGTTAGCACATTGCAGTTTGTACTGTGTTATTCACAGATTTTATAGTAAAGTTGTTTTTGTAAAAGCAATTTAAAAAAATTGGACAGCTTTACTGTGCAAACTGTGAGTAGCACAGTGCGATGCTTACTGCACAGAAGACTGTCAGTAGGAAAAGACTTTTTTTTTTTTTTTTTTTTTCTTTTTTTCTTTTTGTCTTTCTCATATTACAGAAATCAATAATGATAATTATGCTTAAATGTAAACTTTTTATTTTGTTTTAGGTTCTGTAGTTTCAATTACATTAATTTAGTCTTTGAAATTTTTAAATAAAAGTAATGTAGTCCAATGTCCAATTTTATGAGAAAATTTGATTATCTTTTAGTCTCATGCTTTGCACTATCACAGATTCACATTTTTTAGGGGTAAAAATGGAACCCCAACAATCTTCACACCTGTTTATACGTGTAATAGTGTGTAGCAGTATGTTTACTTTGTCAAATTCACCAGCAGAATGAGATATTTGGATCATATTGCTCTATTTAAAAACTTTAAAGATTAAATTAACACAATTAAAACTAGGGTTAACTAGTATTAAATTCATTTTAGTGTAACTTTATTATAATAGGTCTACCTCCAAAAATATTTTGGTGATAGGTCCACGAATTTTATTTTGGACCACACTACCCTTCTATATCTAGTTGTGCACAATCATTGTTAAAAAAATAAACTGAAAATTTAAATTTAAAATCATATCCAATATGTATATTTATATATATACCCAAAAGAAAGTCAAAAAGAGAGAGAAACAGGAGAGAGAGAGAAGGTTGGTAGTCTCTTCCTCGACTCCATCGCCGCCGCCCTCCACCGCCTCCAATCTGAATCCTCCACTTCCTCCGCCCTCATCACCACCATGCACAAGTTCTTCTTCAACGGCTACGATCTAGCTTGGGCCAATAACTCCGCCGATGTCTCCGATCGCCTCCTATTAGATTCTTGCTTGGTTCAATTTTGGTTTTTGATTCAAACTCTTTATGGGTTTTGGATTTTAGCTTCAGTTTGTGGTTTCTTGCTTTGGTAATGTGTAGTGTTAAAACTTTTTATTTTCACCGATTTGTTCACTCATTTTCAGTGTAAAAATTATGTTGATTTTCAGTGTAGAAATGTGTTGAGTTTACACTAGTTCACTGATTTTCAGTGTAAAAATGGACTCTTGTTGGGTTTTGTTTTGATTAATGATGATGCCTTTGTTTTGATCATTTTTTTTTTTTGGTGCTTTCACTGAATTTCAGTGTAAAATTGTGTTGATTTTCAGTGAAGAAATGTGTTGATTTTGCACTTGTTCACTAATTTTTAGTGTAAAAATTGACTATTGTTGGGTTTTGTTTTGATTAATGATGATGGTTTTGTTTTGATCATGATTTTTTTTTTTTGTGCTTTCATTGAATTTCAGTGTAAAATATGGCAGTGTATAATCTAACAAACCATGTAGCACTAAAAGATATGCAAATCATTAAAGATATGAAAATCATGTAATCAATATAGATTTTTTTTACAAGGTAATCTATATAGAATAAATGTGATTTAAATCCCTATAATTATGGGATTTAATACCCAAAATCAGTATATGAAAATTATTGAATAGTTTAAGTTTGAATTTAATGATTTTCATAATACTATGTATACTATATATAGATGTATAAATATATGTATATGAATATGTATATGAAAACCATATTAGCAAGTCAGTGTGTGATTGTGACCGTGATATGTATATGAATATATATACAAAAATTCAAACTAAGAGGCTGAGATTTTTAATATCAGATATTAAGATTAGTTTCCATAATTATCTCCACATTCAATGGGTTTTGTTTGTAACTGAAAATCATCATACATTCCTTAATTATATACCATATATATATTCGAATATATCTATATATATCTGTATATAATTATGTATATAACACTTGTGGGTAAAAAAGTAAAATTGCTTACCTCAATTTGGGGATTTCATTATTTTTGGACCTATTGTTGACATCTTTTTTAAGTGGGGCCAAATTAAAAAATCCTGGGTAGAGAGGGATTTATGGCTAATTTTCTATTAAAACTACATGAATTAAAATGAAACAAGAGTCAAAACTTCAAGGGCATATTTTATAACTAAACATATTATTTATTATGTTTAGCAAGAGAAAATTCCAAAAGGAGGGATAGACATTAAATAGTGAATTTATTTAAAACCTTATGAATAAAACATCATCGTCAATTTAAAAGTACGTAGAAGTAAGTTGCTTATAAATGCATCTTAAAAATAGCTGAAAATGAAACGAAAAACGTACTTACATTTATTGACAATACATTCCAAAGATGTTATTCTAAATATGCCACGAGCTGTGTAGCTCACTTGGCACCGCCCCTTGCTTCTCAGTGGGAGGTTGGGGGTTCGAATCCCCTCGTGGGATTCCTCTACTTGCCCCCCTGTGTGCGTCAGTCGGAACGAGTGGCCCGTGTGCGCTTTGCGGTGGGCCAATTTGTGGGGCTTGGGGTTGGGTTTGGGTGTGTGCGTTGGGGTGTGTGTGCGTGTCCAGTCCGGACCAAGGTAAGTAATAATAAAAAAAAAAAATGGGATTAGTTCGCATATACAAATGTGTCTATTTCGCACACAAATTATCAAATAATATCTCAGAATGTAACGAAATAATATTTTATAACATAACAAAAAATACCCCAAGAAAAGTACTAAAATTGTACGAAGACATTAAAAGACACTTGATTGCACCCAAATATGTTTTTTACACTGAACCAAGAAATTTTTTTTTTGTTTTTACACCGTTATATATACAAAGGCCAAAGGTGGGAAGGAGCTGGGTGGATTGTAGCCCCCCAAATTGTTTGTAAATTTTATTTATTTCTTTTTTTATATGGAGAAAATAAAATTATATATAATATGTGCACGGCCCTCCCAAATTTTACAAAAACCGAAATTATGTCTAATATATTAATCAAATTATAATTTAAGCCACCTAAAATATTTGTCCTACGAAAAAAAATATACACTCACACACACACACACATATATATATATATATATTTGTCCTATCATCTTTTTTTGTCACTTCTCAATTTAGTCCAAACTAAATTATTTTACCACTAATCAAACTTTACAAATAATATTAAGCAATCAACATTTTTTTTGATAGATGGAACCAAAAGTTTCACTTCGAAGGCTGCCCTCGAATCCCTCTATATGCCTACTAGTAAATACACATTCATCGTATCCTAGTCCCTAATAAAAAATTTTGGCTGTACCTTTGGTTATATATCAAATTGAAATACAAAAATTCAACTCTTTAAATGTCTGAAGCTGGAGAAAATATAGGTAACAGTGAAACTACGTTATCTTGTGTGTGTGGTGTCACTAATTATTTAGATTCTTAGAAAAAATTATTTAATGTGATGATTACACCACGTAAAAATATTGACATGATGTGGTAATTTAAATTTTTTTTTGAAAGGTAGTGGATTCACATGATTATACCCAATAGTATCTGAGTGAACAAATTTTGGGTTCGTAGAAATACTTTCATGAGTAATGTTAGATGCACTTCCAAATGCACAATTAAATGCATAATTCTGTTTAAAAATATTGGACCTCGTGCTGAAAAGTCTATACACAAAAAAAGAGGTGTGCAAGATGTACAAACTTTTTAGCACGAAGTTCAACATTTTTATGCTTTACCATGATGCGTCATTCACTCCTGAGCGAGTTTTGAGTTGACTCACGAGTTTGCCAAGTCACCACCACGGCACCACGCCGACTTTCACGCCCTCTCTGATGTGTATGATAATTATTCCGCTGTTTGTGTGGAAGTGGAACAATAATACACTCCTCTGCCCTACTGATCCAAAAAAAAAAAACAAAAAAAGTAATACTACGTGTATATAAAATGTGCACATAAAAATTTGAGTTATTCATTTTTATGGGGAAAAAACTTCAGTCAAGTTGTTTCAGTGTGGTTGGTCAGGTTCCTCTCACATAAATAGTAAAAACAGTGTGGATAAAACTGTAATTTTACACTGTTTTTACTGTTCATGTGAGGGAAACCTGACCAACCGCACTGAAGAAACTTGACCGAAGTGTTGTCCTATTTATGAGATCCATCCTTTATACATACAACAATGCTAGGGGCACTAACAAATTCCACTAACACTTACACCCACACTCTATCTCTCTTCTAGTGGCATTTTTGACCCCACAGTGCTACTAAGAGAGAGATAGAGTGTGGGTATAAGTGTTAATGGAATTTATTAGTGCCCAAATATTACTCTTATACATAACACCCACGAAAATGAATGGACTAATCGCTGCACACATACACTCCTCTGCCCCTCCTCGGTTTCTCTGCCTCGTTATGCAGATAACGATACACACACACACATACTCGTAAATTCATCTAATTTTATCCCTCAATTTCTCAATCAAAATCGGGCATTGTTAGATTGGGCGATGGTGTTTGGCCGTCCTCGGGTGGTGGTGTTGAAGAGCAACTCTCCAGTGACTCTGGAGATTCAGGGGTGCCGTAACTTCGCACCAGAGGGTAATCACGAGCTTCGCATCCGATTGGAACCTTACGAAAGCATTGAAATCCTTGCGAAGAAGTTCGATTGTGGGCGTAGGGGTTCGACCGTTAAGATCTTCGTGAACGGTGTCCCAGTTCAGACCGCTTTGATTCCGCAAACCTTTCTTCACTATGTGAAGATCGTGTTCTACGTTGATGATTACGGATTGATTGTCAAAGGCGTCAGACCTAAATTCACTGATCTTTGCCGAATCCAGTTCCTCTCTCTCTCTCTCTCACACACACACACACACACACACTATATATATATATTGTAGTAGTATATAGAACCAAATCATATTTCTCATTAGAATGTCAAATATAAAACATGTGCATAATATGTTAAATCAGTTGAGGATACTAAATAAGGGTTTGTTTGGTTCATGAATTTTGTTGAAGCTTCATATACATTGTTGGCCCATTCTCAAACAACTTAAGTTTTTGGAGTAATTGGTAAGTTAACAGATTTCATCAGGGAAAATAAAGGGGAAAGGAAAACAAAATGGAAAACTGGTTCCTTTTAATTTACGGATAGAATGGGACTAGTTTTTTGGATCATGGTTTCCTTTTTCTTTAATCTTTTTCCCTCATAAAGTCCATGAACCAAACAAAGCCTAAATATTTGATTGCTAAAATTAACTGGTGGGTAATTCTCTACATGTACCTTCCTTGTTCTTGTAACTCCATCCCTACAATTGTCAATAAAGCTCCAATTTAGTTTTTCTACATCTATATAGGTGTATACGTGTATACATATATTATGTAATTAGTTTGTGATGTATTGGTGTTAGGGGCTTCGGATTTCTTGGACGCAACTATACTGGGAGGCCAGAGGAAACTATTGAATAAAACTTTGGGTGAGTGTGCATTCTTCATCATCTTTTGAGTGTTAGATCTGTGCTGTGATAATGTGATTTCAATATACTGGGTCATGATGAGTTTGTTACTGCATCAGTAGCATTCCATTTGGATTGAGAGGAGTTGAGGGAAGAGAAGAAAAGAGAAAGTTGAGTTGAGTTTTCTCCACCATGTTTAGATGCCCGATAGAGAAGAGACTGTTTGGATGTCCAATAGAGAAGAGAAAGAGAAAGCTACATTTTCTCCAGCTTGTTTAGATGTCCAATAGACAAGAGAAGAGAAGAGAAGCATAAGCTGAGTTTTCTCCACCATATTTAGATTTACAATAGAGAAGAGACTGTTTGGATGTTCAATAGAGAAGAGAAAGAGAAAGCTACATTTTCTCCAGCTTGTTTAGATGTCCAATAGACAAGAGAAGAGAAGAGAAGCTTAGGCTGAGTTTTCTCCACCATTTTTAGATTTACAATAGAGAAGAGAAGAGAAGAGAAGCGAAACATTATTGGTCTTTTAGATGGTGTTTTATTTTGATTCTCTTCTTTTTGCTCAGGAATCTATCTGATTTGGAGAGAAATAAAAGTGGGCTCTTTTCTCTCCACTTTCTCCAATCTATCTCTCGATTTCTCTTCTCTTCTCTCTTCTGTCCCCACTTAACTTTCCAAATAATCGTGACATAGATGATTTGGGTCCTAAATTCCGTGGGTATTATTCTCTTTTGGACTTCAGTTGCTGATGTTTTTATATATGGTGTTGAATTGGTAGGTTTATGTGATATAGGTGTTGATTGGTAGTGGACTTGAGTTAACTTTTAATTCCAGTTTTCTATATAACCAAAATTGTGTTTTACAACTTCAATAGGTACAAGGAAAATGAATCCTTTAGTGAGAAACTATGTGAAAATGGATCCTATCAATCCTATTCACACCGTTGAACTTGTTGAAAATAACAAAATCAAATCTAGGAACAATCGTTGAACAAGCAACATTCTTGAATTTCTTGAAACTTGAACAATAGTATGCCCACTTGTTGCAATCCCTTTTGACTTCACAATGCTGTCTCCAAAGTTCTTTCTGAACCTGCACAATTATAATAGTACCATTACCATGTGTTCTCTCTCTTTGACCTCTGCTTATCATAGTGTTAGATTCAACCTTGGCCTTCTATATAAAATTTTATGAACTTGTGGTGGTTGTGGATCACGGGAATCGTTCGGGATGATGTAAAAAGAATGAAGATCTTATTTGGAGACCAGGGACTACATATGTCACGACTTCCACTATGCAGTTGCACATAATTAGACATCTCTTTTCCACTACATCATAGACCAGAGGCATGTTAAATTCAAGACCAACATCAAATTCTATCACTTCTGTAGTTGCTATTACAAATTATCATGATAGTTTGCGAGGATATGCTTCTCTTTGAACTAAGCTTTCATCTCTTGTTATGTGCTTATTGGCAGTTGACCTGATCAGTAACATTTCGTTTAGCACAGTTCACCATATTTCTTCCCTTTCAATGAACTTCATCTTTTCAAACCTCAGCCTTCGGTGCCATTTTCTTTATATTTTATTGAAGCACCTGTGGATGTTATTTTATAATTTCAGCTTTTATCTAATCTCAAATTGACATAAGAACAACTTGTGTGTAGGTACTTTCCTAAATTTTGCTGCCATAGGTCACCGTTTTAATGTGTTTCAATACCTATGAATATGGTGCCGATGATTGATTTAATATGTAATTTTTTTTTTCCAGTTGTATGTTCTTGGAGGCCTCTGAATGTAAATGCTCGACTGTTTCTGGAAGATGCTACAAGGCAAAGTAATAATTACCTTGGCCAGGACCCTTCCCCCCAATGGGGTGGTTATGGGTTCGACTCTTGCAAGGAAAACTTTATTTGTCTTTAAGGAGGGGTATGACCCCCCTGTCGTGTGCATATGTTACAAGGGAGATTCGTCTTTAAAATGGGGTATGCGCCCCTTTGTGTGTGTTTGTGTGTATGTAACCCAAAAAAATACCTTTTATTCCTATGTTATCTGTGCTACTGAACATGCAGTGTACTGCCTCCCCTTTGTGGATTTGTCAGTTTTTGTAAATTGTGACTCAATTTTGATAATTTTGTTCCAGAGCTTCAATTCTGTGCATAACTTTGTTTTAGCTTTTGTACTATGTACATAATTTTGTTTTAGTTCGAGTACCTTCATTAACAATTCTAATGTGACTTAAGATGCAAGAAAAATAATATTTAAAATTCAAAAAACATTGGACCTATATTTAATATTCGGATTTGTTAGTATCCAGATTGTCAGGAACTTTATTGAAGAATCTATTTTTGTTTTGCCTCTACTATATTGAAGCTTCCATGGTACATGAGCACTCAATATCTTAGAAGTAGGAACATTTTGATAGAGGTCACGCTCCCATCTCAGACTTTTGATTCTACGCATCTCACATAGAAGCTTGTCAAAACCTCGCCCCCCATGTTAGATACTCACTCCCACCCGCTCCCATCACAACCAAATCTCAAAATAGCTTAAAATAGATTCAAGTTCTTATCTTGCTCAAACATTTTATCAAAGAAATATTTCTATGTAGGAAAATATTGCTCAAGACTTTTAAAAGCAAAATCTACCATCAAATATCTTCTTTCAATCCAAAGTCATCATCACTGATTATATACATACAATATTTGTTTGAAATGTTTGGATGCTTCTTGGATGCTCCAAACCTTTGGACCTCTTAAGATTTGTTTGAACATATAGTGTAGTGCTTCTATGTTCAACTAGGAAGCGCCGACACTTCTAAGAAGTTAATGTGTCGCGTATCGTATTCGTGTCCGACACATGGACACAACACTTTTCTTGGAGTGTCGTGCAAATTTTTAGGATTTTGTCGCGTCGTCGTGTCCGTGTCGTGCTGTATCCATGTCGGTGTGTCTGTGTCTTTGCTTCAGGATGTTCAATACTATTTCTCATGATCCTGCATGTTAGTGCTACCAGATCCTGCATGTTAGTGCTACCGACGGTTACTCTGTTTTAACTAATTATAAGGTCATATGGCCATTTTGAGCACCCTCCTAATCTTTTTGATTACATGTAGCCTCTGGTCCCACATGTGCCTGGCATTACTATGTTACATGGACTTGGATACGGGTGTAAGGTGTGGATACGTGTAAGCATTTGACATCCCAAATTAATGAATCAAAGTACACGAGGACACTGCAATAAAAATAAATTCCCCCGAAGAGAAGAGAAGACAGTGTGTTATGTAATAATAAGACTTTAACTTGAGCATTTCGTCCATTTTGGAAAAACTTTATAGCAAAAGGAAGTAACATAACTAAGACTTAAACATCAAATTATGCAAGTAGCTAACATGCTTTTTGGTGTATGTCAAACCAGAAGTGTCGGACACAGATCCTGTACTCTTGTCCGAGTGTTGAGTACTCGAGTTTCTGACAGGAATACGTCAAGCTCTTAAGAAGAGTCCATGTAGCAAATAGCTTGGCAATTACTATAATTCCTTAGGCGGTCCTGACGGAGGTGATTGAAACTCAAGACTCGCACGTGTTGATGTGGTGTCTTGGCCATCTCACTTTTGCCTTGAGGTTGTTTGTGCCAAATGCTAATCATCATTCAAAATAACATGTTTTTGACAGTTGAAAAGTTTTGCTAGAGCTGATGCCTAAAAACATCTTACATGGTGGGGTTAGTAATAATCCTTTTGGATATGCCAACAGAGCGATCATTTTCCTCGTATCTCCAGTGGTTTCTTTTTCTCTACTCTGATGAGAAATCTTTTATTTTGGGACCCCTATATCGGAAACTCGTAAGATTTGTATGAGGTAGATGACTCAACCCTTACAGTATTTACCAACTTGTGTATGCCTGTCTCAAGCTCATCCTCGTGCTTTTAGGCATATCAACATTCGAGAAGTGTACCTACTTTTGGCTTGTGAATTTAATATTGTTTGTATGTTATTGTTGTACAATTCATACCAGATGGTGATATATTGCACCTACAGTTGAGGATTATTATACGCGATTGAATTTTCCTGTTATATTTTTTATTTGAAAGGTCTAGATAGAGTGTGTGCTAATGATGTTGCTTGATATGAGAGTCAAAGAGATGTAAAATGTCAATTTGCGATGGTTCTGTAATTATATCCGAACTTCCGAACTCAATTTGCAAGGGTTGTGTAATCATATCTTATCCTATTTGAACACACCCAACTTTTCTGCTATCCTTACAATACGTGAGAGAATTCTATTGGAAATTATTGATCCTAAAATTGCAAACATCCCTCTCACTTTAATGCTGCTTTTGGCGAGAGTTTGGTATGGTTCTATAATGATATCCAATCCTATTGTACACATGAATCTTCAGTTCCTTATTTACATGCACGAAGCACGTGGGAATGTTTTTCTTTGATTTTTTTTAACCGATCCTGGAATTGCAAACATTCCTTTCACATAGATGCTTTAGGGGAGAGGAAACTGCACACATTTGTTGTCAAATTTCTCACATTACTAATGTTTGAAACACGATATAATTTACACACGGAAGAAATTGTGTATATTTCTTTACGGTAGTAAAATTTGCTATTATGGAAGTTTATTCAGAGTAATAGCAGGCAATACACACATTCTTATATGGAATATTTAGTGGAGATTGTGGCATATGGTTCTTGTTTTACAATATTGAGATACACAATCTAACAGCATTGATGCACTTTCTGTTGCTCATCCAGTGAGTTTGTTTGATACACTGCAGTTAAAGTTCTGTACCTTTTCACAGTGGTGCTTACAGTTATTTACTATACTTCTCATGTTCAGTTTGCAGGTCTCAGTCTGTAAAAGTTGTTTTTTCATTGCCTCCACAGAGAGAACTTCTAATCCTTGGGTGAGTTTTTAGCACTAGGGCTGTTCCTTTGTTTTTATGTTGCAAAGCTTTGAATATGCCCTCTTTAGGGTCTGTGCTCAAGACTTTATTTGGTTCTTTGATTTCATGGAGGAAAAGAAAGGAAAACATAGGAAAACTTTTTTTCTTCGTTTTGGTCAATGAGGAAAATAAGAAAGAAAGAGAATGAGTTGAGAAATAAATTAAACATTTTCATTGTTGTGAGTCATTTCTCTTCATTTATTCATATATTACAATTACATTTCAGAAAATATTAATTATTGATGTTACTTAAGCATGATGGAAAACACGAGGAACTAGTTTTCCTTTCCCTTTCTTTTCCCTCACGAAATTCGTGAACCAAACAGAGCCTAAAGGGTGACAATAATTGTGCACCATTTCTTTAATTATTTTTGTTTAAGGTAGGGATGAAACTTGGGCAGGCTAATCTGAGCCCAACCCAAAGTTAGAGCAGGCTTGGGCAACATTTTTCAAATTCAACAATGGCTTGGACAGAAGAATTAAGCAAAAGTCCGAGTAAGAGCTTGAGCTCAATCCCATATTATATATCGGCTACATATATATGCTATGTATCATAACCCGATCCCGTATCATACAAAACCAAATCCAATCCGCCCGAGTTGCAACCCTAGACTAAGCACTTCAGCCGCACAATTTCCATTTTATTTTCTGTGGCAGAAATTGCTTTGGTTGATTGGGGTAAATGGGATTCAGAGAACTTGAGGTTGGCTCAACCTTGCCTGTCTTGCGAAGCAGTGTTGGAACCACATTGTTTGGTCTCCCTCTCTCTCTCTCTCTCTCCCTCTCTCTCTCTCTCTCTAATGGAAGGTGTTCTTCTTTGTGGAGCCTGCCAATTTTTATGGAATTTGTTATTGATCTAATTGAACTGGTCTACGATCTGAAAATTTGATTTCTCTCTCTCTCTCTCTCTCTGAACCTGGCCCTCTTCTTCCTGCTGTAGGGTTGTGTGGAAAGGTTATTCGCTTACAGATCTCCAGAAACCGGGCTTCTATTCCCTAGTCGGTGATTGAAGCAAAAATTGTTAAGAAGATTCCATCATACTTGGCCATCTTGGTTGGCCTCGATTCTCTTACAGAGCTTGTACATCGTCTTCATCATGTCCCGTGCTTGATAAATTCCTTGCAAGGAGAGAGAGAGAGATAGAGAGAGAGTGGGAAATGCTTATGGAACTTCCTGTTGTGGCAGTGGCCTATTAGCAGTTAGTATCAAAAAGAAAATGTATTTAAACTATGCAGGGATACTTATTACAATGTCTTCTAGAGTTTTAAAATGAAGGTCCACTACATGAGACATGCTATATGTGTAGAAATCTTATTTGTGTAGTCTAGTGGTTGACCTTTCAGCTCCAGAAGAATTTGATTTTTGTGAACCAAAACAAGAAAATAGGAGCTCAAATACCCTTTTAGGTTGAAAGGTTGTCAGGTGATTGGTTTGTTATCTATTATGATCATAAATTTTGAGGGAAGAAAAGCAAGAACTCACCACTCTGTATGGGTTCATTTTAAGCACTAGCGGTAGAGGCAGAGGAGTGACACGCATGCAAGACCACTTGATGGTAATCTTCTTCTCGGTTTATGAAGGTAACGTTGCATTCATATTGTGTACTACAGATTTTGTTGAAGCTTCCTATACATTGTTGGTCCATTTTCAAACAATTTAAGTTTTTGGAGTAATTGGTAACTTAACAGATTTCATGAGGGAAAATAAAAGGGGAAAGAAAAACAAAATGGAAAACTGGTTCCTTTTAATTTACGGATGGAATGGGACTAGTGTTTTGGATCATATTTTCCTTTTTCTTTAATCTTTTTCCCTCACAAAGTCCATGAACCAAACAAAGCCTAAATATTTGATTGCTAAAATTAACTGGTGGGTAATTCTCTACATGTACCTTCCTTGTTCTTGTAACTCCATCCCTACAATTGTCAATAAAGCTCCAATTTAGATTTTTCTACATCTATATAGGTGTATACGTGTATACATATATTATGTAATTAGTTTGTGATGTATTGGTGTTAGGGGCTTCGGATTTCTGGGACGCAACTATGCTGGGAGGCCAGAGGAAACTATTGAATAAAACTTTGGGTGAGTGTGCATTCTTCATCATCTTGTGAGTTTTAGATCTGTGCTGTGATTTCAATATACTGGGTCATGATGAGTTTGTTACTGCATCAGTAGCATTCCATTTGGATTGAGAGGAGTTGAGGGAAGAGAAGAAAAGAGAAAGTTGAGTTGAGTTTTCTCCACCATGTTTAGATAATTAGATGCCCGATAGAGAAGAGACTGTTTGGATGTCCAATAGAGAAGAGAAAGAGAAAGCTACATTTTCTCCAGCTTGTTTAGATGTCCAATAGACAAGAGAAGAGAAGAGAAGCGTAAGCTGAGTTTTCTCCACCATTTTTAGATTTGCAATAGAGAAGAGAAGAGAAGAGAAGTGAAACATTATTGGTCTTTTAGATAGTGTTTTATTTTGATTCTCTTCTTTTCTCTCAGGAATCTATCTGATTTGGAGAGAAATAAAAGTGGGCTCTTTTCTCTCCACTTTCTCCAATCTATCTCTCGATTTCTCTTCTCTTCTCTCTTCTGTCCCCACTTAACTTCCCAAATAATTGTGACAGAGATGATTTGGGTCCTAAATTCCGTGGGTATTCTTCTCTTTTGGACTTCAGTTGCTGATGTTTTTATATATGGTGTTGAATTGGTAGGTTTATGTGATATAGGTGTTGATTGGGAGCGGACTTGAGTTAACTTTTAATTCCAGTTTTCTATATAACCAAAATTGTGTTTTACAACTTTAATAGGTACAAGGAAAATGAATCCTTTAGTGAGAAACTATGTGAAAATGGATCCTGTAGGAAAATCAGTCCTATTCACACCGTTGAACTTGTTGAAAATAACAAAATCAATTCTAGGAACAATCGTTGAACAAGCAACATTCTTGAATTTCTTGAAACTTGAACAATAGTATGCCCACTTGTTGCAATCCCTTCTGACTTCACAATGCTGTCTCCAAAGTTCTTTCTGAACCTGCACAATTATAATAGTACCATTACCATGTGTCCTCTCTCTTTGACCTCTGCTTATCATAGTGTTAGATTCAACCTTGGCCTTCTATATAAAATTTTACGAACTTGTGGTGGTTGTGGATCACGGGAATCGTTCGGGATGATGTAAAAAGAATGAAGATCTTATTTGGAGACTAGGGACTACATATGTCACGACTTCCACTATGCACTTGCACATAATTAGACATCTCTTTTCCACTACATCATAGACCAGAGGCATGTTAAATTCAAGACCAACATCAAATTCTATCACTTCTGTAGTTGCTATTGCATATTCTTTGGTTTCGTCTTTATCCTGATCTTGTTGAATGATAAGTGAAGTTCCCTAGATTGGGCCAAACTTGTCAAATGAATGAATGCTACCCTTTATAATTGGTCACCCATTAGTTTCAAATGGTTTCGATTCTCTTCCTTTTGTTGCAACACCATGCGTGCACACTTGTGATTTTCAGTCACTGTGAAGAAGGAATTTTGGTGCATTGAATTGTTCGAGTGGGGCTGAATGTGCTGTTTTTGCACCCAATTTCAATGTTTGAGCCCTTTAGATGTTGCTTTTTCAGGTTGAGGTTCCACTTTTCTGAAATTGTAGAATATTATGTTTTGTTTTAGTCTCTAAAGTAACATGAAATGCTGTTCCACATACTAGAGTTGGTGGTTGAGTAATTCCTACCTCATATCAGCAGCACTTAAGCCAGCCTTGGATCGAGCGAGCATCATACATGGGTTTACAACAACTTGACTTAGGAAGTTGAAGTCGTCAAATTTTGGTTATAACTTGTATTCTTCTATAAACATGCTGCCATGTTTACAAAATTGCAAGTTGTATATACAAATTATCATGATAGTTTGCGAGGATATGCTTCTCTTTGAACTAAGCTTTCATCTCTTGTTATGTGCTTATTGGCAGTTGACCTGATCAGTAACATTTCCTTTAGCACAGTTCACCATATTTCTTCCCTTTCAATGAACTTCATCTTTTCAAACCTCAGCCTTCGGTGCCATTTTCTTTATATTTTATTGAAGCACCTGTGGATGGTATTTTATAATTTCGGCTTTTATCTAATCTCAAATTGACATAAGAACAACTTGTGTGTAGGTACTTTCCCAAATTTTGCTGCCATAGGTCACCGTTTTAATGTGTTTCAATATCTATGAATATGGTGCCGATGATTGATTTAATATGTAATTTTTTTTTTTTTCCAGTTGTATGTTCTTGGAGGCCTCTGAATGTAAATGCTCGACTGTTTCTGGAAGATGCTACAAGGCAAAGTAATAATTACCTTGGCCAGGACCCTTCCCCCCAATGGGGTGGTTATGGGTTCGACTCTTGCAAGGAAAACTTTATTTGTCTTTAAGGAGGGGTATGACCCCCCTGTCGTGTGCATGTGTTACAAGGGAGATTCGTCTTTAAAGTGGGGTATGCGCCCCTTTGTGTGTGTTTGTGTGTATGTAACCCAAAAAAATACCTTTTATTCCTATGTTATCTGTGCTACTGAACATGCAGTGTACTGCCTCCCCTTTGTGGATTTGTCAGTTTTTGTAAATTGTGACTCAATTTTGATAATTTTGTTCCAGAGCTTCAATTCTGTGCATAACTTTGTTTTAGCTTTTGTACTATGTACATAATTTTGTTTTAGTTCGAGTACCTTCATTAACAATTCTAATGTGACTTAAGATGCAAGAAAAAGAATATTTAAAATTCAAAAAACATTGGACCTATATTTAATATTCGGATTTGTTAGTATCCAGATTGTCAAGAACTTTATTGAAGAATCTATTTTTGTTTTGCCTCTACTATATTGAAGCTTCCATGGTACATGAGCACTCAATATCTTAGAAGTAGGAACATTTTGATAGAGGTCACGCTCCCATCTCAGATTTTTGATTCTACGCATCTCACTTAGAAGCTTGTCAAAACCTCCCCCCCCCCCCCCCCCGCCCCCTCCTCCCCCTCCCCCTCCCCCTCCCCCTATGTTAGATACTCACTCCCACCCGCTCTTGTTCTCTTTGTATCTCTATGAACTCTTAGTTTTTAACCCTTTGTTTTGTTCTGTCGATCTCTATCTCTGTCTCTCCTTTTTTTTCTCTCTTTCTTTGATGCTTCCGTCCTTTATTTATAGAGGCTGTCATGGGATAATGCCATATCTCTTTGATGTTTTGTTCTGTCGATCTCTATCTCTGTCTCTCCTTTTTTTTCTCTCTTTCTTTGATGCTTCCGTCCTTTATTTATAGAGGCTGTCATGGGATAATGCCATATCTCTTTTTGAATCTTTCAACTGATGTTAGAAACGTTCGTATCTTTAGGATAATACGTATCTTTTGAAAGAGATATTCGAAAATTGATATATATCCCCTCCCTTGATGACATATGTCTCTTTTTTTTGTTTTGTACCATCTCTATGTAAGATGGTACGTATCTTCTTCTTATATCCAACATTCGAATTAGGATATCATCTTTGACTAGGTACGACCTTCATTTTGTTCGTATTATCTCTATTTGAGATGACACGTATATGTGACGTTACAAATATCATTCAAGATTCGAATGTTGATATATTATATTTGACTTGAAATCCCCTTGTATCATCTGTAGATGACACGTGTTTCATTTTCAAGGATCCTAAATGAAATTTCAAATCTTTACTTGAAATTCGAACATTGACACCTCATCCGTAATCCCAACTTCGCTTTGAGATTCGAACTTTGTATCTCACATATATTGTAAAGATACGTGAGTCATATTTGGACTATAATGGCTACTCTTTGAGTTTTGAAACAAATTTCATGGGTTGGTTCTAATTGGGCCATTTGACCTTATTGGGCCAATTGATTTTATTGGGCCAAGCTGAGCTTAATCTTCATTTGAATTTTGGCCAGTTTACCTAATTGGGCCAATTCAATTAGCATGAACCTTTCTTTGAGTTGGACTTGAATTTGGGTTGAGCTTAAATTTGAGTTGAAATTTATGTGCCAACAGCTCCCATCACAACCAAATCTCAAAATAGCTTAAAATAGATTCAAGTTCTTATCTTGCTCAAACATTTTATCAAAGAAATATTTCTATGTAGGAAAATATTGCTCAAGACTTTTAAAAGCAAAGTCTACCATCAAATATCTTCTTTCAATCCAAAGTCATCATCACTGATTAAATACATACAATATTTGTTTGAAATGTTTGGATGCTTCTTGGATGCTCCAAACCTTTGGACCTCTTAAGATTTGTTTGAACATATAGTGTAGTGCTTCTATGTTCAACTAGGAAGCGCCGACACTTCTAAGAAGTTAATGTGTCGCGTATCGTATTCGTGTCCGACACATAGACACAACACTTTTCTTGGAGTGTCGTGCAAATTTTTAGGATTTTGTCGCGTCGTCGTGTCCGTGTCGTGCTGTATCCATGTCGGTGTGTCTGTGTCTTTGCTTCAGGATGTTCAATACTATTTCTCATGATCCTGCATGTTAGTGCTACCGACGGTTACTCTGTTTTAACTAATTATAAGGTCATATGGCCATTTTGAGCACCCTCCTAATCTTTTTTATTACATGTAGCCTCTGGTCCCACATGTGCCTGGCATTACTATGTTACATGGACTTGGATACGGGTGTAAGGTGTGGATACGTGTAAGCATTTGACATCCCAAATTAATGAATCAAAGTACACAAGGACACTGCAATAAAAAAAAATTCCCCCGAAGAGAAGAGAAGACAGTGTGTTATGTAATAATAAGACTTTAACTTGAGCATTTCGTCCATTTTGGAAAAACTTTATAGCAAAAGGAAGTAACATAACTAAGACTTAAACATCAAATTATGCAAGTAGCTAACATGCTTTTTGGTGTATGTCAAACCAGAAGTGTCGGACACAGATCCTGTACTCTTGTCCGAGTGTTGAGTACTCGAGTTTCTGACTGGAATACGTCAAGCTCTTAAGAAGAGTCCATGTAGCAAATAGCCTGGCAATTACTATAATTCCTTAGGCGGGCCTGACGGAGGTGATTGAAACTCAAAACTCGCACGTGTTGATGTGGTGTCTTGGCCATCTCACTTTTGCCTTGAGGTTGTTTGTGCCAAATGCTAATCATCATTCAAAATAACATGTTTTTGACAGTTGAAAAGTTTTGCTAGAGCTGATGCCTAAAAACATCTTACATGGTGGGGTTAGTAATAATCCTTTTGGATATGCCAACAGAGCGATCATTTTCCTCGTATCTCCTAGTGGTTTCTTTTTCTCTACTCTGATGAGAAATCTTTTATTTTGGGACCCTATATCGGAAACCCGTAAGATTTGTATGAGGTAGATGACTCAACCCTTACAGTATTTACCAACTTGTGTATGCCTGTCTCAAGCTCATCCTCGTGCTTTTAGGCATATCAACATTCGAGAAGTGTACCTACTTTTGGCTTGTGAATTTAATATTGTTTGTATGTTATTGTTGTACAATTCATACCAGATGGTGATATATTGCACCTACAGTTGAGGATTATTATACACGATTGAATTTTCCTGTTATATTTTTTATTTGAAAGGTCTAGATAGAGTGTGTGCTAATGATGTTGCTTGATATGAGAGTCAAAGAGATGTAAAATGTCAATTTGCGATGGTTCTGTAATTATATCCGAACTTCCGAACTCAATTTGCAAGGGTTGTGTAATCATATCTTATCCTATTTGAACACACCCAACTTTTCTGCTAACCTTACAATACGTGAGAGAATTCTATTGGAAATTATTGTTCTAAATTTGATCCTAAAATTGCAAACATCCCTCTCACTCTAATGCTGCTTTTGGCGAGAGTTTGGTATGGTTCTATAATGATATCCAATCCTATTGTACACATGAATCTTCAGTTCCTTATTTACATGCACGAAGCACGTGGGAATGTTTTTCTTTGATTTTTTTTAACCGATCCTGGAATTGCAAACATTCCTTTCACATAGATGCTCTAGGGGAGAGGAAACTGCACACATTTGTTGTCTAATTTCTCACATTACTAATGTTTGAAGCACGATATCATCGTCAATTTAAAAATACGTAGAAGGAAGTTGCTTATAAAGTACCGCACTAAAATGCATCTTTAAAATAGCTAAAAATGAAACAAAAAACGTAGAGGTTGCTTATAAAGTACCGCACTAAAATGCATCTTTAATATAGTTGAAAATGAAACGGAAAACGTAATTATAGTTATTGACAATACATTCCAAAGATGTTATTCTTTTTTTTTTTTTTTTGAGAAGAACCAAAGATGTTATTCTAAACATGTCCCATTGGTGCATTTTTAGGCAATTTTGTGTTATTTTAAAATGGGATTATTTCGCGTATACAAATGTATCTATTTCACACACAAATTATCAAATAATATCTCAGAACATAACGAAATAATATCTCATAACATAACAAAAAATGCCCGAAGAAAAGTACTAAAATTGTACGAAGACATTAAAAGACACTTGATTGCACCCCAAATATGTTTTTTACACTGAACCAAAAAAAAAATTGTTTTTACACCGTTATATATACAAAGGCCAAAGGTGGGTGGGTGGATTGTAGCCCCCCAAATTGTTTGTAAATTTTATTTATTTCTTCTTTTATATGGAGAAAATAAAATTATATATAATATGTGCACCGTGCACGGCCCTCCCAAATTTTACAAAAACTGAAATTATGTCTAATATATTAGTCAAATTATAATTTAAGCCACCTAAAATATTTGTCCTACGAAAAAAAATATACACTCACACACACACATATATATATATATATATATTTGTCCTATTATCTTTTCTTGTCACTTCTCAATTTAGCCCAAACTAAATTATTTTACCACTAATCAAACTTTACAAATAATATTAAGCAATCAACATTTTTTTGGATAGATGGAACCAAAAGTTTCACTTCGGAGGCTGCCCTCGAATCCCTTTATAGGCCTACTAGTAAATACACATTCATCGTATCCTAGTCCCTAATAAAAATTTTTGGCTCTACCTTTGGTTATATATCAAATTGAAATACAAAAATTCAACTCTTTAAATGTCTGAAGCTGGAGAAAATATAGGTAACAGTGAAACTACGTTATCTTGTGCGTGTGGTGTCACTAATTATTTAGATTCTTAGAAGAAATTATTTAATGTGATGATTACACCACGTAAAAATATTGACATGATGTGGTAATTTAAAACTTTTTTTGAAAGATAGTGGATTCACATGATTATACCCAATAGTATCTGAGTGAACAAATTTTGGGTTCGTAGAAATACTTTCATGAGTAATGTTAGATGCACTTTTAAATGCACAATTCTGTTTAAAAATATTGGATCTCGTGCTGAAAAGTCTATACACAAAAAAAGAGGTGTGCAAGATGTGCAAACTTTTCAACACGAAGTTCAACATTTTTATGCTTTACCATGATGCGTCATTCACTTCAGAGCGAGTTTTGAGTTGACTCACGAGTTTGCCAAGTCACCACCACGGCACCACGCCGATTTTCACGCCCTCTCTCTGATGTGTATGATAATTATTCCGCTGTTTGTGTGGAAGTGGAACAATAATACACTCCTCTGCCCTACTAAGGCTTAGTTTGGCCTCCACGTGGTGCTTCTATTTTTTTTTAAGCACAATTTTATGTTAATTTATTTGATAACTAGTTTATGAGCTTTGTAAAAATTGAACTTAGGGCTTTTTTGGAGGGAGGTTTTAAAAGCTCTAGAATGGAGCTTTTAAAAGCTCTAGGTTGTTTTTTGATTTCATGATGTCTTTTTGAAGAGTAGTATGTCACTTGCATAAAATTATTAAAGAACTTAGTAATAAATTTCATAAGCTCTTTTAAAAAGCCACATGAGGGCCAAACTAAGCCTAAGCCAAAAAAAAAAAAAAACAAAAAAAAATAATACTACGTGTATATAAAATGTACACATAAAAATCTGAGACAATGGGATACAATCCTTTATACATAACACCCACGAAAATGAATGGACTAATCCCGGCACACATACACTCCTCTGCCCCTCCTCGGTTTCTCCGCCTCGTTCTGCAGATAAACGATACACACACACACATACTCGTAAATTCATCTCATTTTATCCCTCAATTTCTCAATCAAAATCGGGCATTGTTAGATTGGGCGATGGTGTTTGGCCGTCCGCGGGTGGTGGTGTTGAAGAGCAACTCTCCAGTGACTGTGGAGATTCAGGGGTTGCGTAACTTCGCATCAGAGGGTAATCACGAGCTTCGCATCCGATTGGAACCTTACGAAAGCATTGAAATCCTTGCCAAGAAGTTCGATTGTGGGCGTAGGGGTTCGACCGTTAAGATCTTCGTGAACGGTGTCCCAGTTCAGACCGCTTTGATTCCGCAAACCTTTCTTCACTATGTGAAGATCGTGTTCTACGTTGATGATTACGGATTGATTGTCAAAGGCGTCAGACCCAAATTCACCGATCTTTGCCGAATCCAGTTCCCCTCTCTCTCTCTCTCTCTCTCTATATATATATATATATATATTGGAGTAGTATATAGAACCAAATCATATTTCTCATTAGAATGTCAAATATAAAACATGTGCATAATATGTTAAATCAGTTGAGGATACTAAATAAGGGTTTGTTTGGTTCATGGATTTTGTTGAAGCTTCGTATACATTGTTGGTCCATTTTCAAACAATTTAAGTTTTTGGAGTAGTTGGTAACTTAACAGATTTCATGAGGGAAAATAAAGGGGGAAAGGAAAACAAAATGAAAAACTGGTTCCTTTTAATTTACGGATGGAATGGGACTAGTTTTTTCGATCATATTTTCCTTTTTCTTTAATCTTTTTCCCTCACAAAGTCCATGAACCAAACAAAGCCTAAATATTTGATTGCTAAAATTAACTGGTGGGTAATTCTCTACATGTACCTTCCTTGTTCTTGTAACTCCATCCCTACAATTGTCAATAAAGCTCCAATTTAGTTTTTCTACATCTATATAGGTGTATACGTGTATACATATATTATGTAATTAGTTTGTGATGTATTGGTGTTAGGGGCTTCGGATTTCTCGGACGCAACTATACTGGGAGGCCAGAGGAAACTATTGAATAAAACTTTGGGTGAGTGTGCATTCTTCATCATCTTTTGAGTGTTAGATCTGTGCTGTGATAATGTGATTTCAATATACTGGGTCATGATGAGTTTGTTACTGCATCAGTAGCATTCCATTTGGATTGAGAGGAGTTGAGGGAAGAGAAGAAAAGAGAAAGTTGAGTTGAGTTTTCTCCACCATGTTTAGATGCCCGATAGAGAAGAGACTGCTTGGATGTCCAATAGAGAAGAGAAAGAGAAAGCTACATTTTCTCCAGCTTGTTTAGATGTCCAATAGACAAGAGAAGAGAAGAGAAGCATAAGCTGAGTTTTCTCCACCATATTTAGATTTACAATAGAGAAGAGACTGTTTGGATGTCCAATAGAGAAGAGAAAGAGAAAGCTACATTTTCTCCAGCTTGTTTAGATGTCCAATAGACAAGAGAAGAGAAGAGAAGCTTAGGCTGAGTTTTCTCCACCATTTTTAGATTTACAATAGAGAAGAGAAGAGAAGAGAAGCGAAACATTATTGGTCTTTTAGATGGTGTTTTATTTTGATTCTCTTCTTTTTGCTCAGGAATCTATCTGATTTGGAGAGAAATAAAAGTGGGCTTTTTTCTCTCCACTTTCTCCAATCTATCTCTCGATTTCTCTTCTCTTCTCTCTTCTGTCCCCACTTAACTTCCCAAATAATCGTGACATAGATGATTTGGGTCCTAAATTCCGTGGGTATTATTCTCTTTTGGACTTCAGTTGCTGATGTTTTTATATATGGTGTTGAATTGGTAGGTTTATGTGATATAGGTGTTGATTGGTAGTGGACTTGAGTTAACTTTTAATTCCAGTTTTCTATATAACCAAAATTGTGTTTTACAACTTCAATAGGTACAAGGAAAATGAATCCTTTAGTGAGAAACTATGTGAAAATGGATCCTATCAATCCTATTCACACCGTTGAACTTGTTGAAAATAACAAAATCAAATCTAGGAACAATCGTTGAACAAGCAACATTCTTGAATTTCTTGAAACTTGAACAATAGTATGCCCACTTGTTGCAATCCCTTTTGACTTCACAATGCTGTCTCCAAAGTTCTTTCTGAACCTGCACAATTATAATAGTACCATTACCATGTGTTCTCTCTCTTTGACCTCTGCTTATCATAGTGTTAGATTCAACCTTGGCCTTCTATATAAAATTTTATGAACTTGTGGTGGTTGTGGATCACGGGAATCGTTCGGGATGATGTAAAAAGAATGAAGATCTTATTTGGAGACCAGGGACTACATATGTCACGACTTCCACTATGCAGTTGCACATAATTAGACATCTCTTTTCCACTACATCATAGACCAGAGGCATGTTAAATTCAAGACCAACATCAAATTCTATCACTTCTGTAGTTGCTATTACAAATTATCATGATAGTTTGCGAGGATATGCTTCTCTTTGAACTAAGCTTTCATCTCTTGTTATGTGCTTATTGGCAGTTGACCTGATCAGTAGCATTTCCTTTAGCACAGTTCACCATATTTCTTCCCTTTCAATGAACTTCATCTTTTCAAACCTCAGCCTTCGGTGCCATTTTCTTTATATTTTATTGAAGCACCAGTGGATGGTATTTTATAATTTCTGCTTTTATCTAATCTCAAATTGACATAAGAACAACTTGTGTGTAGGTACTTTCCCAAATTTTGCTGCCATAGGTCACTGTTTTAAGTTTCAATATCTATGAATATGGTGCCGATGATTGATTTAATATGTAATTTTTTTTTTCCAGTTGTATGTTCTTGGAGGCCTCTGAATGTAAATGCTTGACTGTTTCTGGAAGATGCTACAAGGCAAAGTAATAATTACCTTGGCCAGGACCCTTCCCCCCAATGGGGTGGTTATGGGTTCGACTCTTGCAAGGAAAACTTTATTTGTCTTTAAGGAGGGGTATGACCCCCCTGTCGTGTGCATGTGTTACAAGGGAGATTCGTCTTTAAAATGGGGTATGCGCCCCTTTGTGTGTGTTTGTGTGTATGTAACCCAAAAAAATACCTTTTATTCCTATGTTATCTGTGCTACTGAACATGCAGTGTACTGCCTCCCCTTTGTGGATTTGTCAGTTTTTGTGACTCAAATTTGATAATTTTGTTCCAGAGCTTCAATTCTGTGCATAACTTTGTTTTAGCTTTTGTACTATGTACATAATTTTGTTTTAGTTCGAGTACCTTCATTAACAATTCTAATGTGACTTAAGATGCAAGAAAAATAATATTTAAAATTCAAAAAACATTGGACCTATATTTAATATTCGGATTTGTTAGTATCCAGATTGTCAGGAACTTTATTGAAGAATCTATTTTTGTTTTGCCTCTACTATATTGAAGCTTCCATGGTACATGAGCACTCAATATCTTAGAAGTAGGAACATTTTGATAGAGGTCACGCTCCCATCTCAGACTTTTGATTCTACGCATCTCACATAGAAGCTTGTCAAAACCTCGCCCCCCCCCCCTATGTTAGATACTCACTCCCACCCTCTCCCATCACAACCAAATCTCAAAATAGCTTAAAATAGATTCAAGTTCTTATCTTGCTCAAACATTTTATCAAAGAAATATTTCTATGTAGGAAAATATTGCTCAAGACTTTTAAAAGCAAAATCTACCATCAAATATCTTCTTTCAATCCAAAGTCATCATCACTGATTATATACATACAATATTTGTTTGAAATGTTTGGATGCTTCTTGGATGCTCCAAACCTTTGGACCTCTTAAGATTTGTTTGAACATATAGTGTAGTGCTTCTATGTTCAACTAGGAAGCGCCGACACTTCTAAGAAGTTAATGTGTCGCGTATCGTATTCGTGTCCGACACATGGACACAACACTTTTCTTGGAGTGTCGTGCAAATTTTTAGGATTTTGTCGCGTCGTCGTGTCCGTGTCGTGCTGTATCCATGTCGGTGTGTCTGTGTCTTTGCTTCAGGATGTTCAATACTATTTCTCATGATCCTGCATGTTAGTGCTACCAGATCCTGCATGTTAGTGCTACCGACGGTTACTCTGTTTTAACTAATTATAAGGTCATATGGCCATTTTGAGCACCCTCCTAATCTTTTTGATTACATGTAGCCTCTGGTCCCACATGTGCCTGGCATTACTATGTTACATGGACTTGGATACGGGTGTAAGGTGTGGATACGTGTAAGCATTTGACATCCCAAATTAATGAATCAAAGTACACGAGGACACTGCAATAAAAATAAATTCCCCCGAAGAGAAGAGAAGACAGTGTGTTATGTAATAATAAGACTTTAACTTGAGCATTTCGTCCATTTTGGAAAAACTTTATAGCAAAAGGAAGTAACATAACTAAGACTTAAACATCAAATTATGCAAGTAGCTAACATGCTTTTTGGTGTATGTCAAACCAGAAGTGTCGGACACAGATCCTGTACTCTTGTCCGAGTGTTGAGTACTCGAGTTTCTGACAGGAATACGTCAAGCTCTTAAGAAGAGTCCATGTAGCAAATAGCTTGGCAATTACTATAATTCCTTAGGCGGTCCTGACGGAGGTGATTGAAACTCAAGACTCGCACGTGTTGATGTGGTGTCTTGGCCATCTCACTTTTGCCTTGAGGTTGTTTGTGCCAAATGCTAATCATCATTCAAAATAACATGTTTTTGACAGTTGAAAAGTTTTGCTAGAGCTGATGCCTAAAAACATCTTACATGGTGGGGTTAGTAATAATCCTTTTGGATATGCCAACAGAGCGATCATTTTCCTCGTATCTCCAGTGGTTTCTTTTTCTCTACTCTGATGAGAAATCTTTTATTTTGGGACCCCTATATCGGAAACTCGTAAGATTTGTATGAGGTAGATGACTCAACCCTTACAGTATTTACCAACTTGTGTATGCCTGTCTCAAGCTCATCCTCGTGCTTTTAGGCATATCAACATTCGAGAAGTGTACCTACTTTTGGCTTGTGAATTTAATATTGTTTGTATGTTATTGTTGTACAATTCATACCAGATGGTGATATATTGCACCTACAGTTGAGGATTATTATACGCGATTGAATTTTCCTGTTATATTTTTTATTTGAAAGGTCTAGATAGAGTGTGTGCTAATGATGTTGCTTGATATGAGAGTCAAAGAGATGTAAAATGTCAATTTGCGATGGTTCTGTAATTATATCCGAACTTCCGAACTCAATTTGCAAGGGTTGTGTAATCATATCTTATCCTATTTGAACACACCCAACTTTTCTGCTATCCTTACAATACGTGAGAGAATTCTATTGGAAATTATTGATCCTAAAATTGCAAACATCCCTCTCACTTTAATGCTGCTTTTGGCGAGAGTTTGGTATGGTTCTATAATGATATCCAATCCTATTGTACACATGAATCTTCAGTTCCTTATTTACATGCACGAAGCACGTGGGAATGTTTTTCTTTGATTTTTTTTAACCGATCCTGGAATTGCAAACATTCCTTTCACATAGATGCTTTAGGGGAGAGGAAACTGCACACATTTGTTGTCAAATTTCTCACATTACTAATGTTTGAAACACGATATAATTTACACACGGAAGAAATTGTGTATATTTCTTTACGGTAGTAAAATTTGCTATTATGGAAGTTTATTCAGAGTAATAGCAGGCAATACACACATTCTTATATGGAATATTTAGTGGAGATTGTGGCATATGGTTCTTGTTTTACAATATTGAGATACACAATCTAACAGCATTGATGCACTTTCTGTTGCTCATCCAGTGAGTTTGTTTGATACACTGCAGTTAAAGTTCTGTACCTTTTCACAGTGGTGCTTACAGTTATTTACTATACTTCTCATGCTCAGTTTGCAGGTCTCAGTCTGTAAAAGTTGTTTTTTCATTGCCTCCACAGAGAGAACTTCTAATCCTTGGGTGAGTTTTTAGCACTAGGGCTGTTCCTTTGTTTTTATGTTGCAAAGCTTTGAATATGTCCTCTTTAGGGTCTGTGCTCAAGACTTTATTTGGTTCTTTGATTTCATGGAGGAAAAGAAAGGAAAACATAGGAAAACTTTTTTTCTTCGTTTTGGTCAATGAGGAAAATAAGAAAGAAAGAGAATGAGTTGAGAAATAAATTAAACATTTTCATTGTTGTGAGTCATTTCTCTTCATTTATTCATATATTACAATTACATTTCAGAAAATATTAATTATTGATGTTACTTAAGCATGATGGAAAACACGAGGAACTAGTTTTCCTTTCCCTTTCTTTTCCCTCACGAAATTCGTGAACCAAACAGAGCCTAAAGGGTGACAATAATTGTGCACCATTTCTTTAATTATTTTTGTTTAAGGTAGGGATGAAACTTGGGCAGGCTAATCTGAGCCCAACCCAAAGTTAGAGCAGGCTTGGGCAACATTTTTCAAATTCAACAATGGCTTGGACAGAAGAATTAAGCAAAAGTCCGAGTAAGAGCTTGAGCTCAATCCCATATTATATATCGGCTACATATATATGCTATGTATCATAACCCGATCCCGTATCATACCAAACCAAATCCAATCCGCCCGAGTTGCAACCCTAGACTAAGCACTTCAGCCGCACAATTTCCATTTTATTTTCTGTGGCAGAAATTGCTTTGGTTGATTGGGGTAAATGGGATTCAGAGAACTTGAGGTTGGCTCAACCTTGCCTGTCTTGCGAAGCAGTGTTGGAACCACATTGTTTGGTCTCCCTCTCTCTCTCTCTCTCTCTCTCTCTCTCTCTCCCTCTCTCTCTCTCTCTCTCTAATGGAAGGTGTTCTTCTTTGTGGAGCCTGCCAATTTTTATGGAATTTGTTATTGATCTAATTGAACTGGTCTACGATCTGAAAATTTGATTTCTCTCTCCCTCTCTCTCTCTGAACCTGGCCCTCTTCTTCCTGCTGTAGGGTTGTGTGGAAAGGTTATTCGCTTACAGATCTCCAGAAACCGGGCTTCTATTCCCTAGTCGGTGATTGAAGCAAAAATTGTTAAGAAGATTCCATCATACTTGGCCATCTTGGTTGGCCTCGATTCTCTTACAGAGCTTGTACATCGTCTTCATCATGTCCCGTGCTTGATAAATTCCTTGCAAGGAGAGAGAGAGAGATAGAGAGAGAGTGGGAAATGCTTATGGAACTTCCTGTTGTGGCAGTGGCCTATTAGCAGTTAGTATCAAAAAGAAAATGTATTTAAACTATGCAGGGATACTTATTACAATGTCTTCTAGAGTTTTAAAATGAAGGTCCACTACATGAGACATGCTATATGTGTAGAAATCTTATTTGTGTAGTCTAGTGGTTGACCTTTCAGCTCCAGAAGAATTTGATTTTTGTGAACCAAAACAAGAAAATAGGAGCTCAAATACCCTTTTAGGTTGAAAGGTTGTCAGGTGATTGGTTTGTTATCTATTATGATCATAAATTTTGAGGGAAGAAAAGCAAGAACTCACCACTCTGTATGGGTTCATTTTAAGCACTAGCGGTAGAGGCAGAGGAGTGACACGCATGCAAGACCACTTGATGGTAATCTTCTTCTCGGTTTATGAAGGTAACGTTGCATTCATATTGTGTACTACAGATTTTGTTGAAGCTTCCTATACATTGTTGGTCCATTTTCAAACAATTTAAGTTTTTGGAGTGTTGGAATATTCGGATTGATATTCTCGTTATTTATGGATAGCAATGTTTTAGGAATAAATTGATTTGATCTTATCTTGTATTTTTCCTTTCTTTTCTTTATTTCCTTTATTAGTTTTTCCTCATAGCTGTATATATAGGATGTAAATTGACAGTGAGTAATAAGAAATTTCAGTTTCTTCTTGGTATCAGAGCAACAAAGAAATTAAACCCTAACACAAACCACCACCACCTGCCTACCCACAACCTTGCGCCGCAACTACCAGCCACCAGCCACCTGCGCTGCAACTCCCAGCCACCTCCACACCCAGCCGCAGGCCACCAGCCCCTTCCCACTCTCGGCGCACACACACACAGGGCCCCGCAGCTTTTTTGGTTAGCCTAGGCTAACCCTTGCGCAGCTCTACGCTGCGTCTTGCCCTGTTCTTGGGTCTTCTGATGGTTTAGAGCCCCTTTGTGCTCTCTTTTTCTTCTCTTGGGCTACCTAGGGTATTACGGTAGCCTCTGATTGCTGCTGATTGTTCTTTTTCCAGCAGCCTTTTCAATCCGTGGTTTCTCTTCTGCGCCTTGTTAATTCATTCTTGGGGCTTCTTGATTTTGCAACAATGACTGAAACTGGAAAGGATAAGGGTACTAATCAGTCACCTCCCGGTTCACATCCACGCTCGGATTTCTCTATGTCCCTGACTCCACATTCGCCTGCGCAAAGGGTTACCACTGTTCTCATGGATGGGCAAAATTTTGCCGCGTGGTCTCATTCCATTCGTCTTTTTCTTGGTGCCAGAGGCAAGTCTAGTTGGCTTCTTGGTACGGCACCTAAGCCTGCTCCTACCGACTCCACCTTTGATCAGTGGAATATGGACAACTGTACTATCCTGGGTTGGTTGTTCAATTCAATGGAGCCTCGTATTTACCACATGTTTATGTATCACACGTCTGTTCATGGCTTGTGGAATGCTTTGACTCAAATGTATGCGCATAAGCGTAATGAATCCCGGATTTATCAACTTCATCGCGAAGTGTCTCAGTCATCCCAGGATTCTCTCAGGCTAAGTGTCTCTAATTATTTTGGATATCTTCAGTCCCGTTGGGAGGAGTTGGCTCAGTACGAGCCCCTTGGTGATATTCCTGCTGAAGCCGCTACTGTTATTGTTCAGCGTCTTGACCGCCTACACACTTACCAGTTCTTGATGGGTTTGAAATCTGAGTTTGAATCTCTTCGCACTCAGATTTTGAACACATCCCCTATGCCCTCTCTGTACGAGGCCTTTGCTATTGTTGATGGTGATGAGCGTCGCCGTCAGTTAATTCAGCCTTCTATTTCTCCAGTTCCAGATTCTATTTCTCCAGTTCCTGATCAGATGGCCTTTGCCGCTCACACCGGTCCTCGCCCCAGCGGACGAAAACCTCCAGTTTGTAAGCATTGCAATGTTGTTGGTCATACCAAAGATCGCTGTTTCCAGCTCCATCCCGAGTTGAAGAAACAGTATGCCAACCGAGGTCGGAACCCGGGCTCAACCCGCTTCGCTGCTATTGCTGAGACTGGCCCTGATTCCAGTACTCCAGATCTTGGCCAGCTGCATCAAAATCAGAGTATGCTTCAATCTCAGCTTGGACAAATTCAGAGTCAACTTGGCTCCCTTCTTCAGCAGCATCAGTCCGGCCCTTCTTCCACAGCTGCCATTGCTACAGGTACTTCCACTGCTTTACATGTTAAGACAGGCACTCCAAGGTGGGTTTTGGACTCAGGAGCCAATGATCATATGACTGGTGAGTTATCCCTTTTTTCCTCCCCTCTTACACCAGTTAACCAAACTGTGAGTATAGCTGATGGATCCACCACTCGTGTCCAGAGTAAGGGTGATGTTTGTTTGTCCTCACAACTTACTCTGTCTTCTGTTCTTCATGTCCCTCAGTTATCGTTTAATCTTTTATCAGTTAGTCGCCTCGCAAAGTGTTATAATTGTACTGTCATTTTCTTACCTGATCGTTGTCTATTGCAGGACCTGACTTCGAAGAAGATTTTTGGTACGGGCCATGAGCATGATGGACTCTACTTCTTTGGGGAACCTCCACCACCAGTTGTGTCTTCTAGTTTACAGGCGTCAGTTTTACCTAGTTCTAGTTCTAGTTCTAGTTCTTTCTCCAATAAAACTATAGAATTGTGGCATGCCAGGCTAGGACATGCTAATTTTCAATATCTATGTTTACTTTTTCCCGAATTAATAAAAGCCTGTAAGACTCATAAATTTCAATGTGTGGTGTGTGAACTTTCTAAGCATACTCGTTCATCTTATATTCCTCGCATGTCTCGTGCACCTTGTGCTTTTGATGTTATACATTCAGATGTGTGGGGACCTTCCCCTGTTACTGCTTTATATGGGTATCGGTATTATGTTACGTTTATAGATGACTATTCACGGTGCACATGGGTTTATCTCCTTAAAAAGAAATCTGAAGTTTTTCCATTATTTACTCAATTTTTACAAATGGTTAAAACTCAGTATCAAACTGTTGTTCGCGCTCTCCGTTCTGATAATGGCCGTGAATATGTTTCTAATACCTTCTGTTCTGAACTTAATAAAAAGGGTGTCCTCCAACAACTTACTTGTACTTATACCCCGGAACAGAATGGTGTGGCGGAACGCAAGAACCGTCACATTATGTCTGTTGTCCGGTGTCTTCTTCGCGGTATGGCGGTACCTAAATACTTGTGGCATTTAGCTGTTCTCACAGCCACGTATCTTATTAACCGTACCCCAAGTCGTGTCTTAGATGGGAAAGCTCCTCTACATGTTCTTCAGCCTGATTGTACACTTTTTCATGTTTTACCACGTGTCTTTGGTTGCACTTGTTTTGTTCAGGACCGCAGCCCTCTTCGTACTAAGCTTGATGATAAAGCTATACGTTGCGTTTTTCTTGGTTACTCTTCCCACTCTAAAGGATATAGATGCTATGATCCAATTGGTTGTCGTTTCTATAATTCTATGGATGTTACTTTTCTGGAAGATGTCCCTTATTTTGCAGGTTCAAATATCTCATCTGCTTCTGTCCCTCAGGAACCTCTCATTGTACCCGACGAGTTACCTCGTCCGGTTGTTGTCCTTGATTCCACTCCTTCTGTGGTTTCTGAGGGTACTCTACCTCCTGTCATTACATCTACGCCAGAATTTCGTTATTCTCGGCTTTCGCAGACTCATGCTTATGCTCCGTCACCAGATCCTTCTCCGGATCCAGGTCCTGCTTCTCCTGTACCGGTACGTCGCTCTACCCGGATTTCTCGCCCGGTAAATAGGTATGGTCATGCTTGCTCTACTCAACATCCTATTTCCAAATATATCTCTTATTCAGCCCTTTCACACCCCTATCAAGCTTTCCTTGGTCAGGTTGATTCAGTTTCTATTCCCCGGTCCATATCTGAGGCTCTCCAAAATCCACATTGGGTCCACGCCATGCAAGCAGAAATGGATGCACTTCAGCAGAATCATACTTGGGATCTTGTTTCTCTTCCCTCTGGAGAGAAGACAGTGGGTTGCAAATGGGTCTTTACTGTTAAGTACCTCCCCGATGGTTCTATTGATCGTTATAAGGCCCGTCTGGTTGCTAAAGGTTTTACTCAGATTCCAGGCAAAGACTTCAGTGCCACCTTTGCTCCGGTAGCCAAGCTGACTACTGTTCGTCTTCTTGTCTCTTTGGCTGCTTCTCAGTCTTGGCCTCTTCATCAACTTGACGTTAAGAATGCGTTTCTGCATGGGGATCTACAGGAAACTATTTATATGGATCCACCTCCGGGTTTTCGGGCTGAGGGGGAGTATTCTGGGAAAGTTTGTCGGCTACGTAAATCTCTCTATGGATTGAAACAATCCCCTCGAGCATGGTTCAGTCGCTTTAGTGATGTTATTTTATCTATGGGGTTCACTAGGTGTCAGTCTGATCACACCTGCTTCATTCGACGATGTCCGGATGGTCGATGTACTATTCTGTCTGTTTATGTTGATGACATCATTATTACAGGTAATGATACTGCAGGGATTATAAGAGTAAAGGAGAAACTTGGAACGGCTTTTGATGTCAAAGACTTGGGTCCTCTCCGGTATTTCCTTGGTATTGAGATTGCCCGATCTCGTCATGGGATCTCAATGAACCAGAGGAAATATATCTTGGACCTCCTTAGTGATACAGGCATGATGGGGTGTCGTCCTGCTTCCACACCTATGGATCCAAATATTAAAATATCATCTGAGTCAGGAGAAGTATTGTCTGATCCAGCTTCATATCAGCGCCTTGTTGGTCGTCTAATTTATCTGACCAATACTAGACCTGACCTCGCTTTTGCTGTAAGCGTAGTAAGCCAGTTTATGCATGCTCCGCGTACCGCTCATATGGAAGCTGTTCATCACATTCTTCGTTACCTGAAAACTTGCCCAGGACTGGGTCTCTTCTTTGCTGCAGGAGCACAATCTGAGGTCACATGTTATACCGATGCTGATTATGCTGGTTCCAAGAGTGATAGGCGTTCAACTTCAGGTTTTTGCACGTTTTATGGCAAACATCTTATCTCTTGGAAAAGTAAGAAACAAGTAGTTGCTTCAAGATCATCTGCTGAGGCTGAATATCGTGCTATGGCACAAGGTACTTGTGAGCTTTTGTGGCTTCGATCTATCTTACAAGAATTGGGGTTTCCAGTATCTAAGCCCTCTACATTGTTTTGTGACAATAAGTCTGCTATAATGCTTGCATCTGACTCCGTTCTGCACGAGCGTACCAAGCATGTTGAGGTTGATATCCATTTTATCCGAGAGAAGGTGCGTTCGGGTATTATCTCTCCGTGCTTTATTCCCTCTTCAGATCAAACTGCTGATGTATTTACTAAGTCTGTTGGGCCCTCTCTTCTGAAGTTGTCTATTGCCAAGCTTGGACTCGTGAATACCTTCGCTCCAGCTTGAGGGGGAGTGTTGGAATATTCGGATTGATATTCTCGTTATTTATGGATAGCAATGTTTTAGGAATAAATTGATTTGATCTTATCTTGTATTTTTCCTTTCTTTTTTTTATTTCCTTTATTAGTTTTTCCTCATAGCTGTATATATAGGATGTAAATTGACAGTGAGTAATAAGAAATTTCAGTTTCTTCTTGGAGTAATTGGTAACTTAACAGATTTCATGAGGGAAAATAAAAGGGGAAAGAAAAACAAAATGGAAAACTGGTTCCTTTTAATTTACGGATGGAATGGGACTAGTGTTTTGGATCATATTTTCCTTTTTCTTTAATCTTTTTCCCTCACAAAGTCCATGAACCAAACAAAGCCTAAATATTTGATTGCTAAAATTAACTGGTGGGTAATTCTCTACATGTACCTTCCTTGTTCTTGTAACTCCATCCCTACAATTGTCAATAAAGCTCCAATTTAGATTTTTCTACATCTATATAGGTGTATACGTGTATACATATATTATGTAATTAGTTTGTGATGTATTGGTGTTAGGGGCTTCGGATTTCTCGGACGCAACTATGCTGGGAGGCCAGAGGAAACTATTGAATAAAACTTTGGGTGAGTGTGCATTCTTCATCATCTTGTGAGTTTTAGATCTGTGCTGTGATTTCAATATACTGGGTCATGATGAGTTTGTTACTGCATCAGTAGCATTCCATTTGGATTGAGAGGAGTTGAGGGAAGAGAAGAAAAGAGAAAGTTGAGTTGAGTTTTATCCACCATGTTTAGATAATTAGATGCCCGATAGAGAAGAGACTGTTTGGATGTCCAATAGAGAAGAGAAAGAGAAAGCTACATTTTCTCCAGCTTGTTTAGATGTCCAATAGACAAGAGAAGAGAAGAGAAGCGTAAGCTGAGTTTTCTCCACCATTTTTAGATTTGCAATAGAGAAGATAAGAGAAGAGAAGCGAAACATTATTGGTCTTTTAGATAGTGTTTTATTTTGATTCTCTTTTTTTCTCTCAGGAATCTATCTGATTTGGAGAGAAATAAAAGTGGGCTCTTTTCTCTCCACTTTCTCCAATCTATCTCTCGATTTCTCTTCTCTTCTCTCTTCTGTCCGCACTTAACTTCCCAAATAATTGTGACAGAGATGATTTGGGTCCTAAATTCCGTGGGTATTCTTCTCTTTTGGACTTCAGTTGCTGATGTTTTTATATATGGTGTTGAATTGGTAGGTTTATGTGATATAGGTGTTGATTGGGAGCGGACTTGAGTTAACTTTTAATTCCAGTTTTCTATATAACCAAAATTGTGTTTTACAACTTTAATAGGTACAAGGAAAATGAATCCTTTAGTGAGAAACTATGTGAAAATGGATCCTGTAGGAAAATCAGTCCTATTCACACCGTTGAACTTGTTGAAAATAACAAAATCAATTCTAGGAACAATCGTTGAACAAGCAACATTCTTGAATTTCTTGAAACTTGAACAATAGTATGCCCACTTGTTGCAATCCCTTCTGACTTCACAATGCTGTCTCCAAAGTTCTTTCTGAACCTGCACAATTATAATAGTACCATTACCATGTGTCCTCTCTCTTTGACCTCTGCTTATCATAGTGTTAGATTCAACCTTGGCCTTCTATATAAAATTTTATGAACTTGTGGTGGTTGTGGATCACGGGAATCGTTCGGGATGATGTAAAAAGAATGAAGATCTTATTTGGAGACTAGGGACTACATATGTCACGACTTCCACTATGCACTTGCACATAATTAGACATCTCTTTTCCACTACATCATAGACCAGAGGCATGTTAAATTCAAGACCAACATCAAATTCTATCACTTCTGTAGTTGCTATTGCATATTCTTTGGTTTCGTCTTTATCCTGATCTTGTTGAATGATAAGTGAAGTTCCCTAGATTGGGCCAAACTTGTCAAATGAATGAATGCTACCCTTTATAATTGGTCACCCATTAGTTTCAAATGGTTTCGATTCTCTTCCTTTTGTTGCAACACCATGCGTGCACACTTGTGATTTTCAGTCACTGTGAAGAAGGAATTTTGGTGCATTGAATTGTTCGAGTGGGGCTGAATGTGCCGTTTTTGCACCCAATTTCAATGTTTGAGCCCTTTAGATGTTGCTTTTTCAGGTTGAGGTTCCACTTTTCTGAAATTGTAGAATATTATGTTTTGTTTTAGTCTCTAAAGTAACATGAAATGCTGTTCCACATACTAGAGTTGGTGGTTGAGTAATTCCTACCTCATATCAGCAGCACTTAAGCCAGCCTTGGATCGAGCGAGCATCATACATGGGTTTACAACAACTTGACTTAGGAAGTTGAAGTCGTCAAATTTTGGTTATAACTTGTATTCTTCTATAAACATGCTGCCATGTTTACAAAATTGCAAGTTGTATATACAAATTATCATGATAGTTTGCGAGGATATGCTTCTCTTTGAACTAAGCTTTCATCTCTTGTTATGTGCTTATTGGCAGTTGACCTGATCAGTAACATTTCCTTTAGCACAGTTCACCATATTTCTTCCCTTTCAATGAACTTCATCTTTTCAAACCTCAGCCTTCGGTGCCATTTTCTTTATATTTTATTGAAGCACCTGTGGATGGTATTTTATAATTTCGGCTTTTATCTAATCTCAAATTGACATAAGAACAACTTGTGTGTAGGTACTTTCCCAAATTTTGCTGCCATAGGTCACCGTTTTAATGTGTTTCAATATCTATGAATATGGTGCCGATGATTGATTTAATATGTAATTTTTTTTTTTTTTTTCCAGTTGTATGTTCTTGGAGGCCTCTGAATGTAAATGCTCGACTGTTTCTGGAAGATGCTACAAGGCAAAGTAATAATTACCTTGGCCAGGACCCTTCCCCCCAATGGGGTGGTTATGGGTTCGACTCTTGCAAGGAAAACTTTATTTGTCTTTAAGGAGGGGTATGACCCCCCTGTCGTGTGCATGTGTTACAAGGGAGATTCGTCTTTAAAATGGGGTATGCGCCCCTTTGTGTGTGTTTGTGTGTATGTAACCCAAAAAAATACCTTTTATTCCTATGTTATCTGTGCTACTGAACATGCAGTGTACTGCCTCCCCTTTGTGGATTTGTCAGTTTTTGTAAATTGTGACTCAATTTTGATAATTTTGTTCCAGAGCTTCAATTCTGTGCATAACTTTGTTTTAGCTTTTGTACTATGTACATAATTTTGTTTTAGTTCGAGTACCTTCATTAACAATTCTAATGTGACTTAAGATGCAAGAAAAAGAATATTTAAAATTCAAAAAACATTGGACCTATATTTAATATTCGGATTTGTTAGTATCCAGATTGTCAAGAACTTTATTGAAGAATCTATTTTTGTTTTGCCTCTACTATATTGAAGCTTCCATGGTACATGAGCACTCAATATCTTAGAAGTAGGAACATTTTGATAGAGGTCACGCTCCCATCTCAGATTTTTGATTCTACGCATCTCACTTAGAAGCTTGTCAAAACCTCCCCCCCCCCCCCCCCCCCCCCCCCCCCCCCCCCCGCCCCCCCTCCTCCCCCTCCCCCTCCCCCTCCCCCTCCCCCTATGTTAGATACTCACTCCCACCCGCTCTTGTTCTCTTTGTATCTCTATGAACTCTTAGTTTTTAACCCTTTGTTTTGTTCTGTCGATCTCTATCTCTGTCTCTCCTTTTTTTTTCTCTCTTTCTTTGATGCTTCCGTCCTTTATTTATAGAGGTTGTCATGGGATAATGCCATATCTCTTTGAAATTTGAAAGAGATAATACGTATCTTTTTGAATCTTTCAACTGATGTTAGAAACGTTCGTATCTTTAGGATAATACGTATCTTTTGAAAGAGATATTCGAATATTGATATATATCCCCTCCCTTGATGACATATGTCTCTTTTTTTTTGTTTTGTACCATCTCTATGTAAGATGGTACGTATCTTCTTCTTATATCCAACATTCGAATTAGGATATCATCTTTGACTAGGTACGACCTTCATTTTGTTCGTATTATCTCTATTTGAGATGACACGTATATGTGACGTTACAAATATCATTCAAGATTCGAATGTTGATATATTATATTTGACTTGAAATCCCCTTGTATCATCTGTAGATGACACGTGTTTCATTTTCAAGGATCCTAAATGAAATTTCAAATCTTTACTTGAAATTCGAACATTGACACCTCATCCGTAATCCCAACTTCGCTTTGAGATTCGAACTTTGTATCTCACATATATTGTAAAGATACGTGAGTCATATTTGGACTATAATGGCTACTCTTTGAGTTTTGAAACAAATTTCATGGGTTGGTTTTAATTGGGCCAGTTGACCTTATTGGGCCAATTGATTTTATTGGGCCAAGCTGAGCTTAATCTTCATTTGAATTTTGGCCAGTTTACCTAATTGGGCCAATTCAATTAGCATGAACCTTTCTTTGAGTTGGACTTGAATTTGGGTTGAGCTTAAATTTGAGTTGAAATTTATGTGCCAACAGCTCCCATCACAACCAAATCTCAAAATAGCTTAAAATAGATTCAAGTTCTTATCTTGCTCAAACATTTAATCAAAGAAATATTTCTATGTAGGAAAATATTGCTCAAGACTTTTAAAAGCAAAGTCTACCATCAAATATCTTCTTTCAATCCAAAGTCATCATCACTGATTAAATACATACAATATTTGTTTGAAATGTTTGGATGCTTCTTGGATGCTCCAAACCTTTGGACCTCTTAAGATTTGTTTGAACATATAGTGTAGTGCTTCTATGTTCAACTATGAAGCGCCGACACTTCTAAGAAGTTAATGTGTCGCGTATCGTATTTGTGTCCGACACATAGACACAACACTTTTCTTGGAGTGTCGTGCAAATTTTTAGGATTTTGTCGCGTCGTCGTGTCCGTGTCGTGCTGTATCCATGTCGGTGTGTCTGTGTCTTTGCTTCAGGATGTTCAATACTATTTCTCATGATCCTGCATGTTAGTGCTACCAGACCCTGCATGTTAGTGCTACCGACGGTTACTCTGTTTTAACTAATTATAAGGTCATATGGCCATTTTGAGCACCCTCCTAATCTTTTTTATTACATGTAGCCTCTGGTCCCACATGTGCCTGGCATTACTATGTTACATGGACTTGGATACGGGTGTAAGGTGTGGATACGTGTAAGCATTTGACATCCCAAATTAATGAATCAAAGTACACAAGGACACTGCAATAAAAAAAAATTCCCCCGAAGAGAAGAGAAGACAGTGTGTTATGTAATAATAAGACTTTAACTTGAGCATTTCGTCCATTTTGGAAAAACTTTATAGCAAAAGGAAGTAACATAACTAAGACTTAAACATCAAATTATGCAAGTAGCTAACATGCTTTTTGGTGTATGTCAAACCAGAAGTGTCGGACACAGATCCTGTACTCTTGTCCGAGTGTTGAGTACTCGAGTTTCTGACTGGAATACGTCAAGCTCTTAAGAAGAGTCCATGTAGCAAATAGCCTGGCAATTACTATAATTCCTTAGGCGGGCCTGACGGAGGTGATTGAAACTCAAAACTCGCACGTGTTGATGTGGTGTCTTGGCCATCTCACTTTTGCCTTGAGGTTGTTTGTGCCAAATGCTAATCATCATTCAAAATAACATGTTTTTGACAGTTGAAAAGTTTTGCTAGAGCTGATGCCTAAAAACATCTTACATGGTGGGGTTAGTAATAATCCTTTTGGATATGCCAACAGAGCGATCATTTTCCTCGTATCTCCTAGTGGTTTCTTTTTCTCTACTCTGATGAGAAATCTTTTATTTTGGGACCCTATATCGGAAACCCGTAAGATTTGTGTGAGGTAGATGACTCAACCCTTACAGTATTTACCAACTTGTGTATGCCTGTCTCAAGCTCATCCTCGTGCTTTTAGGCATATCAACATTCGAGAAGTGTACCTACTTTTGGCTTGTGAATTTAATATTGTTTGTATGTTATTGTTGTACAATTCATACCAGATGGTGATATATTGCACCTACAGTTGAGGATTATTATACGCGATTGAATTTTCCTGTTATATTTTTTATTTGAAAGGTCTAGATAGAGTGTGTGCTAATGATGTTGCTTGATATGAGAGTCAAAGAGATGTAAAATGTCAATTTGCGATGGTTCTGTAATTATATCCGAACTTCCGAACTCAATTTGCAAGGGTTGTGTAATCATATCTTATCCTATTTGAACACACCCAACTTTTCTGCTAACCTTACAATACGTGAGAGAATTCTATTGGAAATTATTGTTCTAAATTTGATCCTAAAATTGCAAACATCCCTCTCACTCTAATGCTGCTTTTGGCGAGAGTTTGGTATGGTTCTATAATGATATCCAATCCTATTGTACACATGAATCTTCAGTTCCTTATTTACATGCACGAAGCACGTGGGAATGTTTTTCTTTGATTTTTTTTAACCGATCCTGGAATTGCAAACATTCCTTTCACATAGATGCTCTAGGGGAGAGGAAACTGCACACATTTGTTGTCTAATTTCTCACATTACTAATGTTTGAAGCACGATATCATCGTCAATTTAAAAATACGTAGAAGGAAGTTGCTTATAAAGTACCGCACTAAAATGCATCTTTAAAATAGCTAAAAATGAAACAAAAAACGTAGAGGTTGCTTATAAAGTACCGCACTAAAATGCATCTTTAATATAGTTGAAAATGAAACGGAAAACGTAATTATAGTTATTGACAATACATTCCAAAGATGTTATTCTTTTTTTTTTTTTTTTGAGAAGAACCAAAGATGTTATTCTAAACATGTCCCATTGGTGCATTTTTAGGCAATTTTGTGTTATTTTAAAATGGGATTATTTTGCGTATACAAATGTATCTATTTCACACACAAATTATCAAATAATATCTCAGAACATAACGAAATAATATCTCATAACATAACAAAAAATGCCCGAAGAAAAGTACTAAAATTGTACGAAGACATTAAAAGACACTTGATTGCACCCCAAATATGTTTTTTACACTGAACCAAAAAAAAAAATGTTTTTACACCGTTATATATACAAAGGCCAAAGGTGGGTGGGTGGATTGTAGCCCCCCAAATTGTTTGTAAATTTTATTTATTTCTTCTTTTATATGGAGAAAATAAAATTATATATAATATGTGCACCGTGCACGGCCCTCCCAAATTTTACAAAAACTGAAATTATGTCTAATATATTAGTCAAATTATAATTTAAGCCACCTAAAATATTTGTCCTACGAAAAAAAATATACACTCACACACACACATATATATATATATATATATATTTGTCCTATTATCTTTTCTTGTCACTTCTCAATTTAGCCCAAACTAAATTATTTTACCACTAATCAAACTTTACAAATAATATTAAGCAATCAACATTTTTTTGGATAGATGGAACCAAAAGTTTCACTTCGGAGGCTGCCCTCGAATCCCTTTATAGGCCTACTAGTAAATACACATTCATCGTATCCTAGTCCCTAATAAAAATTTTTGGCTCTACCTTTGGTTATATATCAAATTGAAATACAAAAATTCAACTCTTTAAATGTCTGAAGCTGGAGAAAATATAGGTAACAGTGAAACTACGTTATCTTGTGCGTGTGGTGTCACTAATTATTTAGATTCTTAGAAGAAATTATTTAATGTGATGATTACACCACGTAAAAATATTGACATGATGTGGTAATTTAAAACTTTTTTTGAAAGATAGTGGATTCACATGATTATACCCAATAGTATCTGAGTGAACAAATTTTGGGTTCGTAGAAATACTTTCATGAGTAATGTTAGATGCACTTTTAAATGCACAATTCTGTTTAAAAATATTGGATCTCGTGCTGAAAAGTCTATACACAAAAAAAGAGGTGTGCAAGATGTGCAAACTTTTCAACACGAAGTTCAACATTTTTATGCTTTACCATGATGCGTCATTCACTTCAGAGCGAGTTTTGAGTTGACTCACGAGTTTGCCAAGTCACCACCACGGCACCACGCCGACTTTCACGCCCTCTCTCTGATGTGTATGATAATTATTCCGCTGTTTGTGTGGAAGTGGAACAATAATACACTCCTCTGCCCTACTAAGGCTTAGTTTGGCCTCCACGTGGTGCTTCTATTTTTTTTTAAGCACAATTTTATGTTAATTTATTTGATAACTAGTTTATGAGCTTTGTAAAAATTGAACTTAGGGCTTTTTTGGAGGGAGGTTTTAAAAGCTCTAGAATGGAGCTTTTAAAAGCTCTAGGTTGTTTTTTGATTTCATGATGTCTTTTTGAAGAGTAGTATGTCACTTGCATAAAATTATTAAAGAACTTAGTAATAAATTTCATAAGCTCTTTTAAAAAGCCACATGAGGGCCAAACTAAGCCTAAGCCAAAAAAAAAAAAAAAACAAAAAAAAATAATACTACGTGTATATAAAATGTACACATAAAAATCTGAGACAATGGGATACAATCCTTTATACATAACACCCACGAAAATGAATGGACTAATCCCGGCACACATACACTCCTCTGCCCCTCCTCGGTTTCTCCGCCTCGTTCTGCAGATAAACGATACACACACACACATACTCGTAAATTCATCTCATTTTATCCCTCAATTTCTCAATCAAAATCGGGCATTGTTAGATTGGGCGATGGTGTTTGGCCGTCCGCGGGTGGTGGTGTTGAAGAGCAACTCTCCAGTGACTGTGGAGATTCAGGGGTTGCGTAACTTCGCATCAGAGGGTAATCACGAGCTTCGCATCCGATTGGAACCTTACGAAAGCATTGAAATCCTTGCCAAGAAGTTCGATTGTGGGCGTAGGGGTTCGACCGTTAAGATCTTCGTGAACGGTGTCCCAGTTCAGACCGCTTTGATTCCGCAAACCTTTCTTCACTATGTGAAGATCGTGTTCTACGTTGATGATTACGGATTGATTGTCAAAGGCGTCAGACCCAAATTCACCGATCTTTGCCGAATCCAGTTCCCCTCTCTCTCTCTCTCTCTCTATATATATATATATATATATTGGAGTAGTATATAGAACCAAATCATATTTCTCATTAGAATGTCAAATATAAAACATGTGCATAATATGTTAAATCAGTTGAGGATACTAAATAAGGGTTTGTTTGGTTCATGGATTTTGTTGAAGCTTCGTATACATTGTTGGTCCATTTTCAAACAATTTAAGTTTTTGGAGTAGTTGGTAACTTAACAGATTTCATGAGGGAAAATAAAGGGGGAAAGGAAAACAAAATGAAAAACTGGTTCCTTTTAATTTACGGATGGAATGGGACTAGTTTTTTCGATCATATTTTCCTTTTTCTTTAATCTTTTTCCCTCACAAAGTCCATGAACCAAACAAAGCCTAAATATTTGATTGCTAAAATTAACTGGTGGGTAATTCTCTACATGTACCTTCCTTGTTCTTGTAACTCCATCCCTACAATTGTCAATAAAGCTCCAATTTAGATTTTTCTACATCTATATAGGTGTATACGTGTATACATATATTATGTAATTAGTTTGTGATGTATTGGTGTTAGGGGCTTCGGATTTCTCGGACGCAACTATACTGGGAGGCCAGAGGAAACTATTGAATAAAACTTTGGGTGAGTGTGCATTCTTCATCATCTTTTGAGTGTTAGATCTGTGCTGTGATAATGTGATTTCAATATACTGGGTCATGATGAGTTTGTTACTGCATCAGTAGCATTCCATTTGGATTGAGAGGAGTTGAGGGAAGAGAAGAAAAGAGAAAGTTGAGTTGAGTTTTCTCCACCATGTTTAGATGCCCGATAGAGAAGAGACTGTTTGGATGTCCAATAGAGAAGAGAAAGAGAAAGCTACATTTTCTCCAGCTTGTTTAGATGTCCAATAGATAAGAGAAGAGAAGAGAAGCGTAAGCTGAGTTTTCTCCACCATATTTAGATTTACAATAGAGAAGAGACTGTTTGGATGTCCAATAGAGAAGAGAAAGAGAAAGCTACATTTTCTCCAGCTTGTTTAGATGTCCAATAGACAAGAGAAGAGAAGAGAAGCTTAGGCTGAGTTTTCTCCACCATTTTTAGATTTACAATAGAGAAGAGAAGAGAAGAGAAGCGAAACATTATTGGTCTTTTAGATGGTGTTTTATTTTGATTCTCTTCTTTTTGCTCAGGAATCTATCTGATTTGGAGAGAAATAAAAGTGGGCTCTTTTCTCTCCACTTTCTCCAATCTATCTCTCGATTTCTCTTCTCTTCTCTCTTCTGTCCCCACTTAACTTCCCAAATAATCGTGACATAGATGATTTGGGTCCTAAATTCCGTGGGTATTATTCTCTTTTGGACTTCAGTTGCTGATGTTTTTATATATGGTGTTGAATTGGTAGGTTTATGTGATATAGGTGTTGATTGGTAGTGGACTTGAGTTAACTTTTAATTCCAGTTTTCTATATAACCAAAATTGTGTTTTACAACTTCAATAGGTACAAGGAAAATGAATCCTTTAGTGAGAAACTATGTGAAAATGGATCCTATCAATCCTATTCACACCGTTGAACTTGTTGAAAATAACAAAATCAAATCTAGGAACAATCGTTGAACAAGCAACATTCTTGAATTTCTTGAAACTTGAACAATAGTATGCCCACTTGTTGCAATCCCTTTTGACTTCACAATGTTGTCTCCAAAGTTCTTTCTGAACCTGCACAATTATAATAGTACCATTACCATGTGTTCTCTCTCTTTGACCTCTGCTTATCATAGTGTTAGATTCAACCTTGGCCTTCTATATAAAATTTTATGAACTTGTGGTGGTTGTGGATCACGGGAATCGTTCGGGATGATGTAAAAAGAATGAAGATCTTATTTGGAGACCAGGGACTACATATGTCACGACTTCCACTATGCAGTTGCACATAATTAGACATCTCTTTTCCACTACATCATAGACCAGAGGCATGTTAAATTCAAGACCAACATCAAATTCTATCACTTCTGTAGTTGCTATTACAAATTATCATGATAGTTTGCGAGGATATGCTTCTCTTTGAACTAAGCTTTCATCTCTTGTTATGTGCTTATTGGCAGTTGACCTGATCAGTAGCATTTCCTTTAGCACAGTTCACCATATTTCTTCCCTTTCAATGAACTTCATCTTTTCAAACCTCAGCCTTCGGTGCCATTTTCTTTATATTTTATTGAAGCACCAGTGGATGGTATTTTATAATTTCTGCTTTTATCTAATCTCAAATTGACATAAGAACAACTTGTGTGTAGGTACTTTCCCAAATTTTGCTGCCATAGGTCACTGTTTTAAGTTTCAATATCTATGAATATGGTGCCGATGATTGATTTAATATGTAATTTTTTTTTTCCAGTTGTATGTTCTTGGAGGCCTCTGAATGTAAATGCTTGACTGTTTCTGGAAGATGCTACAAGGCAAAGTAATAATTACCTTGGCCAGGACCCTTCCCCCCAATGGGGTGGTTATGGGTTCGACTCTTGCAAGGAAAACTTTATTTGTCTTTAAGGAGGGGTATGACCCCCCTGTCGTGTGCATGTGTTACAAGGGAGATTCGTCTTTAAAATGGGGTATGCGCCCCTTTGTGTGTGTTTGTGTGTATGTAACCCAAAAAAATACCTTTTATTCCTATGTTATCTGTGCTACTGAACATGCAGTGTACTGCCTCCCCTTTGTGGATTTGTCAGTTTTTGTGACTCAAATTTGATAATTTTGTTCCAGAGCTTCAATTCTGTGCATAACTTTGTTTTAGCTTTTGTACTATGTACATAATTTTGTTTTAGTTCGAGTACCTTCATTAACAATTCTAATGTGACTTAAGATGCAAGAAAAATAATATTTAAAATTCAAAAAACATTGGACCTATATTTAATATTCGGATTTGTTAGTATCCAGATTGTCAGGAACTTTATTGAAGAATCTATTTTTGTTTTGCCTCTACTATATTGAAGCTTCCATGGTACATGAGCACTCAATATCTTAGAAGTAGGAACATTTTGATAGAGGTCACGCTCCCATCTCAGACTTTTGATTCTACGCATCTCACATAGAAGCTTGTCAAAACCTCGCCCCCCCCCCCCCCCCCCCCCTATGTTAGATACTCACTCCCACCCTCTCCCATCACAACCAAATCTCAAAATAGCTTAAAATAGATTCAAGTTCTTATCTTGCTCAAACATTTTATCAAAGAAATATTTCTATGTAGGAAAATATTGCTCAAGACTTTTAAAAGCAAAATCTACCATCAAATATCTTCTTTCAATCCAAAGTCATCATCACTGATTATATACATACAATATTTGTTTGAAATGTTTGGATGCTTCTTGGATGCTCCAAACCTTTGGACCTCTTAAGATTTGTTTGAACATATAGTGTAGTGCTTCTATGTTCAACTAGGAAGCGCCGACACTTCTAAGAAGTTAATGTGTCGCGTATCGTATTCGTGTCCGACACATGGACACAACACTTTTCTTGGAGTGTCGTGCAAATTTTTAGGATTTTGTCGCGTCGTCGTGTCCGTGTCGTGCTGTATCCATGTCGGTGTGTCTGTGTCTTTGCTTCAGGATGTTCAATACTATTTCTCATGATCCTGCATGTTAGTGCTACCAGATCCTGCATGTTAGTGCTACCGACGGTTACTCTGTTTTAACTAATTATAAGGTCATATGGCCATTTTGAGCACCCTCCTAATCTTTTTGATTACATGTAGCCTCTGGTCCCACATGTGCCTGGCATTACTATGTTACATGGACTTGGATACGGGTGTAAGGTGTGGATACGTGTAAGCATTTGACATCCCAAATTAATGAATCAAAGTACACGAGGACACTGCAATAAAAATAAATTCCCCCGAAGAGAAGAGAAGACAGTGTGTTATGTAATAATAAGACTTTAACTTGAGCATTTCGTCCATTTTGGAAAAACTTTATAGCAAAAGGAAGTAACATAACTAAGACTTAAACATCAAATTATGCAAGTAGCTAACATGCTTTTTGGTGTATGTCAAACCAGAAGTGTCGGACACAGATCCTGTACTCTTGTCCGAGTGTTGAGTACTCGAGTTTCTGACAGGAATACGTCAAGCTCTTAAGAAGAGTCCATGTAGCAAATAGCTTGGCAATTACTATAATTCCTTAGGCGGTCCTGACGGAGGTGATTGAAACTCAAGACTCGCACGTGTTGATGTGGTGTCTTGGCCATCTCACTTTTGCCTTGAGGTTGTTTGTGCCAAATGCTAATCATCATTCAAAATAACATGTTTTTGACAGTTGAAAAGTTTTGCTAGAGCTGATGCCTAAAAACATCTTACATGGTGGGGTTAGTAATAATCCTTTTGGATATGCCAACAGAGCGATCATTTTCCTCGTATCTCCAGTGGTTTCTTTTTCTCTACTCTGATGAGAAATCTTTTATTTTGGGACCCCTATATCGGAAACTCGTAAGATTTGTATGAGGTAGATGACTCAACCCTTACAGTATTTACCAACTTGTGTATGCCTGTCTCAAGCTCATCCTCGTGCTTTTAGGCATATCAACATTCGAGAAGTGTACCTACTTTTGGCTTGTGAATTTAATATTGTTTGTATGTTATTGTTGTACAATTCATACCAGATGGTGATATATTGCACCTACAGTTGAGGATTATTATACGCGATTGAATTTTCCTGTTATATTTTTTATTTGAAAGGTCTAGATAGAGTGTGTGCTAATGATGTTGCTTGATATGAGAGTCAAAGAGATGTAAAATGTCAATTTGCGATGGTTCTGTAATTATATCCGAACTTCCGAACTCAATTTGCAAGGGTTGTGTAATCATATCTTATCCTATTTGAACACACCCAACTTTTCTGCTATCCTTACAATACGTGAGAGAATTCTATTGGAAATTATTGATCCTAAAATTGCAAACATCCCTCTCACTTTAATGCTGCTTTTGGCGAGAGTTTGGTATGGTTCTATAATGATATCCAATCCTATTGTACACATGAATCTTCAGTTCCTTATTTACATGCACGAAGCACGTGGGAATGTTTTTCTTTGATTTTTTTTAACCGATCCTGGAATTGCAAACATTCCTTTCACATAGATGCTTTAGGGGAGAGGAAACTGCACACATTTGTTGTCAAATTTCTCACATTACTAATGTTTGAAACACGATATAATTTACACACGGAAGAAATTGTGTATATTTCTTTACGGTAGTAAAATTTGCTATTATGGAAGTTTATTCAGAGTAATAGCAGGCAATACACACATTCTTATATGGAATATTTAGTGGAGATTGTGGCATATGGTTCTTGTTTTACAATATTGAGATACACAATCTAACAGCATTGATGCACTTTCTGTTGCTCATCCAGTGAGTTTGTTTGATACACTGCAGTTAAAGTTCTGTACCTTTTCACAGTGGTGCTTACAGTTATTTACTATACTTCTCATGCTCAGTTTGCAGGTCTCAGTCTGTAAAAGTTGTTTTTTCATTGCCTCCACAGAGAGAACTTCTAATCCTTGGGTGAGTTTTTAGCACTAGGGCTGTTCCTTTGTTTTTATGTTGCAAAGCTTTGAATATGTCCTCTTTAGGGTCTGTGCTCAAGACTTTATTTGGTTCTTTGATTTCATGGAGGAAAAGAAAGGAAAACATAGGAAAACTTTTTTTCTTCGTTTTGGTCAATGAGGAAAATAAGAAAGAAAGAGAATGAGTTGAGAAATAAATTAAACATTTTCATTGTTGTGAGTCATTTCTCTTCATTTATTCATATATTACAATTACATTTCAGAAAATATTAATTATTGATGTTACTTAAGCATGATGGAAAACACGAGGAACTAGTTTTCCTTTCCCTTTCTTTTCCCTCACGAAATTCGTGAACCAAACAGAGCCTAAAGGGTGACAATAATTGTGCACCATTTCTTTAATTATTTTTGTTTAAGGTAGGGATGAAACTTGGGCAGGCTAATCTGAGCCCAACCCAAAGTTAGAGCAGGCTTGGGCAACATTTTTCAAATTCAACAATGGCTTGGACAGAAGAATTAAGCAAAAGTCCGAGTAAGAGCTTGAGCTCAATCCCATATTATATATCGGCTACATATATATGCTATGTATCATAACCCGATCCCGTATCATACCAAACCAAATCCAATCCGCCCGAGTTGCAACCCTAGACTAAGCACTTCAGCCGCACAATTTCCATTTTATTTTCTGTGGCAGAAATTGCTTTGGTTGATTGGGGTAAATGGGATTCAGAGAACTTGAGGTTGGCTCAACCTTGCCTGTCTTGCGAAGCAGTGTTGGAACCACATTGTTTGGTCTCCCTCTCTCTCTCTCTCTCTCTCTCTCTCTCCCTCTCTCTCTCTCTCTCTCTCTAATGGAAGGTGTTCTTCTTTGTGGAGCCTGCCAATTTTTATGGAATTTGTTATTGATCTAATTGAACTGGTCTACGATCTGAAAATTTGATTTCTCTCTCCCTCTCTCTCTCTGAACCTGGCCCTCTTCTTCCTGCTGTAGGGTTGTGTGGAAAGGTTATTCGCTTACAGATCTCCAGAAACCGGGCTTCTATTCCCTAGTCGGTGATTGAAGCAAAAATTGTTAAGAAGATTCCATCATACTTGGCCATCTTGGTTGGCCTCGATTCTCTTACAGAGCTTGTACATCGTCTTCATCATGTCCCGTGCTTGATAAATTCCTTGCAAGGAGAGAGAGAGAGATAGAGAGAGAGTGGGAAATGCTTATGGAACTTCCTGTTGTGGCAGTGGCCTATTAGCAGTTAGTATCAAAAAGAAAATGTATTTAAACTATGCAGGGATACTTATTACAATGTCTTCTAGAGTTTTAAAATGAAGGTCCACTACATGAGACATGCTATATGTGTAGAAATCTTATTTGTGTAGTCTAGTGGTTGACCTTTCAGCTCCAGAAGAATTTGATTTTTGTGAACCAAAACAAGAAAATAGGAGCTCAAATACCCTTTTAGGTTGAAAGGTTGTCAGGTGATTGGTTTGTTATCTATTATGATCATAAATTTTGAGGGAAGAAAAGCAAGAACTCACCACTCTGTATGGGTTCATTTTAAGCACTAGCGGTAGAGGCAGAGGAGTGACACGCATGCAAGACCACTTGATGGTAATCTTCTTCTCGGTTTATGAAGGTAACGTTGCATTCATATTGTGTACTACAGATTTTGTTGAAGCTTCCTATACATTGTTGGTCCATTTTCAAACAATTTAAGTTTTTGGAGTAATTGGTAACTTAACAGATTTCATGAGGGAAAATAAAAGGGGAAAGAAAAACAAAATGGAAAACTGGTTCCTTTTAATTTACGGATGGAATGGGACTAGTGTTTTGGATCATATTTTCCTTTTTCTTTAATCTTTTTCCCTCACAAAGTCCATGAACCAAACAAAGCCTAAATATTTGATTGCTAAAATTAACTGGTGGGTAATTCTCTACATGTACCTTCCTTGTTCTTGTAACTCCATCCCTACAATTGTCAATAAAGCTCCAATTTAGATTTTTCTACATCTATATAGGTGTATACGTGTATACATATATTATGTAATTAGTTTGTGATGTATTGGTGTTAGGGGCTTCGGATTTCTCGGACGCAACTATGCTGGGAGGCCAGAGGAAACTATTGAATAAAACTTTGGGTGAGTGTGCATTCTTCATCATCTTGTGAGTTTTAGATCTGTGCTGTGATTTCAATATACTGGGTCATGATGAGTTTGTTACTGCATCAGTAGCATTCCATTTGGATTGAGAGGAGTTGAGGGAAGAGAAGAAAAGAGAAAGTTGAGTTGAGTTTTATCCACCATGTTTAGATAATTAGATGCCCGATAGAGAAGAGACTGTTTGGATGTCCAATAGAGAAGAGAAAGAGAAAGCTACATTTTCTCCAGCTTGTTTAGATGTCCAATAGACAAGAGAAGAGAAGAGAAGCGTAAGCTGAGTTTTCTCCACCATTTTTAGATTTGCAATAGAGAAGAGAAGAGAAGAGAAGCGAAACATTATTGGTCTTTTAGATAGTGTTTTATTTTGATTCTCTTTTTTTCTCTCAGGAATCTATCTGATTTGGAGAGAAATAAAAGTGGGCTCTTTTCTCTCCACTTTCTCCAATCTATCTCTCGATTTCTCTTCTCTTCTCTTCTCTCTTCTGTCCGCACTTAACTTCCCAAATAATTGTGACAGAGATGATTTGGGTCCTAAATTCCGTGGGTATTCTTCTCTTTTGGACTTCAGTTGCTGATGTTTTTATATATGGTGTTGAATTGGTAGGTTTATGTGATATAGGTGTTGATTGGGAGCGGACTTGAGTTAACTTTTAATTCCAGTTTTCTATATAACCAAAATTGTGTTTTACAACTTTAATAGGTACAAGGAAAATGAATCCTTTAGTGAGAAACTATGTGAAAATGGATCCTGTAGGAAAATCAGTCCTATTCACACCGTTGAACTTGTTGAAAATAACAAAATCAATTCTAGGAACAATCGTTGAACAAGCAACATTCTTGAATTTCTTGAAACTTGAACAATAGTATGCCCACTTGTTGCAATCCCTTCTGACTTCACAATGCTGTCTCCAAAGTTCTTTCTGAACCTGCACAATTATAATAGTACCATTACCATGTGTCCTCTCTCTTTGACCTCTGCTTATCATAGTGTTAGATTCAACCTTGGCCTTCTATATAAAATTTTATGAACTTGTGGTGGTTGTGGATCACGGGAATCATTCGGGATGATGTAAAAAGAATGAAGATCTTATTTGGAGACTAGGGACTACATATGTCACGACTTCCACTATGCACTTGCACATAATTAGACATCTCTTTTCCACTACATCATAGACCAGAGGCATGTTAAATTCAAGACCAACATCAAATTCTATCACTTCTGTAGTTGCTATTGCATATTCTTTGGTTTCGTCTTTATCCTGATCTTGTTGAATGATAAGTGAAGTTCCCTAGATTGGGCCAAACTTGTCAAATGAATGAATGCTACCCTTTATAATTGGTCACCCATTAGTTTCAAATGGTTTCGATTCTCTTCCTTTTGTTGCAACACCATGCGTGCACACTTGTGATTTTCAGTCACTGTGAAGAAGGAATTTTGGTGCATTGAATTGTTCGAGTGGGGCTGAATGTGCTGTTTTTGCACCCAATTTCAATGTTTGAGCCCTTTAGATGTTGCTTTTTCAGGTTGAGGTTCCACTTTTCTGAAATTGTAGAATATTATGTTTTGTTTTAGTCTCTAAAGTAACATGAAATGCTGTTCCACATACTAGAGTTGGTGGTTGAGTAATTCCTACCTCATATCAGCAGCACTTAAGCCAGCCTTGGATCGAGCGAGCATCATACATGGGTTTACAACAACTTGACTTAGGAAGTTGAAGTCGTCAAATTTTGGTTATAACTTGTATTCTTCTATAAACATGCTGCCATGTTTACAAAATTGCAAGTTGTATATACAAATTATCATGATAGTTTGCGAGGATATGCTTCTCTTTGAACTAAGCTTTCATCTCTTGTTATGTGCTTATTGGCAGTTGACCTGATCAGTAACATTTCCTTTAGCACAGTTCACCATATTTCTTCCCTTTCAATGAACTTCATCTTTTCAAACCTCAGCCTTCGGTACCATTTTCTTTATATTTTATTGAAGCACCTGTGGATGGTATTTTATAATTTCGGCTTTTATCTAATCTCAAATTGACATAAGAACAACTTGTGTGTAGGTACTTTCCCAAATTTTGCTGCCATAGGTCACCGTTTTAATGTGTTTCAATATCTATGAATATGGTGCCGATGATTGATTTAATATGTAATTTTTTTTTTTTTTTTCCAGTTGTATGTTCTTGGAGGCCTCTGAATGTAAATGCTCGACTGTTTCTGGAAGATGCTACAAGGCAAAGTAATAATTACCTTGGCCAGGACCCTTCCCCCCAATGGGGTGGTTATGGGTTCGACTCTTGCAAGGAAAACTTTATTTGTCTTTAAGGAGGGGTATGACCCCCCTGTCGTGTGCATGTGTTACAAGGGAGATTCGTCTTTAAAATGGGGTATGCGCCCCTTTGTGTGTGTTTGTGTGTATGTAACCCAAAAAAATACCTTTTATTCCTATGTTATCTGTGCTACTGAACATGCAGTGTACTGCCTCCCCTTTGTGGATTTGTCAGTTTTTGTAAATTGTGACTCAATTTTGATAATTTTGTTCCAGAGCTTCAATTCTGTGCATAACTTTGTTTTAGCTTTTGTACTATGTACATAATTTTGTTTTAGTTCGAGTACCTTCATTAACAATTCTAATGTGACTTAAGATGCAAGAAAAAGAATATTTAAAATTCAAAAAACATTGGACCTATATTTAATATTCGGATTTGTTAGTATCCAGATTGTCAAGAACTTTATTGAAGAATCTATTTTTGTTTTGCCTCTACTATATTGAAGCTTCCATGGTACATGAGCACTCAATATCTTAGAAGTAGGAACATTTTGATAGAGGTCACGCTCCCATCTCAGATTTTTGATTCTACGCATCTCACTTAGAAGCTTGTCAAAACCTCCCCCCCCCCCCCCCCCCCCCCCCCGCCCCCCCTCCTCCCCCTCCCCCTCCCCCTCCCCCTCCCCCTCCCCCTATGTTAGATACTCACTCCCACCCGCTCTTGTTCTCTTTGTATCTCTATGAACTCTTAGTTTTTAACCCTTTGTTTTGTTCTGTCGATCTCTATCTCTGTCTCTCCTTTTTTTTTCTCTCTTTCTTTGATGCTTCCGTCCTTTATTTATAGAGGCTGTCATGGGATAATGCCATATCTCTTTGAAATTTGAAAGAGATAATACGTATCTTTTTGAATCTTTCAACTGATGTTAGAAACGTTCGTATCTTTAGGATAATACGTATCTTTTGAAAGAGATATTCGAATATTGATATATATCCCCTCCCTTGATGACATATGTCTCTTTTTTTTTGTTTTGTACCATCTCTATGTAAGATGGTACGTATCTTCTTCTTATATCCAACATTCGAATTAGGATATCATCTTTGACTAGGTACGACCTTCATTTTGTTCGTATTATCTCTATTTGAGATGACACGTATATGTGACGTTACAAATATCATTCAAGATTCGAATGTTGATATATTATATTTGACTTGAAATCCCCTTGTATCATCTGTAGATGACACGTGTTTCATTTTCAAGGATCCTAAATGAAATTTCAAATCTTTACTTGAAATTCGAACATTGACACCTCATCCGTAATCCCAACTTCGCTTTGAGATTCGAACTTTGTATCTCACATATATTGTAAAGATACGTGAGTCATATTTGGACTATAATGGCTACTCTTTGAGTTTTGAAACAAATTTCATGGGTTGGTTCTAATTGGGCCAGTTGACCTTATTGGGCCAATTGATTTTATTGGGCCAAGCTGAGCTTAATCTTCATTTGAATTTTGGCCAGTTTACCTAATTGGGCCAATTCAATTAGCATGAACCTTTCTTTGAGTTGGACTTGAATTTGGGTTGAGCTTAAATTTGAGTTGAAATTTATGTGCCAACAGCTCCCATCACAACCAAATCTCAAAATAGCTTAAAATAGATTCAAGTTCTTATCTTGCTCAAACATTTTATCAAAGAAATATTTCTATGTAGGAAAATATTGCTCAAGACTTTTAAAAGCAAAGTCTACCATCAAATATCTTCTTTCAATCCAAAGTCATCATCACTGATTAAATACATACAATATTTGTTTGAAATGTTTGGATGCTTCTTGGATGCTCCAAACCTTTGGACCTCTTAAGATTTGTTTGAACATATAGTGTAGTGCTTCTATGTTCAACTATGAAGCGCCGACACTTCTAAGAAGTTAATGTGTCGCGTATCGTATTTGTGTCCGACACATAGACACAACACTTTTCTTGGAGTGTCGTGCAAATTTTTAGGATTTTGTCGCGTCGTCGTGTCCGTGTCGTGCTGTATCCATGTCGGTGTGTCTGTGTCTTTGCTTCAGGATGTTCAATACTATTTCTCATGATCCTGCATGTTAGTGCTACCAGACCCTGCATGTTAGTGCTACCGACGGTTACTCTGTTTTAACTAATTATAAGGTCATATGGCCATTTTGAGCACCCTCCTAATCTTTTTTATTACATGTAGCCTCTGGTCCCACATGTGCCTGGCATTACTATGTTACATGGACTTGGATACGGGTGTAAGGTGTGGATACGTGTAAGCATTTGACATCCCAAATTAATGAATCAAAGTACACAAGGACACTGCAATAAAAAAAAATTCCCCCAAAGAGAAGAGAAGACAGTGTGTTATGTAATAATAAGACTTTAACTTGAGCATTTCGTCCATTTTGGAAAAACTTTATAGCAAAAGGAAGTAACATAACTAAGACTTAAACATCAAATTATGCAAGTAGCTAACATGCTTTTTGGTGTATGTCAAACCAGAAGTGTCGGACACAGATCCTGTACTCTTGTCCGGGTGTTGAGTACTCGAGTTTCTGACTGGAATACGTCAAGCTCTTAAGAAGAGTCCATGTAGCAAATAGCCTGGCAATTACTATAATTCCTTAGGCGGGCCTGACGGAGGTGATTGAAACTCAAAACTCGCACGTGTTGATGTGGTGTCTTGGCCATCTCACTTTTGCCTTGAGGTTGTTTGTGCCAAATGCTAATCATCATTCAAAATAACATGTTTTTGACAGTTGAAAAGTTTTGCTAGAGCTGATGCCTAAAAACATCTTACATGGTGGGGTTAGTAATAATCCTTTTGGATATGCCAACAGAGCGATCATTTTCCTCGTATCTCCTAGTGGTTTCTTTTTCTCTACTCTGATGAGAAATCTTTTATTTTGGGACCCTATATCGGAAACCCGTAAGATTTGTGTGAGGTAGATGACTCAACCCTTACAGTATTTACCAACTTGTGTATGCCTGTCTCAAGCTCATCCTCGTGCTTTTAGGCATATCAACATTCGAGAAGTGTACCTACTTTTGGCTTGTGAATTTAATATTGTTTGTATGTTATTGTTGTACAATTCATACCAGATGGTGATATATTGCACCTACAGTTGAGGATTATTATACGCGATTGAATTTTCCTGTTATATTTTTTATTTGAAAGGTCTAGATAGAGTGTGTGCTAATGATGTTGCTTGATATGAGAGTCAAAGAGATGTAAAATGTCAATTTGCGATGGTTCTGTAATTATATCCGAACTTCCGAACTCAATTTGCAAGGGTTGTGTAATCATATCTTATCCTATTTGAACACACCCAACTTTTCTGCTAACCTTACAATACGTGAGAGAATTCTATTGGAAATTATTGTTCTAAATTTGATCCTAAAATTGCAAACATCCCTCTCACTCTAATGCTGCTTTTGGCGAGAGTTTGGTATGGTTCTATAATGATATCCAATCCTATTGTACACATGAATCTTCAGTTCCTTATTTACATGCACGAAGCACGTGGGAATGTTTTTCTTTGATTTTTTTTAACCGATCCTGGAATTGCAAACATTCCTTTCACATAGATGCTCTAGGGGAGAGGAAACTGCACACATTTGTTGTCTAATTTCTCACATTACTAATGTTTGAAGCACGATATCATCGTCAATTTAAAAATACGTAGAAGGAAGTTGCTTATAAAGTACCGCACTAAAATGCATCTTTAAAATAGCTAAAAATGAAACAAAAAACGTAGAGGTTGCTTATAAAGTACCGCACTAAAATGCATCTTTAATATAGTTGAAAATGAAACGGAAAACGTAATTATAGTTATTGACAATACATTCCAAAGATGTTATTCTTTTTTTTTTTTTTTGAGAAGAACCAAAGATGTTATTCTAAACATGTCCCATTGGTGCATTTTTAGGCAATTTTGTGTTATTTTAAAATGGGATTATTTCGCGTATACAAATGTATCTATTTCACACACAAATTATCAAATAATATCTCAGAACATAACGAAATAATATCTCATAACATAACAAAAAATGCCCGAAGAAAAGTACTAAAATTGTACGAAGACATTAAAAGACACTTGATTGCACCCCAAATATGTTTTTTACACTGAACCAAAAAAAAAAATGTTTTTACACCGTTATATATACAAAGGCCAAAGGTGGGTGGGTGGATTGTAGCCCCCCAAATTGTTTGTAAATTTTATTTATTTCTTCTTTTATATGGAGAAAATAAAATTATATATAATATGTGCACCGTGCACGGCCCTCCCAAATTTTACAAAAACTGAAATTATGTCTAATATATTAGTCAAATTATAATTTAAGCCACCTAAAATATTTGTCCAACGAAAAAAAATATACACTCACACACACACATATATATATATATATATATTTGTCCTATTATCTTTTCTTGTCACTTCTCAATTTAGCCCAAACTAAATTATTTTACCACTAATCAAACTTTACAAATAATATTAAGCAATCAACATTTTTTTGGATAGATGGAACCAAAAGTTTCACTTCGGAGGCTGCCCTCGAATCCCTTTATAGGCCTACTAGTAAATACACATTCATCGTATCCTAGTCCCTAATAAAAATTTTTGGCTCTACCTTTGGTTATATATCAAATTGAAATACAAAAATTCAACTCTTTAAATGTCTGAAGCTGGAGAAAATATAGGTAACAGTGAAACTACGTTATCTTGTGCGTGTGGTGTCACTAATTATTTAGATTCTTAGAAGAAATTATTTAATGTGATGATTACACCACGTAAAAATATTGACATGATGTGGTAATTTAAAACTTTTTTTGAAAGATAGTGGATTCACATGATTATACCCAATAGTATCTGAGTGAACAAATTTTGGGTTCGTAGAAATACTTTCATGAGTAATGTTAGATGCACTTTTAAATGCACAATTCTGTTTAAAAATATTGGATCTCGTGCTGAAAAGTCTATACACAAAAAAAGAGGTGTGCAAGATGTGCAAACTTTTCAACACGAAGTTCAACATTTTTATGCTTTACCATGATGCGTCATTCACTTCAGAGCGAGTTTTGAGTTGACTCACGAGTTTGCCAAGTCACCACCACGGCACCACGCCGACTTTCACGCCCTCTCTCTGATGTGTATGATAATTATTCCGCTGTTTGTGTGGAAGTGGAACAATAATACACTCCTCTGCCCTACTAAGGCTTAGTTTGGCCTCCACGTGGTGCTTCTATTTTTTTTTAAGCACAATTTTATGTTAATTTATTTGATAACTAGTTTATGAGCTTTGTAAAAATTGAACTTAGGGCTTTTTTGGAGGGAGGTTTTAAAAGCTCTAGAATGGAGCTTTTAAAAGCTCTAGGTTGTTTTTTGATTTCATGATGTCTTTTTGAAGAGTAGTATGTCACTTGCATAAAATTATTAAAGAACTTAGTAATAAATTTCATAAGCTCTTTTAAAAAGCCACATGAGGGCCAAACTAAGCCTAAGCCAAAAAAAAAAAAAACAAAAAAAAATAATACTACGTGTATATAAAATGTACACATAAAAATCTGAGACAATGGGATACAATCCTTTATACATAACACCCACGAAAATGAATGGACTAATCCCGGCACACATACACTCCTCTGCCCCTCCTCGGTTTCTCCGCCTCGTTCTGCAGATAAACGATACACACACACACATACTCGTAAATTCATCTCATTTTATCCCTCAATTTCTCAATCAAAATCGGGCATTGTTAGATTGGGCGATGGTGTTTGGCCGTCCGCGGGTGGTGGTGTTGAAGAGCAACTCTCCAGTGACTGTGGAGATTCAGGGGTTGCGTAACTTCGCATCAGAGGGTAATCACGAGCTTCGCATCCGATTGGAACCTTACGAAAGCATTGAAATCCTTGCCAAGAAGTTCGATTGTGGGCGTAGGGGTTCGACCGTTAAGATCTTCGTGAACGGTGTCCCAGTTCAGACCGCTTTGATTCCGCAAACCTTTCTTCACTATGTGAAGATCGTGTTCTACGTTGATGATTACGGATTGATTGTCAAAGGCGTCAGACCCAAATTCACCGATCTTTGCCGAATCCAGTTCCCCTCTCTCTCTCTCTCTCTCTCTCTATATATATATATATATATATTGGAGTAGTATATAGAACCAAATCATATTTCTCATTAGAATGTCAAATATAAAACATGTGCATAATATGTTAAATCAGTTGAGGATACTAAATAAGGGTTTGTTTGGTTCATGGATTTTGTTGAAGCTTCGTATACATTGTTGGTCCATTTTCAAACAATTTAAGTTTTTGGAGTAGTTGGTAACTTAACAGATTTCATGAGGGAAAATAAAGGGGGAAAGGAAAACAAAATGAAAAACTGGTTCCTTTTAATTTACGGATGGAATGGGACTAGTTTTTTCGATCATATTTTCCTTTTTCTTTAATCTTTTTCCCTCACAAAGTCCATGAACCAAACAAAGCCTAAATATTTGATTGCTAAAATTAACTGGTGGGTAATTCTCTACATGTACCTTCCTTGTTCTTGTAACTCCATCCCTACAATTGTCAATAAAGCTCCAATTTAGATTTTTCTACATCTATATAGGTGTATACGTGTATACATATATTATGTAATTAGTTTGTGATGTATTGGTGTTAGGGGCTTCGGATTTCTCGGACGCAACTATACTGGGAGGCCAGAGGAAACTATTGAATAAAACTTTGGGTGAGTGTGCATTCTTCATCATCTTTTGAGTGTTAGATCTGTGCTGTGATAATGTGATTTCAATATACTGGGTCATGATGAGTTTGTTACTGCATCAGTAGCATTCCATTTGGATTGAGAGGAGTTGAGGGAAGAGAAGAAAAGAGAAAGTTGAGTTGAGTTTTCTCCACCATGTTTAGATGCCCGATAGAGAAGAGACTGTTTGGATGTCCAATAGAGAAGAGAAAGAGAAAGCTACATTTTCTCCAGCTTGTTTAGATGTCCAATAGACAAGAGAAGAGAAGAGAAGCGTAAGCTGAGTTTTCTCCACCATTTTTAGATTTGCAATAGAGAAGAGAAGAGAAGAGAAGCGAAACATTATTGGTCTTTTAGATAGTGTTTTATTTTGATTCTCTTTTTTTCTCTCAGGAATCTATCTGATTTGGAGAGAAATAAAAGTGGGCTCTTTTCTCTCCACTTTCTCCAATCTATCTCTCGATTTCTCTTCTCTTCTCTCTTCTGTCCCCACTTAACTTCCCAAATAATTGTGACAGAGATGATTTGGGTCCTAAATTCCGTGGGTATTCTTCTCTTTTGGACGTCAGTTGCTGATGTTTTTATATATGGTGTTGAATTGGTAGGTTTATGTGATATAGGTGTTGATTGGTAGCGGACTTGAGTTAACTTTTAATTCCAGTTTTCTATATAACCAAAATTGTGTTTTACAACTTTAATAGGTACAAGGAAAATGAATCCTTTAGTGAGAAACTATGTGAAAATGGATCCTGTAGGAAAATCAATCCTATTCACACCGTTGAACTTGTTGAAAATAACAAAACCAATTCTAGGAACAATCGTTGAACAAGCAACATTCTTGAATTTCTTGAAACTTGAACAATAGTATGCCCACTTGTTGCAATCCCTTTTGACTTCACAATGCTGTCTCCAAAGTTCTTTCTGAACCTGCACAATTATAATAGTACCATTACCATGTGTCCTCTCTCTTTGACCTCTGCTTATCATAGTGTTAGATTCAACCTTGGCCTTCTATATAAAATTTTATGAACTTGTGGTGGTTGTGGATCACGGGAATCGTTCGGGATGATGTAAAAAGAATGAAGATCTTATTTGGAGACCAGGGACTACATATGTCACGACTTCCACTATGCACTTGCACATAATTAGACATCTCTTTTCCACTACATCATAGACCAGAGGCATGTTAAATTCAAGACCAACATCAAATTCTATCACTTCTGTAGTTGCTATTGCATATTCTTTGGTTTCGTCTTTATCCTGATCTTGTTGAATGATAAGTGAAGTTCCCTAGATTGGGCCAAACTTGTCAAATGAATGAATGCTACCCTTTATAATTGGTCACCCATTAGTTTCAAATGGTTTCGATTCTCTTCCTTTTGTTGCAACACCATGCGCGCACACTTGTGATTTTCAGTCACTGTGAAGAAGGAATTTTGATGCATTGAATTGTTCGAGTGGGGCTGAATGTGCTGTTTTTGCACCCAATTTTCAATGTTTGAGCCCTATAGATGTTGCTTTTTCAGGTTGAGGTTCCACTTTTCTGAAATTGTAGAATATTATGTTTTGTTTTAGTCTCTAAAGTAACATGAAATGCTGTTCCACATACTAGAGTTGGTGGTTGAGTAATTCCTACCTCATATCAGCAGCACTTAAGCCAGCCTTGGATCGAGCGAGCAACATACATGGGTTTACAACAACTTGACTTAGGAAGTTGAAGTCGTCAAATTTTGGTTATAACTTGTATTCTTCTATTAACATGCTGCCATGTTTACAAAATTGCAAGTTGTATATACAAATTATCATGATAGTTTGCGAGGATATGCTTCTCTTTGAACTAAGCTTTCATCTCTTGTTATGTGCTTATTGGCAGTTGACCTGATCAGTAGCATTTCCTTTAGCACAGTTCACCATATTTCTTCCCTTTCAATGAACTTCATCTTTTCAAACCTCAGCCTTCGGTGCCATTTTCTTTATATTTTATTGAAGCACCAGTGGATGGTATTTTATAATTTCTGCTTTTATCTAATCTCAAATTGACATAAGAACAACTTGTGTGTAGGTACTTTCCCAAATTTTGCTGCCATAGGTCACTGTTTTAATGTGTTTCAATATCTATGAATATGGTGCCGATGATTGATTTAATATGTAATTTTTTTTTTCCAGTTGTATGTTCTTGGAGGCCTCTGAATGTAAATGCTTGACTGTTTCTGGAAGATGCTACAAGGCAAAGTAATAATTACCTTGGCCAGGACCCTTCCCCCCAATGGGGTGGTTATGGGTTCGACTCTTGCAAGGAAAACTTTATTTGTCTTTAAGGAGGGGTATGACCCCCCTGTTGTGTGCATGTGTTACAAGGGAGATTCGTCTTTAAAATGGGGTATGCGCCCCTTTGTGTGTGTTTGTGTGTATGTAACCCAAAAAAATACCTTTTATTCCTATGTTATCTGTGCTACTGAACATGCAGTGTACTGCCTCCCCTTTGTGGATTTGTCAGTTTTTGTGACCTATGTTACCCGGACCCTTCAAAATACATGGAGTACCCGTGTCCGACACGACACCCGGATAAGGGTACTTCTCTCTCCGATTCTTCAAAATAGTGTAAAATCTTTTAAAACTGGATGAACCCGACACCGTACCCGAGTTTGTACCCGACACCCGTACCCGAGTCTGGGTAACATAGTTTGTGACTCAATTTTGATAATTTTGTTCCAGAGCTTCAATTCTGTGCATAACTTTGTTTTAGCTTTTGTACTATGTACATAATTTTGTTTTAGTTCGAGTACCTTCATTAACAATTCTAATGTGACTTAAGATCAAGGATCAAAATTTCGTTTCGGTCTATTGTTTCGGTCTACCCAGAAACGGAAACATTTCGGAAACATTTCGGAAACATGTGGAAACAGTGGAAAAAATTGGAAACATTGAGAAACATGGGGAAACATAACTTCAAACTTAAACTATATGCGTGTATAAAGCTAATAATTGATTAATTGAACATTTGAGAGGTCTATATATGTAGTGCTGCATTAAAAATGTGTAGTTCAAATTGAAAATACATGAGGATTAAGTCGCCAATCTACTGTCAAACACTTCATAGAAACCCCAAAACACTTCATAGAATGCCAAAGATACATGCAAGTACATAGTAAGCTAATAAGCCATCTCTAAAATAAAATGGTTGTTCATATGACAAGTACACAATCACATGATTATCTCGATGGAAACAAGTATGTTTCGTTGGAAGCAAATGAAACGATGCAAAATCATAGGTTTGTTTCGATGGAAACAATTATGTTTCGATGGAAACAAAAGAAACAAAGTCGTTTCGATGGAATCCATGGAATTTCGAGATTCCATGGCTGTTTCGTTTCCATGACCTAGGAAACGGAAACGTTTCGGCCGTTTCGATGGAAACATAAGGAAATTTTGATCCTTGCTTAAGATGCAAGAAAAAGAATATTTAAAATTCAAAAAACATTGGACCTATATTTAATATTCGGATTTGTTAGTATCCAGATTGTCAAGAACTTTATTGAAGAATCTATTTTTGTTTTGCCTCTACTATATTGAAGCTTCCATGGTACATGAGCACTCAATATCTTAGAAGTAGGAACATTTTGATAGAGGTCACGCTCCCATCTCAGATTTTTGATTCTACGCATCTCACTTAGAAGCTTGTCAAAACCTCGCCCCCCCTTATGTTAGATACTCACTCCCACCCGCTCTTGTTCTCTTTGTATCTCTATGAACTCTTAGTTTTTAACCCTTTGTTTTGTTCTGTCGATCTCTATCTCTGTCTCTCCTTTTTTTTCTCTCTCTTTCTTTGATGCTTCCGTCCTTTATTTATAGAGGCTGTCATGGGATAATGCCATATCTCTTTGAAATTTGAAAGAGATAATACGTATCTTTTTGAATCTTTCAACTGACGTTAGAAACGTTCGTATCTTTAGGATAATACGTATCTTTTGAAAGAGATATTCGAATATTGATATATATCCCCTCCCTTGATGACATATGTCTCTTTTTTTTGTTTTATACTATCTCTATGTAAGATGGTACGTATCTTCTTCTTATATCCAACATTCGAATTAGGATATCATCTTTGACTAGGTATGACCTTCATTTTGTTCGTATTATCTCTATTTGAGATGACACGTATATGTGACGTTACAAATATCATTCAAGATTCGATTGTTGATATATTATATTTGACTTGAAATCCCCTTGTATCATCTGTGGATGACACGTGTTTCATTTTCAAGGATCCCAAATGAAATTTCAAATCTTTACTTGAAATTCGAACATTGACACCTCATCCGTAATCCCAACTTCGCTTTGAGATTCGAACTTTGTATCTCACATATATTGTAAAGATACGTGAGTTATATTTGGACTATAATGGCTACTCTTTGAGTTTTGAAACCAATTTCATGGGTTGGTTCTAATTGGGCCAGTTGACCTTATTGGGCCAATTGATTTTATTGGGCCAAGCTGAGCTTAATCTTCATTTGAATTTTGGCCAGTTTACCTAATTGGGCCAATTCAATTAGCATGAACCTTTCTTTGAGTTGGACTTGAATTTGGGTTGAGCTTAAATTTGAGTTGAAATTTATGTGCCAACAGCTCCCATCACAACCAAATCTCAAAATAGCTTAAAATAGATTCAAGTTCTTATCTTGCTCAAACATTTTATCAAAGAAATATTTCTATGTAGGAAAATATTGCTCAAGACTTTTAAAAGCAAAATCTACCATCAAATATCTTCTTTCAATCCAAAGTCATCATCACTGATTAAATACATACTATATTTGTTTGAAATGTTTGGATGCTTCTTGGATGCTCCAAACCTTTGGACCTCTTAAGATTTGTTTGAACATATAGTGTAGTGCCTCTATGTTCAACTAGGAAGCACCGACACTTCTAAGAAGTTAATGTGTCGCGTATCGTATTCGTGTCCGACACACGGACACAACACTTCACAAACACTTTTCTTGGAGTGTCGTGCAAATTTTTAGGATTTTGTCGTGTCCGTGTCGTGCTATATCCATGTCGGTGTGTCTGTGTCTTTGCTTCAGGATGTTCAATACTATTTCTCATGATCCTGCATGTTAGTGCTACCAGACCCTGCATGTTAGTGCTACCGACGGTTACTCTGTTTTAACTAATTATAAGGTCATATGGCCATTTTGAGCTCCCGCCTAATCTTTTTGATTACATGTAGCCTCTGGTCCCACATGTGCCTGGCATTACTATGTTACATGGACTTGGATACGGGTGTAAGGTGTGGATACGTGTAAGCATTTGACATCCCGAATTAATGAATCAAAGTACACGAGGACACTGCAATAAAAAAAATTCCCCCGAAGAGAAGAGAAGACAGTGTGTTATGTAATAATAAGACTTTAACTTGAGCATTTCGTCCATTTTGGAAAAACTTTATAGCTAAAGGAAGTAACATAACTAAGACTTAAACATCAAATTATGCAAGTAGCTAACATGCTTTTTGGTGTATGTCAAACCAGAAGTGTCGGACACAGATCCTGTACTCTTTTCCGAGTGTTGAGTACTCGAGTTTCTGACAGGAATACGTCAAGCTCTTAAGAAGAGTCCATGTAGCAAATAGCCTGGCAATTACTATAATTCCTTAGGCGGGCCTGACGGAGGTGATTGAAACTCAAGACTCGCACTTGTTGATGTGGTGTCTTGGCCATCTCACTTTTGCCTTGAGGTTGTTTGTGCCAAATGCTAATCATCATTCAAAATAACATGTTTTTGACAGTTGAAAAGTTTTGCTAGAGCTGATGCCAAAAAACATCTTACATGGTGGGGTTAGTAATTATCCTTTTGGATATGCCAACAGAGCGATCATTTTCCTCGTATCTCCTAGTGGTTTTCTTTTTCTCTACTCTGATGAGAAATCTTTTATTTTGGGACCCTATATCGGAAACCCGTAAGATTTGTATGAGGTAGATGACTCAACCCTTACAGTATTTACCAACTTGTATATGCCTGTCTCAAGCTCATCCTCGTGCTTTTAGGCATATCAACATTCGAGAAGTGTACCTACTTTTGGCTTGTGAATTTAATATTGTTTGTATGTTATTGTTGTACAATTCATACCAGATGGTGATATATTGCACCTACAGTTGAGGATTATTATACGCGATTGAATTTTCCTGTTATATTTTTTATTTGAAAGGTCTAGATAGAGTGTGTGCTAATGATGTTGCTTGATATGAGAGTCAAAGAGATGTAAAATGTCAATTTGCGATGGTTCTGTAATTATATCCGAACTTCCGAACTCAATTTGCAAGGGTTGTGTAATCATATCTTATCCTATTTGAACACACCCAACTTTTCTGCTATCCTTACAATACGTGAGAGAATTCTATTGGAAATTATTGATCCTAAAATTGCAAACATCCCTCTCACTTTAATGCTGCTTTTGGCGAGAGTGTGGTATGGTTCTATAATGATATCCAATCCTATTGTACACATGAATCTTCAGTTCCTTATTTACATGCACGAAGCACGTGGGAATGTTTTTCTTCGATTTTTTTTAACCGATCCTGGAATTGCAAACATTCCTTTCACATAGATGCTTTAGGGGAGAGGAAACTGCACACATTTGTTGTCAAATTTCTCACATTACTAATGTTTGAAGCACGATATAATTTACACACGGAAGAAATTGTGTATATTTCTTTACGGTAGTAAAATTTGCTATTATGGAAGTTTATTCAGGGTAATAGCAGGCAATACACACATTCTTATATGGAATATTTAGTGGAGATTGTGGCATATGGTTCTTGTTTTACAATATTGAGATACACAATCTAACAGCATTGATGCAATTTCTGTTGCTCATCCAGTGAGTTTGTTTGATACACTGCAGTTAAAGTTCTGTACCTTTTCACAGTGGTGCTTACAGTTATTTACGATACTTCTCATGTTCAGTTTGCAGGTCTCAGTCTGTAAAAGTTGTTTTTTCATTGCCTCCACAGAGAGAACTTCTAATCCTTGGGTGAGTTTTTAGCACTAGGGCTGTTCCTTTGTTTTTATGTTGCAAAGCTTTGAATATGTCCTCTTTAGGGTCTGTGCTCAAGACTTTATTTGGTTCTTTGATTTCATGGAGGAAAAGAAAGAAAACATAGGAAAACTTTTTTTCTTCGTTTTGGTCAATGAGGAAAACAAGAAGAAAATAAGAAAGAAAGAGAATGAGTTGAGAAATAAATTAAACATTTTCATTGTTGTGAGTCATTTCTCTTCATTTATTCATATATTACAATTACATTTCAGAAAATATTAATTATTGATGTTACTTAAGCATGATGGAAAACACGAGGAACTAGTTTTCCTTTCCCTTTCTTTTCCCTCATGAAATTCGTGAACCAAACAGAGCCTAAAGGGTGACAATAATTGTGCACCATTTCTTTTATTATTTTTGTTTAAGGTAGGGATGAAACTTGGGCAGGCTAATCTGAGCCCAACCCAAAGTTAGAGCAGGCTTGGGCAACATTTTTCAAATTCAACGATGGCTTGGGCAGAAGAATTAAGCAACAGTCCGAGCAAGAGCTTGAGCTCAATCCCATATTATATATCGGCTACATATATATGCTATGTATCATAACCCGATCCCGTATCATACAAAACCAAATCCAATCCGCCCGAGTTGCAACCCTAGACTAAGCACTTCAGCCCGCACAATTTCCATTTTATTTTGTGGCAGAAATTTTGGTTGATTGGGGTAAATGGGATTCAGAGAACTTGAGGTTGGCTCAACCTTGCCTGTCTTGCGAAGCAGTGTTGGAACCACATTGTTTGGTCTCTCTCTCTCTCTCTCTCTCTCTCTCTCTCTCTCTCTCTCTCTCTCTCTCCTCTCTCTCTCCCTCCCTCTCTCTCTCTCTCTCTCTCTCTCTCTCTCTCTAATGGAAGGTGTTCTTCTTTGTGGAGCCTGCCAATTTTTATGGAATTTGTTATTGATCTAATTGAACTGGTCTACGATCTGGAAATTTGATTTCTCTCTCTTTGTCTCTCTCTCTCTCTGAACCTGGCCCTCTTCTTCCTGCTGTAGGGTTGTGTGGAAAGGTTATTCGCTTACAGATCTCCAGAAACTGGGCTTCTATTCCCTAGTCGGTGATTGAAGCAAAAATTGTCAAGAAGATTCCATCATACTTGGCCATCTTGGTTGGCCTCGATTCTCTTACAGAGCTTGACATCGTCTTCATCATGTCCCGTGCTTGATAAATTCCTTGCAAGGAGAGAGAGAGAGATAGAGAGAGAGTGGGAAATGCTTATGGAACTTCCTGTTGTGGCAGTGGCCTATTAGCAGTTAGTATCAAAAAGAAAATGTATTTAAACTATGCAGGGATACTTATTACAATGTCTTCTAGAGTTTTAAAATGAAGGTCCACTACATGAGACCTGCTATATGTGTAGAAATCTTATTTGTGTAGTCTAGTGGATGACCTTTCAGCTCCAGAAGAATTTGATTTTTGTGAACCAAAACAAGAAAATAGGAGCTCAAATACCCTTTTAGGTTGAAAGGTTGTCAGGTGATTGGTTTGTTATCTATTATGAATAAATTTTGAGGGAAGAAAAGCAAGAACTCACCACTCTGTATGGGTTCATTTTAAGCACTAGCGGTAGAGGCAGAGGAGTGACATGCATGCAAGACCACTTGATGGTAATCTTCTTCTCGGTTTATGAAGGTAACGTTGCATTCATATTGTGTACTACAGATTTGAGGCAGCAACAATTTAGAGAGGGGGGGGGAGGGGGAGTGTGGGTGTTTCCACGAAAGGCTAAGAAGGTCTTGAAAACTTACAAGAAAATAAAGCCTCGGAAAGTTGTGCAGAACATGGGTACATATATAGCCTTCGTATCTGGACACATGCTTTATTTGTTTTGCAAGGTTATGATTTCAGTTCTTTGCAGTTGTAATGTTTGTGCAGGGCAGCCTCCATTTTGTAGTTTCTGTTGGATCTAACATACTGTGGGAGTCCTTCAGTGATGTGGATGAGAGATGTAAAGAGGTATAACATGGAAGTAGATCAGAATAGTTGTCTCGGAGAGGACATGGAAGAGAGAGAGAGAGAGAGAGAGAGAGAGAGAGAGAGAGAGAGGGGTTAAAGCAGTTTGGAGTATTCCAAGAGAGTTGGTGAAATGGTCAATGCTGTGTCATGTTTTGCATTAATGAGGTGAGAGTATTTATTGCGAGGTAAATGTGTGATTTATGCCGAAGTTGCTGACATGGTGCCTAGCTAGTTCCTTCGGAGAGGCTCTTTAATGAGGTGGGCGAGGCAGCTCAAAGTTTCAGCAGTTTTTGTGGCTACTTATTCTAATTGGTTGTGACTTGTGAGGTACGTGACGAGAAGGTTTGGCCTAATTGGTTGGGACTTGGGAGATAGGTGACGGGACCGATGGCCAAGAGGGCACGTGAGGAGGCACATGCCTCTCTCTCTCTCTCCTTGGAACCAACCCTATTTACCTGTGAGTAGCTCTAGCCACCGAGCCATGAGTTCTCGAGGATCCCAATGATGTGATCACCCTAGGTCCTGTTCCTTTCCGAGGGCAATCAGATGTGTAGACGTGCTAAAAACATATGGAGTGCATTATTTGCAATGTCTTTTTGGAGGTGAGTGCGAGGGCTCCAGGGAGTTAGGAGCCTGAGCGCGTTCTTTGGAGATGAGCACAAGGGCTGCAAGGATGTGGGTGCGAGGTGCGAGTGGCAAGCGTGTTTGCTCGAGCACCCTGTGGAGCTTTGGGGTTGAGCACGTTGCTCGTGCGGCCCTAGGAGTTTGAGCATGGGGCTCTGAGCCGGCAAGTGCGTTGCTCGGGTTGCCCCCATGGTAGACGTATGACTAGGAATCATGTTGGAGACACGTGACAGTAGTGGTGACGTGGCTAAAAACTGCGTGGCAAGCTCTTGTTGAAGATGCATCACTTGTTTCTTCATAAATGTGGTATTACACATGCGGAACGAGACAGCATGCGCAGAATCTTTAGACTAGGAGCTGAACCTCCACAGGTAATTTTGACATCAACTGATGAGTTTGACTCTGCTAAAATTTGAACTTTTGTTTTGTAAATTTCAGTTAACAAGATGTATAGCAGGAGCTTTTTGGGATAGCAGAAAGAAAGGGTTTATTTTCAGTAGGATACCAGGAGAGTTTCCAGGTTCTATTCTGGCTTTTCATTTTATATACATCAGATATATCTTATATACATATATAATCCACACTCACATATGTATGTGTAGCATGACGCAGGCATGGTTATTCTTATTGTGATATATTTTATTGATTATTTGACATATGTAAGCTGGGTGTTGAATCTGGCAATAAACCGGGGCTTCCTTCACGTTCTAATGATGAACATACAACAAAGGTAAGTTACATTACCAAAAATAAATTTTTGGTTGATAAAGTCTCTTTTTCAAATAGAGATTGATCTGCTGGTGGAAATCCCCTATTTACTATGGATTTTCAGATATTCACATAAAAGAATGGAGTGTCCTGAGGCTTTTGATCATGAAGGAATATTTCTAGATCACTTTCAGAAAGTAATGTCTAGCAAAAGAGAATGAAAGTTCTATAGTTGACTTAAGAATTATACATATGCTTACGCACTCACATTCCATTAGCTATGTGTGCAGAGGTCATCAGAATGTTTTTAATGCTGCAGTCCAAAGAAAAGAAAAGGTTTTATACTTTTATTTGCACATTTAAATTTTAATTTATACATACATACATAAGCATATTTATGTATACATATCCTTCGACTTTGACTTTGAAGGTTTCCAAGGTACAGTAAAGACAAACAGCATGGCTGGAATGAAAGTGACAACTATATTAATTGAAATCAATTTTACTGAGGTATGGAAGAATGACCGTTTAAATGATACGGTGTTATTTTGCTTATGTTATTTACATAACACTGTGTTTCTACATGTATCTGGTGATGCTCTATTGTATGTTCTTGTACAAAATTCAAGCTTGCACTTCATAACAACTAAAAAGATAAATTAAACCCAGATTGAAAGTGTCTTGATGTACGCTGTCATGCAACCATTTGGCAAGGACCCCTCCATGGGCAGGGTTGCCGTAGCCCTGTGCCCCGCCCTGGTGCCATCTAAAGGCACAAGTGGACGCCTAGCCGATGACACAGAAACCCAAGCTCTAATGGCTGAACCACACACTACTTAACATTCAAGAACTGAAATTATGGCTTGAGGTCATAGGTTAAGACTGGTCATATTGACCGGTCAGACCCAGATGAATTGGAGAAATATGGATTCGATCAGCTAAGGGACATCCTCTGAATCCAAGCTGATCCAACACAGAGAGAAACATTACCAAAAATGAAATATTAGTATTTTAAATAATTTAGGCAACGGGATTTTTATAAAAGAATCTAAGAAACGAAGTTCAATTTTATTCATACAGTGCTAATTGGAACCAAAGAAGGAATTAAATTGCAATAAGTTAATGTAATCTATGGGATATGGATGTTAAAAATAACGTGTTTAATTTTTATTATATATGGAGTTTGGTTATATCCAATCTGTTAAATTACCTAGATTCAGACTAAATCTGATAATGTACTCAAACTCTTGGTACGGACGTCAAATTTAATCCGATGACAGGCCACAGCTGAACCAAGTTGGTCTAATGCTCTAAAGCGCCCTACCCCCAGGGCATGAAGAACAGTAACCAAATGTACTGGCATTGCATAAATTAAAACCTGCTTAAAGGGTGTGGGAAAATATCTTTTTGGACTATTTTGTAGTCTTTCCCTTACCCTTATGCTTAGAGAATTAATATTTCAACTTCGGTGCTTTGAAAGCTACATTGATGATCATTGTGCTCCAAACCAACATTATCGTCAAAGATGCATCATAGCTTCACATACAACTTAAAATGATTATAGCATAAAAACTGACAAAATGCTGTATTCTGTTCCCATGATGTAATCAATATATATGGTTCCTTTTTTTGTATGTGGCTATGATGTTGACACTTAAACATCTTAGATTCTCTTATCATTTTAAAAAGCGCTTGGGAAGTCACAAGAATGTATTTGCAAAATTATAAACTATAGTTTTGTAGGAGAAGGCTGGCAGTCTTTGTTTAAGAACTCCTATTCTATGAGAGAGACAACAGAATTTGATTTAGTCAAGAATTGCATTTCCCCCCCTATTCTATGAGAGAAAGAAACGGAATTTGATTTCGTAAACAATTGCATTTCTCCCTTGGCTAAATCAACAACCTTAAGTCTTCTTACCCAAAAGGAAAAAAAGAAAAGAAAAAGAACAGCCTTCCTTGAACAATCTTAACAAAAAGGAATTTGTTTTTTCGTTATCTTTCCCTGAGCAATTTTTATAATCACTTTTGTAACTTTCGAGCATAATATACATTGTTGGATCTATTTGGTAATAACTTAATTATTTTAGAGTAACTTGTATTCTAACAAGGTATTAGAGTTTGGTTCTGAAAGATCGTGGATTCAAGTCTCTGTCCCTGTGCTGCTGCACATATTTACAGTTTACACTATGCTATCATATGTGACATTTGAGATTCTCCGAGTAGTTCATAGCAGCACAAGTTATATATATATATATATATGCATTGTGCTCCACATTTCTATGACCATCCAGCCTCTCTCTCTCTCTCTCTCTCTCTCTCTCTCTCTCTCTCTCTCTCTCTCTCTCTCTCTCTCTCTCTTACACACATACACAAAGTCACAGGCACACACAAAAACACTTAATGGCACAAACCCAACGCGAAAAAGACGAAAAGGATTTCCAAGAACTGAAAACCCTAGCTGGTGAGCAAGACGGGCGTCTCCACGACCTCCAAACCAATGCTTTCCAACTTGCAAACTATTACTTTGTGTTTCAAGGTGTCATTTTGGCAGCAATTTCCAATACTTCCTCTCTCACTTGCTCGGACCGTTGGTTCCTCTTCACCCTTTCTCTACTAGCAGCTGTTGTTAATCTCTCAGCCTTATGCAACATGGGCATTGAGTACATTACAACAAGGGCCGAGTACGAAATAACTTTGTGCGACTATAATAGGCTCTCAAACACTTTAAATGATCCAACTCAAAGTTCTCGTAGGCGTCAACAACCTACAAATCAAGTTCAAAATCGACTATGGTCGGACCGATACAAATTGATTTTACGATACGTATATTTGGGTTTATGTATGGCTCTCTTTCTTGGCTTTGCTGGTGTTACACTCTTTGGGAGCTGGAGGATTCTATGTGAGCACAAGGATTGTAGAAGCCGCCAGCATAGTGATAATTGCATCAATGTTTGTGATGGTATGAAGTGCATGAAGCTTTGCTATGATAATTGAGTACTATCAAGCTTACTAATTGTAGTTGTGAATCTCTTGGCTTCTTGAGTGTAGTTACATATGGCGAAAATAAAAGAAATAGGTTAGTCTCTCTCATGCATATTCTTGGTACATATATGTGTAGGATATGTTTTACTCTTCGCCCTGAATCCAAATGAAGAGGGATATATCTAAAAAATATGAATGCTAGATTTATGGGATCGCTTGGGCCTTTTTAGTTCCATCTTACTTGGTTTTATTTATTTTTTCCTGTCACATAACATGGTGCATCTTGAAGTGCCACTGTTTTTTCTTGGTATATGCATTGCTTCTCTTGGTCTATTCTTTGTTTGCAAGCCTTTAGATAAAGGAGCTAAACCACTACCATCAACCCCCCCCCCCCCCCCCCCCCCCCCCCCCCCCACCCCCCCCCCCCCCCCCCCCAAAAAAAAAAAAAAAAAAAAAACCAAAGAAAGAAAATGGTTGTTTTGAAAACAGGGAATGTAGTTTAGGATCATTGTCACTTTAGTTGCTGTAAACTGTAGTTTCAATTTACACACATTAAATCCTATTGTTTGAAATTGGTTTCAACGTAGTCCGTCAAAACCCATTTCTATTCAAATGGGATGTTAGCACAGTGACATGTGTCACACTTCAATAAGAAATTGTAAAGGATTGTGAATGTGACAAAATCAAAACTGGAAGGACTCAAGTGACACAGACAGTGTAACTTAATCTATTTTAATTATAATCTATAAAGCAATCCATTCTTGTTAAAGGTGAGTTTAATCAGTCTGGAGATATCAAAAGAAAAATGGGCTTTTTTTTTTTGAGTAGTGCTACATACACACTTTTTGACACACAACTTTAAATGCATGTACCATGTATTGTGTAAGTGGTCCATAGAAAAGTGAAAAATTCAAACAGCACAAGGTACATGTGTTTAAAGTATAGTGTGTCAAAAAATGTGTCAAAAAGTGTGTATCAAATATTTCCCTTTTTTTTTTTAGTTATTATGTCCAAAAAAGAGTTACTCTCTAATCTTTTGTTCACATTTATCATAACCTATTGTTGATACACCTAAAAGTTTAGGTGAATATGTAAAACTCTTCTTTAAGTTACAAAGCAAAAGAACACAATTGGTACTTCAAATTTAACGATGTAGTGAGAGGAAGGAAAGACATTACTCTTTTTTTTTTTTTTTTTTTTTTTTGTACTAATATACTTGGATCCGGACTGGATATCCCCCATCTCAACCCCAAAGTCTCACATTGATTCAAATCAAAGCCCAAATCAAATTTCTATGGAGATTTGAACTCCCCACCCCACTGGAAAGAGAGCCAATTTGGCTACAACTCTCTCAGCGATATTACTTTTCTTTGTTGGGGGTAATAATGAAACCAATGAGAAAAATAGGAAGAATAAGAAGTATTATTAAAAAAAATTAAATATTGTGACACGTCAATGAAAAAATAGGAAAAAAAAAAAAGAAGAAATCATCAAAACTAAATTAAGAAATTTTGATTTTGTGAATCACTTACCTTCATCTTTTGCTTCATGACTAAATATTATGTATTATGTATTATATATCATTATTATTATTTTATTTATATTGTATTATTTTTTATTTTTATTTTTTGACAAACTTCACATTATTTAAGCAAAGAGGAAAATAGAAAACACATTTTCCATTCTTTCACTAAAGCCTAGGCCCCTTAGTATTTCCAAAAAAACTTGGTTAATCATTTTTTTGATCCAAATTTCCAAAAGGAAAAAAGGTGTTCTATTAGACTTTTGGTGGTAGCATTAGATTGAAGGAAAACAACCAACTTGGTTGGTTGAGTTGGCCAGAGTTTCTAGTCTCTTATAGGAAAGTCAAGGGTTTGAAACTCATAATGATCGTGTGAGTGAGTTGGAAGGACGAATTTCAATTAGATGGACAAATTTTATCTAGAGCTTGATGTGAGTTTGAATCATATGGCCCACTCACCTCCCTGACTTACTTGATGCGTGTGTTGTGGGGTTCGTACATGTGTCACATTTTCTAATCTAATAAAACGGCAATAGGTAAACTATCTGAAATATTAGCGGGAATCTCGAAGTCGCGGAGGACAAGCTGAGAGATTTGTCCTTGTCGTCCGAAAAAAATTAGTTGGAAGGAAATTAATATCATGTAAGGTTTCAAGAAATCTCGTCAATAAATGCTTCAATGTATTCAAAATAACAACCCTCTTCTCTCTCTAACACTATAATGGTGGTCAATGTGGGTAGATGGATGAGTAATTGAGGGACATGAGGAGATTAGAGGGCGAGATTTCACAACCTAAAAACTATCTCCAAAATACAAGCTAACCTAACAAAAACCCAATCTCTAACTATATGTACCATCAAAACCAAATGGCAAACTTGTAATAAAAAGGGGGAGAAATCAACAAAAGCGGATCGATCCAAGGTAGTTGGGCGGATCGATCCGCCTATCATTTGGGTATTTGGATTCTGCTCGAGAAGCTGCGGATCGATCCACTGCTAACGCTGGATCGATCCATTTCAGGCTCTTTTTCGCAGAATGTTACTTCAAAGTCACGGATCGATCCGCTCAAAAGGCCGGATCGGTCCGTTCTTTTTGACTCTGAAGGTGAATTTCTTTAAAACACATGGATCGATCCCCCTTTTAGTCTGATCTTTTTAATTAGAGTAATGATACACACGTACACTTTTGTACACCACGCAATCTTTGGACATTGATTCCAGTGGACCCCATATAGATTGCACATGGATCTCATGCAGGAGAAGCACACGGGGTCCATTGAAATCAATGACCACGATTGTGTGGTATACAAAAGTGTGTGTGTGTCATTATTGTTTTAATTAAAGGTTAAAAAATATTTCAATCCCTATAAATATACCAAAGTTTCATTAGTCCTTGTATTATTATTTGAATTACTTGAGGCTCTTGATTTGAAAACCCGTGTCAATTAAGGACACATTAACATTAAAAATATTTAACGGAATGGACCATAGTGGATGTCACGTTTTTAAAAATGTTTTAGTAACTTGGAATTACACACACACAAAAAAAAAACTTGGACCTTTATGTGGTCCATACCGTTATATATATATATATATATATATATTGATGCTGTTAACTAGAATTTTTTACCATTCTCATCACTATTGGACCAATATATACACAATTTATCACTTTTTCAACTTATTTTCCAAACCCATCACTTTTTTAAAGTCGCTAATTCAAGTAGAGATTTCGCCAAAAAAAAAAATCTGTAAAAGTCGCTAGTCCAACTCTTGACTTTAGGCCAAATGAGAAGTCGCTAGTTAAACTAGCGACTTCTATTAACATACACACTAGAATCTCTCAGTGAAAAAGTAGAAATCGCTAGTTCAACTAGCGACTTCTCATTTGGCCTAAAGTCGCGAGTTTGACTAGCGATTTCTACAGATTTTTTTTTTGGCAAAATCGCTACTTAAATTAGCGATTTTAAAAAAGTGATGGATTTGGAAAATAAGTTGAAACAGTGATGGATTGTGTATATATTGGTCCAACAGTGATGGGAATGGTAAAAAATTCCTGTTAACTATTATTCTTTAGAGTAATAATTGGTGCACATAAAATGTGCATATAAAGATCTAAGCCATTCATTTCGGTGGATCTCATGTATACAGATACGGGCTACACCAAAAATGAATGACCAAGATCCTTATATACACACTTTATGTGTACATAGCATTATCCTATCCTTTATGGACATACGTTTACAAATTGAGACCATAATTGTTTCCTTTAATAATATAGGGTCCCAAATGAAACTTTGTATATTTAGAGGATGCTAAAATATATGCCCATGGCCCATTACCCCATCCAAGTGGGTGGGTGTGTGTTTGATTTCCCCTCCTCCAATGTATATGTGTGTGTATATATATATATATATATAAACAGAGGGTGCTAAAATATAGTTTAACCTTTAATAAAATCACACTAAGGTCACAATGAACAAACCGGATACTATTTCTCTGGGATCCAAAGAGACACAACTAATCTTTAGACATAACAATTTGGTCAACCCTTTTATACAACCCAAAGTGAGGAGGCATAAAAATGAGAAAAAGAAAAAGAATCTTATTGTGAGAAAGCTAAGATTCATCGGAATTGTGAAACATCATTATCATACATTAGGAAATTTCATATTCAGCTAGCTTCCATCAAACTGATCACATTCAATGTACAAGCTTTCAGTTAAATTCTAAAACATTTTCATAAATTTCTTCATCATTCCTTGGAATTTCGTACATTCCTTTGTTTTAATCCAAGTAGCAATATTAAAGTCAGATAAGAACATTATGTATCTTAAACAACTCCCAAGTTTAAAGGTATCAATGAAATATTTATTTATTTAATCAAGACAACTGCAACATCTCTATTTATAAAAGTGAAAGATTTACATAAAGAAGAATATTGATTGCTGCATAGATAAAGTGTAAGGCTTTGTTTGATTTTTGAATTTAAGAAAGAAAAAAAAATTTAATTTTAATTTTAATGTTTTTCATAGTATGTTACTTCTTGCTTAAAGAATATTAGTGGCAAAGAGCTTGGCATTTATAAATCCCCTCCAATGCATACGTTCGGCGTTCAAACCTCATCCCCTCCCTTATATCAAAATAAATAAATAAATAACTTCAAAATAAATTAGGAGCTAAACGAAAAGGAGAAAGGAAATAATTCACACAATTCAAAAAAAAAAAAAAAAAAAATATTGATTTGATTTTCATCATTTCTTTTTCGCGTTCTTCCTGTTCCATCTCTTCTCAGACAGATTGATCGTTTTCTTTTCATTTTCCTTACTAAGACAATGAACGACAAAGAATGAAGATAAACCAACACAAAATGAAACATAAAAGAGACGCGATCGAGCACATTGATATCTCTATGTATAACTCTCGCAATCCACCAAGGGAAAGAAAAATTCTCAAAAATTGAGTTAAATTTTGATAACTCTTTATCCAATAAGGCACATCCTATTTAGACAAGGACATTTAATACGAAAAATACAAAACTGAAATAGTAAGCTTGGCTCAAACTTGAAAACTAGACAATCTCCTAAGGATATGGAAATAAATAGGTAACTGGAACATAAGTTAGAAGTTCTGAAATTTTGCTACATTAGAGCTTCTCCTATGGGCATGATAAAGCTCATACTATAGCATTGCCCTCCAAAATATACTACTCCAATTGTGTGCTAAAGCTTATTCAGTTTACGACTTCACGCCACGGCAATGCTATTTATGTCTCTTGCCAAATTTGGCAGAGGATATAGCATTTTTTTTATTTGGCATGACTATTATGTACATAGATCAATTTTTTCTCAAAAAAAATAAACGAATATCGAGCATTTCTTTTGCGATGTATCAGTGGAGCAGATGCATTAAAATATAATTTTTTAGGCATTGTATCAATACCAAACTATATGGTTGATGTTAATAAATTAAATAACATTTTCCATTGGGATGCAATTAACAAATGAATCGTAGGGTTGGATCACGAGATTTTGTATATATTTTCATAATTTGAGAAATTTCTCATTCAGACTTAGAATGGCTAAACTTGCTAAAAATGCCACAGCTAGTGGCAGGGCAAAGTGGTGCATAGTGGATTCAATTGAACCCACTGAAATTTGGCAAAAGCACGTTTAATGTTTTGAAAATTATTATTTAATTACTAAGTTGACCCCACTAAAATTAAGAAAAAAAAAATGAGAGAAGTGTCAAATTTTTAACTTGATGAGATTCAAACAGACCCGTACGTTCCATCACAATCGATTCATGTGTTCTAACTAAATAAATTTGTATTGTGTACCCATATTTTGTGGTATTGATCATTCTATAACCTAACTACCTTTTTTCGTGCGTGCCCAAATTGTGAGAATTTATGAACCAATATTTTTTTTCCAAGAAAAAAAAAAAGGAATTTTATCAGCATCCATCAGATGAAACACAATAATTCCAATGCCCTATATTGATCATCCAAGGGGGAAATTTTCTAGCCAAAGAATATCAGAGACCCAAACCAGTAGCTATTTTAGCAACGTCATGAGCTAATTAAACTATTACCTTGTCTACACTTATGATTGAGATTGAACACTGGGATATCATATCTAACACATCAAGTTGGACAATTTGGTAGGGTATTCAATCGTCAAATTCGTTAAAAACTATCCTCAATTGATAATTTATTGGTTGATCTTGGTGAGGTTTTCAAGAGTATTTCTTGAAGAGTTGAGTGAATTAGTGATTGTATTTTATATTGCGTATATATTTATATAGTGGATTTAGTGGTTCTTCTCTGGTTAGACAATTTGTTGGTTTCTTTGTCTGATTGTTTGATCGTTGATTATATCGCAACCGCACAACATGTTCGTATATAGAAACTCACCACCTAAATTCATTATCTGATGTGTCTGGTTTGAGGTCTTTTTTTTTTTTTTTGGGGGGGGGGGGGGGGGGTGGGGAGATTTAAAGAAGACTTTCACATAAGGAGTGTTTGATAACCCAATTAAGTGCTGAAAATGAAAAGTTTTAGCACTTATTTTTTTTCGTGCATTTGATAATGTACCACTTAATTGAAAAAGCAACCAAAAATCCAGTGAATACTTTAAGTCGAAATTTTCTACTGAAAATATCACTGAATGCAGTCTGTTTTGGCACTTGAAACACGGTTTTCAGTATTGAAGATGCAATCTCTTAATATATTAAGTACTTAAAATTTAGCACTTAATTTTCAATTTTATCAAACACACATAGTCTCCGCCTTTTTCAGTTGACTTTTTGATATTACTCATACATAAATATTAGTAATATTAATACCGCAAACAAACACACACACACAACCCCCCTCTGAAAAAATTAAAAAATAAATAAAAATAAAGAGGTCACTTTCTTTGCAAACGCAGCACATTGGAAGTCAACGCCTAGAAAGAAAGAGATGTTTAAAATCCAAATCAATTGTGCATCATCCACAAATACTTTTATGTGAGCAAGAGGCATAATCTGCAAGGTTTCGACTGAATTTTTAAAGTCTTAGAAAGAGACAAGAGTAGGCAAAAGCATATTAGTAAGGATTTTAGTTCTTTGATTCCTAGAAGAAAAAAAAAATCATCATGTAATTAAAAGCAACGATTAGAGAAGTTTTAGCTTATTTTGGAATCTACTTGCAATATTTGGGAGCAAAACTACTAATATGTATAATACACATCCAAAAACTTAGTACATATGTATCATGCAATTTCCATTAGACATACACTACTGAAATTTTAGCACACTTGGTTACCATATAACATACCATTGCTACGACTAACACTATTTAGCAATGGTTTAGCTTAATTGGTAAAAAGACTGCGCCTCATGCATTGTTCATTATCAGGGTTCAAACTAAACAAATAAAAAATTAAAAAAATCTACAAACATTTATATTGAGAGAAATGGAAAAGAGAAGAAAAACTCATCAAGAGAAGAGAAGAGAAGAGAAAACTGAGTTTTCTTCACCATTTTGGATAGCCAATAAAGGAGAGAATAGGGAAGAAATATAACTTTCCATCATTTGATTAGCTTTCATAAGAGGGGAAAAAAAAAAGAAGAAGAAGAAGAAACCAATTTCTTCTTTTATCCTCCAAGAAGGAAATACGTTGGAAAAACACGTTGGGACGTACTGGTTTTTTGATAGTATTTTATTTTGATTCTCTTCTTTTTCTCTCTCTAGAATCTCTCCTATTTCGACGGAAATAAAAGTACGCTCTTCTATCCGAAAAGTTATTCAGTGAGCCTGTGACACCACGTCAGTATGCAGACATGGTACGACGGGCTCACTAAATAATTTCTCCTTTTATCCCCACTTTCCCTCCCTTCCTATAATCTTCTTTCCCTACTCAACAAGAGAAATTGGTCTTTATCTATTCTCTTCTCTCCATTTCTCTCAATCCTAGCATAGTGAAGTGATAGTTGAAAAAAATACTATCAAATGGCAATGAAGAAACATTAGCATGAAATGGTACAATAAAAAAAATATTAAGTACAATACCTAACAAAGTAGAATTTTTGACCCAATCCATTAGATTTGGGAACTATTTTACCAAACCCATCAGCGTTTTAACTTATTTTCCAAGCACATCAAACTTTTTGAAGTTTGCCACCTCTTCCGAAAGATTTTTGAAAGACGGCTTCAAAATTTTTGAACTTGTGGCTTCATCGAAAAATCTTTGGAAAATAATTTGAAAATCATATGAGTTAGGTCAAAAAGTTCCAAATTTGATGGGTGTGGTAAAAAATTCAACAAAGTTATGTATGTATAAATCTATGAGTAAATATTGGATATAATATGTTTACCACGTAAGAATTTATCCCTTTTTCAGGTTCAAAATTTTAACTGAGTTGGAAGGAATTTTTGCGAAGTCAAGGAAATAATATCCTCGAAATAGGAGGTCAGATTTATCTATAAAGAATTTTTATTGGATTGAGATATGTAAAGGTGGCATTTAAGTTTTCTTTTCATAATCTTTCTCCATATATACGTAACCACCACCACCATAAAACTCACTTGTCATACACATATAATATAAATACACACAAACATATTACATATTCAATCAAATATTGTTGGATTGGCAATGGGTTGGGGCGGCCTTCCGTGGACTGTGGTTTTGCAGAACATGTCTCCAGGGAGTGTGGAAATTGTGGAGCGCCGTAACTTCGCCCCAGAAATTATAAACGGGCGTCAAATCCGGTTAAATCCGCACGGAAATCTCTGCGACGTTTTTCTACAATCGGAACAGAGCTGATGGAGTTGGGGGATCCATTATTAAGGTGTTTGTGAATGGTGTGGAAGTTGAGAACCCTTTGATTCCCCAAACATTCCTCCACTTATGACAAGATCTTGTTCTACTTTGATCAATATGGATTAGTTGTCAGAGGAGTTAAACTCATATTCACAGACTTTTGCCGCTTCCGCTCTCTCTCTCTCTCTCTCTCTCTCTCTCTCTCTCTCTGTGTGTGTCCCCCCTATCATTACTCTTTCTTTTTTAAGAATAATATTTGAGACAAAAAATGGTCAATGCTCACAAAAGGATGTAGCAGACCCACGACACATAACCAATCCAACCCAAGTCACATGCGATGTCACAGTCTTTTGTGAGCATTTTTTTGTGACCCTTTTGTTTTCCAATTTTTACGAGTTTGACGAACTCTGTCTATTCAAACTTAAGAGCTCTCCGTATCCATCTATGTCTCTCTGTGCGATTCTTAGTCCCCCTGTATATGAAAAAAAAATATCCAATACCTCTGTTTCACTATCAATAGCATTCATTTATTTGTCCACATAACCCTTCCTATTTTCGTGGGAATCATTCCGGCCTCCTCCCACGAAAAAATATTCAAGTGTTTGGTGATCATTAATTTCTTGCATAGAGCTGTGTCTTGTGTAACAACTCTCTCTCATTTAATTGATCTTTGTCAAACTATTCTATATTGATTCTCATAAAAACTAAACAGAAAATGAGACATATACAGTTCTACTAAACTTGATCTAACTTGTAACCTTTTTAAACACAGAAGCTCTTCAGTTTGTTTGTGATGCATTTTTGTTTGTTTGTTAGGGGCTTTGGATTTCTCGGTCACAATTATGCTGGAAGGGCGGAGGAAACTATCAAACGAAACATTTTGTTCCATGTGCAACATCAGATCTGTGTACGAGTACAGAAAAACTTCTAACATATTTCATTTTTTGATATTTCATATCTTATGAGTCCTCTTTGAAATGTCAATATATTTCAGCTGTATAATTTTAAGTTTACCCTTTATTTATATGACTCACTTTTTCTTTAATGCTACTAAAGAGGATAATCACAGAACGTTGGAGCAACATAAAAAAAATAAAATAAAAATAAATAAAGAAAGTTGGAGGATAATCATGTCTTTTGGTTAGGCATGATTGTACATATGTTGCCTATAGTTTAAGAGTAATATTTGGGACACAACCTTCATACAACTTTCATACAACCTCTCCAAAAGTGACACAGGAAAGAGATAGACACATCTTTTGGGGAGGTTGTATGAAAGTTGTATGAAGGTTGTGCCCCAAGTATTACCCATAGTTTAAAGGGTTAATTAGTTATAAATATAACGGTAGGTCCAACAGGAAAAACATGTTCAGAATAAGACATTGACCATTTTGTTTGTCAAAATGTCTTTTTAAACGAGTATGGTAGCTTTTAGGGAGCTTAAGCCATAAGACCTTGAACCAAACGCGTCTCAACTAAAACCCACAGCCTGTGTTCACTATTTCATTATGTCCTTTGGACACCTTTGGTCAAATATACCATTTCATGCCTAAAAACTTTAAATTGCAATAACTTTTGCTTTACAAGTCTGATTTTTGTAAAATTTGCAGTTTTGGAATTAAAAAACAAGACCTATTGAATGAGAAGGCAAATACGTATTTTTTGGGGCATGAATCTGGGTTAAATACATTTTACACCCTTGTAGTTAGTCAACTGTGTCAGTTTGGTTCGTGTAATTTAAAAAGTGTCACTTTAGTCCATGTAGTTTCAAAAGTGTGTCAAATAATTCTAATAGGTCCTTTAGTGACCAATAATTTTGTCATTGAAAATAAAACAAATTTGTCACGAAAAGTGCTTGAGGGACAAAAATAACACACTTATGTAACTACAAGGACTAAAATGTCACTTTCTAAACTACAGGGACCATATCGACACAAAGGGCAAACTAGGAGGGTGCAAAATGTAGTTAAAAGCCTAAATCTAATAAAAAGTTACTCCTTTTGCAGAATTGGCATACCTAGAAAAAAAAAATTAATGAAAAAAATACCCAAAATATAAGAGAATTATGGCCTTTTAACTTAAACAGATAATATTATTAGCTTAAATAGATAAAAGCTCAAATTGAGACTCCAAATTACTTGTTTTTGTACAGTTGCTAAGTCCTATGCCTAGATTTCGGGGGAAAAAATACATGTAATAAATACCAAAAAAAAAAAAGAAGTTCTTATTAAAATCAGAAACAGACCATTTCATGCAGAGAGATTAAAAGGAGTTCATGAGTAATCGAAATAAATAACAGAGTAAATTATAGACACCTCATCGTGTATTGCACTTTTCACTAATACCCCCGTAAACCTAAAAAAAAAAAAAAGACAAAACAAAACAAAACAAAAAAAACATAACAAACTGACCTCTTAACTATTTGTGAGGAGGATATTTGAGGAGCAATGTGAGAAGAAAAATAATAGTTGAAGGGGTTAGTTTGTTGAATTTTTAGATTAGGGGGGGTTAGTAAGAAAGGGAAATACACGAGGGGGTGTCAATATAATTTACCCTAAATAAAACTCAGGATAGAATTTTAAGCATTCTGTATCGTCATACAAACATTGTAAGATGACAAGAAGGAAATAACATAAACCTTCACATATTATGTATAGGGTTAAAGTATATTAGTATATATGCTGATGTCGAATAATCACTGAACCACATTACAATAAGAATGACCATGTCCTTGTGACGCTATTTAAATCAATGTATCTTATAATGAAACGCCCAAACACACCACAGAAATTGCTGGAAATGGGTGCTTCTCCGACGGGGAATAAAACCCTTTTCTTTACAGTAGTCTAAGTGCTTCCCCTAGTAGGATTTTATTCCCTTCATCACATGCTATGCTATATCTATATCTACGACTGCGATTTGTTGGCTCTACCAAACTCACCAGTTAATGTCAGACGCGGAAAATGTACTGATGGAGGTTTTGCTCCCGATTTCAAGCTTTCTCCGCAGATTGACGAATGTTCAACAAGCTCTTGAGAATTTGATGATTTACGGGTATTAGTTATGGCATTCAACAGAAATTATTAGGCTGCCCTGCAGAAATCATAACAACTTCAAGAAAGTACAAACATAGTATATAGAAACCATTCAAACCAAGGATACACTCTTACCTAAGTTTTATACCGCCTTGCAAGTCTCTCTCTCTCTCTCTCTCTCTCTCTCTCTCTCTCTGTTGCTGTCGGCTTAAATGGACTCATACAGAGTGGTGAGTTCTTGCTATTCCCTAAAAAATTGATCAAAATAGATAACAAACTCCCTCTACTGTCTGTTTTGGTTCAAAATTCTTTTGGTACAGAAACAATATTCCTATACATACGACAGCAATCGTTTAGCTGCCTTCTCATATAAAAAAAAAAAAAAAAACTCGAGAATGCTCACTGTAATTGCAAGTATCACTGCAGCACAATTCTAACTGAAAAAGTGTCTATTGATTGTGAAGTGTTTCTCATACTTTTCAAGGGAATTAACAAGCAGGGACCAGATTAAGACGATGTTCAAGCCACATCAAAGAATCGAGCGTGGTCAGACAACCAAGAGCCTATGGACATGTCCACGAATGCTTAAAATAGGACTGGTTCAGTCCAGACTCACTTTCTATCTGGTTTTTAAGGTTATGTTGGCTTGACAAAAAAAAAAAAAACCAGTTTTAAGAGAGATACTAGACTGATCACACGCTCCTGCGTAAGAAATGGACATTCACCGAACAACCCCTACCTTAGATGGCATCTTATTGACAATTCCACTTTGATAACCAAACTCAAGAATAGCAGCCCAAATGTCTGGAGAGCTGAAAGGGGATAAATAACCATTCCATACTGTTGGAATGTCCCACATCGCCAATTTATGGCCCCTCTGTGCGGTTTATAAGGCTTTAGCTCCCCTCTCCTCAACACCTGGGTTTTAAGGAGTTGAATAGGTTGGGACTTACAAGTGGTATCAGAGCTTGGTTAGTCTTGTCTTCCGGTCGCCAGCTATGGCACAGGGTATGCCGAGTGTCCGGCTCCTGTGGTTCAGGGGGTGTGTTGGAATGTCTCACATCGCCCATTTATGGCCCCTCTGTACGGTTTATAAGGCTTTAGCTCCCCTCTCCTTAACACCTAGGTTTTAAGGAGTTGAATAGGTTGGGCCTTACAAGACATACCACAACTAAGCAGGAAGAAGAGGAGCAGGTTCAGATTCCTTCTTAGCAACCTAAGATGAATGGAAATGAGATTTCCAGATCACATACACATCAATTCAAGGAGATCAATAACAAATTCCACGAAGTTCGCAGCATGCTAAGAAAGAAACCGGTTATTTGCACGAATTAATTGAGACAGACAGATAGGCAGAAAAGAAGAAGAAGAAGAAAAAGAGAGGAAAATAAATTTAAGACTTGTAACCAAACAACTTCGGTCTGACACTGATTGGCAAGACAGGTAATGTTGAGCCCAGCTGAAGGCGTCTGAATCCCAATTTCGCAGCAATCAAATTTTTTTTCTCTGCCACAGAAAACAAAATGGAATTGGGCGGGTTGAAGTGCTTACAGTAGGGCTGCAGCTCGGGCCACCTGACCTGCCCTTGGCTTTAGGTCTGTTCAGCTCCCCCAATCTTTAGCTGAGTCTTCCCGAGTTCAACCTCTAGCCCAGCAACGCAGTCCGAGTACAAGGCCATCTATGTTTGTTGTAGACAATATAGCATACATATAGAATATGGGAGTGGGCCAACCCAGCTCGACTTCAGACTCGGGCTGTTGCTTATCCTCCGACCAAACACACCAGAAATCAGGCCGGGCTTCTGATTTCTGACCCAATCCCATCCTGAAATTGGTAAAATGTTGCCCAAGCCCGCTTTGGGTTGGGCTCGAGTTAGCCTGACTGAGTTGCAGCCCTAGCCTAGACAAAAATAATCGAATAAAGGATGCCTACAACAATTGTCACTTGTGACACCTTTTAAGCACCAACCATACAAAGAGCATGTATAAACTTTCCAATAGGGAAAGAGAGGCAGAGCTCAAAGTGCTAAAAACTCACCCAAATTATATATACATATCTTCAGAACGTGAAGTTCAAGTTCCAGTAAAGATTAGAAATTCTCTTTATGGTGGCAAATTAAAAGCAACCTTTACGCACAGAGACCTGCAAAACTGAACATGAGAGCATAACCATTAGTTAGAAACAATGTCAACAAGGTATATAATCTTAACTCTACAGATATCTCAGTTTATCAATGTTGTAAAATGAGAACCGTATGCCACAATTTCCCAATAAGTACAATGCGTCTGAAACGCATGCATTGGATCTTACTTGACTAAAATTTCATAATTAAGCAATTTTCATTCACCTCAAAGAGTTATAGCCAAAATTTCAAATATAATCTAGCGTGCTCTAAACATTAGTAATGGGAGAAATTTGAAAACGTCAACGATGTCTACAGTTCCAATGTCGAGGTAGAAACAATTCCAAGAAAAGCGCAGACCTTTCATGTAATCAAATTTGGATCGGACATGATTGTAATACTCTCGCATATTCATTTTTTTACATCCCTTCTCTGATATCAAGTAACATCAATTGGTACACTCATTTTCCATATTAGACCTTTGAAATTTAATAAGGAATAATTATCTGCAACTGTAGGTGGAATTTATCACCAACTTAAAATAGGAGCGGGAGTGTATAACAAATCAATATAAAAATTGCTAGTCTAAAGTAGGTACATTCTTTTGAAATGATAAAATAACCAATGATAAGTATTATGTATGACCATCTGGGAAGACAAAGAGTTTGTTGTAAGTTCTAACGCATATAATGGAGCGAACTGGAGCCTGATATATATATATATATATGTGTGTGTGTGTGTGTGTGCGCGCGCGCGCTTATTTTGCAGAAGGCAAGACTAGAGTGGTTAGAGAGTAGAACCAATTAAATCCAGCGTAAGCCTATTTTGAAGATTTGGAAGCCCCATTTGGAATCACGTCTCAACGTACGTTCTGGCCCAAACATCTGGCACTCAAAACGAATATACTCCCTCCATTTGGGAATTTCAACGATTTAAGGAAGATTCGTAAACTATGATGAAATTTTTAAACCTTCCATTGTCACCCACCCTGCTTTTAAGTTTAAAATTTCAATGTCACATCAAATTAAAAGTGACAGTTTTACACGATGAAGCACTGACACTCTTTTTGGCCGTCCTATGAGTGTCAAGAGTGTTTGCGATACGGACACGCTCTGGACACGTGTAGGATACTCTTAAAATAGTGTCCTGATCCTTTATTCTTGTTTTAGAAGTGAAAGCGCCGAGGACACGCAACCGATACTTGTGGGACACTTTTTTTATAAATAAAAATATATATATATATATGAGTAAGGCTCCAGTGCGCACTGGGTAAGCGCACTGGGTGAACGCACTGGGCTTTCATGCCTAAAAAATCCACGAAGCGCCCCACTGACCCACGCCCTATCCCGTCGCCCTGCTGATCCGCGGATTTTTTAAGTTTAAAAACCCAGTGCGTTCACCCAGTGCGCTTACCCAGTGCGCATTGGAGCCTAACTCATATATATATATATATATATATATATTTTTTTTAAAACAAAAAAAAAAAATTGATTTTTAATAAACGGGCTTGTTGAAGCTTGATATACAGTATTGGGCCCATTCTGTAATAGCTTAAGCTTTTGGAGTAGTTGGTAACTTAACATGGTATCAAAGCCTTATTTGTAAGAGGTCTTGGGTTTGACTCTCCATCCCCGCTTTGTTGTGCATATATTTCCACTTTGTTATTTGTCTCCACAATGATGGAGTTTGGTTTGTTTGCTCTCCACGTGCAAGTCGGGGTTGCACGTGAGGGATGGTGTTGAAACTTGATATACATTGTTGGGCCCATTCTCTAACAGCTTAAGCTTTAGGAGAAGTTGGCAACTTAATAGGGCCCTTCAAGTTCGGAGATCATGTCATCGTTAGATCTAAATTAGGACGAGCTTGGGATAAGGCTAGACAAGTTGGTGAATTCTGTTTAAGCCAACTCATACAAAATAGCTCGTACAAATCTTACAAGTTTTCTACAGGGGTCCAACAACAGCTTCTAAGAAATACTATAGAAGCTTTCCCTACAGAGTATAGAAAAAGAAAATCACTAGGATACATGAGGAAAATATTTGCTTTGGTAGCCTATCCAAAATGGACAATTTTCTAACTCCGTCATGTAAGATGATAGTCGCCAGCAAGCATAATCAAACCAGGCAGTTTTCTGGTGTAAGGGCTTTTGCAGATAACTCTAGACATTACTTTCCAACTTACTTGGTCAATAACTTGTTCTTTGTAAAAGGGTTAGCATTTGGCACAAACAACCTCGAGGCATACATGAGATGTCCAAGACACCACATGAACACGCACGAGTCTCGAGTTTCAATCGCCTCCTTGGGCCCACGTAAGGGTTTATAGTAATTGCCAGTACAAGTGGGACAGGACGCTAAATGAATTCAGAAAGAGAGTAATGATTGCTCTTTTACAAGACAAAGCATCACTTGAGTAAAGGCAAAACATAAGATTCTTCTACAACATTCTTGACTACAGGACATGAACAAATCTAAATATGACATATAGCTCCAATCTTTTGTCTATTATAAACACTCGTTTTCTTCCATCTTGAAGGCACACTGGATTGTTAATGAAGGCCCTTAAAATTTTGCATAAAAGCTAACACAAACATAACACTTAAGTCAACAAACTTCCAAACCCAAAAATGCAGGCATTAATTGTTTAATAAAGAGTGTTTATAGCAGCTGGACCAAAGTAGCACTACTGGCTATAACACCTTCTAGACAAGATTCAAGCCTTCCCATGCCGCGCCTCCAAGAAATGTACGACTGGAAAGAAAATGAAAATTTAAACTCAATAAGACATAAAACAACGAATCATCACAGTAAAATTATTGAGAGTAACTCTGAATGAAACAGCAAATTTGAAAATAGCATCCACAAATTCTTATTTAGAACATAAAGAAAAAGTCACATTCCTCCGACCACCCCCCTCACGAAAGGAAAAAAAAAATTAAAAAAAAGAGGGGACATATGTGCACGCACAGAAGGAGAAGAGATCGGAGGATGGAGAGGGATGCAGAGAAGTTCTATGGTGCAAGCAGCTGAAAGTTTACAATTACATTTTCACAAGACTCTACCAGACTGATCCCTCTCAGTTACACAACAATATCCATGGTGTTGAAACTTAATAGGCATTGTTGGTCCATTAGCTTAAGCTTTTCGAGCAATTAGCAAATTAACATGGTATCAGAGCCTTGGTTTGAGGACGTTTGGGGTTCAACTTTTTGCTATGATTTGCATATGGCATTTTGTTCCGGTTGTTACATCTTTATGTCCAAGACAGGGTCACATTTGAATGGGGTGTTAAAGTTTGACATACATCCTTGGTCCACTCTCTTACAGCTTAAGCTTAACACATGGATCTCTTGGTGGTGGTAGGATAGTCATACACATTTTTTTACACCCATGAGCAATATGACTGTCTAAGGGCCCAGGAAAGAATAAACCAACAATAGAACAGACATTCCACAATATTCATATGCATTACATATTTTCAACATATACTTTTTAGTTTATGCTAGCCAACCAGACATTTTGTTCGCCCAGGGTAATGGGGCTCATTTAGCTCCTCTATTTTACCATTAAGAAATGTAAACAAGTAACAAACTTCCTTCTTTACAATGTTTTAAACATTCAGTTACAACATAAGTCTTACCTTGCACTAGTTTCAGTTAAGGTTAGACATGAGAAAGTTATGTCAACAATGAAGCAAAATAAACTTCAATTTGTGTGTATAAATCTCAGGTGATTTTGTCAGCAAGATATATTCTTGTCGGTTTGACAGTGCATCATCAAAGACATTAAACAGAACTCACTGAAGCTAAAAGAAGCTAACATGTGGCTTTGATATGCATAAGATCCAAGCAATACACCTTACCCCAGAAGGAGTGAAAGAACAGAAATACAAGTTACAAAGTAGAAATATCCAGATCAGTACTTGCCCAAGCTGCCCAACTAAATCATTTGTGTTTGAGAGTGGCAGTAAATATCCACCGAACGGCATTCACATCAACAAATCCATCAAAGAAAAAAAAAAAGAGAGAGAGAGAGAGAGAGAGAGCGAGGAAGAAGATGTTGATCTGCACGACAATTCTACTTTAATTTTTATTCATAGGAAAATGAAAGGGAAAAAACAAATTGTGCCCATAAATATTGTGGAAATAACATATTCATTTAAACCAGAGTGGTTTTAAACTTAAAGACATAACAAATCAGACAAGAATAGATTGTCAAAGAGAAAAAAGAAAAAGAAAAAGAAAATGATGTTGCTGATGTGCAAACCTCTACTTATTTTTTAATCCATACAAAAAAAGAAAGGGAAAAAACGAGTTCCTTCCACGATATATTGCGAAAAATACTTATTTATTAACCCCCAGTGGTTTTACACTTAAAGATATAACCCGAGTAAGTCGATCTTCCGAACCACGACTTTTAAAACTGAATTTAAAATGAAAATTTGAAGAGTCAGTCTTATTAAGAACCACTTTAACAGTGGCGAATATTTGAAAAGCAAAAAAATAAAATAAATAATTACAGACAAGGAGAACATACTGAGAAAGTAAAAACAACTTTTTAAAAAGGGTAAGTCGTGGTTTATTAAAAATGAATTTATTAAGTAAAAAAGAAAATGAAAAGAAAATTTAACAACGCTAGATACACTTATGTTATGTATACGATTACATGTGTATAGCATCTGTGTAGAGTAATATCCTTAAGTGAACATTTGCTTATAAATATTATGTTTCCTTTACTTTGAAGCTTCACAATCACCTGTGAATATTCAGTGAGCACACTCTGCAGCTAACTTAGCCCAAACACTAGCCCAATGGAAAGAGGTGATTCATCCCGCGGCTTTCTTAGGTGCATCCCCGGATCGTTCACTATACAGCGGGCAGTTCTAGAGCGCAGGGCAAGATGGAAGAGCCCGGAGGAGGCATGGGTTGTTGATACCCAAGAGTATTGCAGAAGTGCTCTAGAAGTGCCAAATGAGGACGATATCTTTAGATGGAACCTGTTGCAACACCCGTCCCTTAGGGAGTTGTATTAGCATTATTAAAAGCATTAATTAGTGTTAATTAACACTTATTAGTAGTGGGTTATTGACTCACTGATGATTTTGGGTGTTTGTACGGGGACAGGTAGTGAAAAGTTCCATTACGGATGGGACAGAAACAGAGAAAGTGCGACCATATGTGCATAACATGGTAGATATGGGATTAATTGCATAGTTGTTAAATGATATTAAATATAGTTATCATGTGAATTGTTGTTTAATTATTTTTAATTCTAGTTATTGTGTGTGACCATTTCTGCGATCAGTTTAGGTACCCTTATAAGAGCGAAATTGGACACGCTACATAATTAGTAGGTGAATTAATAACTTCACAAAAATAATTGGGACCACGTACTAGGACCCATACGAGACTTAGACAAAACCCATATGAAATTGAGTGGTTAATATGGTTATACGTGGATGTTATTAGAATAAACCAGAGTTTAAGGGATGGGAATAGAATTAGGATAAAGATGAAATATATCCTAATACACACATATATGTGTATGTCGACTAGCATATCAAACGGAAGAAAAGAGAGCCGGGAGAGAAGAACGCGTGAACGAAGCGAGGGAAATGGGGGTTTTCGCGATTAATCAACCAAACACCGTCCAATCTTCGATTTGAAGCCATATTTGAACTCGGGGATGTAAAACTAACCTTATGGTATAGTTTAATTTGAGTTTAAATGTTAGATTTTCCGTGACCCAAATGGGTCAGTAATCCGTAGTTGTCCAGAAACATGTAGGATTTGAACAGGGTGTTGGATTAAGCTTTGAATAAGCTTCTAGAGCACAAATTGCAAGAGGTGACTGATTTTAATTATGTTTTTGGATGGAATTCATGTTTGGAATCATGTAACTTGCTATGGGCACGTCTAATTAGTTTAATTAAAAAAAAGTTTAGTTTTATTGGGCAAATTCATGTTGTAAAAATTAGGACCAATTAATTTATGAAAGCATGTATATCTGACAAGTATGATGAAATGCATTTATGCGATGCAAGAATTGCCACGTTTATGTGCTTATGTGGGTCAAATGAAGCCTTGTGTCGATCCAACGTGTATGATAGTATGATACCTAGTAAGGAGACAAGTGTAAACTCTCATAGAAGAGTGTGGATAAGGGACTACGATCTTAAGCGAAAGGGTGACGACGATCACGAAAAATTAGTGACTACAGGTCCCGCCCAAGTGAGGTGGCGATGGCACACGAGTGAAGGGTGATGCTTAGTTACGTGACTATGAGAAAGGCATGAGTTACGTGGCGGTGAATTGATATTTGGTCTTTTGGAGGCTAAAGTTGTATTATGCTTTAAATTGTTGCACTGGGCATGTTATTGCATACAATAACATTATTGGCATCATTCACTAAGCTCTTGCTTATAATGTGGTTATTGAATAACCATTTCAGGTAAGAAGACGCATGAGTAAAAGACCGGGAGGGGTTGAGCAAGAGCTATTGTTCATATTGTAATTAGTTCATTAGTTATGGTTGGTTGTAATGTTGTACTTCAAGGCTTGTAATCTTAGATTTGTATTATGTACAGAGATGGTCGGATGTTGAAATAGAGACTTATCTTGATTCTTGACGTGTATGAAGGTTATCGCTTCTATTTATGGTTTAAAGTCGCAGTATCAGTCGCGGTATAGGAGTCCATTGTGATGACTCAGTGTATCGGCGCTGCGGATAGGTATCGGGCGATACGCTCTGATACGCTAAATTTAAGGTTCAAAAAAATATGAAAAATTATGAAAAAATCTAAAATAATAAGAATAGCAAAATTGGCCTAACAGATTAACAAAATACACAATGTGCCAATTATAGAAGCACATGTCATTCAATTTAGACGCTGCCGATCTATTGTCTAATAATTGTACACACATAATTGGATCGAAATTGTTCAATACTGCTAAATAATGCATTTATTACAATAACATGAAACATCAGTGCCGCAAATTCAGATGATAAATAATGCATATAAATTGAGTTTACGAAATTTAGATATATATATAAATTTAGATAATATTTGTTAATCCTTTTAGATTTATTTTTAAAAAATATTATGATAAGATATATAGGAGTTATTTTGAAACATGTTTTAATACTTTTGGGGTGAAAGTCTTAATATACTAAAGTGTGAGATAAGTTGGGGTTTATTTTGAAATTTTAGAAAATTACTATGGGTAAAAGCTTTAAATACACAAAACTACAGGATTTTAAAATAAAAAACTAACCTAAAGAGAAGAGATGGGTCATTTGCAAAGGGTCATTCGCAGACCTCAGAGAGAGAGAGAGAGAGAGAGAGAGAGAAGGAGAAAGAGAGGAGAAGGAGAAGGAGAAGAGGAAGAGATGTAGACTTACACACACAGAGACTCACATCGACACACACACACACTCTTTGACATTCATACAGCGATACACAGCTCTGGTGCTTTAAATCTAGAAAAATGGGGCTCAAAAGAGGGAGAAAACCTTCGACAATGCATGCAAGATTTAGATCTGGTACCTTTCTTCCCTTTTCCAAGAATTTTTTATTACTCGTCTCGGTATCGCCGAGTTGGCTCGTATCGAACCACACCGAAACCGAGTTGACTCGGCCGATACGACTCGGTATCGGCCGATACTTCGAACCATGCTTCAATTGTAACCCAATAGTGAGGTTGTCTATGTGTATGTTTAGTTGCAAGAAAAAGCGTGAGGGTTTCTAATTGGCTGTCTGAGTCTAAACTCCGATGTTGCTAAACATGTTTACAAATGTTTTCAAGAGCTTTGGAGTTGTTTCTTATTGAGTTGATTCAAATTGAATCCGAGTGATTCAATCAGTTCTTTTTGTTGATTCCGAGTACGCCTAAATGATTTGGAAAGGTTTTGGTTCCATTCCCAAATGTGTTGAAAAACTCAGAAGTATTTTGTGATTGAAGAAATGTGTTTTAAACATGTTGGAACAGGGCAAGCAACAAGGGAATTGAAACTGTGTACCTTTCGACTGATCCAAAGGGACTATTCATAAGTGTTGTCATCCCACATTGCTTAGATGTGTTGTTGCATGTGCGGTTTATAAGGCCTTAGTTCCCTCTCCTTAACACCTGGGTTTTAAGGAGTTGAATGGACTGGGCCTTACAAGTGGTATCAGAGCTTGGTTGGGCTTGTCTTCCGGCGTGCCGAGTGTCCGGCTGTTGTGGTCCAGGGTATGCCAATTGTCCGGCTCCTATGGTTCACGGGGTGTGATGGAATGTCCCACATCGCCCATTTATGGCCCCTCTGTGCGATTTATAAGGCTTTAGTTCCCCTCTCCTTAACACCTAGGTCTTAAGGAGTTGAATGGACTGGGCCTTACAAGTGGTATCAGAGCTTGTAAGGCCCAGCCCATTCAACTCCTTAAAAACCAGGTGTTAAGGAGTGGGGAACTAAGGCCTTATAAACAGCACAGAGGGGCTATAAATGGGCAATGTGGGACATTCCAACATAATTAAATCCACATTCCTATATAAAATTCAACTCCGCAAAAGTGTCCATTCTTAGACACTAATAAAAAGAACTCTCATCATACATAACTAGTGAAAATTCAATAAGATCAGTCAGCAAAAGCTCCATCTCTAGAATCAAACAGCGTGTGTATTGAATATTTTGTGATTTTATAATAGTTACACTATGTATTGTTCTAATTTATTATGCCAAATTTGCTATTCGTATTATTTTAGAACTATTCAATGTTTTTTTAGAATTTTTGACCCTTGAATCTAGCGTATCATTGCGTATAGCCCGATACCAGACTACAGTGCCGCGACCGACTCAGTAGCGACCGCAATCGATACCGCGACCTTGAACCATGATTATGACTCGATCTTAACAACCGCTCTTGGGAGTATTGTGGTGGTATGCTTCGATGATATATATTGGTATATAGTCAAAGCTTGGAAGAACATTTGGGCCATCTTCAACATGTTTTTGATATTTTGAGAAATGAGAAATTTTTACGGGAACTTGAAGAAATATAGCCATGCAACGGGTAAAGTGGTATTTTTGGGCTATGTAGTGTCTTCCCTTGGGGTCCATGCTGGTGGAGATTAAACTAATGTGATAGTAGATGAGCCAAAGCCTTCTACTACGCAAGAAGCGAGGAGTTTCCATGGTCTTGCTACTTTCAGGAACATAGAGAGTACCTTCCTTTTGCCCTGAGTGACTCTTTTTGTGCCTTTCCAAGAGTCACTCAAGAATGTCATATGTATCTTGAACTTGCAAGTTGTCCCACCAAAACCAAATTCCTTTTCAGTCAATGGATTTGTTTAACCTCATCGAGTGTCCATACAGCATTACAGCTCCATCCAGTAATTTGATCTTTACATCACTTTTACTGGGATTAAAGTGTGGTTCACAACCTCACCGAACGTAATTCTCTATGATTGATAACAGTGAAGAAAATTGGAAAGAAACTCCTAAAGTTCCATGGGCAACAGATGGGTGCTTAAATGTCACACAATTAACCCCTAAAGTACCTTTGTTAACACTTGAGCAGTGTTCTAAAAATCGGCCTAGGCGGCCGGCCGCCTAGGTGCTAGGCGGAGCTTGGCCACCGTGATTTTACCCTAGACATTAGTAAAAATCGCCCAGGAGATTAGGCGGACTTAGGCGGGTCTTTTCTAAAATGTGTTTATAAAATGTGGGGTTAGATTGTAATTTTTAGTAAAATGAGATTAAATTAAATCAATGGTGTTTTTGGAAAAGATGAATACTTTGATGGGTTAAGTTTTATGAGGAGTTAACTTTGATGAGGAGTATGAGTTTGAGTCCAATGGAGAGAAAGTATTGGAGAGATATGGAGAAGAGTTAGAAACTTAGTTAGTGGATACTTGATAATGTGATTTTTTTTTTTTATATGAGAATTGTCTTCATACTATTAATTTTGCTAAAAAGATAAATTTCACGCCAAGGCCCCAAGGCGCTAAGCCCCCCCTCCACCACCCGCCTACCACCTAGCAATTTTTGAAGCATTGTACTTGAGATGTTTTGTTTTTATTGCATTTGATACATATTTGGATTTTGTAGGTAATAGGGCAGTTGAGGTGATTGTGCAACAAAAAAGGGGAAGAAAGGGCAGCCCACAGACAAAAGGGAATTTCGGTCGATGGATCGAAATCCCCCATAGTTGCCACCTTCCCCCAGCTTTTCTACCGCTTCGAAAAGATTTAATTCCAGCCATGAGAGAAGAGGTCAACTTATCAAAAAGCCTTACACAGATAGAGCTGCAGATTTTTCTTTTAGGGAGAAGGGAGAAGCCGATCTCCAACACACTTGATGTATACAAGTCTTCACTTTTGAATAGAGGGGACATCATTCTACACACTCTACATCTTTTGATTCTTTTTACTTCATTTTTCGCTCTCAGGGGCAAGAAGAACTCAAGGAAAAAGGAGGAAGTCTTGAAGCTTCATCAATGGAATCCATAGTGTCCTCTTCCATCCAAGAGTTCTCCAATCTAACTCCCCACATAGGAGTGGTTATGAAGCTTTAGCCATGGTGCATTTGGTGTTGTATTTCTTTTAATAGTTGTACTTTTTGAACTTGGTGATTGTGTAACCTCAAGAGGATTACTATGTGTAATTGTTTTCTGAAACTCTTATTCTTTCCATGCTTTGATTTCTTTCTTGTATTAGAAAGTTGCTTTGGTCCGAAAGAACCCTAATTCATGCTTGCTTTAGTGTTGTAATTTCTAGTAGTTGTACTTTAGGGGTAAATTTCCAGTAATTTGATCTTTACATCACTTTTACTGGGATTAAAGTGTGGTTCACAACCTCACCGAACGTAATTCTCTATGATTGATAACAGTGAAGAAAATTGGAAAGAAACTCCTAAAGTTCCATGGGCAACAGATGGGTGCTTAAATGTCACACAATTAACCCCTAAAGTACCTTTGTTAACACTTGAGCAGTGTTCTAAAAATCGGCCTAGGCGGCCGGCCGCCTAGGTGCTAGGCGGAGCTTGGCCACCGTGATTTTACCCTAGACATTAGTAAAAATCGCCCAGGAGATTAGGCGGACTTAGGCGGGTCTTTTCTAAAATGTGTTTATAAAATGTGGGGTTAGATTGTAATTTTTAGTAAAATGAGATTAAATTAAATCAATGGTGTTTTTGGAAAAGATGAATACTTTGATGGGTTAAGTTTTATGAGGAGTTAACTTTGATGAGGAGTATGAGTTTGAGTCCAATGGAGAGAAAGTATTGGAGAGATATGGAGAAGAGTTAGAAACTTAGTTAGTGGATACTTGATAATGTGATTTTTTTTTTTTATATGAGAATTGTCTTCATACTATTAATTTTGCTAAAAAGATAAATTTCACGCCAAGGCCCCAAGGCGCTAAGCCCCCCCTCCACCACCCGCCTACCACCTAGCAATTTTTGAAGCATTGTACTTGAGATGTTTTGTTTTTATTGCATTTGATACATATTTGGATTTTGTAGGTAATAGGGCAGTTGAGGTGATTGTGCAACAAAAAAGGGGAAGAAAGGGCAGCCCACAGACAAAAGGGAATTTCGGTCGATGGATCGAAATCCCCCATAGTTGCCACCTTCCCCCAGCTTTTCTACCGCTTCGAAAAGATTTAATTCCAGCCATGAGAGAAGAGGTCAACTTATCAAAAAGCCTTACACAGATAGAGCTGCAGATTTTTCTTTTAGGGAGAAGGGAGAAGCCGATCTCCAACACACTTGATGTATACAAGTCTTCACTTTTGAATAGAGGGGACATCATTCTACACACTCTACATCTTTTGATTCTTTTTACTTCATTTTTCGCTCTCAGGGGCAAGAAGAACTCAAGGAAAAAGGAGGAAGTCTTGAAGCTTCATCAATGGAATCCATAGTGTCCTCTTCCATCCAAGAGTTCTCCAATCTAACTCCCCACATAGGAGTGGTTATGAAGCTTTAGCCATGGTGCATTTGGTGTTGTATTTCTTTTAATAGTTGTACTTTTTGAACTTGGTGATTGTGTAACCTCAAGAGGATTACTATGTGTAATTGTTTTCTGAAACTCTTATTCTTTCCATGCTTTGATTTCTTTCTTGTATTAGAAAGTTGCTTTGGTCCGAAAGAACCCTAATTCATGCTTGCTTTAGTGTTGTAATTGAAATATGAAATATGGTTCATGCCTAGAGAAGATGATGTGTACCACCACCTTGTGTAACTTAGTTTAGTATAATTTAGGGTGGACAAATCATTCCCATCAAAAATGAGTCATGCTAGTATTTGAGGTAAATTTCTTCCTAGATCTTTATAGTCTTGTAGTCTACAAGTTCTTTTCAAGTTCTTGAGTCAACTATTGAAGAAATATGATTTTCCAAATGCCTAAATGATTAGTAGTGGAGTCACCACTCTATGTTTCACTCTCATTCACATTCACACCATTTCAAAACCCTTCCATTTTCATTTAAATATCAATAGTTGTACTTACATTGTAGTCTTTAAATTTCTAGTAGACTCATTACTATAAAAAGAGCAGCCTCTTTCTTAATCAACTTCAAAAGTAGAATCGGGAAATCTTACATTTTCACTCCCGAATCTCTGCAGACACGACACCCTACTTATCACTGTCTATATCACTTCAATAGGGTTAATTACACCTTGATACAAAAACAATCAGCTACACATCTAGGATTTAAATGTTATCACATAATTCATAAAAAGCATAACTTTCTAAATCTATCCAAAGCGTGTTTCCATTAAATGGGATACATTTCATAACTACACATGGACTGTAGGATTCCCGAATGTATTAGAAACTCTACTACAATTAGAACCGGAGCTTTGACTAGTTAGGCCAATCTAAATCTGTCCATAATCCACAAAAAATACCCAAAGCCAAAACTTTCTAAGGATGACCAACGAATCAGAAGTACAGGGACTATCTAGTACTTCCTGAAATGACAAAATACCCCTAATTCACAACAATGAAAGAAAACATGTAAGATTACACATCAGTAAAGTAACTTAAGTAAACCACAAAATAAGACTCAACTAGAGCTTGAACATTGAAGGTCTCAAGTGATACCCCGTTGCAATCAAATCAATCAGACATAATTGGCTCTATTTGGATTAGATTTGTCTTGAGTTTCTAGTGGGCTGCCCCGGTATTATTGTTGATTTTTTATTAGAATGGGCCTAACTAGTCAAGGTTACTTAATTCCCACAGTAAAAAAATCTTGGTAGAATTAGGATTATTAGAGTCTGTATAACTATGTAATGCATTTAATCCAAAATGATATGAATCAGAGGAGTTATCAGACCTTCAAGCATTTTGGGACATGTAATTACCAAATATTCTAGGTGTGATGCCTAGCTTCGTTGCCGCCTTCTTTCTTCATTCCCTTTATTTCCCTACACTTTTATTAGCTTTAATTCATCACTCCAGATATGAATTAACCCCTTCATACTTCCAAAATTCTTGTCTTTCAAATCCTAACCTTGCTCCTCAAGTGGACCACCCTAACACACCAAAAAGCTCCAAACAAGCAGTTTACAGTTACTGGGTATTGTTTACAGCTCCCAGAACAGCTCATTGTTTTCCTCTTCTTTGATTAAACCCTCAAACCCTAACCATCATTTCTAACCTATTTCAAGGCCTAAAAGGCTAAAACCCAATGTTCCTGCCAATTTTTCCTGCAACAACTTTGATCATCAACAGTCCTAAACGCCATTGTTACTTCTCTATATAATAATTTTAGGGGAATAGTGGTAGGAGTGCACACTTGTTCTACGCTGGTTTTGGTACCCGAGTAAAGGACCATATTTCTTTTGAGAAACCTTAACTTTACACATATAGCTCTGCAGCACTATCAGATACTCGAATCTTGAGCAATATGGGTCAGATGCTATAATTTTGATCGATATGGCTATGGATCATTATGAGTGCTATAATCAAGTGCATCTCAATTACATCGAAAACCACATTCTTTACTCAATTGGCCAAAAACATGCCTGAGAATGGTCAATAGGATCAATGCTGTATGACTGGCAGTATTATCGGACAGATGTCAAAGTTTCAAAATTTGAAGGAAGGGATAAGCCTACAATTTTCTCCTGTTTGCTAGCTTCAATGGAGGATTATTTTAGTCGCTACAATTTCAGCGATGACCAAAGGCGGAGGTTTCCGAAGATGAAGTTCGCAGGTAGGAGACAAATTTTGTGATCGTGCTGAAAGAAATATTAATGACTTTGAAAACTGCCAATAAGCACATGACCACAGATGAAAGCTAAAATACAAAAGAAGTACACTGTATAAGCATGTCTATCATCATAATATAATAAGTCGTATGAACAGCTTGTGCATCTATAACACATTAATGAGTTAAATTGACCAAGTCAAGTTGTTGAAGACCCCTGTAGGATGCTCGCTCGATCCAAGGCTGGTTTAAGGGATGATACGATGTAGGTAAACAACCACTCTATGATATGGACACGAATTCCAAGTGACTCTAAACCTTAAGATAAAGGTGATATTCTCAAATGTCAAAAAAGTTGAACTTCAAGCTGAGAAGGCAACATTTAAGGGCTTAACATTAAATATTGTGGTATAAAAAAAACACGTTTGAGTTAACTGAGAACTGGTGGAATTGAATATTGTTCTTGTAATTAACATCAGTGTTCTAAAAATCGGCCTAGGTGTCGCCTAGGCACGAGATTTTCCCCTAGGCGTTTGCAAAAATCGGCCAGGTGATTAGGAGGTCGCTAGGCAACCCTAGGCGGCCTTAGGCGGAGGGGGGTGAGATTGTAATTTTAGTAAAATGATAAGAAGAAAAAAAATAAATGCATACACTTTATTTACGCACACGGTCACACACACACCCATTCACAAGAATCATGAGAGAGAGAGAGAGAGAGCGCACCGAGAGGAGGAGAAGAAGAAGAAGAAGACAGAGGAGGAGGAGGAGGAGGAGGAAGAAGAAGAGGAGGTACATACCAAATTAGGGCTTTTTCTCAAATTACGGTTGTGCTTGCATCCTCCTCTCTCTCCTCCAGAGTCCCGTATGTGTGTGTGTACGCGTGTGTGTCGACTGTGTGTGTGTGTGTGTCGACTGTGTGTGTATATATATATAAACTTAATGTTTAAGTTTATTATTAATAGACCCCTCATAGTTTTACCTACTTTCAAATAACACCACATAACTGTTATGTCTATATATATATATATATGTATATGACTATTATTTGAACCCCAAATCCATAATTTTTTTTGATAACACCACATAACAGGTATATATATATCTCCTATATTATTGATTTTATTTAGAACATTGCTTATCATGCCTATAGACATGATTTGAGTTATTGTCTCCATGCTATGATGTAATACTAAAAGAGATGTCTATTGATATCCTTCAAGTGCATAGTGGTTTTGAACCCAACCCCCCACACCAAAAAAAAAAAGAAAAAAAGAAAAAAATGTATAGTGGTCAACTCATGGTAGATCTAGTCCATAGGTCTCAATACAGTTCCTCCTCCTTTTTACCTGATTCCAAGAGATTGAAGTGATCCACAGGTTCTCAATATATTCTCAAATAGAAAAACAAAGGTCAAATCTAACATTACGATAAGAAGAGTCCAAGACAGGGAACACACGGTGTTGCTACAATTTTGAAGGTTCAGAAACAGTTTTGAGAATGCATTTTGAAGTCAAAAGGGATTCAACAAGTGGCCATACCATTGTTCAAGTTTCAGGAAAATTCAAGAATGTTGCTTGTTCAACAATTGTCCAAGAATTAACTTTCTTATTCCCAACAAATTCCATGGTGTGAATATGACTATTTTCCTATATTATCTTTGACATATTAAAGAAAGGGAAAATTGTGGCATCAAACAATGGATTCAACTTCAACGCTTATATGCTCTTATTTGACAAATCAAAACTCGAGGTCAAGTTTTCTCCAACCAGGTCAGAAGTACCCTAGACCTGGTCTTAGCGTCTTGATTCCCAAATCCAAAATTAAAGTCCCATAGTCTGTATATGACTATGTAATGCTTCTAGTTTAACAAAAAGCATGCTTCAAATAAATTTTCATGGCACCTTTCAGCTTTTTAGATATGTGATGCAATTCAAGCCCTAGACATGATGGCTAAGGAATCTGAAATTCTGCATGTAATGTGTAGCTTCTGCATCTTCTTCTTTCTTCCTTATCTTTATTTTCCTGCACTTATATCAGCTTTTAAACTCACCTAAATTAAACCCTTCAAACCTCGGAGTTTCTGATCTTTTAGACCTTTGTACGAACCCCTCCTCTCAAGTCCACCACCATAGGTCCATAACCCACCTAAACAACATACTTCCTGTCCTAGGGTACTTCCTGAAAACAGCTTAATTTTATTCCCTTTTCTTTGCTTGATTGAACCCTCAAATCCTTTCATGTTCTATCTATTATTATAAGGCCCAAACCCAACGCTCCAACCAAATTTTCAGTCACAATTTGATTAGGAATTGCAAGCCCCTTATTACTTACGCCTACAAAATCTTTGTAAGATGTTTGACGGAAAGTGTCACCATACTCATCCTCCATCCATAATTTGTCGCAGTTAAAAATATTGCTTCCAGATTGTTTCGGAATAAGATCTGATCCATTGACATGCACAGGCTGTCTACGTGAAGTGATCCGTGTGAATGATGAGATAAGTCCCAAGCTGGCAAGCTTTGAAAACACAATTTACCAATAGCTTTTGGTGCCCTTCTATGATCTGATAGCCCGACAGGAAACAATTAACCTACTTGAGATATGAAAAGACATGAAGCCAGAAATGACCCAGGGCAGGATTCAACTTACGACCTCAAAGGACTTTATCTAAGATCATGCCTTAGAAGCTAACTTACGAGGTTTTTCCAACTATACTTGCTAAACTTACGTTTTCAAAAAAGTGGTCTACAATCTTCTCCACCAAACTAATTTTCAATTTTCAATTCCTAGCATCGACCACCATGGAGTACGTGGTGAAACAACTATGAACGCAAAGCAGCCAAACTACTACTTTTGTCAAACTTGCAACATTGATGAAAGGAATGTACATGCCATGGTTCCAAAAGGGAAATCACCAATATCTTAGCCATTAAGCACAAAAAAAAAAAAAGAGCTAACTTTATGATGCTCAATAATTCGAATGCACCATAAGAAAATCCCACCAACCCCTAGGGACATTGTGTTTCACTTGATCATTAGTCACTAAGAGGTTAGAAATATCATCGCTTGACAGAAAGTGAACGAGCATTCATTTGATCTTGATCCTTGTAGAGCATGGTTCAAGGTCACGGTATTGGAGTCCGCTGTGATGACTCGGGATTGCGGCGGTATCGGGCGATACGCAACAATAAGCTACATTTAAGCTTCAAAATAATCTAAAAAAAATAATGATAAATTCTATAATAATAAGAATAGCAAAATTGGCCTAATAGATTAACCTAATACACAATGTACTATAATCCATTAATAATCAATAAAAAGGTTGACGGTCTAGTGTCCGATAGTACTACACACATAACATTATATTAAAAACTAGCAATTATCAAATAATTGTAACTCAATTTCAATTTTAACCCAATCCACAAATTTTAAACCCAAATTAATTACTTAGTATAACCAACCTGACCAAAAATAAAATAAAATAAAAAATATAAACACACAAGTAACCTTACCCACATGGGCCACATCCCCTTATGACCTAACCCACATCCCCTCTCTTCTACCACCATCAAGACACACACACACACATCAAACACACACACATCGACACACACACACACACAACACACACACACAGCGATACACGCATATATACACACACATCGACACACATACTCATCGACACCCAGATCTGGACCCAAAGGGAAGCTTGAACTTGAAGACTGTGATAGATCAAGAGAGATGGGAATTGAAAGAGAGAGAACACCCTTATTGAAGCAGAAAACTCAGATTTGGTATGTCTTTGTTGATTTTTTTTACTCGTCTCAGTATCGCCGAGTTATCTTGTATTGAACCCCTCCGAAACCGAGATGACTTGGCCGAGTTTTTGAACCATGTTGTAGAGCGAGAAGAGGAGGCGGGGGGGGGGGGGGGGGGGGGGGGGAGGGGTGAGACTAGTCTAGATCTGCATACAAAAAGTAAAACCAAATGGGAAGAACTTACTACCTACTCCGTCGCAAAGTAGCCCAACGAAAACAACCAATTGAGTAACTAAGTTTTTGTAAACCTATCGAATTTAAAAATTCTGAACACACAGATACAGGAATTCTGGGCTGCATATCCCCAGACAACAAACTAAATTAGGAAGGTACATTTAGAAATATTGAACTATCCTCTTGGGTAGCCAATCTGAGGAAAAATCAGGGTTACATTTTGGGTTCTACTCTATGCGCAATGCTAATAAGAGAAATAAGCATTGTAATGTAGTTTCTGAACTTGAACTAATATGACATTCAGTAGCAATTTTATCTTCCAGGAGACTCAGACCATGATTGATTCTATTGGTGAAGGTAATATGGCTAGTGGAGGAGCATAATGCACAAGTCCTCAAGGAGTTTGCGTTGAATGGTGTACGGTTGGCAAATGTCATTTATTTGATCCTTTGACAATGTAGTAAGACTAAGGGTGAAATCGGTTCGGTTCGGTCGGTTTTGGGGGGGTTTTTTCACCGACCGATCGGTTCGGTTTCGGTCGGTTTTTTCGGTTTTAGTGCACTTTTGTCGGTTCGGTTTCGGTTTTACACTGTGTGCATAGGATGAAAACCGACCGAACCGATCGGTTCGGTTCGGTTCGGTGATTCGGTTTTTTCGGTTTTGGTTTCACCCCTAAGTAAGACAATTGTGGTAATGATCATCATTGGAACTCTGAGAAAATAAAAATAAGCAATGATACTTTGAAGAATTACCAAAGGAATAGATTATAAGTGGAAAAAAATAGTAGTTTACATACCATTGATATCAATGAAATTATGAAACGATACTAAGACATGATTTCATATTTCTCACTAAAGGATCCATTTCCTCGTAGTTTCTCACGAGAAGGATCCATTTTCGTTGTGCCTATCTCAAGTTGTACAACACAATATCTAGGTTACATGAACTTAGAAAACTGGAAGTACAAGTTAATTTAAGTCACCCTATCTTAACACCCAAATATCCTACCAATTCAAACTCGCAAATGAGAAGAAAACTGGAAGTAAAAGTTAATTCAAGTCACCCTACCAACTAACACCCAGATATTCAACCAATTCAAAACCATTAATGAAAAAAAAAAAGCAGGAAGTAAAAGTTAATTCACAACACACTACCAATTAACACCCAAATATCCTACCAATTCAAAACCACATGAGAAAAGAGAACTGGCAGTAAAAAGTTAGCTCAAGTCACGCTACCAATTAACACCCAAATAGCTACCAATTCAAAACCATATGTGAAAAGGAAACTGGCAGTAAAAAGTTTAACTCAAGCCACGCTACCAATTAAAACCCAAATATGAAAACAACAGCAATTGAAGTCCGAAGAGATGAATTAACACCCAAATACCAACCAATTCAAAACCATATACGAAAATATCAGTAATGAGAGTCCCAAGAGATTTATATGACAATGATGCAAAACAACCTTATAACATACAGGACTTAACACAATATCAAAATTCAAAATCATTATGATCCAGCCATTGAAATCGCGGCAATAATCAAAACAGCTAGGCTCTGTTTGGTTCTTTGATTTCGTGAGTGAAAAGAAAAGGAGAGGGAAACCAAGAAGGAAGGGAAAATAAAATTGTAATCTAGGAATGAAGGAAGGGAAATGACTCACATCATTCAAAATGTTTAATTTATTTCAAAACTTATTATATTTTCTTCATTGTTTTCCTTATTAAGGAAACAAAGGAAAATGTTTTCCTCTGTGTTTCTGCTTTCTTTTTCCTCCCTAAATCAAAGAACCAACAAAGCCCTAAGGAATCAAAATATCATCCAAAGAACCAAACAAAGGCCTAAGGAATCAAAATATCATCCAACCAACACTCAGAAGATGAAGAAAGAATGTACACTCACCCACCCATGGATTATTCGATTACTTCCTCTGGCCTTCCAGCATACTCGCGACCGAGCCATCCGAAGCCCCTGTGTCAATTTAACAAACTATCAATACATTACACACCAAATATATATATATATATATATATATATGTGTGTGTGCGTGTACATAAAAACACACACATAAGGAGAGAGGGAGAGTGAGAAACAAACCGGAAGCGACAAATGTCAGTGAATTTGGGTTTGATTCCTTTGAAAACCAATGACCCAGAATCATCAACGTAGATCACAATCTTGACATAGTGGAGGAATGTTTGGGGAATCAAAGGGTTCTGAACTGGGACGCCGTTCACGGAGGTCTTAATGATGGATCCCCTCATCCCCCGAACGTTCCGATTGTGGAAAGCCGACGCAGCGATTTCGGCGCGGCCGCCGCCCGAACCCAACACAATGGTGGAACGGCCGCCACTACCTTCTGGGGCGAAGTTACAGCACTCCTCCATTTTAAATTTCGTTTCAGACATGTTCTGAACAACGACAATGCGCCGAAAACACAACACCATTGCTGATCGAGTGTGCGTGTGTGTGTGTGTGTGTGTGTGTGTGTGTGTGAGAGAGAGAGAGAGAGAGAGAGAGTGAGTAAACACTAAACAGAATAATGCAGATTGCAGGGATACCGTGAATCGATGGAAGAGGAGAGTTTTTCAGGATACTCCCAAAGCAAGAATTATTCTGTGCGCTTGCCACACCACTTATTATTCTGATGTGGTATGAAGTTTCAATTATATAAAATCATGTGGTCCTTTAGAAAAGCATACACACTCTGAAAAGCACATCAAAATGCACAATCTTACTTAAAAAGGTTAGATTTTGTGCTGAAAAACCTGCACAGACAAAACGCCCACTTTTGTGTGTGCAAACTTTTCAGCCTGGGTCTTTTGTGTGTGCGGACTTTTCAGCACAAATGTTCAACCTTTTTAAGCAAAGTTGTGCATTTTAGTGTGTTTTTTAGAGTGCGTGTAGCATTACTCTAACAAAAATGCTACACCACAACCACAAGCATAAGATACGATTTGGACTGTAATTGAAAGTGTGTGCCTAACTGACATTATTCTCTCAATACTGAAATACCTTCTCAATAGTAATACATTCTCATTACATAATAATGTAGTGTATCGGACTCACTCGATACCTTCTCGCCGGTGAGAATCTTACGTGTCATTATTGAATGTTTAGTTTATCCCTACCTTCCCTTTACCCAAAAGAAATAAATAAAAACAAAACTACATACACATACTCTTACCTCCAAAACCTAATCCAGACACTCTTATATTTTTATTTGGGTAAATTACATTAATACCCCGTTAATCATAATTCTTTTTTAAGTACACCTTAAATTAAAAAAAATTCAACAACTCGACCCTTGAATTATTACACTTGAATCTCTTTCGTTTTGTCGATTTTGTCCTGATCCTCTTTCTTTGTTTCTAGAAAGAAATATATATATATATATATATATATATATGTATGAATTCCTTTACACTCCGTTTGGTATGATTGTAAAATAGAATATAATAGAATTGAGCAGAATAGAATTGAAAAGAAAAGGATAGAATTGATTTGTAATTCTAATTCTCTTGTTTGGTTTAAAACAGTAATGAATAGAATATAATTGAAAAGAATTATTGTTATTTCCTAAAATACCCCCAAACAGCCCCTAAACTAATAGACCCAAACAGCCCCTAAACTAACAGACCCACATAACCCTAAAAAAAACAGACCCTAAAACTACAGATCAGAGGAAGAAGAAGACCTAAGAAGAAAACGCAGACCCAGACGAAGACGAAGAAGAAGAAAGAAGAAGAAGAAGCAGACAAAGAAGACAACGAAGAAGAAGAAGAAGCAGAAGCAGACGAAGAAGACGACGACGACGACGAAGAAGAAGAAGCAGACGAAGAAGACGAAGACGACACAGACAAAGAAGAGGAAGAACACGCAGACGAAGAAGAAGAAGAACACGGAGACGAAGGGTATTTTGGGAAGAACACAATTTCAAACTGAATTCTCACCAAATCCGACCAATTTTGGTCGGATTTCCCTTTAGCCTAAACCTTCAATTCTCAAGAATTGGCAAGAATTGGAAATCATTTCATTTCTACTTTTTGTGTCAAACCAAACACATAATTTCCCACAAACAAGAATTTCAAATCAATTCTTTTCTTGTTTGTGGCATACCAAACGGATTGCTAGTTACTCTTTAGTTCTCTTCATTTCGAAAGTTATTTTTATTTCTACATTTGTTTATTTATCATTTTCTCCATTTTTATTTTTTTATTCACTAACACCCTTTGGTAAATGTTGACAAAAAACTAACGTTTTTTGTATTACACGATCAACATGTGATACAAAAATATGGACAATTTTCATTTTTTTTCCCTCCTTTGAGCTGTTAAAAAATTTAAAACAAATTTTTTCTTTGTTGTACACATAATAGCATTTTGTTGTACACAAAATTTTAGACAATATTGATCTAAAATTTTCAACGACTCAAATGAAAAGTGAGCCAAAATAGAGAAATTGAATTCCTTTTTGGTCCCGTAGACCCGTGACTGGTGAATGGTTGCATTGTCATCTGCTCAAACCAATGAACACAACGATAGGAAAGATGCTATTCATATAACATATCTTATTAACATAATCAGATGCTACAGCGGAAACTTATAGGTCACAGTCTACTAAAACTATTACAACAGCTGGCTTATAGTCTGAATCCTATAAGAATATTAACAAAAATACAACAGATATATAAACTAGCTATTACAAAGTGGCACGTCTTCGTCTTTAAGCCTTCAGCTCCAAGTTCGGTGGAGCAGTCTTCTGTCCTCAATACCTGCAAAGCTCTGGATGTTGGATTGTCCAGGGCATAAAACGCCATCAGCTTTGAATACAAAGCCGAGTGAGTACATCAAAACACTCCTCACCCATTATTGTTCAGTATCTTAAAATGCGATTAATCTCTTATCAATGACGTCACTCACGAACATAGCAAAGGTCTCATTAAACTATACATCAAATCAATGATAACAGGAATCATATAATTAAAGGCAAAGATAAAGATCATGGTATAATATCTCATTATGCTATTCACTAAATCTATGCATGTAACCCATGCAACTACTATCTTCCTGTCAGGATGCTGAATCCTTGACTGAACAACCATCTCATCTACCCATACTCATATCATATCCATATCCATATCCATCTTTGTATCTGTGCGTCGATACCATAATACCAGTCTATATCCATTCGTCGATACAACATAACTTAACCAGTAGGCCACACCGGTCGCTTACCCGATAGTGTCCTACGTCACTTGATCCCTTGACAGGTTACTCGTCGTCTACACGGTACATCCTATTTGTAAACGATGGAAGCAGCACGTCGAACGTCTTTTCTGATGTGTATATATTCACTGGTTGTTTATACAGCTGAGAATACATTAGAGCACTAGTCGGACGTCATCACGGTACACTGGGACTAGGGCTGCACAAAAAACCCGTTACCCGAAGACCCGAACCGACCCAAACCGATTGGGTCGGGTTGGGGCGAGTCTGAAATGAAATGGGTTGGGTCTGGTTCGGGTCCAATCAGAAGATAAATATTTCGGGTCGGGTCTAGGTCGGTTCGGGTCTGGCCTGGTCCAGTCAATAGACAAACTGTTTTTGCTAATTATTTATTTATTTTGGTGACAAAGTACTCATTTATCTTTTCATTATATCCATGAATATATAAAACATAACCACTAGGGGTGGGCATTCGGGTAGTTCGGGTTCGAACCGAAAATTTCGGTTCGGGTTGGTCGGGTTCGGGTTGGCAACTATAGTACCGAAAACCGAACTGAATTAAACTTCGAAAGTTCAGTTCGGTTTCTGAAATAAAGTTCGGGTTCGGTTCGGAATTTCGGGTTTAATTTGAGCCGAACTTTTTTTTTTTTTTTTTTTTTTTTTTTTTTTATTTTTTATTTTTTATATTTACATTTTTTTAATTTGAGCCGAACTCTGATGGACAATTGATATAATATTACACTCAAACCATTTTTTTTTTTGGAAATTGAACTCCCAGACTCCCAGTACAACGAACCACTCGGAACCAGGCTGCCATTGTCAGCTATAAAATACAATTTTATTTTATTAAAATTATTATTTCAATTTTATGTGCATAGAATAGTGATTAAAAATCCACAAAAAAAATAATTAAAAATTTATAATTGGACAAAAAAATTGCAATGATCTATTGACAAATACAACACAATCAGACAACCTGTCAAAACATCACCTGTATAATACAACACAATCAGGCAACCTCTAACCAGACTAAAATAAATTAAATAACCAACAAGACAACCATAAATAACATAATAGCATAATACGATGATACCAAATAACCAAATGCCAAACACACGTGAGTCGTGACACGACCAATGGTCAACTGTCATCAGACTCATCACCACAAGTACAAGTCCACAATAAACAATACAACAAAGTGTCAAAGTCTCAAATAAAAACATTAATAGATAACACATTGTCCATGAACTAAGTAATAAAATATAGTCTGAAACTGAAAGTAGAAGTTCCCCCGCTTCAAGTAGGCGACCACAACGCTCCCGAGTCACCACCTTTAAAGATCTACAACACTTGAGTCATTTGCAATTTTCAACAACTCTACAAATAAAAAAAAAAAAAAAACAACACATTTAATTAGTACATAATAAATATAAAGTGTTGTAAAAAATTGGTAAAAAAAAATTGGCAACACATTTTATTACTTACCTTCCTCGACTTTGTCAAGATTGTCTAAATCCTCCTCAACACTAACTTGGCGAGATTTGGGACGCAACCAATCTTGAGCACATATAATGGCCTGTACTATCCTCGGAGTCAAGGAGCTCCTAAATGCATCAAGAACACGCCCTCCGGTACTAAATGCAGACTCGGATGCCACTGTACTAATAGGAACTGCCAATACATCACGTGTCATCTGTGCAAGGATAGGAAAACGAGGCAAATTAACCTTCCACCACTTCAAGATGTCAAACCTATCGTCATCTTCCTCGGTAGCCTCACCAAGATACCTATCTAATTCCGACTTAGCATCCACATTCCCACTTTCAAGCTTAAATTGGTTGTACTCTTTCTTCAATAAATCTTTCCTCCTATTATTAGGCTCCACATCCATTGTCACATTAGATTGTCTCGTTGATGGTCGAGAAGATGAAGATGTAGTGGTTTGGGGTGAGTTTAGTCGTTCATACTCTTTAAACATATTATATATTGCATCTTTCACCAACAAAAAGAGGTTGTGTCCCCCAAATTCACCGTACATTTTTTTAATGGCAAACTCCACAAACCCAAACTTGTGTCGGGGATCCAATACCATAGAAATAAAAATCAATAAGTTCATCTTTTCCGGATCTCCCCAATACTTGTCATACTTAGCTCTCATCTTTGTAGCCATAAAACTCATTTCAATATCATCACTAGATTGCATCTCTTTCAACAAAGTCAATACATCACTAATTTCACTAACGAATGAATTGGAAGTGACATATAAAGAGCCAGAGATCCTCAATGTTAAGTGATAAAAGTGTTCCAAAAATCGAACTAAACGCCTTACATTAGCCCAATCTTCTTCACTTGGTACCCCTTTGCCCTCGCTAGCCGTTAGATCAGAGTTATAAGTTGAATCTTGCAAGCTATACCTCTCAAAAGCTCTCTCAAACTTCTCAGCAGTATCTAACATTAAATATGTGGAGTTCCACCTAGTGGGAACATCAAGGCATAATAATTTTTTACTCTCAATCTTCTCAAACTCAACACACTCTTTGAATCTTCTTAACCTAGCCGGTGACTGCCTAACAAATCTCACAGCCCCACGAACTCGAGCAACAGAATCACCTACTTCCTTGATGCCATCAACAACTACAAGGTTTATAATGTGTGCTGCGCACCTCACATGAAGATGCTTTCCTCCTAACACATTTGTACCCCAAGTGTCAAACCTCCTCTTCAAGTATGTAATTGTCACATCGTTAGAACTAGCATTATCAACAGTAACGGCCAACACTTTATCAATACCCCATTCAAGTATGCATTTCTCAACTGCAATTCCAATGTCCTCACCTCGATGACTTTTAATTGGACAAAAATTCAAAATCTTTTTTTGCAAAGTCCAATTGTTATCAATAAAGTGTGCTGTGAGAACCATATAGTTGATTCTCTGCAAAGATGACCAGGTGTCTGTAGTAAGACAAACCCTCCTATTCGGTTCCTTAAACAACAATTTCAATTTTGACTTCTCTTGTAAATAAAGATCATAACAATCTCTATTGATAGTTCTTCGTGATGGAAGACGGAAGTCAGGGGGTAGTGCAATTGAGACAAATCGTTGAAACCCAGGACGCTCAACAAAACTAAATGGGAGCTCATCAGTAATTAACATTTCACCGAGTGCCTTCCTAGCAGCCTCACACTCAAATCTCCAAGTGGCCATTGTACACCCTGTTTCACTACCGCCTGATTGAAATCCAGCAAGTTTTGTTTGGCTAGAATCATGGTTGTATGGGTTTGACTTACAAACAACCAAGTGATTTTTCATTGAACCAGTCCCACATGTTTTTGGATCTGCCGCGTACGGTTTTTCACAATAGTTACACTTCGCTTTCTTCTCACCGTTCTCATCAGTGTACTTAGTAAAATGACTCCAAACCATTGATCTTGGCTTTATCGATTTCCTTTTTTTTCCCGGTAACGAATTTGCAGTGTCATTATCAATGTCAATATTTTCGATGTTCACACTTTCATTCGACATAGAGCTGTTTTAAACATCCAAGTCAATAGCTATTTTAATTTTTTTTTTAACATGTAAGCCATATTAAGTTATTAACAATTAACAATTAAGCTATTACAGTCATTAATTAATACTTTCTTAATACTTACTATAGTCTACTTCTATTAACTATTAAGCTACTTCAATAGTTTTCCTAAATCCTTTCCTAAATTCTAAAATCACAAAGCATTAGCACATTAGTCATTACTTAATACTTACTATTGAGTCGTTGTTAAGTGCTTTCCAAATTTCCAATTACATAACATTGTTTTTTTTATTACTATTTGGGAGGGAAGAATGTTCTTGCTTTGCTTCCAATTAGTCTAATAAGAACAATGAACATGATTGCAATAAGTCCATTACATTGCTAAAAAAGAAATGAGTTCTAGAAGATGTTTGAGTTTGATAGCAAACAATCCAAAAGGTTGAAACTGTTACCCACCCCTTACCAATCTTTCCCATAATATTCATGTTTATACTAAGTTCACAAAGTATTAAACTATTATAAATTTATAACTTATAAGTTCTGAAATCAAAATTCACAAAGTAATTCCAAAGTTACTATTAATATATTATACAATTTAGACTATTAAATTATTAATATACTAAAAAAGAAATGAGTTCTATGGAGACATCAGACATGGATTATACAGTTATACTCAATACTCATCACAAAGAAACCCTAATTCTGAAATTCTAAGTTAGATCATACTCATGTAACTCATCAGTGTAATATACTAATATTCAAAGAATCATAAATGAAAGATTAAGAGATCATACAATTTATAAAATTAGTTTTTTATCATTTAGATCTAAAGATTTAGATGATAAAAACTTTTAGATCTACATGATAAAAACTAAGAAATTACCTATATAGATGAAAGAGAGACTAAGAGAGTGTATGTGTCGCCGGACCGGGTCGAAGTTGAAGAGAGGACTGAGCCTTGAGACTTGAGACTTGAGAGAGAGAGAGACTGAGACTCTCTAACAGGGTCGCCGGACCGCAGCTCGCATGAGATGAGAGAGATTCAGAGACTGTGTGTGGTCCGTGTGGTGTGGATGGATCATGGGGTCCTGGGGTAAGGCACTAGCCACTAAGGCCGAAGGTGAGAAGGTGAGGAGGTGAGGACACTGAGGAGGCTGGAGGTATGCTGCGGGCCTGCGGCTTGTGTGTGGTCTGGAGGTAGTAAGGGGTAAAGAGTGATAAAGTTAAAATCTTAACTCTTAAGTCTTAACCTAAAAGTAAAACATAAAAAATTAAAAATCCCAACATTTTATATTTTAAAAAGTTCGGTTTTTCGGGTCGGGTTCGGGTTGAGATTTTAGTACCGAAAACCGAACTGTAATATAAACTTTGGTTCGGTTTCGAACTGAAATAAATTCAGTTCGGTTTTAAACTGAACCAAAGTTTTTAATTTTTCGGGTTCAGTTCAGTTTTTCGGGTTGGCCCGAACTATGCCCACCCCTAATAACCACCTTATTAATTTGAACTTTTATAGGTCGCACATCATTCTATCCATGAATATATAAAACATTATATCTACTTTCTAATAGGGCTGCACATGGGTCGGGTCGGGTCTCTACATAACCGGAACCGAACCGATTTATGAATGGTTCCATGTTTTGAGACCCAGACCCGGACCGATGAGGTTTGGACCCTGACCGACCCGACCTAGTAACTTTGGTTTGGGTCGGGCCGGGTCTGGTCCACAACCCAGTTTTTTTTTTTTAAATATATATATTTTCGTATATTTTATTTTATTATTATTTATATTTATATTCATTAGTGGGTACCTATTCTTCTATGTATAATATATCCATTAAAAAGATTGATAAGGGTGGAGAGTCATGAAAATTAATTCCCACCATTAGAAAGTGGATATAATGTTTTATATATTCATGGATATAATGATGTGCAACCTATAAAAGTTCAAATTAATAAGGTGGTTATGTTTTATATATTCATGGATATAATGAAAAGATAAATGAGTACTTTGTCACCAAAATAAACAATTAATTAGCAAAAACAGTTTGCCTATTGACTGGACCAGACCAGACCCAGACCCGACCCGAAATATTTATCTATTGACTGGACCCGAACCAGACCCGACCCATTTCATTTCAGACCCGACCCAATCGGTTCGGGTCGGCTCGGGTAACGGGTTTTTTGTGCAGCCCTACTTTCTAATGGTGGGAATTAATTTTCATGACTCTCCACCCTCATCAATCTTTTTAATGGATATATTATACATAGAAGAATAGGTATCCACTAATGAATATAAATATAAATAATAATAAAATAAAATATAAGAAAAAATATTTATAAAAAAAAAAACTGGGTTGTGGCCCAGACCCGACCCGACCCGAAACAAAGTTACTGGGACGGGTCGGTCCGGGTCCAAACCTCATCGGTTCGGGTCTGAGTCTCAAAACATGGAACCATTCATAAATCGGGACGGTTCCGGTTCTGTAGAGACCTGACCCGACCCGACCCATGTGCAGCCCTACACTGGACGCCTTCAACAGTGCATATGCATCACTAGACGTCTTCAACAGTGAGAGGCGCACTAGGAACTCTAACTATCCCACGTCCACCCGGCTCGTTAGCCGTTGATCCCACGGATCCATAGTACACATATCACATTATTCCTCATAAAGGAACACATCCCATTTCTCATCATATATTATTGTCTCTTCATACTACTATCCCATGCATGTTGATCACATCTCGTGAAATGCATTACTCTAGATACAGGAATTACAGCATGCTCTGTATTTATCATAGCTACTCATTTACTAGTTATTAGCATGCAGTCGTGTTCCGTCTACTGTACAGTTCATCAATAATAACATATGGCAGTTAATCAATAAACAATTTATCTTGATCAACATAAAATAGCTAACAAAACATCGTGTTGATTAATCACATATCCATTATCATAGCATCACGTATGGCATGACTATATCAACATTAGTACAACTACCAATAGCTTTAGGTATCATAACAATCAACTCATAGCATATAACAACATATCAATAACATTCTGTCCTTACCCCAATCAATTGGCCAAACAAGGCAATCGATTAGATTAGCAAGGCAATCGATTGTACAAAAGGGCAATCGATTGGCATATCAATCAATTTGAAACCATGGCAATCGATTGAGAAATTATCCAATCAATTGGTATATATGGCAATCGATTGAACTTCGTCTTCTTCCTCTAAACTGACTAGTTTTATTATAAAAACGTGGGGAATCCCCTTATTTTCATGCACGTTCTTAAACATACAGAACTATCCCAAAAAGACCCTCTTGAGTGAGTTAATGAACTCACCTTGTCCCGGGGTTCCGGTGACGACGTCCCGAGCTTGGTTGGAGGCGGCTATGGTGACTCATCTTCCTCTCTTCTAGTCTCTATCTCTGTTCTTCTTATTCTTCTCCTTCTCCTTCTCTTCAACCCGTGTGCGTGTGTATATATATACAAATATATATATATATGTATATGAGTGTGTATATATATAAGATTATATATATCTCAATCACACAGAGCCCAAACATACATATGTATATGGGGATGGATATTTATAGGGGAGGGGGACAAATAACAACTGCACAAACAAAACGAGGTGGCCAAGTTCAGCTGCCACCAATCGATTAGGGTCAGTTGGTAATCGATTGGGATAGATATTTATAAGGTAATTGATTGGCAAAGGGGTAATCGATTGGGAGTTGGTACACGTCATGGATTCAGGTCGGCAGAATGGCAATTGATTGGGAATATGGCAATCGATTGGTATTAAAAAAGTAACAATCGATTGGGATGAAAGGGCAATTGATTGGTATACAAAATTTACCAAAAGAAGGCCAAAGGTCATACAAGTATGCAAGAGAAATTATCGAATCTTATTTATAAATTTATACTCCAAAATACAGAGTATTACAAAATGTCACTTGTTAACACTTTTATATCTTGCGTTGGTCGCATGATACAAAAGTATTTTTTTTACGACAATCATGACATCCTAACTGAAAGGATGTTACTGAAATACTATAATGGTTGGGGGGGGGGGTTTCATTTTATCACATTTTTTTTAGTTCAGGGGCATATTTTAAAGTTTGGCATAGTTGGTTGAGGGGGTGTTAGTGTAATTTACCCTTTCTATCTTTAAGCTTAACTATATATCAATAGAAAATTTCAAAGTGGTTCCATTGACCAAGAATTTTACTATAATATCCTAAGTTTCCTCTTAGTTGTGAAATAGTGGATTTTAAACACTTCTTCTTGTTGTTTTACTATAATATCCTAACTATATATCAATAGAAAATTTTAAAGTGGTTCCATTGACCAAGAATTTTACTATAATATCCTAAGTTTCCTCTTAGTTGTGAAATAGTGGTTTTAAACACTTCTTGTTGTTTTATTTTTATTTTTTGAAATTTTATCTTTCATTTCTTTACGGGGAGACAACAACAGTCACAACAGAGTCTCACAACCACAACAGCTCTATCACGTTGTGGACACGCGGCGTTCCACCACTTTGTTTGTTTTGAAATTTGATTTGGATCAAAGAAAGAAAATGGTCTGTTGAAAACAGATACAGAGTCGCCACTTGGTCTTTAAGGAACCAAGAAACCTAATTTTCACTCAACCAAACGGATAAAGGGCACCGGCCCTTCATAACCAAAGAACTTGGCTCGAGGTTTTGGTACGAGAGAGGAAGGAGCCTTTGTCGCGACTAAAACACCCTCAACTCGCCCCGTCTTTCGACAGGCCTCAATTAGCATCCAAATAATCATCTTATACTATGTATGGTTCGACAATTAATACTATGATAGTATATTACATCACATAAGAAATTTGAAATGGAAGATCTAAAGATAAGATATCATTCATAAGATCTAAGCCATATATCACACAATGCAAAGTGAAAGATCACACAAATAAACCTAGGAAAAATAGTCTAATCACGTATCAAGTATTTAAGTTTTCCTAATCTAAGGGGACATGAATTGTTCTTGAAATAACTAATCAAAGAAATCAAAATATGCTTAGCAAGCTAGTGTGATGCATATTATTCTTTGAGAAAAGAAGATCTCTCAATCCCCGGGATGGACGAGAAAGGAGGATTAGATCGAGGGAAAGCATGAACGTGTGATCATGATCATTCCTTATAATCTTCTTAGATTAGGAGTCACAAAAGCCCCAAATCTTTGCATGGATGCAATGTATGTATCTAGAATGTGTCAAGGTTGTAGTGTGCTTGGTGTTCATGGATTCCTAGAATGACTTAGAAGTCTAGAATGTGTATGAATAAATGAATGAAATCAATATGGGATATGTACAAATGTAGTATGAACTACTTCCTAGGATATGAACTAATTTGGAATACATATAAGCATCAAATCAAAGAATGAAAGTTAAAATGTGCTTGCTGTGAATAGTGGACAGAACAGTAACCAGATCTTTTGAAAATTGAAAAGAGGGGTTAGGAATGTTTTCAATGCATGATTTTTTTATGGAGATCATCCTTAATGTGTCTAGAATACAACCCAAAAATCCAATCTTTAATAACTATCACAGATTAATAGAAATCATATGAACAATGGAGGTCACTCAGAAACAAAGTCCGTATTGTCGACTGAAATGTTGAAAAATCTTAGAACATGAAAACAAATGATCTAGAGGCCCATTTTATACAGAAAGTTCCCTACGACATTGAAGTTTAAGGAAAAAATAAGCTGGGACCACCCCTTTTGAAAAAGTTTTTTGAAAAAAAAGTTGGAAGTCAACCAAGCTGCTGTGACAGCAAAGGCAGAATGTCTGGAAGGAATGTTTGGGTCCAAATGGACCATTTTCAAGTATTTCCAAGTCAAACCAAAAATCATGGGTGCTCTATAATGAGTTAGGAAGATTTTCCAAGTGGTCTTTCATCCATACATTGAGTATTGAGTTCTAGAGAAATCTTTGAACTCAGATCACTCACTGTTTTGACTCACTGTTTTGAAGATTTTGGGAAAAACTTGAGTTTTCTTTCTTGAAATCAAAATGAGAGGGATTGAGAGGGGTTTTGAAATAGAGGTTTTGAAAGTATATTTTCAACATCAAATAGAGATTATAACCTCTTGGAATATCAACATCAAACTCATAATCAAGAACCCCCAATATTATTGGAGAGATTCATTTTTATTTGAACATAACTTCAAGGATACCTTGGAGGTATTGAAGTTATAATCATCATCTATCAAACATGTTTTTGAGGTCAAGAGCTACTATCCATAAGGATTCACTCACCTCAAACTTCATGTCATCATCTAGATGATGATGAACTAGTAAGTAAATAAATAAAAAAAAAAAAGAAAAAGAAATGAGGTAATAAGAGATGAACATTGTATATAAGCAAGCAAATGAACAAATCAATAGATGATATTCAATGGTGGAACCACAAGCATTCAACCTCTCATATGTGTGTATATGGGTGAGTACATCACTCTCTAACTCATAGGAAACTCAAAGAAGACGAAGAAGATGGATTGAAAGCTTGAAAATAAAAGTTTAGTTTTTAGAAAACTAATTGAAACTCACATTTTGGATTGGATTTGGAAGAAGAAAATCTATACTTCTCTCTCTCTTTCTCCCTAACTCTCTATATCTCTCTCTAATGGCTTCCAAGCTCTCCCCTAAATGGAAGTAAATGGGTCTCCTTTATAGGCCAACTTGGGGAGGTATTTTGGATTTTAAAAAGTCTCTAATTGGTCTAAAATCCCGGAATAATCAAAACTATGTCATTTTATTTGTTGAAAATTTGAATTAAAACCCAAAAATTAACCAAAAATTACAAAAAAAAAATTGAAAAATCACTCAGAGTGCCGTCGCGGCACTTAGCCACTGCCGCCGCGGCAGTGGGCCAGTGCCGCCGCGGCAGTCAACTCCCCCGTTGACCAAAAATTGCATTTTGGCCCCCGGAACTCCCGGAATTCGCGAAACGGGCCTATTTCGTCCGAAATTCACAGAAAATTCATACAAAATCCAAATTGAGATCGTGATATACCGTTGGAAAGGTATTGAGGTCTAATTTCCATAAAAAAAATAGTTTGGAGTTAGGTCACTTTGGAAAGTTTTGCGGTATTCACGATAAAAGCCGAATTGATCGCATTTTTCACCTTAAAAAATTCATAACAAATTCGTTTTAGATCCAAAAATTATGTGCAATATACCGTTGGAAAGCTATTGACCTCTAGTATTTGATAAAAATATTTCAACGTCGAAAAGAAGACTTTGATTTTTGATCAAACTTGCAGTCAAACAGTGCACTTCCAAGAAATTCCGGAAAGTTCTGGGAGCCTCCAAAGACTGACGTTTTTCCGTCTGATTTTCTTTTAAAACATATTTTAAGACTTTTCACATGATCTAGGATGATCTCAAAACTTTTGGGCAAATTTGGATGATTTTGGTCAAATCTTGGTCAAACTTGGTCTAACCTTGGTCAAACCGGTCAACAGAGACTTTCCAGGAACTTCCAAGACTTCCGGGGGTCTCTGGGAGCTTACGATTTCAAATATTTATATTTTAAAATAATTTTTTTTTATTTGGAACAACATCGAATGATTTCTGAGATTCTGGGCCAATCCGGAGAGTTTTGAGCTTTTAGAGGCATTTTGGTCATTTCTTTGATTTCTTGAGAGTTAGAGGCAATATCTAATAATCCGATCTTTCAAATCATCGAGGTTCGACATGCTTGTGGCCTCCTAAATCAGTTAGCCGACAAAATGGGGTGTCTACACACGTTGAATTAGTTCCCCTATTCTAGACAAATTTGACTTTCACCGGAACATTAGAATACTATAATTTTATCTTTTTAGCCATAAAAATCAATACAAAATTTAAAAATACTGTGAAAAAGCTAATATAGAATGTCATAGTAACTTTTAATATAATCACGTAGAAGTGATTTTTGGCCCCAAAGCTTCCAAAACAGGCTCTAAATTATGTAGTGTAAGAACTGTGTTGGAGATGACGTTGGACACATGGATATCACATGGTACAAGATCAAGTCTAAACAAAAAGTGCACTGCTAGGTCCACCAGGTATAATTCACCTAAGTTACCGATTTGCACGAGCTGAGACAGTGTAGATAGATTTGGATAATCATTCGACAGTTTGGATTGGGATGTCGGCATGCAGCTGTCACTAGTAGAGCTATCCACACAAGGAAAAGAAAATGGCAGTTATGCAAACACGAAGTTTTCTAAAAGGATTGGAGGTCTCTTTGGACTCCATTCCATTATCCTAGTGTCAAGAGATGGCTTCTCACAACCCTCCCTCACCTATGCCCCTCCACTATCCTATACTCCTCTGGTAACCTAACTTTTGGCTCAACCAGGTCACTATTGATCTTGAGCCACCCACTCCTCTACTTCTTAAACCTGAGATGGCAAGTGACCTATTAGTCCAATTGGGAATTCACAATATACTGTTAAATAAATTAAATGTGAGAAAATAGAAAAAAGAAGATTTTTCTAAAAGGAACCTAGAATGATAAGGGATCTTTCCTATTCCCCATCGTCCCTTAAAAATTTCCGACTCCACATGGAACCCATTATCCGATTCACCTTCCACAGTTTATCACGCCTCTTTCTCTTCCATTCTTTGTTGATCGTACAAAGTCGGGTGTGGGATCTTAATGTGCTGAGATAGCCAAGGGTGACCGTTGGTAAAAAAAAAAAAAGGGGGTTCAGGAGTACAAATGTTGTTGTGAACCATGAGACAAGTCTAGGGGTGTGCGAGGCGTGATTGTTAGGAAGCTAGGACTACGTGTCAGACTGATGTGTTGTGAAGCTAGGACTACGTGTCGGGCTGTTATGTTGTGAAAGCTAGGATTGCGTGTCAGGCGTATATGTCAAGAAGGCTGGGACTGCGTGTCAGGCATATGTATGGTGGTTGGGACTACGTATCAGGTATATGTGTTGTGAAGCTAGGATTGCATGTCAGGCTGATGCGTTGGTAAAGCTGGGACTACATGTTAGGCTAATATGTCGAGAAAGTTGGGACTATGTATCAGACTTATGTGGTAGTGGACTTAGGACTACGTGTCAGACTTGCGTGTGGTAGAGTTGGGACTACGTGTCAGACTTACGTGGGGTAAAGTTGGGATTGCGTGTCAGACTTACATGTAGTAAAGTTGGGACTATGTGTCAGGTTAATAGGTTATGATGTGCTGGGCTACGTGCCAGATTAATAAAGGATTGTTTGAGAAATGGGTTGAGAGTTGTGGGACGCAGAGCTACGTGTGAAATATGGATTCCAAGAGTCTGTTGTGATTGGATTGGTTGGGATGATATCACCTGTCGTATATAAGGGTTGGTGCATATGTGAATGTGAACAACGAGAGGATCTTTATTGTTACTGTTTTATATATCGCATATCTATTGATACTCTGTAAATATTTACATTCACTCATCTTTCATAAAGCTGACAGCGTGTTATGTCGCTGGATATTCTACGTCTAGTTTTTCCCAATTATGAGAATGCAGGGAAAGAGTACATTGCAAGAGTAGGGGTGCAACTCGGGCGGGACCCAAAGAGTTTTGGCTCTACTCAGACCCGAGCTTGAATTCATACAGTCTGCCCAAGCCCGAGCCCGACCCAAACCCAAACTTTTTAACCCGAGCCTGGTTTGAGATTTAGTATTAAAACCCGAGCCCGAGCCTGAATTGTATTTTTTTTTTGGTGCAAACCGATTTTTAGTATGTAAATAACAATATGTAGAGTATCAAACTTAATTTTTTTTTTTTTTTTTTAGATTTGGGAAAAAACATTCATCTATTAATTTAGTGCTTGAATAATTAAAAATACTATAATCTAATGAAAAAAATAATACATAAATAGAATTCGGGCTCGGTCTTGGGTTCTACGAGGTTAGCAACATTCTATCCAAGCCCGGCCCGAATCAAATTCGGGCTTGTATTTTTCTGCCCAAGCCTGCCTACGTGAAAGTACCGCTAGCCCAAGCCCGAGTTGCACTCCTATACAAGAGGCTATGAGGAGGAAGCCTATAATGATGGAGGCTATGCGGGCGATGATTGCTATGCAAGCTAAAGGTCGGGAGCTTCGCCATAGTTGATTACGTTTAGGTTTAGAGACCTTGGTATTAATATAAACTTTGTAATTGGCATGCGTTATACTTTAGTTATGTTTTCGCTGATATATTTGGGTTTCTAATAGTTTAGTATTAAACTTTGATCATAGTACGTTGAACTTAGACATTCCAAATGCGTCGTTTGATTCACTACTCTGATGATTAGACTTTGTTTGTGGACAATATAGTGACTTTCAACTGTCATGACCTACGGGTCCAAAAATGAAATTTTATTTTCTTTATTTTTGCTACTGCGGGGCGTGACAACACATCGCTAGCTTCAGTAAGAAGTAGTTCTTGCAATACCGAAAAGTTTTTCTCGTATTTTTTCGCTACACATCATATTTTTGAGAATAAATTCCAACAGCACAGTGCCACCAAACAGGAAGTAATGAATTCGTTCTAGGTCCAAATTGGGGTGTGATCGAGAACAAGGCCCAAAGAATTGCAGCTTCTTATGGCCCTAGATTAGTAGATGATTTCGCAATGTTAAGCTTAGGTATTTTTTGCAGTAAAAATGTAAAATTGCTTTTCAGTGCTCAAATTTTCAAAACTTTTATGTTGAATTGTTATCTTCTTTTAAAGAGTTTAGAAGAGAAACCTTAGTTTTAAATGTTTGCTCATTTCAATTATTTCGTGGTTAAAATTTCTCATTACAATGGATGTTTGATGTTGCTCTTAATGTACAGGTTCTCATCATTCAACAAATTGCATAGCCTATCCTCGAATGAAACAGTGACAAGGACATTTCTCACTGCAGTACTTGGTTATAAAAATGAGTAGTTCATTGAATGGAAAAATTCTATGTATAACCATGCAAGAGTCACAAGTAATCTTTGAAGATGATACAGTGTTACTAATATATCATAGCATTTGAATTGTATTAACAATAAAATTGTACAAAAGCAAAGGGGCATTAACAACCTTCAACCCAAAAAAAATGAAGCCTACACAAGTTATTAGCATTTTGTGACTGCATACAACAAACTAAACTAAGTAACAGAGAGGAAGAGAGGTTTTTTTTTTTTTTTTTTTGAATTGAAAGGAAAGAAGAAGCTTAATTGACGTCGAAAACGGGGAGTTACATTGCTAAGGAATCTGCTAGAGAGTTCGTACTCCAAGGTACATGGACGGATTTTCCATCTTTCACCCTTCACCCTTGCAATACCGGTCCAGTTTTCATCAAAATCAAAACACGAATCTCTGTATTTCCAAGGCATGGAATTTCGATTTCATGCCCACTAGTACCACCCATGAGTCACTTTTCTATCAACGGATTTGCCTCATCCAACTTACACGATCTAATGAAAAGATGAATACCCTCCATCATGACTATCAATTCAACAAAATTGGATTCATTTACACCAATGTACTTCGAGCAATGAACCAAATGAAAGGAAAAAAGGAAAAAGACCAAATATTGCCTTGGAATGATCCCTCTAAAATCTAACCCAACCAATGTATCCCATTCTACATTTTCATTAAGACCACTTGTAGCTTCCCAAGCAGAAATAACAGTCGTCATCACAAGAATGGTGAAAGTTGTTTCTCTTCAATTTCAAAATGATCCTGCCAAGAGAACTGAGTTGGCATATGCCCAGACCAGACTCAATGGAGTGAATACCCACCAAAAAACAAACTCAAATGTAGAGTTCGATGTATCCAACTTGAACAAAATTAATTATTTTTGAGCGTACAATTTCAATCCCAATCCTCTGAGCCCCCAAAAGAAGGAAAATAACAGAATACATTAGGATCGTAATTCAGACCTGAAGGATTGCTTAGGAGACCATACTGCCCATTGCACCTTTGTTGAAGATGAATATCCCTTATCAATTTGCCTCTCCTATTCGAATTGTTGTCCTATTCCATTAAATAATTTTCTTCAACCTATCCTCAAATCAAAGAGACATAGAGATAGTTATAGCGATGGCTTAGGAAATTGTCGGCAGAAGGAAAATCACAAGAACCACAAGTCTACCACAAAAGGGAAAATAGAAATACTAAGAAATCACCTCTAAATCCGAAGCTAGAAACCAGGAATTGAGACAACAATAATTAACAATTCCGTAGCTTTTAAAATTATCATGGTGAAAAGCCAACACACATAGTAGTAGAAGAACGTTTAAGCCTGAACAACAAGAAGCAAATACTAAGCCAAATTTGAGTTCTGAAAGCCTTTATAGATGTTTAACTCAAACGAAGACAACAACAAGAAATCACCTGTAAATTTGAATCTGGAATTTCTAATATGATGTTTTATCTAGATTTCTAATTGTTAAATATAGTAATTTAGATACTTGTGTATGAATTTGATTTATCTTTGTCTACCTTCTTGAGAATGGATAAACAGATTTAGTTTCTATTCTTAAAATTTTACTAGTCTTTAGTATTCCTATTAGTTTTTTCATTTTATTTATTTGATTGGATTGCATAACTTTTGAAAAGACTTGCAGATATATTGAAAAATCATAATTAAGTTGTGGTGTTCATTCCAAAATAATCACTTGGTTCTCGAGATATGCCTATATGGACATGGGATTCGAAATAGCTATTACCCCAAAGTGAAGGCTAAATTGATTAAACCCTACAAACCAATTTTTGTAAATGAAATGGAAATTTGAACATGCAGATCTAAGGAACCCCAAAACGAAATCGAAATAAAATAGGAAGTTGAACATGCATAGCTATGAACCCCAAACCGAAGCTGAAATTCATTGAAGCCTACCAAGTCTAAATTCCATAATTAAATCAGAATATAGACATGCAAATCCAAGTATAATACAACAAATTAAAACCCAAATTGATTAAACCCTAGAAACCCAATTTCGAAATGAAAGAGGAATTTGAACACGCCAATCAATGAATCAAAGAAATCCAAGTATAATACCCCAAATTAAAACCCAAATTAAATAAAACCTAGGAAAAAACCCAAATTGAATAAACCCTAGAAACCCATTTTCAAAATTAATTTGGAATTTGAATATGCAAATCAAACGAATCAAAGAATAAGAGATCACCTCTAAATCTCCGAATCTAGAAATATTCAATGAGAGCAGCAAATGAATTGCAGAAAAGAGAGAGAGAGGGAGAGAGAGAGAGAGAGAGAGAGAGAGAGAGAGAGAGAAAGATGTCGAACCAGATCGTATTAGGTAGTCGGAATCAGATCATTGAAGAACTAATGGCATGACCACTGATCATCGGATTGACGATGAATTAGGGCGTCTGTTTGTTGCGGTGGGACAAAGAAGACGAAGACGGAGTCCCAGAGTATAGCCGTTGTATGAGAGAGAAAACACTCGAGCAGGGGCTACCCTGTTTTGCTTTAGACGGCGTCGTTTTGGCCTTAATGGAAGCATGTAGGTGTGTTTACACCCTAATTTGGGATTTTCCAAGGCACATGACAATCACGTGACTTGATGATGTCATCACAGGAGCAGGTAAGCAGATGAACAGGTGATAAGGCCAATGAAGGAGGAAAGACTGATATCAGAGATAGCTGCTGGTAAGGTTGATGTGTCCGATACATGAATATTGGTGTTAAAACTAAGTAGGGTAACACCAGGATATAAATGACACCTCGGCCTCAATAACTAAGACCGATGTTGCAAAGCAAGAAGTAGTAGCTATGGCATCAGTAAAGATACCTCGGCCTCGGCAAGAAAGGCCGAAGATCAGGATGGTTCTGTAAGACCCAGGAGTGGTGATCAACGGAGTAGAGAAGTGAAGAGCGTAAGATTGGGCTTGGATAATGACTTAGGATTCATAAGATGGCAGTTACTTGAAAACATCGGTATACAAGACCGATAACCAACCAACAAAGGATCTAAAGTGTTGGGACTGAAAGAGTTATAAAAGGAAAAGTAATGTCGGGCTTGGGAAATAATTGGTAAGTAATCTATAGTTAAGAAGACATTGGTCAAACGAGACCGATGGTCACTAGTAGACTTCCTACAGAGAATAAGACCGAGATCCGTTAACCAACAAGGATCAAGCTACTAAAAGAGGGATGCTATCGGTCACCTAGGATCTGCTCACAAGGCTGTTTGGCAGTTAAGCGGGAACGAGAATGTGTGTTCTAAGAGATGCTGAGCTGGAGAGAAAGTAGTTACATGAAAGAGGAATGTGGCAGAAGTGGGATCATCAAATAGATCGTGGAAGTTGGTCATGGGACATAGTGGGAGCAGTAACTTGTCCACACCTAGAAATCAGGGGCCATTAACCCCACTAATCCCACTAACATGAACGGTTATATACTCAATTCTATAAATAGAGCAGGGGTTGGGGGGGGCAACATTTAAAGGGGCTAACACACACGCCACATCTGCGCTAGTAGACTTTAGTTTCTCCTCATAACAATATTGTTCTTATTCTTGAGTGATCTATGAGTTCTCATTGTTCTCTCTTGAGTGTTTATAATTATTCTTTGAGCGTTTATAATCACTACTTGAATTCAATCAATCAAGATGATGATGTCTGTGGAGGTATTCTAAATCTCAGTGTTTGATTTGTTTCCTTTTTTTAATTTCCATTTGTATTTGCTTACTTGCATCAGAGTAGAGCTGAGACCCATTAATTGTTATTTACCAACCATCGTTTGAATTAGAAAGTCAGATTTGGTAATCACAACCTCTTTGAGTCCACGAGGACTCTGGCACGCCCAACACACACCACACACGAAAAATTATTTGTAAATAATTTTTGGCACGCCCGGTGGGACCAGTATCAAATGGCTGGAAAAGGGACAAGATCTAAGGGAATTTCCCAGGAGGTAGGCTCACGCGGCCCTTTTTTAGAACCTGTCTTGGAACCCGTCATAGAATCGATAGATAGCTCAGTAGCCAGTCAAGCGGAGTTGTCTAATATGGATAATAACTTGCTAGAACTTTTCAACCAACGCTTTGTTGAGATGTCCATTAGGTAAGACCAAACTTTTACCCAAGTGAGTGAGATGTTTTGTGAAATGAAGGAATGGAAAGAACACCAAGCAGGCGATCCTTCACAGCCATCCATTCCACCAACCTTCCTGTCTCGGGTTGGGTTGGGGACAAGTCAAAATGCCCCTTCCTCCTCCCATACCAAAAAATACATTACACCTCCAAAGAGGGATGGCAAAATTTTTTTAGGAGAGACCGTGAACCCACCCTGGGTTACAGTCCGACCAGGCAGCACCATCAAGGACCAACTGATCGGTCTAAATGGGCAAAATTCAGACCATCAGTGGGGAAGAGTTTACCTGTTGTTCAGACAATTTAGTCACCGAGGACGAACCTATGGGGAATGACGGAATCGTTCTAGAACATGAGACTGGCATGAGAAGGGGTATCCCTATCCAAACGGTTAGGATAGACCGAGAGCATATTGCCGAAGTCATTCGCCAAGACTTTGGTGGCCTACTCCGCAGAATCCAGAGGCCTGTCTATAGGAGGCCGCATAGCGATGCCATTGAAAGAATGCCTCTTCCCCGAGGATACAAGGTGCCCAATTTCACAATGTTCTCTGGTGAGGGAGATCAAGCGACCGTGGAGCATATCGGTCACTTCCTTCTTCAGAGTGGAGAGGTGAGTCACCGAGGAGATATGCTATTAAAGTTGTTCCCCAATTCCTTGACTGGGGTAGCTTTTAGTTGGTACATTAACTTACCTCCAAACTCTTTCCATACCTAGAACCAAATGGAAGAAGCGTTTCATGCCCAATTTTATCGGACTGAGCCCGAAGTCTCAATGGCTGATTTAACTAGGCTGAGTCAGCTCCCAATGAATCTGCAGAAGCCTACATAGCCCGGTTTAAATGGGCTAAACACCACTGTAAGGTTATGTTGCCCGAAGAAGAATTTGTTAACATAAAATTAGGCGGATTAACCTTCGAACTTAGGAAAAAGTTTGAAGGTATGGGTTTTTGCGATCTCTTCGAATTGGCTACTCAAGATGCCCGATATGAGCGCATGCTTGAGGAGGAATAAGAGAGGAAGAATTTGTCCAAGGGAACCTATTACAGGGATCCCAACTATGATATTCATGCTACCGAGTGTGAAAACTGAGGTGGACGTGGCCAGGATCGTGTCAAAACGGCCATATTTATATCAGTCGTTGCCAAAACCCACTGATGCACAACTATCATCAGTCAAGAAACAGCCTTTTGAGGCCGGCAAGCAATATTCATTTAATATAGTGATGGCTGATCAAATTTTTGATTTCATGATGGCCGATAAACAAATTCGACTGCCTCACGACGTAAAATTACCATCGGCTAGCGAGCTGAAAGGGAAAGAGTACTACAAATGGCATAACTCTTGGCGCCATACCACTAACAATTTCTTGGTGTTCCGAAATGTGTTGCAGGATATGATCGATAAGGGGAATATGAAGTTTGTCGAGAAAGAAAAAGAGGTAATGGGAGTTGATAGTAACCCATTTCCAGAGATAGTGGGGGCAAACATGGTGGCACCCAATTTTACAATCCTGTAGAGACCAAGGGAAAAGATCGATGCTGCTGAAACAGGCAGGAAAGTGAACGGACAAAAATCTAGGGCGAGATTGGCTTCTAGTGTGGTGTCGGACAAGGCCAATCAAGAGGAGAGTAAGCTCCCAATTTTGCATTGGATGGTCGATTTGATCGAGCAAGGGTTGTGTCCGAAATGCAAGGCTGAGGTAACTAAAACCCCCGAGCCAAAACAGGAAAGGGCGTATCGGCCACCAAGTCCGAGGAGGCCGATTCAAAGCCGCCTCACTTATCTAAGCCTGGAGAACCGCAGGAAGCCCGACTTCCAGATGCACTAGCATTATCTAGATGAACCAAGGTAAGTGACCAGGGATGTGAGAAGGAAAACTTACCAACATCAAGACCGATCCCAGCGTATGGTTGTTCCACCACAAGCTAAAGTTAACCATTGGAAAAGAGTGGAGCACCCCAAATTCCCAGAGCACGCATACTTCAGCAAGACGCAGAAACGGAGAATGCAGAGGCTAAGGCAGTCAGCTTGGGACTGGGAAGCTAGATAAGCGAGCAGATTAACAAAAAGACACATGGTGCCAAGGGCGATCCTAAGTCGTAAAGGAAAGGAGAAGATCGAGATAGAGAATCGGGATACAAAACTTCAGAAGCTTGAAACACTATCAATTCTGGAGGTGAACGAATCGAGCTTGGACATGGCCGATATCGATTCAGATTACGAAGAATCATTAGACAAATACATCCAGTTTGGGAGCATTCCAAAAGACTTCTCAGTAAATATGGTATACACGTTGCCGATGTCTTTCGGAGCGAGACCAGACCAGACAAGTAAAATGGAGGGTGATATGCATGAGGGCAAGGGTCTGACAACACCAGTATTTGTCAACCAGGAAGTGAAAACAGAAAAGCCGAAGGTGTTGGTAATCAGGCCGAAGACCGAAGATGAAAAAGGAAAGAAATCAGCGAAAGTTGTTTTTGAAAAACCAGCGGAAGGAATGTCACAACATATGAAGTCGTTATACATTAACGTAGCTATTGATGGAGTGCCATACTCAAGGGTGTTGATCGATAACAGAGCGGCGATGAACATCCTGCCATCGATTATGTGGCTAAAACAGCAACGTGACGAGGTGGAAGTAGAACTCACTATGGGAAAGAAGACCACCATAACAGCTTTCTTTGTGGTGGATTCTAGAGTAGTGTACAATGCCTTGCTTGGTAGGGATTGGATTCACACCAATTGGTGTATTCCATCAACTTTGCATTAGTTCCTGATTTTCTGGAACGGTGATGAGGTAGAAGTAGTCTGGGTTGACCACAAGCCTTTTGTTGCTAGGGTTCACTGTTCTGAGGCCATTTTGTATGAAGATGATATCAGCCCCGTCAAATTCATTGGAATAGATAAGAACGGTGAGTCGAAATCGGCCACCATGGTGAAGGATCAAAAGAATCAATTGATTCAAGTATACAAACAACTCGATCTGCCATCAATCGTGATTACGTCGATCGACGATGACGTAGACCTCAACATTCCTAATGGACCAGAACCCATCATCAGTAAAGCTTAGAAGGGCACTGGCCGTGCATCCTAGTGTGGCCAGGATGCAGGCTTTTCTGGCAGACAAGCGAGCACAGATATCATCAGCCAATTTGGCCGATATTATTGAAAATTATCAGGAAGAGATGATGGAAGACTGCATAAAGCTAGATGAGTTATCTTCGGGCCCTACAAAGCTCGACGACTTAAAGGCTGATGTACAAGATCCTCTCCTTGAGGTTAATTTGGGGGCAAGCGGTGAATACCAACCTACCTACATAAATCAGTTACTCGAACCCAATTTCCAAGCTTCGTTGATCTCTCTTCTTAGAGAATTTAAGGACTGCTTTGCCTGGAATTATCATGAAATGCCAGGGCTAGCGAGGGAGTTGGTGGAACACCGCTTACTTATCAAGAAAGGGTGCAGGCCATTCAAGCAGTTACCCAGAAGAATGTCCCCAGAGATCATTCTAAAAGTCAAAGAGGAGATCAAACGACTATTGAAGGCCGGTTTTATAAGAACAGCTAGGTACATCGATTGGATTTCCAACATTGTACCAGTAGTCAATAAGATTGGTAAGATAAGGGTTTGTATAGATTTCAAAAACCTGAATTTGGCTACACCAAAGGATGAATACCCAATGCTAATGGCCGATAAGTTAATTGACATTACGGCTAAACATAAAATTCTATCATTTATGGATAGGCATTCGGGCTACAATCAGATCTATATAGCTGAAGATGACGTCCCCAAAACCGCATTCAGATGTCCAGGCACAATTGGAATGTTTGAGTGGGTGGTAATGCCGTTTGGATTAAAGAACGCTGGAGCAACGTATCAACGAGCTATGAATGCAATCTTCCATGATATGATAGGAAAAATCATAAAAGTATACATCGATGATGTGGTCGTAAAATCGGCGACACAAGAGAAGCATTTTGCCGATTTACGAAGATCGTTTGAGAGGATGAGGACCCATGGGCTGAAGATGAATCCCTTGAAGTGTGCTTTTGGAGTATTGACAGGGAACTTTCTGGGTTTCCTAGTACACCAAAGAGGCATTGAGGTTGATAAAAATAAAGTCTGATCCATCCAATCAGCAAAGCCCCCAAATAACAAGAAAGAGCTCCAAAGACTCCTCGGGCAAATCAACTTTTTGCGAAGGTTCATTTCAAACTGCACAGTACGGGCACATGTTTTGTCCCCGTTACTCAAGCTGAAGGCCGAGGAAAAATTTAAGTGGGAGAATCAGCATCAAAAGGCCTTTGAAGCTATCAAGCAATATTTATCTGAACCACCTGTAATCATGCCTCCGAGGAAGAAGAGACCGTTAAAGTTGTATTTATCGGCCTCAGATGAATCAATAGCATATATGCTAGCACAGGATAACGAGTGAGGAAAGGAACAAGCAGTGTATTATCTAAGTAGAGTTCTTACTTCTGTCGAGCGTAGATATACGCCGATAGAAAAATTATGTTTAGCCTTGTACTTTGCTTCACAAAAGTTAAGGGTATATATGCTTCCTGTTTTGTTCTACTTAATTTGCCAAACTAACGTCATCAAATACATGCTATCAAGACCGATACATGCTATCAAGACTGATATTTGATGGATCAAGAAATGCTGATGGAGCAAGGGCAGGAATAATTATGATATCACCGAGAAAAAGAAAGATTATTTTCTCGTTCAAATTAGAATTTGAGTGCTCTAGTAATCAAGCTGAATATGAAGCGTTAATCATCAGCCTTGAAATAATGGCCGAGTTGGACGTATCGGCGATTCATATTATCGGTGATTCAAACCTTGTTTTTAACCAGTTCAGTGGTGAGTATCGGTGCAAGAGTTGGGAGTTATTGCCTTTCAACTAAATTGCCCTCCAATTATTACGTGAGTTTGATGACGTTAGAGTCCAGCACGTTGCTCGAGCCTATAATTCTGAAGCTGACAATTTGGCACAGGTTGCATCAGGAACCAAATTGGAAATAACTGATAATGAAAAGTTGATAAGAGTGCAAAGAAGAATCTTGCCATCGGCAAGACAACGAGAAATGGCAACAGAAGCATTCTTGGTAATCATGGACGAGCAGGACTGGAGGGTCCCAATAATTAGGTGCCTCCTGTATCCGAGCGGTGAGACCAAGAGGAAAACAAAGTTATCTTTGGTCAATTATGTCTTACTGGATGGGAAATTGTTTAAGAAAAGCCTCAAGGATGAAGTTTTATTGAGATGCCTGGGACAAGCTCGAGGCCATGAAAGTAATGGCTGAGGTACACGAAGGTATTTGTGGAGCCCACCAGACAGGTACAAAGATGAAATGGCTTCTTAAAAGACACAATTACTATTGGGCGAGCATGCTAAAAGACTACATTGATTATGCAAAAGGATGCCAGGCGTGCCAGAGGCATGTGCCAATACAGTGACTACCAACTATCGAGATGCAGTTGATCGTAAGGCCATGGCCGTTCCGGGGATGGGCCATGGATTTAATTGGTAAAATCTACCCACCATCCTCGGGCCAACACTGTTTTATTGTGGTAGCTACTGATTACTTCACAAAATGGGAGGAGGCAGTACCAGCCAAATCGGTAAATCAAGCAAATGTAATTAAGTTCATTAACGAGCACATAATTCACCGATTCAAGCTTCCAAAAATGATCACGACAGATCAAGGATCAGTCTTCACTGGAGATGAGGTAAAGGCATTTACTGAAAGCCGAGGTATTAAAATCCTAAATTCAACTTCGTATTTCGCCCAGGGAAATGGGCAGGCCGAATCATCAAACAAAACAATCATTGAAATAATAGAGAAGATGGTGGTGAACAACCCTAGGGTATGGCACGATTTATTGTCTGAGGCATTGTGGGCATATCGAACATCAAAGAGATCGGCCACAAACATTACTCCCTTCATGATAACCTATGGCCATGATGTAATGCTACCTATTGAAGTTACTGTCCGGTCGGCAAGACGAGCTTTCCAACTCGACCTTGACTCAACTAAGTACACCGAGGCAATGTTGGCCGAGTTGAGCTTTAGATTGCATTAAGGCACAGAAGAACAGAGTAACTCGGGCATACAACAAAAGGGTCAAGCACAAGTCTTTTGGCGAAGAAGACCTAGTTTGGAAAGCCGTATTGCCGTTAAGTGAAAAGGATGGCTGATATGAAAAATGGTCAGCTAAGTGGGAAGGACCATATCAAGTTATGTCAGTCATCACGGGGGGTGCATATCGGTTAGTGGATTTAGATGGTGAGATGCATGCTAGACCGATAAATGAAAAATATTTAAAGCAATATGTACCATCTCTTTGGGAATAAGTGAGAATAGATAAATAATAGCAAAATTTCATATTCATTGATTTTCAAAAGAGTTTACATAGAATCAGCCGTATACCTCTAAAACGGCTAGAAAAAAATAAATAAATAATAGAAATACATCATTATTTCTTTGCAAATCTCAACCTAAGCTCCTCCCAAGCCTGGTCCAAGTACTCCAGCTCCTTTTCAGCAGTAGCCTTGTTGGCCTCCCACTTGCTTGCAGCTGCTGCAGTTCCGGTCAAAGCCTCCACATGTTCCTACGCAGTGCGCCCAACATCGAGGATGGCCTTTTCAGAAAGTGCAATACATGCATCAGTGTTCTTCAGCTCGTCCTGGAGCTTGGCCATCTCAACCTCAAGCCTAGCCTTCTCTTGCAGAAGCACTCCTTTATAACCTTGGAAGCTTCATATTGCTGCTTGCAAGCGCCCATATGCTCGACTCGGGCTTTGCGTTCCCTGGACTTTTCTTCAATCTCGGAGACAAGTTTGGTGGTAGACCAATGTCGGTTCAAATAATCTGGCAGTCTCACTTGCAGATCCCAAAGATCGGCTTTCATTTCTTCAGATATGTCCAACCAGGAAAGCAAGAGGCCCATGGCTGAGTGAAACTCGTCAAAATCTGGGAGTTAGGAGAGTTTACGCCGGACCGTAGTCCGAAACCACTCCTCAGCCCATTGGTATTCAGCAACAGAAGGAGCTGCACTGGCTTGAGCTGCTATCGGTTCAGCCTGAAGGAGCTGCTCGGGATTGAGAAGAGCAAATAAGCCCTCAACAGACGAGACCGAGCTGAATTTTGGAATAGGGAGGGAGCTGGAGACCTGTAAGAGAAAGTTCGATGAGCATAAAGACCACGCAAAAAAACATTCACGGGATAGTGAGAGAAGAAGCAATGTTACTTGGACTGAAGGCGAGCTGGTAGAAAAGATGACCAGCGGTGGTTGAGGAACAGTTTGTTCATTTACAGGACCCAAAGGTGAGGCCGATGTCTCTGTGTGAGAACAATCGGTTGATGGACGCTCCTCGGTAATGTTCTTCTCGACCATTTTCTCCGCGTCAAGAGGAGTCCCAGAGTCACCAAGGTCGATGGGATCGTTGTGGTCTGATCCCAAGGGCCTTTCATCCCCAGTTGTCTCTGATGTGTCACCAATGGTTATATCATCAGTGTTCGGCATTGGGACATCGGCCGCACCCTCGAGGATGGCCTCTCTGGCCTCGTCAAGTCCTTGGAGCCATTGAAGCTCGGCTATTATAGACACACCAATTTTGATCGAACTATTAAACTTAGGGGGATTTACCTTTGGAGATCAATGATGAATATGTCTCGTCGGAATCAAGACTCTTACAAGCAATCTGATTCTCTTCCAATAAGAATCTCGGTCCAAAATTGTCCTTTTCAGCCAAAAAGACCAAAATTCTCATCTACCGTCACCTTGTAGACCATGAGTTTTGAACACGTATAGAAACACGGCATTGTCCTTGGAGCATCATAAAACCATTTTCAAAAGGAGAGAAATTCAGCATAAACCCCGAAAAAAAAGTCAACAGTTGACCCAGTGAAAAGTCAACGGGTCAAAAGGGAGTCAATAATAAAATTTTTGAATTTCAATATGAAAAGTCCCGATAATTGTTCATTGGGTCTCCCTTATGCTAGAAATGATTTTTAAGACATTTTAATTGAAAAGGAACATTGAGAAATCGAAAGGTCTTTAAGAAGAGTTGTGCAGAAAATTGAAAATTTGCCTTCGGAGGGAGAGTTAACTTTTTTTCCTTAAGGATTTTGATTTTTAGATATTTTTATTGAATCCAAATGGAGAGTATTTCCTTAATTACATTTAATGTCTTAAGTAAATACATAAATTACTTAAATGACATGAAGTGAAATTAAGGTGCTGAATTGCTGTGAATAGTGCTGAACTGCTGTGCAGCAGCACTCAAAGTGCCAGAACGACAGTCAGTGAATGTCGTTACGGCACTCAGCGAGTGCCGCGTGGAGTGCCGTTCCATCTTCATTGAGTGCTGGCCTGGGCTGGTTTGCATTTTTAAGTCAAAAATCATTTTCAATCTTTGATCAAGTGAATGCACCAAACGATGTCGTTTTTTGTGTATGTGTTTACTACTCCTAGGTCATGCAAACCATGCTCCCACCATCTCTAATAGACCTATCTACCCTTATCTTAGCCCCTAAGTTAATGAAAGTCTATAAAAACCCCATTTTCTCTCATTTTGATAGGTTGGATACTTGAATCTTGAGTGAGAAACTTTAACTTTGAAGATGAGACTTGATTCTTAGAGAGAGGGGCAGAATTTTGAAGATGAAGTTTGTTGTTAGAGAAATATAGAGAGAGAAACCCAAAAATCCCATAGAAATCCTACCCAATTCACCCAATTCCTCAAATCTCCATTGAAGAACCTTGAAGCTTCAAGGAAGAAGAAGAAGAGCATTACTTGTAAGGCTTGGATCTCTCCAAATCAATCAAATCCTGAGAAGATCTAGAGGTTAAATCCTTATTCCTATACTTATTATATATAATTCAATCACAAACTCATAGATCTAGGACTTTTACACATTTTCAAAACCTCTCTTCTTACCTCATATCATCACACACCACATAGAATTTGTGATTGAAGTTTCATAAGTTGCCTTCATTAGTTTGGATCTAGAAATAGCCTTGGATTTTAAAACAAAAACAAGTTATGAAATCATTTGTTATTTGGGTTTCACGGAGACTTTGATTTTACTTCTCCTTGTCTCCATTTTCTCTTGGAACTCCATGAGATCTTCAATATATCATTGGATTCTCTGTAGGTTGATCCATTAGTCTCCTATGGTCTTATGGCTTATATGGAGATTAAAGTGGGTCATTGTTATATCCATATTTTGTTTGATGGAATTAAGTCTTAGTTCATGACTTAGGTCCTCCAAATTGAATCTCATAGAGTTATTTCTATACCTTATGAAGGTTCATATGATTTTTGGGTCATATCTTAGCCTACAAGGACCAATGATTTGAGAGGAGATTAATATATATCAAGTTTATATCCCTCAAGGACCATGTATTTGGGAGAGGAATGAGGTGTTGTTCAAGTTTGATTCAAACTATGAACATTAATCCAACAAAGGTGCAGTGAATCCATAAACCAACTATGATCAAAGATTTTTTTATAAAATCATGGTTCCTTGGAATTAGATGAGACCAATTGGAGGATGTTCATAACTCATTTAAGTACCTTTGTGATTTTTGTTTTGATGAAATTCCATGTTTAAGATGGTTTGGTCTTGTGATTTCAAAACAAGCAACTCTTTGTCCAAAATTCCAGAACAGTAAATCCGTTTTAAAATTAATAAATCAGAACCTTACCCAAACTTCCTTGGCCTCTAATAAATTTTTATAAGTAGCTTAATGTGTTATGAAGGTACCCTAAAAAGATCTAAGTGTTTCTCATTTGTTTACTATTTTTAGAAAATCGTACAAGATCTCTGGACAGAGAGTTACTAATTCCTGAGTGATGTCTAGTGTTTTCCTTATTCCCAGAGATCTAACCGTTCAATCTTCAATTTTCTTTTTGGGATCGAAACTAGACTCACAAAGGCATGTCATATCCAAAAACTATTAAGATCCAACCGTTGGAAGTATGATTTTTCTATCTTTTAAAAATCTAATCTGCTCTCTGTAAATCATGAGAAACAGTCACTATTTTTTGTCTAATCTCATTGATTTTAACTTAAATGGTTTCCTATTGCTTTGAGACTCAAATCATGTTTTGAATAATGATAATTAAGTCCAAATCCAGAGGCTAAGTGATCCAAGTTAGTGAATAATTCATAACTTGTCTTGATATATATCCATGCATTCATCCATGTACAATTGATACTTGTAGTTAGGATCTAGCTTTAGGTTGTTTTGTCCCTAATTGAACCTAGTTGTGAGTTTCTTGAAATCATGTTGGGATCATGCCACCTTTATATGGACATTGCATTAGCTCCTAGTTGAGACTTGCATATTTATAAAGGTGATATGTTCTCAACTAATTAGAAGGAATCCACAAATAGGTCAATTCTTTCCATGCTTGATAGATTTAAGCTAGACATTTTTCAGGAATGAATATTTGATATTATATATCTTGTTTAAATCATGTGGACTAATCCTTTGTTTTGTAGCGCTCTTGAGGTACGATTCCCAACCCTTCTCTGGTTTATTTTATTTGTTGATTTTATTGATTTTTCGACTCCATTTGCGACACCTTTAGATTAAGTCTTGCCTTATGTGTATATGTGATTAGAGACCTTTTCTTAGGTTTTATTTGCTTGCATGCATCACACGTTTAATAATCGCGGCGGGATCCCGGGTAAGTTCTTTAGTTCCCTATTGCATATCATATTGCTTGCTAATTGAACTATGTGATTCTGTATGCCTTTTATCATTAGCAATTTTGCACCCTTTTTGACATGCTTGTGCTATGTATACTTATATATATGTATTAGTTGAGGGCATGCTCAGATTAATAATTCGATTAAAAAAGGATGTTGAGTAGAGGCCTATCACGAGATAGGATGAAAGGGGGTGTTTTAGTCCGTCGGGCTCCTTCCCCTTTCATTCCATAATCCCCGACCCCAGTTTATCTTTAGTTTCGCAAAAAGATCAGTTTGCTTTTAAAATTGTTTCTTAATTTTCCTTTAAAAAATTAAGTGACGACTCTTTGAATTTGAATTTGAAAGAAATTGTTCGTAAAAACAAAAGTGGGTCCAAATGCCTGTATCCACAACCATCAATTGTTCATAGCTCATCTGAGGAGCGACCTCGGCTGGAGCGGCTAGGGAGGAGGCCGAAGCAGGAGGCTTGAGAGGAGATTTTGGTGGAGGCGACATCTTTGCCCGATAAGTTAGAGGCTTCATTATTGCCTGTCAAGTCTTCTTGGAAGCAGCAGCACTGGCCCCCTGTTTCCATGCAAAAGGGAGATCAGCCTCAGCCTCATTTATAGAAAGAAAAAAATAAATGAAAGAAAAATCGATACCTTGCCCGATTTAAGGGTAGCCGTGGCCATATTTCGACGTTGACGGGTTGATAGAGGGACATCTTCGTCCGACTTTACATCGGTCACGCCGGATGGGCTCTCTCGTGGAAGGGCCTCTAAATAAGAATTGGAAATAAATTCCGTCAGAGAAGTGGAAGGCAGAATGAAACATAAAAGAAGGAAATACCTAAATCTGGTGCTCCAGTTTCTACAACCCAGATGGCCGATGAGTGATCGGTCGTTCCCGAATCATGCAGCCCGGTATAAGTAACTCTTTCCTAGGGTTCCATCCTTGATGATGACTACTTATTCACCATCGGGAAGGCAATGAGGAAATCGGCCTCTGGTAGGGGAGGAGGCCGACATTCAAAGGGCTTGAAGAACTGCTCATAGGGAATGACGGATGAATAATCAACTGTCTGTAGATACTTTCTATACGCTCTTGCTGTTTTTTCCTTGTGTTCCTGTTCAAGCGCCCTCAAATGCCACTTCATATCGGACCGCATGATCTCGGGCTCTCTAGGATCAAATTTGAATTAAAAAAACTTCTCAAAGGCAAGAACGACTTGATAGGCAGATTTACCTTTGGAGGTGGCAGCTTTCCTCTTCTGACCTGCAGCCTGAACCAAAGTGGGGTTAGTGGAACGAGAAGGTTTCTCAGCAACAGGAAGAGAAATACGATTAAGTGCAGAAAAAAGGGGCTCGGAACATAAGCCCGATAGTATTTTGGACAGTTTCAAACTCGGTGGATATTGAAGGAAGCTCTTGAAAAGTTAAAAACTCCAACCCTGCTCGGACAGCTAAGCTGAAAGATCGGCACTTCTCGACTTTGGCCAGGTCAGAAAGAAGAGACCTCCCTGCCATAGAGTGGTTGAAGGTCCGGAAAGGAGGAATAGGAATTAGTTGCTTTAGCCTGAATTGTCGAGCTAAGGCCGGAGCATTATAATACTCCACCCCACATTTGTTATTGTGTTGAGGGATGGTGGGGCTGTACAGAAGATCTCGGCCCACTAAGAAGCTGGCCCAGATGGCTTCATGCTCTTCTTGATCGGCCTCAGGAGCTGTGCCAGGACTGTGGAGAAGCCAGCTCGGGTATCGAAGCTGAGGGTGGAAGGGGAGAAATTGCTGGGGCAATCGGTTGCCCATATGTTCGTAAAAGAAGGAAAAATGATGGTCAAAAGAATGGCCTTTAGGGCTGAAGCCAACAAAATGGAAAGCGAAGCCCGATGAATCCTCTGGTAGAGTGGTGGGATCAAAGTTATCAACCAAGTACTTCTCGAGGAAATAGGATTGGAGCCAACACTGGAGGAGCCAAAGGGGTCCCCCTGTGGTTTTGACGTTGGAAAAAATGAGCTCAAGTACACCGCGGTAAAGATGGGAGAGGACGAGAGGAGCGAGAGCAAGTTTCTTGCCCGAGCTAAGGCCTGGGCAATGTGATGATACTCTTTTGTGACCCCATAAGAGGCCAAGCAAAAAACAAAACGGTTCAGCCAGTAGATCAAGAAAGCGACGTGCTCTTGATCGTGCTCTTGATAAGTGACCTCTCCTTGTCCCGTACAGGCCGAGATAAATTGCACGAAGGCAGTGATGACCCGAGAACCCTTGCCTGTATTGGTCCTAGGGTGTTCAAATTCAAGAGAGGATGAAAGGTTGAGAGTAATTTCCTCACCATGGGCAGGCAGATCGGTGAGGAAACAAACGTCCTGAATGGTTAGACTCATAAGGCCGCAACGGAAGAAAAAAGCAATGACCGAAGTCGACCAGAAGAATAAAGAAGAAAAGAAGAGAGGGTTATCAAGGAAGAATCTCTCTCGGCTAAGCATGATGGCATCATAATGTCAAGGGCCCTCCATAGGTCCTTTTTCACCTCAGCCAATCAGTCTACCCGGGAGATCCAATCAGCAGATGGAATAGGCCAAATCCTCAAAGGATTTGAAGGAGCATACTGTGAGCCCCATTCAAAATTAGGAGATTGGTAGAATAACTCATTGTCTCCACAACTAGAGGGAAGTAGGCGTCTAGAGATGATGGAGGGAAAGAATCAAAAGAAGGACCAAGTCCTATTGAAGAACCAGAAGAGAGAGGAATCAATACCTGAGGATTTATTAGCCCAAGAATGGTTTCAAGGATCTGTTTAACGGCGGTGGCATTAGTTTTTACCGCCGGCGCAGTACCAGTGGCAGCGGGGGAAGAAGAAGTAGCACCGGCAGATTGGGAAGCACTGATTGTGGAGAAGGAAGCCATGGAAATTTGAAAAAGAGAATTTTCCGGGAAAGTTAGAGGAAAAAAGAAAGTGAAAGGTAAAAAGAGGGGTGATTGATATGGTTTATACAGGAAGCAAAAAGAGGGTCATCATGATTTGGGAATGGGTTCCCAAGAGGCATTCCTCGATTCTGGAAACGAGGTAGGATAAGCCGCTAGGGTATGGACACGTGGAGCTCTACGCCGTCAGTTGCAGAGTTGGCATTAAGTTTGAATTTCAAACGTCTCATCAAACTGATGACGCAACATTTGACAAGACGTTTGAGGGTCATTGTTTACACCTTAATTTAGGATTTCCCAAGGCACATGACAATCACGTGGCTTGATGACGTCATCATAGGAGTAGGTAAGCAGATGAATAGGTGATAAGGCCAATGAAGGAGGAAAGACTGATATCAGAGATAACTGCTGGTAAGGTTGATGCGTCCAATACATGAATATCGGTGTTAAAACTGAGTAGGGTGACACCAGGATATAAATGACAGCTCAACCTCAATAACTAAGACCGATGTTGCAAAGCAGGAAGTGGTAGCTATGGCATCGGTAAAGATACCTCGGCCTCGGCAAGAAAGGCCGAAGACCATCAGGATGGTTCTGTAAGACCCAGGAGTGGTGATCAACGGAGTAGAGAAGTGAAGAGCATAAGATCGGGCTTGGATAATGACTCAGGATTCAGAAGATGGTAGTTACTTGAAAACATCAGTCATACAAGACCGATAACCAACCAACAAAGGATCTAAAGTGTTGGGACTGAAAGAGTTATAAAAGGAAAAGTAATATCGGGCTTGGGAAATAATTGGTAAGTAATCTATAGTTAAGAAGACATCGATCAAACGAGACCGATGGTCACTAGTAGACTTTCTACGGAGAATAAGATCGAGATCCGTTAACCAACAAGGATCAAGCTACTAAGAGACGGATGCTATCGGTCACCTAGGATCTGCTCACAAGGCTGTTAGGCAGTTAAGTGGGAACGAGAACGTGTGTTCTAGGAGATGCTGAGTTGGAGAGAAAGCAGTTACATGATAGAGGAACGTGGCAGAAGTGGGATCATCAAATAGATCGTGGAAGTTGGTCATGGGACATAGTGAGAGTAGTAACTTGTCTACACCTAGAAATCAGGAGCCACTAACCCCACTAACATGAACGGTTATGTACTCAAGTCTATAAATAGAGCCGGGGGGGGGGGGGGGGGGTAACATTTGAATGGGCTAACACATACGCTACATCTGCGCTAGCAGACTTTAATTTCTCTTCATTCTTGTTCTTGAGTGATCTGTGAGTTCTCTGTCACGCCCCGACGTAGCATAATTCAGGAAAGCATTTAATTTCCTTTATGGACTCGTAGGTCGCGACAAGTGAGTATGACCAATTGTCCCTGCAACAAATAACTTAACAACATTTCTAGAGCAAAGGATACTAACAAAACATAACCTCCACAATTAAAACTTACTAACTATTACAGCAGTCATAGACTTAGGCACAAAACGCCTTATTCAAATGTCTAAAGCTAGTTTATTACAAACCCAAATTAAAAGACATAGGAAATATAAAGCAGCCTCCTGGAAAGTCTCCTGACTCTAAGTAGCGTAGTCAAAATACCCTGGCTGCTCCTGACCCTGAAAATCTGGACATACAGTCCAGGACGCATCAACGCCGTCAGCTTATGAAAGCTAGTGAGCAGAATAAACAAATGCTCGCAATGTATATATAAGCATATAAACAACGGTGCAATTTAACTTTAAAAGCAATAGATTCAAGGTTCCAATTCCAACATAAGCCATGGGGGATAAAGAAGCAATAAATATGCGACCATGCATGAACAATGTAATATCTCATCTTTCTGACTCTTTTCTTTCAACAAAACTCAACACAACCAAACAATTATCTCAGATATCAGGAATACTATCCGATCGATATCCAAAACAGCACACCAAACTATCGCTTCAGATACCAGGAATAATATCCGATCGATATCTAAGCCACACTCAATACCATCATTTCGGATACCAGGAATACTATCCGATCGATATCCGAAACAAGCGCCTTAGATACCAGGAATAATATCCGATCGATATCTAAGCCGTACACAATACCATCATTTCGAATACCAGGAATACTATCCGATCGATATCCGAAACAAGCGCCTTAGATACCAGGAATAATATCCGATCGATATCTAAACCGTAAACAACACTGTCGCCTCCAATACCAGGAATACTATCCGATCGATATTGAGGTCGCACACTAGACCGCCACGCTTTACTCTTTTCACGCTTCCTCACACACATGCATGTTGACACAACCTCAACCCTAATATGTATGTCAATGTTTCATAATTAACGCCATTAATTAATCACAAAGCTGGATAATCGTACGAGCATAAATTTCGGCCTAAGTTGTTCTTGTTCGTACAATTCTTAAAACATAAGCCTTTAAAACAATATATTTGCCAAACAGTTCTTTAAAAACTTTTAAAACATTTTCCAAACAGTCCCTAATAAGAAAATACAAAAACTGCTCAAACTGCCAGGTCGCGCGAGCGGGTCGCGCGCGCGAAGGGGAGAACAAATCGCGCGAGCGGATCGCGCGCGCGAAGGGGCAAAACAGGTCGCGCGAGCGGATCGCGCGCGCGAGTTCTTGCAGAATGTCATCTTCTTCGTTTTCCCCTGTTTCTGGTTTTCAAACTGGATTTTACCCATTTTTGTTTTCTGTTTCAATCATGTCGTGCAATATATGGATCTCTTCGGTTTTCCGCGTAGATTAAGAATACGCGATCAATTTTAACTAATACAGATTATATCTCTAAATATTCGCGATTAAAGTGAGGGTGTCAAAACTTTAAATCAACCGTACGTCGCGATACGGATGAATTACTGTGTAGGATTTGGACCGTAGCCTATTGGGACAAAGATCTTCCATAATCAATTCACGGAATTGAATTTGGTTGAGTTTGACAAAACTCCAATTTTAAGCTTTCATGGTGTATCTATATATATACACATATATACACACAAATACACTGTATTATACATATATAAACATGGCGAGTGAGTTTATAATACTCACTGAGTTTAATTACACAGACAATTTGAGACCGAGAATATCCGCCGAGAATTCCGCCGTCCAATTCTACTCCTCCGTTCTTCCTCTTGATCTTGAGATATATATAGCTATATATCTATGTATGTGTGTATGTATATAGTATATAATCTATATGTGTGTAGTGTTAGTATCTAGAGTGTTTAGGGGGTTACAGAGAGTTTTCTTTTGAGAGAAATTGAGAGACTGAGAGTGATATGAGAGAAAATGAGAGTCTGAGAGATCAAACACATATATTTATAATGTTTAATTGGGTAGGCTCCAAGCAAAACCATAAGAAGCGCACGGTGTGGTTGAGCTCACGTGCTCCCACACTCACGACGCGATATAAACGCAGATATAAAACCAAAACTGGTATTTACGGTTGAAAGAAAATACAGAAAAATAATATTAGCGTAGGAATAAAATTCCCGGTTTATACAAAAATATAGATATTGCTTTTGAAACCATAGAAAATATTTTTCTATATTTATGAAAATTACAATTTGACCCCAGATATATATATCAAAAAGAAATTAAAACAAATACTCATGGAAATGAAATGCAGTACTTATTTATTAATGAAAAAAAAAAAAAATACAGGGTGTTACATTCTCATTGTTCTCTTTTGAGTGTTTGTAATTATTCTTTGAGCGTTTGTAATCACTACTTGAATTTAATCAATGAAGATGATGATGTCTATGGAGGCATTCTAAATCTCAGTGTTTGATTTGTTTCCTTTTTTCAATTTTAATTTGTATTTGGTTACTTGCATCAAAGTAGAGTTGAGCCCATTAATTGTTATTTAACAACTATTGTTTGAATTAGAAAGTCAGATTCGGTAATCACAAACTCTTTTGCCATGTTTGGATGACAGGGAAGGGATTGGACAATTTGTCCCTTTTAATTGATAGTCACAGGACTAATAATACCACCTCCCCCATGGTATAACTTAGTCCCCCATATGGGGGACTATTATTTTAAAATGGACAATTAGTCCCGAACCAAATGGTCGTGCCAAACGCCGGACTATTCAATTAAAATGGACTATTAGTCCAATCCCCCTCTATCCCACCCTTAGTCCTGCAAAACAAACGAGACCTTTGAGTCACCGACACCGGGCCACGAAGATGAAATAGGCCTCTGGCATGCCCAGTGTCACGGCTTGGCATTTTCTCAAGCATTCTGGAAACATATGGAAGACTCTGGAGGCTTATGGAAGATTCTAGAAGACCCTAGAGCATTGAAGACATATGTGGAAGCATCTAGAATTTTGAAAATTCTAAGCCCGTGACAGCAGGCACACACCACACACGAAAAATTATTTGTAAACAAGGTTGAACAGACAAAGCAAAAAAGCAAGCAGATGAAAACATTGACGTAGAATAGATAGACGGTGACGGAGAATCTCTAGATCCGCTCTTATAATAGAAAATAGATACACGGTGACGGAGAATCTCTACACGTTTTTTTAGAAAGAGAGAGAGAGGCGGAGAAATGCCGAAAAGATCTAAACCATTGGTTTCAAATCTTACGGACTAAATATTGACCATTAGATCAAAAATCTAGGAGAGATAGAGATACAGAATATAGTATATGATACGAATATATGACATAGATATCGAAAAATCCCTAGAGAGCCGCCCTCTATATCTATGTTCGTATAGATATATAGATATAGATACGATAGTAGATATACACATTCTGAAATTTGTTCTTCAATCTCTGTTACAGTACTTAAAACTTGGCAATGGGGGTGGGCCCGTCGCGCATGGTGGTGTTGGAGAGCAGGGCTCCGGTGGATGTGGAAATCTGGGAGCACCGTCACTCCGCACCGTCCGATCAATGCGTCGTCCGATTGAAACCGCGCGGTCGAGCTGAAATCGCTGCCGCGAAGTTCTATCGTCGCAACACTCGTGGTCGGAGGGCATCGACGATTAAGATTTTGGTGAACGGACTCGAAGTTCAAAACCCTCTGCTACCTCAGACGCTACTCTTCTATGTGAAGGTTATATTTGAGGTCGACGATTCTGGTTTGGTTGTTAAAGGAGTTAGAGCCTCATACTCTGATCTTTGTCGCCTCCAGTTTGTCTCTAACTCACTCTCACTCTAAATTAGTGTTTTGTATGTATATATATATATATATATATATGTATCTATGAATTCCGTCTAGTGTGTGTAGATAGTGGGTTTAATTTGGCTTGTGATATGTTGGTGTTCATCAATGGCTTTTAGGGGCTTCGGATTTCTCGGTCGCGAGTATGGCGGCAGGGAAGAGGAACTTATCACTTAAAACCTGGCATGTACCTTCTTCTTCTTCTTCTTCTTCTTCTTCTTCTTGATATTTTGTGTTTTTAGGTATTTGATTATTTATGCAATTGTAGTAATCGTATGATCATGGTTGTTTTGACCGTTTTAGAACGACTCCGTCCCATCTTTAAATCTTAAAAGTTCAATTCAAAGATTTGAAGAAGAAAAATTTATGGGTGTTAATTTCACATATTTCAAATCTTCAAATTTTTAACTTATGATTGCCAAATAGGTGGATCACCAACTACTTTCGGTAAATTCAGTAGCTTTAACCATTATAAACGGACAATTTTAAATTTGGGTTTGGCTTTTGTTGGACACTGGCACGCCACCATTTGTTGGGCATGTGAAAAACATGTTCAATTCAATTCCCCCCCCCCCCCCCACAAGACAAAAGCCGAACGCGCGACCAACACGGCTGGAGCCGTGAGTGGACACGACATGGTGGTCTCTCATTGGATATGTTTCTTAAAATAATTGAGGTAAAAGGCTTTACTATAATGAAAACTGGAGTAAGTTATTGTTTCTATGAGAATTTGGGGAATGGAAGTGTACATTGCACAGTGTATTGTGTATTTGTTTACCAGTGTCACCATGTATGTATCGTTTCGTATCTGTGCCCCGTGTGCATATCCGTGCTACCACTACACAACTTATCACCTTACTAGTGTTTGTACTTGTAATTTCACTAGTCTTTAGCTAATGTATGGGTATATATTTTTAATGTAATTCAGTTATGTTCTGATGTACTTTAGTTTGCAATTTTGCTTAGAGAAAAAGTGATAAATAACAGTATCCTGAATTGAACTTGTCGGGAATAAAAAAAAATCAATGCTTGGAACAATCAGTCAACCAGCAAAAATTCTAAATTCTCCGAGAACTCGATTGGTATGGCCCACCTTTTGCAATACACTTTGATTGTCACAATGCATTCTCCCAACTCTTTTTGAACCTTCACCTTTTGTAGTAACACCATTTGGTTCCATCTTTTGACCTCTTTACACTCAAAATATTAAATACAACCATGATGTTCTAAAGAGAAATGTTAGGAGTATTTGTGTTTGTGAATCACCAAAATTACTTGGAATCATGTAAGGAGGATGATCTTGTGATTGAGAACTAAGGATGCAATCGATCACTCCTTGATTTTTTTAGCAATTGAAGAGTCTCATTAGACATCTCCTTTGGTATTACATCATAGCATGGAGAAGTTAAGTCAATGATTTTTATTGGCATGTTAACTTCACAGGACCAACAGCCGATTATCTCACTTCCTTAGATCCTATAGGATGGATATAGTTGATTCTTTTGTTTTTATCTTTATTTTCCTATTGTTGAATACTAAATGGAGCTTCTTAGATTGTGCCAGATTTGTTAAATGAATAAACTCCTGCCTTGCTAATATGGTCACTCATTAGTTTCAAATATTTTTGATTATCTTCTTTTGGTTGCAACACCACACGCACACACGTTTGGATTTCACTCACATGGGTAGAATGAACCTTTAATGCATTCGGTTCATAGCGTGTGGCCAAACATGCTGTTTTTAATCACAATTTGCAGTATTTTGCCCTTTAGATGCCTTTTTAGCTTGAAATTCAACTAAAAAAAAATTTGAAGTATATCAATCATATGCCCATAATGGAGCACGCACCACTTGGAATGTGTGCTCCACAATATCAAGTATATCTCAATGTTATATCATGTGCTTAATTGCGGTTGTCCTGATCATTAATGTTTCCTTCACCACAGTTGTTCTGTTCTAACAAACTTCATCTTCGCAAACCTCAGTGTTTGCTTCCTGAAATTGTAAACAACTAAAATAATACTCAATTGAAGCAAGCAAGGTAGAGAAAATTGTAGTTTTATCCCCTCCTTCAAATTATGGAGCCTCGATTACTGTTCTGTTACTAATACTGGCAGTCATACCTCATTGATCCGATTGATGTTTTGCAGCAATCCCAATCAATTAAACTATATGGGGATATTCCATGTCGTTGACCAGCACTTGATTGTAGCATCCCATAATGCTACATAGCCATATCAATCAAATTATAGCATAGGGCCCATAATGCTCGAATATGGTGATCCCATGTCGTTGAGCAGCACTTGATTGTAGCATTCCATAATGCTCCAAAGCCGTATCAATCAAATTATAGTATATGATCCTTATTGCTCGATAACCATATTACTCAATATTGTCGCAGCTGATAATGCTCCATAGCTGTGGCGATCAATTTAAGGTTTGTCAAAGAAATATGGTCCTTTACTCTGGTACAATGATATTGGTGACATTCCTACATCCCACCAAAACTATTATATACAGCAGTAATCAATGGCCTTTAGGACTGTTTATGATCAAATTTTGTGGCTGAAAAATTGTAAGAGTATTGGGTTTTAAGCCTTGTAATAAGTAATGGCTGATGGTTGGGGTTTGAGGGTTTAATCAAATAAAGAAAAGGGAAAACGATGAGCTGTTCTGGGCAGTGTTCTAAAAATCCTCCTAGGCCTTCGCCTAGGCCCCGCCTAGGCCCTAGGCCTTGCCCAACCACCTGGATTTTCACCTAATCCTTGCAAAAATCCCACAGGGATTTAGGCCTGGTCTAGACCCGGCCTAGGACTCCTAGGCCGGCCCAAGAGGCCGCCTAGGCCTAGGCGGCCTCGGAGGCTTAGGGGATGGAATTGTCATTTTCTTGAAATAATAACAAGGGCAAGCCCTAATAATCCCCTAAGCCACCACACCACAGTCGTTCATTCAATCGACTACCAAGATTAAGAGAGAGAGAGAGAGAGAGATAGAGAGAGAGAGAGAGACTGAAGACGACTCACGAGTCACAAGAACTTCATGAAGTCGATTTTGTATCTGATGAGGATACAGAGGAAGAGGGTGATGAGGAGTATGAGTTTGAGTCTGATGGAGAGAGAGTGTTGGAGCAATATGGAGAAGAAGAGTTGGAAGCTTAGTTTGAGTCTATTAGAATTGTTTCTGTATTATTTATTTTGCTTTAAAATACTAGGCCTCTGCCTAGGCCCCGCCTAGGCCTCCGCCTAGGCCCCTAGGCCCTAGGCCCCCCCTCGCGGCCCGCCTACCGCCTAGGGATTTTTAGAACACTGGTTCTGGGTGCTGTTACTAATCAATACCCATTAACTGCAAACTTCTTGTTAGCAAAAAAAAAAAAAAACTGCAAAACTTCTTGTTTGGGGCTATTTTGGCGCGTTAGGGTGGTGTAGTTGAGGAGGAATGTTACTGTTAAGTCACTAATTGCTCCAAAAGTTTAAGCTATTAGAAAATGGGCCCAACGGTGTGTATCAAGCTTCAACACCCTCCCGCACGTGCAACCCCATCTCGCACGTGGAGAGGCAACAAACTGAACTCCATCATAGTGGAGACAAATAACAAAGTGCAAATATGCACACCAAAGCGGGGACAGAGATTCAAACTTAAGACTTCCCCAAAACAAGGCTATGATACCACGTTAAGTCACAAGTTGCTCCATAAGCTTAAGCTATTAGAGAATGGACCCAACAAAGCTTCAACATTTACGGTTTGAATGATAAGAAATATGGAAGTTCAAAGGGGTCAATTCGGGCCTGGTTTGATTAGTTTAAAGCTAATAAAAGTGTAGGGAAATAAAGAAACGAAGAAAGAAGAAGCCAAAGAAGCTAGGTGCTAACCTAGATTCTTTGGGCATCACAATTCCCAAAAAGCTTGAAAAAGCTCCATATTTATTTATTTTTCTGAGTCATATCATTGATTTGAAAACATTACACAGTTATACATAGACTCTAGGAATCCTAATTCTGACAGACTTTAGTTCTAGGTTTGGGATTTAAGAAACTTTAATGTATTTTAAATCAAACAATAAGACTGCTGTTGTCCACTAGAAACTCAAGAGTCGAGGCAAAGCAAATTGAAGTAGGGCAATATATGGCTGATTGATTATTTGATTGTAAAGTGGGACCATTTGAGACCTTCAGTATGCAAGCTTTAGAGTCTAGTTGAGTCTTGTTTTAGGAGTTATTTAAGTTACTTTCATGCTGCCTAATTCATTTTTTGGAATCAGGGTTATTTTTGCAAGTTCACCAATGACTAGACAGGTTGATTCGTGGGTCTTCCATTGGGTCAACTTTTTTTTGGTGGTGGTGGTTCATTGGGTCAACTTTTTTTTGCTGGTGGGGTGTGTGTGTGTGTGTGTGTGTGTGGGGAGGGGGGAGGGGGGGATAGATCCTTATTTGTGGATTTCGATACATTTAGAAACTGTCATATATGATTACTCCATTTCAGTGATTTCTCCATGTAACAAATACCAATTTCGTGTTCTTGGTAAATACAGTTATTCTACTAGAAATTATCCTTCATTTGTTAGTATGAGTTAAATATAAAGTAGAGTTGCCACACAGACAAATAATCCTTAAATGTAAAGTAGAGTTGGTAAATACAGTACATTATACCAGAAATTATCCTTATTTGTGGATTTCGATAGATTTAGAAACTGTCATATATGATTACTCCATTTCAGAGATTTCTCCATGTAACAAATACCAGTTTCATGTTCTTGGTAAATTCAGTACATTATACTAGAAATTATCCTTCATTTCCCAGTGTATGCCTTGGACAACTCTGGATATTTATTCTTCTTTTTTCTAGGGATTATAACAGTTTAGGAAATTTTTTACTCAATATTTACATTGAAGCCAATTAAAACTTTAAAACTATTGGAAAATAATAAAAGTGAAAAATTATGGAAAAGGAAAACAATATTGTATTAAATAAACGGCGTAGACATCATTTTTTGAATTTTATTACATTCTTCAAAATTAAGCCTCTAAAATTGTAGAGTACAAAACAACATATTTATAGAGAGGTATAAGCATCATTTTATGATTGTTATATCTATATCATACTCATTATATATATATATATATATTCTTTTGAGAGGTATCATACTCATTATTTTGCCATGAACCTTTTGTTTTTAAGAAATTAAATCAGTCAACATGTTTCATGTTACTGAAATGTTGGTGATTTGAATCAAGTAAAAAAAATGTGAAAATATGTAATAACGTTGAGTTGCTAAGATTAAGGTTTAAATTTGCTCTCCTCTGATTGCAAACCCTAAAGAGTAAGAAGACTAAATTTATAAATTATATGTTGAAGTGGTAAAAATATTTTGTTGATTTATTCGTATCGGTAATTAAAATTTGGTGTCTGAACTATGTCCTCACTTTCATGAATAAATATCTAGAGTTATAGACAAATTAGTTTTATAAGAGTAAAACAACTTTTTGACTTCTATTCAATTATATTTGAAAAGTTTATTCTCTTATAATTCTTAAACATTTTTTTTCACTTCAACTTAAATATTCTTGCAAGATGTGTCTTTACCATAAAAATCGTTTATTTTTTAAATCTTTTATTTCTGTTTTCTCCCTTTTTGGGGTAATATGTATTGCTTGGATCTTATGCATATGAAGGCACGCCAGCTTCTTTTAGCTTTCGGTGAGTTCTAATCATTGACTTTGATGGTGCACTATCAAACCTACTAGAGTTTGTCATTCACGTAATAAGCTTAAATTGAAATTCTAATAGTGATATTCACTATTCTTTATGTTGATATCAGTTTCTCATGTTAAAATTTATGTAGTAATAATCTGATGAGAACATTTTGGACTTTGACCTTCCTCAAATGTGTAAAACCTTGATGAGAAAAACTAGAGGAGACAAACGAGCCACATCATTCTATGTGAGGAATGTAGTTAAGTCTGATTGGATAGCAAACAGTGACAAGTACATGTTTAAAATTGTAATGCATATCAATATGTTAGAGATATATGTGTTGGTTTTCTTCTTTTCTAGGCTTTTAAACAGTCATGTTGCTCGTGGGGTACAATTATGGCTATTCTACCACCAGGAGAGCCATGATATCTTTGGAGTAAATGAGGACTGGTACAGCCTTGTTAATATATATTCTTTGTAAACTTTCTACTCCCTATAAACCACCTTTTCTTTTATTATTCTCGTATCAAACACAAAACTCATGTCTTTGTGTGCGTGTGTCGTTTTTTTGGAAAGGAGGGAGGGGTTGGATGGTTGGTTTGGATGCTTTTTTTCATCTATTTAAGAATTTGGGGTGCAATTTTGTATTTTTGCTGCTTTAACCCATCTCAAATTGGCATAAAACTATTCGCGTAGTGGCTTTTCTTAATTTTGCTATCCTAGATCACAGTTTAATGTGTTTCCTTTCGTAATATTATGATGCTGAATATTCATTTAAGATGTAATTTCTTTTCAGTCGCATGTTTATTTGGAGGCGATATGTAGATGCACGATTCTCCCTCTTGACGATGTTACAACGGAATGTAGCGATCCCCGTGATCCAGCTGCAATGAAATACTTTTTATTCTAGAGTAAAGAACATGCTGTATATTGGGATCCAGTACGTTGAGAACTTTGTAGAAGAAACTTTATGTTTCACCTTTACTCTAGTGATGTTTGTATGGTAAATTATATAGCATGGATACTTCATTTTGGATGGCGAGTTCCTATTGGATACGGACACTTTTCAGCAAGGAAGCTTGGATTCTTTTAAAAGTCTAAAATATCCGCTCCTGCATCCGATTATGTGGATTCTTTTTTGGTGCTTGTTCAATTTTATTTATTTATTTCTGGGGGTTAAAAACTCTGACATAATTTTAAAAAATTTGGATCAATTTAAAAATATTGTGAGTCTGATTACACGTTAGAAGGCTAGTGTTGCTTATGTAGGATTTATGCATGTCTTTTATGTTTTAATTACATAAAAATCAACAGAATCTAGTAGCAATGTTATTTATATAGTTATTTAAAAGCATTCTTTTTTTTTTTGATACGAGTAGAACCACGAACCTGCATCCTAACTTTTTGGAAAATTGACAAACCCCTCGCACTTGCATTCCTGCACCTGCACCTGCACCTGCACTGATGCTTCCTAGCTTGTCAGACTACAAAACGTGTTTTTGTACATGGGACATATGTATCAAACACGCGTCCGACAAGGGAACAAGGCAAGGTGGGTCATTTGAAATAAAATCTTGTGGTAAGAGTCTTAATATAATAAGATGGGAGATAAGTAATGGATTTCTCTGAAAATTTAGATTGGACACGATACAATGTCATAGAATTATTTTGGAAGTGTTATTTTTTTTAGTCTCCGTGTATGTATCCTTTGTTTTTAAGATTTTCCGTGTCGGCATGTCTACGTCTTTTCATGACCCTACATGTGTCGTGCTGCCAACGGATACTCTTGTTTAAATAATCAGGAGGTATTCTGGCTTCTTTGAGCACCCACCTAATGTTTTTGGTTACATGTAGCTACATATCCCACATCACCTGGGAATTATATCCTTAGCTTGGCTTGAAGGAGGTGATTCAAACTCAAGACTCTTGGCCATCTCACTTAATCTTTGAGGTTGTTTGTGCCAAATGCTAATGGTTTTACGAAAGAACATCTTATTGACAAAGCTGAAAAGTAATACCCTAGTGATTTTCTTTTTCTATAACGGAAAGGGTTTATGGTCTGACATAATCTCGAAACTCTAAGGTTCACTTGGTATAAATACTATTAAGCTAGAGTTGATTGGTTCTACTCTCTTACTACTCTCACTACTATTACTTTGTCCTTCTGGCAAAAATATTCTTTTAGGATCTGATTCGCACGCATTAGATGCGTAGCATCAAGCTCTTTCATTTATTTTGTCATAAATTAAACTTATCACGGGCAATTTTATTGTTTAGAAAGAGTGTGCCTACTTTTAACTAGCAATTTTTATCTCGTCTTATAGTTTCTAACTTTCTGTAATCCACCCCCTCTCATATTTTAAGATATGATATATCCCACCTCAGTTGTGTACTATGGTACCTGATTGAATTTTCCGCTTATATTCCATTTGAAAGGTCTAGTAAGGAAGATGAGTCTGTGCCAATGATACTGCTTGATGTCAGAGTCTTAAGGGATGCAGAAATTGAATATACGAGAGTATTATAATCATATCCAATCCCATTTGAAATTATGAAAGGTCTGTATTTTCTTCTACGAAATTTTCCTTCCTTGTATGATCCAAAAATTCCTGACATTCATTTCACTCTAATGCTGCTATTGGTGAGAGTAAACTGGAGACAGTAGTTTCAAATTTCTCCCATTACTATGTTTGAAGCACTATAGAGTTTATACACGAAAAATTGTGCGTATTTCTTCAAGGTGAATTAGAATTGCTATATTATGAATGTTTAGTCAGGGTAATAGCAGCAGGCAATATATGCATTTTGATGCGTAATACTTGTTGGAAATGTTGGCACATGGTTCTCGTTTTACAATATTGATACACTTCTTCTTGCTCATCCAGTGACTTTGATAAGTATTTCCTGATTTCAGATATCTGTAGACTTGGAAGCTCCGTATCTTTTCACATGGGTTTGGACTGATGCTTATTAAATTTTTTTTTTTTTTTCCTCTCATGTTCAGTTTGCAGGTCTCAGGTTGTAAAAGTTGCTACTTTTTCATTGCCTTCTTGAACATCAATAGCTGAAGATACATATGATTTGGGTGAGGCATTTCCTTTCTTTTCCTACTGCGAGCTTTATACTTGTCCTTTTTAGGATTTGTGCTTAAAAGGATGACAATTGTGGGCACCAATTCGTTGATAATCTTTATCTAAGCTAGGGCTGCAAAGTGGGCAGGCTAGCTCGATCCCAACCCAAAGTAGAGCGGGGTTGGCCAACATTTGACAAATTTTAGGATGAACTTGGGTCACAAGCCTGACCTGGTTTTGGGTCGGGTGTGGGCAGAGGAATTAAGCTATACTGCAACAGGCTGAGTCTAAGCTTGAGCTTGAGCCGCTGCTGTATTCTATTATATGCTATATATGTGTGCAAGTAACATATATGGGGCTGGGCTGGGGGCCTGGGGCTGGGTTGCCAAACTAGAAGGTCAAGCTTGGGCTTGGGAAGACTCGGTCAAAGATCATGAGAAATGGATAGATCTAAAGCCATGCCCAAAGTGTATATGCATTTCAGCCTGCCCAATTTTCTTTTTGCTTTGTGGCAGAGAGAAATAGGTGATTGATTAGGAAAATAGGATTCTGAATGTTAAGTTACTAACTACTCCAAAAGCTTTAGCTGTTAGAGAATGGGCCCAACAATGTATATCAAGCTTCAACACCCTCACGTGCAACCCCGACTTGCACGTGGAGAGCAAACAAACCAAACTCCATCATAGTGGAAACAAATAACGAAGTGCAAATATGCACAACAAAGCGGGGATGGAGAGTCGAACCCAATACCTCCCACAAACAAGACTCTGATACCATGTTAAGTTACCAACTACTCCAAAAGTTTAAGCTGTTAGAGAATGGGTCCAACAATGTATATCAAGCTTCAACACTGAGAACTTGAGCTCAATTTTGGGTGTGTTGCCAAGCAGTGTTGGAACCTAAGTCTTAATCTTTAGCAAAAAAAGAAAAAAGAAAAAACGGGAACCTAGGTCTTAACTAGGATGGCAACGGGGCGGGTATGGGACGGAGTGCCCATACCCCGACCCCGCCCTGATTACACGACACCCCTCCTTGAAATTCGAGAACCCGTCCCCGCCCCGCCCCGCCCCACCCCACCCCGCCAAATCCAAAATTTTCATAATATTCTTACCTTTCACCAAAATATAAAAAAGAAGGCAGAATGATGAAGACAAAAGAAAAAAAAAAGTAGAAAAAGTAGAAAAAGAAAAACGGAACAAAGAGAGATCTAAGACAAAAGAAGAAATATAGAATCAGAGATGACAATCCTGTGGGAAAAAAAAAAAAATTAGAGATGCAAATAATAAATTTCACTTCTCAATAGATACACTAAACACACACCTACATATAAATGTATGTGTATATATATATATATATATATAGAGAGAGAGAGAGAGAGAGAGAGAGAGAGAGAGAGAGAGAGAGAGAGAGAGAGAGAGAGAGATGCAGTGTTGGTCTCTGTAGAGAGAGAAATAGATACAAAAATGTCTTACTCTAATGTGTGTATATAAGTTAGAGAAAGAGAGCACCTACACACACACACACACACACACACACATATATATATATATATACAGAGAGAGAGAGAGAGAGAGAGAGAGAGAGAGAGAGAGAGAGAGAGAGAGAGAGAGAGAGAGCTAAAGAATAAGTTTGAGTCTTTAACTCCATGGGAGTTTTGCAGTGAGGGATTCGACGAGACGTCGTTGTGGGCCGTTGATCGGTGCTGGGAGAGATCGTCCGTCAAAGACTGAGGAAGAGTTGTGAGCTGCGGCTGTGTGATAGATATGCTTTGTTTAAAAAAAAAGCCGTAGAATCTTTTATATACACCATGGTAATTTAGGTAATATAGGAAATAATGAGGATAAAAGCATGTATAATCGGGGCGGGTTCGGGAAAATCAGCCCCCACCCCCACCCCGAACCCGGCTCGGGTTTTGGAAATGAATCTCATACCCGCCCCTACCCCGTTTACATACATCCCATACCCTGCCTATTAGGGGCGGGGTGGGGAACCCGGAAAACCCGCCCCATTGCCATTGTAGTCTTAAATTCCTGTTCCTTCTCTCTCTCTCTCTCTGGAAATAGCAGCAGGTGTCTTTCTGTGTGGAAGCTTCCAATTTTTATGGAATTTCGTGAATGATCTCTTTGAACTGTTGTCTAGGATCTGGGAATCTGATTTGCCTTGCTATTAGGTTTCAGAGAATAAATCTGAGCCTCTTGCTCTTTCTGCTTAGAAGTGGTATGGAAAGTTCACCTGCTTCAGAAATTGGGCTGGAATTCTACAGTCGGGTTAACAAAGTGAAAATTGTCAAGAAGATGCCATATTGGGGGCCGGTTGGGAAGGCAAAGAACCGGTTGGGAAGGCAGAGAGAGAGAGAGAGAGAGAGAGAGAGAGAGAGAGAGAGAGAGAGAGTTCCTATATAATACTCTATTTGTTCATTCTTTGATGATGTTGTAGCTTATGCAGGGTAGCCTCATCTTTCTGATGAATGCCATAACAAATCCCATATCAAATTCTCAAAAGCTTGTTGAAGATTCATCAGATGTTTCTTCGTGGATTTTTTTTAAATTTTGAGCATTACCTCCACTGGTAAGTTTTCATCATCTGAGATTAACTGTTGGGTTTGGTAGAGCCAAAAATAGATATAGATATAGACTATAGTAGGTGATTCTAGGAATACTATCATAGAATTTAGGTGTTAAAGCTATAAGGTCTCAGGGCAATTTCCGAGGTTTGTTATAGCATCACAAGCGATATTCATTCTTATTGTAATGTGGTTCAGTGTTTATTTGACATCAGCACGTACGAATATACATAATATGTGAGTGAAGGTCTGCGCTATATTTTATTCTCTTCTATGCTTAAAATTCTGTCTTGAGAGTATTTATTTACTCAACAATGCTAGGGGCACTAACAAATTCCACTAACGCTCATGAAAGGGTCCCTTTTTTTGATTTTATTAAGAAAGAAAGAGAAGAAAGACTAGGTACATTTCTTTTGTTTAAAAAAATTGATTGGTCTACGTGATATTTCAATGTTTCTTTGAGGTTGTAGATCAAGAAAAAGTATATACCACAGAGAGATGTATAGCAACAGAGAATGAAATTTGTATAGTTGACTTATAGAGGTGTTTTGTTTTTTTAGCTTCTTTGGAATGTTTCAAGGATGCTGTCCAAATTAGTAAGGTGTCATTTTGCAATTTAAACTGTTTTAATATGCATTTAGGTACACGCACATGTACATTTCCTGTAGCCTTGACTTTGAAGGTTTCCTTGGTACAAAAAGACAAGCCGGCAAGGTGCACCGCTGGAATGAAAAGTAATTTGATACGATTTCTTGTTTCTTTGTAATCATAATCATTTCTTGTTTAAGTTGTTTTTATTTTATTTTATTTTTGATACTATTTCTTGTATAGATTCTTAATAGAAGGTAACATATTTTGTGTTCCATTATACGCCAGTACCTTATATCTTTTATTTCATTAATTTTAACTTGATTTACTTAGTTATAAATACATGATAGTGTTTATTGTTGACTGAAATTTAATAATCCATTTTCATGCGGGTTGTGCATGAATGCTTAATGGGATAATTAGATTTTAGTAAACTTTTTGTACAAAATTTAAAAGTTAGTTTGCTACTTTTTGAAAATTAAAAAAATCAGCAATAGTTGAAAAACAATTAAAAAGTCATCAAATAATTAAAAAAAAAAAACCACTTTTAATAGTTATTTTGTATTTTAGTCGATTTTTTGTTTCGACGTTCTAAATTTGCACCAAAACGTTTGAAGACTTCCTCCTAACATTGTGAAAAGTTACAAACGAATTTTAAACGGGTTGCTCTCTGTGTTTGGAAGAGTAGCTTCCAACGTTTGGAAGAGTTGCTTCCCCTGTATAAAGAATTGCTCCAAAACATCATATAAAACTTGTTGACTTTTTTATTTTATAAAAAAATTGATATTTTTTCAAATTTGATAAAGTAGTAGGCTGATTTTTAATTTTAACACAAAAAATGACTGAAATGTAATTATCCCCCAAGGGTTGTCCCAAAGAGAGACGTGAGCCCATAAGCTCGAGCTCAAGGTCGTTTAAATATGCCTCATAGTTCAAGATCAATTGCATAAGGAAAATTGTAAGTTGTTATACTAGTTAGAACAGGAGAAACTCGCACCGCTTTGAGAACAAATTTACTCGCCCATTACTTACCATTGTCCACCCACTACTTTCCATCATTCATTTAGCACTATTTTACCTAAGAAAATTGATTTTGGTGCTTACATGAGCAATAAGTGAGCAAATTTATTCCTCGCTGCTTTTGGTATTCGAAGTAGCAGTGATGAGCTGACAACCTTGTTATCATTAAGAATAAAAGCATTGTTAAAATCATACTAAAGGATAAACCACCTAGATGCTAAAAAAAAAAAAAAAAAAAAAAAACGAACGAAAAAGAAAAAAGAAACACCTAGAATGGCATTTCAGGACATGCATTTAAATATTGAGTAATGATATGCTTCTTAAATTTGAATTCCAAATTTAGTTTTCAAATGCTTTGTAAGTTTTACCATATGATATGGTGTGTGGTATCACCAATTACTATCACAGTAAATGGTACAACAATTGATAAGCTATTTGTGAATCAAATTCGGGATTCGACTGAGGTCCTGAGATAAGTCAGTACTCCTAAAAGTCCGGCTCAATGTTTGTCATCTCAATAGGTTCATCCAGTTTTCGGTTATTAGGCCTTAGGTCCCTCAGTTTTTTTTCTCTCCTGATGAACCTGCCCCTATCTTTTCCGTTGTGCCGTATTCCAAAGAAGGATATCTCCAGAACCACCACTACCGGAACGGTCAACCCCCCTCTCGCTCCGCGGCTCCGGCAAGTTCATCATCACCGGCTCTTGCAAGATCATAATCACCAATGAAGCACAATATATGCCCGATGGCCAAGCCTCAGTTTTTGAAAGATTCTTATGAAAAAAAAAAAAAAAAAAAAAACCTTGTTTGTTACATCTCCAATTGCTATTCAATCTTTCCTCACTTCCCTTTTAAATATCTGGGTTCGCCATTGATTTCTATTAAATTTAAAGGGTCAAATGTATTTTGCGACTACACTTTTCTCGGGAATTTTATTTTAGACCTTTTATGATAAGTTGCATCATTTAAAGCCCTTAATTTTTTAGGCACAATTTTGAAGGCATTCCATCATCATATTTATTAAAGATTGTCCTCAGTTGATATTGATTTAAAAGTCAAAACGGAGGGTCTAAAGTAAAAAATTTAAGGGAAATAGAAGGAACCAAATTCGTAGTAAAACATAACCAAAAAAAAAAAAAAAAATTTTAAAAATGAAATTTATGAAGACAAGGTAGTGATTAAATAAATTGTATTAGTCATGGGTTTCACTGTAGTATTGCCTAATTGGAGAGTTGGATAAGTAATGAGAGCAATTTTGAGGTGAGCAAAACTGTATTCTTCAAAGTTAAGGTAGTTAATTGTGAAGACAATCATTCTAATTTTTTCTTCACCCACGTTTAGGACCTTTAAACAGTCAGTCTCTAAAGAGGGCGCCCTCTCTTTATTAAAGAGGGCGCCCTCTCTTTATTAAAGAGAGGGCTTCTGTTTTGACCGTCGGATCGTGTTTTCATTAAGAACAATTTTATTATTTTACAGTTTTTAAACACGAACGTACGGCCAAAACAGATACCCTCTCTTTAACAAAGAGAGGGCAACCTCTTTAAAGAATCTTTAAACCTTTAAATATGTTTGGTAGGAGGATGAAAAATAGAAAGGAAAGCACCCGAAGATGATTTTTCTTACTTATATTTAATTAAATAATACAAACACAATGACAGTGAGTATGAAACGTGTAGCATTGTACTATTGCACTCTCCCATATATAACACAAGAATGAGTTTATTTGGAGGACAAAAAGTAAAACAAAGAAAAATACGTTCTTCTCTCTCCTACCTTCATCTTACCAAATAATTTCTCCCTTCTCTTTTCACAAGTTTGTAATAAAATTTGGTATACTGCCAAAATAACTTGGTTGTTTCATATATAGAATTTAGGGTAAATTAAGATTTAGTCCATTGCAGTACATTTTTATAGAAATAGATCTACTTTAAAACTTAATGTACGAATCAGTTCTTCACCTATTTCGTTATTTAGGTTCAATGATCAGTAGAGATGGAGAGATTGGTGATGACGTGACCCATAGAATTAAAGTAGGCTGGCTTAGGTGGAGGAGTGCTTCCGGAGTATTATGTGGCCAGAGAATATCAGCATTGATAGCAAAATTTTATAAGATAGCAATTAGGCCAGCTATGCTCTATGGGACAGAATATTGGACAACTAAGAAACAACACATTAGTAAAGTGAGCGTAGCTGAGATGAGGATGCTAAGGTGGATGTGTGGTAAGACTAGGAAGGATAGAATTAGAAATGAGTAAATTAGAGAGACTGTAGGAGTGGCACAAATTGAGGATAAGTTGAGGGAGAATAGATTTAGATGATTCGGCCATGTGCAACGAAGACCTATAGATGTAATACCCTGTATTTTCAGGTATATATGGATCCCTAGTACCTTTCTTAGCCTTTGGTGAGGTTGTGTGTCCAATCGATTGCCATGAATCCCAATCGATTGATATGTCAATCGATTGGATGTTTTACCAATCGATTGGCATCCTGCCGACCTAACCCCAATCGATTGGCACCTGGTACCAATCGATTGAGAGTAGCTGGAGTTGGCCACCTCGTTGGTTTTGTGTGGTTGTGATTGTTTTCCCCTCCCTATATATACCCTCTCCCTTATCCATATATATGTTTGCTTGTGTGTGTGTTTGAGAGAGGGAGATATATACTCTTATATATACACACATACATATATATTGTATATATATACACACATACACACTCTCGAGTTGATGAGAAGAAGAAAGAGAGAAGGGAAGGAGAGGAAGAATAAGAAGAAGAAGAGGAGAACAAACAGAGAAAGAGAGAGCAGAGAAGAAAGAGAGAGGAAAGAGAACTCACCGTAGCCGCTGCCGCGGAGCTCAGGACGCCGTCAACGGAACGTCGGGATAAGGTGAGTTTCATTAACTCACTCAAGGAGGTGTTTTTGGGATGTATATATGTGTTTAATAACGTGTATGGATAATAAGAGAATCCCCAACGTTTTTATAATAAAACCAGCAGTTTTGAGGAAGAAGACAGAGTCCAATCGATTGCCATTGGATTCAATCGATTGGATAATTTCCCAATCGATTGCCATGGGTTCCAATCGATTGATATGTCAATCGATTGGTATTTTGTCCAATCGATTGATATTATTTCCAATCGATTGACATGTTTGTTCAATCGATTGGATATGAGCAGAATGTTATTTGTATATTGTCTTATACTTATGATATACCAGACTTGTTAATAGTTGTACCATATGGACTATTGCGAGGTGTGGATAAGATTTATAAGTACTATGTCAGGACTAGACTTATATACAATTATCATTGATATTACGAGCTGAATTATCCTATGTTAACTGTCGATATGAGATGAATTATTTGATTGTCATATGTTATTGAATAGTAGAACAGAATACAACTGCATGTTAATAATCAGTAATCAGTAGATATGTTGAATACAGAGCATGTGGTATTTCCTGTACTTAGTATACAAGCATTTCACAACATGTGTCAACATGCATGAGATAGTGATATGAAGAGGTAAGAGAAGATGATGAGAAATGGGATATATGACTTATGTGGAATATGAGATATGTGTACTTTGGATCCATGGGATCAACGGCTGACGAGTCGGGTGGACGTGGGACGGTTAGAGTTCCTAGTGCGCCTCTCGCTGTTGAAGACATCCAGTGATGCGTATGCACTGTTGAAGACGTCCAGTGTACCGTTGACGATTATGTCCGGCTAGTGCCCTAATATATACTCACCGTGTAGACGACCGGTAACCCTATCAAGGGATTGTAGGACCTACTGCCTAGTCGGGTGATTCCGATTGGTATTATGGTATCTACGTATGGATACGGAGATGGATAGAGATGTGAATATGAGTACGAATATGATGAGATAAATGCTCAGTCGTGGATTCAGCGTCCCGACGTAAAGGTATATGCATGGGATGGATGCATGGGTTGCATGCATGGATTTGATGAATACGTGATGAGATATTTACACTATGATCTTTATCCTTGTCATTACCTAATATGTTTCCTGTTATCATTGATTTAATGCATAGTTTAATGAGACCTCTGCTATGTCCGTGAGAGACGTCATTAATAAGAGATTAACCGCATTTTAAGATGCTGAACAATAACGGTGAGGAGTGTTGTTTAATGTACTCACTCAGCTTTGTATTCAAAGCTGATGGCGGTTGTGCCCTGGACATTCCAATGTCTAGAGCTTCGCAGGACTTGAGGACTAGAGACTGATGTTCCGTCGGACTTGGAGCTGAAGGCTTGAAGAAGAAGACGTACCGCTTTGTAATAGTTAGTTTATATATCTGTTGTACTTCTGTTATTATTGTTATAGGCCTGAGACTATAAGCCAGTTATTGTAATAGTTTTAGTAGACTTTTATAATTGGTACTTGGGCATCTGTTGCTTCCATACCTTTTATAGTTTCCGCTGTAGCCTCTGATTATGTTAATAAGATATGTTCTATGAATAGCATCCTCCCTATCGTTGTGTTTATTGGTTTGAGTAGATGACAATGCGGTTATTCACCCGTCATTCCCTATGGACCCATAAAGGAAATTTATTTTTCCCTATTTATGCTGCTCCGGGGCATGACAATAGATGCACATGTGCGAAAAGTGATAAGATCGTAGTGTCTGGAATGGTTAGAGGGAGGAGCAGACCTAGACTGACCTGGGAGTTTGTAGTGCAACAAGATGTGAATATATATAATTTAAGTGAGCATATAGCTCTTGATTGTGCAGAATGGAGAAAAATGATTCATATAGCCGACCCAAATTGATTGGGACACAAGGTTTGGCTTGGTTTATAATTCTTTGGGTAAATTATCTTTTACCCCCTGTGGTTTGCCTCTGTGACACTTTACCCCCCTATAGTTTAAAATGTAACACATTACCCCCCTGTGGTTTGTCTCTGTGGCACTTTATCTCCTGTAGTTTGGAATGTAACACATAACCCTCCTGTGGTTTTCCTGTGTGGTACTTTTCCCCCTGTAGCCAAAATAAATTGCGTTAATGACCAAAATGACATCTTATTCTTCATTACTCTAATATACATGTTATACATATAGATGATAGAAAAATTCAGAGCAGTGAGGTCAATTGAAAAAACTAGAGCAGTGATTCTACTAAAAAATTTAAACTATTAAATTTACAGTTATGAAAATAATATTTCAAAGTATACAATAATTTTTCTTTTTTATTTTGAAATTTGACTAGATTTTTGACTGCTTTTTCCAATAAAGTGATACATTTACTCGGGTGAGACTCTTATTTTCTCTTTGTAGAATTGTTTGGTTTTTTTTATTAACCTCATTGCTCTGGTTTTTTTCAATCATATGTGTGTGTAACAGGTATATTAGAGTGATAAAAAATAAGAGGTCATTTAAATAATTTATTTTGGCTATAGGGGGGTAAAGTGCCACAGAGGCAAACCACAGGGGGGTTATGAGTTACATTTCAAACTACATGGGGGTAAGGGGGGGGGGGTGTAAAATTTAATTTACCCTAATTCTTTATAGAACGATATACACACATAGACACACACAAAAAATATGGCAATTGAATTTTAATATTTAAATATATATATAGGGGGAATGCTAACTTACAGCACGACGCCCTTTTAGCGATGAAAAAAGCACTTTTTGCAATGAAATTTTTCGTTGCTAAAAGTCGAGAATGAAAGTATTTTTTTTTTGTCAGTAAAAGTTGGTGTATGTGCTGCTAACCTACAACCATCGTGTTGTATGTTAGCAGCCCCCATATATATATATATCGTGCACTTTTCTACATTGTACCATTTAAAAATTATGAACTGTCATCCAAAATCCCACAAATCATGTCGTCCATTCAGCTTCTCAAATTTGAAGAGAATGAGAAACTTCTCAAACAACGCTCCACATTCCGTTGACGACCTAACACAATCGCTTGAGACTCAGGCGATGATCGATTTTGTTTTGAGCATAAGAGCGTATACCAAGAATTCTCAACAATTTTACTCCCAATTTCAGTCGGGGTTTCGATTCGACGTTAGGGTTCCACTCAAAAGACGTCTCGACGTACAGATGACGATGACAACAATTAGTATAGGAGAATTTTCTAGGGGTTTCGTTAATGCCCATGATTTTGACTGAGAAGTTTGATTTCTTCAGTTTTTCTCCATTTTTATTTATTTTCTTTGTCGTTTTTTGGAGATGTCTAGGGTTTTTTTTACACCTTTTGAGTACACCACAAAATTTCTCAATGTTTTCAAGTTACATGGTATTTCGCAATTACTATAGGTTTGATGATAAATTTCTCAGCAGTTTCTGTGTATTGCGCATGATGTGAAAAATTTTCATCAACTTCTGAATGTTTGAAGTCTAAATTGAGGTTTGTATCGAAAATGAAGCGAAAAATTAATTTTGTTGAAAAACAAAGTAAAGTGAGAAATTTTGCACAAATAAGAATGAAAGAGGGGAATTTTCCTTGTAATATATAATTCAGTACAAGCTAGGACGCATGGATTCAGAAAGGCAGCCGCACCCACATTGAGTGTTGGACCGCCACACCCGTGTTTCCCAGAGTACACTTATGATTTTGACTAAGAAATTCGATTTTTCCAGTTTTTCTACCACTATTTGTTTTGTTCATCGTTGTTCATGTATAGGTTTTTTTTTTTTTTAAACACTTATAGAGTACAACAAAAAATTTCACTCTATTCAGATTTCATACTTACATGCTATTTCGCAATCACTATGGGGTTTCATGAGAAATTTCTCATCAAATTTTGTATGTTGAGAACAATGTAAGAAGTTTCTCATCAACTTCTGAATGTTTGTTGTGTAAAAAAATGAAGCGAAAAATTAAAATTTCTTAAAGACATAGCAAAGTGAAAAATTTCTCACAAATCAGAATAAAAGTGGGGAATTTTCCTTTTTAAGTACAACTTAAGAGAAATTTCTCACTTAATAAATACTTATAGGGTAATATTTCATAGGGATAATGTGGAAAAATTCTCATTTCCTCCCATGTCTTATAAATAGTGTGAGAAATAGTTTGAAACAAATTAAGCGAGAAATTTCTCACAATACCAAATATCAGCCGAACAAATGTATTTCTCACAATACCAAATATCAACCGAACAAATGTGAGAAAAAAATCCACATGAAACCTTAAAACAATACTGCCGAAGTAAAAAAGTGAGAAATTTCTCAATGTTTTGCTGAAAAATTTCCTAATATGTGATTGACAAAGTGATAAATTTCTCACTGTACCAAACTTCAATCGAAAAAAATCTAGAAAAAAAATATCATATGAAACCTTAAAACAACAACTGCCGAAGTAATCAAAACAATAACATTATCGATTCCCTATAATTATAACTACTTAATATAATAATACCAAAAAAGTTATTGAGTAACATAAGAAAAAAAGTCTTGAATTTAGGTATTATTATCTCCTTATCTATTACTAGCGGTGAGGCACACGCATTGCATGTGCGTCATATTTGTTGTGTATTTAGATACTCAACCAATCAAAAATTTTCTGCAGAGAATGATCTTGACATTTAAGAAAAGAAACAAAAAAAAGTAACATTACGTTAGTAGAATGTAAAAGTATCATAATCAAATTTGTATGGATTTTCACATTAGTCAACAGGATCATTAATAATTAGTGCGCATAAAACATACTGATATACTGATTATACCTTATGATTTCCACACAAAATATCACAAATTGTTTGAGAAGTCACGGGGAATCCTGCACCAGACAATTCTATTTTCTTAGTCCACTTGCACAAATAATAACAACATCATATACATTTACATACACATATGTTGTATACACACCCAATTATAGAGAGAGAAATGAAGGCTAAAATTGTATGAGGATGAAGCATACCCACTAAAGGAGTCCCAGAGGAAAAACCTGTGATGGCACCATGTGAATAATGTGCGAACCATTACACCTATAATTTGTAGATATATGTATGTAGAATAGTATATGTACGTGTATTTATGCAGAGAAAATGATTTTATACCAAATTGGTAAAAGACGTACATCTATAATTTAAATCGGATGTGGAGTTGGCCGGCAAGAACATGAAAGTCTTTTAGAACAAAGATTCTGAGGAAAAATTAATCAAATTGCCTCCGATTTCACCAAATTATGAAAGAAAATTGAACTTAAAGAATGAAAACACAGAGAGGTAAAGCCAATGATGGAGAGTTTTCTCAAAAAAATAAAATTAAAAGCCAGTGATGAAGAGAGGCTTGCATTCACGTTTGAGCAGTTTTCCTAAGCAGTTTTGGGCAGTTTTTTTGATTAAGTTTTGAACAGTTGTTTTCATTTTAGTTAATAATTACTTTGTTTTACCCCTAGTATTAAATTTAGCAAGTAAAATTTCATGGTTTAATTGTAATTATTGATGATATACCAAAACTTATTGGTACCCCCCGTCTTTTGCTTTCTTTAGTACTATAGATGTATCAAATTCAGTTACGATAATCAATATTTTGTATATATATATACAGTCAGGCTATAAAGAGGGTGGTGCCATTTCTTTATTAAAGATAGTACCTCCGCTTTGGCCGTCAGATCATGTTTAAAAATTGTAAAATGACAACACCGCCCTTAATGAAAACACGATCCGACGGCCAAAACAGAGGCCCTCTCTTTAATAAAGAGAGGGCGCCCTCTTGAGAGAATTTTCGTATATATATATATATGCATATCCATTTAATTGGGGGTATTTTAGTCCAAAATATATCTAATATTTTGGAGGAAAAATAGACTAATTTCTAATAAATGTAGGTAACTACGGATCAGTTTCGGCACTAAGTTTTTAGTCTAAACTGATCCCTATTAAAAAAGTATGGGGCGGGACTAAATCATATATTTCTATAGAATTTAATCACATATTTCATTTAACTCGGTTGCGTTAATTTTGACACATAGTTGCGTTAACTTATTTAGTTGACCTTTTAGGTGTCTTAAATATTACTCATAACATATACTATGCCAATAAACTAAAAAAAAAAAAGTCACTTTCTTTGCAAACGCAACACTCGATGGAGTGCAAAAATGGACCAACTTAATTAATCAGGAAATCTCATGATGTAAGGTGAGATGGAATGAAAACATTCCGTTGACATCAACATTCGGCAGACATTTACTAGTGAAGTGCTGAAATTCCATATATATATTTTTAAAAAGTCAACTCCTTGAAAGAGATGTTTAAAATACAATTGTGCATCATCCACAAATATTTTTATGTGAATAAGAGGCATGTCGGTAAGGTTTGAACATTAAAGAATTCAATTGCTTCTGGTGACAAGAAATCATAGTTGAAGGAATTTAAAGTATTAGAGAGACAAGAAGAGAAGACAACAGCAGATTAGTGTGGAATTAAGTTCTTTGATTCCTTTTTTGAACCAAAAAAAAAAGTTTATCATATAAAAAGCAAATATTAGAGAAGTTTTAACTTATAGAAAGGAAGCAAAATTTTATTTGGAACGAGAGTGACTTTTTCTTTATGACATGTATTAAACTTTATCATATTTAGGATGTAGAGAGACACAAGAAAAAAAAAAAAAAGAAAAAGAAAAAGAAAGAAAGAGATGTAGAAACAAAGTTTCAAACAGAATATCTTGAGGATTTGTTTGGTTCAAGGATATAGAGGGAAAAGAGGGGGAAAAAAAGGACTAGGAAAATGATGAGGCAAATAAGAAGCAAAATAAAATATTTAGAGAAATAAATTAAACGTTTTAAGTTTTGTGAGTCAATTTTCCTTCAATTTTCATTATGTCACAACTATATTTTGAGAATTTTTAAATTTTAATAGCATTTAAGCATAAAGGAAAATACGATATTTTTTTTGTTTTCTTTCGTGCAATGGTGGAGTTAGGAAGGGCCTAGGTAAGCTCTAGCCACCCCAACCAATTTATTTATTTATTTTTTTTGCGTGTGATATTTTGCAAATTTCAATGCAGCCGCACATTTCTTTCTCCAACTTTTAAATTTAGCCCCTTTCCAAAAAACAACTAAAAATTAAAAAATTCATGGTTACTCCCTTGCTTATTTGTTTTCTTTTCCTTTTTAAAACAAATCTAAAAGTCAAACAACTACCATATAAGAGATATTCGTTCACCAATCTTAAGCTACTATTGTAACTAGCCCTAAACCCGTGCAATGCACGAGGATTTTTTCCCAAAAGAATATACAACTATATACTACAAACAAAAGGCATATAAGATAATGGTAATATATAAAATGATTAGTGAGTGCATGAATGCTGCTAACAATGAAAATACTCTAAAATGAAAATGAATAAAATCAAATTGTTGCATACTACATTTTTCTCTCTGAGAGCTTAAATAGATTGCAGTGAGAGAAGAGAATGCATAGAGATTAGGCCTGTAAACGGGTCGGATCCGGACCGGATCTAGTGCATCCAGATCCAGATCCGCTACATTATATACGGATTCGGATTCGGATCTATTATAAGTCAGTCCATATCCGGATCCGTCAAAATATACCGAATCCGGATCCGTATCCGGATTCGATCCGAAATAATATATAATATGTATATCTATACTAGTTTTGTAATTACATGACTAATATATTAAATATAATACAGTATGTATATGCATTATATATATAAATAATTATATTATAGTATGTATATACATTATATATACACAATTATATTATATATATAAAATATGTAGATATATATAAATATATTTATATATATATATAAGTATTATTCGGATCTGGGTCTTAGGCGGACCGGATATTACAAAACCATATCTGGTCCATTTTTTAAGCATAAAATACGGATTCGGATTCGGATCCGGATCTGGATATGGATCTTAAAAAATGCTCAGATCCGTCTAACAGAGCCGGATCTGGACGTGATCCGGGTCTAGACCCGGTCCATTGATAGGCCTAATAGAGATGATATATGAATACAGTGTAATGGGGATGAAGAATAAGAATAGTCCATCTGTCATGATTAGGAGAGTAAATTTTGAATACAACAGGGATAGCATGTCATCATGTATCCCTTCTCACATATTTTGAAAATGTGCTGATGTGGAGGGATGATCTCCATAGAAATAGGAGGTCAGATGTATAAATGAAGGAATTTTATTAGTTAGTTGTACCACGTCACTAAATACAACCGTTGCATTGAATATTTAGCCGAAGAGTAAATGCAGACGGTATTGATTAGGTGAAATCATATAAGAATCCATCTTTGGACATGTGGCATGGATGTCTAAGAATTTGATAGGTTGATCAGAGTTAAGGGTCATGATCACTTTGCACAATGTATATCATATATGTATATTGTATTGTAGAATGCTTGGTATGCTTGGTTTGAAGCTTTGCTGCTAGCCTTGCCTTTTTTTATGCTGCATGGAATTTGAGGTGTTTATATTCTAATATTAAAATATAGATAAACAAAACTTTATCTCTAACTTTTAATTTAGTATTTTATATATAAAAAGAAAAGTCAATCCAGAGTGATCGTTCCTGACTAACTCAAATCTATCTTGAGTTTCAAAAAAAAAAAAAAAAAAAGCTATCTTGTAAGTTGTATCATTGACAAAGATAAGAAGTGGCAATTAAAATAGGACTGAGGCGACGTGTTCGGTACCGACTCTCCCACGTGTTAACTGACTCCCCTATGCGTTAGGCGACACCTTCGGATGTGCCTTCCATTTCAATTTACAACTAGTCGATAATCCGTGCTATGCACGGGCTGTAAGCTATACAAAGACGTTACAAAGTGAATGAAAAATCATAACCATGTCAAAATTCAATTGAACAAAATGAAAAGAAAATATGAAGAGCAAATTGAAGTACATCTTTTAATTTCAATATAGTTGGGCCATGTTTTTGTTCTCCCCAAACATTTTTCCAAATGCAACATGTCACACACCACTACATCCTTTCTCTTTAATTGGTTGAATTGCTTCTGTTTTCCCAATTAAACAATTCCAAATCTAACCTATAAAACAAATGAATGTACCACCAAAGTTTTCAAAGAAAAAATAGACTTCTCTATAAAATGAAGAGAACTGTTATGCTTCTCAAATCTAAATTTCAAATTCACATGCATCCCAAATGATGTGGTAGTGGGACCACTGATTCACTTCAATATCCTCAAATCAAAATCCAGTGACCCACAGACACATCATTTAGGATGTGAATTTGGGAAGCATATGATTAATATAAAATGAAACGGTAGATTATGTAATTGAGAATCCTTACCTTGCCAGAAAACTCTTTTATTCGTCCATTAGAGATAGAAATTGCTTCGTATACAATTTTCAACCTTCAGTGAGAGAAATAGAATAGGAAAGTACTTTGCTATGAGATTTGCTTGTCCCTGCATAATACAAAAAGTGGATTCATCAATCATAATCCTAGGTTCAAATTGCGTTATTCCATATATGTGAATATCTGATCAGTCATGTGGATAATAATATACCTATTTATGTGTATACCCAGTAAGCATACTTTCACATATTTTTCTTATATTTGGGTTTTTTATAATTAATATAGTCTATAAACTCTAAAAAATTTATTCAACTATGCAAAGAAATCTGACAAAAAAAAAAAAAAAAAGAAGAGAAAAATCACGCATAAGGAAAAAGAAGATAAGTGGATTGAAAAGCACATTGGCAATTGGTCCTTTTTTCTTTCCGGCAATGTTGATCCTGTAGTGGCTGCAATCTAATGTGTTGGATTATGCTCCAGTTGGTCACATTCTCCATGCCAGCCGTGATCAAAATTTTGGATGGGAGAAGAACTGTCTATCATCCAAAATCTTGTTGTTTAGTTGATTCATTAAGGAATTTTCCACTCTCATTATCATTAAAAGAGTAGTACGACGAGTACGTTAAAGAGAGTAGTGAGATGATCAATTTTTGTTCAATTTCCAATGGGAGAGACCTTTAGGTTTCTTTGAGGGTATACTTAGTGTTCTCACTTATTAAGCCTTCATTTATGATTTTTGGTTGCACACTTGTTACGGAGTATATTATAATGAATGTAAAGGAGAGCTGAAGAGACATGACTTAAATGACAGTAGAGTTTCATGTATAGGAGAGAAAAAGTGAAGGTTTATTTAACTTCTCTATGTTTCTCTTGTGCCACATGGCGTTAAAAAGGAAAAGAAAGAAAATTAGAGAAAGAAATTTGAGGGTGCGACATAGGAAATTTGGAAGAAGGAAAGGAGTGCCACTTGGCATAGCTTAGAGAAGGCTTTTGGCCTTGTCTTATATATATATATATATAATAGATATAATAGATATTTACTATAAAAGAGGCTTAGAGTGGTTTCAATTTTAATTTTGTCCAATTTTGGTATTTTTTGATTTATTTAAAATGACGGTTGTACCCTTACTTTTATCCTTTGTTCCATTTTCCTTTAATGATTAGTTTGAGTTTTTGTTCTTTTGTGAAAGTAAGTTGGTTATTTCACCCATTAAACAACCCTTATTATTATTAGGTCAACTTATAAAATAAATTATTCTAGAAATGATAATTCAATCAACTTTGCAACCAACAATTACAAACATTTATAATTTGATTCAACTTTTAAAATTATTTTATGTACAAGTGATTATTCAATCAACTTTTCAAGCAATAATGACAAATATTTACAATTTGGTTTAAAACATCCAAAAGTCAACAAATTGTAGGTTGTGCACTTGTGCCTTGTTTGGCACAATAGCTTTTTGGCTTTGTGGTTTGTATGGTTTTTCGTTCTTCCCAAACAAGTCACTAACTTGTTTGGTTTTGTTTTGTTTTATTTTGTTTTTATTTTTTTGGGTTTTCTCAAATAAACTACTAACACAAACAAAGCACAACACAACCCGAATTGGGCTATGCTTTGTTTTGTTTTGTTTTCTTTTTCTTTTTTTGGTTTTCCCAAACAAAGCATTAACATTTGTTTGTGTTTTTTGTACTGTTTCTTTGAATTACCAAACAATCTTTAGATAACTTTTATAATTTAGTGCTTGTTTGGCAAGGCTTGTTCGAGCCTTAAGGCAACTTTTTAAGGAATCTTTGAATTACCAAACAAGGCTTCAGTCACTTTTCTAAAACAAGTATTAGATTACTTTTGAAATTCAATGCTTGTTTGGCAAGGCTTGTTTGAGCCTTAAGACAACTTTTAAGGAATCCTATAATTACCAAACAAGCCTTAAGTTATTTTTATAAATTATCTTTTCGTATGTGTGTGTGTGTGTGTGTGTGTGTGTGTGTGTGGTATATATGTATACATATTATAATTTATTATTATTATTTATGTGTTTAAAGTGTGTATAATTGTAAATCGAATTACCAAATTACCCTTTTGTTAAATAAAATTATCAAATTATCCTTTTGCCTTTTGTAATTACCCTTTTGTGTATATATATACATATATTATTTTATTACATTATTAAAATTACCATTTTGCCGTTTGTAAAGTACCCTTTTGTCAAAGTTTAAAGTATGTATAGTTATAAATTGAATAACCAAATTACCCATTTGTTAAATTGAATTACCAAATTATCCTTTTTTTTTTTTTTGTAAATTACCCTTTTGTATATATGTGTATATGTATATATACATATTATAAATTTATTATTATTATTATTATTATTATTATTATTATTATTATTATTATTTATGTATTTAAAGTGTGTACAATTATAAATTGAATTATCAAATTGCCCTTTTTTTTGTTGTAAAGTACCCTTGTATGTATATATATACATATATTGTTTTATTATATTATATTTTATATATTGAATATATTATATACCAAAATTGAATAAAACTGTGTACAATTATAAATTGCATAGCCAAATTACTCTTATGCCTTATGCAAATTATCCTTTGTTTCCATGTCTTAAAGAAAAGAGCCTAAAGTTTAAAGTGTTTACAATTATAAATTTCCGTTTGTTAAATTGAATTACCAAAAACCCTTTTATTACATTATGATATATATATATTGAATAATCTAATTACCCTTATACCTTTTACAAATTATCATTTTATTAAATCAAATTACCAAATTACCCTTTTATCTTTCATAAACTACCCTTTGGTATATACGAGTGTGCGCGCGCGCGCGCGCGCGCGCGCGCGCGCGTGTGTGTGTGTGTGTGTGTGTGTGCATATATATATATATATATATATATATTATCTATAAGTTAAAGAAAAGAGCCTAAAAGTTTAAAGTTGTACAATTACAAATTGAATAATCAAATTACCCTTAAACCTTTTGCAAATAACTCTTTTGTTAAATCAAATTACCAAATTATCCTTTTGCCTTATTTATATTACCCTTTTTGTATATATGTTTGTATATATATATATATGTTTGTATATATGTTTGTATATATATTACCAAATAATCATATATGTTTGTATATATGTTTGTATATAATATATATATTATCTATACATTAAAGAAAAAGAGCCTTAAATTGTAGGTTAACATCAATTAATATAGTTGTTGTTAAACCATATTTTTCTAACACCATCTTAAGAATTAATAAAACTTATTTCTCTTTCTTTTCCACATTAAAAAAAAAAAATACATTGTATTTTTTCTACAAAATCCAACGCCCGTGCATTGCAGGGGCCGTCTTCCTAGTGTAATTAAAAAAAAAGGTAATTAAAGATGTGACGGATCCGATTGTCCTGTAATTTGATGGCTTCTCCCTTTAATAATATCTTTAATCTTGTTGCAATTTTTTTTTTTAAATCTTCCGTATAGTTAAAGTCTACTTACGATGGTGGTATTAGAGTATTGATATTTAGCTATTTAGCTTTTTAATTTTAGGGTAGTTTAGTCTTTACTTTATTTAGGGTAATATTGTATACCTAGTTATATTCTTATTTATCTACTTTTTTTTTTTTTTTTGTATTCATTCATTCTGATTTTATGTTATGAGAAACTCTGGCTTCTCTTTGTTGTTCTCTTTGACTATTTGATATATTCACATGGTATCAGAGCAGGTTTGAAAATTTCATTCACATGGTATCAGAGCAGGTTCAAATTTTTTTTTTTGAGATGATTCTGGTTTGTTTTTGGATTTCTCACTGATTCGGATTTGTTTTTGGATCTCGCACTTATTTGCATTCATTTTTAGATCTCTCGCTGCTTCAGGTTTGTCTTTTTGGCTCTATCTTTGATTCTGGTTCATTTGTGGATTGTGTTCTTTGATTGTTTCATTGATTATTTGATATATTCACATGGTATCAGAGCAGGTTTGAATTTCATTCACATGGTATCAGAGTAGGTTCAAAATTTTTAGGTTAGTTTAGTCTTTACTTTATTTAGGGTAATATTGTATACCTAGTTATATTCTTATTTATCTATTTTTTTTTTTTGTATTCATTCATTCTGATTTTATGTTATGAGAAACTCTGGCTTCTCTTTGTTGTTCTCTTTGATTATTTGATATATTCACATGGTATCAGAGCAGGTTTGAATTTCATTCACATGGTATCAGAGCAGGTTCAGATTTTTTTTTTTTTGAGATGATTCTGGTTCGTTTTTGGATTTCTCACTGATTCGGATTTGTTTTTGGATCTCGCACTTATTTGGGTTCATTTTTAGATCTCTCGCTACTTCAGGTTTGTCTTTTTGGCTCTAACTTTGATTCTGGTTCATTTGTGGATTGTGTTCTTTGATTGTTTCGTTTTCGTAATGACTGGTGAAAGAGGTGATTCGCTTCGAGCAATTAGTGTTAAACTCGATGGAAAGAATTTTTCATAATGAAATTATGCGATGAAAATTTTTTTGAAGCGGAAGAAGATGTTGGGTTACGTCAATGGGGATTTCAGTAAACCTAAGAATGAAAAGACTGACGAATATGCAGAATTGCTAGATGTTTGGGAGACAAACAATTCGAAAATCATTACTTGGATCAACAACTCCGTTTTGCCCTTGATAGGTATGCAATTGGTGAAGTTTGAATATGTAATGGAGGTGTGAGATCATTTGGCCAAATTATTTACACAGTTAAATTTTGCAAAGAGGTACCAATTAGAGTGTGATATTCGTGCCCTTGAACAAAAAAAATTGAGGATTCAGGAGTTCTACTCTACAATGACAAATCTTTGGGATCGGTTGGCTCTCTGGAGTCAACCGAATTGCGGTTGTTTGCACCATATATCGCTAGTAGGGAGGAACAACGTCTAGTTCAGTTTTTGATGGCCCTACGTGATAATTTTGAGGGCCTTCGTGGGTTCATTCTCTATCATAGCCCACTTTTGTCTGTTGATTCTGTTGTACATGAGTTAGTAGCTGAGGAAATACGTCTCAAGACCCAGTTCGGAAAGGAAATTCTCCCGACCCTACTCCATCGTTTTAGCAGCTCCTTATCGGCCACCGTCCGACAATCAGAATAAGCCTTACTCAAGAGTTGGTAGTGATGCATGTAGCTACTATAAGGAGGGGTCATTGGAAGGCTCAGTGTCCTAGGTTGGGTCGAGCAAACCATCCCAATAGCAGCAACCAACCCTCATATAGTCGACCACCACAACAGCAACAACCTCAGCCATCTCATTGGAAATTTGAAAACCAATCTCAGCAGTGTTCGTATAGGCCTCCACAACTTAAGACTACAGTAGTTGTACCACCATCAGACTCATTTGGATTCGGTTCCCCTTCCCCATCCATTCCGTCCATGACCTCCTTTGCTGAGCAATTTCAGAAGTTCCTTGCCACACATCCACATGTTATGGAAACCTCTTCACTAGGTATGTCTTCAGGTATGTCCTCAGGTATTTGGGTCTTAGATTCTGGAGCTTCTAATCATATGTCACCTGACTTGTCCTCTTTTGCTTCCTTATGTCCTGCTTCCTCTTTGTCTGTTATGACTGCTGATGGTACTCCCATGCCATTAACAGGTGTTGGGTCTGTTGTCATACCTCATGTATCTTTCTTTAGTGTTTACCACATTCCCAACCTTACTATAAATCTTGTTTTTGTTTCTATTGGTCAGCTTTGTGATGCAGGTTACTTAGTCTTTTTTTCTTCTACTTTTTGTCATGTGCATGATTCGCAGTCTCAGACACTAATTGGGATAGGCCATAGGAAAGGGGGATTATACATCTTGGACAAGCTCAATATACTAGTGGTTGCAACTTCTAGTGTTGACTTGTCATCCTTTCGTTTGAGTACATCTTCGTCTAGTTTTTATTTATGGAATTCTCGCCTTGGTCATGTTTCAGCCTCTCGTTTAAAATATTTAGATTCTACAAAAAATTTAGGAGATTCACAGACTCATGACATTACTGATTGTAGTAGTTGTAAACTGGCAAAATTTTTAGCTTTTCCTTTTAATAGAAGTATTTCTTATTCTCTTGCACTATTTGAATTAGTTCATTCTCATGTGTGGGGACCCTCTCCTATTACTACAAGATGGGGGTCTTGATGTTATATATCATTTATTGATGATTGCACTCGTTACTGTTGGGTTTATTTTATGAAACGTCGTTAAGACTTCTTTGATATTTACAATACCTTTCGTGCTTTTGTCAAAACTCAACATTCTACTGTCATAAAATATTTTAGATGTAATTTAGGTGGAGAGTATACCTATCATAAATTTCGTGTTGTTTGCTTTAGATGGAACTATTCACCAGTCCTCTTGTACTGACACTCCTGAGCAAAATGGTCTTGCTGATAGGAAACATCGACATATTGTTGAAACTACTCTCTTTCTTTTATTATCTGCATATGTCCCTAGTGATTTTTGGAGAGAGCCCGTCCTTACTGCTATCAATCTGATCAATAAAATTCCATCCTATCATTGCTCAGGTCTGTCACCTTTTGAAAAATTGTATGGGCATGCTCCTGATTATTATTCCTTAAAGGTGTTTGGTTGTACTTATTTTTTCCTTCGACCTCGTGTAGAGCATACCAAATTGTCACCAAATTATGCTATTTATGTTTTCCTAGGTTATGGTAAGGGTTAGAAGGGATATCATTGCTTTGACCCAGTTACTAAAAAACTACATGTCTCTCGCCATGTTGTGTTTCTTGAGCACATACCCTTCTTTTCTATTCTTGATAATCATCAATAGTTGACTAAATATGATATCATCTATCTTTACCATTCTTTGATGATATGGTCATAGCCCGGTCCCATAATAGTAGAACCGGAGCTCGTGGCACGCCACCGAGGCTAAACCAATTCATTAACGTTCCCAAACATTTAGTTTTAAGAACACGCAGCGGAAAAGAAACAAACATTTTTAAAACTAGCAATCCAGTTGACTGCACCTCGTGCCCAGTCGACTGAGACTAGTCCAGCAGAAAGTTTGATTTTGAACCATAATCCAGTCGACTGTTTTCTATGCCCAGTCGACTGGGGTGCCAAATTCCCAGTCGACTGTACTGTCCGGTCGACTGAACTCCAAGCAAGCAGAAAGGTAACTTCTGAAAAATATAAATCAGTCGATTGTGTCAGGGGACCAGTCGACTGTACCTAATGCAGTGTCTCGTTCACAAAAGGGGTCCAGTCGATTGTACACACAAACTAGTTGACTGTTTTTTAGCAGCAAGGCATTTTGCAGAATTCCCCAAGTTCAAAGTTTATTGAATTCAACCAGGGATCAAACACACACTCCAAACTCATTCCAAAGTGATCCTAACTATATTATAACATTACTAAAACATAATTACAAGAGATTACTATCTATTACAACATCATTAATCCGTTCTAAGCTACAGAGTTAAACGTAGTCACAAGTCATAAATCCTTATTACAACGTTGTAAATAAAAACTACGAGATAGGTATGATAAGTCGCCTTCTACCAGAACTCCCAAACCCACGTGCTCACTTCTGTGATTCCTCGCCAGCATTAACACCTAAAATGGTTATTTGAATAACCACACATATTCGATTTGTTAACGCTTAGTGAATAAAACAATAATGCACATAAATGATAAACATGCTCGCATTCACATCTCTACATTTCATACTAGTCTCCAGAGTCTTACGCGTATGTTCCATACTCCTAATCCGCGACTCCTTGCCAATAAGTCCACGCGAAAAGGAAAGACCCATGATTCTTTTCTTCAATCGTGTGACCTTAATGCCTATATCGGCTCCACAAGATGGCTAAGTAACCACGTGCTCCTTTGACCCAAATAACAACTCAACATGCTCAATTACATATCACCAAGCTTTCGGTAATCAAAACATTTCACCGTGCTATTGGGCCTACTTATCAATGTAATTGCCCAATATGAACTACACAATATATATCTATAAATTAACATGTGCTTTTCATACAAAACATGAATACATGTCAAGAAATCATTCCAAAACATAGTTGAATCATTCACCTCCGATTTATGCTCTTAATATTCGATCCAAAGAAAATCAGTGTACAAAGAACGTGTAAAAGTCCGTCTAGTATGATTCCTATCGATAAAAAAATCCAATTATCAACTTTTATGGAAGATTTTAGAAAATGAGTTTTCAAAAAACTTAGCCAAACACGGCATACATATATCAAAATGAAGCTCTTACCTCTAGGAGCTCGAAAATGAAATCTAGAAGAAAATAAATGGGCAGAAGTCCGTTGTTTGCCATCGTGAAGCACTAAGCAACCAAAATCTCCCTTTGGCCTCCTTAGAAACTTATGTTAGAAGTTTTCTAAAATATATCAAGCCATTTCTATCTATATATGGGCAACAATTTCGAAAATTGTGTTTACCTCCCCGCGCATTTTCAAAACTCCTAATCAGTCTCTAAAACTTCCTACACAGCTAATTCATAGCTTCATGAGTGAAAACTAAAATTTATAAAAGTTTTTACCTAAGTTCCGTTTGGGTACTAAAACATGATTTCACATGATTTTACGAAATTGCTAATTAGCTTACCAATTATGTAGCGTGTTAATTCATCTCTATGTAAAAATACATACTTTGGGTATAAACATTTGCCCCTGGCTCTTTAAAAATGAAAGAAGTACCATAATATTTGAATCGACCAATTTTGGAATAACTATCGAACCTTTTAACATTGGTCTCAGTGTCCTAACTGACTTAATCCGATAACCAGATGACCCCTTGTAATCTGAATGGAGTGATGTCATTGTTGCACTGAGTAACACCTTGTCTTGGGTGAAGTATTCCTTTATTATAGAGACTGATCTTGGTCTTGAAAATCAACCTGTCAATAAGACTGAATCCTCTTGCCTTCTCAACATTCATGCTTCATTCCTCCTCGGTCCCACATCTAACACCTCATCAGTCTAGCTAGTGAATTGCCAACCACATAATATTGGACCAAAGTTCTTGAACTTGTTATTCTTGGTCATGTTGCATTACTACCATGTAATCTCTCTCCACACTGAAACAAGCAACACAACCCCTGACCATTATTATTGGTGTAATGTTCAATAAACACAATGACCGAATTTTGCATACTAATTTCCCTTTGGATTGATGAAATACTGTACATTGGTCAAGTGGGCCAATGGAACAATTCCAATGACAGCCTATTGAATTTTGGATCCACCATATCGGACACTTTATGGATGTTGTATTTGGTCTAGACGACATGGTAAACAAATTGAACAACATGGGTCTCACAAATTCACAATTGATAGCCATTGACGACATCCTAGTGACACGTTTCTTATCAACACCCAAGTGTAGGTAATCGTACAAGTAATAAAGTTCTGGTAAGACCAGGTCTAACCCACAGGGAACGAAAAATTAAATTTATAAAGATAGGAATTAACTATTTTGTCCCTAAAAAGAAAATAAAAGATGATGGATTTTTGGGGCTTTTCCTAAACTACTAGTTTTTATTATTTTTGCAGTAAAATTTAATTAAAAGATGTTTTTTTCTAAGTAGTTACGGTAAAGATTTTAATAGTATAAAATAAATTAACTAAGATACTAGTAAGAAAAGGAAGAAAAAGAAATAAACACTAAATTTACATGAGATGAACTTTTTGGATTTTATTATAGCGAAAGATAGAAATAATACAAATATGTAATCTAAGTTATCTAAAAGCAGGGAATATTAATTAAGTTGGGAGAATTGATTTAAAGGAATTGGGAATATGCAAACCAACACTAGATCACACAGCTTTTATGCATTTGTAAAGGATTTGGCATTTCTAAACATAGTGATTCTTTATTTGAAAATAAACTTACACTAGTTGAGATTCTATCAAGTGTGTCAAGTTTGATATGAAACGACATCGTTGGTTTAAAGAAAAATAAAAAGGCAATTGGGCAGTAGCCAAGTTCGAACCGTGACCCACCGCGGACGTGGGTTATTCGGCGCCCAGTCCCTACCACTCTGCTACTACACAATTGCCTGTCCAATAATGGATAGAAAAAAAAAATATACACATATTTGAAATATGAATATTGTCAAATGAATTGTTTGAGTATACTAGGTGTTTTTTTTATGACAAAAGGCATAGTTTGACAATTCACACAATTACATTCTTTTTCAAATATGTAATCTTTTGACGACCAATATAGCCATAGTCTATAAACATGTTAAATGGTCATAAACTATAGATACATAGATATTTTTGGCCACAAATGGAAAAATAATCCATTTAGATAAATTTGCCCATTTAAGATTAGTGCACAAAAGCTGTGGTTTTTATGTTTTTATTGCATATCCTCAATTAAAGTTTTAGCCTACCATTTTGGAATTGAAACTGTCTTCTAAATAAAATTTAAAGATAGATTAAATAGATGTACACAGTAACTATCCAATTAAAATTAAGGTTATAATACCAAGGTAATAGTGAAATATAATATTAATATACTTTTTCTTCACTTAACATGAGTTGGGGTTGAATTTGTGGAATCTACAAAATAACAAAGTTTAGTACAACTAGGCTAATACAACATAAATAAATGGAAATACAAAACCAAAAATAAAATACTAAACCCACTTTGAATTCTTGTGGGGTCACAGTGGTTGAACTCCAAGAACACAAGTAAGGCCAAACCAAATTCTAATCTAATTTGGGAGTGAGATATGAATAGAGTGTACTTGGGGCTTTAGTAGGTGATTAAAACAACTATGTAGTAAAGAAATCTAGCATTTACTTGCAAATTTTGTCTTCTAGTGAATATAAATATTGCTCTAAAAACTGAAAATTTTGGGTTTCAAACTATTTTAGGGGACAACTACAAGTACTACTAGACTAAAAATATTAAATCTAAATTTTAATAGGAATATTTTACTACTACAAATTAGCAAATGAACTATGAGAAAACAAATATTTTTATTTGAGAAATACATACACAAAGTTTTGTTACATATTTTTGAACATGAAATCATCAATTACATAAAAGCAAATTTTTACAACTTCTAGAATTAGAAAAGGCAAAGAAAAACTTAAGTTTCCTACTTCTAGGGTCACTATGAAGTGCTCACATGATAACCTCCCTAAACTATTCTCTTTATGATGGTGCTTTGTATCATTTCTCTCTGTGTTTGTGTTGCCATTAATGGCTTTCTCTTATGTGTCTCCTCCTTTCCTTTTATAGACGAAATGAGATGAAAATTCATCATTCAGTTCGTCACTTTGAACAGGAGACAAAAGCAGTGCTTGCCAAGTTTCTTCACTTCATCCCAATTTTCTTCCTCTTCTGACAATCCTGCTTTGAATTAATCTGCGCGTACACACACACATACACACACATATATATATATATTGAGAGAGAGAGAGAGAGAGAGAGAGAGAGAGAGAGAGAGAGAGAGAGAGAAATTCGTATAAAAAAAAAACACCACCATCAACCATTCAATGCATGGTTGATTGTTGGCTGTTGTTCTTTTTATTTGATTATTTTTCTTCTTTGTTTTAATTTTTGCTTGCTTTTGTTTTGTTTTTATTTGATCATTTGAGAGTTACAAAACGTAGTAAGCATAAGTGAACATGGGAAATACTTCAGTGTAGTTGCTACTTCTTTCCTTTCTTTTATTTCACTTCATTTTCATGTAAATATATAAAATATGTAAAAGCACATAATTATACACATTTGAGTGACATCACCATTAAATTATATTAATTCAAATATGCATGTAAAATTAGGGATTTGGAGGATTAAATGAGCACTATATCTATTATATTGGCACATGAATATGCAATATTCATTGTTTGTCAGCCATTAAGTCACATGGGTTGTTGTCAACCATTGTTAACTCTACCATTGGACCAATTAGAAAAAGGAAAAAGAGCTGGCATGGAAAATTTTCGGATCAATTTGATATACTAGCTTGTAGCCCAGAACTGTCACTTGGATTTATCGGTCTCTTAATCCAATAACATCGGTCTTATACCCGATCAAAGCAATAAAAACTGAAATTAAAAAAATCAGAATGTATTCAATATTTATGATAATGATCCTGTTGTTGAAAAGCCATCAAATGAGAGCCAATTTTGATGGGCTCCACAAAGCCAGTGAGGATTAAAATTTTACAAAATTCAAATAATTAATTGACTTTGTGTAAATTTTTTTTTCAGAGATTATAATACCACCGAATAAATTGAACAACATTTCAAAGGTTGGTTTTCTCAAAGAAAGTTGTTCCAAGAACTTCACAACTTTATCGGCCAAAATGAAATTCATTGGCCGTTGTATATCTTGCATCTGAGTGGTTTTGATCCGATCCAGTCTCTTGCTTTAGAGAGACGACATCGGCCATTTTTGGCCCTTTTTGTTTCTTTACGACCTTTTGACTAGTCGTTTTCACAACCTCTTTCATTGTATGTTCAATTGACAAGCAGACTCGCCTCGAAAATGAAGTGATTCGCCTTGAAGACGAAAAAATTCACTTTGACCATGAAGAATTTCGCCTTGAAGACTTGCATATTCCTTAAGAAGGTCGGCAACATGCTTGAACGAATCAATGATAGAGGGATCTAATTGCATCATCACTTAGTCGTCCCATTCGGTGTGGCAAAATTGTTTAGCAAAAATATAGTATTTTACGGGCATGCCAGGACCTTGTAGGGTAGGCCCAAACATGTAGCCAAACTAATCCCTATGATTAATGTGTGTACGACCAGGCGATTGTTGGGAAGTAGGGATGCCCCTTTCCTTAAGGTTGCACTTGCCTCAATGAAGAGGACTTCAAATTCGACCAAGTGATTTCAGTGAAGAGTAATACTCGGGACACAACCATTCACACAAATTTTTCTACACAACCCAATAAATGTGTCGATCTCTCTCCTATGCCACTCATGTGTGACATCACATGAGAGAGATAAACACATTTAATGGGTCATATAGAAAAGTTGTGTGAATAATTGTGTCCCAAGTATTAGACTTCAGTGAATATGGAAAATGCACAACTTGGACAAGAGGTAAAAAAATTGAATTTACAACTGAACATAAAAAGTAGCAAATGTTGAAATTGCAAATGATGAACACTAGAAGAACTAAGGCACTTGAATTGAAATAAGTACATGAATAGGAAATTGAAACATAAAAACAAAAAAAAGGTAATCATTGAGAGTCTAAAATATTTGATGGAGAGAAGCCCACTTTTCCATTGATGAATCTGTGCAATATATAACTACAATAACAGAGGAAAAGTAGAGAAATAAGGCAAGCTAGAAATCAGCTTTGTATAGTTGACTGGGCTCTTGATTTCCTTTGATTGTGTGATGAGTTATTGAAGACAATAATGGCCTCTTGATTTTCTTGATTAGTTCCAGATATTTTTCCACGACATGCTTCATTCTTCATTTGAATTTTTTTCCTTATCATGCCCCCTCAAGTTGGCGGGGAATGACAATGGACAACCAACTTGCTTCGAAGGAGTCTGAAGGCAGCTTTAGGTAGAGGTTTTGTGAAGATATCAGCTAGTTGCGAGGAAGAGGAGATATATGGAGTGATGAGAGTTCCTATTGCCACTTTCTCATGAACAAAATGGTAGTCAAGTTCGATGTGTTTCGAATGAGCATGATGAAGGAAAATTAGGTTTAAAAATTATTTTAAACGCGCAGCGAAAATATTAAGTTTAAAAAACTTTACTGGTAGCCCTGATCGACTACTCGTTAACTTTATAGATGCGTATAAGAAGGGGGACAAGAGTTATACCTCACGGTCTTGAACCCAATTATGAAATCTCTGACTTCCAATAGCCTCCACTAGATGGTCTTCACTGTTATGACTCCTATGGATGCTCCCGGAGAGGCTAGGGTTGGTGGGAACCCTAATAGAGAGGATAGAATAGGTTTGGGAACCCCCTAAAATAGTTTCTGTAACTTCTGGTATAATAAATTGACGAACACCTTTTTCTGGACGCAGCTGCCCTATTTATAGATTCCCAGAACCAACCTTACGTTCAAGTGATCGAAGTGGCTTCGATCGATCGAACCTTCGATCGATTGAACCACCTTTGATAGATTGAACCTGTCTAGACTTCAATCGATCGAGACTCCTTCGATTGATCAAACCTGTCGTGACAAGATCCTTATGTGCCTTTCCAAGCATTCTAGCAGAGCTAAGAGTGGGACCTCCTAAGCTCTTTATTGTTGGCTCAGACCAGTTCTTAATTCCCATGACCAAACTCTTTGATCAACAAATTAACCAACTGGTCAGTTAACGTTTACTCCAGTATAAAACGATAATTGAACTCCAACGCAAAAGAACATATCCGAAGTGATAACTAGACTTGTATGGTGTACTGATATCCCTCTACCATCAGCATTCATAATCATATTCAGGTAGTCGGATAACTGTTACTGTCAACCTGAATCTTGATTACTTCTTGTATTCCTTGAGTCCCATTCACCACTCATGATTACCAAACATGTTGATAACTACTTATTAACAAGACTGCAGTTTTCAGTAATCAACTTGGTGACATTCTCAAGGGAATGCTTACTCTTTAAAAGAGGGTATATTTTGTTTTGACAATATATGTTCACAATCCTATGAGCATGACATACCCAAGATACCTAGGTGTTGATCTTTTATAGACCTCACTGATTGGTAAGTCACAGAAGCCATATTCACAGTCTATGTTCATAATCGTCTCAAGATTGAGAACACGTACCTTATACAAGTTGTGAGTTCCTATTGACTGTTGACAGTCTTAAGTGTCAATAGGAAAGCTCAGGTCCGTCAATGCACTACAAGCACTAGCTAAGAGTTATATTCTAGTGATTGAGATTCATCACTCCATCCAATGGTTGTTAATCATGCTACAGTGTAAACCTGATGAGATATCCAGTCTCGTCATCCACTGTGACAAATTCTAAGTATCAAAGAATAGTAATTCGTATCTCACTTGTACGTATCTCACTTGTACATATCTCATACATAAAGTAACGGTTTGAGGGCACTCACAAATTGCTTTCTATGATACATACAGATTAATAATCATCTCATGAAAGAAACATACACAATGAAATGTAAAGCTGATATCCATATACTAAAATGTCAATGTCTCATACATAAAGTAACGGTTTGAGGGCACTAACCCAACACATGAAACATCATATTTACTAACATATGGAGATCACTAAGGTTATCACAAAATATTTGAGGTTTAGAGAGTGGGATACCAATATCTCAGAGCAAGAATGTGAGCCAAGTAATTGCAATGGTGGCGGATGCCATAGAGTAGTACTCAGCTTTAGAACTGGAGTGAGATACTGTAGGCTGCTTCTTAGAACTCCACGAAACACAATTTGCACCAAGAAAGATACAAAAACTGGAAGTACTTCATCGAGTAGTAGGGGAACCAACCCAATCTGCATCACAAAAGTCATAAAGAGATAACGATCCATTGGAGAAAAAACGAATACCAAAGTCTTGTGTCCCTTTGAGATATCGAAGGATATGCTTTACTGCTTTCAAGTGGATTATGGTAGGATTGTTGAAGTGCTGGCAAACCCGATTAACAATATAAATGATATCAGTTCGAGTGAACGTGAGATATTGGAGTGCTCCAACAATGCTACAATAGGAAGAGGCATCAACAAGATCATGATCTGATGATAAGACTTTCTCTTTGAGGCTCATAGGTGTAGCATTAAAGGTGCTTTCAAGCATCCGAGTACGAGTGAGAAGGTCTTGAGTGTATTTTTGCGTGAGAGAGATCTCCACCTTGAAAAGGATTAATGGCTATACCGAGAAAGTAGTGAAGAGGTCCCAAATCTTTGACAGCAAACTCGAGCCCAAGTTGTTGAACGAGATCATTGGAAAATTTCTGTTACAATTTTTTCAATTCTGTTAGTAATTTATAGCTTTTGGGTTTTTAAAATTTTCTAATGGTAAAAAATATTTACTAACGGTAAATTGCAGTTACAAATTTTGACTAGAATCAAAATTCAAAAAGAAAAGGAAAAAGCAAAGAGAAAAAAAAGGAAAACAAAAGGAGAAGGAGCCCTATTTCTATAGACAGAATATTAGGAGAGAGAGAGAGAGAGAGAGAGAGAGAGAGAGAAGAGAAGCGACGATCCGAGTGAAGAGCCTGCCACCGCCACTTGCCGCCTGTTGCTGCCAGTTGTCGCCACTTGCCGTCGGTTGCTGCAGCCGGTTAGAATATGCACACACTCTCTTATTCTCTCTCTCTTTCTCACTCTCAAAATATTTGTGTATAATGGTTAGGGTTTTCATCTTCTCTCTCCTCCATGGTAGGATTTTGGACTGAGAAGGGTTTGCTTGAACTCCAAATAAATCCATACCTAGAAAAGAGGGGAAAACCCTAACCTTGTATCCTATTTTTTTCTACATAGAGGATCAATTTCTGTTTAGGGTATTATGCTTTCACTATTATGTTGATTGATTGTAGCATGGATGCATATATTTTTGGATGCCTGCGTCTAATTAGGGTATTATGCTCTCACTATATTCTATGTTTGATATATGATTTAGGTAACTTGATTTTGAATGTGATTGCTAGCTAGTGGGCTTGGCGATGTTCTTGGAGGACTGCCTGCAGCATTGGTGGTAAGCACTAGAATCTTTCTTATAATCTTCTCCTTTCTTGATTTGCAAAAGTACGTTGATAATGTTTTTTGCTTCTTGCTGCATTTTGAATAAGATGAGCTATTGAGAAATAATTAATTTATCTATCCTGGTCATTGTCTAGGCATTTCTTTAGTGTTGAATTGGTAAATTTCTTTTGGTGGAATAGATTATATAAATGGCATTTCTTTGTTGTACTTGTTGACACCTGAATGGTTTTTGTAATTATTCTTTGCAATAAGAAATCTATGTTCATTGCCTATCCTTAAAAATGCCTATATACCATCCCTCTACGAATAATGCATAGCATAGCTTGAAATCCTCACTGTAAAAAACTACAAAGATGTTAAAAATCACAAACTAGAAAAAAAAAATATCTCGGCCCCTCTTCAGCAAATCTTGGTCACTCGTAGGCGATTGATCTTATGCTATACATTGGGTTGCAACCGAAAAAGATGAATCTATTAGCTCTGTTAAATGCTCTACGCTTTGCTGTTCAAGTCTAGTGCTGTAATTTTCTTTAACATTCTACAGTTTAATTTTCTTTTCCCATATCATATTCAGGTCAGATATATGTATTACCGGTATCAAGTGATTAACAATCTAGTTTGTACATGCATTCGATCTTATAATTACTTAGACTTGAATGTAAAGTTGATCTTCAGCTGCAGTTTTTATGACTGCTCTCCAATTTATACAACCTCAATACTTGCCGCCTTCAAAATTGCTTGATGCTGATGTCACAGACAGTGTCATTGGTGAAGGATGTGTACTCCTTCGGCTTAATTTGCTACATCAAAGGGATGGAGCTGCAATTAGACACTACATGCATTCGATCTTACCAGTACCAGAGATTTAGGCAAGAAGAAAATCACATGATTATAAGCTTCACTTTTTGCACGATTTTTTTCCTCACGTTGTGCGTCTTATTTCCTATGACTCTTTAAATTTCGGATACGGTTTATTTTTTAGTTTAGTTTTTGATGGATTTACTTTTTCAATTTAAGACTTGGTTTGTCAGTTTTGGTTTGGTTGTAGCTAGAAACAGTTTGTATTTAAGAATAACTATACTTCTTATGGATTATATTTCTTGTATTTAATATAGATTAAGCTTGTATTTATTATGGTTTGGATTTGAGCTTGTTATATGTTTTTAGTAAATGCTGTGGCTGTGATGTAAATTAGGTGCCAATAAAATTGGGGAGCAGATTTTATGATTTATATTTTTGATATTTAAAATAATTACTAACGGATAATTTCCATTAGTATTCATACACGTGTTAGAAAACAAACCTTTAGTAATAGAAATTACTAACGGTTTATATCCGTTAGCAATTGTCTCGAAAGTGTTGGAAACTGCCATATTATAAGCCGTTAGTAATTAAATTACTAACAGATAATGTCCGTTACAGATATCTGTTAGTATTTTGTATACAAAAGTGTTAGAAAATAAACCGTTAGAATAAATATTACTAATGGACCATTTCCGTTAGGAATATTAAATTACTAACGGAAAATAGCCATTAGGAAACATATTACTAACGGTAAATTACCGTTAGTTTAAAATTTTCCTAATGGACATTTACCGTTAGTAATTTCATTAGAAGTATTAGTCACACTTTATTCCTAACGGTAATAGTCTATTAGTAATAATTTTACTAACGGTAAATTTCTGTTAGAAATGTGCCCTTTTGGTGTAGTGTTTATTTATTTCCTTTCTCTCCTTTTTCTCTTTTTTCGCGGCTCTATCTCTCTCTGTGTTCTTCTTTGTTTTCTTTTTTTTCTTCTTCCTTTTTATGTCTTTAGATTCACCAATATATAACTACACATACATATAATCAATATATATATAGATCAAACAACTGCCACCACCCCTTCACGTTTTTGGAAGCTTGCTTCCTTATCTCTCTCTCTCTCTCTCTCTCTCTCTCTCTCTCTCTCTTTGAAATAGCATTGCATGCAAGCCGTGTGTCACCGTCCCACCTCGCCATGTGTCACTTACTTGTTAGGTGGCACATGTGGGTTCCACCACCGCCTACTATACTAATTGTCTAATTTTAAATAGGTGTTGTTTATATCATGTTTGTGTCACAAATAATTCCATGAGATTTCTAATTAGCCTACCAATTAAGTAGCATGTTCAATTCGTACTCACAAGGGTACTCAAATTGACCACAAAAATGGTCACATCTAATAATAAATAATTAAAAGAATTAAATTATAATTCACATATGCCTTAATAAACATTTAAGCACATAAGGGTATTTCCACACACTTATCTCATTTGAAATGGAACATCAATTACAAGTTCACTCATTGGAACCGACATTACTTACCAATTTTGTGTTCCCACCCGGACACCCAAAGTCAACCCGTGAGTCAAAACTCACCTCCAATTAAGTGTTAATTAACACCAATAATCTCAATTAAATAATTAAATGTGTAATTAGCTTAACACAGGGACATGTATTTTGTCACACTTGGGTCCCGCAAGTGATGTGAATATAATAAATAATTGCGTACAAATACGGGTTATCACTGAATACTTTCTTATATTCTTTTCTTTTTCAAACTACTCACTTCAACATTCACATCCACCCACTTTATCACCTTCCTCTCAAAGATTTGTTATATTCCAACTTTTGTGTCTTATTTTCTTGGTTGTTTTGTGGTTGTAGATTCTTTGATTTAGAAAATGAGAGAGAGATTGAGGTTGTTGCTTGTCTTGCATTTCAAAAATGAGAGAGATAGAGAGCCTTTGTACCTGCCAATTTAATGGTGTACTCAATGATTTACCTACTGGTTATTGGGAAGTTTAAATGTACTTGGTTCTAGATTTTTCTCATAGAGTTACAATATCTTTGTGATGGTTATACCTTCAAATTACAATCCTTTATGATGTAGTAGTTTTTTTTCTCATGGAGTAACAATATATTATGATAATAGTTACAATCTTTGTGATCGATGGTTCTAGCTACCTTCAAGTTACAATCCTTCGTCATGCACATACAAAACATCTCACGAAGTTACTATCTTTTGTCATGCAATTACAAAACTTCTCGTGAGGTTACAATCAGGAGTGTACAAAAAAAAAAATGGAACCGAAACCGACCGACTGAACCGAGCAAACTGAGCCTATTCGTTCAGTTTTAAAAAAGATATGCATAGAAGGAAATCGAACCAATCGACCGAAAATGACAAGAAAATCGACCGAACCAAGCCTATTAGTCGATTTTTAAACATGAAAAAACCGACTGAACCGACCGATGAACTCCCCAAGTTACAATCATACATGATTTACCGATTGTGTAACCAGAAAAGTTAATGTTAATTAATGCTAAGTCGACACGTGTCGCGCTCTTAGTTCCTCTAACCTTTCTCTCTCATGTCAGCACTTTGAGTGTACCTAAATCTTTGAGTAAATTACCTTTTACCCCCTTGTGGTTTGCCTCTGTGGCACTTTACCTCCTGTAGTTTGGAATGTAACACATAACCCCTCTATGGCATTTTACCCCCTGTAGTTTTTAACGCAACACATAACCCCTCTATGGTTTGCCTTTCTGGCACTTTACCCCCTACAGCCCAAATAAATTGCTTAAATGACCAAAATGACCAATTCTTCATCATCACCTAATATACACTACAACAAATTTGGGTTTTTGCAAGGAAGCTTGGCAAGGAAAGGTAAACTTTCTTGCTAAAGTATAGTATTTGCAAAGAAATTTGATTTTGTTGCCAAAAGGTTGAAAGACATACACGTTAGGCAAGGAAAATGATAATTCCTTGCAAAAAGTGGAGTATTTGGCAAGGAAATATAATTTTCTTGCCTAAAGAGAATAATTTGGCAATGAAAAATCAAATTCCTTGCTGAAAGTATGTTTTGGAAAGGAAATTGTTATTCCTTGCCTAAAGTTAAGTAAATATTTGTGAAAATACTTTTTGGCAAGGAAATATTTTCCTTGCTAATACCTATTTTAGCAAAGAAACTTTTTTCCTTTGCTAAAAGTATATATTTAGCAATGAATTATTTCATCCTTGCCAAAAATTTGGGAAAATACTTTTTGCCTTGCTAAAACAACTAACCTGTATATGGCCTAGTCCCCAAATTTTCCCATATTATTGGACCACAATCCTCTTGACTTAAAAAAAATTGTAAAGTGTAAAGAGACTGAAGAGGGATAAACTGAGAGAGACTGAAGAGGGATAGACTAAGAGAGACGACTAAAAGAGGGCAACTCACTGCCTCCTCACGCCATATCCTGATTCATGCCACCGCCTCCTTCTCCACCCCACCGCCTTCCCCACGTACCTTCTCCACACCACTGCCTCCACGCCACCACCTCCTCTCTCTAGTTTATTATATACTATAATACCCTGTATTTTCAATAATTATTTACACACAGAGTTTCTATATACTTCCCTTGATCGTATGTGAAATTTGATGTTCCATCGATCGAAGTTCTGTCGAGCGATCGAACATTTCAAAGTTCAAGCAATCAAACCCTATTCAATCGATCGAAACCCTACCGACATGAATTTATGACGTGGTCCGCACTTCAATCGATCAAACCATTTTCAATCGATCAAACCTGACACGATATGCTTTCGAGCGATAGAACTTAATTCGATCGATCGAACATGTAATCATTAGGATTTCTAGGTTTCACGCAAAAACAACCATTTGCCCACCCCTCTCCTCTTATGTACTTTGTGTTCGTGTGTGCTAGTGTGTTTAGAGAACCAGGGAGTTAGAGAGAGTTGTGTGTGCTTGTGTTTTGATATATATATATATACTCACATCTAGATATATATATGCACTTATATATATGCACTCAATCAGAGAGAGAGAGAGAGACAGAATACAGACGAAAGAGAAGAAGAGGAAGAGAATCAGAGAGACAGAGATGGAGATAGAAAAGAGGAAGGCATTGAAGCTTAAAGCTTGAAGATCCCTAAGTGGGTTTTTACACACTTGGTTTATTTATTATAATGTTTATAAGCTTTTTGTGATGTTTAGATGTAGTAAATACGTCCGTAAGACGTTAATATTGTTGTTTGCAAATTCTGCTGGAGAAGATGACTCTCGAGCGATTGAACGAAGTTCAATCGATCGAAGAAACTTCTATCCCTCGAACATTTCTTTTCTCAATCGATCAAAACGGTCTCAATCGATCGAACTTTGCAAAACATAGTTTAGTTCTTTTGGTTATTATATAAGAGGTTCGGATGTTCGATTCTCGATTCGGTACGAATTTGGGTTGATCGGGGGATAAGGTGACAACAAAGATCAGTGTGATTAAGAATAATGGATTAACATGATGACGTTAGATACTATACGGTTCATGTACGAGTTCGGTATCTGATCATTTTAATTAAAGTAGTCTTGCCACTAAGGGGGCTGGCTGTCATATAACTGTTAGTAGTATAATGTTAAGTAGGTTTGATAAGTTCTGGAAAGAGAACGGGGATGCATACTGGTTGATCATAAGTACGCGGTAGACAGACGAAGGTGTCTATGATATGCGGTGAACCTTGATCAACTGGTGAACGCGATAGACAAACGTATGTGTCTATGACTTATGGTGATATAATATCTATGACATGCGGTGAACCTTGATCATAAGTACATGATAGACAGACGAAGGTGTCTACAACTTGCGGGGAACTTTGATCATAAGTACGCCATAGATCTGATGTAGGTCGTGGCAATAGAATTGATGTGGCGATGCTTGAAGCGTTAAATCCTTGACATGCGGTGGACTGTGCATATATTCTTAAAAGCGGGGGATGGATTGACATATTATCTACGACTTGTGCAGTAGATGACCTCTACGACTTGCGGTGTTATGCGGTAGAAGGTATATATGACTTGCGGTGATGCGGTGGACAGAGCATTGGTGTATCCAGGAGTTTTACAATCAAGTCTGTTCCAAGAGTAAGTAGTGTGCTGAGTTTGTAATTAACAAGATGATAAGGGTTGAGCAAACGATGTTGAAATACAGAGAAATATACTATTGTAACACTATATCTTAGAAACTTCAATAACTTGTTATTACATTATGTCATTGATACTCTGTGAGTTTTTATTCACTCAGCTCTTAGTAAACTGACGACCGTTATTGCCTTGACATTCCCCGTCTAGATTACCTTGCCCCTTTTAATGCAGCTAATGGAGCATATGACGATGGCCACTACCTGAAAGGGGATTATGCTGAGGGTGGCCCCACTGATGCAGGTTATGTTAGAGAAGGTTGTTACGCTGATGACTACCCATACGCCAGCTAAAGATCTGAAGATAGCTACATTTAGTTTTATTTCTGTTGAACTTATAGTTAACGAGTACTTGGGCATATGTTGTCTTAAGACCTGTTGTGATCTTGAGGACCACTTTGATGTTTATAATAAGATATAATTGTTGTATTATTTTCAGCTTGCTTATGTTGTTGTTCTTATTCTTTAGTTGACTAGTACTATGTGGTGTGGACAATTTAGTGACATTCACCCATCATTCCCTATGTACCCAAAAAAGAAATTTATTTTTCTCTATTTTTGCTGGCATAGATTGACTATTCTTTAAACATTTCCCCCCTAAATTCCTAAAAACCCTAGGATCCAAACCTCTTCTACTGTTATTGAAAAATTTTCCCCCCAAAATCAAACCCTAGAATCTTAAAACCATTGCTCTCTCTCTTTTTCCCTCTCTCTACTCTATAACAGATATGAGGGAACAAATTGTTTCCTTTATCATCTTAGTTTTTATTTTCCACTGATTTTTTTTATATTCTGTTTGTAAATCCGAAGTGAAACAAACAAAGCCAAAGTGTTTCTATTATTTCATCTCTAAGTAGGCATGTTTTATAAGTACATCAGAATTTTATTCTAACGTGAAAATGATTACAGGGTTTGAGTTTCTAAATTAAGTTTGTCCATGATATAATATCCATGGATATTATTTTCTTGTCAGAATCTTGAAGATGCCATGATGGTGGTTAGTTGTAGATTTCTTTATCGCATATTTGCATATGCTTTGATTCTGTTGGTATTACATTTGGAGAGTTTTAATGGAAGTGCTTATAAATTTTTTTTGTAACAACAACAAAACAACAAATTTATTGATCATAAGAGGATAGATACATCACCACAGTGGGCAAGGAACCAAACCCCACCCAAACAAACCCCCTACAGGAGTCCCACCCTAATGAAAATTCATTTAGGATTAAAAGCAAGCACATGAAGTGCATTAGACACAAGCAGTACCTCAACTCCTCAAACAATCAGTGCTTATAAATTAGTAACCTTTGTGAGGGTCAATGTCTAGTGTTGCCATGTTTGAATGGTGAAAGCGATCGTCTAAGTAAAATTGTGCATTTTAGCATGCCTTATGGTTGCGCATATGAGGGTTGGATGGTTGAATTAGTAGTTTGCCAGCCCACTCAAAAATACAATCACTCTTCCATTCTAGCTTTCTTTGAGATGCTATGCATCTAAGAATATGCTTGATATTATCATGTATTGTATAACCACATGGAATTGCAGGATCTCTCGGCATGCTGTAGATACCCCAATTTTGACTGACCATCGAATTCATGGGATGGTGTAGACACCCCATTTTGTCGGCTATCAGATTTAGGAGACCCATAGCTTGGTGGTTCACAATGATCGTAAAAGACTCAAAAGGACTCCTGGAAGTCAGCTATATCTCTCAGAATGCTCAGAATGACCAAAATGACCCCTAAAAGCCCAAAAACTCCCAAATTTGGTCCCAAAGTTCTGAAAACATGCTACGTCATAAGGAAAGCGATAACATGAGTTTCTAAGAGAAATCAGATGAAATCGTCAGCTCCCAGAGACCCTCGAAAGTCCCGGAAGTTCCCGGAAAGTCCCCGTTGACCGGTTTGACTAGGTTTGACCAAGGTTTGACCAAGTTTGACCAAGTTTGACCAAAATCGTCCGAATTCACCAGAATCATTTTAAATCATGAGAAAAGTGTTAAAACAAGTTCCAAAAGAAAATCGAGCAAAAACATCAGCTCCCGGGAACTTCCGGAGGTTTCTAGAACTTCCCGGGAATCTCAGGTTTGACCAGTTTGACCAGAATTTGAATTTGGAACCGGGGCACCAAAACAATTTTTAAACATTTTTCATGGATACTAGAGGTCAATAGCTTTGCAACGGTATATCGCACATAATTTTTGGATTTAAAACGAATTTATTATAAATTTCCAAAGGCGAAAAATGCGATCAAATTGGCTTTTATCGCAAATACCGCAAAACTTTTCAAAGTGACTTATCCCCAAACTATTTTTTATGACTCCAATACCTTTCCAACGGTATATCACAACCTCAGTTTGGAGTTCATATGCATTTTCTGTGAATTTCGGACGAAATAGGGCCTTTTCGCGAATACCGGAACCTCAGGGGGCCTAAACAGCATTATCTGGACGAAGGGAGGAGCAGTGCCGCCGCGGCACTGGCCCACTGCCGCCGCGGCACTCCCCTCCAGAACAGTGAGTTTTTGTAATTTCTTTTGGGGTCCCATTTTGATTAATTAAAAACCAAAACGACGTAGTTTTGATTCCCAGCTTATTTTGGACCAATGGGAGACCATTTTAAACTTTTTAAAACTCCATTTACCACCCCTCCTTTGCCTATAAAAGAAGCCATTTACTTCCATTTAGAGGAGAGACATGGAAGCTTAGAGAGAGCTTAGGAAGAAACTCTAGGGAAATATAGAGAGAGAAAGAGAAGAAGTAGTCTTCTTCTTCCATTTTTTCCAATCAAAGTGAGTTCTAATCTTGTTTTCCTCCACCATTTTTCTATATACTTCATCATCAATATACCCAATCACCATTCTTGAGCATTCTTGAGTTAGGAAGCTACTTCCATGTCCAAATGTCAAAATCTATGAGTGAAACACCAAGCTACAAGTCCAAAATCATATTGATTATCATCTATTGATTGTTATTTACTTTCTTGTTCATATTATGTTCATCTCTTCTTAATCTCATTTCTTTTTATTTCCTTTATTTACTTACTAGTTCATCATCATCTAAATGATGACATGAAGTTTGAGGTGAGTGAATCCTTATGGATAGTAGCTCTTGACCTCAAAAACATGTTTGATAGATGATGATCATAACTTCAATACCTTCAAGGTATTCTTGAAGTTATGTTCAAAATAAAAATGAATCTCTCTAATAATATTGGGAGTTATTCAATGATTCAAGGTTGGATGAGGTTCTAAGTGGTCACATGGTCATCTCAAGAGTTTAAGTTCATGCTTTGAACATCTATTTCAAAACCCCCAATCAAGAACTCAAACTCTATTTCAAAACCCAAATCCATTTTCTTCAAGAATGATCCAAAACAGTGAGCTGTTCAGATTCAAAGATTTGTTTTGAATTAAATACTTGAGTTATGATGATGAAACTACTTGGAAAATCTTCCTAAGACATCATAGTTTGTCTCTGATTTTTCCCATCAATTATAGAGATATGAAAGTATTTGTTTTGGATGTGAGAAGTTAATATTCATAATCTGCCTCTGTTCTCACAGAATGTTCACCCAACTTCTTGCACTTATTTTGGATATTTTCGTCACTGTACATATATCTTTTCTATTTTTTTTCTAAAACTTGGGTGTCTTAGAAAACTTTTGGTATATAATGGGTCATCATAAACCTTTTCTTTGATTTATGAAAAATCATACAAAATCAGTCAACAGTGCAGCTTTTGTTTCTGAGTCATGTGTACATTCTGATTTATTTATTTTAATCTGTGATAGCTATTTATGTTTGGATTTTTGGGTTATTTTCTAGACACAATAAGGATGATCTCTGATTTTTATCACATTTTCCTAGGCACGTTTGACCTCCCATTATAATGTTACAAAGTAATGCATACAGTCTGTCCACTATTCACAGCATTTCACTTTTTGGCTTTCACACTTTGATGCAACACTCTCTTGTATCTAGATGAACCCATATCCCATGCACATGTTCTTTACCACTTTTAGCACGCTATATCACATCATGTATCATCTATCATCTCATGTATCATACTCCCATAGATTCTTGAGTTTGATTTTCAAATAAAACCATGGTTTGCAAATACTTGGGAAGTTCTTGAAATAAGTTAGGAATTGATATTCCAAGTGGTTAGAATATTCATCCAAGATCTGGAAGTATACTTTCAAAACCCTCATTTCAAAACCCCCCTCTTAAACCCCTCATTTTGATTTCAAGACATAAACCTTGTTTTTCTCAAAACCCTCAAAACAGTGAGTCATTTAACTTCAAGGAATTATTTTGAGTTCAATACTCAATGTATGAATGCAAGACCACTTGGAAAGTCTTTTTAACTCACTATAGAACACACATGATTTTTGGCTTGACTTGGAAGTACTTGAAAATGGTCCATTTGGACCCAAACATTCCTTCCAGACATTCTGTCTTTGCTGTCACAGCAGCTAGGTCCACTTCCAACTTGTTTTACAGAACACTTTTCCAAAAGGGGTGGTCCTAACTTATTTTTCCCTTAAACTTCAATGTCTTAGGGAACTTTCTGTATAAAATGGGCCTCTAGATCATTAGTTTTCATTTTCTAAGATTTTTCAACATTTCAGTCAACGGTACGGACTCTGTTCCTGAGTGACCTTCATTGTTTATATGATTTCTCTCAATCTGTGATAGATATTCAAGATTGGACTTTTGGGTTGTGTTCTAGACACAATAAGGAAGATCTCCATAAAAAATCATGCATTGAAAACATTCCTAATCCCTCTTTTCAATTTCCAAAAGATGATGCTACTGTTCTGTCCACTATTCACAGCAAGCACATTTTAACTTTCATTCTTTGATTTGATGCTTACATGCATTCCAAATTAGTTCATATCTTAGGAAGTAGTTCATACTACATTTGTACATATTCCATATTGATTTCATCCATCTATTCATACACATTTTAGACTTCTAAGTCATTCTAGGAATCCATGAACACAAAACACACTACAACCTTGGCACACTCTAGATACATACATTGCATCCATGCAAAGATTTGGGGTTTTTGTAGCTCCTAATCTAAGAAGATTATAAGGAATGATCATGATCACACATTCATGCTCCCCTCGATCTAATCGTCCTTTCTCATCCGTCCCGGGGATTGAGAAATCTTCTTTTCTCAAAGATTAACATGCATCATACTAGTTTGCTAAGTATATTTTACTTTCTTTGATTTATTTGTTTCAAGAACAATTCATGTCCCTTTAGATTAGGAAAACTTTATTATCTGATACATGATTAGACGATTTTTTTTAGGTTTATTTGTGTGATCTTTCACTTTGCATTGTGTGATATTTGACTTAGATCTTATGAATGATATCTTATCTTTAGATCTTCCATTTCAAATCTCCTTATGTGATGTAATATACTATCATAGTATTAATTGTTGAACCATACATAGTATAAGATGATTATTTGGATGCTAATTGAGGCCCGTCGAAATACGGGGCGAGTTGAGGGTGTTTTAGTCGCGACAAAGGCTCCTTCCTCTCTCGTACCAAAACCCCGAACCAAGTTCTTTGGTGATGAAGGGCCGGTGCCCTTATCCGCTTGGGTGAGTCAAAATTAGGTTTCTTGGTTCCTTAAAGACCAAGTGGCGACTCTGTATCTGTTTTCAACAGACCTTTTCTTTTCCTTTTCAAAACAATCTCAAACAAGAGAAGTGGTCCACTTCCGCGTGTCCACAGATGGTTACCTCTAAATATCAATGACGACAATGACCGGTGAAATTCGAAGACTTCCCAAACGATTCAAGTTCTTCAGGAGATTCTTCAAATTAAGTTTTCAAATTAAAGAGAGAGTGGGAAATCAAGTGATTCGAAGGAACCCGAATATGAAATACGTATGAAAGAGAAACAGACATAAAAGCTAATTTCAAAATTAATTATATATATATATTAGAGTTTCGAAAAGAAAATAAAAAGAATTTTGAAGAGGAGAGGAAGGAAAAGAAAAGAAAATACAATAGAATATTAATAAAAATTATAAAAGTATATTTTATAAGTATAAAAGTATATATACTTAGCATATATTTTGAAAAAAAATAATAATAAAAGGATAAAACCTTGGTTGCGGCACGCAGCATACGCAGCGACACTCGCTAAGTGCCACGCCGTCACTCGCTAAGTGCCAGAACGACACTTACTGAGTGCTGCAGACAACTCAGTGAGTGTCGCTTGTTGTAACATCCTGTTTTTCTCAAATACGTATGGAATATTCTTGCACATGGGTTTTCCACCCGAAATTACCCAATTAACCCTCAAATTTTGGTCTATATAAGGAGGCCTTCACCTCCATTACAAATATCTATTTTTTTTTCACACATCTCAAAATATATGGAGAACTAGAGAAATTCAAGAGTGATTGAGAGGAATTTTGAAGAAAATCAAGAGAACTTTGAAGAAACCAAGAAGAGTTTTGAAGAAGAAGAGGGACTTGAAGAACTTTGGAAGGTCTTCATCAAAACAAAAAGAAATCTCCGAGGTTATAGAGGTAACCTTCTAAGTTCTAGATAGAATTAGGCAAGATTCAATCATAATTCATAGATATAGGATCTTTTACACATTTTTAAAATCTCTCTTCTTACCTCATTTCATCACACACCACTAAGAATTGTGATTGAATCCTTTCTTGTTGTCATTAATTTGGATCTAAATAAGAGCCTTGGATTTAAAAAAAAAGTATAGAATAGCCTTCCTTCTCTCCTCTTTTATTTTTTTTTAGATTCTTCCTTCGAAAATTAGGCACATAACAATTGGTATCAAAGCCAGGCATGGAGGAAGAATGTGTTAACCGTCTAGAAATGATAGTAAAAAATCTTTTGTCCGTTCAAGAATGGTTTCAGCAAGACATGCAAGAATTGTTCGCAGCCATGAATGTTCGTCTTGATCAACTTTTGGTTCGAAAAAATATGCACATTAACTATGGGCATTCCAAAATTTCCCTTGAAAAACTCACAGTTTTTATTCAAATGTGATCCTTGGAATTTTGAACTTAATATAAGGGCAACAATGAAAACTTGAATAAATTCACCACAATAAAATAGGTTTTCTTGACTAGTTAGAGTTTCCAAAATCCCTTAATTTGGGTAAAGAAGTAATTATTTTATGGCTTTAGATGGCGTAGGCATGTGTAATGAAGACCAATGATGGAAATAATTAGGAATAAGCAATGGCATTCACGTTGAGGGAAACGTTAAGGGAAGGGAAAGACCAAAATAGGTTCCGGCACTCGAAAATCACACAAGACCGGATCCCACATCTCATGAGACCAGAACCCACACCTCACACCCAATTAAATAGACTTGTAGGAATAAACGGCACACAATTCCCACTAACAGTTTGCAAGTTACATGAATGAATGCAAATTCATAGCCTTGGACTCTTTAAAACTAAGTTTTGAGGTTTGAGCGACCAAAATGGGTTCCGACACTCGAAATGACATGAGATTGGAACCCTCACCTCACACTCGACAATGCGATGAGATGGTTGTCTAGAAAATGATGAATGCAAATTGTGGTGCACTACTTACTCTTTGGAGTCACAAGTCAGTACAAACGTCTAATAGACTTTTAGTATGGAAGATATTAGTTTGCATGCACACCATTGTTTTGGTTTTTATTCACTGTTACACTCTAACTTACTCGAACTCTATAAACTATGTGCTCAAATTGATGTTACACAGTGATGATGCCAAAAATTGGTAGGAGAATTTGGTGAATAGCTTAGAGAGAGAAAGAATGAGACACAAGGGATTGTATGTGGTTCGGCCTTGTTAATGAGGAGACCTACGTCCACGGGTGCACCTATACTAACAAATCACCGGCGGTGTTTGGTGAGCCAACAAAGAGGGCGACACTACTAGTAAACCAGCCGGGTATATGCGTGCATGGTCCTCTTCTTATGAGATCAGAGTGCCCCCTTAATGGGGGCGATTGGTCCCTTTAATAAGTGTAAGAGACCACCCCTATAAGGTAAGTTGATAGATTAAGAAACCCAATTCGATTACAACTGATTTACATCAATCATGGGAGTTTCCTAAGTGGTTTAGGAAACAACTTTCACCTTCCATAAGTCTTCTATCTGGGATAGGTAACTGGCCGGCGTAGCCCTTGAGGAGCAAGCGACTGTGTCTGCTTAGAATGCATCCGGTGTGGGGCCAGTCTGGAACTAACGCCCGAGCTGTGGCCGGACCGGGCGATCTCAGCGGACATCCGAGTAGGTCGAGTAGTAAGCCTCCCTTTCAGATGACGTGACAACTTGACATTGACCTGTTATTTTTGTACCTATCAGTTGCCCCCCATTTTCAAAGCTGATGAACTGCTTCATCGGATAAGGATTGAAAATTAGTACTGTTCTAAAAACCGTCTGGGATGTTGGTCGAAACTTTACCCGGGGTAAGGCCTGTCGTGTTGGTCATCCGGGATCTGGATCGAGCGGTGACTCCGTAGGACCGGGCCGATGTCTACTATATGTCAGCTGGTGGTTGGCCTGGTTAGGACCCAATGAGGTTGGTGTGAGCGTAACCAGACAATCACATTGTAACAAAACTGTCACGTCTTACATTAAATGCCCGCGCCTTTTGAGGCATCGCTTCGCGTTCCCGAGGGGACAGCTGTCGGGCAGTTTAGACAGGAAAACATCTTGGCCATTGGATCTGCTTTGATCTGGACCGTCCGTGCTTTATATATAAAGGGTCCTTGTTCATTTCCTTCATTCCTGCTGCCCTCAGACATAGATTACCAAGCGGTTTTGAGAGCAAAAGTCCTAGACCAAGCTTCCCGAGCTCTTTTTTCTGCTTTAATTTTTGTAAGTCCTTATTTTCCCAGCATTAATTCACTCTTCTCTTCCCTTTCTTCTTTTCTTTTTTCTTTTTCGAGTGAGGCTGGAGAGGATGAATCCACTAGGTCATGCGTGGGAGTGGGATTTTTTTTCTATAGGTTTTACTCCTTCTTTAGATCATGCAGTACACTAAGACAGTTGACCCAAGTGGGCTGTCCTGGTGTAGTTTTGATTAAGTGTCACCTCACCTTAAGGACCCTATATTTGTTACCCTTTTGGCTTGTAGCCTTGCCCCCCTTGTACCTCAGACTCGGAGTTCCTGACCCTTACTAAGGTCGCCAACTGCTTCCCGGTCCAGCTGTAGGAGACATAAAGATGTGTCACTCAGGGTTCGACTCGTCTTCTCGGTCGGAAGATAAGCAATCTCGCTCTAGAATGCCGGACACCAGCCTAGACCCGCCTTCTGCGACCCCGTTCGACCAGCAAAGTGAAAGGAGGATACCTATTCAGGTGTCTGACGATGAGGGGGCTCACGATATGCCAGTTGCCTCGACGTCTGGGAGGCAGGATGCCGAGGAATCAATTCCAAATAGTCCGTGCGTGGTTTTTTCTTACGAGTGGATTGTTAGCATCTTACGTTCCCCTGACCTAGCTCGAATCAGGGAAAAGTACGACATTCACAACCACTTTTCCTTGGGTGTACATGGTGACGGGGCTCACATCCATCAGTCGGGCTTCGTTACCTTGTGCGAGTACGCCCTTATGGCGGGCCTCCATCTCCTTCTACGTCCCATCGCCCAAGATGTGCTCATATATCTCGGGATTTTGCTCGGGCAACTCGCCCCGAACGGTTGGAGGTTCTTGATGGGGGGCCATCTCCCTATGGCCCCAGGCTCTAGGGTACAGCTCACCCTGCAGGAGTTCTTCTGGACCCACCGGCCGTTCAAAGTACACAAGGAGGCCAGCTTCTTCTCGCTGGAGGCCCTGCAAGGGAGAAAATAATAGTTAACTACCCGAGCAAGAACAGAGGATAGAAGAAAAAATTCTTCCAAGTATCCACCCTCGGGCTCTACGAGGAGGTGCCGGGCATTCAATTGAGGACCTCATGGGTAGGGGAGTTAAGGAGTAAGCCCCAATACCTTCTATTCCTTTGCCTTTGCATTACTTTTTCTTTTTATTTTTGAACTAGCAGCTTCTTGCTCTGCAGTGGGATCGGTAGACTTGCCCAGCATTTCTGATGAGTGCTAGGCAAGGATTATGTCACTGGCTGAGGACTCCACAGACATCAACAAGATCCTGACCCGGTCGGGAAGTCTGAAGACCTCGTACAAGCCTAAGCACTGGTTCAAGGCCCCAGTTTTCCCTCCAATTATTCCCGGTATGTTCTGCCATTTGCCTCCTTGTTGTTTTACTATTTACTCGGCTTCGTACATAACTGTCGTGTGTCCTTTCTGGTTTCACAGAGATGGATCCTAAGGATGCAGCGGCCCTGAAGGAGAAGGACGCGACCCTATTGGCCCGGGCGGGGAAGAAGCGAAAGAAGCAGGACCTATTGAGGGCCAGAAACTGAACAAGATCTCTAGGGGGATCGCTATCCGGGTGGACAAGGAAGCAGTTGGGACCTCAACACTTGGGATAACCCTTGCCATGCCCCCGAAGTTTCCCCCACCGCCACACCGACTAGGGTATTGTTCCCCAGTTTGGATGAGCCGACACTCCCAGGCCCACGTGTTGGACCGTCTGCGAGGCTGGTAGTGGAGACGGCAAAGGATGTTTGTGGGAGAGTCTGGCCAAGGCTGCTGATGTTGTCAATATTAAGATATCAAAAGTGTACTTTACTTTTCTAAAGATTTGTAGTAGTGAAAGTAAAGGTCGAACCCACAGAGATTGATTAACTACCGTGTTTTAATCTTAAAACCTAAATCTAATTAATTATAAAAACGGATTTTGATTTGAATTTCATTAAACTAATAACAATAAAAATAAATCTAAACTATGAAAGCAATTAAAAGTGTTTTAAATAATGTTTAAGGGAACCTAGGATTGCAAATCCACCACTAGCTTCATAATAGGAATATTTATGAATTACTTTAGCTTACTAAGTTGGATGATTATGGGGAATTGTAGCTACAAGCCCAATTTCTCCGACAAGAAGATATTCATGGTTCAAGCACCAACATAATCCATCTTCGGTTAGCACGCATTATCCCACACTAAACTAGGGTTGTGATCTAATCCGTCTAACCTAGGCATGGACTATTCGGATACTTGATAGCACAAATCAATAAAGCACCATCACATGTAAACAATCTAAACAAGCACAGCAAGAATAGATCGTTGAGCACATCACAGTCAAAATAGATCTAAGACAAGAATAAATTCTGAAAGTAATGATTTAATCACTAGAAGTACGATTTATTTGTAAAAATCCTCTAAATATGTGACTGTCATCCATACATAATAAAACTAAAATAAAAACACAAAATACTCCCTATTACTCGTCTAGGGCTTCATTGAAACCCTAGATCTATGATCTAGCCGTCCATGGAAGTGATGGATGGCAAGTAGTTGATGGAGGAGGCCATGGAAACCCTTGGTCTTCTTCTTCTTCTCCTTGCTTCCCTCCCTTCAATGGCTGGAAGTATGGTTGTAGAATGTGTATGTATGGGTGTGTCTAACAATGTCTAACCCTTTAATTGTAATAAAATAGGGTATATATAGATTTACAACAAGTTTTGGAAGCCTTCCTAACCCGAAACGAACTGAAACTGATGTAATTTACAGTCTAGACGTCGTTCAGCAGTTTCGTTTGCACAGGAGTCTTTAGTACCCTGAAATACGCAACTTTGGTTTTTACACATATCGCGCGAGCGCGACAATTGGTACTTCGTGCGCGCGGATCGCGCGAGCGATTTTGGGGATCTCGCGCGAGCGGATCGCGCGAGCGATTTCTGGTTTTTCGCGCCCGCGGGTCGCGCGCGCGAACTGGCTTTTTCAGCTTCTTTCTTTGTGCTTTTTCACCCTGTTTAGCCTGGTTTACTTGATTTCTTCCAAAACCTGTCAGAAAATAGAAAACGAAGTAAAAATATACAAAAACAGGATAAAATGGTCTAACAAATGTTCGTTAAGGCGTATAATTAGGATTAGTTCTCTCCCGATTAGCTGCTGCAGAGTCAAGTGGACAAGTGCGCTTTGCGGAGTCCCGAGGCCATAATTGGTTGGCTTTACAGTGTCAACCACATGGTAAGTTGCTCTGTATATATTTTACAAGTGCCAATTTTTTCTCCGCTCGGGAATCTAACACCTTTTTTTTATTCTCTTACAGGTTGGATGTATAGCGACGGGGGCTGAGGCTTCCTTGCCCGGGCTGGCTGAAATGCTAGCCGCTACCGAGGCTACCTTGTTTGGGGGAGAAGACAGTATAGGAATTCACGGATGCCCTCTCCGTGGAGGAGGAGAAGCCCAGGGCCCTGGGAGTAGAGTTGGGGGAGGCCCGTGACACCGTTTCTGTCGAGCGGGCTTCTCGGAAGGCCACCAAAGTCAAGGTAACGGCTGTAGAGGCTAGAAGGGTGGCTTTTGAAAAGGAGGTAGAGGTCCTGATAGCAACTCTCTACGAACTTGCCGCTGCCCAGGATGCAGATGCAAAGGACGCGGAGGAGGAGTTTCAGGCTATCTTCCTCAAAGGCTATACCGACTTGACCGAGCGGGTGGCTACTGATCACCCAGACTGGAACTTGTCTTGCTACTCCTGGGCTAAGTCCAACTTCTAGAAGGAGTCAGCTCAGGCTACTAAGGGAGCCACTGCCGAAGCTGCGGCGGCTGGGACTACTGAGGATGAGCCGGCCGGGAATACTGAGGGCGTTGTCGTGGTTGACGCCTAGCTCCTTCTGCGATTTTCCTTTTCGCTCTTTTTTTTACGGAGGGGTGGGGGGGTGGGGGGAGGAGGCTACTACAACTACCCCTTAGTGATATAAATATTTTTAGCTAATGAAAAGGTCCACTGAGGCCATCCTTTTTCATCAGCTATTTAATATTTCATACTTGCTTGTTTGCGATTGCCTGTGCCTGATCGGTTATACATCCTACGGGGATCCTGCCTTAGCAGAAGTTTAGGACTAACTGGTAAAGAGTGCTCGGTCTTTCAAGGACCTGTTTTGAAGGTCCCGCCCGGTAGAGTGTAGGATTGGTCCTGTTACTATCCGTCCGTTTTCTATGGGTATTGTAGGTACTCGAGACTATCTAACGGTGGCATCACGTGCCTAGCCCCGAGTCCTGTTGAATGCCCAGTGTGATTACCTATTTTGGCATTGAGTGTTACACCAGTACCCCTTTCCCCCCAAGCTTTTGCTAAGGCGGGCGTTTGTGGAAGGATCTACCATAAGTAACCGACCTGGAACATAGGTGGTTGAAGGGTCTTTTGAGGCTTGCCATCATCAGCCACCTAAGGGGGGGGGGTGCCCCCATCGCTGGTTGTGGACCTAAGTAAAGCCGGTGCCTGGGGTTTGACCCCGAGGTCTTCTTATTACCTCGGGTTTGACCTAGAGGTCTTTGTGTATGCCTCGGGTGTGAGCCCAAGGTCTTCTTATTACCTCGGGTGTGAGCCCGAGGTCTTTGTGTATGCCTCGGATGTGAGCCCGAGGTCTTGGTGTGCCTGGGGTTTGACCCCGAGGACTTTTGCATGATTTGATCACAGAGAAGAATTGCTTGGCAAAAAAGAAAATTTTATTTATTGGATAAATAAAATCGTTCTTGGAGAGCTACAAGATTTCTAATCAGTATAGTTTCCAAACTTCACTGAAAATACTTGCGGAAGTACTACACATTCCAGGGTGAGGGAGGTCTTGCCCATTCAGGACTTGTAGCCAGTTGGTTCCCAGGCGGTTGATGCTGCTTACCCAGTAGGGTCCTTCCCAGTTCGGTCCCAATTTTTCGTGGCTTAGGACTTTTGTTGACTCGTTTACCGCCTTCAAGACTAGATCTCCCACCTGGAAACTTCGGCATTTAACCTTGTTGTTATAGTACTGGGAGACTCGCTGCTTGTAGGCTGCTACCTTCGGATATGCCCGATCTCTTTTTTCTTCCACCAAATCTAGCTCCGCTCTAAGGGCTTCTTCGTTGCCTTGTTCGTTGAAGTTCTCCACTCGGTATGTTGGCAATCCGAGCTCTGTGGGCACCACCGCCTCAAAACCATAGGTAAGGGAGAACGGCGTCTCCCCCGTTGCAGCTCGAGGGGTGGTACGGTAGGCCTAAAGAAGAGTTGGCAACTCATCTGCCCAGGCCTTTGGCATCTTTTAGTCTAGTTTTGATGGACTGCAAAATTGTCCGGTTCGTCACCTTTGCTTGGCCATTGGCCTGGGGGTGCTCGGGCGAGGAGTAGTGATTGGATATGCCATAGCCCGAACAAAACTGCATGAACATCGGGGTATCAAACTGCCTGCCATTGTCACTGATCAGGACTCTTTGGATGCCGAACCTACTGAGAATGTTTTTCTCAATGAAGCCCTCCATCTTATTCTCGGTGATTGATGTCAAGGGCACGGCTTCTGCCCACTTAGTTAAATAGTCCACGGCGATGACCTTAAATCTAACTTATCCTTTTCTGACCGAGAGGGGACCGACTATATCAATGCCCCACTAAGCGAATGACCAAGGGCTGAGGATTGGCATCAGGAGCTCTTCCGAGCAGTTGATCATAGGCGAGTATCTCTGGCACTTGTCACACTGCTTGACATACTCTTGCGAGTCTTGGGCCATGGTCGGCCAGTACTAGCCTTGAAGCAGGGCTTTTCGGGAGAGTGCATGTTCTCCCACATGGCTTCCACATACCCCTTCGTGGATTTCACTCAGTATTCCTTACACCTATGTGGGGTGGATGCACCGTAGGTATGAGATGGAGAATCCCCTTTTGTAGAGGATGCTGTCGACAAGGTGGTATCGGGCTGTGTAGATACCCCAATTTTGACCAACCATTGAATCCAGAGTTGGTTACCTCCGAAGACTGGTCGATAGATTGGGTCGATGTTGAGACGGTGAGAGATAACCCGGGGGTTGATCCCCGTCATGTCTTCATGGCTCCAGACAAAGATATCCTGGTTCTCTTTCAAGAACTGGATCAACTTTTCCCTTATAATCGAGTCTAGGGGAGTGCCAATACTCACGAACCGGTCGGGGAATGCGAGGTCAAGCACCACCTGCTTTGATTCTTCCACTGGGCCTATTCCGTCCTCAGGTTCCTTGGATCCATTTCCTGAATGTTTAGCATCTCTATAACTGCCTCACGGCCTAGGAGCTGACATAGCAACTCTGGGCGGTTGGTTGATCTCCACGTAGACACCCTGGGCCTTGGGGGGTCGGGAACTTGACCACTAGAGCATAGGTAGACACGACCGCTTTGGCTTTATTGAGTGTCGGCCTCCCGAGGATGACGTTGTACACATATGGAGCCCCTATGACCACAAAGTTTATTTTCCGAGGATGGGTACCCATAAGAACTAGGAGCTCAATCATACCGAGAGGTTGCGTGCTCGAGCCATTGAACCCAACTTAAGGCGTGGCAATCGGCCAGAGTTTGTCCCTTGAGATTCCTAGCTGGTCGAATGCTGAGGTGAAGAGAATGTCGGAGGAGCTGGTGGTGTCCACCAATACTCTTTTCAATTTATAGTTGGCTATGGTGATTGTCACTACCAGAGGGTCGTCGTGGGGGCAGTGTAAGCCCTTCACATCGTCGGACGAGAATGTTAGCGCATTGGTAGGTATCGAATTGGTGGATTAGATATGCCAGACATCCGCTCGGGATGCCCGTACATGCCTCTTCCTGGCTGACTGTGAATCCCCTCCACCCGAGGTTCCTCCAGAGATGACATTGATTTGCCTGAGTGGTTGTGACTGCTCGGGGGCTCGGGTGTCTGGCCTAGGTCGCCTGTCTGCCGCGACAAACTCGACAAGGTGGCCCTATTCAATCAGTCTTTCGATGGCCATCTTTAGTTTGAAGTAGTCATCTGTGTCATGGCCGTGGTCCTTGTGATACCAGCATCATTTATCCCAATTTATCTTCTTGGGCGGGCTTTTCAGTTTTGCCGGTTGCTGGAGGAGCCTCTGGGTTTTGGCGGCGGCCATGACTTCATGAATAGGCCGGGAGAAGGGCGTGAAGGTAATCGAGGCCTGATCCCGACCACCTTTTTGCTGATCCAGTTTCGACTTCTTTCCTGAGCGCTTCTTAGAACCATCACGTTTCCTTTTGGCCCTCGGAGACTCATCTCCTACGAGGCTAGCACGCTTAGCCTTTAGGAACTCCTCAGTGTCAATGTATTTTCCAACTCTCTCGGAGAGCTCTACCAGGGATTTCGGTTGGTCATTGTGGAATGACGTGGCAACTTTGGTATGTTGAAATCCTAAGCAAAAGGCTATGATTATGACCGTCTCATTCAGGTTGCAGATTTGCAGCCTTTGTTGATTGAAACGGTCGATGTAATCCTCTAGAGACTCCCCCGTGTGTTGCTTGACGGTCATTAATTGGGTATCTGGTTGTGATGGGTCAAGCATTCCCACGAACTGGCCGACGAACATCTTACTGAGCATCTTGAAGTCGTCGACCGTTCGAGGTTTGAGGGAGTGAAACCATTATGCGGCTGCCCCTTTAAGGGTGCTTGGATAGGCCAGGCATAGTAGCTTGTTAGTGTTGGTAACCAGAGCCATCTGACCCTTGTAAGACCGGACGTGATCGACCGGGCTCCCTGAACCGTCATATGAATTGAGATGTGGTTGCTTGAATTTTCTCAGGATGGGGAACTCGGTGATCCGGACGGTGTAAGGTGACTCGATTTCAGTATTAGTGTGATCGCGACCTGCCTTGCAGCTCAATTTCTCAATCTGCTTCTGCAGGTCCTCGCTCTGGGCCTTGACGTCCGTTTGACCAGTCTTCTGCTCCGTATCCGAGTGGTAGGTTGGGTCGAATGACGAGGCCTCTTCTTCGAAGTGTGTTGTCTTTTGGGATTGGACACGGCTCGGACTCCGGGTAATCGCGTGCTTGAGATCCCCACGACTCTGGCCGGGGTGTCTTTGGCCGATTCCCGGACCTTTCGTCCGTGCCCATCCTCTCTGGAAGTGTATCTACTGTTGATAATATCTCGAGCGTCCCCTATCCGGCGCGGGTTGCCTCGGGTGCGCTGTCGAGTCCGCTTCGAAACCTGGCTATGCTCGTCATTCCTGAGTTGCCGCAAAGCCGATGGGAACAAAGGTTCGATGAAGGCACGCCTTTGTGACTGGACTGGCTCCCGATCGCATGCGCTTTTCTTGGGCTGATCCTCGATTGGTGGGAGTTGCTCTTGTCGGGCCAGCAGAGCTTCGATTTGCTGCTGCGTTTGCCGCTGGCCCTCTAAGAGTTGTGCTAGGGTTGCAATGATCTGCTCGAAGGTCATGGAGGCGGTTGGTTACCCGGGCTGTGAGTACTCTTGACCTGTCGGAGCAGCGTTCTTTTTACCTTTCTTCGGCGCTATGGATGTCAGCTAGAGATTTATTTTCAGGAGAAATCTGTCGATTCCCACAGATGGTGCCAAGTTGTTGATGCCAAAAATTGGTAGAAGAATTTGGTGAGTAGCTTAGAGAGAGAAAGAATGAGACACAAGGGATTGTATGTGGTTTGGCCCCGTTAATGAGCTGACCTACGTCCACGAGTGCGCCTTTACTAACAAATCACCGGCGGTGTTTGGTGAGCCAACAAAGAGGGTGGTACTACCAGTAAACTGGCCGGGTATATGCGTGCATGGTCCTTTTCTCGTGAGATCAGAATGCCCCCTTAATGGGGGCGAGTGGTCCTTTTTATAAGTGCAAGAGACCACCCTTACAAGGTAGGTTGATAGATTAAGAAACCCAATCCGATTACAACTGATTTACATCAATCATGGGGAGTTTCCTAAGTGGTTTAGGAAATAACTTGCACCTTCCATAAGTCTTCTATCTGGCATAGGTAACTGGCCGGCGTAGCCCTTAAGGAGCAAGCGACTGTGTTTGCTTAGAACGCATCCGATGTAGGGCCAGTCCGGAACGAACTCCCGAGCCGTGGCCGGACCAGGCGGTCTCAGCGGACAGCTCGGGTAGGTCGAGTAGTAAGCATCCCTTTCAGATGACGTGGCAACTTGACATTGACCTGTTATTTTTGTACCTAGCACATAGGGTAATTTTGTGTTTTTTTTGTTCCTCTTTATTAATTTAAAAGATATTAACCTTCTTCTTCTTTTATTTATTTATTTATTTATTTTTTATGTAGATGGCGCGTAGAGTTGTGGATTGCTTGGTTAGAGTATTCAACAATTCATTATTGTCTTTATGTTGTGGGACTTTTTTTTTTTTACTAAACATGTATTGTGGAACTTATTTAGTAGCCAAGATGTCAGATATATGAAAATTTATGTTGGATTTTTTTTGTGACCTATTATGTATTTTTTGGATATATGAAACTTGTGTAATGTTGGATGTGATATTTAATATTATTTTATGTTGGACAAGTTTGGATTATTCTATATTTATAAATTGAACAGGTTTTGAAATATTACAAGATTAAAAAATAAATATTGGATTGCACAGGTATTGTTGGGATTACTTTTAAGAGAACAAAAAATGGGCAAGGAATTATATTTTTGTTGCTAAAAATAGCCTTTAGCAAGGAAATTATTTCATTGTCTTAGAGTTGTTTAATTGGCAAAGAATTAGTTTTGCCCTGCTAAAAGTCTCCCTTAACAAGGAAATTATTTTGTTGCCTTATGTTAATATTATTTGCAAGGAAATCATATTCCTTGCTAAAAATGACTTTTAGCAAGGAACATATTTCCTTGCCTTAGACTTGGATATTTAGCAACGAAATATTTTCCTTGCCAATTGTTCAAATTACAACACAAAGACATATTTTTTGCAAAGAAATTAGGCATTAACAACGAAAAACCTGAGCACTAGCAAAGAAAAAATTTCCTTGCCAAATGTCAAAATTTGCAAGGAAATTTGTTTTCGTTGCTAGAAGCTTTAGAGAGGAAGCTTCTGCAAGGAATTGAGCAACGAAAAATTTTCTTTGCAAAAGAGTTTTGCAACGAAATTGTGGAACTTTTTCTTTGCAAAACCTCATTTTTGTTGTAGTGATATCTGTTACACACACAGATGAATGAAAAAACCAGAGTAGTGAGGTCAATGAAAAAATCAGACAGTTCTAAAGAAAAAAAATAAGAATCTGACCCATATATATATATATAATATACTACTTTATTGGAAAAGCAGCCAAAAATCTATTTAAAATTCAAAATAAAAAGGAAATTTCACTGTATTCTTTGAAATATTATTTTCATAACTGTAAATTTAATAGTTTAAAATTTTTAATACAATCATTGCATGGATTTTTTTTTTCATCGTCTGTGTGTGTAACATGTATATTTGAGTGATGAAGAAGAAGTCATTTTAGTCATTTAAACAATTTATTTTGGCTACAGGGGGTAAAGTGTCACAGAAACAAATCACATGGAGGGTAAAGTGCCACATAGACAAACTACAAGAGATAATGTATTATATTCTAAACTACAGAGAATAAAATACCATAGAGGCAAACCACAGGAAATTCAAAGGTAATTTACCCTAAAATTTTCCTTCATTTGGAATCATAGACAATGGTTATAACTCAAAGTTGATATTCTAATAGCACACACCAGACAGCAAAACAACACCACGACAGAAAATATTTTTTTTAACAAAATAAGAAAGGTACACTTAAGTCAAACCTTCAAAAAAATAACGTGTCAAAACAACATCATTAATCGACCCTCAGAACTTGGAGGTTAGATGGAGATGTGTAAATATACCAAATGATCAGTTAGTATTCGAATGGAAGATAAATCTTTGTTAAATGGGTAATGATATTGTAAGCAGTTTTTATATAAGAAATGAGTTTTTAACCGTTGGATAATAGTCATTAAATAGTATCTAATATCTATATATGAAGGCAAAGCCTTTGGTTTTGCCAAGTGGCAATTTATGAGAAATTTGTTAATTAAATTTTTTTTAAACTAATATATACAATTAAGGATTGACCATAAAGAACCAATTTAATGTAGATTAAATTGACCTATAAAAAAAAAGGATTGATCAATTTAATATAGATTAAATTTGATATATTATTTATCACATACCATTGAATTGGAAGTAAACAAGGATTGACTAATATCCTAGCATTATAGTTATTGACAACTTTTCATCTACACAGTCTTTTCGTTTCTTGGTTAGAATCTTCACTATACAATTACTTGATTTTGTTTCTCTAATTCATATGTATGAATTCTTATTCAACTTTTATATTGGGCTTGACTGTTTTGTGTTAGATTGTTTTTTGACTTTAAATTAAGAAAATAAGAATAGCACTTCAAGTAGATTGAATGTTATTTTTCTATTATGTGTTTTTTATTTTGGTATTATGCCTTCTCTATATGGTTCTTGATAGAGAAGTGATATTTTGTTACAATGCGATCTACCGAGATGTGTAAGACAAATGTATGATCTGAATTTTTGAATCTAATGTGAATTAGTTAGTTAGAGGTGGTCCCACTATTTTTAGAGTGGTACCACTACCACATGTGTTGAGAACCATATTTGAAATATCAAAGTTGGGAAACATAGCATTACTCAATCAAACACAATTAATAATGATAAGTTTTTAATTCTTTTGACATTTATATTACATACATGATTTTTTCTGGTTGTATTGTGTCACACCCGTTCCAGAAAATCATTGTTTTATCATGCATCATTTGAGATTTTGAAATTATTAATGTTATTAATAATTTGAGTTGAGTTGAGTTGACGTGGGTCAACGGGAAGGTGTCAGTAAGGACACGGGAACATGGAAGTTCATATCGCTTAATCATGAGTAAATGACATTTATATGATTTAAATGTTATGTGACCTTATCTGGTATTTTTGTGAATAATAATTATACCTGTGTAGTATAATTCTGATAATCTTTGATATTGTTATATATCGTTTTGAGAACTGTGGTGAGAACGTGAGTGATACGTTAACTAAAAAGGTAGGTTGTGTAGAGATTTCACAGAATATAGTTTTCGGATGTTATTTTGGACCCAAACGAGACTTAGTCGAAAACTTTTGAAATTTATAGTTTTCACTCGTAAAGTTATAAAATGGACGTGTGCGACGTTTCATGGGTTAATGAGAGGTTTGAGAAACTTGCGGGGAGGTAAACGTAATTCCCAGAAAGTTTGCCTATATATAGATGAGGATGATATTTCATTCTCATCCAAACACTTGCCAAATATCTAGAGAGAGGAGAGAGAAGGGAGATTGCGTTCTACGGGCTTTGCAACGCCGATCGACGACCGTTCGTCCGTTAGATTTTCTCCAGATTTCATATTTGAACTCGTGGAGGTAAGACCTACGTTTTGATACTACTTAGGTCATGTTTGGCTAATTTTTGTAAAAATATTAATTCTAGACTTTTGGGAAAAATCAGGTAAAACTCGTAGGAATCGCGTATAATTTGAAATCCGAGGATTATTTAGCCCCCTAGACGATCCTTCAAAGTTTGAAGAGATTCGCACGAGGTATGAATTCTAGATCTATGAAATATATGGATTTTCATGTTTTGAACATCAAGTTTGATATTCTTGGATCCGGGCAAAATTCATGTATTAGTTAGGCCCGTTAATTATGCACATGAAATTATGATAAAAGCATGTATAACTGTTTATGTGAGCATGTTATGTGTCTACTTGGGTCAAAGGGGAGTTTGGTGCAAATTCATCCGAGGTAAGCTCCTCGAACCTTGAGGATTGTGATTTTGATTGTGATTGTGATGGAATTGGAATTTGTGATTGTGTCTGGATTGGAGGTGGGCCCAACCAGTACACGGTACCTGGTATGGAGGAAGGCCCAACCAGTGTACGAGATGCGTGGGAGAGGTGTGCCTCCTACGGCATCGACCGGATGAATGCGTACCACTCACCCTAGAGACTATTTCTATGTGTTTTAGATGCTTAAACCATGAATTGTCATATAAGCATACATTTAGAATTGTACGCTCAGCATATAGCTGAGCAATGGAGATGTACTCCATTGCAGGTAAGAGGAAAGACAAGAAGAAGCGCGATGAGTGAGGCCGATGAACGCCGGGGAATTACACTTGTATATGTTTTTGTTTTAAATCCTAAAGCTTGTGTAATGATTGGGAATTGTAATATGTTGTAATAGAATCACGGAGTAGTTCTGTAATATGGTAATTCTGTAATTGAACGTCTGTAATTGTGTTTTAATATGACGAAAATTAGTTATGGTTGTGATTGTTGTTGGTATTGAGTAGCAAGAGTTGTTAAATTTTCAACACAGGGCTGCCAGCAGGGGAGCAGTCGACTGGACCCAGGACCAGTCGACTGGATTCCGTGTATTTGAGACACTGAAAGTGAATAGTAAGAGAAACAGTCGACTGGACCCTTGATCAGTCGACTGAACCACTGTTGGTTTTGGCTACTGCTTTGATGAATGGAAAAGCAGTCGACTGGATTCCCTGATCAGTCGACTGTACCCCTTTTTGACTTGTTACATTTTGGGTTCTGGATAACCCAGTCGATTGGGCAGTCGACTGGACCTCTGTTGAGGATTTAGGATTTTAGTTTCTGCCGGGCACAGTCGACTGGACAGCCGACTGGGCAGTCGACTGAGCCTCTGTATTTTTGGACTGGATTCTTGTGAACACTTTCAATTGAACAAAACTTTTTATAACTCTGATTTCAATGGATTTTACAACTCAGAGGGGAATGTTTCCTAAGTTTTAAACTACCAGGGTTGTTTTAAAGAATTACTTATCCACTGCGTATAGTTATATGATATTTGGTTGAGCCTTGGTGGCGTGCCACGTGTCCTATTTCCACGCGTAGTGGGATGGGTCGTGACATATTGATATTGACAATACAAATCAGATATTTTTTTAGACTGCTCTTATTACTATTATTTTAATTTTTAGAAGCTAAAAAATAATCTATTTTTGTTTGCTAGATATAAGCTATTTAGTTATACTAATTTCAAAGTAAATGCTATTAATATATTTTGGTTTTCGACTCACCCGTGCATTGCACGAGGCTCATAGCTTGTTATTAAATAATATCAAATCCAAATATTATTAAATAATGCCAAATTTTCATCCAATGATTAAAAGCTCATTTTTTATATAAAAAACTGCTTACAATATCATTACCTTTTGCGAATAACTTTTTTCTGATCTGAAGCACCTTACCAAATAAATTAACCAATTAGCATTCCCCAGATGACAAATGCAAAAGAAATATTGTTTTATATTTTGTGCAAGCAATTAACGCAACGTTTCAAAAGTCAAGTAAACTACAGAAAGAGTAATGTTATGTATATATAAAAAGTACATATAAAAAGAACACAGTTGGTGTAGATTTTTTAAAATACTCTTTAGTTACCATATGTATGACATATATATGGAGTATTTTAGGAGATTCACATCAACTTGTATTCTTTTTAAATAATGGTATATGCACCAGTTGAATCCACTGAAAGTATTCACTGGATACACATGACAGAATAGGTGGAGTAATTATGTGTCGAGATTAAGTTTCAAACGGTTCATCCGTACAAGATGACATTTACGGACCCCCAATCACAAATTGATAACTCATTTCTCAACTAATAAGATTCAACAAAACAGTGTATATAAACCAAGTCCCTTGTGGCCGAGTGGTAAGTTTCTTGGGTGTATTATTCAAGAGGTTTAGTGTTCGAGTCATGGGGGGCGTGGCCACTGGAGTATTCACCCGGCGCCTCCAGGCCTCGGGAGATTAGTCGAGGTGCGCGCAAGCTGGCCCGGACACCCCCGATTACTAAAAAAAAACAAAAAAAACAAAACAGTGTATATACATGTGTTACACTCAATACTGTACACCCTAAAATTTCTCAAACTTCCCCTTTCCGTTTTCTACTTTCAAGAAATTATTCAGTGAGCCCATCACACCATTTTTTTTATGCTGATGTGTTGTGACCACTTAATCTTAACCATATACATGTCCCCTATTTCCAGGGGATAATGACAAAAAGTTGCACATTTCAAACTACTAAACTGTCAACCACTCATCATGATCCTCTAAAGGACATGTGTATGGTTAAGATTGAGTGATCACATCACATTAAAGTGATGTCATGGAGTGACAAGCTCACTATATAATTTCTCCTTTGTGTTCCGTAAATGGTTGCCTCAACTGATCATCCATCTCAAATGTAAACCGTTTGTGTCATATTGGATCCAGTAAACCATAACTCATGTTTTCCGGCACAAAACTCTCTTCGATTGATTTCCCGAATTCCTAATTACTATTTAATTTCTTTAAAAGGGTTTTTAATTCCCAATAATAACTATTTATCTCATTCTTTAAGCTAAATTTGTATCTAGCTAAAATGTCTTATCTCAAATTGGTTTTATCCTGACAAATTATTTTGTGAGTTCATTACACCATGACATTATGTTGATGTGGTGTGACATCCCAATTACATGAGGTCATGTGACAAATAAAATAGAGTGGTATGACAATAAATCATGGCCCCTATCTACTGGAGCACATCTATCCCCACTTGTCATAACTTTCTAAATTTAGTGGCCACATGACCTCATATTTCTTGGAGCGTCACACTATATCAGCATGATGACCTGGTGTGACGGACTCATTGAATAACAGTTCTTTCCAGCAATGTCATTTAGCTTTGAAGGAATAAAATATTGACTAGTTCACTGGAATCAATTTATTCACATTGTAGTCTTCAAAATGATTGATACATGGTCATTTTTAACTCCTTTCAAATGGTCTTTCTCTGTGAGTATTAGAATATGTATATGCAGATATATCATATATACACATTTCCATTTTAATTTACAATCTTGCCCAAAAAAATTTAATTTAATTTATAGAAACGTGATAGGAAGGTGGAGGTTTTTAAGAGAGAAGGGTTCTCAGACGCGCACTGGATGAGATTTTAATTTCAAATACTCTATTTAGTTTGTCCTATGTTGAATAAATCGTATTTGATGTTGGAAATTGGAATATGCAAACCTGCGTAGATATGCCACAACATTCACCATCACATCCGGTGAAATATTGAGGTGAGCATATCCGGTGGCTCTAGTATTACTCTTTTCAAAAATAAAAAAGAGTAATGTTATGTACACTTAAAGAGTACACCTAAAAAGAATACAAGTTGAACAAACAGAGTATTTTACGAGATCCATATCAACTTGTATTCTTTTTAGATGCATATTTTAGGTATACTTTGTGAATATATTAAATAATCAAGAAAACAACAAGGGGAAAGAGAAAAGAGAGCTAGAGTTTTTCATAACACACAAACTGACTGAATGAATACAATGGAAAAGAAGAGGCAATAATAATAGAATATCTAGGTATACAGTATTACCCTAATATAAAAGAAAAGACTAAACTACCCTAAAGCTAATAAAACTAATTCTAACACCCCTCCTCACAATGCTGCAGCTAAAAGCATAGAGAGTTTGCCAACTAAAAAACGAAAACGCTGAATCGGATGTGACTTTGTAAACAAATCAGCAATCTGTGCGGAAGAAGAAACAAAAGGCAAAGTGATAGCTCCATGCTAAAGGTGATGACGAGTAATGTGACAATCAATCTCTATATGCTTGGTCCTCTCATGGAAAACGGAATTGTGAGCAATCTGAATAGCACTCTTATTCTCACAATACATAGGTGAAGGGCGAGGAAGGGAGACACCCATATCTGTAAGTAGTCGGCGTAACCAAATAAGCTCATGGGTAGTCGAAGCCATAACACGATACTCAACTTCTGTGGAAGACACAACAACAACATCTTGCTTCTTGCTCTTCCAAGAAATGAGAGAATCACCAAAAAATATACAAAACCTAGTAACAGACTTGCGATCTGTAGAATCACTGGCCCAATCAGCATCAGAGTATGCACGCAGCTCCAAGGAAGATGATGAAGAAAGTAAAAGACTTTGAAACCTAGTGCCCCTCAAGTACCTCAAAATACGATGAACAGCAGCCCAATGAACTGTAGTAGGGGAAGTAACAAACTGACTAACAACATGAACAGCATGAGCAATATCTGGACGAGTAATAGTAAGATAAACCAAGCTACCAACAATAGTGCGATATAAGGTAGGATCAGGCAAATGAACGCCATCAGAAGGGGAAAGACGAACATTAAGCTCCAAAGGGGTATCAAATCTTATTATCAGTGAGGCGAGCACGCTCAAGAATGTCACCTGTATACTTAGACTGAGAAAGAAGAAAACCTTTTGGAGAACATGCTACTTCAATCCCCAAAAAATAACGTAGTGGACCTAAGTCCTTCATTTCAAAACAACTAGCTAATTCAGACTTCAACACTGCAATCCCATCAACATCATCTCCAGTAATAATCATATCATCAACATACAAAGAAAGTATAATACGACCAGCAGTGGTACACCTAATAAAGAGAGCTGAATCATACTCACTCGGGGAAAACCCAAATGAGGTAATCACTGTGAAAAACTTCTCAAACCAAGCTCGAGGGGCTTGTTTAAGACCATATAAGGCTTTTTTAAGCCTGCAAACTTCACCAGGACCGTGAGGAACACTCGGAGGAGGAACCATGTAAACCTCATCTTGGAGGTCTCCATTTAAGAAAGCATTTTTAACATCCATCTGAGTTATATGCCACTGACGAATAGAAGCAACTGCAATAAGAGTACGAATAGTAGTCATTTTAGCAACAGGAGCAAAAGTCTCCTCGTAATCCATACCATACTGCTGGGAAAAACCCTTGGCAACCAATCTTGCTTTGTACCGCTCAATAGACCCATCTGACTTGGTTTTGATTTTATAAACCCAACGAGAACCAATAGCGCTCTTACCAGAATCAGTGACAGAACCAAAAACGAGTGCAAAGCAGTGCGAGATCTAAATACGAATCCGAATCAGCAAGAAATCCAACAACGAACTAGAATCATCCGATTTTTTTTTCGGGGCTCCGCTCCGAACCCCGGCAGGGGCGCGCTGCCCCCTACAACTCTAGCCAACTCACCGCAGAGTTGGATCTGCGAAAATCGTGGATGAGATTCGAACCTGCTCTGATACCATGTGAATATATTAAATAATCAAGAAAACAACAAGGGGAAAGAGAAAAGAGAGCTAGAGTTTTTCATAACACACAAACTGAATGAATGAATATAATGGAAAAGAAGATGCAATAATAATAGAATATCTAGGTATACAGTATTACCCTAATATAAAAGAAAAGACTAAACTACCCTAAAGCTAATAAAACTAATTCTAACATACTTAACATTACTTAAATAAATAAAAATCTACCTAAACTCATAAAATTAATTATATATACATCACCGTTTTGATGTTCATGTAATTAGTGTACAAAATGTGGTAGTTTTGCCCTTACTCTTCTGCGGCCTCTTCTTTGTCTTCTCTAACAAAAGCTTAAATCTAACCAAACCCAATTCAATATCACCACCACCAGCACCAACCATTGCCACCATTTCCACAAAAGGGTTGTTCAGTTCCTTCTCTCGTGTTGATCATACTAGCCTTATAAGTGTAAGGGTAATACTTGCGACAACCCAAAGATAAAATTTTTGGGACAACTTAAGAGATGTGTCTATCTCTCTCCTGTGTCACTATGGGGTCTAGTGATAGCACAGGAGAGATATAGACTCATCTTTTGGATTGTGTCCAAAAAATTATGTCTTTGGGTGTGTTCCAATCTTTACTACTCTTAAGTGTAACCTCTGCACATTCCTTCTACCTACATGGATTCTTGCGGATTTCAAGTGCAAGTTATGAATGTATAACATTTCAATAAATTGTACCAAATTTATATCACTTGCACACATTACGTTCCATGACTTACACATCACTACACCAAAAGACTGATTTTCTAACATAAGGATTTTGATAGTGCTAATGGAGTTTTACCATTAGCAATTTATAACGGTAAAAACTCGTTAGAAAAGTAAAAAGTCCATTAGAAATATAAAGGTTCCGTTAGTATTTTTTCGAAAGTGAAACAAGTTTTAAAAGAAATCAAAATAAGATGGCATTTTTGTAAATAAACCCAAAATTGAAAACACGGTGGCAAATTTTGTAAACAAACACTACCCAAAATTTCCCCCCTCCCCTTCCCCCCAACTCTGTGACATATCTCTCACCTCTCTCTCTCTCTCTCTCTCCTCCAAACACAATGGTAGCTGACGAGACCACCAAACGCCAGACATCGATTTATGTCATTGTCACCCCTCTCTAAATTTTGCTTGTCTCTCTCTCTCTATCTCTCTAGTCGTTGTTGGATCGCCACCGCTGCCGTCGTAGCTGGTAGTCGTTGCCGCTGCTCCTCGTGTTGCCATCGTCGCTCTGCTCCTAGATAGTCCTCAAAGATTCTTCACAGTCTCCCACCTACGCCGAGCTTCATCTTCATCACCAGTTACAAGATTTGAGGTTTGCTAACATCTGGAGTGTCGTATTTTTGGTTTAGAGATGGTTAGGGTTTCGTAGAATCGTAAAAAATTGTTAGATGTACATGAACTCTTCTCCTAAAATATACAGGTTCTTAAAGTTAAAATTGTTGAGAATCTACAAGTTCTTCCATAGATATAACAAGCTGTAAATTGTATTGTTGTTTTACCCAAAAAAAATTTCCTTTTTCTTTTTGCAAACTCGTGATAAGCCTGTTGATTTGTTTAAAAAAAAATTCCCTTTTTGATTAGGTTAGAGCCTAATCATACTACTTTATCCTTTCTGATTTTTTTGTCTTTTATTTTATTTTATATTTTTGTTCCCTTTTTTATAGAATGCCTTTGCAATGTCTTTAGATTATGTTCTTGCTCGTGTTTGGGTTTTTGGGTTGAAGTGTTGTTATGCCTGCATTGTTCTTTAGGTTTTGGCATTTTTCCCTTAAATCTGCAACTGTTTAACAAAAACCAGTAAATCTGAGCACTGATAATATATTTTTCTCCCTGATAGTTCTTTCTTTACTATTATATTTGGGTCTGTTTGTGCAATTTAGTTGGCAATACTATTATATATGATTTTCTAGAATAGAAGCAGTGCTGATTTTGTTAAACAACTTATCTGGATATCTGAAAACTAATACCAAATAGTAAAATTATGTTTTGTTCTTTTTATGTAGCGTATAGAAAATGAATCACTTGCTATCTTAGTGAACTTGCAGCACTGTTCTCCTTTTCTCTTCTTAAACTAACACATGAAGGTTACTTCTGCAGATATGTTATATAAGAATATATGTATATATATACTCACTATTTGTATCTATAGATAGATATGTTAAGGGATATTGCTAGAGTTATCGAATTACACCGATAAAATTGCACCGAATTTGCAGGGCCCATCATTTTGACACTTTGAGTTCTCTCTCAACCCAAATATGTGTTTAATTAAAAAAACTCAACCAAACATATACCTTTCTCTCCTTTACAAAAACCATTCTGCACGAAGAAGCCTCTCCATTTAGGGCTGCGATTTGGGAGATCAAGTGATCAACAGGTTCGGAATTCTCTCTCTTGATTAACAGGTTCTAGTTCTCTCTCTCTCTCTCTCTGTCAAAATCTTGACTCTTTCTCTCTTCTCATGCTTAGGCTGCGATTTGGGTTTTACAAAACTGCATTTGGGGCTGAAGCAAATTGGAGTTGCTCAAGAATCAAATCTAAATTCACATAGATGAAAAATTCAAGAATGTATTCCAAACATGAAAACACCATTGTTGGGTTTCTTCAATCAAAGAACTCCTTTTTTTTTCCTCTTCTTTTCTCAAAATACCAGAGCATATTTTCTTTGCTTTTCCCAGAAAACAAGCAGCTTCAAATGAAACCCATATCAGATTTCGTGAAATACAAACAATTCAGAGAAGACCACATTTCTTAATTTGGGGAAAATAATCAATCAAGGGTTTATGGTATAAAAATGAAAACCCAAATCAAAGGGGTTGTTTTTAAAACCAAACATGTCAGAAAACATGGGCTGTAATAAAAAGACCAATCTTTCTTGTATGACAAAATTAAACTAGAATGTGGTTGCACAACACAAGCAAAAGAACAATAAGAGATGTTTAGGTGCTGGTTTAAGCGAGGTGTTTTTCCTTTGTCCCAGTGAGAGAGAGAGAGAGAGAGAGAGAGAGAGATTTTTCTCTAGTGAGAGAAAGAGATGGGTTTTGGAGAGGGAGTGAGAGTGAGAGGGAGAGAGATGGGTTTTGTAGAGGAGAGAGAAAGGTATATGTTTGGTTAGAGTTTTTTTAGTTAAACACAGATTTGGACTGAGAGAGAACTCAAAGGGTCAAAATGGTGGGGCTCTGCAAATTCGATGCAATTTTGTCGGTGTAATTCGGTGACTCTAGCAATGTCCATTGTTAAGATTTTCTGGGTAAGAGGGCAGGCCCCTAGTGGTGTAGCCTATCGTTGACTTTGGATTCAATAGGAGAGAGTCAGGATCAATTATGGTCACTTATGTTGCACCAAATTTGGCTTCACAAAAGGAAGCAAGCATGAGAGGGACATTCGATCCACCAATTTGGCTTCACAATAGGAAAATCCTATAGGGAGTTACTGGGTGGTCTCAGAATTCTCATGCTAGATATAATTTGATCCTGCCTCATTAGAATATTACCCCATCTTTCTTTTAAATTTTCTTGGTCACAAGCACATAGGCATTAAGTGGCAACATCTGAACCATAGGGGAGAAAATGAAAACGAGTCTAACCACAAGGGATAAAATGTATTTAACCCTTTGATTTGAGCCATGTTTGGTAGGAGGGATAGAAAAGTGGAAGCAAAAGAACGGTGAAGAGGGAAGAGGTATCCTTGGAAGAGAAAGGAAGGGTACTTAGATGAAGCAAATGAGGAAATATCATTATTTTACTATTATACCATTCTATATTTTTAGAATTTAAGATATATATATATATATAATATATATAGTAGAAGTAACCCTCCAGTTTTAAAGTTCAAATTAGATGGTAATAGATGATTTTTGAAAGCAACTACTCATTTGTTTCTTTTACTTCAGTAAGTGCGAATAGTAGAGACCCACATTATATCTAATTTGTTGGGTACCTTGGACCAAGACTGGTCTTTTCCCTTTTGTTATTAGAGTAAGACAACTAGGCTCTTTGTCTCATGTTGTCATCATTGCCTCTGATGATATATACATACACTGATAAGTTAAAGCTTATACAACCCCCAACAGCCCTTGTTTTGCTGAATTTTCAGCCCCAAACAACCTCTTTTTTGCTGGTAATGCCCCTAAATAGTGCTGAAAATAGCCCCCTATAGCCCTTTTTTGCGAGAATTTTCAGCCCCTAAGTTAGAGCTTAAACAGCCCCTGTTTTGCTAAATTTTCAGCCCCAAACAACCTCTTTTTTGCTGGTAATGTTTTGCTGAAATTCAATTTAATGTCTTGTTGAAATTTTCAACCCCTGGATAGAGTTGAAAACAGCCCCTATGTATGCACCCCATGCTAAACTCAGAAGGGGGTTCATAACAGAGAATGGAAGTTTATTGCGACATCTGGAATGGGTCAGGTTCTGTACTATTCAGCAATCAATAGACTTTGTAGCCACGAATTTGAAGTAATTGCTTTTTAGTAATACATATTCCTTTTGTAATGGTATGTATAATCCGCTTCTACTGAATGGTACAGTTGATGAATAATTTTGCATGTAGTGGAGAACCAAAATTTATTTACACATCCAGTCAAGCATTCTATTCTGAAATGTAATGCAGTATAAAGCATATATGTACTTTCTTCCACTTGTATTAGCACAAAACAGAGTAGAAATGGGGATCAGAACATGATTGGGTAAGACTCATAAGAGATATTAGCTACGAGGTTCAGAACATTTTGGGTTCTGCTTGCTCCGGATCTTGTTACTAAATTCCATATGTGACTTGATTGCGGTAGCAAGTAACATGTCATCTTATAGAAAAGTAGTAAGAAATAACTTAGAATTTGTATGTTAACTCACAAGATTTGATCACAGTAGACATCTAAACATCAGATCACAGTAGTACATTTGATGCTGCTAGATGAAGTAGGGGTGCACATTTAAATCGTTATAGTTTAGAATTAATAATTAGGTCGTGTTGCTTTGGTTTGCCACTAATTGTTGAAGTGAGAGATCAAAGGACTTCAGTGAGTTGTAGCCTTATAGGCATCTATGCTTGACTCATAGCAGACATTCGAGTTACTTAGTTTCTTACATCATGATGGTTAATTGTACTACGGGTCATTATACTCAAATTTTTACTCATCTGTTATGTACCGTTAATCGCAAAGCGCTACTGTAAAGCAATTTTAATGGTCTATAAGTTATGAATAAATTTTGGATTAGTTGAAGTGATAGTAGAAATAACCTAGAAACCTCCATTACTGCATATTAGAAAATTGTATAAGGTCCACTTTTGGAATATAGAAACAACAATCTGCTATGGCTAAAGCGCATGCACACATTCCTATACTTTTTCTCACTAATGGGCAGGTAAAAGAGTAAATTTATGCATGGCAGTAACCATTTTGGTTCTTGCAATGTTATAGGCAAATTGACAAATCTGCTATGGTTAATAATTTTCTTTGCAATGTTTTGTGTTCCCTAATTCTCGCTGCAAATTTTGATTTTGTCTCCGGAGATATTCCTAACATAAGTATTACGTTGGTACATGGACCTCAAATGTCCACACGATAGATTCCTTAATACAACTGTGTTTTCAAAGTAATCCATGCTTGAGGTACTTCCTTGCACCTAAACTCATACCCAAAATACTAACAAAATTTTACTTGTTGAACAGGTCTGAGGTCATTCAACGTAAGTTCACAATAACAAAGGCCCTATTATTCAAGGCAGACGGGACTTCATTTGACCGCTTCATCAACAGGTATTTGACAAAATCAGTTTACTAAGGGGCTATTTGGGTATCCATATTCTAGGATAAGGTTCATACTCATTCGCATTTTCTATTTGGTTCTTATGAAAACCAGCATCACCATAGGTTTAACACAGATAGTGTGGGCCGATTCAATGAATTCCGACGATAATTCTTTGTGATGAGAGCTTTTTTGATTAAAAGCTTGGCTTTAATGTTCATGGTCTTAGGTCTTTCTTTGTTCTTATCATGTGTTGCCATGTTAAAATGGACCCCCATTATCAATTTATCACCCTTTTTTTTCCCTCAAAATTTTCTCATAGACATTGACGACAATTTGATCTCATGAGCTATTTTGGTAAGTGCTGAATTGGTTATGTAATGGACCCCCATTATCAATTTATCACCCTTCTTTTTCCCTCAAAATTTTGTCATAGACATTGACGACAATTTGATCTCATGAGCTATTTTGGTAAGTGCTGAACTGGTTATTTAGTTCATTTCGGTTTACAAGTGTACTGGTTTTATTAATTCAAGCAATGCGATCATGCTATGCGTCTTAAATTTTGTATTTTAAATGATTCCAAAACACATATAACAATGGTTTCACTTAATTTTGATTGGAGTGTGTTGAATGGATTCCTCCGTTATTTAAGATGGTAGGATGATCATGTTTTCTTGAATCCCAAGAACCGTTATATTAGTAGTAAGTTGATTGAAATGGGAATGTGCTTACATCTGCACTGATTTAGAGCTTCTCTGATCTACTATATACTCCATTCATCTTATTTTATGATTCTTCATTTCTCTTTTTGGGCGTCCCAAAACTATTGTACGTTAAGAATATAATGTTAGCTTTCTAATTAGCCTGTTAGTTTGCATTTGTGACAAAAGTAGTCTAATTAGCCTGTTAGTGGCAAAATTAGTCTATTGTCTTCGACATTCATCCTTGCAAAAATTGAAAGAACATTCAACAAAGACAATGTTGATTATTCTTTCTTGAGACAGTTAGTAGGCCTCTGAGTATCATTGTTCTCTGTTTTTTTTTTTTCCAGAACTAAATGGAGAGTGCAGGGTCAAGTCACTAATCCTGTAATTCAAGTCAACAAGTTAAGTGTTTCTGCGGCTCTATAGCTCCACTACGGACTGCACAGACAGAAACTAATCCGGGCCGACGTTTTTATGGGTGTCGAAATTATAGGGCCAACATGCAATGTGGCTTCTTCCAATGGTTTGATCCACCTACAAGTCCAAGGGGAAATGAATTTGGCATTGTCATGTTAAGGAGATTGATGGAAATGCAGTCGAGAAATGAAGAGTTAGAAAGAACTGCAGAGGATCAACAACTAAAAATTGAAGATCTAAAGACCCTCAATTCCTACTACATAGCAAGAGAGAAGAAGTGGAAATTGGTCCTTATTGTTGTTATTGTTCTATGTTTTGCTATGTGGATAAATGAGCATATGATTGTAAAGAATGGTAGGAAGTTGTACTTAACTGATGTTTGATAATGGATTTTCAACGACTATACTCTATCTTTTTATTATCTTGTTTATTCGTTGTCATCTTCCCATTCCATCATCAAGAAGAAATACATCACACTTGCATCACAAATGAAATTATATTAAGTAGAAAAACATCACATTTGCATCACAAGTGAATCTATATTAAGTAGAAAAACATCACACTTGCATCACAAATGAAATTATATTAAACAGAAAAACATCACACTTGCATCACAACTAAATCTGCTATATTAATAAGTATCATAAATAAAAGGTCCTGGAAACATACATATGAGGTTTTCTAATGTTACTAATTTAAGTAATCTAAATAACAAAGCATCATTATGTAACTCCTCCATCACCACCACCACCACCACCACCATGTTTGGGAAGTTCTCTTCTATCTTGCATCACATTTGTGGAATCGTACCCCAACCTCCAAAATGGATTCTGATAACTCTACACAAATTAAAAATAAAACAATTAGTCCAAGTAGGAAAGGTAGCAAAGTGCACAAGATGGAAAGAAGCAAAGTTTATACTTAATATTTTTTTTTGAAGGAAGCAAAGGCTATACTTGAAATGCAAAATTTCCTCCAACTCCGAAAGTTGGTTGAAATGTCAAGTTTCCTCCAAATCCGAGATTTGGTTGAAATGCAAAGTTTCCTCCAACTCCGAGATTTGGTTGAAGTGCAAAGTTTCCCCCAATTGGTGTATTTATGTGTGGACACATACTTCCTTGGGTACTATGCTCGCCATATCCTTGTTCGTCATTTACCTACAATATACCAAAAAAATTTAAACTCTCATGAAATGATTGCATATTCTCATTAAAAAGGAGTAATTATTGTCCAACCTGTACAGTTTGCATTGTACTTGTCTTCTTTTTTGCTTTTGATTTTTTCTTCACTGCTTTCTCAACATTGCTAACTTTTCTTTTACTTGGTGGTCTCCCCTTACTACGCGTAACCAACGGATCAAGTATATTCGTACTCTCTTTAGATATGCCAATACCATTCCCATTTGAGGTTGAATCCTTTTGCGTATTAGTAGGAAGTGACATTTTGCTTCCACTAATTTCAGCCTTTTCTGTGTACCTCTCTTTCATTTGAAGCAATTGTGCCATCACCTCATTCAACCAAGTTTCAGAATCTACTACCACATCACAAACCTCAGAGAATACATTGGAGAATTGATCAAATCGGCGTGCTTCAGGTGTAACAGACACATTGTCATAACTGATACGAATTTTAGTGTGTCCCCTTTTAACATTCTTACTCCATCTTTTTATGATGTATTTGCCAGGTACTTCGTCGTAAATATGTCTCTCGATAAATACCATAAGCTGATGCCTACACATGATTCCTCTAAACTCAAACAATCGACAAGCACAGTTAACATCTTTCGTCCCCTCATTAAAAATTACCTTAAAACTTGCAGATCGATACGATTCTCCCAGTCCAACCCGCTCATGTACTTCATATTCACTAACGCCATCAGCCTCAGTAATTAGAGACAAACCACAAGAAAGCTTTCCAAACATCTCATTTTGAAACTCTTTAAATTTTGTCCGTGTGTAAACTCCTTGAAAAATCTTCTCCATTCCTAATTGAGTTGCACATGGAAAGCATGAGTTGTATGAATTGAAATCTTCTTGATTTTCATTTTCTATCTTTTTTGCCAATGCATTCTCATATTGCTCCACAAATTGTTTTAAAGTGGTCTTTGAGTTGATGTAGCCATCAAAGAAAGCATGCATGCTTTCACTTCGTTGAGTGGTTGACATTCCTGCCCAAAAAGTGTCCCTCACAAAAGCAGGTACCCACCTATTCCTCTCCTCATACAACCTAACTAACCAATCATTGTTTTGTAGTTCATACTTATCAATGAACTTGCCCCAATTATCTTCAAATTCTTCAATTGTCAATGAATCATAAACAACATTTGGCAAATTATATTTGAGTGATTTATATTGGTCGTACCCTCTCAGCTTTTCAGGCACCTTTTTCATGATATGCCATAAGCACCATCGGTGTCGTGCATGAGGAAAAACACACTCTATTGCTTTTTGCATGGCTCTATCTTGATCTGTAATTATTGCGTTCGGCGGACATGCATACATACATTTAAGCCAGGACTGAAATAACCAAGCAAAGGTAGCAGTGTCTTCACTTGATATCAACCTACACCCTAGCAATACCGACTGCCCATGATGGTTCACTCCTACGAAAGGCGCAAATGGCATGTCATATCTATTGACCAATATGTTGTGTCAAATGTAACCACGTCACCAAATTCTCTAAATGCTGCCCTACTCCTTGCATCTGCCCAGAAAACATTTTTCAGGCGCCCCTCTTCATCTAAATCCATGAGGTAGAAGAAATTAGAATTGTCAGCCTGCATTTTCGAAAAATAGTTGTACATTGCGTTAGCATTACCTTCGCCAAGTTGTAAACGCCTAACTTTATTGATATAATTTCTGACATCTTTTTCTACAAATGGTAGATTCTCATGCCCCCCTGCCTCAACCACTAATGTCACACCTCGATTTTCAGATAATTAAATATTAGTCAAGGGAAAATCCCTAAACCAATATCCAGTTGTCCGATTATTAGAGGTGATCGCAATAAAACAAACATCACACAGTTTGTACAGGATAAAACTTAACTCCCAAATGCAATATACCAGTAAAATATCCAATCAATAAGGATCAAAACCTAATGTTCCAAAATCATAATTAATCTCTAAAAAAAAATCATTCAAACAATATCTGATAAAGTCAAATGGCCCACAATGCGAAAATATAAAATATTAAAACTCTCAAATAAAAATTTAAAAAGCTAATAAGGACTTCACACTTCTCCTATTATCAGATGCCACGAACTTCTCACTATCCCTGCAAATTCCGATCGGCTATGCTCCAAAAAGAACGCACCCGCGAGAAAAAAATTCAACAGGTCAGTCACATGACTGGTATGAGTTAAATAAAACTAATCACACACAATCTTAGGGATCGCTCATAATCCCTTACACCAACACAACAATAATAAATAAAAGATCGGGTAGGAAAGTAGTTCCGCTCACATAACGGGACAGGGGGTAGTTTCCCTTTTATGTGACGGCAATATAGTTCCTACCCGAACTAGACTGCATAAATACTTACCCTTCTTAGCTATGGTAGGCCAATACCTGCAAACACATTAGTGGGCCTACTATCCTGCATAAATAGATGTTAGTAAAAAAAAAATCAAAAATCATTCTTTAAATGTTATTTAAAAAATGAATTATCTCCAAGAAGAAGTTGGAATTGGACAAAACTTAAAACATAAAAGATGTTCAGAATTAAATTTCCAAGGGAAGCCTCGCATCCCCGTTCATTAATTCTAAACACATAAGTCAGAAATTAATTATTAAACTTCAGCTCATAAACACGCGATATTCCGCAGATTCTGAAATTAAATCAAAACGGTGTCAAGATGACGTTTTTAGGAAAAGTGTAAAACACGAAAGTCGCTCGGATTGTCAATTTACTTCAGGTTACGCGAAACGACCCTCAATTGTGAAGTTAAGTGACCAAATTATCTAATTTACTAATCTGATCCTATTTATTATTAGTTCACAACGTTCCCGAAGATATTCTGGTACACATACAAGACTACATTTAAACTAACGGATACCCACATAAGTTGTTTGATATGACAAGGATTCGACTACAACAAAATATAACGAACTACAATACAACGGATAGCAGCAATTTAAGAACCACATGTGTTTTAATTAATTAAACCTTATGTTCACCACTTCGGCCACCCATCCATGGTTCAGCCTACACATATATCCCATATGTCTCCTAACGTAATACTAACTCCCACTCCGGTCCCAACTCCCATGGGGTATCACTGGGATTTGAGTCTACACCGAAAGGCTAGTACTTACGTTTTTTACGTCAATAAACAATGTCTAAATACACATGAAATAGACCAAAAAGCCGGGCATAAGGCTTAAAAATGAAGAGACGGGTCATCCACGTAGTCGCCGTCCAATCACACAAGACGGGTCATCCACGAAGTCGACGCCTAAACTCATAAGGAGCAGTGGTGAACACATTAAAGGATTTTCTAATATTAATTTCTAAAAATCTTCACATGGACGGTCTCACATTCACAAAATTATGAAACCCAACATTAGATGAGAATGCTTGCATCTCAACGAAATTTTACGTTATATCACAATAACGAACACGAGTTTATCCTGACACATAAATCAATTTAGACATCCAATACGTTTTTAATCATATAAAAACTGCTACTGAAATTTAAATCTACAGCTCAAACGGTGCAGAATCAGGGAAAACTCAAAACATGAAAAGTGTGCAGAATTGCGTTTTACATAGGACACGCAGACAGAATGTCAAAATTCCAACCCACGAGTTTACAATAATTTTCTAAAGTTTCTGCAACTGTGTGAAATAAAAAAAACGAATTTTACATATATTTCTTAATTACTATGAATATCTCACATAGGGTTTTATCAAACTAACTATTCACCTAACCCTTTTCGAATACCCTAATATCATAATCACAAAGTCACACGAAGGGGAAAGAAAAAAAATCTAAATTACTTCATAATAACGTGTATCCATTACAAAGATTTAACCCTAACAATTATATTAAACATGTACTAATTTAATTTACTCCCATATACATATATACAAACGTGTATATATGTACTCGGATACACAAAATTTAACTCACCTCCTTGATCTAAAATCGACACCCACGAATGCTCCGTGCGATTCCTCATGTGCCCACGAACCCGAGGCCATTCTCCTTTCTTCTTCTTCTTCTTCTTCTTCTTCTCTCTCTCTCTCTCTCTCTCACACACACACACACACGCACACACACACACACACACACACACGTCTGTTCTCTCTTTGGGTGGCTAGGGTTAATGATATATAGATATCATACTCTCCTAACTAGGTTTATAATACTACTAACACTTGACTACACAAGAATCCCGTTTTTCGTCTTGTGGGCTCACAAAAGAGACTTATATGAGCCCAGAATGCAATCCAAACCACTAAAATAGCTAACCCAAATAGTACTCATACCCCGGGTACTTAATTCTCATGTTAAATTCACTAATTAACTTACTTATGGGCCTCGAAACAGTACCTGAAACTAAACTATTATTTTACAAAAATTGTAACTCGGTCAGACAATAATCTATCATACAATTTAATTAAAGCTCAAAATGTCATGTCATAATAATAATGAAACATTAGAAATTTTAATACAAAAACAAACAGGGAAATATTACTGGTATTACTAATAAATTAAATATGCTTACTAGCAATTTAATTTATGGGTTCTCCAAACTTAAAATTTTTAAACATGTGTCTTACCTAGGTACACTCATATATCATTGCTAAATGAAAAAAAAATAAGGGTAAATTACACTGACCTCCCCTGAGGTTTGACGTAATTACACGGACCTCCCCTCTAGTTTGCAAAATTACACAAACCTCCCTCGAGGTTTGTAATTCGGTAACAAAATGCCCCCTCCACTAACGTTCCGTTAGTTTTTTTTACATTTGCCTCCCCTAAAAATTACAATTAGCCCCCCTATATTATAAAATTGTCATACTAAGCCCCCTTTCTCTTATATTTTTGTTCTAATTATAAAATCCCTCCTCCCTCCTACGTTTTTGGGTTAATTTTTTTAGCATTAATTTATATCTACACAAAATATACACAAAATACATATAAATAGGTCCAAAAAAAATTTTTCCAAGAACAAACCCCTGTCAAGTCCCCCTGTATTAATTTTCTAGATCCGCTCCTGCCCTTATGCTTCAAAAGTGGACACTTAAAACCCCTGTGATTGTGGACTAAAATGGAACTGTTATGTTTTCACTCAAAACTGACGAAAATTCTAAAATTGGTTAAAAATATAAACACTTAACCCATTTATGATTTCACTCAAAGAGCGTTAACCCCAAAATTAACATCACAAAATGGGTTAAGTGTTTATATTTTTAACCAATTTTAGAATGTTCGTCAGTTTTGAGTGAAATCATAACAGTTCCATTTTAGTCCACAATCACAGGGGGTTAAGTGTCCACTTTTGAAGCATAAGGGCAGGGGCGGATTTAGAAAATTAATACAGGGGGGTTTGATAGAGGTTTGTTCTTGGAAAAAAAAATTTTGGACCTATTTATATATATTTTGTGTAAATTTTGTGTAGATGATATAAATTAATGTTACCAATGACCTGTTGGCCAAGTGGTAAGGAGTTCGTTCTCCTCGCTATAAATTTCACTCAAAGGGCGTTAACCCCAAAATTAACATCATAAAATGGGTTAAGTGTTTATATTTTTAACCAATTTTAGAATTTTCGTCAGTTTTGAGTGAAATCATAACAGTTCCATTTTAGTCCACAATCACAGGGGGTTAAGTGTCCACTTTTGAAGCATAAGGGCAGGGGCAGATCTAGAAAATTAATACATGGGGACTTGACAGAGGTTTGCTCTTGGAAAAAAAAATTTTGGACCTATTTATATGTATTTTGTGTAGATATAAATTAATGCTAAAAAAATTAACCCAAAAACGTAGGAGGGAGGAGGGATTTTATAATTAGAACAAAAATATAAGAGAAAGGGGGCTTGGTATGACAATTTTATAATATAGGGGGGCTAATTGTAATTTTCAGGGGAGGCAAATGTAAAAAAAACTAACGGGACGTTAGTGGAGGGGGCATTTTGTTACCGAATTACAAACCTAGAGGGAGGTTTGTGTAATTTTGCAAACTAGAGGGGAGGTCCGTGTAATTACGTCAAACCTCAGGGGAGGTCAGTGTAATTTACCCAAAAATTAATTAAAATAATTATTTATACACTTAAAAATTTTAGGGTTGTTACAACTAATGCATTGAAATTCTTATTCACTCTGATTCCAGCTTTGTCATTCAACATAAGTCTCTTTTTCACATATGCTTCTAGGTACCTATTGCATTTGAAATATCGGGATTTTCCTGGACCCATCTCATAGTTATGGGCAAGTTCAACTACTTTGACACACCACTTTTCATTACGAGCAAAAAATGCCTTAAGTTTAGCTTGGCACCCAATTTTGGAATTCGGGCGCATGTTCAACGGGTTGCTTGATGTAACCTTTGTAATGCCAGCACGAGTACACTCAATCACCACGTATGTTAAGATCCCTTCCACTTTTCTAGAGCTTCTTTTAGCCACTACGAAACCTTTTTCTCTTGCCTAGCTTGTATAAAATGCCATTAGCTCATCCACAGAGTCAAATTAACTTCATCCCCTCCTTTGGCTCATCTATTTTGTTTGCAATATCTATTACGTTATCCTTCTCAAGTTCCATATCAATAGTATTATCAACCACACCAATATAAGCACTTGAGACTTCTTCTTCCATTTGTCTACAATATAAGATACAAAACACATAAAAACACCAAGAATGAGAATTAATTAGTCAATTAGGTTTATCAAAAAAAAAAAAAAAAAAAAATAGTTAGTAGTTTGAGATATTAAGAACAAAATATTGGGAACCCACTCTGTGTCCTTTCTCTTTTTATTTCATCATCTCTTCTTTCCTTCACACAGTCCAGTTGTTTGAGCTATGTTACATTATATCCAAGTGGGTTTAGTACTAGATTTCAAAATTAAAATATAGTCTAGCATCTTCTTTATTCCATGGAAATTAATCTAAGCAAACATTCCATATAAATCATCTTTTTTATTTTATTCCCTGTGAGACTAGGCTTGTCTTTGAATTTTTAAGCTAGCTTCATAAATCTATACTACTATAGAAAGGGAGAAATAGGGGTACCAAATTTATACTCTCTTTCAACCATATATACATTTAAACCAATATACTTTTCATCCAAAAAATAACAATACAAGGGTATCAAAGGTCATTAATACACTCAAATCAAAAGTTAGCAATTGAAATTGAAATATGTTTGATAACTCCCCAACCAACTATAACCACCCAAAAAAAAAAACGTCTCTTAAGTTCAACTGCCTTTTACAACCGCCACCAAATACAACAGCCTTTTACAATCGCCCCAAAATACAACCGTTCATCAATTCTCAAATGGTTGGTTTGTATCCTATAGGTACAACTATAAAGTCATTTGGGATTCAAATTTTTTAAACATGACATTATTCTTAAAATAATTTCCAGAGTTTTGTGTATGGTTGAAAAAATCACTTCGATTTGTATTCCTTTCCAGATTATATATTAATTTTTTCTGATTTTTCCCATATAAATTTTTTCCAGATTATTCCTTTCCTTTCCAGATTATCACATTTTTAACACTTTTCTCAGCCTTTTGTAAATGATCAAGTGTAGAGTATTGATGTGATTCTCATTTTTGTTTGTACAAGCCTTGAACAGAGAGATAGTCAAGGCTTGGAATAAAATCATGTTCACCTCTTACTTTGAGTTGGTAATTGGTACTTTGTTGTCCAAAAATAAGAAAGAAAAACATAGATTTGTGTTTTTTTTAATCATAAAATAGAGTGGTGTTAGGTTGTCAAAATTAACAAATTGAAAAATTAACAAGTTTCATTTTAATATAGAAGACTCACACAGAGAGACAGACATTGAGAGAGAAAGAGACAGAGAGAGAGAGAGAGAGAGAGTATCGAGAGTAACAGAATCCGTCGTCTCCCTTCGCCGTCGCCTCCTTCGCCGTCGCCGTCGGGTGCGATTGGGGTTTGGTTGGAAGTGAAGGTAGGGTTCTTCAATTTGGGGATTTTTTTCCCTCCAAAATGAAAAGAGAGAGCTGAGAGAGTAGTGTTGTTAAAATTTTGTGGGTCCCACAAATGTTACAAATTTGCTTAGCTACCCCTTTGTGTAATTTGTTGTGTGAGAGACTGTGTGGGTGTAACATTTCTGAAACTACTATCCCCAAAACTTCTTGTCAAGACCCACTTAAAATCATCAGCAACTCATTACAATCTTAGGTGCAAATCACTGCAACACGTGTTGTAGCATATAACTTGCACCTAATATTATAATGAGTAGCACTACTGTTGTATCACTTGTCTCGATATTCTATGACTTGCATGACATCACAATAACCAAAAGTATAACGGATGTCCCGCAAATGTGTTTCACATGAGATGTCATTGTTAATTTTCATGTTTTTTTTTTTTGATGACAAAGACAAATCACCTAGTCTATCTGCAATTTTAGGTTTCCCCACCAGTATATAAAACGATTTATTCTTTGGCATTATGGAGTAGAATAGGGGTACAACAACAGTATGTGTACCATGCAACTACATCAAGTTTTTTTGATCTTAAAGTCTATCTCTCCAACTATCTTACTTTAATCTTGAGACAATTTTGAGACCCTGAAAGCCACCCAACTCGATCACCCAACTCGACTAGACGATCGAGTTGATTCAATAGAATTCTTGATCCACTCAGCCAGAACGCAGCATTAATGTTTTTGTGATTCCCATTGGTATCAGTGGTGAAAAAATTAGTTTTGAAAGGCACATAATACTATTTATAGGATGGGGTTAAATACACAACTTTTCTTTTAAATACACCACCTTGGTGAATTTAGCTCCACCCTATTTATATATTCCCTCTGTCCAATATTAAGAGTGCTTGATACTCCCTCCGTCCCATATTTAGAGTCTCTTTTGGGAATACCAACTTATTAAGGGGACAACTTTGATTTTGGTGAGATTTTCAACTTTCCAATATTGCCCTTTTTAAAATTCAAAATTATAATGTCACATCAAAAAAAAAGAGAGGGAAGAGTTGGATATAATAAAGGGCAAGTTTGGAAAATGTGTATTCAAGTACTTTGACTTTTCAAAGAGGACTCTTAAAATGGGACATCAAAAAATGGCATCAAGGACTCTTTATATGGGACAGAGGGAGTACCATTTTTTGATGTCCTATTTTAAAAGTAGTCTTTGAAAAGTCAAAGTACTTTAATGCACACTTTCCAAATTTGCCTTTTATTATATCAAACTCTTCCCTCTTTTTTTTTTATGTGACTACAATTTTGAATTTAAAAAAAGGCAATATTGGAAAGTTGAAAATCTTACCAAAATCAAGGTTGTCCCTTTAATAAGTTGGAATTCCTAAAAGAGACTCTTAATATGAGACGGAGGGAGTAGGAAACATCTGTAATACAGTTATTACAGCTTTGAAAATCACCGTAATTTTGGAAAACAACGATAGGGCAAATTACACTGACCTCCCTTGAGGTATATGACAATTACAGAGACCTCCCCTCTAGTTTTAAAAATAACACTCACCTCCCCTCTACCTACTTTTGAGTGTAAGATTACCAATTTACCCCTTCTCTCATTACATATATATATGCACATGTGTGTGTATTTGTGTGAATGTGTGTGTGTGCGCGTGCATTAGATAAAATTACATTTATATACATATATAAAGGGAAAGGGAGGTGTACCATGAAAAAAAATTCTATTATCAATCATTATTAACTACATAAAAATCATTAAAATTCTTTTCCTAATAAATATATACAATAGACTAAAATGTCACAAAAATATCACAAATAAATTACTTTTAACTTCTCCTAAAATCTTACTACTCACAAAGTAAGTGGGCGACTGGGCCCTTACTAGTATACATTAGTAAATTTTATTGATTTAGAATTATAGTATTTAGCCCTAACTTTATAAAAATTTGCAACTCGAAATTTTTTTTTATAAAAATTTCAAATTTAGGTTTTATAATCTTTAGCCTAGCTTACAATAGTTTATAGATTTAGTTTTTTTAAATTTAAGCTATTTAACTTTTTTGTCCAAGTAGTAGGTGAAAGATATTAGAATAATTATTTAGAGTAATATTATGCTTCCCAAAATTTCATCCCCAATGATGTTGAAGTGGGACCACAGTTGAACCGCTTTAATATAACAACCAATCAAAATCAACTGGGTCTACTGCCATATGTGTTGGGAAACACTTTTGAGAAAGAAATTTAGGAAGCGTAACATTACTCTTTTATTTAAAAATATCAATAATAATTTAAAAACATAAAAAATCATGAACAAAATTATCTACTACCACTTTAAAATGAAAAGAATAATAACAATAATGAAAAAAAAAATTAACAATTTTTTTTTTAAAAAAATGAATAGTTATTACATTTTTGCCTACCTTATTTTCTAAAAAAGACATGCATGCTCAGTGGAGTCTTATACACACACACACGCACACACACACAAAGGCAATGTCCGTGCAAGGCCTGTACTAAATAAGCTTCATTGGAGCAACTCATTCACAATGTTAGGAGCAAGTTCACAATTTTAAAAATATAAAGCAGACAAAAAAAACAATATAACTACTCATTTAAAAAAAAAATTGTTGATGTTTTTTTGTTTTTTAATTTTTTTTTTTCCCATTGTTGTTATTATTTGTTTCATTTTAAAGTGGTAGTAGATGATTTTGTTGATGATTTTTATGTTTTTTAAATTTTCTGTTGATATTTTAAAAAAAAAAATAGTAAAAGCTTGATTTGGTATATACTGAAATTTTGTTGATAATTTTTCAATATTTTTTTTTTCATAATTGTTAGTATATATATTTTCATTTTTAAAAGGTAGTGGATAATTTTTTGGATGATTTGTCCAAGAGTATACCAGTCATTTTTAAAATAGAATGGAGGTGAGTGTAATTTTTTTAAAGTACAAAGGAAATCCCAGTAATTATCAGATACCTCAAAGAAGGTAGTGTAATTTGCCCAAAAGAATAATAGGAGTAATAAATACTTTGCATTTGAAAATCGCAATTTTAACTGTACAACATTTTGACATCAAGTGACAATATTTTAAGGGAATCGTTATTTCTACTCCATCATTAAACTAAAGCACTTCTTAGTATCACTCATAGAGTATAGAGTACGTGGTACCATGTATGTAATGCATGGCATGCATGGTACCACATGATTTAAGAATGGTACCATAGAGTGCCTTAGTTCAATAATGAAGTGGCAATAACATCACCCTATTTTATTAGCACCAAAATCACTAAAATAAATAAGACATTTTAAAATACTATGGAATATTTTTATCTATAAAAAATGTGCTTACGAAGTATATATTACCACCGAGCCGTACGTGTTCTACACTCCTTGGTGGCAACCATTTTCTCTCTCCTTTTTAATTTTCATCATCTTCTCTCTCAACTCCAGAGCCACCATTTCCAACTAACTGCTCACACGGTATGAGTATGCTGTGAACTTCATCGATCAGGAGGAGAACTACCGTCAAATGATGATCCTAGAAAGCCAAGACAGAGATCAGAGAGACACGATCGGTGATCCGGGTACGTCCTACGAAGGCTGGAAAAAAACTTGAACCGGATATCTTTTCTATGCATCAACGACATATACATGTCTGCATATTGGGCTTTGGCTTTTGCATTGATTGCTTTCACCATAATTGTCTTGGTTGCTTGTCGTTCCTCCGCCTGTAGTGGCCATTCCTAGATGAAGCAATATATGCTAAGAAGCACTAGTGTGGCAGATTTGGTGAAGCATGCGCACTTAGTGCTTGGGGAGTGCGGACGTATCTTTAGTGCGTATGGGTTTCATTTGAGTTCTTGGCCATGTTTGACTGCGGCTGAGTGTGGTAGGAGTGCGCCAGATTCAAGAAAAAAAAAAGGAAAGAAAGGGGAAGAAAGAAGAAGAAAGGCAGAAAAAAAAATGAGATTACCTCTACAATACAGGTGCGTCTTCTCCTCTTTTTCTTCTTCATCTTCTTCTCCGATTCTTCGATTCTTCATTTCTTCTTCCTCTTCTTCTCCCTCTCTCTCTCTCTCTCTCTCTCTGTGTGTGTGTGTGTAATGTGAAAATGTGAAATGAGGAAGCCCTAGACTGACCTACTAATAAGCTTTCTTTTAAATCCTTTATTTCTTTTGTATTGATACTTTAGCCTCAAATTATTTTTTACGGATAAATAAGTATATTGTTAAATTTGAAAAAAAAAATCATAAATAGTAGTAGAATAATTTGTATATACTACTATATGAATTTTATATAAAACATATTTATAATATTTTACATAAGTACCCCTAACGCACTCACACTGGTGATTTTGAAAAAATTGCCAAACTCCCTACACTTGCGACCCTGCATCAGCACTGGTGCCTCCTAGCATATATATATATATATATGTGTTGTCATACCATATAAACTAGTTTGAGTCTTGCACGATGCGCGGGTGTGCTTAAGTTTGTGATTTGTCTATAAAATTTAATTGGGGAAAAGAAATAAACAAAGTATTCTATATCTGCTGGTAGATATTGCTATCATATATATGTAGAATAACTGTTAAAGAGTTGAATATATCGTGTTCATTTGACGGATCCTTATTGAAATGCGTGCAACCACCTCCGCAGAAGTACATGTACCACCCAAAAATTGCGGCATCTCACTGTTGCAATAGAGAAGAAAATAAGGTTCGACTAACCACAAAGAAGTTTTGGTAGATCATTCAGTATATGTCATTTTAGTTTCATTTTTCTTTATTACTACATGTTAATTTCTCTTTGGAGATCAAGACATTACTTGTACTCTCTTTGAATACATTGGTTATAAATTCTTCGAGTTTTGATAGATTAATTTTTTAAGTTACTCTTTGACAAATTATTTGTAAAATTGCCTTTAACATCTTTTTATTTTAAAATATATCATTGACACCAAACCCCTTATGATTTTGGACTAAAATGAAGTTACAAACATTTATCTCAAAACAGCCTCACATGGGAATTAAGCGTTAAAATTTGCCTCACGTACGAAAGTTAAAGCGTTAAAAATTAATCCCACATAGGCAGTTAACCTAAAAATTAGGCCCACAAAGGGGGTTAAGTGTTAAAAAGTCAACACACATATGTGGGTTAAATGGTAGTATTATCCTCAAATAGGGGATTAATCCCAAAATTAAACACATGAAAGAGGTTAAGTGTGTTTTTTTTGGGGCTAATTTTAGACTTTTCATTAGTTTTGAGAAAAATTTTAGTAGTTTCACTTTAGTTTGAAATCACAGGGGGTTAAGTGTCCACTTTTGAAGCATAGGGAGGTAAAGTGAAAATGAGTCTAACCACAAGGGGTTAAGATTTAATTTACCCTTTAATGTAATTTACCCTTAGAATGGTTATCCTCTACACCAAATCCAGAGAATCGGATCTAACATACAAGAGATTAAAAAAAAAAATCCTTTTGCATGGAGAAGAGGAAGAGAGAGAGAAAGCGATAAGAATTTTTTACTATGGAGTTTGTTGAAACGGATGCGTTCTTGAATTGAAATTGAGCAAAAAATTTATGCTTACATCATTCAAATTTGCAGCCCATGTGAAAATTGTAGTAAACATTTAGATTGTAAAAAAACCATTGCAGAAGGAAAAAGTTACAAAATAATTTAATCTACTGCTACTATATATTCAACCTTCATCGAAATAATTCACTGAAAAAGTAATTTATACAAAGTGAATGTCTTATATATATTGAATCACAATTCTTACTAATAGAGAGGTCAAACTTGTAATGGTTATCCTCAACACCAAATCCAAATAGTCGGATGTAACATGTAAGAGTTAAATTTTTTTTTTTCTTTTGCATGGAGAAGAGGTTGAGAGAGCAACCAGAGGACAAGGTTTTGTAGATTATGGATGATTTAGTTGGCTCTTCTTAAAAGTCCTCCAAATCATTATTACTCCAATTATGATTAATTACGTTTTGTAAAAACGTACAAAGAGAGCGGGAGAAGGAGAGCATAAATTATGCTATTACAATAAACGCATATAGAGGGAGGAGATAAAGAGTGAAAAAATTATAAATATTTAAAACCAAATAATGAATGCATATAATTTAAATAAATGTAATACTCCAATGTATTTATTTGTGCAAGGTTATTGGCACAAATGGTGGGGTTTGAACATACTCACTTTACTTTTAGCTTTAAATGGATGAAATGCTTATAATTTGACACGTGGCATAAGTCTTCCATATTATATAATAAGAATAGATAAGTTTTTTTCAAAGTTCCTTAATGGACAATAGTTTTGAAAGTGTAAATGACACTTAAAATGAACTGGAGTAGTAACTATTTGTAGTGGTTTCCTTCTCCATAATTCTAACACATAAAATGGGATGAGGAAGTAATTGTTTGTAAGTTGTTTCCTTTGTCCAAAATTCTAACACATACTAAGTAATAATATTAGGCATGTGTGTGTAATAACATTAAATTTGTAAGCATGTGAGAAAAGTATTTTTATCAATATGCGTTTAAATAAGTAAAACATTCATTTGGTATGGACTTTTCCAATTATCATACTGAATTATTTTTTATAAGATGATTATTTCTTTTCAGAAGGATATATAATTAAGATCACTATTTGTCTCTTTTGGAGTATAAGATTTGAATATTATTGTTTTTTTTTTTTTATTATTTTATGGATTTGGATCTAGGATTATAGAGCATTTTAGGTAGTACATAAATTTTGAAGTTATAAATTAACTTCTAAATTCGGTATGATTATACAAATTATAACTAAAGATTAAATATTACCATATGTTGTGTGTATGAATTCAATTTATAGGTATTGTGTAATTTTAACATATGCAATTCTATGAAATTAAATTTAAAAAAAATTAAAACACCGTACAAAATTGTGGTTTGAACTTAGTTTAAACTGAAAGTAAGTTGTGGTCTAGAAACTTAGCAATAGAAAATAACATTCTGATGTTAAAAAGGCATTGAATAACTTCTAAATTCAGGGTTTAGAGTTTAGGATATCAAAATAGATATTCAATTGACTACATGCAAACATGAATCATAACTCTGCCACATAAGATTTGGGAAGCATAGAATTATTCAAATTACATTTATATTGGCATGTGTAGACAATAAGACCAAATAATTATTATGATATAAATTATAATTAAAAGAGCAAATTATAAGCATGTCACCATGTGTGCGCACGCATGTGTAATCAAAATATAAAATTAACCATTTAAAAAAAAAACACGTTTGTGTGAAAAGATGATCATTCTGTAAATTTTAAGCCTATTGTAATTATGGTTGCAAAGTTAATTGAACCTAAATATTAAAGTCAAAGTTGATTGAATCGTCATTATTATATTAATTAAATTTCAAAAGTTAACTTGAATGTAATTATTTGTCTGAAATGACAGATATACCCTCACACAAATCAATGTATCCTTACGATATGGAGATAGATGTATGAGTAATTATGGTGTAGTGAAGGTCAAAAGAGGAAGTTCATATTTTTTTTGACATGCTAACTTATTCCCTCTTAGGCCATGTTTGGCGCGCCAGATAAGGGATTGGATAAAAATTATCCAATCTAGTGTTTGATATGCGCACGGAGTCGGAGTATGTTATCCCAAACTCTCATTTCATCCCATTGAGTTTGGGATAACTCAATACTACAAGAGGTAAGGAATTTTTTTATTTGTTTAATTTTTTCGTTTTTTCAGATTTTTTTTTTCTTTAAAAAAAAAAATTCAGCTCTTTTTTTTTTTTGGGTGTTAAAAAGTATCAATTTAGTTATTATCCATAACTTATAACCCGACACAACCAAACACAGGATTATGATAAAATTGCTTATCCAACAGTTTTATCCAGCACGTTCTAAACACATGACATCATAACAACTTATTCAATAGGATTACTAATCCAGTTCGATCATGCCTTATCCTGTCTAATCCGATAGTTTTATCCGACCTGCCGAACAAGACCTTATAGTATAGTAGATATATGTACTCATACAAACTTGTTTATGTAAGCTTATCAATCAAGGCCGATATGTCCTTTTCAGACAGCCAATTTGGATTGAGAGACGTGAGAAGAGAAGGGAGAAGATGTCACTTTATCTCCCTTTTTCTCATTTGGCAAATAAAGTTGAGCGAAAAGACGGTTAATGGAGAGAAAGTGAAAAGAACCATATTTTCTCAATAGCTACTCTTCTCTTATCTTTGGACTAAAAACAAAATCTTTCTCTTGTTCATAGATATATTGTACACTTAGGCCACGTTTGAATGACAGGGAGGGGATTGAACTATTAGTCCCTTTTAATTAATGGTCCCGGGACAATAATACCACCTCTCTCATGGTATAACTTAGTCCCCCATATGAGAGACTATTCTTTTAAAATGGACAATTAGTCCTGAACAGAATGGCCGTGTCAAACGCCCGACTATTGAATTAAAAAGGACTACTAGTCCAATTCCCTTCTATCCCACCCTTAATCCTGCGAAACAAACGAGGCCTAAGTCCCTCAATTGACCTTACCTTCATTGCAGAATCCTTGCTCTTTGGCTTCGAGTATACTTCATGGACCCAAAGAATCTTAATTAGCGCACTTATTTGAATCCACTAGACAAGTTTCTAGGTGACCAAGTCAAAATGAAGAAATCGGCTGAGATGGGTCAACTTTGAAGGCAAACTGGAGGCAAATGGTAAAGAAATAGATTTTGTTTCATGGGTAGTTTCCAAGGCATTAAATTATTTGCAAGTCGAATTTTGTAAAGGGGCTTATAGCCCTTTTAGTGAACCAATGTCAGTGAGTCAACATCTGAGATCCGTCGACTGGTCCTTTGATAATAGTCCACAAGTTGTTTAACGAAACCTAGGTCTGAGAATTGGGCGGGCTTTGAGCGGGTTGGGCTGAGATGGGTATGGGTTTTCAATAGGTTCTTATAAATGGGTTGATAATGGGTTTGGGCTGAATTTGGGCCGAGTTTTTTCAAAGACCCATATCTAGCCCGTTAAAATGAACTGAATTTTTTTTTTTTTCCCGACCAAACCTAATATACAATTAACAAGGGACGAGTCATTCTAAAGGGATCATTCTAAACTTACTCTTAGGGTGTGTTTGATAACTCAATTAAGTGGTGAAAATAAAAATTTTCAACCCTTAATTTTTTCAGTGCGTTTGATAATATACCACTTAACTGAAAAAGCAGTAAAAAATCCACTGAAAACGTTCAAGTGAAAATTTTCTGTTGAAAATAATCACTGAATGCAGTCTATTTTAATTCTTGAAACACTGTTTTTAGTTTTGCTAATACAAATTACTTAAAATTTTTAACACTTAAATTCAACACTTAATTTTCAGTACTTAATTTTCAATTTTATCAAACCCACCCTTACTTTCATAGCTCTGCCTATTTCAAGCCATCTTCTAGCATTCAAATAGACTTCCCTATGCAAGTGCCATAATGAAAAACGCGCAGTCAAGTGGACTATATCAAAAAGAGGCTATCATAATTATTCATTAAAAGAAGAGAACCAACAAATAGAGAACACTCTCTCTAAGACACTGATTTTTTATTTTTTTATTAAAATTTTTTATTTTTTTATTTTTTTATTTTGGTCGGATCTCTAAGACATCGGTATGCATTACAATTTTCAACATATACTAGAGGGTTTTCAATCCAACCAGAATAATTGTACATTCTTCACACAAAATTGTGGCTCGTTTGGCTCTAGCTTTTCAGTAAGATTTTGAACTTTTGAGGAAGATAAAATCCAAAATGTTCCCATCAGATTATTCCTCCATGACTTTTAGCTTGCACTGGATTAAACAATAGCAAATACTGAACTTACCTATTAGAATTTGAATCCTAGCTACTTGCATGATTACAGATTCTTGTATATTTGAGACTGCACCATCTCAGTCACTGAATAAAACTCACTGAAATCTAAATGAAGTTGGCATGTCTTTGATATGCATAAGATCCACAAAAAAAAAAAAGGGAGAAAACAGAAGCAAAAGTTTTCTTTTATTTATTTATTTATTTTTATTAAATATGATTTCTACAGTGAAGGCACAATTCGAGACAATAATTACATTGAAGGGGGAAAAAGGTTTAAACAATTATAAGAGAATAAGCTTTTTAAAAATGATTTACGAAGAAGTCAAAAAGTTGTTTAACAAGGCCTTAAAACTAATTGGTCTCTATGTTCTTTCATGAAAGCGAAGATGTAGATCAGACATCAAATTTCAATTACCGATGTGAAGTTATCATCTGTGTGAATATTTATCTTCTTTTTTTTTTTTCTCGGAAAAATGGTTAACTAAAACGAAAAAAGGCCAAACCCCAAAATGTTACAATGTGCTCAAAAAACATGCTAGAACAGAAAGGGGCACGAACTGGAAAAACGTCCTGTTTACACCCTAAATTAGGGTTCCCCAAAGCACGTGACGGTCATATAAATTGAGAACGTCATCATGGGACCATGTAGGCAGATAAATAGGTGATAAGGACGATGATGCAGGAAAGACCGGTATCTAATCTAACTACTAGTAATGATGGTATCTTTAAAATGAGGATATCGGTATCCAGACCGAGAACACGATGGACATCGGTATCAACACCGAGGAAAGGATGATAAAAGACAAGTACCCCAGTTTAACAAGTGGCTAGTGGCAGGGTAGCATCGGCAATAGCCTTAACATCGGTCATATTTGACCGACCACCAACATATTTATAACAATTGAGCCCTAATGTCAGCAATGGCAACACGGCTCTAATATAGATATCGGTCTCAATAAACAAGGCCGATATCAGAAAAGATCAGGGACACACCTCAGCATTAACAGATAAGGCCGATAACCTCCTCTACAGATCCTGCGGGGCTGTCTATGGGATAACTAACAGCAGCCATGCAAGGAAAGATGATATCGGGCTTGGGAAGTGAAAACAGTCCATGGAATCAGTAAAGGATAAAGACAAACATCGGTGTAAAGAGACCGAGGGACGCAAGTAGGCTTTCTACTGAAAAGAGGACCGATTTCTATCACCAGCAAAGATTAAGCTACTCAGGGAGAAACGTAATCGGTCATGGATCCACTCAGATAGTTGGAAGTTAAAGCAAGAATGAGGAATGAGAACGTGGTCTTCAGAGTATGCTGAGCTGGAATGGAAAGCAGTTGATTGAAAAAGGGACATAGCAGAAGTGGGATCATCACACAAGTCATGGAAGTTGATCATGGGACATAGTGGGAGCAGAAACAGATACATGCCTAGAAACCAGGGGCCACGTACCCCACTACCCCATGATCCCCACTAACATGAGCGGTTGTGCAAACAAGTCTATAAATAGGACATGTGGTCCAACATTGGAAAGGGGCTAATATACACGCCACTTCTGCTTTCAGCAGACTTTTAGTGTCTCCTCATAACAATTCTTTCTTGTTCTTGAGTGATCTTGAGTGATCTGTGAGTTCTTGTTCTTGAGTGTTCGCTTTTATTCTTTTACTTTGAACATTTGTAATCACTACTTTTCAATCAGTGGAGAAGATGATGTCTATGGAGGTATTCTAAATAGTTGTATTTAGTTCTCCCTTTTTCAGTTTCCATTTGTAATTTCTTGCTTGCATCAGAGTAGAGAAAGCCCACATTTTGTTATTTTTAATAATATAAGTAACAAATCGCTTGAATTAGAAGTCAGATTAGGTAATCACACCACTTTGAGTCCACACGGACTCTGGCACACCCAACGCACACCACACCAGAGATTTATTGCCAAACAATTTTTGGCACGCCCGGTGGGACATCATGTCAAATGGCCGTAAAAAGAACACGATCTAAGGGGATTTCCCAAGAGGCAGGCTCACGTGAACCTCTCTTAGACCCTATCATAGAGCCCGTCATTGAACCTGTCATAGATTCGGTCATCAGCTCGGTAGCAAGTCAGGCCGACTTGTCTAACATGAGTAATCACTTAATGGGGATGTTCAACCAAAGATTGACTGAGATGTCCATTAAGCAAGACCAAACCTTTACCCAAGTGGGTGAAATGCTTCGAGAAATGAGAAAGTGGAAGGAGCACCAAGCGGATGATCCCCCACAGCTCTCTATCCCACCAACTTCCCTTTCTCGGGTTGGGTTGGGGGCAAGCCAGAATGCTCCTTCTTCCTCCCAGACTGAAAAATATGTTACACCGCCAAGGAGGGATGGCAAAGAGATTTTAGGAGAAACTAGAAACCCACCTCGGGTAGTGGTACGACCAAGCGTCACCATTAGGGAACCAGGTGTCGGTCTAAACGGGCAGGATTCAGACCGACATTGGGGGAAAGTCAACCCGTTGTTCGGAGACAATATAGTCACCGAAGATGAACAAATGTGGAATGATAGAATCGGACTAAAATATGAGGCCGGCATGAGAAGGGCTAATCCAGCCCAAACGGTGAGAGTTGACCGAGAACAGATCGCCGAAGTCATTAATCAGGACTTTGGCGGCCTTCTTCGAAGGACTCAGCGGCCCATGTATAGGAGGCCGCATAGTGATGCTATTGAGAGACTGCCTCTTCCACGAGGATACAAGGTGCCTAATTTCACAATGTTCTCTGGTGAAGGAGATCAATCAACAGTGGAACATATCGGTCGTTTCTTGCTTCAAAGCGGAGAGGTGAGTCACCAAGGGGATATGTTACTAAAGCTGTTCCCCAACTCCTTGACTGGGGTGGCTTTTAGTTGGTATATCAACTTACCTCCCAACTCATTCCATACTTGGAATCAAATGGAGGAAGCATTCCACGCCCAATTTTATCGGACAGAACCCGAAGTCTCTATGGCTGATTTGACGAGGCTATATCAGCTACTAAGTGAATCAGCTGAAGTGTACATTGCTAGGTTCAAACGAGCTAAGCATCGCTGCAAGGTCATATTACCCGAAGAAGAATTTGTTAATATAGCCCTTGGGGGACTCTCCTTCGAACTCCGAAAAAAGTTTGAGGGCATGGGTTTCCGTGATCTCTTCGAGCTAGCAACTCGAGTAGCCCGATATGAGCGCATGCTAGAAGAAGAGCAAGAAAGAAAAAATTCATCCAAGGGAACCTATTACAGGGATCCCAACTTTGACATTCATGCTACTGAATATGAAATCAATACCGAAGTGGACGTGGCTGAAATCGTTTCAAAACGGCCATATCTATGTCAGCCATTGCCTAAACCGACCGACGCGCAGTTGTCCTCGGTAAAAAAATAGCCTTTTGAGGCTGGCAAACAATACTCATTTAACATTGCAATGGCTGACCAGATTTTCGACTTTATGATGGCCGATAGACAAATTCGGCTTCCCCACGATGTTAAGTTGCCTTCGGCCAATGAGCTGAAAGGAAAGGAGTATTGCAAATGGCACAACTCTTGGCGCCATACTACTAACAACTGCTTGGTATTCCGAAATGTTTTACAGGATATGATTGATAAGGGAAACCTGAAGTTTGCCGAGAAGGAGAAAGAAGTGATGGGAATCGATAGCATCCCATTTCCAGAGATAGTGGGGGCAAACATGGTGACACCTGATTTCACCATCCTACGGAGACCAAGGGAAAAGGTCGACCTCAGAGGAGTCGACGTTGCCGAATCAAGCACGAAACTGAAGGAAGGAAAATCAGGAACGAGACTGGCTTCTAGTGTGGTGGCAGACAAGGTTGCTCCCGAGGCAAATAACGGCCCAACTTTACAATGGATGGTTGATCTGATCAATCAAGGGTTGTGTCCAAAGTGCAAGGCTGAAGTAATTAAAAAACCCGAACAAAAGAAGGAAAAGGAGGTTCGGCAACCAAACCCGAGGAGGCCGATCCAAAGCCGCCTCACCTATCCAAATCAGGAGTACTACAGGAGCCCCGACTTTCGGAAACACGAGCAATATCTAAAGGAATCAAGGCAGGTGGCTAGGGAAGTGAAACGGAAGACTTACCAGCGCCAAGACCGATCTCCGCGGATGATTGTTCCACCGCGAACTGAAATTAACCAATGGACAAAAGTGGAGCACCCCAAATTCCCAGACCGTGCATACTTTAGTAAGACCAGAAAAGAAGAATGCAGCGGTTGAGGCAAGAAGCTCGAGATTGGGAAGCTAAATACCGATTGGAGAAGAGGCGAGCGGATCAGCAAAAGGACATGGTGCCAAGGGTGATCACAAGCCATAAAGGAAAGGAAAAGATGGAGGCTGAACACTGAGGTGTAAAGCCTCTGAAGCTTGAAACATCAATTCCGGAAGCAAACGAGTCGGACTTAGAAATGTACGATATCGGGTTAGACTACGAAGAATCATCGGAGAAGTTGATCCAGTTCGGCAGCGTGCCAAAAGACTTTTCGGTGAATATGGTATACACTTTGCCAATGTCGTTCGGAGCAAAACCGAACCAGGAAAGGAAAATGGAGGATGATATGTATAAAGACAAGGTCCCGCCGACGCCCGTGTTTATCAATCAAGAAGTAAAAACAGAAAAACCGAGGGTCTCAGTAATCAGACCAAAGACCGAGGATGAAGAAGGGAAGAAACCCGCAAAGGTAGTCTTCGAAAAACCAGCGGTAGGAATGTCACAACATCTGAAGCCGTTGTACATTAACGCGGCTATCGATGGAGTGACGTATTCAAGGGTGCTAATCGATAACAAAGCAGCGGTAAACATCCTGCCATCGATTATGTTGTTAAAGTTACAACGCGACGAGAAGGGATTAATCCCAACTGAGCTCACAGTTTGTGGGTTCATAGGGACCCCAGCAAAGACCAAAGGAATCCTCCCAGTAGAACTCACAGTGGGAAAGAAAACCACCATGACAGCCTTCTTCGTGGTGGACTCTGGGGCTTCATACAATGCCTTGCTGGGGAGGGACTGGATTCACACCAGTTGGTGTATTCCATCGACTTTGCACCAATTCCTGATTTTTTGGAACGGTGATGAGGTGGAAGTAGTTTGGGCTGATCACAAGCCTTTCGTTGCCAGAGTTCATTGATCGGAAGCCGTCTTATATGAGGACGACATCGGCCCAGTTAAATTCATCGGAACAGACAAGAACGGTAGGCCGAGATCGGCCACCATGGTGAAAGATCAGAAGAATCAATTGATTCAGGTGTACAAACAACTGGATCGGCCATCAATTGTGATTACGCCGATCGACGATGATAAAGAACTTGGCATACCCAATGGACTAGAGCCCATCATCAGCGAGGTATAGAAAAGCACTGGCCGTGCAGGCCAGTGTAGCCAGAGTTCAAGATTTTTTGGCAGATAAACAAGCACAAATATCATCGGCAGACATTGCCGATATCCTAGAAAACCAAGAAATTCTGGAAGATTGCATCAACCTCGAAGAATTGGCATCGACCCCGGCAAAACTCGACGATTTGAAGGCCGAGGTACAAGATCCTCTCCTTGAGGTTAATTTGGGGACAAGTGGGGAATACCAGCCCACTTTCGTAAACCAATTACTAGAGCCCGATTTCCAAGCATCATTGATTTCTTTGCTAAAAGAATTCAAAGATTGTTTTGCTTGGGATTACCATCAGATGCCGGGCCTGGCAAGGGGACTTGTGGAACATCGGTTACCGATTAAAGAGTGATGCAGGCCGTTCAAACAATTACCCAGGAGGATGTCCCCCAAGGTGATTCTAAAAGTCAAAGAGGAAATCGAGCGCCTGCTGAAGGCTGGTTTTATAAGGACAACCAGGTATGTCGATTGGATTTCAAATATCGTACATGTGGTCAAGAAAAACGGCAAAATAAGGGTCTGTATAGATTTCAGAAATCTGAACATGGCAACTCCAAAGGATGAATACCCTATGCCGATAGCTGATCAACTTATTGACGCCGCGGCCAAACATAAAATTTTATCCTTTATGGATGGTCACTTGGGCTATAATCAGATTTATATAGCTGAAGAGGATGTCCCAAAAACTGCTTTCAGATGTCCAGGAGCGATTGGGACATTTGAATGGGTAGTTATGTCGTTTGGATTGAAGAATGCTGGAGCAACGTATCAGCGAGCTATGAATGTAATCTTTCATGACATGATAGGGAAAATCATGGAAGTATACATTGATGACGTTGTTGTAAAATCGGCCACACAGGTGAAGCATTTGGCCGATTTGAGGCGATCCTTTGAAAGAATGAGGATCCATGGGCTGAAAATGAATCCGTTAAAGTGTGCCTTTGGAGTATCGGCAGGAAACTTCCTCGGGTTTCTAGTACACCAAAGGGGGATCGAGATCGAAAAAAACAAAGTTCGATCTATTCAATCAGCAGAGGCCCCACAGAACAAAAAGGAGCTACAGAGGCTCCTCGGGCAGATCAACTTCTTATGAAGGTTCATCTCGAACTGCACGGGACGGACACATGTTTGGTCCCCGTTACTCAAATTAATGGTCGAAGAAGAATTCAGGTGGGACTCTCAGCATCAGCAAGCCTTCGAGGCCATCAAGCGATATCTATCGGAACCACCAGTTATCATGCCTCCAAGGAAGAAGAGGCCGTTAAAGCTATATTTATCGGCCTCAGACGAATCGATAGCATGTATGCTTGCACAAGATAACGAGTGGGTGTACTATCTAAGTAGAGTACTTACTAATGTCGAGCGTAGATATACGCCGATAGAAAAATTATGCTTAGCCTTGTACTTTGCTTCACAAAAGTTAAGAGTATATATGCTCCCAGTTTTAGTTTACTTGATCTGTAAAACTGACGTCATTAAATACATGCTGTCAAGACCGATAATGCGTGGGCGTGTAGGAAAGTGGACTCTGGCAATGATGGAGTTCACATTCCAATACGTTCCACAGAGATCGGTAAAGGGCCAAGCCCTTGCCGATTTCTTGGCTGATCATCCTTGTTTGGATGTCGGCCCGGAATTAAATGAAGCCATTGATTCTACTCTGTTATCAACAATCTCGTTGACCCCATGGACGTTAATATTTGACGGATCCAAAAACGCTGACGGAGCTGGGGCGGGGATAATTGTAATATCTCCGAGAAAGAGAAAGACCGTTTTCTCATTCAAATTAGAATTTGAATGCTCTAGTAATCAAGCTGAGTATGAAGCATTGATCATCGGTCTCGAGATAATAGCTGAGTTAGATATATCGGCAATTCATATTATCGGTGACTCAAACCTTGTTATAAATCAGCCCAGTGGTGAGTATCGGTGCAAGAGTTGGGAATTGTTACCTTTCAACTCTATCGCTCTCCAATTGTTGCGAGAGTTTGACGACATCAGGGTACAGCATGTTGCTCGAGCTTATAATTCCGAGGCCGATAATTTGGCACAAGCCGCGTCAGGAACTAAGCTGGAAGTCACTGATAGTGAAAAGTTGATTAGAGTGCAAAGGAGAATATTACCATCAGTAAGACAGCGAGAGATGGCAACAGAAGCATTCTCGGTAGTCATGGACGATCAAGACTGGAGAGTCCCAATAATCAGGTGCCTCTTGTATCCAAGCGGAGAGGCACAGAGAAAAACAAAATTGTCCTCGGTCAATTACGTCCTACTTGATGGAGAATTGTTTAAGAAAAGCGTCAAGGACGATGTCTTACTGAGATGCTTAGACAAACTCGAGGCCATGAAAGTAATGGCCGAAATACACGAAGGAATCTGTGGTGCACACCAGGCTGGTACGAAAATGAAATGGCTTCTTAGGAGATATATTTACTATTGGCCAAGCATGCTAAAAGATTGCATTGACTATGCCAAAGGATGCCAAGCATGCCAAAAATACGGGCCAATACAGCGAGTACCTGCCACCGAGATGCAAGTAATCGTAAGACCGTGGCCATTTCGCAGTTGGGCCATGGACCTAATTGGGAAAATTTACCCACCATCGTCGGGCCAACACTGCTTCATTGTGGTGGCTACCGATTACTTCACAAAATGGGTAGAGGCAGTGCCAGCCAAGTCGGTGAATCAAGCATATGTGATCAAATTCATTAATGAACATATAATTCATCGATTTGGACTCCCAGAAACTATTACAGCAGATCAGGGATCGGTCTTCACCGGGGATGAAGTTAAGGCATTTGCTGAAAGCCGAGGTATCAAAATTCTTAATTCGACTCCGTATTTTGCTTAAGGTAACGGACATGCCGAATCGTCAAACAAAACGATCAAGGGTATAATAGAGAAGACGGTGGAAGGTAACCCTAGGGTATGGCATGATCTGTTATCAGAGGCGTTATGGGCATACCGTACCTCTAAAAGAGCGTCCACAAACATCACTCCATTCATGCTTACGTACGGTCATGACCCAATGCTGCCAATGGAAGTAACCGTTCGGTCCACGAGACGAGCATTCCAACTCGGCCTTAAATCAGCTGACTACACGGAAGCAATGATAGCCGAGTTGGAAGAGCTTGATGATGTTCGTCTTAAAGCATTGGATTGTATTAAGGCACAGAAGAACAGGGTTACTCGGGCGTACAACAAGAGGGTTAAACATAAGTCGTTTGGCGAAGGAGATCTAGTTTGGAAAGCTGTATTGCCGTTGGGTGAAAAGGATGTCCGATATGGAAAATGGTCAGCTAAATGGGAATGACCATTCCAGGTGGTATCGGTCATTACGGGGGGCGCATATCGGTTAATGGATTTAGACGGCGAGATGCATTCAAGACCGATAAATGGAAAATATTTAAAGCATTATGTACCATCCTTTTGGGAGTCGGTAAAAATAGATGAATGATAATTCATTAATATGCAAAAAGTTTACATGGTATTAGCCGCACATTCTTAACGGCTACCAAAAAAAAAAAAACATTATAAACATTATTTCTTAGCAAATCTTAATATAAGCTCTTCCCAAGCCCGGTCCAGGTATTCCAACTCCTTTTCCGCGGTAGCTTTGTCGGCCTCCCACCTGCTTGCAGCCGCTGCAGTTCCAGTCAAAGCATCCACGTGCCCCTGCGCTGTGCGCCCAACATCAAGAATGGCCTTCTCAGACAGTGCAAGGCCTGCATAAGCATTGTTCAGATCGGCCTGGAGTTTAGCCATCTCAGCCTCAATCCTAACCTTCTCTTGAAGAAGGCGTTCCTTCATAGCTTTGGACGCTTCAAATTGCTGCTTGCAAGCACCCCGATGCTCGACACGGGCTTTGCGTTCCCTGGACTTCTCTTCGATTCCAGAGATAAGTTTGGTAGCAGACCGATGTCGGTTCAAATAGTCTGGTAGCCTCACTTGCAAATCCCGGAGATCGGCCTTCATTTCTTCAGATATGTCCAGCCAGGAAAGCTAGAGACCCATGGCCGAGTGAAACTCATCAAAATCTGGGAGCTGGGAGAGTTTTCGCTGGACCGTAGTCCGAAACCACTCCTCAGCCTGTTGGTACTCAGCAGCGGAAGGGCCAGCGGTAGCCTGAGCAACTACAGGTTCGGCTTGAAGGAGTTTCTAGGGGTTCAGGAGAGCGAAGAAGGCCTCAACTGAGGTGACCGAGCTGAAGTCAGGAATGGGAAGAGAGCTGGAAACCTGCAAGAGGGAACACATTCAAGGATAAAGTACAGAGGCAGGAAACGACATGAAGTACAGTTAAGAGAATGCATTACCTGGACCGAGGGGGAGCTGGTCGAGGAAGTCACCGGTGGGGGTGGGGGTACAGCGTGTGCCTGCACTTGGACCGGCGGAGAGGCCGATGTCTCGGTATGAGAAACATCGGTGGAAGGGGGCTGATCAGGGATAAATTGCTCACCCATGACCTCAGTATCCCGAGGGGTTCCAGGATCGCTGAGATCGATGGGATCATTGCGATCAGATCCAGAGGGCCTCTCATCCTCAGTAGTTCCCAAGGTATCACCTGCACCGGTACTGTCAGTAGCGGGCGACAGTACCTCGGTCCCACCACGAAGGATGGCCTGCCTGGCCTCGTCCAGCCCTCTCAACCGTTGGAGCTCGGCCATCAGTTGATCGTAGGACATCTGAGGGGCTGTCTCCGCTGGTGCGGCTGCGGAGGATGTTGGAGCTGGAGGTTTCAGAGGAGACTTTGGAGGTGGAGGCATCTTTGCCCGAGAAGTTGGAGGCTTCATCGTCGCCTGGCCAGTCTTCTTGGCAGCAGCACCGCCAGCCCCCTAATAATCAAAACAAGTATAGGTCAGCCTCAAAATTTTACATATTTGAAAGCAAAGCAAATACGGGAAATTTGATACCTTGGCCGATTTAATGGTGGCCGTGGCAACGTTACGACGTTGACGAGTTGAGAGAGGGATATCCTCATCCGACTCGATATCGGTCGCACCAGATGGATTCTCTCTAGGAAGAGCCTCTGAACAAGAATAGAGATAAAATCAGTTAGAGAAAGGGAAGACTTATTGAAACAAAAGGAAAGAATACCTAAAACTGGTGCTCCAGTTTCTACAACCCTTATGGCCGATGAATGATTGACCACGCCGAGATCATGCCATCCGGTATAAGTAACTCTCTCCCAAGGTTCCATCGTTGACGATGCCTGCTTATCCACCATCGGAATGGCAATTGCAAAATCGGCCTCGGGCAAGGGAGGTGGACGACATTCAAAGGGCTTGAGGAACTGCTCGAAGGACATGACGGATGAGTAGTCAACCGTCTGAAGGTACTTTTTGTATGCCCTTGCTGTTTTCTCCTTGTGTCCACGCTCAAGCGCCCTCAAATGCCACTCCATATCGGACCGCATGATCTCGGGATGTCTGTGGTCAAATTTGAATTTAAAAAACTTTTCAAATGCAAGAACGGCGTGATATGGAGTTTTACCTTTGGAGGTATTAGCTTTCCTCTTATGACCTGCAACCTGAACCATAGAAGGGTTAGATGAACGAGGTGGTTTCTCGGCAACAGGTGGAGAAATACGTGCAAGTATGAAAAAAACGGGCTCAGAGCGTAAACCGATAGAACTTTGGACCACCAAGTTTCAAACTCGGTGGATGTTGAAGGAAGCTCTTCAAATAGGAAAAACTCCAATCCTGCTCTGGCCGATCTACTGAAGGAACGACACTTCTCGATCTTGGCCAGGTCAGAAAAAAGAGACCGTCCTGCCATTGAACGGTTGAATGTTCGGAATGGAGGAATGGGGATTAGTTGTCTTAGCCCAAATTATCGGGCTAAAGCGGGAGCATTATAATACTCCACCCCACATTTATTGTTGTGTTGAGGTAAGACAGGACTGTACAAAAGATCTCGGCCAACTAAAAAGCTGGCCCAAATTTCCTCATGACTTTCTTTCTCGGCCTCAGAAGCTTGACCCGGACCATAAAGAAGCCATCTCGGGCACCGAAGACGAGGGTGGAAGGGGAGAAATTGTTGGGGTGATCGGTTCCCCATGAGCTCGTAAAAGAAAGAGAAAAGATGATCAAAAGAAAGGCCCTTCGGGCCAAATCCAGCAAAATGAAAGGTGAATGCGGAAGAGTCCTCGGGAAGAGTAGTAAGGTCAAAGGTATCAACTAAACATTTTTCGGGGAAGTAGGATTGCAGCTAACATTGGAGGAGCCAAAGGGCTCCTCCCGAGTTTTTAAAATCGAAAAAAATGAACTCAAGAATACCACGGTATAGGTGGGAGAGAACGAGAGGAGCAAGTGCAAGTTTTGTGCCCGAGGCAAGAGCAAGGGCGAGGTGGGTGTACTCTTTGGTTATGCCGTATGAGGCCGAGCAAAAGATAAATCGGTTCAGCCAATAGATCAAGAAGGCAACATGTTGTGGACAAGCGGAATCGGACCACTTCTCTCTCTTGTTTGAGATTGTTTTTGAAACTTGATTTGAATCAAGGAAAGAAAATGAAAGGTCTGTTGAAAACAGATACAGAGTCGCCACTTGGTCTTTAAGGAACTAAGAAACCTAATTTTGACTCACCCAAACGGATAAGGGCACCGGCCCTTCATAACCAAAGAACTTGGTTCGGGGTTTTGGTACGAGAGAGGAAGGAGCCTTTGTCGCGACTAAAACACCCTCAACTCGCCCCGTCTTTCAACGGGCCTCAATTAGCATCCAAATAATCATCTTATACTATATATGGTTCGAAAAATAATGCTATGATAGTATATTACATCACATAAAAAAATTGAAATGGAAGATCAAAAGATAAAATATCATTCATAAGATCTAAGTCAAATATTATGCAATGTAAAGTGAAAGATCACACAAATAAACCTAGGAAAAATTGTCTAATCGTGTATCAAGTAATTAGTTTCCTTAATCTAAAAGGGACATGAATTGTTCTTGAAACAAAGGAATCTAAATATGCTTAGCAAGCTAGTATGATGCATGTTAATCTTTGAGAAAAAAAGATCCCTCAATCTCCGGGACGGATGAGAAAGGATGATTAGATCAAGGGGAAGCATGAACGTGTGATCGTGATCATTCCTTATAATCTTCTTAGATTAAGAGTTACAAAAACCCCAAATCTTGCATGAATGCAATGTATGTATCTAAAAATGTGCAAAGGTTGTAGTGTGTTTTGGGTACATGGATTTCTAGAATGACTTAGAAGTCTAAAATGTATATGAATGAATGAATGAAATCAACATGGGATATGTACAAATGTAGTATGAACTACTTCCTAAGATATGAGCTAATTTGGAATGCATATAAGCATTAAATCAAAGAAAGAAAGTTAAGGTATGCTTGCTGTGAATAGTGGACAGAATAGTAGCATCATCTTTGGAAATTTTAAAAGAGGGGTTAGGAATGTTTTCAATGAATGATTTTTTATGGAGATGTTCCTTATTGTGTCTAGAACACAACCCAAAAATACAATCTTGAATAGCTATCACATATTGAGAGAAATCATATAAACAACAGAGGTCACTCAGAAACAGAGTTCGTACTGTCGACGGAAATGTTGAAAAATATTAGAAAATGAAAACGAATGATCTAGAGGCCCATTTTATACAGAAAGTTTTATAAGACATTTAATTTTAAGGGAAAAATATGTTAGGGCCCCCCCTTTTGGAAAAGTTTTCTGGAAAAGAGGTCGTAAGTTGACCTAGATGCTGTGACAGCAAAAACAGAATGTATGGAAGGAATGTTGGGATCCAAATGGACCATTTCCAAGTACTTCCAAGTCAAACCAAAAATCATGGATGTTCTCCAATGAGCTAGAAAGACTTTCCAAGTGGCCTTGCATCCATATGTTGAGTATTGAGTTCTAGAGAAATCTTTGAACTCAACTCACTCACTGTTTTGACTCATTGTTTTGAAGATTTTGGAGAAAACAAAGTTTTGTTTCTTGAAACCAAATGAGAGGGATTGAGAGGGGTTTTGAAATAGATGTTTTGAAAACATGTTTTCAATATTCAATAAGGATTATAGCCACTTAGAATACCTACATCAAACTCATCATTAAGAACCTCCAAGATTGTTGGAGAGATTTATTTTATTTTTGACATAACTTCAATACATTTCAAGAATATCTTGGAAGTATTGAGGTTATGATCATCATCTATCAAACATGTTTTTGAGGTCAAGAGCTACTATCCATAAGGATTCACTCACCCCAAACTTCATGTCATCACTTAGATGATGATGAACTAGTAAGTAAATAAAGAAAATAAAAAAAGAAATGAGATAAGAAGAGATGAACAATATATAATCAAAGCAAGTAAATAGCAATCAATAGATGATAATCAATGTGATTTTGGACTTGTAGCTTGGTGTTTCACTCATAGATTTTGACATTTGGACATGGAAGTAGCTTCCTATCTCATGAATGCTCAAGAATGAGGGTTGGAGTAGACTTTGAATGTGAAGTATATAGAAGGATGATGGAAGAAAACAAGAATAAAACTCATTTTCTTATGGAAAATCAATGGGAGAAGCTCCCTTTCTCTCTTCTAAACCTATCTCTATCTCTCTTCTTCTCTACAACTTTTCAATCTTTGCACTTGGCCCCCCTAAAATGAAGAGCAATGGAGGGTTTAAATAGGCCAATTTGGGGTGTTTTTGGGGTTTTAGAAGTACTCCCATTGGTCCCAAACAACTGTGAACATAAAACTATGTCGTTTTGACTTTCAATTAATCAAATTGGACCCCCAAAAAAATTACAAAAATGGACTCTGCGAGGGTTGAGTGCCGCGGCGGCACTGGGCCAGTGCCGCGGCTGCAGTGGGCCAGTGCTGCGGCAGCACTGCTCCTCAGACGCCTAGAAATTTACGTTTAGGCCCCCAGAGGTTCCGGTATTCGCGAAAAGGCCCTATTTTGTCCAAAATTCACAGAAAATGCATACGAACTCCAAATTGAGGTTGTCATATACCGTTGGAAAGGTAATGGAGTCTACTTTACATAAAAAATAGTTCGGGGATAGGTCACTTTGAAAAGTTTTCCGGTATTTGTAATAAAAACCGATTTGATCGCCTTTTTCGCCTTTGGAAATTCATAATAAATTCGTTTTAAATCCAGAAATTATGTGCGATATACTGTTGGAAAGCTATTGACCTCTAGTATCCATGAAAAATATTTGAAAATTGTTTTGGTGCCCCGGTTCCAAAGTCAAATTCTGGTCAAACTGGTCAAACCTGGGATTCCCGGGAAGTTCTGGAAACCTCCGGGAGTTCCTGGGAGCTGATATTTTCGCTCGATTTTCTTTTGAAACTTGTTTTAACACTTTTCTCATGATTTAAAATGATTCCGGTGAATTCGGACGATTTTGGTCAAACTTGGTCAAACTTGGTCAAACCTGGTCAAATCTAGTCAAACCTTGGTCAAACCGGTCAACGGGGACTTTCCGGGAACTTCCGGGACTTCCGGGGGTCTCTGGGAGCATCCGATTTTACTTAAGAACTTTATTTTATTGTTTTTCTCATGACGTAGCATGTTTTCAGAACTTTGGGACCAAATCTGGGAGTTTTCGGGCTTTCAGGGACATTTTGGTCATTCTGAGCATTCTGAGAGATAGAGCTGACTTTCGAGAGTCCTTTTGAGTCTTTTACGATCATTGTGAACCACCAAGCTATGAGTCTCCTAAATCTGATAGCCGACAAAATGGGGTGTCTACACATGTTCTCGATCATTGACCTCCCCTTGTTCCATACAGGCCGAGATGAAAGGACCAAAGCCAGTTATAACACGAGAACCCTTGCCCGACGTGGTCCTAGGGTATTCAAACTCAAGTGCGGACGAAAGGTTAGGAGTAACTTCTTCACCATGGGCGGGAAGACCAGTGAGGAAACAAATGTCTTGGATTATTGGGCTCATAAGGCCGCAACGGAAGAAGAAGGCGTTGGCCGAGGTCGACCAGAAGAAGAGAAAAGAGAAGAGGAGAGGTTTATCAAGGTAAAATCTCTCTCGGCTAAGCATAATGGCATCATAGATGTCAAGAGCCTTCCATAGGTCCTTTTTCACCTCTTCCAATCGGTCTACCCAGGAGATCCAGTCAGAAGACGGAATATGCCAATTTCGCAAGGAATTAGAAGGGGTATACTGGGAGCCCCAATCAAAGGTGGGGGAATGATAGAGTAGTTCCTTGTCTTCCACAACCAGAGGGAAGTAAGGATCCAAGAAAGATGGGGGAAAAGAATCAAAAGAAGGACCAAGACCTATTGAAGAACTTGGAGGAAGAGGAGTCAATACCTGAGGGTTGATTAGCCCAGGAATGGTCTTAAGGGCTTGCCTAACGGCGGTGGCATTTGTTTTCGCCGCCGGCGCAGTATCAGTAGTAGCAGGGGAAGACGAGGTTGCACCGGCGGTGTGGGAAGTACCAGTTGAAGAGGAGGAAGCCATAGAAATCTGAGAAGGGAAGAAAATTTTTCGAGAAAATAAAGGCAAGAAAGTAAGAATAGAAAATGACAAAGGGCTAGAATGATTTATATAGAATGGAGAAGGGGGTCATTATGATTTGGGAATGGGTTCCCAAGAGGTACGCCTCGTTTCTGGAAACGAGAAAATATGAGCTATTGGGGAAATGCCACGTGGAGCCGTACGCCGCCAGTTGCAGAGTAGCATTAAATTTGAATTTTAAAACGTCTCATCAAACTGATGGCGCCACGTTTGACAAGACGTTTTGGGGGCATTGTTTACACCCTAAATTAGGGTTCCCCAAAGCACGTGACGGTCATATAAATTGAGGACGTCATCATGGGACCATGTAGGCAGATGAATAGGTGATAAGGACGATGATGCAGGAAAGACCGGTATCTAATCTAACTACTAGTAATGATGGTATCTTTAAAATGAGGGTATCGGTATCCAGACCGAGAACACGATGGACATCGGTATCAACACCGAGGAAAGGATGATAAAAAAAAAGTACCCCAGTTTAACAAGTGGCTAGTGGCAGGGTAGCATCGGCAATAGCCTTAACATCGGTCATATTTGACCGACCACCAACATATTTATAACAATTGAGCCCTAATGTCAGCAATGGCAACACGACTCTAATATAGATATCGGTCTCAATAAACAAGGCCGATATCAGAAAAGATCAGGGACACACCTCAGCATTAACAGATAAGGCCGATAACCTCATCTACAGATCCTGCGGGGCTGTCTATGGGATAACTAACAGCAGCCATGCAAGGAAAGATGATATCGGGCTTGGGAAGTGAAAGCAGTCCATGGAATCAGTAAAGGATAAAGACAAACATCGGTGTAAAGAGACCAAGGGACGCAAGTAGGCTTTCTACTGAAAAGAGGACCGATTTCTATCACCAGCAAAGATTAAGCTACTCAGGGAAAAACGTAATCGGTCATGGATCCACTCAGATAGTTGGAAGTTAAAGCAAGAATGAGGAATGAGAACGTGGTCTTCAGAGTATGCTGAGCTAGAATGGAAAGCAGTTGCTTGAAAAAGGGACATGGCAGAAGTGGGATCATCACACAAGTCATGGAAGTTGATCATGGGACATAGTGGGAGCAGAAACAGATACATGCCTAGAAACTAGGGGCCACGTACCCCACTACCCCATGATCCCCACTAACATGAGCGGTTGTGCAAACAAGTCTATAAATAGGGCATGTGGTGCAACATTGGAAAGGGGCTAACACACATGCCACTTCTGCTTTCAGCACACTTTTAGCGTCTCCTCATAACAATTCTTTCTTGTTCTTGAGTGATCTGTGAGTTCTTGTTCTTGAGTGTTCGCTTTTATTCTTTTACTTTGAACATTTGTAATCACTACTTTTCAATCAGTGGAGAAGATGATGTCTATGGAGGTATTCTAAATAGTTGTATTTAGTTCGCCCTTTTTCAATTTCCATTTGTAATTTCTTGCTTGCATCAGAGTAGAGAAAGCACACATTTTGTTATTTTTAATAGTATTTAGTAACAAATCGCTTGAATTAGAAGTCAGATTAGGTAATCACACCACTTTAAGTCCACACGGACTCTGGCACGCCCAACGCACACCACACCAGAGATTTATTGCCAAACACGTCCAGAGCCTGCTCCAAAACTAGCAAACAAAGCCAAAAGGCTAATCATGGCCCAAAAACAAAAAAAAGGGTGAACCAGGGCACAAAATATTTATCTTCTTCTTGTGTTAATCAACGAAGTATTTTTTTTTTAAACTAGTTTTAGATATAACTAACAGTAATAGATGTAACCTTCATACTCCATAGGGTTTATTATGAACAGAGAGCAAATTGTAAATACCAAGTCAACACTATTTCATACTTTCAGATTTCTCTCCTGATTCAAATCATGTATATTTCATTACATGTATGTGGGAAAAATTACTCATATTGAATGATTAAACTTCTCAAAACAAAAAGTTGATCGCAAGATAACGAGTATGATATCTATATATGTTCACGTAATGAATTTGATGTAGATATATAAATCCAGATAATCATGTTAGTCGTTCTATACAAATATTTATTGTTTCCTTTTCTAAAACTTCAAATTTTTTTTATTTTATATCATAGAATATTATAGGGTAAATTACACTTTAGTCCATTAAACTATAACATGTTTTCAATTGGGTCCATAAACTTTTTTTTTTTTGGCAATTGGGTCCTTGAATTCCAAAAATTCATTCAATCAGACCCAAATCCTGACACTGTTAGCTTAAACTATTAGAAATTGTCACGTACGTTGCGCGTAATGCTTACCTACCACATATTAAGTTAAGACAAATACAGAAGATTGTGAATAGTGCAAAAAATCACATTCAATTACATATGAAATCGCGTTCGATCAAATTCGAAAACACACTCTACTAGATCCAAAATTGCATTCAATCATTCCCAAAATCATATCATTTTTTAGCCACTCATAGTCTCACATGTTTGTCTTAACCTAACACGTGACATGTAAGCATTACGCACAACGTACGTGATACTTTTTAATAATTTAAGCTAACCGTGTCAGAATTTAGGCCTGATTAAATGAAGTTTTGAAATTCAAAGACCCAATTACAAAAAAAAAAAAAAAAAATATAGACCAAATTAAATACAAATGTATAGTTTAATGAACTAAAGTGTAATTTATCCATTATAAGATTATAAAATTCATGAAATGATGTTTACGCCTTCTTTTTAATATTTAATTATGAGTAATACTTGGGGCACAACCAAAGCCACAACCTTTTTTGTACAACCTTCATTTTGTGTCTATCTCTCTCTTGATGGGTCCCACAGTGCCAGTGACCCCACAGTGCCCACTAGGAGAGAGATAGACACAAAATGGAGGTTGTGCAAAAAAAGTTATGACTTTGGTTGTGCCCCAAGTATTACCCTTTAATTATTTACTTAGTCACTAATTTTTCAGTTTTAGTTATTTTTTCCTTTAATATAATTTTAAAGTTTTAATCGACTTCTGGTAAATCCGGAGTAAAAATGTTTCCTATGCTGTAATAATCTCTGAAAAAGAAGAAATTGCAGTACGGAACTAGCCCAGCTAAATTCTTTGTTTTTAAGATCACCAGATAATAGTCACCGAAGGTGATTATTCCACCCAAAAAATAATAATAATAATAATAAAAGAAAAAAGCTTCAAGAGATGAAGAATAAGGCAAATGCTGAATAAACACATGCTGCTGATCTGTTTATATTTAATTCACTGACAAGTAAAAGAAGCCTTTAGTATAACATACCAAGAACCCGAAAATAGGACAAATGCTATCATACAATCAAGTGGTTTGGTTGTACCATACAAACAAATCATTTGACATGTAATTGTAAGAAATATTCTTACCACAGTTATAAAAATTTCTTATCATAGATACTAAAGTTTCTTATCATGGGGTACAAAGCCCCATTACCACAAGTACAAAAAATCACATGTACAAAGTTTCCTTATTATGTACACAGCTCCCTTATCATAAGTACAAAGATTTCTTACCACAGGTAAAACCACCCGAGGTTTTGATTTAGTACAAACATTTATTATAAGGGTACAACATTTTGTTACCTTGGTACAAACATTTCTTATAAGAGTGTTATGTATTCTTACCAAGTACAAATATTTCTTAAAAATGGTATAATATTTCTTACATTTTTTTTTTGGTAATCGGGGGTGTCCAGACCAACTTGCGCGCACCTTGACTAATCCCCTGAGGTCCTGGAGTCGCCAGGTGAATTCCCCAGTGGCCACCCTCCCCATGACTCGAACATTAAACCTCTTGGGTAATACACCCAAGAAGCTTACCACTCGATCATAAGGGATGTGGTTAACATTTCTTACATTAGTACAAATATTTCTTATTTTTGTACAAATATTTCTTACCAATGTATGTCAAATATTTAGTTGTATCATACAACCTTGCTCACAAAAAAAAAGGTATCAAAAAAGTTACTTGGAGAAAGGGTAATGCTTGGGGCACATCCAAAGACAACATTTGATGACATAACCCAAGAAATGTGTCTATCTCTCTCCTGTGTCATTGTAAGGTCCAGTGACATCACAGGGGAGATATAAGCACATTTGTTAGATTGTCCCAAAAGTTGTATCTTGTGTGGCTCAACCATTACAAATACAAGCCACGATTCAAAAGTACAGCAACTGTCCAGTAGTTGGTGTAATTGCAAAAATACCCCTGATTCAAAAAAATGAAAAAGAAAAAAGAATTATAGCATATTAGATAAGACATCAGCAATGTAACTTAAATAAATCATAAAACAAGGCTCAATTAGACTCTAAAGTTTGCATATTGATGGCCTCAGATAGTCCCGATTTGAAATCAAATCAATCAAACAAATAGTATTCCGTCTTATTGTTTGGTTTATTGGTTAACTAATTAAAGAGAAATGCTTGGTGCACAAGGAATTGCACAAACGTGTAGCACAAGGTTAGACCTTGTGCTGAAAAGCCTGCACACTCAAAAAAATGTGTGCAATCTTTTCAGCACAAGGTTGAACCATGTGCTTGCACGTTTGTGCACCTAGCAATACTCTTAGGCCTCGTTTGGTTGCCGGATAGGATAAAAGGGTATAGTATAAAATGTAGTTAGTTATGCTGGGATAACTAACCACAGGATAAAAACAGTGCAGTATTATTTTTATACTGTGTTTGTATCGTGTCGGATTATACTGGGGATAAAACACAATTAGTCCAATACTGTGTTTGGATGACTATGATATAAGCCTGGATTAATTTATAACTTTCCATAAATGCCCCTTTTGCTAAAAAATTACAAAATTGCCATGAATATACTAAAGCCCCTTCACAATACATATGTCCCACACTTTTTTCATAACATTTAACTACAAAATACATATGTCACATACTTTTTTGAGCAAAAGAAATAAAATAAAAAATAAAAAAAATAAAAAAAAAACTACGATGGAGTCGAACTAGAAAACTACATATGTCCTAACATAACATATTTTCACAAACTAGATCAAAGAACATAACATTGGAGTCGATATCCCAAATACTCAAGTTTTTGTATTCATTTTCAACAATCTCTAGATACTATTACAAGGAAAGAAAACGATGCAAAATAGAAAAGATTACAAATTTTTCACCAAAATGATAAAAATCTAGGCATGCTGATACTCTTTTCAACAATCTCTGTTCATATACCTGCAGTAAATAACAAGAAGTCATTTCATCAAGCCAAAAATAGTACAAAAAGTTTCATTTAACTACAAAAACATACTCACTTGTGCATAAAAAAAAAAACTTAAAAAAAACTTTGAGAAATTTCTCAGTAAACATTGAGGATTTCTCAGTAAATATGAGAATTTTCTCATATTATATGAGAAATGTTTCACTAAACTATGAGAAATTTCTCAGTAAACATTGAGGATTTCTCAGTAAATATGAGAATTTCCTCATATTATATGAGAAATGTTTCACTAAACTATGAGAAATTTCTCAGTAAACATTGAGAATTTTTCAGTAAATATGAGAATTTTCTCATATTATATGAGAAATGTTTCACTAAACTATGAGAAATTTCTCAGTAAACATTGATGATTTCTCAGTAAACATTGAGAATTTCTCAGTAAATAGGAGAATTTCCTCATATTATATGAGAAATGTTTCACTAAACTATGAGAAATTTCTCAGTAAACATTGAGAATTTCTCAGTAAATATGAGAATTTTCTCATATTATATAAGAAATGTTTCACTAAACTATAAGAAATTTCTCAGTAAACATTGAGGATTTCTCAGTAAACATTGAGGATTTCTCAGTAAATATGAGAATTTCCTCATATTATATGAGAAATGTTTCACTAAACTATGAGAAATTTCTCAGTAAACATTGAGGATTTCTCAGTAAACATTGAGAATTTCTCAGTAAATATGAGAATTTTCTCATATTATATGAGAAATTTCTCATATATGTGTCTATTTATCTTATTATATGAGAAATTTTCTCTTTGAAAATTTCTCATATAATATGAGAAATTTGTCAGCAACCATAGTTAAACATTGCTAAATTCTTAAGAGTTACAGGAGAAAGTCCCATCCATAATGAGTTGCATATTTCATGGGATGAACCACATTCTTTAAGTTTGAACAACACAACTGATTTTTCCAATTAATAGCATCAGTTAGATCATTCTGTATGTGAAACAACTCCAACCAACTTTTTAGGTAAGTCCTTGAATTGAAAGTGTGTGGATTTGCTATAAGAAATTATAATAATAAAAGTTCTTACAAATATGGGAAAAGAGTTCGGAATATTTGTCAATCCAGTTAGTATTTCATCAAAGGATAATTTCACCCATATTCCAAGCCAACATCCCCCTAAATTACATATGATAATCTTGCTAATTATCCCAGCACTCTCTTAGGAAAATTTTCAAACATGTAATATGCAAGATACTAAGACACCCAAGAAATTCAACCCCATTAAAGCTAGACTGTCCCCCAAAATACACCAAAAAGATAAAGACCTCAAACTAGTGAACACTTGCTACAATGCCAAAGGATTGAACAAAACCAAATACATCACTCACCTGCTACATCATGACAAGAATGAGCTAACTACTCACTGACTGCATCATATTACTCACCCAATTTGTTACATATATGAACAAATTGGGATATGTAGATAGGATACTAGGGAATATGTGACTACAACATGTTCATGTTCCTCCATTGAAACTTTCTTTTCTTTATTTATGGTCCCAAAATCTAAATTTTTATTATCATAAATTTTGTTGGGTTGTTTAAATCAACTAATATCTAAGAAAAAATCAACAGAAACTTATTATCCAAACTTGAAAACATTCTGAGCAACCAAACAACTAGGATGATCGGTAAGATAGTAGATCTATGAAATATAAGTGTAGATCTAGCATAATATAAGTAAAAGTACATGGATCTATCATTTTATCAAGCATTTCATCAAAACCTAGTTTGAAAATTGAAAAAGAAGGAGGAACCTGGTGTCGTTTCCTTGTCCCCGACATCGCCTACTGACAGTGACATTGGTGCTTTGTCTCGCCAGTGACGCCTTCTGCGGTCGGTGTCGATTCGCGGTCGCCTCTTCTCCTCGTCGTTGTGTCGCCTCCCCTTCTGCTCTTGATGGTTTTTGAGAAAATGACGATCTGAGAGATTGTAAGCAAGAAGAGGGGTATTTATATGTCGGTGGTAATTTGGTCATTTAGCCCTACAATCCTACTAACTCTTATCCACGCTTGTTTAATACCACCCCACCCCAGTTATAGTTTTATCCCCCTTAGGAGGCATTATTTTTAACCACACCCCTCAATCTCTTGAGTTAAATAATCCCTTAAAGTGCCCAACCAAACACAGTATAAACTAGGATTGGACTATTTTAGTCCAATCCCCCCATTTTATCCGCCAAATAAACGAGCCCTTAACTAAATGGGCTAACTGGTCAAAGTTTCCTAATTCCCAAACCTGGAACAAAAGTCTGTTAGACTTGCGATTCCAAGAATCATTGTTTTACTGTGTATTGTGTAAATGTTTAAAATAAAGGGTAAATTACCTTTTACCCACGTGGTTTGCCTATGTGACACTTTGCCCTCCTGTAGTTTGAAATATAACACATAATCCCCCTGTAGTTTGTCTCTGTGGCACTTTACCCCCTGTAGTTCGAAATGTAACACATAACCCCACTGTGGTTTATCTCTGTGGCACTTTACCCCCTATAGTCAAAACAAATTGTTTAAATGACCAAAATAACCTCTTCTTCTTTATCACTCTAATACACATATTACACACACAGATGATTGAACAAATCAGAACAGTGAGGTCAATGAAAAAACCAGATAGTTCTAAGAGAGAAAATAAGAGTCTCACCCATGTATAATATATTACTTTATTTGAAAGTAGCCAAAAATCTATTTAAAATTCAAATTAAAAAGGAAAAATTACTATATTCTTTGAAATATTGTTTTTATAACTGCAAATTCAATAGTTAATTTTTAATACAATCACTGCTATAGTTTTTCAATTGACTTCACTGCTCTGAATTTTTCAATCATCTGTATTTGCAACATGCATATTAGAGTGATGAAGAAGAAGAGATCTTTTTGGTCATTTAAGCAATTTGTTTTGACTATAGAGGGGTAAAGTGCCACAAAGGAAAGCCACAGGGGGGTTATGTGTTACATTCCAAACTACAGGGGGTAAAGTGCCACAGGCAAACCACAGAGAGTTATGTGTTACATTTCAAACTACAGGGGAGGCAAACCACAGGGGATAAAAGGTAATTTACCCTAAATACATGACATGACTCGGAATAACTTTTAAGAGCTTCTTCAAGGTTTTGGGGTATTGTACAGCCCAAAGATTCCAAAAAGGAACGCCTAGCTTCTTTGCCTTATTCTTTATTCCTTTCTTTATTTTCCTACACTTTTATTAGCTTTTAACTCATCAAGCCAGACCTGAATTGACCTCTTTAAATTTCCAAATTTCTGATCATTCATTCAAATTGTAACTATTGAAGCTTAATATGCATGGTTGAGCACATTCTCTAACAACAGCGTAAGCTTTCAGACTTACAATTCCTAGAATCTTTGTATTACTTTGTTTGATTACACCCCCTCAAACCCTAACCATCATTTTTTTTTTTTTTTTTTACATATTACAAGGCCTAAAACCCAGTATTCTTACAAATTTCTCAGTCACAAAAATCGATCATACACAGCCCTAACGGCCGTTGTTTACTGCTGTATATAACTTTTGTCGGAATTATGAGTGTCACTTATACTCACCCTACTTTGTTACCGAGTAAAGGACCATATTGTTCTGAGAAACCTTAATCTAATCCATACAGCTTTGATCGGAGGTCTCATAGATCTTATTCAGTGCCTTCTCAATTTATGCTAATCGAGCAATAGCGCATGCAGCTTATCAGCTGCGACAATTTTGATCGATATCGATTTCGAGCAATATGGGTAAGATGCTATAATTTTGAATGATATGGCTATGGAGCACTATGGTACACAAGTGCTGCTCAGCGTCCTGGAATCTAACTATATTCTTTACTTGATTGGGCTTGCCAGAAAAAGTCATTATGACTCATGGTGTTAATAAAAGAATAGTTATCAAGGTTCCATAATTTGAAGGAGGGGATAAGACAACTTTCTCTAGCTCGCTTGCTTCAATTGATGACTATTTTAGTTGCCACAATTTCACGGATATGAAACACTGAGGTTTGCGAAGGTGAAGTTTGTTGAAGCAAACAAATGTGGTGATTGAGCTGAAGGAAGTATTAATGATCAGGACAACTGCCAGATAGATATAGTTGTTATTGGGGAGCACGCATTCCAAGTGGGGCTTGATTAAATTTCTTTCAAAAAAAATGTTGGATCGAAACACACATGCAAACAATAATAAAGATTTAACAGAAAGATTAGAGACACAGAGGTTTAACGTGATTCGGCATTGTGCCTACATCCACACTACAGCTATGTAGCACGGGTACCGACACGTGACACGGTACGGGTACGACTATACAACAAATTCAAAAAATATAGGGTACGGGTAAGTCTATGGTACGCTGATTAAAAAATATTTTTTTTATAATATTTATACACATATACCAATACTACAATTAAATGAATAAAATTAGTATTAAATTTATGATCTTTTGTGGGGTCTTATAGAAATAATCATAGATTTGGAATATAAATAGTAGATATATATCTGTTATGTGGTGTTATTTTCAAATAAGATTACAATTAGTTTTTTAATATTTGTAACAATATTAGGGGTCAATTCATAATAAACTTAAGTATCAATAATAATTTTATATATAAACATTTCCTTCCCAACCTTGGTAGGTCAGACCCAAAAAGGGTTTCTTTCAGACCTCCACACGCAGCACGCAGCAACAAAGAGAGAGAGTCAGACCTCCATAGTCCATACGCAGCAACAGAGAGAGAGAGAGACACCTGGGGCTGGGGGTAGATCGACGACCAGGTAAGTCCTTCTTCTAGTTCAACCCTGTACCCATGGCGTACCCGAGCCGCACCTATGCTATACCCGACAAAAATAATTAAATTAAAATAACAAGACACCAATGGAGGAGTACCGGACACGTACCCAGCCGTATGGTACGCGTACCGGTACCCTCCACATACCCGATACTGATACTCCACTAAAAATGGAATACCCGTGCTTCAAAGCACCACAGAGGTCAAACCATAGAAGCACGAAGCGGGGGCGGGGGCAGGAGCGAGGAAGCCTTAAACTTTAAAAGATCCAAAAGTAAGGAGCGTCCAAATATTTGACATTGATATATTTTGTATTTAATTAGTGAGGAGGAATTTGGATTGATATTAACTATGGGTAATTCTTGGGACACAACTTTCATACAACTTTCACACAACCTCCTAAAAGATGTGTCTATCTCTCTCCTGTGTCACTGTGGGGTCCAGTGACATCACAAGAGAGAGATAGACACATCTTTTAAGGAGGTTGTGTGAAAGTTGTATGAAAGTTATGTCCCAAGAATTACTCATTAATTATTTTGACTGTAGTTCTTGTTTTTGAAAGTCTTAAAGCATATGATATGACCTAAAAATATTTGTTCGATAAAATGCTTGACCAAAATAAGAACTCGAATCTTTGTGTAAGCTATTTTGAGCCTTGGCTATGATGGGGTGAGGTTCTAACATGAGGGGAGCGAGGTTCTGACAAGCTTCTTAGTAAAAAGTGCGGAATCGAGAGTGAGGTGGGTACGTGACCACTTTAGAAGGTTCCTGCTTCTAAGGGTCAAACTTATATATCTCCAAGCCTAGTACATGGTAAAATACCCATACCATTCTACCCATACCATTCCACTTAGCCATGGACTTCAGGGTCTCCTACTTGACCCTGGGACTTTCACACTAGAATATGACCAATAAAATTTTTAGTATTTTACATTTAAGGCCTCCCAAGGCCCAATTTAGTGCCATCAACCCCATCAAATAAATTTTGAGTTCCAAGCTGAGGCAGCATCTAAAGGGCTTAACATGGAAAATTTTGCTACAAAACAGCATGTTTAGCCAACTCTATCCATCAAATGCAAACGTGTATGTATGTGGACTACTTTGGAGCTAATGAATGACCACAACATAGGGGCGGGAGTTTATTCATTTGACAAATATGGCCCGACCAAAGAAGCTCCACTTATTATTCAACAAGATGAGGATATAGACCAGAAAATCAAATTTATTCATCCTATAGCACCCAAAAAAGTGAGAGAACACAGCACTGGTCCTGTGAAGTTAACATGCCAATAGACATGACTCATTTAACATATCCATGATGATGTAGTACCAAAGATATGTATAATGAGTTCCTTCAAGCGCATAGAGCTGAAAGCCTGATAGATCTAATCCCTAGTTCTCATATACGAGATCCTCCTACATACATAATTCCAAGTGATTGTGGCAATCCACAAACACCACTACCTCTTAACAACTATCTATAGTACGTCATCGTTGAATTAATATTACTAGCATAGAGTGTTCAAAAGAAGGAACAGCATGATTATAATATAATAGCTACGGTTAGAAAAGAGTTGGAAGAATGCATTGTGACAATCAATGTGAATTGCAAAAGGTGGGTAAACTGTTCAAATTATAAGAGATTTCAAAAATGTTTCTAATTGACTGATTGTTCCTTTTATTCCCGACAAGTTCAGTTCAGCATTCAATTATCCCTAAAATTGCAAATGAAAGTACATTAGAAAATAACTGAAATACATTAGCTGAGACTAGTGATATCACAAAATACAAACACTAGTAAGGTAGTAAGTTGAGTAGCATGTAGCATGGATACGAACACGTAACACAGATTCGAAAGGATACAGACACGGCAACACAGCTAAATAAAACTACAAGATAGCATGTAGTGTACACTCCGTTCCCCTTATTTAAACAATAACTTATCTATTGTTTTCTTGAATTCAGACTTTTAAACCTGTTGGAGGTTAAAGTAGTCATTTACAGTGTTGGGGCCTAGGTCATTATGACGTCGACCCTAGTGGCTATTTATATTTTCACCTTTTATTCATTTTGCCTATAAATAAGGCTGCTCATGTAACCCTTTGGTCACATCAATATAACATCTTTCCATCTTATATTTTAACTTGGTATCATAACATAGATCATCTCCTGTGGTAGCTCTGCCAGTAGGTGGCAACTTGCCGCCTACCGGACCTACTAATGTATACACCATTCAGAGTAAAGATCTTCATGGTGTTCTTTGTTTTTTTTATTTGAGGCTGTTTGGATTCATTTTCCATTTTTGGAATGTTTTTTCGGAATGCCGGAGTTTTTTCCCAGATTTGTTTTCTGCTGCCTTATGATGCTGTTTGCTCCTTCAATTCCCTCCTACTAGATGCGTCTTAAGACATAAGTTTGAGTCGATTTTGATGGCTTTTAGTGGAGTAGTTTTGGTTTGGGTAGCCAACTGGTTTGGCTACAACCTTATTTTTGGGTCAGCCCTCTATTGGTTCGAAAGCGTATTGCTGACCATCCTTGGAGATCTAAGTTTGGCAGTGATCATAGATAGGGCTTGTGTGGTTCGTATTTGATGATTGCTGCTTCTGTAACAATCCACAGGCCTGTTGGTTCATTAGTTGTGGGTTATTTGGTTAGGCCACCTCTTTGGTTGCTGTTTGGCTATGACTTTATCTTCGTTTTATCTAATTTCAACTCGATAGTCTCGGATGAAGCATTACAACAATTTGTTTTACTGTTCTTAGGCGAAAATTGGTGATCTTATTTTGGTTTTTGTTTTCCACATCTTGTATGTTGTTGGTGAATATTTTTCACCTTGGCCAACATTGGGGATTAGTTCACAATTTTCTCGTTGTTTTGTTGGTGGATGTTGTTTCCACCTTGGCCAGTCTTGTTTCGGTTGTTATTTCCATTCCAAAATTCGGTTGTAATTTTCATTACCACCTTCACTTTGTGGGGGAATGTTGGAGGTTAAATTAGTCATTTATAGTGTAGGGACTTGGGCCAGTATGAGATGAGCCCTTGTGGCTATTTATGTCTTTTCCTTTTGTTTATTTGCCTGTAAATAAGGCTGCTCATTTAACTAGTTGATTACATCAATATTATATTTTTTCCAATCTTATATTTCAACTATTTCAAAAATCCAATGAGAGGCCACCATGTCGTGTCCACTCACTATGGTATATAGATAAGAGATTATCCCAAATTTGAGGGACGTGAAGAACTTTGGATAGGGAAAGAGACTTTGGAGGGAGTGGGAAGAATCCTAGCTCCAATATGAGCTACTTGGACAGAGGAGTTGTTGCCATCATAGATGTTGGCTACCTGGATGTGGTGAATGCCATTGGTTAGGTGGCTAGTTGAACCAGTGTCAAAGAGTCATGGTGTCTGGAGGTAGGTGAGTGGTAAGTAAAAAAGGCATGTAGAGAATTTGGTTCTTGAAAGGAAAGATTGGGAGTTATCTTAAGTGGAGTTATTGGAAAGTTCTGAATACCAATTTGGAATGGACGAAGAATCGGCTTCAACAAAATTAGGAGAAGATGAAGAATTAGCAGGGGTCTTAGTTGAACAAAAAATGACTGAGAATTGTTCCCGAGGAGCAGAAGGATTGGATCAAACAAGTAAATTGGATTGAACAAAATAAGCTTTAGAATTGCCCTGGAAATTATGGTTCGTATACATTTTAGAGCATTATCTTGAAATTTTGGACTTGGAAAGGAATCTGGAGACGAAGAAATTTGATGAAATTGACTAGGTTGAAAGGAAGAATTGTACATATGGAAACATTCAGCAGCAGTGTGGTTTCCATGTCCGCATAATTTACCTAAGACCTTCATAAAACTGATTTTGCCACTGCCATGGCCTCTCATACTACAGTCTTCCTCCACCCCTTAAATCTGGACTAAAATTGCGATAATATTGTTGCGCAGTTGGAAAGGCATTTGGTGAATTCAAAGAATTTCTTTTAGGTTTCTTGGGTGTGTTCTTGCAAACAACAGAGAGTGTAGAGACACGGTCTCTCAAACCTGTTTGTTTCATCTCTCAAGCAACATGTATTGCTTCAGACAGAAAAAGTATGCAGGTCAAAAAAGATATTGGTTGAGTGGTTGCTCGCAAGGTGGTTTTCAAAGAGGCATGTTCATGTGATAGGTGATTAATCGTGTATAGGACAAGGTCTTCTCACTCACTGGCTGCAGCAAAAAGCTTGTCTGCATAATCCTTCATTTGATCAAAGTATTCATCCATGGGGTTCTGTCCCTTGTTAGCATATACAAGCTTAATTTCCAACTCATGCATATGCGAACGAGATGATGAAATGCATCTCCTAGCCAGATAATTCCAGATTTCTTATGCATGCTCGAATCCAACAATTGGTGGGAGAATAGCTGGTGAAGTGATCTCCTTGAGACAGCTAACATGTTGTCCATCTATGTTGAATACTGACCCAATAAAATAAAAACTCAGAATTCAAGGCTGTATATTACCTGATTCATATCTAAGTTATTTAAAAGGTATAGAAAATGTTCCATCCAACTACTCAAGTAGATGATTTGCCCCAAGTTCATTCTTCACTTGAAGTTGCCGAACATCATAATTGGTTTGATCAACTCTGCCAGTAACAATTGAGGTAAGACTTGAAATGGTGAAAAATGTGATTGGGTTTAATAATCATTGATGAGGTGAAGAGGATAAACAAGAGGTTTGAGAGTTGAACAGACTCTTCAATTGCAGAAAAAATGAAAAGGGAGTCAGGTAGGATCACCTGATTCCATAAAGCAAAAGAGTTTTGAGAGAAGACTTAAGAGAACTCATCATCTTTGACTCTCCGTCAACCATCAAGAGAATACAATCAAGCACATTTATACTAGAGTTCATCTTCTAGATAATGGCTAATAGAAAGCACAACTAGATAACAGTTGATATGGCCAAATCATCCGGCAAGTCACCAATGGACACACGTGGCATGACACCCGCAAAACTGAAGCCAGTTCTGGTCATAATCAGAGAAATAGGGCATTCATCGTCCGAGCTCAGCTGCTATGAGCCAGCCAAGTCATGATGGTCCCCATACTAAGTGAGAGATCACTTCGGCTATTTCAAGACAGGTGACAGCCAAGTCATCGACGCTTTGCAACTGGGAGATCCTTGCAAAACTTCTCACTTAATAGAAAGCAGGCGAGCTCTACCTCTGCCACGTACAGGCCCCAAAACACTCAAAGATCCTTGAAGCCTGCAGGCTATATCAAGGACCTGAGGGGGAGTCGATGATAGGACCAAAATCATCTGGTAAGTCACCAATGGACAAGTGGCATGACACCCGCAACTGGGCCTCATTCGGTCGGTCAGGAAATCTAACTGGGTACAAATGGCCCATGAGGGCTAGGCCCAAGACATTTCCAAACCGGCCCGAGCGGTAGCTCAAAACGAGCTAAGACACCACGGGCCAAGTGCTGCAGCCCAACCCTTAATCCAGCTCGGAATCTTCAAGAACGAGTCCTATTAAGGCTCTGCGAGACCTAGCAAATCCTAATTGATATCACCCCGCAACAGCTCTTAAAGTCCAACTAGGAATTGAAATATTAACAGGATAAAACCAAGATTAGATTATCCATCCAGCCACACTCCAACTTCAGGTACAATTGCAAAACGTACGGGTATAAATACGTATCCAAGGTAGGCCTAAATACACACTCTTGAATCCCTGGTATTCTCTCTCCTAACTAGACTAATTTGATCGTCAGAGGAGGCTTTGGGTACACACCCACCGCCTTTCCTTTGCAGGTGTTTGACGGACAATCAACCAATTACCGCTCGGTGCAGATTTTGGCTACAACAACAGTCTTTTAACAAACTCTCTGCAACTATTGAACCAACTATTTAACAAACTCTCTGCAACTATTGAACCAACTATCAAACTAACTAAACAGCTCAGCTTAGTATGCTTAACATTCTATTTTGTAAATTTGTAGCATATAAAGAATAATTAAATAAAAGGAATATATTATGAAATAATCTGAAACTTAAATAAATATAAGAATATTAAAAAACAATGGAATTTCAAAGAATCTACAGCAATACGAAGATAATCTTGAAGTTTTCTTTAATAATATCTATAAATTTGAAGATTTGAAGGATGTAGAATAAATACCTAGCTTAAAATACGAACATGAGTTGGCTTGGAATTGAATATTCAAAAGATGGGATGGAGTGGGTCTAAAATGGTGTTAAAAAAAAAATTGATCATACAATTACTAAATTTAGAGAAAAATTACTAAAATTACTAAAGTTAGATATTAAAAAAAATACAATTTTTCTTTAGTAAGAAAAAAGGGTAAATTGCAGCCCCTAAACTTTAAAACTGAATAGACTCACCCTGAACTAAAAAAATGAACAAACCCACCCTTAAGAAGGGGTTTAGTGTCAACAAATGATAGTTTAGGGCTGAGTTTGGTCAGTTTGAAAGGGCAGAGGATGTTAGTGAAAAATGGTCAGGGGTGTTGTAATTTACCCAAAAAAAAATTACTAGAATTAGAGAAATAATCAAATAGCCAAAAAAAAAAAAAAATCATCAAAAAAAAAAAGAAGAAGAAGGTACATGCCAGATTTCATGGAATAGGCTTCAATTCCCTTTCAGCATAATTGCGGCCCAGGAATCCGAAGCCCCTGAAGACAAGACGAACAGCAAACCCATATCACAAACTCAATAAACCCATCTATTCACACTAGAACAAATTTACAGAGGTATGTGTGTGTGTATATATATATATATATATATAAAGAGAAAGAGTGAGTGAGTGAGTGAGTGAGTTGGAGACACACCATAAACGGCAAATGTCAAACCATTTGGGTGTAACTCCTTCAACTTTAACCAAGCGCTTCTTTGAAATAGCATCGACATCGACACATAAGATGATCTTCACATATAATCGAAATGTCTGAGGCAGTAGAGGATTGCTAGCTTCGCTTTCGTCGTTGAAGAAGGTCCTGATCACGGATGGCCTGAGACCAAGAGTGTTGCCACGACAGAACATCGACGCCGGAATTTCAATCCGACTATTCGCCTTCAATCGAACGGCGCGTCTATAGCGGCCGGACGGAGCCATGTCAAGGTACTGGCGAATTTCAAGATCCTCTGGACTCCCGTTCTCCACCACCACCATCCGAGGAAACACCATAAATTTTTTTTTTTTTTTTAACAGAAATTAGGGTTTCTCTATAAGACTATAACATATACTCTAGCGCTATCTCTGGCGCTATGATCGAGAGTTTAAAAAATTGGGAAAATACCTTTTACCCCATGTGGTTACACTCATTTTTTCATAATTTTTTGTCTGTACTACGAACTAAAGTGAGACTGTTAACTTTTCTAAACGGAAAAAAGGAAATGACGTTAATACCTCAAAGTCCCTATACATACTCTTTAGGAAAAGATACCTACTACCCCTATGATTACACCCATGTTCTCATAACTCATGTGATTCATTTTTGTAACACTTAAACCTCTGTACTAATGACTGAAGTGAGACTGCCATTAGAAAAGTTAACAGTCTCACTTTAGTCCGTAGTACAGGGGGTTAAGTGTTACAAAATGAACCACATGGGAGTTATGAGAAAATGAGTGTAATCACAGGGAGGTAAAAGATATTTTTTCCTTTAAAAAATTGAAAGAAAAGAAGAGAAAGTATTTTTTTTCCCGATTACGAATTTTAATGAGGAGAGAAAATGAGAGAAAATTAGTCTCACTTTTTTTCATTTTCTTACTCTTCAAATTGGGGAAAAAATGAGAGAAAAGAAAGTGGTAGTATTTCTTAACACCACTATACCCCTCTAGTTTAGTCTTACTTAATTGTAATTCCATCTAAGTGAGGTAGAATGATAACTTTATTTCTTTTATTTTTGTTTCTTCTCAACTTGCAATCAAGGGAAAAGCAAGTTACTTTCTCTTCTCTCCTCAACTCCCAATCAAGATGAAAGAAAACATCATCATTTCTCTCCTTACTTATGATTTTCTCTTCTTTTCTTTCTCTCCTAAACTCCCAATCATAGTATAAATGCAATTCTTGTTAACCTAACCTCAGCCGCCGCCTGCTCCCCCCCTCCTCCTCCCCCCCCCCCCCCCCCCCCCCCCACTCTCTCTCTCTCACACACACACACCCCAAGTTTTGTCTCCACTTTTTTTTTTCTTCAACATACAATTGCGTTTCAAGAGAAGTCCTCTTTTATTTATGAGTGACTGTAAACACACATTCATTTTATAATTACAGAACTTAATTTAAGTTAAAAATCAATATTTTTAGGTTTTACTTTAATTAGTAAGGCACTTGTTGTACTACATATTATATTTTATAAATAAGGTTCTACATTTTACATCTTTATAGTTTGTTTTTTTGTGTTAATTTGGTCCATGTAATTTTATAAGTGTGACACTTTAATCTCTCAAAACACTTTTTTGTGACAAATTTTTTTACTTTCAGTGATAAAACTATTTGTCATTAAAGAACTTATTTGTCACACTTACGAAACTACAGGGATTAAAGTAACATTTTTTTCTAATACTTAAAAAGAATAATTAAAATATGGTAGAATAATTAAAATATGGTAGATTACTACTTAACTAGGAAAACGGAATAAAATAGTTGAAAAAAAATATATAAAACAATAAAAGCAAATCGTTGTTGAATTGGTTTTTTTTTTTTTATAGTCAATTTCAACTGCTCATACAAGCAATTAGTAGTCAAATAGAACCAAAAATAAAAGTTTACATGCCCAGAACGAAAACAAGAAGAGACAAACTATGATTTTAACGCAAACAAAAGGTAATCAGATGCTAGTAGACTCCAAGTCATGAATTCATTGAAATTATGACAATAAAAAAAATTATAAAACAATAAAAACAAAAGGTGGCTGCAATGGTTCTTTCACAGTTTCACGTAAACACATACTCAAGTAGTTGGATTAGTCTATTTCTCGTGTAGTATGTTTCGTTCTCAGTTATATGTATAAACTAAATTAATCACAAATCAAAATTTCAGAGAGTCGAATTTACAGATTAGCAAGGGTTTTAAGACATAGGTTTTCTCTTGTTTATAATAAACTCTAAAATAGTGCATGGTTAGAGATTCACATAGAATGAAAAAGCAAGCAAGAAGAAGAAGATCAAAAGTTGGGGAGGAATAAAAAAGAGAGATTTAGACTTACTGGATATCAGTTGAACAACAAACACGCCCATGCTTAGAAAGCAAAAAAAATAAAACCTAAATTTCTTAAATATGTAATTTGTGGGTGGTGACCTTAAATGAAACAGTAAATTTATTTATTTTACCTAAAAAAGGTGCCCAAATTAAAAAAATGAACTTGCCCTTACCAGCAACCTTTATTTATCTATTTATCTATTATTATCTATTATCTACTAGGTGCGACTCACACGTGCTTGCTCGTGTGACGTGCCAGTTAAAGTTTGCATAACTCTTCAATAAATGTAAAAATTTAACCACCGTTTAAAAGAAGAGAAGTAAGATTTAAAAAAAAAAAAAAAAAAAACCTTATTTTAAAGTGCTAGTATATTGTGCATAATCCTTACTTCTGCCCATACTAAGGAGCGTAATGCACCTGTCCGTTAGAAAATTGTATTAAATTAGAATAATACACGGGTTAATTAGTATTATATCCCCCTTCTATAGGGTTTTTTGGTTTCAAGTCCCTTGGTTAAAAAAACATTTGGATAGTGTCCCTTCCATATTTCTATCCCCAAATTACCCCCAAGATACAATTCTCACACAATTCTTGCAACAGTAACCCCATCTACAACCATTTCTTCCTCAAATTTCTCTCCTAAATACCTTCTTTGACCAATTGAAAGTTCATAACTCTGTCCTAAATCACCATTTTATATTGTCGTTATAAAAAGGACAACCACGAAAATCTATGGTCTGAGCTCCATAATTTCGTTGACCCCAGCTGACGGTGTCTTGAAGATTCCAGCTTGCTTCGAAAACTGCGACATGTCTTTGAAGTTGGGGGATTACTCACAAAATTACAAGTAGAACATCTACATACCAAGAATGGCAAACAAAGGTATGCTTCGGGCAGAAATTTGGGGATTGCTACTATTTTTAAGAAATTAACAAAATCGTGGTGGTTGTCATTTTCCTTGTTGGGGTTTTCTAGAGAATGAGGGAGGTGTATGAGAGTTGTAATTTTTTTAACCTACCAAATGTTTGTTCTTATGCTTTCGAGAAAATGGGTGGAATGTATTGGGGGTGGTCTATTTTTTTTTAATCAATATGCTTTGGATTGTAAGGTCGTTCGGATTTGGAGTTTGTTCCTTTTGTAATTTCATTGGGCATCATGTTTGTATCTTCTTTGGCCTTTGTGATTTTATAATATAAATCTACTTTAGCTCATAAAAAAATACAAAAATTCACATTATCATCACTTTTGGTTATGAATCATTCTTGCATATGGATATTGAGTTTTAGTAAATATTCACACCTATAGTGAAAATCACATAACAGTCCGATTGTTGTTAAATACCACAATACTTTTCTTGTGCCCTCATTTCTTTTGGGTTGTGAATTTCATAGTATAATTCCACAGGATCATCAATTTGTGTTGTTGCTTCTAATTGTGAATTTCACATTTTCGTCAGTTTGGGTTGTGAATTTTAGTTGTTATTGGATTGTGAAATTCACTAGTCAGCTCTACATAATCACCAATTTGACTATCCCTTGTAATTACTTTTAGTTATGAATTGTAATTGCCATGTAGTTAACGATTTTTAGTGATATTCACAAATTTACAATCAAGTCTCTGTGTATGTATGGGCTGGTTTAAATGAATTAACTGTCCTGTAAATTCAGTAAGTGGTTTTCACAAAGTTTATAATGAAATTCATAGTTCATCTTCTGTGTGAAATTCACACCTCCCACAAGATCAACGTGTACTCTAAGTCTACCACATTTACTTGTTGAATTCTCAAATAGATTGTATGAATATATAAGAACCTAACTATATTTTGTGAAATTCTCAAAATTGTGCATATCTGCTGATCAAAAACAAAAATCCATACATGCTAAATTTGGGAGATGGAAGTTTGCAAGAGAGAATCCTGATGGCTAACGATTGATAAGAGTATATTTGATGATGTCACACTATTTTATGGCTAATTCCATGATCTATTCACTATTTATTGCAAATTTAATCAAAATATATGTGAGATATGTTAATTGTAGCAATTTATGTGCTATTTAATTCTAACTGGCAAGGCATAAATCATGCCATAATGAGTCAATGTGGACGACTGCATTTAATCTCCCATTAAATCCAATATCCCAACTTGGAAGTTACACAATAATTTCAGCTATAAAGATGAGGGTTATTTAGGTTATATAAAACTCTTTAATCATGGTTAAGATATCTTAACTAGGATCTTAGAGATCTTATATTAAATAAGTAAATAGGGTGGACTTTATCCATGCAAGGATAGCACCAAGGGATTTATTGGCAATTTTCTAATAATACTATTATTTCCACATTTGATTCTCAAATATTTTGATAGTTGTGCTATTTAAATAAATGTTTGTTATTGTAGTTGAATGTATTACAACTATTAAAACATTTATAAATCAAAATTTGGATTCAAATTTGGGAATCAATGATATTGAATATAAGTAATGAACGAGATTAAAATAATAATAATTTGCAATTAAAGTGAAACCAAAAAAAAAAGTTACCAAAATATAATAATCAAATTGTAAAAGTCAGAGAACATAATACAATATATAGGAAGATAAAATGAGTGTTATTAATTTAATAAGTCAATTACATAATCAAAAATAGTTAAGGTGATTAATTATTATATTAAAAAAAATACATGCATGCATATATAAGCTTATATCCTATCGTTATATTTAATATTTTGAAAAAATCGGATGTCCACATGGCATAAAAATATTGCTAGGAGGATTCTTATGAAATTATATAGATATAAATAGTAATTATAAATAAAAATTATATTATTGACATTATAAAGCCTTTTTTTTTAAAATCTAATCGCATTTAATCTTCTTTTTAATAGCGTAATAAATTAAATAAACTAACAGCACATTCTATCTCCCCATTCAAATGACTTTTACAATTTGACTGTTGTCATACTTTCATAAATTTTTTTCCCCCTTTGATTGTGTAGTATTGTCTATCAAGTAATACTATGATTCCCAAATTTGACTATTGTAATACTTTCACAAATTTGTTTTTTTTCCCCTTTGATTGTGTATGTTTGTCTCTTAAGTAGTTGTCACGACCCGTCCCACTACGGACAGAAATAGGACACGCGGTACGCCACCAAGGCTCATCCAATTCAATTAAAGTAAATAGCAGCGGAAAACATAAGTAAAATCCATGAAATTCAGAGTTACAAAAAGTTTTTCGCATTTGAAAACACTTAAAGAAACACACCCTGTTTGAAACCAGCAATTCAGCCGACTGATCAGATGTCCGATCGCCTAGAAAACAAGCTATAGAGAGCCTAAAAAACTCAACAGCCAGTCTAGTTGACTGTGTCGGGGACCCAGTCGACTGTGGTGTCAAAATCCCAGTCGATTGGACCTGCCCGGTCGACTAGACCCTAATCCCTCAGAAACTCCTATTTTGAAAACATAATCCAGTTGACTGTGGTCTCCACCCAGCTGACTGTTTCTTTCACAGAATGAAAATAACAATTCCAACCCAACTATTCAATCGACTACGTTAGGAACCTAGTCGACTACTTTTCAATATTTAAGAGCAGTAGTTGATTCAAAACAGGTCTCCAGTCGACTGTCCCTAAACCAGTCGACTGTTTTCCCTCAGTTTGCTAAGCATTCTACAGATTTCAAACCATGGTTATTCCAAAAACACTACAACAGATTTACAACTATATTTCAACGATCCAAAACATAATTACAGAAGTTTTACTATAGGTTACAATACTACAAATCCACCCCAAGATTTCTAAGTTAAGCACATGGTACAATTTCTCAAAATTCCTTATTACAACATTGGGAATGGAAACAAAAATGTATACAAGAGCGATCCCGTCGTCCCATCAGCCTCACTCTTCGCGCTTCTTCTTTCTTCTCTTCTTATCACCTGCAATAGAGTAAAGCTTCACTGCTCAGCTATATGCTGAGTGCATAATTCTAAACATATGCTTATATGACAATTCATGCTCTAAGATACCAAAACACATCAAAATAGTCTCCGGGGATGGGAGATACGCATTCATCCGGTAACGAAATAATGAAATTGATGCTGTGGAGGGTGTTAGCCTTAAGGAATATTAAGGCATATTTAATTATGTTTTGATGATGTCAAATATGCTATGATAATTACATGATTCATATTGATTCATTCTTTGTTATTATCATAGTCATTTTCATGCTCATATATAATCTCATGTATTAATTTTGTATCAATGTTTTTAACATCTTTGTGTGCATGAGATTTAATTGATGTAGATCAAGATTACAAGGAGCTCAACAAGGATCAAGCTTGAAGACTTGAAGATATTTCATCCTTGGTTGAAGTCTAGGACCATCATTGTAAGGTATCTTGATCTCACACTCATAGGGGCTCAAAACAAACTCTAAAAGTTAATGTTTTGGAAATAAATTTTAAGTGGGTCATCTTTAAAGCAATGCCCCAACCAATTGGAAAATAATTAAATGTTGAATCTTATATGGTTGGAAAGGTATTTGAATCTAGTTTTCAAAACATCAAACGGATCGCAAATCCGATTTTTGTAGAGGGAGTTATGGCCATTTTAGTGGAGATGTGTCAAGCTGTCAAATAGGGAGGGGCAGTCGACTGAAGGCCCAATGCAGTCGACTGAAGTGACCAGAATGCAAACAGAACCCTCTGTAAACACATCTCAGTCGACTGCTTCAAGGCCCAGGTGACTTATTCAAGGCCGAGTCGACTAAATCGACTTGAAAGGCAATAACGACTAGTTTTTAAAGGGATTTTTAATTACCAAACTTGCCACTAACGGCTATAATCTTCCAAGGCCTATAAATACATGTTTTCCCAAGCTATTTGGGGTTGAGATTTTGATTGGAAAACATAGTATTGATCACACATCTCTTTGATCTTTAAACATTATCATTTGAGCCCTAGTTGTGTGAGTTTATCAATTTGCTCAAATCTTTCATTTGTATTTCTTGAGAGAGTAAAATTGTAGTGAGCTTTATTTGTAATATCCACTCTATATAGAGAGTTTCAATTTATAACTAAATCAATTGTAAAGAATGAGGGTTAGTAACCCTTGATTGCAAAGAAGAGGGTTTCTTCTTTGGGAGAGATTGAAGGCTTTTGTAAAGGTTTGGTGCACACCCGTAAGTGCTCCGGGAACGGTTTGGTCTACACCCGTGAAGTAGATCGGATTAAAGGAATCCTCAAGAGGTATTCTTGAGGGGTGGACGTAGGCCGCGGGGTGCGATTGCTGAACCACTTGAAAAATTGGTTTGCAAGTATCTCTTCACTTATCTCTTTAGTTAATTGCTTGTGATCTTGTTTAATTTGCAATTAAGTTTTTTAAAAGGTTAATTTCCGCTAAAACCTTATTCATCCCCCCCCCCCCCCCCTCTAAGGTTTCCATATTTGGGCCAACAATTGGTATCAGAGCTTCGGCTCTTCTATTTTCAAAAGTTTTTGAAAAATTTGAGTTAAGATCAAATGGAAACCGACTCTTCTTACATTTATTATTGTGAGGGTCAATCGACATTAAGACCACCATGTGTTTAATGGCTCAAACTATGCCTATTGGAAAAATAGAATGAGAATCTATATGATTTCTCAATATTTTGATTTATGGCAAATCGTGGTCAAAGGGCCTCATCTACCTACAAAAATTTAAAATGGTTTTTCTATTCCAAAGACGGTAGATGAATATAATAATGCCGATAAGAAACTCATAAAAATAAATGCTATGGCAATGAATTTATTATATTGTGGTTTAGACCCAAATGAATACAATAGAATTTCATCTTGCAAATCCGTAAAAGAAATTTGGGATAAACTTGAAAATGCTCATGAGGGAACAAGCCAAGTTAAAAAGTCTAAAATCAATTTGCTTGTTCAAACTTATGAAATGTTTAAAATGTTGCCATATGAATCTATTGGAGATATGTTTTCTCGTTTTACCATTCTTATTAATAACTTGAAAAACCTTGGTAAAGTTTATACTAATGAAGAAATGATTGAGAAAGTGCTTAGGTCTTTACCAAAGGATTGGCAACCAAAGGTCACGGCAGTTCATGAAGCAAAGGAGCTTTCAATACTCTCCTTGGAACAACTCATGGGTTCTCTCATAACTCATGAAATGAAATTGGTCGTCTTTGAAAGTGAAGACAAGAAATTGGAAGTGAAAGAGGCCAAAAGGGGAGACATGGCTTTAAAATCCTCAAGCTCAAAGAAAAAGAGGAAAGATATTGAGAGTGATGAGGATGAGGAAATGATAAAGATCACCCGAAAATTTGCAAAGTTTCTAAAGAAAGAAAAATCGGGAAAGAAGTCACTCAAGGAGGAAAAACACAAAAAGAAGGCAATCAAGGCCACTAATAGTAGTTCCGAGAGCGAATCATCGGACGACGACTCAAATGGTGAAGAGATTGTCAATCTTTGCCTCATGACATTAGAAAGGGCCTCTCCTACCACCTCGGCAAATAGAGCATCCAAGAAATGCTTGGACAAAGGTTAAGTATTGATTTGGTAATGGTTGGTTAGTATGTAATTTTGTTTTGATTTGTTTTCATCATGCTACTTAAATTTTTTTCGATTGATTTCATATCATACTCTTATTTGTTTCAAATCACTTTGATTTTGTTTAGATATGCATACTTGATTTTTTTTGCATTATCTTATTTCATCCCCTTGTGATTTGAATATGTCTTTACATAAATCATCATGCTCTTGATATTGGTTATTTGAAAAATGATGATATGTTTTTGTTTGATTAGACAAAGTTTTTAGAATGGTTAGACCAAATGATGTTTTGTGAATCATTCAAATTTTTGCTGCTGAACTGTCATTTTTATGGACTGCTGAACAAAGCAGTCGACTGGTACCCCGACACAATCGACTGATTCAAGTGTGAGGCTTTGAACTTTTTGTTTCTGCATTGTTAAGTCGGCTGAGGAGTCGACTGATGGAATGCACAGTCGACTGATCTGATTGAATTTTTGTTTATCTTATATTTTGAGTTCTCCAACTTTATTATTGGTATCTTTTGGTAGAATATGCTCTCTATTCATATCTTTTGGTATCCTTTATCATTTTGTACTTTTGATTTGTATGCCTATTGTGAGGGGGAGCTCTGTGTTTTATCCCCAAATCTTTTTGATAATGTCAAAGGGGGGGAAATATGAGAAGTATTGGGAGAAGTATTTGGGTAGTTATCATTCATGTTCCTTAACATATGATATCCATTATGAATGATAATATGAAAATGACCAAATGTGCTTATATTGGCATATCCTTCAATGGTTGTTTGCCATCATCAAAAAGGGGGAGATTGTTAGCCTTAAGGTATATTAAGGCATATTTAATTATGTTTTGATGATGTCAAATATGCTATGATAATTACATGATTCATATTGATTCATTCTTTGTTATTATCATAGTCATTTTCATGCTCATATATAATCTCATGTATTAATTTTGTATCAATGTTTTTAACATCTTTGTGTGCATGAGATTTAATTGATGTAGATCAAGATTACAAGGAGCTCAACAAGGATCAAGCTTGAAGACTTGAAGATATTTCATCCTTGGTTGAAGTCTAGGACCATCATTGTAAGGCATCTTGATCTCACACTCATAGGGGCTCAAACAAACTCTAAAAGTTAAAGTTTTGGAAATAAATTTTAAGTGGGTCATCTTTAAAGCAATGCCCCAACCAATTGGAAAATAATTGAATGTTAAATCTTATATGGTTGGAAAGGTATTTGAATCTAGTTTCCAAAACATCAAACGGATCATAAATCCAATTTTTGTAGAGGGAGTTATGGCCATTTTAGTGGAGATGTGTCAGGCTATCAAATAGGGAGGGGCACTCGACTGAAGGCCCGATGCAGTCGACTGAAGTGAGCAGAATGAAAACAGAACCCTCTGTAAACACATCTCAGTCGATTGCTTCAAGGCCCAGTCGACTACTTCAAGGCCCAGTCGACTAAATCGACCTGAAAGGCAATAACGGCTAGTTTTTAAAGGGGTTTTTAATTACCAAACTTGCCACTAACGGCTATAATCTTCCAAGGCTATAAATACATGTTTTCCCAAGCTATTTGGGGTTGAGATTTTGATTGGAAAACATAGTATTGATCACACATCTCTTTGATCTTTAAACATTATCATTTGAGCCCTAGTTGTGTGAGTTTATCAATTTGCTCAAATCTTTCATTTGTATTTCTTGAGAGCAAAGTTGTAGTGAGCTTTATTTGTATTATCCACTCTATATAGAGAGTTTCAATTTATAACTAAATCAATTGTAAAGAGTGAGGGTTAGTAACCCTTGATTACAAAGAAGAGGTTTTCTTCTTTGGGAGAGATTGAAAGCTCTTGTAGAGGTTTGGTGCACACCCGTAAGTGCTTCGGGAACGGTTTGGTCTACACCCGTAGATTGGATTAAAGGAATCCTCAAGAGGTGTTCTTGAGGGGTGGACGTAGGCCGCGGGGTGCGATTGCCGAACCACTTGAAAATTTGGTTTGCAAGTATCTCTTCCCTTATCTCTTTAGTTAATTGCTTGTGATCTTGTTTAATTTGCAATTAAGTTTTTTAAAAGGTTAATTTCCGCTAAAACCTTATTCACCCCCCCTCTACGGTTTCCATATTTGGGCCAACAGAGGGCCTTCCCCCCAACCACTCATCCAAGTGTCCTGGCAGGGCGTTCTCACAAACCATACATCGTAGCTGTCGCTACCAAAATCCTCAAACATCGAGGAGATTACCCCTGGAGTAAAATTGTATCAAACTTCCCTTCGACCAACATAGACACATCGCATGCTAATATAATCACATATACGTGCTTTTTATATATTTTCGCATACATAATTAACGGACCTAATGTATACATGAATTTTGCTTGGATTCAAAATATCAAACGAGACATTTAAAGCATGGAAATTTCTTATAAATCATAAATCTAGAATTCATACCTCGTGCGATATCTCTCTAACTTTGAAAGAAGTACTAGGGGACCTATTAAACGTCGGATTCGAAAGATTCCTACAAGTATTAACATGTTTTTCTCAAAATTCCAATATTTGGATTTTCGTAAAAAGTTCCTAAACGAGGCCTAAGAGACATCAAAAAGTAGCTCTTACCTCGAGGAGTCCAAATATGATGTTTAGTAAAAAATTGACGGTCGGAAGTTCGTCGTTTGGCGTTGTGAAGCTTGAAGCCAAAAATCTCCCTTTTAATCTCTCTTGGTATGTGAGATATTTTGAAAACATCTCAACCACCTCTATATATAGGCACAACTCTTGAAAATTATGTTTATCTCCCCGTGAGTTCTCAAAACTCCTAATTATCCTCTAAAACGTTGCACACGTCCAATTTATTACTTCACGAGTGAAAATGTCACGCCCCGGAGTAGCAAAATTAGAGGGAAATAAAATTTTTCTTTCCGGATCCGTGAGCTATGACTAGTTACATAAGACTAACCTGTCCTTGCAAGTATTCTAACATGGTTATAAATGAGAAGGAATTATAAAACGTCTAATGGTATTCATGGGGAACTTTAAGTATTTGCTACTAGGCTATTACAACAGTTCCAAATGAAAACCACAAAGTATAAGTTTAGGCGATCATCGTCACTTAAGTCATTACAACAGACAAAAGATAATTCTAAAGCGTAAATGAAATCCTAATATGATAATAGACTAGATTCTTTTTTTCAACTGGCATATCCATGCCCTTCATCAGCGTATTCTTCTGAATAGTCTCCCTCAGGGTAACTTTCCTGATAATGCCCCTCTTGAGGATCGAGATACTTTTCTTCATAGTTGCCTATATGGGCTTCTTCATTATAACCTAGACGTAATATGTCCAGGGCAATAGAGCCATTAGCTTTTGAGGCTAAGTGAGTTGGTCTAACCGATCACTCCTAATACAAGCGATAATATACAAGTACAATAATATCTGATACTAAACATTTGATAAGCATATAACGTGATAGTATGAGTGAGATAGTGACAACACAATGCAGTATCGATATATTCGACTTTACTCAGATACTAATACTGACTCATGTGACTTGTTACATTACCAGTGTAATGCCATTAGCTTAGAGTGTAATGATCACGTTGCTATCGTTGCCTAGCAGGGCCCAATAGCAGTTTTGGTTTAAAAGTTGTAATCACTTTACTGTTAGGTCCTCATGACCTTGCCTGAAGAATAGAATAGTTATAGCGCTATCGTCGCCTAATAGGGCCCGATAGCATTATAAGTGGTAACCATTACATTCAAGACCTAGATGGATATTTTGCTATCGTCGCCTAACAAGGCCTAATAGCGTATAAAACCACCAACTCATGATTAGCTTCATTAATTCGAATGGGTACTTTAGCTATCGTCACCTAATAGGGCCCAATAGCTTTTATAGTTGCTCCCATTGATTTGAATGTACTACTAGAACCTCCATGGTCCACTTAAACATGTGTGACAATATAATTGGGTCAGTCTCCTCGACCAACCATGCAAACGTCAACTTTGACATCACGACTCGACCACATTCATATGAGTGTTCATGTATATGTATAACATATAGCATAACGAGTATGAATCAATACAATAATTATTAATTAAGCATGGAGTATAGTTATCTAGACATGTATTTTTCATATAAACAATTAATCCTAACTTACGCACATATAATACTCATCAAATATGTCCACACAAGACATGCGTGATATTCATAGAATACATATAGAGTATTTCTATAATATACCAAGTGAGTTAGGACGACTCATCTCGATGCGAGTTCGCGAATACAAGTATAGCTCTGGTCCCTACAATTTATATAAATTCATAGAATGATGATTAACATGCATACTAATAACAAGGGCATAAATGGTAATTATGCCGGATGGGTATCTAAACCTCAACATGATGATCCTGACATCACTCTGAGTCTAACGCCATTGACTAGACTCAAATCGGAGTTCATCATATAAAATGTTGTGTTTCCTATACCGGTGTTGTCATGACCCATCCCGCTACGCGTGGAAATAGGACACGTGGCACGCCATCAAGGCTAAACCAACAGGTCCCATGTCTAGGTTTTAGATGAGGTGAGATAAGTGACTGCTATATAGCTTATTTAAAGCTTACAAATAGTTGCTTGGCTCGGGAACTAAGGTTATCAGGAGAGTTATTTCTTGCTATAGTTACCTCAGCGGAGTCCATGTTCAGTGCAATACATAGGATATGACTTACTGAGTCACTGGCCAATGTTTTCTAAAATACAATATAGTAATTACAGATTTAGCAAGTGCAAGATATTTTAGAGGTTCAGGTCCATTTTAATGAAGCTTGCTTCAGGGTCAATGTTTTCTGAAATACAAAATGGTAATCACAGGTTTAGCAAGTGCAATATATTTGAGAGGTTCAGGTTCATTTGAGTGAAGCTTGCTTCAGCCATGTAGGTGAAGGGGGAAGGTAGTATCATATTTTTTTTTTGCCTAAAGTTTGTCAACCAGGTGAATTTCTTGATCCAAATCCTATAGCACTATAGTACTATAGTGTTTTTAGTGACCTTTACTACTAAGTCTTCAATAGTTAGGTCTGCACTTGGTGCTTTCTGGTTGGAGAACAAAATCTTGTGGCTTAAGAAATATCTTTAGATTGCAACTGATTAAAATTCTCATCGTGATATGTACGTAGATTATGACAAATATAGTATTGAGTTATATGTATATGTAAAAATATCTTACATCTTAGGAGATAGAAAGTCCATGAATATTTTACAATTCTGTTTGGTTACAGTCTGTAAACATGACACTTTCGGTCGGGATGCTATTTTTGTAAGTTATACTTTATAAGATCTCTAGTGAGACAGTGGGGCTGCTGACGACAAGTTCTCATATATATTGATGAAGAAATGGGTCTATATTGGTTAACTTCAATGGAAATTGGTTTTGGTTTGGACGCCAAGGAGAAAATTGGTTAGGACTAGGAGAGTGTCTTTTATGGTATTAATATCCCTTTAGCCATGTCCTATTTGTTGGATCTCTGGCTTGGGATATGCCCTGCACCTTGTCCACAAGTATTCACGTTGTAGATCTATTCATTTTAGTTTTTTTTCCCCCATTCTTGTTATTCACTTTATGTTAGTAGTTTCCTATTTCCATCTGGTGATCTTAAGCTATTCTATATGTACAGGCCCACTTCACCTCCTTCATTTGCTTTGGAGGTTTTTGTCCAGAGTGTAGGGGAACCAAGGTTTAGACGACTCTTTCGGCCTTTTCTATATTCTCATTCTTCTTCGAACGTGCTTGAAGTTGAGGTATTTACAACAATTTTTTAGGTAATAATTTTAATTTCTTTGCCAAGGTTTTCTTCTTCAATTTACCAATTTTGCTTGAGGCCTTGTCACAAGCAGTTGCTATTTACATTGGGGATTTCTTGATCGAATGCTTGAATTGATGGGTTTTGGGGTTAGATGGCGAAAATGGATCCATGAGTGTATATCGAATGTTTCCATTTCGGTGCTGGTTAATGGGTCCCTAACGGACGAGTTTCGGGTATCCAGAGGTTTAAGACAAGGGGACCCACTATCTCCATTTCCGTTTAATATTGTTGTTGAAGGTCTTGCTGTGATGGTATGACGAGCATGTTCTCGGGGTCTATGTGAGGGGTATAAGATAGGAGGAAATATTCTTTCGATTACTCATCTTTAGTTCGCTGATGACACTGTGTTCTTCTGTCGTGCAATTTATGCAAATTCTAAATATCAAGAGACTATTGAGATGTTTTGAGGTAGCATCCGAGTTGAAGATTAATTTCACAAAAAGTACATTAGCGGGGATTAATGTCAGTAAAGACAATCTGGAGGAATGGGCTGCGTTGATTAAATGCAAGAAAGGTCGACTACCTCTGAATTATCTGGGTATCCCGTTGGGTGCCAGAATGTCATCTCTTGCGGCTTGGAACCCAATGCTCCTGAAAATTGAGAAAAAGTTGGCAAACTGGAAGAATAGTTTGCTGTCTATGGCAGGGAGGGTAATGTTGATAAAATCTGTTCTCAAGAGTGTGACGCTTTACTAGATGTCCATGTTTAAAATTCCATGTGGTGTAGCTGCTAAAATTGAAGCTATACAACATCGATTTCTATGGAGTGGCCTTAGGGATAAAAGGAAAATGCATTTGGTGGACTGGGGCACTATTTGTTTAAGTAAAAGAAAAGGTGGGCTGGGTATCGGGAGAGCTGTGGACAAAAATTGTGCATTGCTGGTGAAATGGTTTTGGAAATTTGGTTGAGTTGAAGATGCTTTGTGGAAAAGAGTTATTTGTGCTACATATGGGTTGTGTGCCCAAGATGTGTTTTTTTACGGATTAATAGTAGGAACTCTCTCTCTCTCCTTGTTTAAAAGGATGGTTCTCTGTGGGTCACGATATTAATGATGTTGCGTCAGTTATTCGAACAGGGATTGACTTTTTTCTTGGCAATGGTAGGATGATTCGCTTTTGTCCAGATACTTGGGTTAATGATCGGAATTTGAAGGAGTGTTTTTCGCGTATTTATGCGTTGGCTGTCAACAAGGAAGGGTTTGTCTCTGAATATGGAATTTGGGAAAACAATCTATGGTTGTGGAGAGTTGAGTTGCGCAGAGCTCTGTTTGGGTGGGAAGTTAATCAGTGGAATGAATTTATGGGGTCAATTGGATCAATGATCCTTAATTAGCTCAAATCAGATTGTGTGATTTGGAAATATGACTCAAAAGGATTATACTCTGTGAAATTGTTTGGTTATGCTTTGGAGAATATTCAATTTTCTGAACTTAAAATGGAAGGGGCTGTGTGGAAAGGGCTAGTACCACCGAAAGTTGAAATTTTCTGTTGGAAGTTGCTGAAAGAGCGCATTCCAGTTAAATGTACCTTGAACAGATTGGGTTTGAATCTTGGTGGTGAGATGGATTGTGGATTATGTAGGAAGGATATTGAGGATGTTAATCACTTGTTTATCCATTGTAAGTGGTCTAAATGGGTATGGCAAAATTGTCTTAGTTGGTGGGGAATCAAACTATGTATGCCAAGATGCATCGCTAACTGGCGGTGTCAGTGGCAAGGGCTATGCCCTACCAATAGTCTCAAGAAAGCATGGACTATTTGTTTTTTTGCAATTGTTTGGTCATTTTGGTTGGCTAGGAATAAAGTGGTATTTGAAGGGGGGAGATTTGATTCTTCAGGTTTATTGGAGATTATTAAGGTCAGGGTTCTATGGTGGATCAATTTTAAGGTGAAGGAAGCGAGAATTTCAATTAATGATTTGTTATACAATTTTAAATTGGCTTGTGAAGCTCTAAGTATCCAAAAAACCCCCAGAAAAATTAATTGGACAGCCCCGACGATTGGAGTTTTAAAGTTTAACGTGGACGGATTAGCTTTTGGCAAACCTAGGCCTGCAGGGGTTGGTGGTGTTTTGAGAGACAACAATGCTAAGGTAAAGGGTATGTTTTCTAAACATAGGTATCGCTGATACGAACTTTGCAGAGTTACGGGCAGTTCTTGAAGCCCTGGTTATATATACTTCTCAAACTGAAATCCGCGGCTCTCATTAGATAATTGAAAGTGATTCTTATAACTGTGTTTCTTGGGTGAATAGTGAGGATTCCTCGTGTTGGAGATATTCGAGTACCATCAATCAAATCCACAACCTGTTACGAACTGCTGGTAGTATGTCAGTAGTTAAAATCTTCAGGGAGGCAAATGGATTGGAGGATAATCTGGCAAAGTAGGGGGTGTTGCGAAGCGTAGATTTTCGTGCTTTCTTCTGATAAGGAGGTTTTCTGGAAGTATTATGTGTATAACTGATGGGTAAATGGGTGTGTGCGTGGGGGTGGGAGGGGTTTTTTGGCATGTGTTTTTTCTTTCGGGTCTTTATTCTGTGATGTGGGAGTGTAAGCTTATCACTCTGATTGGTGTGTGCTTAGTGTGTGTGTGTTCATTTCGTGTTGGAGAATTTCGTGTCACGTGTGTTTATCTGTATGTTGGTTGTTTTGTTGGGTGTATAGATTGAGTATTCTGATTGTCAAGCCTCTTAAGCTGCTTTTTTAACAGAATTTTAAAGTCGATGCTGGTTGTGGTAAGAATGCTACAATTCTGGCAAAATGGGATGCGACTGCAGTGGACAGTTGTGTTCTTTTGTGGGAATACAAAGTTTCTTGTTAAGGGTCAGGGAGAATTGGTTCACATCTGTAGTGTTGGTATATATTTTCCGTGCTGTCTTGAGATACTAGCTGCTGTGAAGTGAAAGATCGATGCTGTTGCTGATAGGAGAACACCTGCATTTCACAAAGGCAGTGGTCACTGTTGACCAGTTTGAGTGGTCTAATTGTTAAGCTTTAATTTGAAGCTACACTTTTTACATGTACAAGTGCCTCTTGGCTTCCCAGATTTAATGCAATTAAATCAAATTCTTCTTTAAGGGTATGATATGGAAACAAGTCTGTCCAAGGGACTGCTATGGTACCATTCATGGTTTGAGCAATCTTGTTGGGATGGAGCTATGGTGAGATGCTGCTCAAGTCTGGTTTTTTATGAGAAATCTGCAGTGGTTTTATTTCTACAGGAGTTTTATTACTGTGGCAAATGTAGATTGAAGGGCGTGGATATGTTAATTGGGTTTTGCAATATTTACTTCGTGCTCATTGGTGTTATTGATGTGATCAATATCATTTTGTATGGTGAAGAATAGCATTGTTCAGTAAGGAAGTTTTGCTCATGCATAGTTTGAAATAGTCTGGTGTAAGGCCATTGTTATGTTACTATTCCTGATATATGTTGGCTGTGCTGTGGTGATTAGCAGTAAGTTTGGTTGGGGTACTGCTTGTGGAGGGGTATTTTGCAAGGGTTTCAGTCTTGTTTTCTTACAATTTCTGGGAGTGGTATGTTTGGGTTGCTTTGTTTTTTTTTATTTGTGTATCCCCATTTTGGGGTGTAACTTTGATTTTGGCCTATTTGGATTTCTAATATAATTAGACTTGCTGTTCAAAAAAAAAAAAAAAATAGAAGAAGAAGAAAAGTTTTCATCTGAAACTGTAGATTTTTGTATTCTATTTATGCATCTAATAAGGTTTTTAAAATCGGGATCCTATGTTGGATCGTTTTCGAATTCGTAGGATCGGATCGGGGATCGTAAGATCTTACCAAAACTTTTTTAAAAAAGCATGCATTTCACTCGTTTACTAGGTATGGATAACTTAAATAGCATAAAACAACATTTCTAACACAAAATAGTCTAACTTTAAATACCATCAATACAAATGAAGTACCTAGTTTGAAACAACAATTACAAAAGAGAGTTCAACCTTAGAATTTTCAAATTCTCAAAAGAACAATAGAAAGTTAAGAAACTAATGTAGATCATCATTCTCAAATTCCCAATAGATTTTGTCAATTAGGTCATATTCTAGCAATCGTTGACCAGCTTTGGTGATAGACTAGCCATTAATGATCCTACCACAATCCTACTACTACCCTACCACGATTCTGTAAGCTCTACGATTTGAGATTTCTATGCGATTCGTCTATGCTATATTTATTTTCATCTTTCTGAGTTATTAGAATGCATTCATTTATTTGGTATTCACTCATCTACTTTGCTCTTAATTATCTAGGGAAATAGCGGGTTATCCCTTGTAGGCATAGTAAAAACACCACGTTGATAGATGGTTATTGATGATTTTGTGTAAAATCCAACCTTAGAATAACCTGTAATACTTGCGGATGTTGTCCGCAAATATTTTTGCTTAAAAGTTAGAGACTACAACCTTATGATGGGAAGAAAAATTGTTTTGCAGTTTCACCACACATATATTTAAAGGCATTCAATTATGGACTTCTTGTGAAGCTTACTCCTAGAAAGGTCTTACTCATAGATAAGCTGCATCAAAGAGACCAAACTCTCACCAGCAGTGGGAAGGAGGTATAGTGTGTGTGGGTGTATGCTGTTTATTTATTTATTTATTTTTTCTGTTTCCTTTTTGTGTTTTGGCCTCCTTAGACGCATATAGGTAAAGAAATTGAGCAAGAGAAACGGAAAAAAAATTTTAAAAATAAAATAAACAGCATACACCCACATAAACAACATACTTCTAGATTGACATGGGCCAATTTTTAATCAAATATCTTCATGCTGCTTAATTAATTATTTTTCCTAGCTAAAATATTATATATATATATATATATATACACAATTGCAAGATTGTCCGAGTCAAAATGACTATGGCCCTTTCAGGCTAGGAGAAAAAGCTAATCCTTAATAGTGTAAGAGAGGATAGTACTACCTCTCCTTTATAAGAAGAGTTTAAAAGAATAGAAGTTGGGCTCAATCAGCAGAATACGATAGAATATGACGTCAAGATACAATTTAGAAGTATTTTCCGAAGTCTTGAGAGTCTTTTGCTTTTTGTTTTAGTTTTTGTTTGAACAGTCTAATGCCTTTCATCTCTATGCATTTTCCCCGTATCTCACCCTCCATCTCTCTGTCTCTACCTCTCAATGTTCTCTTAAATCCATTGTTTCTTCTCACAAACCACAATCCGATAACTGTGAGAACACACACACACATAAATAAAAGCTAAAGCTCCCAACTAAAGAACCATAATTTGCTGACATGTGGTAGTTTTTTTTCCAGTTTCTCTGTCACCTACATGTGAACTACTCGACTATTAATATAATTTAACTCAACAGATATACATAAAGGTACATGCTTGCTAGTATTCCTGCACCTGAACATCGCACGGGTTTTATGCTAGTACTTAGTAAATTTTGCTTCTTACTCTTTAGGGTTTAAATCATAGGAGAGCAAATTTAAACCTTAATCTTAGCAACTCCTTATTTCACATTTTCAGAATTTTTTTTTTAACTTGATTCAAATCACGCACGTTTGATAACATTTGAGGGACAAATTGGTCTTATAACATGAAATATTACATACACTTGTTGTACAGATATAAAAACTTTTTTATAACAACACAACTCTTTTGGATTTCTTATTTCGAATGTATTTCACATCTTAATTTGATATTCAGCAGCATGAAACACGCTAACTGATTAAATTTCTTGAAAACAAAATGTTCATAGCAAAATAATGAGTATTATGCCTTTCAAAAAAAAAAATTAGGGATATTAGGTGATAGAGCCCTTAAAATTAAGTGTATTAGACAAAAATTCATACGATTTGGCCATTATTTAAAATTCCCCTTGCTAGTTTTCAAATTTGGTAATTAAAAAGTCCCTTGCTGGAATAGAAAAAAGGCTGAAACAATATTATCTGTCAACTTTAAACCATCATAACTCACTCCTGTCTTTTTTTATTTTATGTATTTTTCTGAGATGTATGCAATGGAGTTGAAAATTGTACAAAAGAAAATAATTTGGAACCTCATTTTTCGATTGTATCTGTCAAAATAAATGATATTATCTGTTTTGGCAACTTTAAACTACCATAACTCACTCATTTTTTTTTAGCCTTTTTGAGTAATTTTAATTTTTTTTGATTTCATGTATTTATTCGAGATCTACGCAATGGAGTTGAAAAATGTACAAAAGAAAATAATTTGGAACCTCAGTTTTTTTTATTTTATCTGTATCTGTAATGACATATAATAATATTATGGGTTAATTACACTTACACACCCTGTACTTTGGGTCATTTTTACTTTGACCCCCTGTAGTTCAAAAAGTGACACTAACACCCCCTATACTTTAATGTAAAGTGTCACCGTCAGGAAAACCGTTAAAGTTAATGGAAAAGTGACACTTACACCCCCTGTACTTGTAAAAGACCAAAATGTCCTAAAATTTCTCCTTCTTCAGCACAGGAATTCTCCAGCAAGGCCCCAAGCAGTGAAATCAAAACCAAAAACAAAAATCAAAACCCCAAATAAAGACCCAATCAGGCCACCACCAAAAAAGAAGAAAAAAGAGAGGTCGTTGACTTCGGCCATCATCACCAGTGACCATATTTAACCACCTTCAAATCTGTGAACATGCGAGAGGTAGAGAAGAGGGTTTGAGAGATTGAGATAGAGAGAGAAGCTAAATTCTGGGACTGATTTTTGTGCAGAATGTATAGAGGGTGTTCCTGATTTTGGTATGTATGTTGGGTTGATCAATTTTTTTTGGGTTGATCGAATTTTTAAATACAACCCAAAACATACCAAAACATCAAACAACTTGAAAATTTTGATCAACGTACCCAAAAAAAATTGATCAACCCAACATACATACCAAAATCAAGAACACCCTCTATACATTCTACACAAAAATCAGTCCCAGAATTTAGCTTATTTGTCTATCTCAATCTCTCAAACCCTCTTCTCTACCTCTCGCATGTTCACAAATTTTGAAGGTGGTTAGAAATGGTCGCTGGTGGTGATGGCCGAAGTCAACGACCTCTCTTTCTCCTTCTTTTCTGGTGGTGGCCTGATTGTGTTTTGATTTAGGGTTTTGATTTTTGTTTTTGGTTTTGATTTCATCGCTTGGGGCCTTGCTGGAGAATTCCTGTGCTAAAGAAGGAGAAATTTTAGGGCATTTTGGTCTTTTACAAGTACATAGGGTGTAAGTGTCACTTTTCCATTAACTTTAATGGAATTCCTGACGGTGACACTTTACATTAAAGTATAGGGGGTGTTAGTGTCACTTTTTGAACTATAGGGGGTCAAAGTGAAAATGACCCAAAGTACAGGGGGTGTAAGTGTAATGAACTCTAATATTATTTGTCAACTTTAAATCACCACAATTCACTAATTTTTTTTAGCTTTTTTGAGTGATATTTGTTTTTTGATTTCATATATTTCTTCGATATCTACACAATGGAGTTCCAAATTGTACAAAAGAAAGTAATTTTGAATCTCATTTTTTGGTTTTACTTGTCAAAACAGTATCTGTTTTGACAGATAATATTAACATTATCTGTTAAACTTTAAACCACCATAACTCATTCGGCTTTAGTCTTTTTGAGCAATTTTTTTTATTTACTGTATTTTTCCGAGATTTATGCAACTATGGTGCCAATTTTATGAAATGAATATATTTTTTTGTTGTATTTATGCCCAAAAAACCACAGTTTTTCATATTTGTTTAGTTTTTTTCCCCCTCGTATTTCATGGTCAATGTTGATCTAGGTTGATAGATCTCATTTTGTTGATTCCAAAATATTAAGTTTTACGAAAAACAAACTAGTAGAACAAAAAAGTTATAGCAATTTAGCCATTTGAAGTTGTTTAGACATTAAAAGGACCAAATGAGTTAAAGAAAAGTTGCATGAGTTTTAGTTTGGAAGGGTTTTATTTGAGGGGTTTATGGCCGAAGCCCCCAAAAAGATAACGAGTTTGATATAGATAAACAAGGGTAAATTACAACATCACCCCCTGAACTATGACCGTTTTTCACTAGCACCTCAACTTTAAAATTGAACAGACTCACCCCCTAAACTATCCAAAATGAACAAACTCACCCCTTGAAGAAGGAGTCTTAGTGTCAACAAGGGATGCTTCCATTGTTAATGTTTGTATATAGCATTGCTTCAATTGTTTGGGAGCTTTGTCTTCCAAGGTTGTATTTTGGTGCTATGTTTTCTAATGTTTTTTTTTGGAGCCTTCATGATGGGAGTAAACAAAGCATTTTTTTTTGGGGGGGGGTAAACAAAAACAGAGGTCTACCCATCATTTCTTTTTCTCTTATTTCAGAATTCTGCAACTCTCACAGGTTTACCCATTTTCTCTCTCTAACTCACATTACAATTTCTCTCTCTAAGTCACATTACAATTTCTCTCTTATTCTATATCAATTTTCTTGGTGTTTTTGGGTTGTTCCTAGTCTGAATTTTTGATCTATTCCTTGTAAGACTTTAATTGATAAAACTATCATGTGAAAATAATTTTGTATGCCGAGATCTTGAATACAACACATCTTAAGAAATCATATATGAACATAAATACAATACATACCATTGTTCGCCATTGAGATTGAGAGTGACAAGAAATTGGAACCCCTTAATTGAACCTTACTAATGGCTTTTCCTTCTTCTCTCTGTCTCTCAATATACCCAAGAACTAGTTTACTATTATTGATGGATTATATTTCAAGGGGTGTTCTTGAGTCTTTTATAGAGGAGAGAAGAGGACATTTTAATTACTATCATGACTGACTGTCTTAGAAGATGAACCATTCCATCTTGGCTTATACCATAATCATCCCAAGAGTCTATATAATTGATATTGTGATATTTTATATTGACTAAATAGTTTGTGGTGTCCAACTAACATAGGAGGCTAGTGGGCCACATTTTCTAGGACATTTAAAAGTCACATAGGAATTTTAAAGGTCACATAGGAACTTACAAAATTCCCCCACTTGCTTCACTAGCCCGATTATGACATTTGACTTAGTTGGATTCCACATATCAAACTTTAATGTGATAACAAATTCCCGAAATTAGCCAATACGTCCAATCTATAAGATACTGTCATACTAAGATTAGCATAGACTATCAATGTGAGTCTTAGCGGTTGTACAAATTTTTTGTCGTATTCCCTTCCATGCTCCACAACATTAATAACCTTTACTAACCTTAGTCTATTATGTCGAAATGCCCATATAATGTGTCTTGTTAAGACATTTCCTATTTTTCAAACAATCAACCATAATTTCTGCACACATAATTGAAAATAAGAAACAAACTTTAATTGCACATAAATGTCAATTACACTGCAACTGAAATATCCATCATTTACATCATTGATTACTCAAAAGACCCATCCTTATAACATGTTCCTTATATGTCTTTGGAGGTAATCCTTTAATCAATGGATCAACAATCATAAGAGTAGTGCTCAAATTTTTAATTGACACTTGTTGTTTCTAGACTCTTTCTCTAACAATCAAGTACTTTAGTTCCATGTGCTTGGAACCACAAAAGTACTTTCCATTCTTAGAGAAGAAAATTGATGCGATATTGTGACAATAAAGTTTAAGCGAACTAGCAATAGAGTCAACAACACTAAGTTCTGAAATGAAATTCTGCAACCATAGAGTATGACTCGTGGCCTCAAAACATGCCACAAACTCGACCTCCATCGTGGATGAAGCAATAATGGATTGCTTCATACTCTTCCACGAGATTGCTCCACCAGCTAGCAGAAACATAAATCGTGATGTGGACTTTCTGCTATCTAAGCAACCACCAAAATTTGAGTCTGAGTATTCGATCACTTTTATTTTTCTGTTGACTCTGATATTGAAATAGGTACGACATTTGTAATATACCTAGTTGTTATATTATTGTTCTCTTTAGTTATCTGTTGACTAGTACTGTGTGGTGTGGACAATTTAGTGACTTTACCAGTCATTTTCTATGGACCCAAAAAGGAAAATTATTTTTCTCTATTTTTGTTGTTCTAGGGCGTGAGAGGATTTTTGGTATCAGAGCCTTATGTTTGGTACTTTTGCTTACTATTTGTCCCATACCATCTAGTCCTAGCATGTTAAGATTTAGATTCCCTGAGATATGATAAGATAAGTTCATCCTCCTTATGATAGATAGTTTTCTTTGCAGGTTAGCACAAATTCGAACTTCTATATGATTATGGATGATCCAGTTGGAGGACATGTGATTCACGAGGATACAGTTGAGGCACCTATCCTGGAGATATACCATAGTCATATTCGCTAGATAGTTAGTCGTTATTTGGATGAGAAGATATGAAATTTTCTTTATGTTGAGGGGATGATACACCAACAGAGATGTACATGAATGTGTATCATTATGCGAGTACCCACGAGGCCATGTATCAGGAGATGACTCGATTGATCCAGAGTAAGCTGGAGATGGATACGATTGAGTTACGAGCCATTCTAGCAGGACCCATCCCACCAGAGCCTGCAACTGCACCAGTATAGGCAGTACTACCATCCTCGGTGCCCGATGTACCAGTCCCGGAGCCACAGGATCAGCCTGAGGAGCCAGAGCCAGCAGAGGCCGAGTCGATAGTAGATGATGAGGGTGATGAGGATCCAGTTGAGGATATAGAGCCACAGGATGAGGATGATGATGCAAATATAGATGTGGGTGATGAAGAGGAGCCAGAGGATGCACCGGAGGATGACCTAGAGGAGGAGCCCGAGGACCTAGAAAATGAGGATGTCATAGTTGGGGAGGATGATATCGTGATAGGGGGACGATGAGGTGATCAAGATAGCCGAGGAGGTTGTTCCTGACGAGGAGGTCGTTGTACCTGACATACCCACAGTACCGGGATTTCCAACAGGACCGATAGTACAGATGGCAACCATTGCCAAGATGGCAGCAGAATGGGTAGCCACGATGGCTGCACAGCCAGACAAATTTCTTATAGGGGAAGCTGAGTTGGCAGAGGCTATAGTTGTAGTTGAGGATTTACCGAGGCAGCCGTTGATGCCACTGAGCCAACATTTGATGTCAATCAGATGATAGTGGATAACTGGGATATAGGAGTTGTGGTAGGAGGACTTGCCATACCAGTAGAGGATGATCTACCTATAAAGATGGGCATTACATCAGAGGATGAGGAACCACCAGCAGGATCAGACGCTGACAACTTTTCAATCAGGATCTGTTAATATATATCAGGACATGTTGTCCACTTGATTTTTGGGAGCTTGAGAGATAGCTATTTGACCATAGCTTTTGTATAGATATTACCGTTAGTAGTAGCATTGTACATAGCTGACTATAGCACTGTATTAGCCTATGTCCCATGCGGAACACAATTTGACTATTGTGTACTCCATGGTACATCTTTTGATATATATATATATACAAGTATCTTTCTGTGATATCTATGGTATGATTTGAGCTTAATAGGTACCGATATTAGAACTGTTAGTTTATCTTGTCATTTGCCTTATCTTGATTTCATTTCTTTGAGAAGACTGTCAACTAATTGATAGGTCCTTTTTGTAGGTACATAGCACACGAGACCATTATGGTAGGACCATTGAGGAACCAAGCACGATTTAGAGCACCTATTCCAGAGGGGATGGATCCTACTGGTGCATTTGAAGTTTTTATGTGTAGAATGGAGCATGTAGGTGATACCTACAATCATGCTATGCATAAACCTTTCCATCACCTAGTTGCACCCTATCCGCCAAGACCAACTGGCGATAAGCTTTTAGAGCATTTCTGTAATCTACGCCAAGAGAAGTTCGATGGGTTAACCGAGTCGTAGAAGGCGAAACAATGGATATGGGAGATGGAGCTGATATTTGAAGCGTTGGAGTGTAATGAGCAGGATAAGCACAATCTTGCCACATTTCAGCTTACCTATGCCGCCGCAGACTGGTGGGAAGCCGAACGTGATACAGTACACCAAACAGGGAAATTTCTAACACCAACAATTTTTGGTTTTCTAACCGAAAGTTACCGTTACAAATTTGTAACGATAGGTTACCGTAGATTTGAATAAAGTGCGTTAGTAATTTTCAGCTAGAGGTATTTTTAATTTTCTAACGTTTTTATAAAAAATGAGTAGTGCTACATACACATATTTTTTGACACACAGCTTTAAATGCATGTACCCTGTGTTGTGGAAGTGGTGCATAAAAAAATGTAAAAAAATTCAAACAGTACAAAATACATGTGTTTAAAACATAATGTGTCAAAAAGTGTGTTTACCAAACATTTCCCCAAAAAAATATTAAGGGTGCGTTTGATAGACTATTTTTTTCCATGGAAAACATTTTTCTCCCAAATTTTCCACATTTTGTGGTGTTTGATTGCCTAAATTTACCATACACTTTTTTGCCACAAAACAAGTCACGTGACCCATTTTCCTCATTTTTGAGGAAATTGATTTCCTTCCCCACCCCTTGGAAAACGATTTCCATGGCAAATTTTTGCTCGATCCAAATTAAGAAATCGACGGGACACACTCTCTCAGATCTCTTCTACTCTTCCATGGCAGCTCTCATCTCTAAATCGGTACCCTCTCTCTCTCTCTCTCACACACACACACACACACACGTCGATACAGATCGATACATATATGGGAACTTTCTCTCTCTCTCTCTCTCTCTATACAGATCGATACATATACATATACATATACATACACACTGTCACGCCCCGGAGTAGCATAAATAGAGAAAAATAAATTTCCTTTATGGGTCCATAGGGAATGACAAGTGAAAGTCACCGATAATCCACACCACACAGTACTAGTCCAAACATGAACAGTAAAACAACTGAAATATAAACACGGTTCTATCTATTACAAACATCAGAGTACGGTCCACAGGATCACAACAGGTCTGGAGACAACATATGCCCAAGTACCCGTTAACTACAAAGTACAACAGTAAAAAGAAAAGTAGTAATATAACTACTATCTATCTTCAGGTCTTCAGCTAGCGTACGGATAGGCGTCAGCATAACTGGCATCAGTGGGGCCATTCTCTACGTAACTCCCTTCAGGGTAATCGTTATCGCCATGAGTTCCGTCATCTGCATTGTAAAGGACAGGGTAGTCTGGACGGGGAATGTCCAGGCAATAAAGGCCGTCAGCTTGTTGAAAGCTGAGTGAGCACTAACTAACACAGTCTCATAGAAATGACATAATTACCATTATGAACAATGTATGACAGTGATACTAATTATATTCCTCACTCGTTTATTCAGACATATCATTAATCGATTATTATCGACTCCCATTCTAAGACTGATTCCACAATACCCAACTGACTATCTCGAACTGATTATATCAGCACAACATATCAGTGCTCTTGTTCACCGCTATACCGCTTTTAAGAACTCTTGCGAGCACCCATACATCGTTCTTATATAACGACTGGTCCATGGATATACCCATACTCTTGTTCACCGCTTTTAAGAACTCTTACTGTTCACCGCTTTTAAGAACGCTTGCGAGTACGATACATACACAGCTCTGGTAATTCAAATCATGGGTGTGCCACATCTACTCTTGTTCACCGCTTTTAAGAACTCTTACTGTTCACCGCTTTTAAGAACTCTTGCGAGTACTGTGCACCCATAATTCTCACGATCCTGATCAAATCCTTGACATACACTTATCGGATTCAACCTGAGCGAATCATCAGCTCGACTCACACAACCTTAAACATACAATTCCTCTTACTGACTCATTCCTCACTTATCCAATACTACCCAGTATTATCATCTCAAACTTTACTACGTTATCGCGTCGTACTATTACTAGCGTTCCGAACCCGATTACGTTACTCACCATGTTATCTCAATCTCATTATCGTATCCCATTACCTCCGTTATCCATAATATCGCATAATAGGAACATGAAACAACAATTAAACAACTACGCATTATGAATTATAAACTGAAAGGAATACATTCATGTTCTGCTAGGTTCGATCGATTGAGGTCATCTCGATCGCTCGAAGAAAGTGCTGTTCGATCGATTGAAGTCTTCTCGATCGATCGAAGTGAAGGTGATCTCGATCGATTGAAGTCATTTCGATCGATTGAGACTTAGTGATGTTCGATCGATTGAACTCAGTTCGATCGGTCGAACTTCGTCTTCCCCAGATTCTGCCAGTGAACGTGCAGAATATGTTAGGGGGTGTTTGGGTTATAATTAATACGCCCAGAATATGTAAAACATCATAACTAAGTTACCGAGTGAGTTTGGAACTCACTAAAAGTCGTTAAGGTGCGTTTGGGTAAGCTTTAGCTCCGAAGCTTTAATGGCGGCCACTCTCTCTCTCTTCTGTCTTGTCTCTGTCTCTCTCTGTCTCCTTCTTTCTTTCTCTCCTTCTTCTTCTTCTTCTCTTCTTCTTCTCTGCTGAGTATATATATATATAGATATGTGTGTGTATATATATAGATATATGGAGGTATGTGTATATATATGTATACCAACACACAAGCACACACTCTCAACTCTCTCTTGTCACAAGGTTCAGCAAACACACCACACACACGAATGCAGTGTATATATAGGAGAGGATGGGGTGCAGGTGGCAGCATTTGCGCAAAACTGGTATTCTGATATTTCTATTCTCGATCGATCGAAGGATGCTCGATCGATCGAACTCAGATCGGTCAGTTAGATCGATTGAAAAAGGGTTTGATCGATTGAAGTGGGGACCACGTATTTAATTTATGTCGATAGGGTTTTCGATCGCTCGAAAAGGGTTCGATCGCTTGAACTGAAGGGTCTCGATCGCTCGAACTAGCTTCGATCGATCGAATATTGAATTTCATGAATGGTCAAATGAAGTATATAGAATCTCTCTGCATTAAATATTTATTAAAAAATACGGGGTATTACATCATCCACCACCCAACAAAAGATTTCGTCCTCGAAATCAGAAACATACAAAGTTAAAATAAAAACGGAAATTTCTCACGCATCTCTGACTCTAGTTCCCATGAAGCTTCTCCTTCATCATGATGCTTCCACTGAATCTTGACTAATGGAATCTCCTTATTCCTGAGCTTCTTGACTCCACGATCTAAAATGCGAACTGGTCCTTCGTTGAACGTAACATTGTCGTTGACTTCAATATCCTCGAAGTTGATTTCATGCGCTGGGTTATGAATACATTTCCTCAGCATACTGATGTGGAAAACGTTGTGCACTCCTGACATCTTCGGTGGCAGCGCAAGACGATAAGCAACTTTTCCAACACGCTCTAGAATCTCGAACGGTCCGATGAATCGTGGCGATAATTTGCCTTTCTTCTGACCAAATCTGACGATGCCTCGAACAGGCGAAACTTTGAGTAGCACATGATCTCCAACGGCAAACTCTAAGTCTTTGCGTCGCTTGTCAGCATAACTTTTGTGTCGGGTCTGAGCTGTCTTCATCTTCTCATGTACAATCTGAATCTTCTCACTAGTCTCTCGTATCATTTCTGGCCCAAGAAGTTGAGTATCTCCGACTTCAGTCCAACATAACGGTGATCGGCAAGGTCTTCCGTACAAAGCTTCAAACGGCGCCATTCCTATACTCGAATGATAACTGTTGTTGTAAGCGAATTCTATCAAAGGTAAGTGTGTCTCCCAAGAATTCTCAAAATCAATAACACAAGCACGTAACATGTCTTCCATTACTTGATTAACTCTCTCCGTCTGTCCATCGGTCTGTGGATGAAAAGCTGAACTCAAGTTCAATGTTGTTCCCATCGCTGTCTGGAGACTCTTCCAAAATTCTGCAGTAAAGCGCGAATCTCGATCTGATACGATAGAAACAGGTACCCCGTGTAACCGTACTACGTGCTGTAGATACATCCGGCTCAATCGTTCCACTGGATACGTCATACTGTAGGCAATAAAATGTGCCGTCTTTGTAAGTCGATCCACAATTACCCAAATAGCGTCATGATTCTGCTGTGACTTTGGTAATCCCACCACAAAATCCATGGTGATGTGTTCCCATTTCCATTGAGGAATTGGTAACGGCTGTAGAAGTCCAGGTGGTTTCTGATGTTCTGCCTTTACTTGTTTACAAGTAAGACACTGAGAAACATATTCAGCCACTTCTCGCTTCATTCCTTCCCACCAAAAATTTCTCTTCAAGTCCTTGTACATCTTTGTACCTCCAGGATGAATCGTCATCCGTGATTTATGAGCTTCATCCAATATGTCCTTCCGGAGATTTTCTTTGTCAGGTACACAGAGTCTACCTTTACATCGTAAAGCTCCATCTGTACTAACACTCCAGATCTCAGGTTCTTTTGCTGTCATCTTGGTGAACCATAACTTCAAATCCTCTGCTGTCTGTTGAGCTTCTATGATACGGCTGATCAAAGTTGGTTGTACCATCAGACATCCAAAATGTCGTCTTTCCATTGGTTCCACTGGCTGAAACTTGAATTCGGCTAAAACTTCCAATGCTTTCCATTCTCGAATTAGCAATGCAGCGATCACTAATCGAGGTTTACGGCTCAAAGCATCTGCTACGACATTTGCTTTACCTGGATGGTATTGCAATGAAAAGTCATAGTCCTTGAGTAACTCCATCCATCTTCGTTGTCGCATGTTCAACTCCTTTTGAGAGAACAAATACTTCAAGCTCTTATGATCGGAAAACAGATCGAACTTTTCTCCATAGAGATAGTGTCTCCAAATCTTTAATGCAAACACTATTGCTGCCAATTCCAGATCATGCGTCGGATAATTCTTCTCGTGTACCTTCAATTGTCTTGATCCATATGCGATAACATTCCCGTCTTGCATCAGTACACAACCCAATCCCTGGTGCGATGCGTCACTGTAGATCACATATCTTTCTCCACTCTTAGGTATCGCAAGTACCGGTGCAGAAGTCAATTTCTCTTTTAACTCCTGAAATGCATCCTCATGCTTGTCCGTCCATTCATACTTCGTCTCCTTCCTTGTTAAATTCGTCAGTGGTCCTGCTAACTTGGAAAATCCTTCTACGAATCTTCTGTAATATCCTGCTAATCCAAGAAAACTTCTGACCTCTGTCGCATTGGTCGGTCTGTTCCAACTTAAGACTGCATCAATCTTAGATGAGTCTACCGAAATACCGTCCTGAGATATAACATGTCCCAAGAATTTGACTTCCCGTAGCCAAAACTCACACTTGCTGAATTTTGCATACAACTTGTTATCTCGAAGTGTCTGCAAGGCAATCTGTAAATGCTCCTTGTGATCCTCTTCTGTCTTTGAGTAGATCAGTATATCATCGATGAACACTATAATGAATTGATCCAGATATGGTCTGAATACTCTATTCATTAAATCCATAAATACTGCTGGCGCATTCGTCAATCCAAAAGGCATAACTAGAAACTCGTAATGCCCGTATCTTGTCCTGAATGCAGTCTTCGATACATCCTCTGGTCGAACTAACAATTGGTGGTATCCTGAACGTAAATCAATCTTGGAAAAGATTCTCGATCCTTGTAACTGGTCGAATAGGTCATCTATCCGAGGTAGTGGATATCTATTCTTGATCGTAACCTTGTTCAACTCCCTGTAGTCTATACAGAGTCGAAGTGTTCCGTCCTTCTTCTTTACAAACAGAACTGGTGCTCCCCAAGGTGACGTACTCGGGCGAACGAAACCTAAGTCTTCAAGCTCTTGAACTTGCTTCTTCAGTTCTAACATCTCAGTTGGTGCCATCCTATACGGAGTCTTAGAAATAGGCAATGTACCAGGTACTAATTCCACACAGAAGTCTATTTCTCTTTTCAGTGGAAGTCCTTTAATATCCTGAAATACATCCTGAAAATCTTGTACAATAGTAATCTGATCCATCGTGAGTTCTGTACTTGTACTCCCAATCGTAGCCAAACTACTCGTAAGAAACATATCGCTCGTCGGCTGACACTGAAATCTAATCGTCGGCCTTCCTTGTCTCGGAAATACAATCGTCTTAGTAGGGCAATCCAAATTGGCACTATACTTAGTCAACCAATCCATTCCTAGGATAATGTCGAACTCGGACATTGACAGAACTACCAAGTCTGCAGGAAGATTCCTATCTCCCAAAGTCAATGGGCAATCTTTACACACTTTACTCAACTTAACAGTCACTCCCAAAGGTGACACAGCATTCAGTGTTGACTCAAGTGTCTGGGGTTCTAATCCCAATTGACGCACAATCTTAACAGCAATAAATGAACGTGCGGCTCCAGTATCAAATAAAGCTTTAACTGGACTATGAAAGAGTACAAGCGTACCTTCCAAATGTTGCTGCTCATCAGCGTTAAAGCCTGCTTCTCCTGGAATGATAGCATTCATCCTTGTCTGATCTGGAGGTCCTTGTATCCCTTGAATCGATGCTCCGTAGTATCCTCCTTGTGGTGCACGACAATCCTTACTTAGATGTCCCGGCTTGTTGCAATTCCGACAGACAATATCCATTCTGCGGTTAACTCTAGGGGCTGTACAGAATCTGGCAACGTGCCCTGGCTTTCCGCAATTAAAACATCCTCCACTATTGCTTGGCGGTGCTGTCAGTAGTGCCTGCGGCTGTGATCCTTGCTGGCGATATTGCTGGGGTCGAGTATAGCCCTGTTGTGGCTTTCTGGTTCCTTCCCAGGTTCTCTTACTCCCTTGGAAATTACTCTGAGGTCTCCAACCTTGAGTATTCCTTGGTGGCAAGTTATGGAAATTCCTCTGTTGAAAACTTCTAGATGACTGTGATCGATTCATCTGTGGTTGTTGTGCTGGATAAGCATCCTTCTCTAATCCTGCAGCAAATCTGACAATCTCTTCGAATGATTGATTCAGATGACCAACCATCATATGTCTGAGGTGGGGATTCAATCCTTGGTGAAATCTCTTCACCTTCTTCTGTGGCGTGTCTATCATATGCTGAGCAAATCTGGATAGACGCTCAAACTGTGTTGTATATTCCCTGACATTCCATCCTCCTTGTACCAAATTGAGAAAGTTCCTTTCCTGTTGATCTCTCTCATCCTCTGGGAAATACTTCTCCAAAAATCGTCCTTTGAATGTCTCCCATGGCATAGCTTTAGCAGCATCGATCCCAATAGTGGCTCGCTCGGCTTCCCACCAATCTGCGGCGGCATAAGTGAGCTGAAAAGTAGCAAGGCGACGCTTCTCTTGTTCGCTGCATTCCAATGCTTCAAATATCAACTCCATTTCTCTGATCCATTGTTCCGCTTTCCATGGTTCTGTTAGTCCATCGAACTTTTCTGGACGTAACCCACGAAAATTTGCTAACAACTTATCTCCAGTCTGTCTTGGTGGCGGGGGTGCAAAAGGTCTCTGGTGGGTGGAATGATTATAAGTATCCCCCACATGCTCCATCCTCTGCATGAAAGCTTCGAAAATTCCCGTCGGATCCATCCCTTCTGGAATAGGTGCTCCATTACGTGCTTGGTGATTTCTCAAGGGTCCTACCATGATGATAACGAGTATTGCCTACAAGAGACATATTGATCAGCTGAAAGTCTTCTCGTAGAAACGAAACCAAGATAGAACGCGAAGTAACAAGAGCTAACAGTTCTACAAAACAATACATCAAACATCCAACAATCAATATCAAAAGTACTGCTCGTATATATATAGATATCAAAAGATGTACCATGGAGTACACAGTAACCATACCATGTACCACGTGGGACAAGGCTAAAACAGTACTAAGGTCAACTACTACTGTCTATACAAAGCTATGGTCAAATAGCTATCTCTCAAGCTCCCAAAAATCTAGTGGACAACATGTCCTGATAAAATCAAAAACTAAGCCCTGCAGGTCCTGACTCAAAAGTCGTCAACGTCTGATCCTGCTGGTGGTGCCTCGTCCTCTGAATCCATCTCCATCTCCTCGAGTGGGTCATCCTCAACTGGAGCAGCAAGATCTCCGACTACAACTCCTATATCCCAATCCTCTACTATCTCTGCATCATCATCCTCTATACCGTCTGCTATTGCCTGGTTGGCGACATCGACTGCTACTGCGGCGAATCCATCTGCTATATCAAGAGCTCCCGCTATGGCTGCCTCTCCCATAACAAAATCTGCTGGTTGTGCGACCATCTGAGCTATCCATCCTACTGCCATATCGGCCATAGCTGCCATATGCATAATGGGTCCAGCGGGTATCTGAAGCACAACTGGTGCCTCCGGCACAACTACCTCCTCATCGGGCGCATCCTCATCTACTACTATGTCTGCCTCAACAGCCTCTGGGTCCGGTACTGGATCCTCTGGCTCGAACTCTGGCTCCTCGGGGTCATCCTCAGGCTCATCATCATCTGCATCGTCTGCATGCTCATCCTCTACTGGGTCCTCGTCGTCTATCGGTTCCTCCTCTCCGTCCTCGTCCATGTCCTCATCGGCATGCTCAAGGTCCTCATCCTCCTGGATCGGCTCAGGCTCTGGAACTGGTACATCGGGTACCGGCGATGGTGGTGGTGTTGCTGGCACTGGTGCAACTACAGGCTCTGGTGGACCGGCTACAATAGCTCTCAATTCAATCTCATCCATCTCGGGCTTACTCTGAACTAACCGAAATATCTCCTGGCAAATATCTCTACCAATCCTCGCAGTATGGTAAGCATCCATACGCATCTGCGTCGGGTGAGTCCTCTCTGTCACATAAAGTGCTCTCCACATGTCCTCCTCCAAATGTCTACTAGCTATCTGGCACACACGCTCTCGATAAAACTCTGGGTCAGCTGGCTCCACGGTATCCCCATGGATCACGTGTCCTCCATAAGCATCGGTAACAAACTGATGAAACTCTGGATCCATGCTATCCTGCAAAGGAAAACTATCTATCGTCAGAAAGACGAACTTATCTTATACTCATATCTCATCTCAAGAAAATCTTAAATACTAGAACCAGATGGTGTGGAATCCATCAGTGAACGACAATATCAGAACCTAACCGTAATATAACCAGGCGCTCTGATACCAAAAACCCTGTCACGCCCCGGAGTAGCATAAATAGAGAAAAATAAATTTCCTTTATGGGTCCATAGGGAATGACAAGTGAAAGTCACCGATAATCCACACCACACAGTACTAGTCCAAACAGGAACAGTAAAACAACTGAAATATAAACACGGTTCTATCTATTACAAACATCAGAGTACGGTCCACAGGATCACAACAGGTCTGGAGACAACATATGCCCAAGTACCCGTTAACTACAAAGTACAACAGTAAAAAGAAAAGTAGTAATATAACTACTATCTATCTTCAGGTCTTCAGCTAGCGTACGGATAGGCGTCAGCATAACTGGCATCAGTGGGGCCATTCTCTACGTAACTCCCTTCAGGGTAATCGTTATCGCCATGAGTTCCGTCATCTGCATTGTAAAGGACAGGGTAGTCTGGACGGGGAATGTCCAGGCAATAAAGGCCGTCAGCTTGTTGAAAGCTGAGTGAGCACTAACTAACACAGTCTCATAGAAATGACATAATTACCATTATGAACAATGTATGACAGTGATACTAATTATATTCCTCACTCGTTTATTCAGACATATCATTAATCGATTATTATCGACTCCCATTCTAAGACTGATTCCACAATACCCAACTGACTATCTCGAACTGATTATATCAGCACAACATATCAGTGCTCTTGTTCACCGCTATACCGCTTTTAAGAACTCTTGCGAGCACCCATACATCGTTCTTATATAACGACTGGTCCATGGATATACCCATACTCTTGTTCACCGCTTTTAAGAACTCTTACTGTTCACCGCTTTTAAGAACGCTTGCGAGTACGATACATACACAGCTCTGGTAATTCAAATCATGGGCGTGCCACATCTACTCTTGTTCACCGCTTTTAAGAACTCTTACTGTTCACCGCTTTTAAGAACTCTTGCGAGTACTGTGCACCCATAATTCTCACGATCCTGATCAAATCCTTGACATACACTTATTGGATTCAACCTGAGCGAATCATCAGCTCGACTCACACAACCTTAAACATACAATTCCTCTTACTGACTCATTCCTCACTTATCCAATACTACCCAGTATTATCATCTCAAACTTTACTACGTTATCGCGTCGTACTATTACTAGCGTTCCGAACCCGATTACGTTACTCACCATGTTATCTCAATCTCATTATCGTATCCCATTACCTCCGTTATCCATAATATCGCATAATAGGAACATGAAACAACAATTAAACAACTACGCATTATGAATTATAAACTGAAAGGAATACATTCATGTTCTGCTAGGTTCGATCGATTGAGGTCATCTCGATCGCTCGAAGAAAGTGCTGTTCGATCGATTGAAGTCTTCTCGATCGATCGAAGTGAAGGTGATCTCGATCGATTGAAGTCATTTCGATCGATTGAGACTTAGTGATGTTCGATCGATTGAACTCAGTTCGATCGGTCGAACTTCGTCTTCCCCAGATTCTGCCAGTGAACGTGCAGAATATGTTAGGGGGTGTTTGGGTTATAATTAATACGCCCAGAATATGTAAAACATCATAACTAAGTTACCGAGTGAGTTTGGAACTCACTGAAAGTCGTTAAGGTGCGTTTGGGTAAGCTTTAGCTCCGAAGCTTTAATGGCGGCCACTCTCTCTCTCTTCTGTCTTGTCTCTGTCTCTCTCTGTCTCCTTCTTTCTTTCTCTCCTTCTTCTTCTTCTTCTCTTCTTCTTCTCTGCTGAGTATATATATATATAGATATGTGTGTGTATATATATAGATATATGGAGGTATGTGTATATATATGTATACCAACACACAAGCACACACTCTCAACTCTCTCTTGTCACAAGGTTCAGCAAACACACCACACACACGAATGCAGTGTATATATAGGAGAGGATGGGGTGCAGGTGGCAGCATTTGCGCAAAACTGGTATTCTGATATTTCTATTCTCGATCGATCGAAGGATGCTCGATCGATCGAACTCAGATCGGTCAGTTAGATCGATTGAAAAAGGGTTTGATCGATTGAAGTGGGGACCACGTATTTAATTTATGTCGGTAGGGTTTTCGATCGCTCGAAAAGGGTTCGATCGCTTGAACTGAAGGGTCTCGATCGCTCGAACTAGCTTCGATCGATCGAATATTGAATTTCATGAATGGTCAAATGAAGTATATAGAATCTCTCTGCATTAAATATTTATTAAAAAATACGGGGTATTACACACACACACATCGATACATATACATATACATACACACACATCGATACATATACATACACATATACATCTGATACAGATCAATACACTGCGGAACTAAATTTGATTTCGAATCTCTACAGATCGCATAAGCTAGGGTTTGAATTGTTCCATGTACGAGTGATTCACTTCGGAACTCAATTTGATTTCAAATCAAACAAGGTTCAATTTCTACATCTCCGATTTGCCTAGCTCCTGTTCATAGTGTTGTTCAAGTGCCTTCCTATTTTTATTTTGTTCCTGTTTGCTCTAATTTTATCCCTAAAATTTGGGGGCTCTGATTGTTCTAGTTTTGTTCAAATTAACCCTAAAATTTATATCCCAATTTGGGGGCTCTGATTGTTCTAATTTTGCTTTAGGTGTACGATTATTTGAAGCAGAGTACTTCCTGCAATCAAACGAGAGAGAGTGTTCAAGAGTTCTTCAAAAGATGTAAAAATTACAAGCTCACAACAGATGAGATTGTCAATGTAATCAATGTTAGGCCTTCTTTGGTTGTCGAAATCGACCCCGATAACTCTATCATAATGCTTTTCAAGTTCTCCTTCTATTTTACTGTGTAGTTGAAAGCATTTTGTCTTATAGAGTGACTAGAGTCTATGAATAGAAGCTAGTGGTATTTTCTCTATTTGTTCAAACTCTTTCTATTAAATCAAGGATTAAGTTTTTTTTTTTTTTATCTGTTCTAGTGCTTGATTCAAATTACTTCATTATGCACTCTCATGCCATATATGCCATGAATTTGATAGATTCCTTCTAGTGCTTGCTTTAAAGACTCCTTCAATTTAATTTTCTTTTGTGGTCAACCGGTTTGCTATAAAATTTTGTTAAGACATTAACTGTACTTTTATATGACAAATCTTGCGTTGAAGAGCTGTAATTTATGAAACCGAATGTGTATATGAAATCGAATGTGTATATATGAGAGAGAGAGGATTAAGCAGAAATTGAAATGACAGTCAGCAAGCATATTGAACAGTACCCACCATATTGAAATGACAGTCAGCAAGCTTTTTGAGCATAGTGCGGCTCTATTGATCACTCTCATGACTTACAAATAAATAGAGAGCCCATGACACTATGACTCCTAAGACTAAAGCCTTCATCATAGTCATTCTCTTCCATAACCATTCCCTCTCATGAAGCAATAGTAAACAACCATTGTAATACTTGAAATCACAACTTCAACAGTATTATGGCTCCTAAGACTAAAGCTTTCTTATTAGTCATCCTCTTCCTATTCTTTGTTTGCTCATGTTCAGGTGAATATATATATATATATATATATATAGATATATGTTCTTTACATATATAAAGTCCTATTTTCATCAAAATCATATAGGTTTGTGTAACATAAAACTTGCTGTCTTCTTTTGCAGGTAGACCTATTGGCACCGAAGATCGCTTGAAACTCAGTGAATCTGAATCACACCCCGAGGTAACCTATGTTTCCTATAGAGTAATATTTGGGGCACTAACAACTTTCACTAACACTTACTAACACACTCTATCTCTCTCCTAGTGGTACTGTGGGGTCCGCAGTGGGTCCCACAGTACCACTAGTAGAGAGATAGAGTGTGTTAGTAAGTGTTAGTGGAAGTTGTTAGTGCCCCTAGCATTACCCTTTCCTATATTTGGTGTAGGCATTAAATAAGCTCCTTTTGTTCCATGCCCATTTCACCTACTTCTGTCAAAATTAGAAAACCTATGAGATCAAACTCAAACTAGTATGAAGTGTAATTTTTCTGAGTGAAATTACCTTTATACCCTTACGGATGTCTTTTTTTTTCTTTGCTAACGTCTTACGGATGTTCATGTGTGTCACATGACCTACTTCGTTAGAATTTGGAACGATTTTCAACAAATGGACTATGTTGAAATTAAATTGAATCTGTATGAACCAAAGTGATAGCGCACCTAAACTACTGGGGTGCAAAGTGTGATTTAGCCTATAATAATTCTTTTTTTCTAATTTACAAGGTTACACTCTTCTAATTTATTTCTTTCTTTGCTGAAGGTGGTTGTTCAAACGAAAGTGAGAATGTTATACCAATGACTTAAATCTGTGTAAATGAAATGTTGGTTTAACTAATGTGTATATTTGATGCCTTTATATAATATGTGTGTGCTCATGCATACATTTTCTCTATCCAATCTTTGTTGTTCAAGTTTATTTGTCTTGTGGATAATAATCTTTGTTGTTCAAGTTTACTTCAGTTTCTATGGCTCCTTTAAAGCTAATTATATGACTTAACTTGATTTTAATTCCCCTTTGTTATGTTATTTTAGGAGAAGCCTGGTGCAAGAAATTTGAAAGGGAATTTGCAGCCTGATCTGCCAAATTGATTTTGGTTTTTAGTAGATTAAACCATTCATGGAGACTTTTTACTTTGATGAGTACTTCTACTTTTTCTTTGATGGGTGTTGGGTTTTTTTCATTGGGCCTTAAAGTTTCAATGAAGTTTGGAGCCAAAAAAGTACTTTTAATTTTCATCTTGTGCTTCCATTGTTTGTGAAATTGGCTATTGAAATGATTATTTGTCTCAATTGCTTGAATTTGTATCATTTTCAAACTATTTGTTTGTGATTCTTAGGTTAATTGCTTGAATTTGTATTATTTTCAAACTATTTGTATGTAATTCATGGGTTAATTGCTTGAAAAAATGTAAGTTTTCAATGGAAAATGTTAATTTTCTATGAAAAATTATTGCAATCAAACAGCAAAAAATATATTTTTCATGAAAAATGACCATTTTTCACTGAAAAATAGTGACAATCAAATAGCAAAATTAGATTTTTTTTATGGAAAATGTTAGATTTTCCAGCCAGAAAACAATTGCAATCAAACAGTCCTAAATTTTATTTCCATGAAAAAATTTTCCAAAAAAAATAATTCCATAAAAAAATTTTCTTTTCAACCCATTTTCTACCTTGTAATCAAACGCATCCTAGCTGAAAATTTCAGTTCCTAATTTAGCGGGGAATGAGAGATCATAACGAAAACAATACTAATAGATAAAAGAAAAAAGAAAATAAAAAAAAAAAAATTCCTAGAAAAGAAACACATATCTCATATAACTTTCTATCATTAGCAAGGAGAGAGAGACAGACTGCGGCCAAATCAACTTCCAGATCCCTAGATCAGCCTCTCCGGGAAACTCCGGCCAAATCAACTCGCATGTCTTCTTCTTCGGGTCCTTGTTGCTCATCTCTGTAGCCATTAAAAGAACTTTTGGGACAAAAAAGTAAGGGAAGGAAAAGACCCCACTGCTCACCTCTCACCTCGCCTCGCTGCCGTCGCCCACGCCCACCTCTGTCACTTGCTCTCAGACTCTCTCTCAGCCTCCTCTACCAGATCTAATTTGAAGGACAAAGGTATTACAAACGTTGACCCTAACCTCACTCTCTCTCACTCTCTCTCTCTCACACACACACACCCCACGGCTCTATACACACACACGCACATAGATTTACATACCCACTCTCTCTTTCTCACTTTTTCTCTGATCTCTCTCTTTCTCTCTCTCTCTCTCTCTCTGATCTGTACTCGTGTACCGAGATCTGTACTCACACACCAAGATAAAAAAGCAAATAGAAGTTCAAATTAGACCAAACCCCCTAATTCGAAACTCAAATCGATTGGATATTTCAAAGCTTTACTTGCTTGCCATGCGACCCTATTTCAGCGATGGTGGCCGATTCTCATGGCCCCAGTCCCAAGGGCCTCCTTTGCAATGCAAGAGATGTTGCAGCGGTAGGTACGTAGATGAATATCTATTTCGTTTTGTTAATATGTATTTTTTTTTTTTTTAAAACATATATGATCGATTTGTTGTCTCAGGGAGTTATTTGGGTACTTCATGAAAGTGGGGAAATGTAATGGGTAGTCACCTCATGTTTTTTAGAAGTTTCAATGCTATTCGGATAACCTGTGAACCACACTTACTTCGTAGGAAGCCAATCTCTTAAAGGAATCATTACTTTTAGATCTATCATTAGATGTACATGACTATTGCTAACCAGGCCTAACTTGCTCGTATTAATCCTATTCTGTAAACTCACTCCACTTATCCAACAACCCAAATGAATGCTCCTTATTTACGAATTATAGTTGCAAAAAAAAAAAAAAAAATTGGGAATCTGTTAAATGTAAAGTGGTATCCTTAACTACAAGGTATAGGTATAAATTGAATATTCAACAGAGTTAAATGACTGTTACTAGTATGAATGAATTGCCACTTCAACCCTAAATCTTCAAAATCGCTGCTTTGGAATTACTTATATTCCTGTATTTAATGATGACAAAATTTACAAATCTACTGTTGATGTGTCATGTTTACCCCTTTTCTGAGAGTATATTCTCAATTGATATTGGTGTTTACATTTTGCCACCTCAAATTAATTACATGTTTTGAAGTGTTCTCCAGGTCAGCCGGTGCATCCCCATTAGACACTCGCAGAAGAAGAAGGCGCAGGATGATGTTGTGAGGTGAATAGTTGATTTCTCTCACTTGTATTAATGTCTTGGTTATGTGTTTATAGTAGATATTTTTGTACTAGGGGTAATGCACCTTTGCTGCATATTGGGTGGTATAGCCAGCTTGCTATGTATTTACATGTATTTGTGTACCAGTTTTTTTAGTATGGAATTTTGTTTTCCATCGTGATTTTGGGAAACCCAGAATAGCTTGTTAACATGATTAGTTTGCCTGGTATTCTCGACATTAGAAGTAGGTATTTCAAGAGTGATTGTCAAATCATTCATCATCTTGAGTATCGACTGTTTAGTTACATTTTATTTCATATGGTTAAGAAATGGAATGAAATAGAAAGAGTGCCTACAAAATAAAAACTATGACGTGCCAACTGATATGAATAGGAAATGTAATCCAACTACTGAAATACAGTGTTTTGTGCTCTCGAGCAGCTGTAAGCTTCCAAGTACTTGTTTGCTGACGTAGTATAAAAAAAGAAGAAGAATAAATAACAGGCATAGTATAAAACGTGGTTTGTCCTGTGCTAAATTGCCTTAGCTTGCATTAATGTACTATTTATTCACAATTGATTGGGCCATTTATGAGAGGCCATAGAGGGGGGAGCTTCTAAATATGTTGTCACACCCCTACTTAATAGGTAAAGTTTTGAGAGTTGGCAGTCAATACATACAAAAAATGAAAACAATCTTGGATATATATGAATGGAGAGCATACACTTTGTACATGGTTGCCATTAAAGCTCGTCTTGAGAGAAATTCAGGATATCACTATCTTTTACAACTCAAACAATCTTATAATAACCATATCCATAGGCACTTGGTAATTAAAGATACAGGTAACGTTAGCTATATATCCTTATATTTTGCACATGTGTTTGAGTCATCTGACGAACCAAAGTCTATGAGATTGGATATGTATGGCACTCTCTCTAATACACTTCATCAAGATGAGCCTGAATCTAAGATATATGCTCTTATTAATTATAATTTGTTGTAATTAAGAAATTGAATCCGTTAGAACGAAGTTTCAACTTTGTAAGCCTACAAATGAATCTGCAAAGTAGGATGCAAATCATATTTGACATGTAGATGATGCGGCTTTTAGATACAATTTTTGTAAGAGTCTACGTGTTGCCAAGTGTGCTACTCTATTTTAGCATGCAAATTAAATTCAAAGGAGATGGTGTTAAATGGAAATCTAACTGTGTGAAACATTTGAATGAGCATAACTAGCTTACTAAACTATGAACAAAACTCTTTACTTTATTTTCTTCGGATATAAAAAAGTTGAGAAAATAAGAAGCCGAACACAGAGAGTGCACGGTTTGATCAAGTGTGTTTATATCATGACGAATGTCGGAAAAAATACAGAACTTGAGCAGGTTAGAGATAAGTGGTTTTTTTTGTTCATGAAGGGCTAAATCCATTTTGAACCTCAGATTATATTTACTAGAATTACTGGTATATTAATGCTCAGATCCACTTTGTATGAGATATGGTTCACTTGCAATTAGGGGTGTTCACGAGCCGGGTGAGTCGGGTATGGCCCTCATCCGCTCATCCATCCGAACACAGTCGGGTTTTCCCTCCTTCCACCCGTCATCCACTCATTTTCTCGAGTGCACCCGATTCATCGGGTGGTCGGGTGAGTCGGGTCGAGTCGGGTGAAACCCAACTATCTCATTTGTCTCAATTAAGTATTTGATTTACACATGACTTTGTCTGCATTTTATTATTTATGTTTGCTTTGAATGCCTTTGTCTATATAGTCATGTGCTAGTTTGATGGTTTTAATATTTTTATATCTCTACTAGTGACATATATATTTTATTGATATAAGAATATAACATATATATACATATAATTTAAAGACTATATAATACATAATACATATACTGATATAAGTACATTATATATATATACATATATTAAAGACTATGTAATACATAATGTATCTACTGATATAAGCATATTACATATATATTTTTTTTAAAAATTAAGTGTGTTTCAAGTCGGGTAGGGTGAATCGGGCTTCCATCCCCCTAGACCCGTGACTCCACCCGAAACTATCGGGTTTTCACTCCCAAGACCCGTGACTCCACCCACATTGTTTAAAAACCAAAAATAAGGCTACGGGTGAGTCGGGTGGTCGGGTGAGTCGGATGATCGGGTGGATTTTGAACAGCCCTACTTGCAATGCCAGCTTGTTATAACTTAAATTGGTAACCCATTTATTGATTAAAATTTTGGCATTAAATATCAAATTAGGAGAACTATTTGGTTATAAGACACAAGGGAAAAATATTTAGGGATAAGTCCATGATTAGTGGACATTAATAAACATAAATCCTTTGACCCATATAATATCATAGTTTGTGACCATTACACCTTTCACACATTTCCCCTTACTGGGTTTGCAGTTAGAGAGAGAGAGAGAGAGAGAATACGGGTCTCTGATCGGACCATCAACCACTACCGTCACTGATCACCGAGAACCAGAGACGAAACCATCGGTGACCACCATCATCTCCGGCGACTACCACCATTCTCTCCGTGCCCACCCAAAGCGAAAGTTGTTGCCGCGTCTCCATCCACCGCCATCGCCGACAACTACCACCGACTACTTCCATCACCAATGACCACTAGCCACGACCATCAACTACCACCACGAATTCCAGATCCACCACCTCCGTGAGCAGATCCACTACCATTGTGACCATCTTTGTCTTTTTCACCAGAATTGGTGAAATCTTCGTTTTTCGCCACCGAAATGTGACAGAGAAACCAACCACCACCGTCAACTCTAAGAATGCTCTGGTGACATTTGGTATTAAATACCAAAAATAACAGCCATCGTCATCTCTAAGGAATGGTACGTGTAGAGGTATTTTTTTTAACACATTTTGTTGAGAAATTTATAAAAAAAAAGTCAATGAAGTTACTCAACATTTTTTCCCAGATTTTGATATCAACTATGATACTTGTTTGATAGATCTCGTTGAGTAGGTTGTAAAAATATAGATTTTATGCAAAAAAATAATTTACAGATCGATATGAATGCTGAATTTGTAAAAAGTTTTTGCAATGTTTGTTAGAACACTTTTTTTGTGAAATTTCACAACTTTTTTTTTGAAACTTTCTCAACTTTTTCAGTATTGGTATGAGAAATCAAATTTCAAAAACTTAGGGCTCGTTTGGTAACGTTGTCGTTTTCTGTTTTTTGTTTTTATTTTCGTTTTTTAAAAAATGAAAATTGAAAACACGTTTGGTAACGTTTTTGTTTTTTGTTTTTAAAAAACGTTTTCAAATTTTGAGTAAAAAATGAAAACAGCAAAAAGTCGTTTTGAGTTTCCTGTTTTTGTTTTTTAAAAAATAAAAATAAATAACAATGTTACCAAACAAGTTTTTGTTTTTTTTTTCAAAAAAAAAAACCAAAACTGATTTTCGTTTTTAAAAAACTGAAAACTCAAAACAGAAAACGTTACCATGCGAGCCCTTACTTTATGTTCATTTCATGTTGACGTAGTGGTTTGGTTGTGAAGAGATCGATCAGGTGAGGTCGTGGTGGTGATCGGCAGAGGTCTGGTGTGGCAGTGGTGGTTTCGTGAAATTTCATAACTTTTTGTTGATAAATTTCACAACTTTTTTTTTTTATAAAATTTCACAACTTTTTTCGATGATATGATAAATTAACTTCCAGAAGCTTGTTTTATGATCATTTTTATGCTGCTGCGGTGGTTTGGTTGTGAAGAGATTGAGAGAGGTCTCGTGTGGCGTTGGTGGTGAACGATAGAGGTCCGGTGCATGTGGTGGTGGTGGTGGTGGTGGTCGCTGGGGGTTTGGTGTGGTAGTGGTGGTGCTCGCTGGAAGTCAGACGAGCTTAGGTGAGCTCGCTGGAGCTCAGGCAATGTCATAGTAGTGGTCGCTGAGCTCAGGCGAGGTCGCTGGAGGTACAGAAACTTTGAAACTGTTTGTGTAGAGCAATGTTGGGGGTAGTTTTGTCAAAAGACCAAGGAGTGGACCTAATTCTAAAATTTTTCCCACTTATACTTAAACCACTATAATTTCTGTAATTTAGATTTATCACTAATTGCCCCTTTATTGATTTGCCTTTTACAACACGAATTAGCCTGATATATCTGATTTTCGGACTATGTGGGAGTTTAATTATATGCTCTTTTTATTTAGTCAAATCCAAACCTTTGAATTTCCTATTAAGTTTTGCCTTATATCCTGCCTTTTCTCCTTCTCTTCGGACAGGTGTCACAACTTTGGTTTTTTTTTTTTTTTTTTTCTGCGTATCAAAAAGAAGCCATATTTAACATCATGGACCCTGAACTTATGAGGGAAATTTTATCAAAGAATTTTCACTTTCAAAAGACGACAAATCCTCTGTCAAAGCTCCTTGCTACTGGACTATCTGAGTGTGAGCGCATAAATGGGCTAAATATTGAAAAATTGCTAGCCCAGCTTTCCACATTGAGAAATTGAAGGTACCTCAATTATTGTCTTTTACTTTCTTTGGTTAAGGGAGTGACTAATTATTTTCTACACCTAGCTAATGCTATAATAGTAGAATACAAGGTCCAAACTGAAGACATTGGGGAGAGGAATGGACCACTTTAGTCATGGGGAGGGAACACATACATATATTGTACACATACAATATATGTGTACTACATACATTCATACTCAGCCTAGGTGGAGAAAATGGCAAAAGAGTATTCTTGTAGCCTATGTCTAATTAGGATTCTTGTAGCCTATATGTTACTCTACATTCTTGGTAATGTTTTGCTTTGCAAAAGCACTAAGTAGTTTCCTATATTAATATATACAATTGGCAATGTTGAGCTTGGCAAAAGCACTAAGTTGGTAATGGAGTACTTAGAAGTTTGAACATGTTGCAGCCTCTATATGCTTTAGATATGGGTTTATTTATTCATTGCCAGAATTATGATAGTTGGTGTTTTTATATTGAAGGTTTTTTTCCCACCTTTATTTTCTGCAAAACAGGAATGAAATCATAGGTAAAAATGACCTCCAATATCTTGCAAGTTGGAGATTGACCAAACCATTGAGTGTTCCAAGATGTTAAATTTGATCTTTAAAAATATCTGCCCTTAAATGATGTCGCTACCTTGCTGTCATGCTCTAAACTTAAGATTGGGAATGTAGGTGGTTGGGCAAACAATTGAAGTGGAACCCAAACTACTGTTACTTTGAAGGGCCAAGTGAGAATGCAATGCAACTCCTATCATCTCCGTTTCTTTGTTTAATCTCGCTTTCTCTCTCACCCCCAGGATCTAAACTCTGCTTTATTTTAATTCGTAATTTTTTACAGACTAAGCAAATGGACCGTATTGTCAATGAGTTAGAACAAATGGGTCGTATTGTCTACGGTGTAATAGCTATAATTGTTGTGAAGGTAATTTCTCCCTTCTATCTATTCATTGCTATAACTTTCTAACTCCTGCACTTAATTCCCTTCATTTTGCTTATGTGGGTTTAATGACTTATTATATCAGCAATATCTAAAATGATTTCTCCTCAATAGCTGCACTCGCACCAAATCACATTAGCTCTCTCTCTCTCTATCTATATAAACATTATGTATACATGTATATGTACAAACTTGTATCATAAACATTTGAACCAGTTGATCCAGAAGAGGTATCCAACAGATTGTATAATTTTTGGAATGTTAATAGGAAGCATTTTTTGAATGGGAATTTGTAATTTTGTTTGTTTTTCTTGTAGCTTCCTGATTTTCATGATGTGATTGAGCATCCAATGGACTTTGCCATAGGGAGGAAGAAGCTAGCTAATGGATCATATTCTACCTTGGAACAATTTGAGGAGGGTGGTGATAGTTTAACTTGGTTAAAACAGATTATTTTCTTGCAGAGGAACTGGCAAAATGGGTCTTTCAGTGTACCCTCTTTACGTAGCTTATTCTTCTGCTCATCCATTTGAAATCTTTAACTGTCACGTATGGATTTTTGTTTTGCTTATCTAGAAATTGAGTGGGTGTTTATTGTTTAATACCAGTAGTAATTTCTGCTTTCTACTCAACTTATCTGGCAAGTTTATGTTAGTTTTTAGTGCTTTTTGGTCCTTAAGATAATGTTTAAAAGCATTTCCTACCTATGTTAGCTAGCTGATATACATGCTTTTAAGAAAATTAAGTTGTTGCTATTTTATTAGCATCATTTGCTGGCATATAACTAAAGATGTGTGGTTGGCCATAGCAAGAGTCTTGGTCTATGCTGAGTTGAGTTGATTCAGTTATCAATTTAATTGCTATGGATCAAACATGTTGAGTCTTTTACTGGCCTTTGAACCCACAACTTGGAGTTGGAAGTACCACATTTATGTATTCTACATGCTCAACAGCCTTTTATGATCGGGATTTATTTACATAACCAAAAATTCTAATAGCCTTAATTGTTTCTCATCTTATCCATTTGTTGATTTCTCTTTCCGAAACAAGTTTCCCGTTTGAAGTGCAAGTATTTCATTGCATCTTTAAGGAGTGTGAAACTGTGATTGAGGAAATATTTTGCACACTTGACAAAATGAAACACAACTTAGATGAAAAGCTTTTTTTTTTCATGACATGTTCTCTTCATATTGGTTCAAGTTAAGCTGCATTTGAAAACCCATGTCCAATTTGGGATTTGACCAAATATTCATTTGATCTTACTATTTTTTTAATGGTGATTTGTGTTTCTATATTGCATAGAGATGCGATTTAACCAAGGAAGAGTACCAATGCTTAGAGAGTCTGTGGAACTTGAGAAGTAGAAGCATATAGTTTGATATGAGTTTTGGGCAAAAAAAATCACATAATTATAAGCTTTTTTTTTTTTTTTTTTTTTGCACGATTGTTTTTTCTCGCACCATGCCCACAAAATTCGTGATTTTGTGTTGGTTTAGTTTATGTTGAGAGACTGAACGATATGAACAATATTGTTAATGTTTAATTTAGATTTGAATGGATTAAACATTTTGGAATCTACTTATGATTATTATTGATTATATTTGTTGTTAATTGAGCCTGTGTTTTTCAGGGATTAATTATGTTTGTGAATAAGGTGTGAATGTGAAATTACTAACGGCTTATATCCGTTAGTAATTGTCTCGAAAGTGTTGAAAAACTGTCATATTCCAAACAGTTAGCAATGGAATTACTAACAGACAATGCCCGTTACAAATATGCATTAAGTATTTTGTATACAAAAGTGTTAGAAAATAAACCGTTAGAATAAATATTACTAACGGACCATTTCTGTTAGGAATAATAAATTACTAACGAAAAATAGCCATTAGGAAACATATTACTAATGGTAAATTACCGTTGGTTTAAATAATTTTCCTAACGAACATTTACCGTTAGTAATTCCGTTAGAAATATTAGTCACACTTTATTCCTAACAGTAATAGTTTGTTAGTAATAATTTTACTAACAGTAAATTTCCGTTGGAAATGTGCCCTTTTGGTAATAGGAGGAAAACCTGCACGAAGAATGCCTTTGGAGACCTTTAAGGGCAGATTCCTGGAAAAATACTTCCCGGAAGACGAAAAGGATTAGCAAGAGAATAGCTTCCTTAATTTGGCCCAGGGAGGTGGGACATTATGAGCATATACAACGCAGTTTGAGCGTTTATCTCGATTCGCTCAACATATGATAGACACACCATATAAGAAGGTTAAGCGTTTCCACCAAGGACTTAACCCCCACCTCAGGCATATGATGGTCGGCCACCTGAATTAGTCGTTTGAAGGAATTGTCAGATTCGCTGTAAGTCTGGAGAAGGACGCGTATCCAACGTAACGTCAACAGATGAATTGACCCCAACCATCGAGGAACTTTTAGGAAAGGAATTTCTAGAATCAATCGATGAGGAATTCCCAGGGTTGGAAGCCTTAGGGTAATTATCAGGGAAACAAGAGAACCTGGGATGGAACTAGGAAGCCTCAGTCGAACTATCCTCGACCTCAGCAATACCAACCACGAGGACTACTACCTCAGGCACTGTTTACTGCCCCACCATCAAACAATGGAGGATGTTTCAACTATGGGAAACCGGGACATATTTCAAGGAATGGTGCTGCTCCCAAGAGCCACCGTCGCAATGATCAGTTCTACCGCAACTGCAATAAGCCTGGTTATTTGATTAGGGATTATCGCGCACCTCGTGGAGAATACTACGGGGCACCGATTCAGGGAATCCAAGGACCCCCAAATTAACCGCGGGTGAATACTATTATCCTAGGAGAAGCCAGTTTTAATACTAATAAGCAGCAACATCTGGAAGGTAAGCTTGTGTTCTTTCACAATTGAGTTAAAGCTTTATTCGATATTGGTGTTGCACGTTCATTTATTGCTGTTAAGATTGTGTGTCAGTTGGATTTAGAACCCTACGCACATGAGCCGGCAATTAATGTTGTGTCACCACTGGGAGTGATTGTTAAGATGGGTAAAATGTGCAAAGATTGTCCCTTAACCCTGGAAGGTCAGAATCTTTCGGCAGACTTGGTAGTTCTGTCAATGTCCGAGTTTGACATTATTCTAGGAATGGATTGGCTTATCAAGTACGGTGCCAACCTGGATTGTCCTACGAGGACTATTGTGTTTCTAATACTTGGTCGACTGACGATAAGATTTTAGTTCTGGTCGACGACCGACATGTTTTTGACAAGTTCTATAGCTATAATTGGGAGTACAAGTACGGAACCTACGATGGACTAGATTCCTATGGTACAAGATTTTAAGGATTTATTTCAGGATATTAAAGGACTTCCACAAAAAAGGAAATAGATTTCTGTGTGGAATTAGTACCAGGAACATTACCAATTTCTATGACTCCGTATCGGATGGTACCAACTGAAAGAATTGAAGAAGCAAGTCCAAGAGCTTGAAGATTTAGGATTTGTCCACCCAAGTACATCATCATGGGAAGCATCGGTACTGTTCGTGAAAAAGAAGGACAGAACACTTCGCCTCTGTATCGACTACAAAGAGTTGAACAAGGTTATAATCAAGAATAAATACCCACTTCCTCGGATAGATGACCTATTCAGCTAGTTGCAAGGATCAAGGATCTTTTCAAAGATTGATCTGCGGTCAGGATATCATCAGTCACTGGTTCAACCAGAAGATGTGTCAAAGACTATGTTCAGGATGAGGTACATGTATTATGAGTTTCTAGTTATGCCTTTCGGATTGACTAATGCCCCAGCATTATTCATGGACTTAATGAATAGAGTATTTACACCATGTCTGGATCAATTCATTACAGTTTTCATTGACGACATTTTGATCTATTCCAAGATAGAGGAGGATCATAAGGAACACTTATAGATTGCTTTGCGAACGCACAGAGATAGTAAGTTGTACGCAAAGTTCATCAAGTGTGAGTTTTGGCTACGGGAAGTCAAAATTTTCTAACATGTTATATCGCAGGACGATATCTCAGTAGACTCATCTAAGATCGATGCAGTTTTAAGCTGGAACAAACTGATAATTGCGACAGAAGTAAGAAGTTTTCTTGGTTTAGCCGGATATTACAGGATATATGTAGAAGGATTCTCCAAGATTATAGGACCTTTGACAAGTTTGACGATGAAGGAAACGAAGTATGAGCGGATAGATAAGCATAAAGATGCATTTCGCGAGCTAAAGGAAAGATTGACTTCCGCACCGATAATGGCGATACCCAAGAGCGAAGAATGGTATATAATCTATAGTGATGCATCACACAAAGGACTTGGTTGTGTGCTTATGCAAGATAGGAACGTGATTGAGACTACTGAAGCCACATGAGAAAAATTACCCTACCCATGATATGGAATTAGCAGCGATTGTGCTTGCTCTAAAGATTTGGAGACATTACCTCTATGGTGAGAAGTTCGATCATTTTTTCGATCATAAGAGCTTGAGGTATTTGTTTTCTCAGTAGGAGTTAAACATGCGACAACGAAGATGGATAGAGTTACTTAAAAACTATGATTTTTTATTACAATACCATCCGGGTAAAGATAATGTGGTAGCCGACGCTTTGAGTCGCCGACCTCGATTAGTGATCACTGCATTATTGATTTGAGAATGGAAAGCATTAGAAGTTTTGGTGGAATTTGATCTTCAACCAGTAGAAGTAATGGAAGGACAACATCTTGGATGTCTTATGGTACAAACAACTCTGATCGGCCGTATCATAGAGGCTCAGCAAACAATGGAAGATTTGAAGTTCTGGTTTACGAAGATGTTAGCCAAGGAACCAGAAGTCTGGAGTATTCGTTCAGACGGAGCCCTAAGATGTAAAGATAGACTCTGCGTACCTAACGAAGATAATATTCGAAAAGATGTACTGGATGAAGCATACAAGTCTCGACTGACAATTCACCCTGGATGTATAAAGATGTACTAGGACTTAAAGAGGAACTTTTGATGGGAAGGGATGAAGAGAGAAGTAGCTGAGCATGTATCTCAGTGTCTTACTTGTAAGCAAGTAAAAACAGAACACCAGAAACCACCAAGACATCTACAGTCATTGCCGATTCCCCAATGGAATAGAAGCATATAACCATGGATTGTGTTGTAGGTTTGCTGAAGTCTCAGCAAAACCACGATGCTATTTGGGTAATAGTGGATCGACTAACAAAGACAGTGTATTTCATTGCCTACAGTATGACGTATCCAGTGGAACGATTTAGCCGGATGTATCTACAAAACGTTGTATGATTACACGGCGTACTTGTTTTAATTCTGTCAGATCGAGATTCACAGTTTATTACAAAGTTCTGGAAGAGTCTCCAAACAGTGATGGGAACTATATTAAATTTGAGTTCAGGCATTTATTTGCAGACAGACAGTCAGACAGAATGATTCAATCAAGTGATGGAAGACATGCTACGAGCTTGCATCATCGATTTCGAGAGTTCTTGGGAGACGCATCTACCCTTGATCGAGTTCGTCTACAACACCAGTTATCATACAAGCATAAGGATGGCGTTGTTTAAAGCTTTACACAGAAGGCCTTGCCAATCGCCGATATGTTGGACCAAAGTAGGAGATACCCAACTTCTTGGGCCAGAAATGGTACAAGAAACAAACGAAAAGATTCAAGTCATACGTGAGAAGATGAAGACGGCTCAGACCTGACATTAGAGTAATGCTGACAAGCGACATAAAGACTTGGAATTCGCCGTTGGAGATCACGTACTGCTCAAGGTCTCACCTATCCGAGGCATCGTCAGATTTGAACAGAATAGAGGCAAGTTATCGCCTCGATTCATTGGACTGTTCGAGATTCTGGAGCGTGTTGGAAAGGTTGCATGTCGACTCGCGTTGCCGCCAAAGATGTTTGGAGTGCACAATGTGTTCCACATTAGCATGTTGAGGATATGTGCCCACAACCCAGCACACGAGATCAACTTCGAAGATATTGAAAGTCGACGATAATGTCACGTTCAATGAAGGACCATTGCGGATCTTAGATCATGAAATCAAGAAGCTCAGAAATAAGGAGATTCAGTTAGTGAAAATTTAGTAGAAGCATCATGATGAAGGAGAGGCTTCGTTGGAGCTGGAGTCAGAGATGCAAAAAAGTTTTCGTTTTTGTTTTAACTCTACTACTACCGATTTTGAGGATGAAATCTTTTAATAAGTGGTGGATGATGTAATACCCTGTATTTTTCAAGGTAGGTTAATAGAATGGGATTTTGTATAATTGTCTAAGCTATACCTGTATTTTCTTGTTCAATCGATTAAAGTTGTTTCAATCGATTGAAAGTTTGTCTTTTCAATTGATTGAACCCTGTTCAATCGATCAAAACCCTGCCGACATGAATTTATGATATGGTCCCCATCTCAATTGATTGAATGGTTCTTAATCGATCGAACCTGGCCGAACTATTCTCAATCAATCGAAAATGTTTGGAAATCGTATCTCTAGTTCACGCAGAGTTGCCACCTTGCACCCTTTTTCTCTATATATATGGGTCATGTTTGTGTGTGAGGTTTGTTTGCCCAGGAGAAGTTTAGATAGAGAGAGGTGAGATACATATATTGTATACATACACCTCTATATATATACACACACACATATATATATATACAGTCTGGGAGAGAGAGAGAGAGATAGAGAGAGAAGCAGACAGGAAAAGAAGGAGATAGAAAGAGAAGGAAGAGGCAGAAGAGGGAGAGAGAGAGAGAGAGAGAGAGAGAGAGAGAGAGAGAGAGAGAGAGAGAGAGAAGCCATTGGAGGCCACCAAGCTTGAAGCTTTGCCAAACATGCCCTAATCGACTTTCGGTGAGTTCTAAACTCACTCGGTAGCATTGGTGTAATGTTTTACAAGTTTTGAACATAAAAGAATGGACCCAAACACACCCCATAAAATTTTGGTGTTCATTGCCCAGTCCTTCTGGAGAAGAAGACTTTCAATCGATCGAAAGCCATAAATCTTAATCGATCGCAGTGAATTCAATCGATCGAGACCACCTTCACTTCAATTGCTTGAGGATGATTCAATCGATCGAAACTTACCTTTCCCCAATCGATTGAACTTGACAGAGGATTTGTTTCTCTTGTCTATTAGATAAGGGTTCAATCGTTCGATTATCGATTCAGACTTTCGTTATACAACTATGGGACAATCAAGGACAATGCAATACCAAAAGATAGCATATTTTTTACTAATAGAATAATGTTATAACATCGTTAAATATTATGTCAATCGGGAATGAGTTTGATATTCATTTCATTTTGATAAGAGTAGTCAGGCCACACGGGATTGTCATGTAATTTGTTAGTAGTACAATGATAAGTAGGTTTGCTATGTTCTAGGATGGTTACGAGAATAAGCGCTGGTCGATCACATGTCCTTAAAAGTGGTGGACTGAGCATATTTCCTTAAGAGTGGTGGACTGGACCAATTAGCTCTAAGATAACTGGTAATCCAATCATATGTCCTTAACAATGGTGGACTGGTCATATGTCCTTAAAAGAGGTGGACCGGTATTACTGGTAGACATTATTAGAGTCGTGGCAATAGAACTGATGTATCAATGCTCAAAGCGTTAAATCCTTGTCTTGCGGTGGGCTATGCATATGTTCTTAAAAGCGAGGGATGGATTGACGTATTGTCTATGACTTGCAGTGGATTGGGAACATGTATTCTCAAACGCAGTAGACAGATATATGTGTCAATGACTTGCGGTGGAAATGGGAACATGCATTCTCGAACGCAGTATACAGAGCATTGGTGTATCTAGGAGTATTACAATCAACTCTGTTTTCCTCATGAGTCAGTTTGGGATAAGTCTTCATATGATAAGAAATGAAATTGGGTAACAAATAGTTCTAATAAAGATACTATTGTATAACCATATCTTATATATCTCATGACTTGTTATTACTTTATATAACTGGTACCTAATTAGTTTCTAGTCACTCAGCTCTCAGTAAGCTGACAGCCGTTATTGCCTGAACATTCCCCGTCCAGATTACCCCATTCACAACGTTGCAGGTGATGGCACTTACGATGATGGTTACTACCCGAAGGGTGAGTTCGTAGAAGGTGGCCCCGCTGAGGATGGATATTCCGGGGAAGATTATTACACTGATGACTACATCTACACCAGCTGAAGAAAAAGATAGATACTTATGGTATGTTTGATAAAACTGAAAATTTAGTGCTGAAAACTAAGTGTTAGATTTTAAGCACTGAAAATTTTAAGTGGTTGAATTTGTAATACTGAAAATAGTGCTTCAACTACTGAAATAGAATGCATTTAGTGATTATTTTCAGTAGAAAATTTTCACTTAAAGTTTTCAGTGATTTTTTGGCTGCTTTTTCAATTAAGTGATACGTTATCAAACGCACTAAAAAAAGAATAAGTGCTGAACCTTTTTACTTTCAACGCTTAATTTGGTTATCAAACATACCCTTAGTTTTTATATTACTGTTAAATGATAGTTCTATTCCTGTTTTGTTATAATTGGTACCTGGGCATATGTTGCCTCCAAACCTTTTATTTTTGTATTGACTTTGATATTGAAATAGCCAGGACGTTTGTAATATACCTAGTTGTTATATTACTGTTCTCTTTCGTTATCTGTTGATCAGTACAGTGTGGTGTGGACAATTCAGTGACTTCACCAGTCATTCCCTATGGACCCAAAAAGAAAATTTATTTTTCTCTATTTTTGCTGTTCCGGGGCGTGGCAATATATATACTAAGAGCATACATGATATATATATATATATATATAGAGAGAGAGAGAGAGAGAGAGAGAGAGAGAGAGAGAGAGAGAGAGAGAGAGAGCATTTGTATTGAGAATTTAGAACCCGCTCCATACATATAAATTACATAGAACTATATTCCACAGTAATTAACATGCACACTAAAGAGAATACAGATTGGTATCATTTGACAAAAAAATATGCCGGCATTCACAACCTAACAAACCCACCCTCGTAAACCCAAAGAACTCTGATTGGCGTTCAATATTGCACTCTTGTCCTCATGATTAGCTGCATATTGGATACTTCATATCACTATTATGAGAGATTTAATGAATAATTTGCACACTTGTTGTTCTTCTTGTTTCCCCATTCTTGTATAATAAATCCCTATTTTGTAGGATTTGGAAGCTTTGCAAAGTGTGGAGCCTTTAACTTTTGGTTGTAGACTCAAAAAAGGAAAGAAGTCTCCATCTGCAAGACCGGATCGATTCGGCCTTTCTTGGCATATCGATCCGCTGAAAGATCAGGAACTGGGAAGACATTGTTGGAAGACCGAATTGATCCGGCATTTTGCCACGGATCGATTTGCGAGTTCAAAGGCAGCTACTGACGTCGTATATGAATATCGGATCAATCCGGCTGTTTGCCTTAGATCGATCCGTTATGCTGAAGGCTCTTTCTCCTTTTTAATTATAATTGTGCCACTTTGTATTGGGGCATAAATTGTTAGTACGTAATAGTTTTAATTTAGGTTCTCTTGTATTCTTGGAAGAAAAAAGATGTATATAACTTCTCTCTCTTAGGTTTCTTCTTTTCCTTGCATTCATTACCTCTCCTACCACCATTTAATGTGCAGTTAGTTCTAGAGAGAGAAGTTTGCTCTTGTTTTGGGTACTTTGAAGCTTTGTTTGGATTATTGAAGTTATTTATTGAAGTTTTCTTGCACTGATGATGGTTTCTTGTATTGGTAACATTTCTCTCTCCATCTCTTTAATATTTGTGTTATAATCATCATGAGTAGCTAAATTATGTAGGTTGAGGATCACAAACCCACCATTGGACCCCTTTGAACTCTAATGTAGGATTTTAATGTTTTGTAGCATAGGGTTCATTTGTGTAAAGTTTGAAATTCTAGGACTTCATTTATGATGTCAAGCATCATAGGTTGTTCACCCCTTTGATTTCAAATCTAACCCCCCCATGTATTTCATTGAACTTTCTATCTAGCATTGTAGGTTGACCACCACATATTTGATAGTTACCTCAATGAGGTTTTCTACCTTAGAATATGCTACAAACATAAAATCAATTTGTTGCATAACCTCTATCTTTCCCTTTTTAAAACCTCAATATAATCATACTTGTCATTAATTAACGCTCCTTTCTCAATTGAAATTAGTCATTATAGCAAAGTAGTTGTTAATTGAAATCCCCCAAAAGACTAAAAGTCATAGTTTTTCCTTTCTAATTTCTCTCTTTTTCCTTGTATTGTAATTGATTACGGACCTTCTAAATACGTTGTTATATTCCAATCCCCGTGGACTCGACACTCTATTTCTAATACTGCATTTTTCATAGGGTTATAACAAAAACTTAGATTTTGACAGAATTCAACCCTAAAACATGGTAACCAAGCTGAACTTTCCAAATTTCTACACAACCATTTTTTTTATAGAGCTTATAACCCAATACTTACTGGAAATGTTATACTCCCTCCATCCCATTTTTTGTGTCTATCTTTGGGATACCAACTTTTTAAGGGAACATAAATATGGCTCGTAACAAATGCAATTGTTCCAAAATTACCCCTAATTGTTTTTTATTCCCTTTTACTTTTTGTAAGGCATTTTCAAAATCGACATGGATAAGTTTGGAAAGTAGCTAAAAATTTATCAAAGTGGACATTAAATTTTGGGACATCCAAAAAAAAAAGAAAGATAAACACATAAAATGAGATAAAATGAGACAGAGAGAGTAACACATATACAATCCCAATAATACTATATCAGGAATGGAAACAAAACAGAGTAGAAATTGGACACCAAATCAACTACTCTCAAATCACGAGAGAGTCCTATAACACATTCACACACTGTCGACTTATTTCTTTTCATACGAAACTTTACTTTTCGCCACATGCAACTATTTATACTCAAGGATCCAAGAATTCCACAAGCTTGTTATTTAAGTGAAAACTCAGCTGTCATAGCAAAGCTTCATGCACTTGAGACCATCACAAGCTTTGATACAAGTATCAATATGGTGATGATGATGTCTACAATCGTTGTGCTCACATAAAATCCTCCAGCACCCAGAGAGTGTAACACCTGCGAAGCCAAGAAAGAGAACAATACAACAACCCAAATACATGCATCGTATGAACAATTTGTATCGGTCAACCCTCGGTTGATTTTGAGCTTGATTTGTATGTTGTTGATTTGAAGTCTCTTCTTGAACTTGAATTGGATGTTCTTGAGGCTTAGAACTAAAACTTTGTGTGGGGTCATTTAGTGGTTTATTTTTAGATTGAATTGGATCACTGGGATAACTTTGAATGGCATTCTCTAATTTCGCGAAGAGCTCATTAATTTCCAACAAAGTATTTTCATACTCGGTGATAGTTTTAATGTACTTAACGCTCATATTGCACAAGGCTGAGAGATTAACAACAGCTGCTAGGAGGGAGAGAGTGAAGAGGAACCAACGGTCCGAGCAATTCAGAGTGGCGGTATGGGAAATTGCTGCCAAAATGACTCCTTGAAACACAAAGTAATAGTTTGCGAGTTGGAAAGCACTGGTTTGGAGGTCGTACAGACGCTTGTCTTGCTCAACAACTAGAGTTTTCAGTTCTTCGAAGTGCTTTTCATCCTTTTCGCGCTCGGTTAGCGCCATTTGTTGTGGTTTTTTTTTGTGCGTCTTTGTAATTGAGAGAGATGATCAACAAAATGTGAAGTACATCACAACAATGAGGATATATATAGTATTGGATATATATATATATATATATATATGTATATAAACTTGTGCTCCACCAAACTACTCGTAGACTTTGATATATATATATATATATATATATCAAACATGAATACCAAAAGGGAAGGACAGAGACATTTAATCCAAGACATTCCAAACCAAACTCTGATACTTACCATCTTAAAACGTTGGTTGATGTTGATTGATTTTGATGTGGCCCGTTTGATTTTGAATGAATCCAAGACATTCCAAAACAAAAGAATGAATTGATTTTGATGTGGCAGTGGCATCGTTTGATTTAGATTAGATAATGTTACAGTGATCCCTCAGTGATCTCCAATTAAAATTCAGTAGACCTATTGTCATATCATTTGGAATGAGTTTTTAAAATTTTAATTTGGAAAGCATAGCATCACTCTAAAAGAATAGTCTATTAGGCTCTATAACTAAGGTCTGTTTGATAAAATTGGAGACCTTTTCAAACAAAAAGAGGACTGAAATACATTGCATTTATTAATTTTTTCAGTAGAACTTTTTTCTTAGATGAAGTTTGTCAGTGTGTTTTTGATTACTTTTTCAGTGAAATGATACATTATAAAATGCACTGAAAATATAAGAAGTGATAAAAATTTTCATTTTTTATCCCCTAATTGAGTTATCAAACACACCCTAAGTGATAACCTGGAAACAACCCCTGATTCTAGGTTTATCATACTCATCATCTTAATATCGATCATAATATCCATATCGGCTTCATAATATCCATATTTCGCTGCAAATAGTGGTCTTTAGTGATGTAGAGTTTCAGAATTTGGGATGAAATATTCACTATTGGATCAAATTGGATCACTAATCAAACTTAAAGACTAAATTGTAGGGACTAAATTGAAACTGACCCTAAATGCTCATTCAATGGTTAAAACCCGCCTTCTCATGTGAGAAACTTCTCACAATAGCATTTCCCAAATATATAATGCAGAAATGCAAATGTTGACGAAATCAAAGTCCAACAGAATTTTAGATACGCTCTTAAGATTCTCTTAAGCAACTACAATTAATCAGTATAAATAACATACATTGTATATTACTATATTCTTAGTTATGCATTTATATACTTTAAGTGAAGCTGCTTGTGTCTTCACAAATGGTTTTTAAAATGTAAAGAGAATGTAAATGGAACCTAGGATGATCGTTTAAGTGTAACTATCATGACACACACAATGGGCATGGCCCATATTAAAAACATTCAAGGTAGCTAGAAGATGAAGATTCGGATGGAGAACTCTAACATTCTTATAAGATGCACTGATCTGCTACATCGTATATATATATGGACACTTACAGTCCTTATGGATTGACCGATTTGCACTTACCCCCATGTGGTTTAAATTTTGGCACTAATATTCCCTATGGTTTGGACTAAAGTGCAACCGTTAAATACGTTATGAATAATTTTAGCACTAATACCCCCTGTTGTTTGGCCAGTTTACACTTGCTCCCTTCAATTCCTTAACAAATTTTAACGTTGCACTTTAGTCCGAACCATAAGGGGTATTAGTGCCAAAATTTAAACTACAAGGGGTAAGTGCAAATCGGCCAAACCACAGGGTGTAAATGTATTTAACCCTCATATATATATATATATATATATATATAGTTAGTCTATAGTGAACAGCTTCTTTCATATCAGAAGGCGAGTTTTAACCGTTGGATGAACATTCGACAACAAATCCATCTCTAGGTTTTTGGGAATCTTCTAGCCAGATGCTTATCTAACGGTTAAAACCCGTCTTCTTATATGAGAAACTTATCACAATAGACTTACCCTATACGTTTAAAATAAAATCTTAAACTAGTACAACAAATTCTCATCAGTTGACAGTATAGCCCTTTGTCGTTTTCTAAAGTGCCATAACCCTTGATTTAAAAAAGGCTTAATTACAGAAACATTCCCTGTGGTTAGGCGGCATTTTAGTTAACCCATGTACTTTAAATTGTGGCACTAATACACCTGTGCTCTAGACTTAAGTCACACAGTCACGTTTTTTGTTAAAGTTAACGGGTAACTAGGTAAAAGTACAAAATTGTCCCTTTTACATACTAATGTGAACACGCTTATGTGTTTAATTAAATGTATATTTAGGCATATTCGGTATATTATTATATTGTTTTGATATTATATTTGTTGCTAGAGACCATTCTGTGATCACTTTATGGTACCTTTGTTAAAGCGAATTGGACACACACATTACACATACAACACACAGTCTTGTTGATAATTTTTAAATTTTTTTTTAGATCTTCGTGCATCACTCCACTGAATTATTTCACTATGTGTGTCGAAGAGTAGATAAAAAAAAAACAATAAACTAGTATATCACCAAGACTGTGTCTATTGTACATGTGTACGTCCAATAATAGATAAAAAAAAAATAATAATAATAAAAAATAAATAAATTCGTTCTCATAAAGTACCCCAAAGTACATTCTCTTGTATAAGCAAGTACAGTTAATCTACTTGAACAGTTTTTTTTTTCCTGAGCAACTTGAACAGTATTCATTGTATATACAAACATGTATAAATCTCATTTGTGTATTTATATATGCGAGTGAAGCTGCAGGTGACTTGGCTTTCCAAATGCTTTTTTTTTTTTTGGACATAATTATTAATTCCCAAATACTTCTTTAAATGTAAACAGAAAGTAGATAGATGCTGATCGTTTATGTGTAACTATCACAACACTTACAATGGAATCTTATATATATATATATACACACACATATATAGATTACATAAGGATTCAAATATCTAGCATTTTGTCGTTTCTTACAATGTCAATTATGATAAACAACAACGCTTCTATGAGTATAATCTTGGTTTGGTAGCATATCGATCGGTGTTGATTGAGGGAGGAAATTAATTAAAAAACCAAGTTGAAATATGATATCGAGTTTACACTATGTTTGGGAGTTTAGGAGAGAAAAGAAAAGAAGAGAAAGTCATTAGTGAGGAGAGAAAAGAAAAGAAGAGAAATGATGATAGTTTTCTTTCATGTTGTTTGGGAGTTTAGGAGAGAAGAGAAAGTTGCTTTCTTTCCTCTTGTTTGAGAGTTGCAAAGAAAAGAAAAGAAAAGAATAAAAAATTACCATTCTATCCATTAATTGTACCTTTTTATTTTTGCAAAGAGAGGATGAGAGATACCAATGAAGAAGAGACGGAGAGTACCCAGAAGCATGTAGGAGACGTGCTTGTGATTAAAGTGAGGGTTTTTTTTGCAGCAGTTGTGGCTGACGTATATAACAGTGTATTATATTAGCCCTTGGACTTGGCTGGAATTTAAATTTGGTATGAATTAAATAAAGGGTGTTATGGGTATTAATAAAATATTATTAATCCTCACTTTCTTTTCTCTCCATTTCTTCCCAATTTGGAGAGAAAGAAATAGAAAGAAAGTGGGGGTTATTTTTCTCTCCTTTTCTCTCCCTTTCTCTCCTCACTAAACCTCCCAAACGAAAGAAAGTGAGAGAAAGTGAGGTACTTTCTCTTCTTTTCTCTTCTTTTCTCTCCATTTTAAAACTCCCAAACATAGTGTTAGTGAGGGGAAAGAGGAAAGAATGCCTAAAAAAACATGAATGGAAAATGTTGGTTATGGAAAATTGTGATAAAAGTAAGAACTAGTGAAAGAAAATATAGGACTTAATAAATAAAAAAAAAATTTAAAATTTTGTGAGCCACTTTCCTCCTATTTTGCTTTAATTAAAATAATAATTTGAAAGTTTCTCTACTATTAATTTTATTAAATAGGTACGGAGAAAACATAATGGAATCATTTTTCTTTCTTGTTTTACTTTTTCTTTTGTTTTCTTGTTATGAATTCGCAAACCAAACAAAGCCTAAGACTCTATGTGGTTTGCAGAAAGGAAAAGAAAAGGGCAAACGAAAAAATTATAAGAGAAGTCATTTTCCTAACAGTTTTCCCTTGTGTTTTTTCATGCTTAATAATACTAGGAATAAAAATAAAAATATAAAGTTCCTAAGACAATAGGAATGTTCAATGATTAATCTACCAATAGCAAGTACGGAGTTCGATCCTTTTTATTTATTCTTTTGATTTGAAACTGGTGGAGCTTCATTAAGGACAATGAGAAGTGAAACAAAATTTAAAAAATTGGATCTATTCTCATCATTTTCTTCTTTTCCTTCTCATTTTTCACGCCATATTTTGTATTCACCAAACAAAGGAAATTTTTTCCTTTCTATTTTTCTTTTCTTCTCTCTAACTAAATTATTGAAGTTTCGGCCCGTTTGGTTCATGGATTTTTAGGGTGTATTTTGATTCCACCCTAAGATTACTAGTATAATCTTAAAATTTATTATTGTTTGGTTCATGGATTATTGATTGAATTGTAGGTTCCATTAGATTTAGAATCCACCCAAAGGTGGAAAATAGGGTGGATTCTAAATCTTAACTTAGAGGTGGTATTCTCAAAGATTACTGGGGTTTTGATTTTTTAATTTCATACTACCTGAATTAGCCCTTATATTTGTGAAAAGTATAAGTTAACATCATTTCTATTATGGATAGCCTTCATGAGTAGTTTATGTATTTAACATTATTCATATTTCATTTTCCTTAACCCAACCAAATACTGGATTCTAAATCCACCTAGGATTCTGCTTGTGAACCAAACACTTTGCAAGGATTTAGATTCTTAGTAAATTGATTACTAGTATTATGATTACTGGCAATCATAATTCACCTAAAATAATCCACGAACCAAACAGCCAGTAAATTCTTGGACATCCTTAGATGCAAAAAACGTATTTATACTTCTCCCCAGCATTTTGACTAGAAATATAATCATCTTAAGTGATTTTATTAAGGGAGATTGGGGTCATTGAAAAAAATGACATTTAAGAGTAATGCTATACTTCTCAAATTCAAATTTAAAGTTCAGGATTTAGGAGCCATAGCATTACTCGATATTTAAAATCGTGAAATTTAGCATTCCAAGATAACAGAAAAACTGTATATAAATGAGTTGATTCTTTTTTGTGTTTGTTATACCAATTTGCAATATAAAGTACTTATGATATTCAAATTTAACTTACAACCAAACGTGTTATACAAGTTGGGTAGCTAAGTCGTGTTAATGCGCTTCATTTTTCAATGAGATCTAGGAAGGCTGTGATGATGCTATCCCAACACCCCCACACCCCCCCCCCCCCCCCCCCCCCCAAAAAAAAAAGGGCGTTGATAATGAGAAATTTTGTGTTATTTGAAGGATCCTTAAAACTAGGGGTGCGTTTCGGCCGGAACGGATTGGAAACATCCCTTTTGAAAAAAATTTCAAAATTTTCGGAAGCCAAAAATGCATTCCGAATTCCGTTCTGAAATTTCGGAAATCCCAATATTATTTCCGATTCCGAAATTTCGGAAATTTCAGAATTTCATCAGATTCGGAATTTTTCGGAATATTCGGAATATTTTAGGAATTTTTCGGAATATTCAAAATTCAAGCTTAATGGGATTTCACTTGAGACTTGCAGGCCTTTTATAGAAGCACATCACATCCCATTTTTTGTGTTTTTTCGATGTGGGATGAACACAATTTTCGAAATATTTCAGAATATTTTTGAAAAAGTTTCGAAAAATGCAATTTCGAAATATGTTCGGAAATTTTTCGGAATATTTCAGAATATATTCGGAAAAGTTTCGGAAAACACAATTTCGGAATATTTTCGAATTTTTTTTAAAATTTTCGGAATTCTAAAAACAATTCCGATTCTGATCCGATTTTTTTCGGAATTCGGAAATTCGGAATTAAGAATGCATATTTAGTTGCCAAAATCAGAATTTTTCGGGTCGAAATCGGAATTTCCGTTCCAAATGACACCCCTACTTAAAACTTAAGTTGGAAGTATGGTCCGTTATATTGGTAGTAATAGTTCAACCATCAGCTCTTAATGTTCACTTAATTGAAATTATCAATAATACTATCAATAATACTAGGCACACATCTTCGATCACACCCCAAACCACAACACATGCTTTAAATGCATGTACCTTGTGCTTCTAAAAAAAGTGTGGACCCTCTGTAAAAAATTCACACAACACAAGCTACATGAATTTAAAGCATGTGTTGTGGTTTGGGGCTTCTCAAAAAAGTGTGGACCATGTGTGAAAAATTCACACAACACAAGGTACATGCATTTAAAACATGTATTGTGATTTGGGGTGTGGTTAAAAGTGTGTCTAACATTGTTGATTATATTATTGTTTACACCCAAAAACCGTTAATGTGGATGGGTGACATGGCAACTAGTGGAAGGCCAAAACCATGGAAACAATGGGCTAATGATCGTTCGGTTTATTGGGCCTGGCTGTCTAGTTTTTGAAGTTGTAAAAACCGTGGGCTCACTAGAAGTTTGACCTTCTGGCAGAAAGGATAGCAAGTGACCATTGAAGGTTTTTGGTAAATGGCCTGGCCCAGTACTAAATGTAGTGTAAAAATATGTTAAGCCATGAAAAGGAGGCTGATGACATAGGGCTCCTTTTTGGGCCTAGCATGGCATCAAAAGAGCAAACTAGGGATGTATTTCAGACGGAACGGATCAGAAATAGCCCTTTCGAAAGAAATTTTTATTTTTATTTTTAAAATTTCGGAATTTTCAGAAGACATTCCGATTCTGAAATTTCGGAAATCTCATTTTCATTTCCGATTCCGCGATTTCAGAATTTTCGGAACTTTTCTGAATTTTTAGAAAATTTCGGAATTTTCCGACAAATAATTCTTTGGTGACAACTTTTATACAACTTTCATACAATCTCCTAAAAAATGTGTCTATCTCTCCTGTGTCACTGGACAGTGACACAGGAGAAGTGACACAGGAGAGATAGACACATTTTTTAGGAGACTGTATGAAAGTTGTCACCAAAGAATTACCCTTTTCCGACGCAAGCTAGTAGCTTGGGACTAATGTGGTACTAACTTGGGTCTAATTTATAGACTCACCTTCATCATCTTGCTTTCCTTTCTAGTCGATGTGGGACAAATGTAAGGTAAGTTCAAAATATTTCGGAAAATTTTTGGAATTTTCGAAAATTTCAAAACAATTCAGATTTCGAAGTTTTCGGAATTTTTTGGAATTTTCCAACCCAAGCTACTAAGCTTAGGACTAATGTGGTACTAACTTGGGTCTAATTTATAGAATCACCTTCATCATCTTACCTTCCTTTTCTAGCCAATGTGGGACAAATGTAAGGTAAGTTCGAAATATTTCGGAAAATTTTTAGAAATGTTCGGAGAATTTTCAGAAATCTCAAAACAATTCCGATTCCGATTCGAATTTTTTCAGAATTTTCGGAATTCAGAATGCATTTTTTGTTTCCAAAATTGGAAATTTTCATAACGGAATCAGGCGGAATCGGAATTTCCATTCCAAGTTGCACCCCTAGAGCAAACCAAGCACATTATGTGTTTGGGTTACCCTGCATTGTTTAGTTCTGCAGATCAAAAGACTGGGTGGGTTTTCGTTAATCAACCAACCAAGCCAGCCTCAGCTCTTTCATACAGACCGAAGTAGTAAAGGAAAATTCGGGCGTGGTGAATACTTAGCGTTGAACATATCAAAGATGTGGGCAACTACTTCCTAGAATCAAGGGAGCATATCCCTAGATAAGCGCAACGACCTACTATTTTTTTGGAGATATGACGACCGTTAGAATCACTCTAACATGATCAGGCTGTTGAAGATCTCCTAGGACTCCTATAAATAGATCAAAAGGGGCACGTTGAAATTTGCTCTCATACGATACCTTTCGAACTAGCATTCAATGCATCTTCAACATTCGAAGTATTCAACTTTATTAATTTAACTCAGTGTCGTTCATTGTATTCTAGCAATCAATCATATTTAGCTTAGTTTAATCCCAGCATTGTACTTAGTTATTTCCAATTCAAGGTTGTAAGATTCCAGACTTGAGCAATAAATGTTTTTTTTTACAAGGTATTTTTGTTTGTTCATGTTTGTTGATTTGTTTACGTTGAGTAGACTCCTCAAAGATTGACTTGGGTGCTTCAATATTGTCATAGGACCTTTTGGTGAGTGTACTTTCCTACTCATCATTCACATTCTCTTGATACAAGTTAGGCTTAATCATCTTTGCATCACTTGCATGGTAGATTAAGAAAGCTTCTATTAACATGTGAGCCTTAGGCTCTAGCATGCCCGAACAATAATAATTTTGGCATGCCCAGTAGGGAAAACTGTGTTAAATAATGGCTCCTAAAAAAATAAGGCCATTGCTCTAATTATTCAGGGAATAACCCAAATTAACACCAAAGAAGATTAAACTACAGGCCGCCAAGAGCAAGCCAATGTCAGAGTAAGTGAAAAAAAACCATAGATAAGAGCATAGATCGCTCTCTAGCTCCTTTGGTAGCATCGTTGGCTCCCATTGTGTCCCAAGGGAGAGAAGCCATTGATGTGGCCAAAACTACTAGGGATAGCAATGAGATGTTCATCAACCTTATCCAAGGGTTGTTCGATAAGATTGAGACCATGTTCTAAACATCTCATTTGCCTCCCATCCTGAGAACGCATGAGGAGGCTACAACTCCAACCAAGTATGTTGCTCCTCCTAGGAGAGATAGTGGCATTAGTCTATGAAAGGGGTGCTTCTCCTATACAAAGTCCACCAGACAACCAAGAGATAGGAGGCCGCGTAGGGCCATCCACAGGTCCCTTAGGACCCCAAAATATCGCTACTTTCAATCACGAAGGATATACGAGATTTGAGGGGCCAAATCGTTCAATGATGGTCTGATTGGACATGAACTGGTTCGAGCAACTCGCTTGTGCCTAAACAAAATTGTATGAAGAAACGGAATCAAAAATCGAGTCTTAGGGAGATTGAAGCAAAAATCTATTTTGAAACCTTAACTCCTTCATTAACGGACATACGGGGTTTGGGGGTCAATTCGTTCAATAATGGTTTGAATGGATCAGAACTGATTAAAAGACCTTGCTTGTTCCAAAAGAAAAATATAGGAAGAAACAGAATCAAAAACCGTGTCCCGATTAGGGAGATTGACACAAAACTCCAGTTTGAAACCTTAACTCTTTCATTAAAGGACATACGGGGTTCAGGGGCTTAAATCGTTCAATAATGGTTCGAATGGATAGGAACCAGTTCGAGCACCTTGCTTGTGCCTAACCAGAATTGTGTGAAGAAACAGAATCGAAAGTCGAGTCCCAGTTAGGGAGATTGAAGCAAAAATCCAATTTGAAACCTTGACTCTTTTATTAAACGACATACGGGGTTTGGGGGGGGGGGGGGGGGGGGGGGGGTTCAAATCGTTCAATAATCGCCCGAATGGACCAGAACCAATTCAAGCACCTTGGTTTTGCCTAAAGAAAGATGTAGGAAGAAATGGAATCGAAATCGAGTCCCAATTAGAGAGATTGATGCGAATAGAATTTTCAAAATTTTGAATATAAAGCAACGTTCCAAGCTTTGTTTGTTTTTGGTTTTTTTTTTTTTTTTTTTTTTGATATTGATGTTTATATTTTTGTATTACTGATTTATGGGCATCTAGAGTGACTGAATTGAACACCTTGTTTTGATCTCATTGCATGGAACAATATATATTGACATTCGATTTTTCTTTTAAATTTGTATTTGCTATATATTTTATATTATAAATATACTATTTTACTATATTGGATTGAGTATATGAATTTATCAATGAATGAATGTTTGATTGGTTAATATGAATACTGTGGATGTTGTGAATGGTTTTAAATTACTCAATTCGCAGGTGGACCAAAAAAAAATTTGGTTTGAAAACGCATTATATTCCCAAAAAGGCTATACACCTTTAGTGACGAAATATTCGTCACTAATGGCTTTAAATATTTTGTCACGGATAGTTATAATCCCAATTCTCCTTTGATCTTTAGTGACAAAATATTTCATTGGTAATAGTAACCTTTGACCAGCGAAATTTATTTTGTCGCTAATAGTACCCTTTTCACCACAAAACATATTCAGCGATGAAAATCTCGTCATGAATAGTGTTTATTCTCGATGAAATTTCGCCACTAAAAGTAGGTGATCTTTTTTGACGAAATATGGTTTGTCGGGAAAAATTCTTTTTGCCGACGAAATATTTCGTCACTAAAGGGTGCCTTTAGCGGCGAACATTTTTTCATCACTAAATACTTTCCCGTCGAGGGATTACCGACAAACGAGTGACAAAATTTTTTTCGTTGAAAAAGACCTTTAGTGGTGAAAATTTGATCTTGACCGATGAAATTTTCATCACTAATACCCATTTTTCTTATGATAGTTACATTATGTATAATCCAAAATAACTTTAAAATATCTTTTTGTGGACAAGTGGCTTTTATTTTTTGCAAAGTTTCAAACTTTGAAGAAATCTATTGCTTGTGATGAGAGGAAACCTGTTGCTTGTAATATCTATTGCTTGTGATTAGAAGAAACTTATTGCTTGTGATCATATTTCACGGGTTGCTCGTTTAAGTTTGCTTTATTGAAATGGGTTCTCTTTTAATGTTAATGACGTTCATTCTGTTGAGGTTTTTTTTTGTTTTTTTTCCTCTCTCATGGTTTTGGTTTTGGAAAGCATACTGATAGATAGAGGATTTTGGAGTGCTACTTGTACCTAATGCACTCCAAGTGCTTGTTTCATTCTGAATGAGCTTTCCTAAGAGTGGGATTTGTATGGGATCATTTGGATGGGGCGTTGGTTCTTTACCCGTTATGGGGGTGATGTATTTATATTTTCTTTTTTTTTTCTAGGGTAAATTATACTTTATTTTTTTTGGAAAAGGGTAAATAAATTCCAAAAAAAGGGGCATACCCCAGGATATTACAATGAGATCAAGACCATGCTCAAGGAGCAACAAGAAGCCAGAGCAACCTCTAACAAGGGAAGAAAGGCTATCCATCCCAATAGACAGAGAGACACCCTTCCCAACCTACAAACTCAAGCCAACAACATGCAGCACAACAAAACACCAAATAAAATGCTCTCAGAGCAACAAACAGCAACAAGAAGGGAACTTCAAAGCTTGTGGTGGCCCTTTGGACGATTCCCACTAAATTGCATCTTCTCGTCCCTTTTACGTTGTCGAGTGGAGAAGGAGATGGAGCAAGTAGGATTCAAGGTCTCTTCAACAAAAGCGTCATCCAAATCAAGTTCCTCCAAAATGTCACCTTCGGAACCTCCGTGGGGACCAAGGTGAGACTCAATCTCATAAGGGGGGGGGGGGGGGGGGGGGGGTGGACCAACTTCATAAACAAACGGGATTACTCATTGAAGGAGTTACTGATTCTTAACATTTTGCGTAGAAGAAGATGGAGAACAGTGCGCAGTAGGGCATGTAACTCTTTCCTTTTCTAAGGCAATTGCAACCTTAGCTTTACCTTTTCTAACCACCTCGGTCCAAAGACCTTTATCACAGGAGCCAGTAGGGGGGTTATCGTTTGTAGTGGAAACATTCTGAAGAAGAGAGAGAAGGGGCTGAAGAAGAGAACCAAGTAGGAAGAGGAACAGAGAGATGTCTGAAAGTTGTGAAAAATAGGAGCAAATACTGTAGCATTTGGTCTCTACAAATCTCAGCAAAACCCCTTTTGTTGAAAAGCTTCTCTGGTGCTCATATTGTCGGCCACTTCACTCCCTCCACCTTTTCTGGCTACGTTGCCTTTTTCTTCTCCTTTCCGGCCAAAAATCAAATCACCTTCCGTTTGTTGACCGACCCATTTTACTGAACAAACACACATGGCCTTTTTTACTACCACTTTTTCCGAGGAAAAAAAAACCACTTTCTCAGCTGAGAAAATTAACTCCTTGTAATGGGTTTGTTTATTTGATATCTCTCTTAAGCATACAAAATGGCGACTAGAGAGAGAGAGGCTCCCCCTTCTCTCTAGAAACTTAATCGCTTCTCATCCATGGGTAAGAAGGATAGTCTTAAAAGGTCACCATCCTCAACCGGTTCATCAAAGATCAAATTATCTGTTAAGGAACTCCAACACTTTGTAACCGTAACCCAGACCAATGTGAATAGCGCTGCTGAGGAGCTACATATCACAAATCAAGGGGATCTTCAACGATCCTTAAGATGTCGTGGACCGCCTAAAGATCCCTATGCGAATGAGTTCGTTGGTGATGTATGGACGCAGATACATGGTTCGAAGACTCTTTCTCTCGACTAACCAAAGGGTGTTGCAGCAACTGAAGTGAAAGATACTCAGACCCAAACCCTAAGTGAGTCTCCTTCGAGACTCTGTGGAGATTTCCTCTTGAATCTAGGCATGTCAGTAGCTTCTGCTATTGCAGAGAAAAATGCTAAATTATAGAGCAAGATTGACTCTATTAAGAGCAGATTTGGTGAGTCAAATACTGTAGGGCCAAGAATAGAGACTAAGAAGCACAATGTCAGTAGCTCTCCTGAAAACCCTATCAATGGAGGTTATGGTGTGTATAAGTTGCAGACAAAGGAATGCATCTCCATGCCCCTTGTTCCTAGTGCCAAAATTATGTCTGATGTTGGTCCCTTTGAAAGTTTTCTTTTAGAGACTTTAGAAATGAATTCCAGCAACCCTAAGTGTGCTAATGCTGATTCTGTTGGAGTCCAAGCTAATGTTGGTATCTCATCCTCAAGTTTGTCTTCTCACCATGGTAATGAGGATTCGATAGCCCACTCTAGTATGAACGAAAGGTCTGAGGTTAAAGAAGTTGCTAGGGCTGGGTTTCTCTCTCCTGCTTCTGGTTTTACTAACCAGACTCTTCTCAACGAGGAAGATGAAGCGCGGGGCGTGGTTCATGAGCCCAGCCATGCGATGGAGAAAGGAAAGGTAAGGCCCCATCATGATGTCTTATCAGCAGCCTCTTCTAAAGCTGCGGGTTCTGCCAACACGCAACCAGCTGCCCAAGATTTTTCTTTTTTCAAACATAACATGATAGAAAACCATGTCAGGTCAACCTCTCAAAGGTGTGATTCCAACATTGCCCCCGAAGTTGCATGTATGCTCAATGAAGGTATAGAACCCAATCATCTGAATGGGCCATCTATTGCGCCCATGGTTGATGAGGCTGGTGGCATCCAAAGTCCTTCTCCACAAGTTCTATCAGGCCCTCCTGTTATTGGGCCAACAATCAATGAGGATTTTTTAGCTCCTTCTAATTTGGCCAAAGTCACCGAACCAATGGCCAAGCCCACATGGTCTTCTCTGTTAAAGCCTACTCTTTGTGACTTTAAGCTGGACCACATTGACCTAAGTGCTTGTAGGGAGAAACGTAAACTTATTGTCCCCACTACCATTTCAGACCAAGGAAGCCGTGAATGGCACAACACTATTGTGGGATTCTTTTTGGATAGAAGATTGCCATATTCTCTTGTTCATAAAGCCGCCTCGAAGTTCTAGGACAAAGCTGGCCTCAGCAATATCCTAGCCACAGACCAAGGTACCTTTTTCTTTCAATTTTGCTCAGCCTCTGCAGTTGAGGCAGTTTTGGAAGGAGGTCCATGGATTGTTGCTGGAAAGCCTCTCATTCTCCGTAGATGGGCTCCTCACCTCTCTATTAAAAAAGACAAAGTTTCAAAGGTCCCAGTTTGGGTTTGTTTCTATGATGTTCCACTCGAGTATTGGAATCCGAAGGGCCTTAGCTACATAGCTAGCATGATCGGGAAACCTCTCCAAGTAGATAGGATGACAGCTAACTGTAGGAGGATAACCTATGCAAGAATTTATATTGAAGTGGATGCTAAAGATGATTGGATTACTAGTTTTGAGCTGGAAGATGATAATCCCCTTGTTGGTAACAATCCTATCACTATCCAAGTTGAGTACCAACGGACTCCTTCTAGGTGCAATGACTGCAAATGTTTTGGACACGATTGTAATTGGAAACCCCCGATGCGGTAAATTATACTTTAGTCCATTAAATTATACACCTGTTTTCAATTGGGTCCATAAACTTATTTTTTTTTTCAATTGGGTCCTTGAATTTCAAATATATATTCATTCAAGTAGACCCATATTTTAACACTGTTAGCTTAAATTATTAGAAATTGTCACATATATTCTGTAACTTGTTAAGTCAAGACAAGGACGAAAGATTGTGAATAGTGCAAAAAATTGCATTAAATCAGATCTGAAATCGCGTTCAATCAAATTCGAAAACACATTCGACTAGATCCAAAATCACATTAAATCATACCCAAAATCACATAATTTTTTAGTCATTCGCAATCTCTCATGCTTGTCTTAAACTAACATGTGACAGGTAAGCATTACGTGCAACGTACGTGGCAATTTCAAATAACTTAAGCTAACAGTGTTAGAATTTGGGTCTGATTGAATAAATTTTTAAAGCTCAAGAACCCAATTGAAAAAAAAAATTAGTTTATGAACCCTATTAAAAACAAGTGTATAATTTGATGGACTAAAGTGTAATTCGCCATTTTATCTATAAAATTGATGTTTGGTGTTGTTAAAAATATATATATATATATATATTTAACAAAAAATCATTGAGCATTCTTTTATAAGTAGTAGAGACAAATAAGAGAAGACAAACAGAACTGCATAATACCTTTCCTACACAAAATTTCATAAAACAAACAGCTAATAGAAAAGTTTTTAAGTTATGTATGTTTATAGTTGGTGGAGGTCGTTCCTTGTTAAAGGCAAAAATATCTCTGACTCTACAGTGTTAAAATTTTTTTTTTTGGTTGGACTCTAACTGTTTTTTTTTTTGGTTTAGATAGACAACAGTGTTTGAAGGAGATGACTTTGGCACTCTATAATATCGTTATACTAGTAATGACCCGTACCCGTGGACACGAAGCGAAAAAAAAAAAGAAAAAAAAAAGAAATTCAATGATTCAAAAGATCAAATCTTTTGCATAAAATTGTCCATGTCATCGCAGTTGAGTGATATCTCTTTTATGTTTATAAAATTGAGTATGAAGGTTCTAGATATATGATATTCTTTTAATACTTCTAAAGATTGTAGGGCTCTGTGTAATAAATCAAGAGCAGAACTACTTAAATTAAGAATAAAGAAAAAGTAAAATTTTGTAGAGAGTAGCCAAGTTTAGCTACCATTACTTCAAACATGGATAAAAAAAATAAAAATAAAATTTAAATTTCAAAAAAAGGATGTTATTTTTTTTCCTGTTGTTTTTCCTTTTTTCCTTTTAAAGCCTGGAAAATAGGCCAATATGACTGTTTCTTTTATATGTTTTATTTTTATTTAAGACCTAAGGCTCTGCTTGGCAATCCAATTTCCTAACACATAAAAATCTGCTCATAAACTGATTTTCCAAACAGGCCTTAACCCAACCTATCTTCTTCCTTGTGTGAACACACAGTGAGTACATATATAGAAGCACGGGTGGAAAAAAGATGCAGAGTATAATGACTGTATATGTGGGTTGTAAATTTGTTAGGAAAAAAAAACATAATTTCATATGCGTACCTCTTTCATTTCAGGTCATAACCTATTTAGCTTATTGAGTTTGCAGCAACCTACATGTCAATATTAGTTATTTCTAATTTAGTTGTGCTATGCTTCTCAAATTTAGTTATTATAATAATTTGGTTATTTCTAAAACATGTTGTAGAGACCTTAAATATTATTGGATTACTTTAACACTCTCCAATGAAAAATGAAGTGGTCCCATTACCATACAAATCTGAAAAGCATAATATTACTCAGTAGTTTTAGATAGTTGTGTTGTATCCCACACATCTCTTGAACTACTTAGCCAATCTTTACTTAGCCTTTGTTTTTTTTTTTTCCCCCCCTTCTAGAAACTTTTGAAAAACTATACTTTTCATGTATTTAGAAGGAAAAAAAAAAAGAAAAAGAAAGAACAAAGGCTTTTTCTAAGATTTTGGAAAGAACCAGGGAAAAAAAAGAAAAGAAAAGGAAAAAAGCAAAATTAACCAATCTATACTTAGCCTTTGTTGGCCTTTTTTTTAAGTTTCTGGAAAAAAAAAAAGGCTTAAGAGACATGGTCACATGAGTGATATATGGGTCTCTACATTTGGAGTTGAGGTTGTGTGTGTGTGTGTGTGTGCGTGAGAGAGAGAGAGAGAGAAAGAGAGAGAGAGAGAGAGAGTTTGGGGTGATTAAGTGAGAGAGAGAGCCGAATTAGAAGGTATAAGAGTAAATTGAAAACTGATTTGGTGTTTGTGCATGTTACCATTTTTGGTGGACTAATGATCGGACGGTTTAAAATATCTAGACTTGTCTGAATGGCTCGGATTGAAAGTTACTAATTTAGAAAGGACCCACACCTCTCTAACTTATTATATAGATTATAATATGGAAGAACACAAGCACCACGTGGCAAAAGAGTGTTCCATCAGTCTTCCTCTCATCTCGTGTCTTCTTTTGAGAAAAAAAAACATAAACACAGTTTTGGGTAAAACAATAAAAGCAAGAGCTCCCCCTCACGTTCTCTCTCTTAAATATATAATTGTGTAAATACTTAATTACATTAATAAACCACTTGGCATGAATTTCTCCATTAACAGACCTAACTTCAAAACGCTTCAGTCTCGTAATTGTATACGTTTTCTCTTCCTCTCTTTCTTATTCCTGTAACGTTTATCTCAGTTAAATATAGAATTTATTTGTACTTTCTCTCTCTTGAGGTGCAAAAGTTCCCTAAACCATCTGAAACGTCATATCTTTCTCTCTGATCTCCTCCTATTTTCTGTCTCTTTTACTGTGCGAGATTTGTTCGGATAAAAAAAACTTCTAATACATATTCAGTCTACATAAGGAATTCAATCAAAATGTATATTATCAAATTTCTCTATGATTTCTGCGGATCAAATGTGGAATATGTGACATTCTCTTCGTATTCTAAAGCGGCACAGAGAAAGTGTTACATCCCAAGGATCGAGCCTTCAATCTTCCTCGCTCTGCCGAGTTTCAAAAAAAAAAAAAACTATAAATTACATTTACAAACCCATAAAGAACCCAAGATGTGGCTTCGAAAGCTGTTGTTCCACATGAACCAAAAGGTACATTACCATATCATAGTTGATCGTAATATCATATCTGTAAGCATATATTATATGACCCACATAGTTTATATTGATAAGATAAATATTATTTAAATATTATATATGTTATCCTAATATCCTTGGGGATAAGATATTGTATAACAACCCAATATCTACAGTATGTATTTAAGTGGTATTTGAGATTGCCCCAACTTCCTTGATGGTAGGAAGTTGTTGTGCATTTAAACACATGAGTAAGGGTCCCAGTCGATCTATATATACATAAGGCCTGTGACAACCATCGTTACAGAATGATATGCAGAACGATAGGCTGTAAACCCATATCCATCCCTCACCATACAGTAAACCAATTAGTGTGAGGTCGGTTCTTTCACAATCAATAAGCGGATTCGTGATCAAGAAGAAGTTCGTTCTCATCATCTGTGCTATAACTACATGGCTGAAGGTAAGCTTCTTAGGCACTTTAATTTAATTTAATGGTTACAATTGGTATCAGAGCCATCCTTCAAGCTGTGTTGTTTGGCATAAATTAGCACGCATTCCTGATTTACCAATTTAATTATCTTATTTCATACATGAATCAGAGAAGTAAAATTCGAAGGAATAATCGTGCACTGTGCTTGGTGTATTCCTAATCTGACTTTCTATTAAAGCTGAAAAGGACGATATAGTGGTAGTTTAATTACTTGATTACTAGACACTCAAATCAGACTTGATGATCTTTAGGATACAAAGCAAACCATTAAAGGCGGAAAATATTTCCGGCCACTGTTTTTGCTAAATTTAACTTGTTCATAATCTTATGGGTTTTAAAAGAAGTATGGTGGCTAGCAATGTTTGCTCGTTTATTAAAAACAAAAATAAAATAAAATAAAAAAAAAAACGATTTTAACAAAGCTAGCGCATGAACAGTCTGTTCATCAAGATGCTTGGATGTTAACTTAGTCATATTTATGACCCCAACTTTCTTCAAAGTTTTAAGATGGCCTAAAGTAATTGAAATATTTTCAGTTTAATCAAAACATTTAAGTAAAATGCTTATGGCTCCAAAATTCTGTCTATATATATATATATATATATATCTTGGACCCATGGTTTTAAATTTTCAAGATTGGGCCTGTTTTGGGTATTTACATTTTTCCGCTAAAAGTTCTAAAATTACAGAAATACTCCTTAAAGATTTTGGATCTTATGATTGTTGTCCTTAAAATTTACAATTATGGATTATATAGCACATTCTAAGGTACTGTCACATACATTTGAGTATTCTAGTGCTTTGTGCATGCGATCAAGGGACAATTTATTTACTATATTTGTTCAAATCTTTGGTGATGTCTATAGATTAATTTCTTCCTACATCCTAGTGAAATATTTATAGATTTTCCCTAAAGTATTAGTCTTAAAGTTTTACCTAAGGACTCTAGTAACGTACAATTTGAGCACCATAATTTCTTAACTTTGCCCTTAAAGTTTTGAATATTATATGCTTATCTGAAAGTAAATATTCTTGGGCTACTTTTAAGTGTTCTTAAAGTACTATGCCCCTAAAGTTTTGAATATTTTTCAGTTATTTGTGCATGCTACATAGGGTAATTTATCCATTATTGATGCATACCTTATATGTTTCTTCTATTTAAGGTCATAATCATTTTGTGAACTATTTGCACATTTAGAAAGTTGTAAATGTTCATGTTCTAAATTATTGGAAAACTTTAAATGTTCATGAATATAAGGTTTTGTTTATGATAACATAAGGTCTTGGGAATACTCCGCAGCGCCCTAAGACATAAATGAATGATCTTAGATTTTGATTACATAAAGATTAAAGTCATAAAACGCACTATTACTATAAGTGTATATCGTGCATTGAGGAATTATCATGAACATCTTATTTAGTAATTCAATTTTAACGTAAAGAATATTACATTGTCTTTGGATAGCCACAACATCCTAAGGCTTGTTGATGTTACTTTTCATGATCATGAAAAGGTTAAAATTGTTTTTGTGTCTATTAAGTTGTCTTAATTATGAACATAAGGACTCGTTCATTACAAAGAATTAGGTCATCATAAGGATATCACATGTTTTAAGAATAGCCACAGCATCTTGAAACATGTTAGTAAGTGATTATTAAGAAATATTGATCACATTAAGTCGCATGGCATATTTTTAAGACTTATTTGGACACGAACACAAGTATTGGTTCATGGTATTAAGTAAATTAGATTAAAGCAAAGTTACATCATATTGTCTTAGGAATAGCCACAACACCTTAAGGCAGACATATTCACGTAAAGGTATAAATTTTAAAATGTTATCATTTAATCTATGCTATTAGATTACCATGAACTTAAGGTTCCATGGATTCTACCATATAAAGAGTAAAAACATCATATTGTCATAAGAGTAGCCACAGCATCTTAAGTCATCATGATGTGTGATATTTTGGTATGATGATTACACTAAGTTTAATTATTGTAATCGTATAATGGTATTCCATGTTGCAATTAAGTTGTTATAAGTATTGTCTCTTTAAATGACTTAGTTGGGATAAGATAGTAGATTGAACATTTAGAAGTTTGGATTCCCTAAACCTACAGGTATGGGTTCCCTTCTTCTTTATATCAGAATAATCTACTAGTCTTATTATAAATTAGTAAGTCTAATGCATGTTGCAACCTCTACCCACAGGAAGGTTTAGACTTACTACTGAATTTGACATTGGTCAAATCAGACTAAATTTATTGCTTCATTGCTTGATCAATGTACGTTATTGGTTACTATAGTTATTAGTCTCTTATTTGAATGATTAGTTTTCTTAAGTTAAAGTGAGTTTGTAGCAATTTTATGTTCAGACAAAATCCTTTAATATTAGGGTGAGTGGAACTCAATTAATTTAGTAAAGCTGTGTGAAGCTGCCTGTATCCACAAAAGTGAGTTCCTTGTAAGTATAGAATGCCTACAAATAGTGGGAGTGACATCACTTAAGTTAAATGTTCATCAAGTCACGTATGAGTGAGAACATTTAATATTTTATCCCACAATACAATGAGTATATGACTACATAAGGGCTATAAAGGCATTTTGTCAGTTCTAATAAGGCATTAACAAACACCTTAATAAACTAGCTATCAGGCATTAAGTGCAATAATTCTAGAAGTGTGTTATGATTCTAGATTGCTTGATGCTCATCTAAATGGTGAATTGATTTAGAACTACAATTCATACTGCCAATATTATATTCTATTTTTTCTACTTAAGGAAGTCAATGGGAAGGGAACACAAGACACATTTAGAACAATAGGTTGTGTTCATTAACCAACAAATTTTGAAAATTATTTTGGGCTTGAAACATTTTTGGAAATTTGGTTTCTTTCAAAAAAAAAAAAAATTTGACAATTTTGGATTTTAGGTTGCTTTTGCAAGTCCAAAAGGATTTTTCTATCACTGCTTTTGGGATCTTTGTCACTAATTTACATTAGCATTGGATCTTATCTTTAAATGACTTTTTCTAAACTTACAAGATGGTATTGGCAATAAGGTAGAATGATTGATGAGTTCTCCACACCGCGGGATTAGAGATTGGGACAATCTCCTTAAAGGAAATCTAGAGGTTGGTTAACGATGAAGTCTCAAAAGCTTTTTGGATTTCTTCCGACATTGGTACTTGTACAATCTGCATGAAGAAAAGGCAGACCAACAAGTCCAATAAAGGTGTAAGTAGGAGCTACGAAATTCTAGGAATCATACACATAACATCTGTGAACCATTTCTATCTTTTTCTAAATGGTCAGAGATATTTTATCTCATTCATTGACGATCTTCCTGGTTTATGTATCTCTACCTCCTTTCAGTAATTGTAAGGTAGTGGATACCTTTAATAGTGTGTAAAAAGGAAGTATAAAGATCTATGGATGGAAATATTTCAGTAGGGACACAGATATAGGAGAAAGAGCAGGTCCGAGTGCAAAGGAAGAGGGTATTATTTCTTAGTATACTATGTCTCACAAAATGGGTAATTAAAAAGGTGAAAACCATACCCTTCTGGAAATAGAAAGAAGTATACTTAGTAAGGATATGATCCTTCATTAGCCTTGTGGAATAAGCCCTTAAGGACACAAGTGTAAGTCATAAACTTAGTTCCATATAAGGTTATTCCTTAGGCGTTATTTGAGTCAAGGTAATGATGGAACTTAGTTTAATTCAGTTACACATAAAGACTTGTTCTATTGAGTTTAAGACATAATCCACAAACTAAAGTAATTCGGCCTAAAGACAGTTAATGGACTTTCTATTGGCTATACGGTAAAGCTCTTTGTGAACACCTAGAATTGTTGATATTAGTAATGCTAAGTTTACTAAAGATGTTGACTTTAGATGCAATACTCATGAATTAAGATGAATTGTTAAACAATTCAAGAGCCACCATATAGGAAAGTCAACATATGGTCTACATCTTATAAATTTAAGCATTTTTGTTGATTTCTTTGTATGCTTGATTAAGTTGGACTTCGATGTCAGACTTTACACTGGTCTTATCTAGTTTTCATATGCAATGACTAAGGAAACTTCTAAATATTTGGTATGATGTCATCTAGAAGGCATCTTCTACCATAGCACCTTTTATCTAGTTTATTTAAAGGGCTTATTTAGAAATTCGTGGCAATGTTGGCTCTTTTAGAGCTACATCAAGCAAAAGCAGATGAGATCTTATAGGAAAAGTATACACAAAGAAATTGGAATTTTGTTCTAATAAAGATAGTCACTCGGTTTGCTACCTAATTACGTCCCTATATGGATCTCTTCAATGGTATTTAAGGTTTCACGACTTCATAAAGTTTGACAAACAGATGTTGTGAATACTTGTATATACTTTGAGGTTAGTGGGAGTATTTAGATATAGATAACGTTTTATAGGCAACCACTGACTTAAATTTGCTACATAAATCACTTATTTTTCTTAAGTCTTTGAAATGAAGGATTTTGGTTAAATCTCCCGTGTCATTGGACATAGAGATCTTATGGAGACATGTCTGAAAGGACGTTAGGATTGTCTCGTAAGCCTTACATTAAAGAGTTTTAGAGAAACTCAACATAAATATAGTACCTATCTTTAAGTTTAGAAGATACTTATAAGGAACTAAGGACAATAAGCTTTGAAGCTACTTCACAGGCTATATGGTTAAGGATAAATTTATCACAAGGTCTTGGTATTATTTTGAATATCCAAGCCATTAAGCATATATTGTGATAATTTGGTTGCAATATTAATTAGTGAATTGGCAGCCAATACAAGCATATTGACATAAAGTATCTTGCTATTACAGAGTGAGTTAAGAAGCAAGAGGTGGTCATTGAGCATACTAGTTCAGATTTGATGATTGCAGATCCCATGAGAAAGGTGCTCATGTAGAGCACATGGGATTACTTAGCTCGTTTTATGCTTGATTTAGTTTTGTTTATTGACAATTTGTGTCTCACTAATAAAGGCATTGTTTGTTTTGCGCATTTAAGTGTTTGCCTTTATATGAAAGTCCGTTGGGACTTTTGGACCCACAATGACTTATAGAAGGTCATTTATGAAGCATTTATACCATATAAAGTTATAGAGAGAGTGATACATTGTAATACACGGAAGGAAGTATTCCTTGAATGGGGTATGACCGTCGTGATTCATGTATTATGTCTCTCAAATAAAGTATGGGTTGTTTTGTTTCATGATCATGATTAAGTGCTAACTTATCACCAAGAGATCATAAAGTGTGTCATGTGTGCCAAGTGGGAGAATGTAAGCATACATTATATGGCCCACATAGTTTATATTGATAAGATAAATATTATTTAAATATTATATATGTTATCCTAATATCCTTGGGGATAAGATATTGTATAACAACCCAATATCTACAGTATGTATTTAAGTGGTATTTGAGATTGCCCCAACTTCCTTGATGGTAGGAAGTTGTTGTGCATTTAAACACATGGGTAAGGGTCCCAGTCGATCTATATATACATAAGGCCTGTGACAACCATCGTTACAGAATGATATACAGAATGATAGGCTGGAAACCCATATCCATCCCTCACCATACAGTAAACCAATTAGTGTGAGGGTCGGTTCTTTCACAATCAATAAGCGGATTCGTGATCAAGCAGAAGTTCGTTCTCATCATCTGTGCTATAACTACATGGCTGAAGGTAAGTTTCTTAGGCACTTTAATTTAATTTAATGCTTACAATATCATCATATATATAAGTGTCCTTTTAGGGATTGTTGATTCTTTTACAATTACGTATTTTTGTGAATCTAGGTGGGCCTCCTTTGCCTATGAATGCTAATGTGATACGTGCCTTTGGTAGAACTCACCCTTAAAAGTCGTCTTGCAATGAGAGGGTGCCAAGAGTTAATATACACACAACATAATGATTTAATGACTACGTATATATTATATCTTTGTGACGTTGATTCTTTGTGGATTTTGTTATTGATATGAGTAGTGTTTGATTTAGGAGTTTTAACTTTGCTTCTTTTGGTCCTATTGTTGAAACATTGATCTTTTCTTATCAAGAATCTTTGTCAATTTATGTTTATCAAAAACATTAATCTACAATGCACACGATTATTGGTAGAGTATGTATGAAGATATATAATGCGCTAAATATCATCCTTAACCTTATGAAGTTTTTATACCTCAATTGTTCAGTTCATTCATTGCACAAAACCATTTTATATATTATGTAATTGAATGAAAAAAATTGAATGGAAAAAAACTGTATTGATATGATTTTTGTATTCCTTGTGACTTTCAAAATAAGTATACAACTATGGAAATGGTCATCAGTAGAGTTTATTTTTCCTCCTCTTATAATAACGTACTTGGTTTTCCATAGTTTTGTATATATTTTCCCATCTGTGCCATAATTGTACGCCAGTTAATTAAATTTATTTTTCTCTAGAACATAAAATTTATAATTTGATTTATATCTTATTCTCCATCGTATCTCGCACATAGTGCGGATTCATTGCTAGTTATATATTATAATATGAAAGCCTCTCATGCCACGTGGCATGAGCACAATTGTAATAAAAATTAAATTTGTAACAAAACAATTAATGGAGAAATTGATAGCATTTATTGAAAAAAAAAGGTTCATATCATTCATTGATGTAGAATAAATATATTTTATTTGTGAATATATAAACATCTTATCTTATTATGTTTTTATAATGTGAAAGCCTCAAAATGCATGCCACATGTCAAACTAATGGGCAACGACAAATGTATATTGAGGCTTTCCAAATTTATTCTACACATTTTATTTATTCTTAATTTCACCGTTAATTAGGCCGGTTATACATTTTCTTTCCTTATCAATTATAATAGCACTCAATTCAATTTTCAATTCATCCTAAAAAATTTCTCTCGTGCATTGCAGGGGTTGAAAATGTTGAAAAGCTAGTTGGTGTATATATACCAAACTTTTTGCCAAGTGTCAATGATTGATTGAAGGAGTAAGCAAAATTGGTAGCCATTAAATGCTATCTGACATGCATTAATGGTGGATGAACTTGTGATAGCCGGTTGCATGTACATATTACATGTTTGTTCCTTTATCGATAAAGGTTGTTCCCTCATAACTAATGCTTGTTCCAATCGAGTTATTTTTGTTAAATAAAGAAATTCATTTATGTTTATCCAAAACATACCCCATTTTTTTTTTTAAATAGATCTTTGCGAAGATGCAAACCAAGTACTGCAAAAAACAATAACATGTATTAAAATTACTTCCTCGAAGTTATAGTTGCTACAAGTACAAGTGAGTCCACTTGATTTTGATTGAATGTTGTTGAAGTAGTCTCATTATCACATGCATTGGGAAGCAAAGCATTACAATTATATTTTAGAAATTTAAATTTTTTTAATGCTGTTTAATCATTAAAAAAAATACACACAAAGGAAAACACGATTCCCTCGCCAAATCCGTGAACCAAACAGAGCCATAAATAAGTCTGTCTCATTCTATAGCCAAGCTGGAGCACCCCCTTAATCCCACTCAGCCCAACTCAAACAGTCCACAGCTCAGATCATTTAGCTGTACATATTATCCATTGCATTTGAAGTTTCATTGTGTTTTTCATTTTCATTTGTTTTCCAAATCTAAGCAATGAAATACACTGTTCAGGAGGCTAGCAACAAGTACAAAGATATGTCTTCTAATCACACCTCACTAATTTCCCTTTCAGATACATGCCAAAGTTGAAAAACACCCAACTATCCTATGCACTAAAAAGATCTCCATTTACAAAGAATTGAAGTTGTGTCCAAATATATCAATAACATATAATCAAGCCTAACCAAAGATTTTAAAATTTTTTTTAATTAATTAAATTTTTTTTTTGGAAAAGAATTCTGGTCACAAATATTAGGGCTTCAATTTAATGAATAAGATAAAGAGGAAAACAATTGATAAATCGTTTCACTTGATAAAGAGGACTTCAATTCAATATACAAGAGAAAGAGAGAAACAATTTATAAAGAGGGCTTCAATTCAATGAACGAGATAAAGAGGTCACAAATATTAGGGCTTCAATTCCTTGACCAATAAACAAGAGAAAGAGGGAAACAATATAAATCAAAATTCCATCTTGGTGGGTTGAAGCAGTATTAGCATGTAAATTGATAAGAGCAATTTAAAACACAGAGAGAGATACATATTAACCTGGGGTAGATGTCGATGGACACAAAGAGAGAGGGTCAGAGTCGGTTCTGGAAGAAGAGAGAGAGAGAACTAGAGAGAAGAGAGAAGCAGAGGGGGATCGATTGCCAGAGTTGTGGGGTTGTGGGCCGGGTTCAGGAGTTGTTGTCCGCCGGAGTTGTGCGTTGGGTTTCTGGAGTAGTGGTTCTCCGGAGTTGTGGAGTTGTGGGTTGGGTTCGGTCGCCAGTACGCCGGAGTTGTGGGGTGGGTTGGATTCCGTCTCCAGTCCTCCGGAGTAGTAGTGTTGGCCAGTTGGGTTTTGCTCACCCTTGGTTTCAAAAACGAGAGAGAAAGAGAAGAGAATGAAAATGGACAGGAAGAGAGTGAAGAGTGATGGGGTGTGAACTTGTAACTGGCTAGAGAGGCGAGGGGGTGAGTATTGGGGCAAAACTAGAATGGTTTTTTATTTAAGGGTTAGGTGTTTGGTTGGATGGTTGAGATCACTCCAAAACAAGCTTGGTGTATCAAAGTCATCTCCGTGAATCTTGCTTTCTCTTTGTTTTTTTTAAAGAAAAATGCTAGACTCACACAGTGAACCACACACTTTTTTCACACACAGCTTTAAATGCTTGTACTTTGTGCTGTTTGAATTTTTTATACTTTTTTGTGCCCCACTTAAACAACACATGGTAAATGCATTTAATACTGTGTGTGAAAAAAATGTGTGATTCACTGTATGAATCTAACAGTACTATTTTTTTTTTAAACCTTTTTCTCTTTCAATACCACTAAAGTTAGTAGGCATACATGTACAGTAAACAACATGTCACTAAAGTTCCTAATACAACATATTACTCACTCCGTCTCTTTTTTTGAATCCTATATTCCATTTTGGGATATCTCAAAATTAGTGTCCACTGTAGCGCCCCGCCCCGCCTCGACACGAGTCCCGCAGGCGAGGGGGGTGCTAATTAAGATAAAATAATTAAACCAAGAGCGGAACGGACTGGACATAATCGTAATGCTCCGAGTCCTAGACCCGAAGATTACCTGAAAACGTTCTCTTTAAAAAAAAAAATCAAACGTTTAAACTTTAAAATCATTTAAAGTCCAAAGCTCTGAAACATTTAAACTTTGAAACCTCAAAACTTTGATACCATTTTACAACGCCTCGAGTCCTAGACTCCGAGAGTTACTGCGGAAGCATAGAATAGCCTTTTTAAATCTTTGGTGGAAAAACAAAATCTTTAACGATTCACGGATCTGAGTAAAACTATAGCAGAAGCATTAAACTAGTCTTTTGAAAAGCTTTACTTGTCAATTTAAAAGACATTAACAGAAAATCTTTATCGGTTCATCAAATGAACAACAGTGCAGCAGAAAACATACCGATCTGATAAACATTTATCATGCTCCTTCTCAAATTTTATAAAACAACTTTTAAATAGAAACTCGAATTTGGCTTCACATATCAAAATTAATACAATGATCTTTTTCTCAAGCTTTAGAAACTCTTAAAATAAAAACTCAAGGTTTTTATGAATATACAGTATCACGATCTCACAATTTATTCCCTAAACGGGATCTTCACGAGTAAACTCTACTCCGATTTGGAAAGCATTCGTAAAACATAAATCTGGTTTTCATTTGAAAATTATCCTTTCTTGAAACAAATCATTTTCAAGATAAGTAACGAAAAATTAGAGTTAGGCTATCATACTATTTAAAAGCGGGTGGACTAACACTTGTCCAATTAAATCATAACATGCTCTTTGAACCATCATTAAATTAAAATCCCATAAACTCGACCTTCAAACAAAGCGGAAGTTCATCAAATCTTAGGAGCCTTACCCTTATCTATATCACCTGAAAAGGAAAGGTTTGATAGTCCATAAGCCAAAAGGCTCGTATAGTCATATAACCGCACAATAACATCTGTTATATAACATGCGTGAGTGCAATGAATGCCAATGTCATGTATGAAAATCACTTTTCGTGCATTTTCAAACACTTACCCTCAATCGTCAATATCATTACCCGGACCATGGGCTTCCCGTCCACGTAGGCCTAGCTTCAAACGTGCGGGACTTTGGGCCTTACGAATTACACGGAGGCCTAGCCTTTACCGTTACGGGGGTTTCTTGCAGCACATCCCGCAATTCGAGTTCCTAGTGGTACCCATCTCACATGCCTACCCACAAATCCGGGATTTCTATCTTTTCAAAACAAAATCCCTCCTAGAGGGTTTTATGCATGGAAGCATCTAAGGTCTTCCCTTTTCAAAACCTGGAAGTCTCTAAGACCTTCCCTTTTTTTTTTCAAAATCGAAAGCCTTTAAGGTCTTTTATCCCAAAATCATTTTCGTGATCATGCATGCTTATGAAATGTTATGACATATGTGAGCTCTAAGCATCCAGACATATTCAATATTTCATAAGGCAAATTATCAATCCATGCTTTTAATTTAAAGCAACACAATAGACATGCTGAAATCGTTCAGGTAAACACATAGCAACTCAAGTAACCACTTAAGGCACAGCAACTCAAGGACAGCTCAAGTAAACATGTAAGTACACTGTTAACATGTTATATAACTTTATTGAGGGTTATACGGAACTACCGTTCACCGAGGATAGCCTGAATAATTAATCAGAATAGAAACCGGAACTGCTCAATCTGTTACAAATCTCGATATACAATAATGCACGTATATCAGTGAGGTACAACACCTCTAAGCACAAGTACAACTACTATTGCAGTAAGGTACAACTCTTAAAGCATAGGGTACAAGGTCCCTTAGCTTAAAACTGGCTCTCAAGTATAAGAAAACAGGAGCTTTCAACAAACTGCCCGAGGTCGCTCGCGCGGGACCTCGCTTGCGCGGACCGCTCGCGCTAGGCCTCGCTCGCGCGGAAAGTGTTCAGAAGGGTCACGTGTTTAATTAAAAACAGTTTTCAAAAATAGCCTGGTCGCGCGCGCGGGCCGCTCGCGCGACCCCTCGCTCGCGCGGGTCGCGCGCGCGAGATGTAACAGAATCGTCTTCTTCCTCATTTCTTCCCCTGTTTTGAAATTAAAGGCTAAATTTTACCCAGTTTGAAAACTTAATCAAAAATAGACTTCCAATATACGAATCTCTTCCTTTTTCCGTGTAGATTTCAAATATGAAATTGATTTTAATGAATCAAAACACAGCTCTTGATTTTATTGAAAAACCGAACGACGACAAAACTTTAAATCGACCGTTCGTCACAACCGTTGCGAATTAGCTTCTAAAATTCGAAATGGAGCCTCGTGGGATCGAGACCTTTCAATTGATATAAAGAAATCAAATTTCTGTGACTGTTTTTCTGCTCGCTATTTTCGGCCCCTTAACGATATATACATAGAATTTCAGTATATATATATATATATATATCTATACTAACAGCTTATAATAAACTGAATTCACAAATCACCATTGGAAAACTTAGCCAATTGAATTAACAGAGAGAGACAGAGAAATTAATTTGATAATTCAAGCTTTGATTGGGATTTACTAATCTCTCTCAATGTAACATATATATGAAATCTATATATATATATATATATGTATATCTGCACTAACAGTTTTAATAAACTGAAATCAACAAGAGCTTACCCAATTTCAATTGACTGATAATAGTAGAGAATTCCCAAATAAGAAAATCAAGCTTTGATTTTAAATATTCACTGAATATATATATATATATATATATATGTGTGTGTGTGTGTGTGTGTGTGTGAATATGAACTAAAACCCAAAAAAAAAATGTAGAAATTTTACCCCAAAGTAAATTCCAACAGTGAATTGAGGATCCAAGCCTTAGAACTCAAACTTCTTGCATTTAAATATGTATCTGTCTATATATCTATACATATGTGTGTTGTGTATATGTATATATATATATATATAACAAGAGAGAGAGACAGTGGAGAGACAGTAGAGTCTCTTGAGAGAATGAGAGTTGTTAAGAGATTAGGTGTGTATATATATATTTATATACATGTTTGCTTGGCCTCCAAGAGCAAACACTACAAACACACACACGCAGCACCCACACGCACACACTGCACAATTTTAATTTGGGCCCCAAGTTACCTAACAATTGTCCGGTGTGGTGAGCTCGCACCCCATTACACGTGCACAGGTAGAAATTATACTGTACAGATATCAAAACTGGTATTTTCTCTGACGAAAATGAAATAATTAATTTTAATATTTTCCGGGTCACTACATCCACTTTCCTATAGAGTAATATTTGGGGCACTAACAACTTCCACTAACACTTACTAACACACTCTATCTCTCTCCTAGTGGCATTGTGGGCTCCGCAGTGGACCCCGCAGTACCACTAGGAGAGAGATAGAGTGTGTTAGTAAGTGTTAGTGGAAGTTGTTAGTGCCCCTAGCATTGCCCTTTCCTAAATTGTTATACAATTTTTACTTACTTTCCAAAACTACCCTTCCTTGAAATCTACACCAAGAAAAAACTAAAAAAGTTATTGTAATGATTAGGGGCAATTGTGGAAAGTAGGTGTTGATTCTTTTTGTCCTCTTAAAAAGTTGAGTTTCCAAAGGTGGACTCAAAAAAAGGGACGGAGGGAGTATAATTTTTCAACAATGATAGGGATACACACCAAACGACACACTAAACGACACACTGTGCTTTAAATGCATGCACCCTGTGTTGTTTGAACCCTGTGTTGTTGAATTTTTCACACTTTTCTGTGCATCACTTACACCATACAGAGTACATACATTTAAAACTGGTGTATCGTTTAGTGTGTATTCCTATCATTGTTGATAATTTTTTATTGTTGCTTAGCAAAATGTCATCTCCAATTTAAAAAAAAAGGTTCTTTTCAACTAACTTGTCGAGCTCAAAATATGTCTTAAACACCCGCATAGATAACAAGTGGCACCTGAACCTTTTAATTTTACGATGGATTTGGACTTGATATTTATTTACTTTTGTCGACAAATTTGACGGGCGGACCCAAACAGGGTAAAGAGGCTCAACCCCTCTCCCCCAACAAAACCCCCCCCCCCCCCCTTCAAAAAAAAAAAAAAAAAAAAAACAAATTGTTGTTATATATCTTGAAAATTATGAAATGCTAATTTTCGGAAAATTATGTGATTGACATATCATAATGGTTTTGATTGTAATATCATTCACCTTAGTGATTTTGGTACTAAAATATTTTTAAGTTAATTTCAATATATAATAACTTTGAAAATCAAATTTCAATTTTTAAACAAAGTTGGTTTTCAAAGTTATTTCCTTTTAAGACGTGCTTCTAATATTTTTAGAACAAATTATAAAATTATAATATTTTGGTATGTATTGAGATGTATCATTCAACCAACCTACTAGATGTATTATAAAACATCCCCTTATTTTTTTCCTCATAAACATTCCAAAAGTCAACTTAACTCGTCCGACGCCCAAACCGATTCAACAGCCTGAAAAAATAATAATAATAGTAATAATAATTTATCTCTATTGTTTATTTAACTACTTTATTTTTGGATTTTTCGAGTCACTAACTAAAGACTTCTTCTTCTTTTTTTTTTTTTGTACTTTTTTTTTTTTTGTAAACACTAAAGTCTACTAATTCTTAATTTAATTTTTGTCGGTAGGGGGTATCCAAATGTTGCATCATTGGAATAATTTTGTGGCTCCAGAGTTGGAATATCCCTAATGTTGTAGTGTTAAAAGAAGTGGTAGTAGTGGTATGTGATACAACCGTTGCTGTTACTGCCACGATATTTGATGCTACTCTTATAATATTTCAAATTGCTAGTTTTGAAAGCACAACTCAGTTTTATTGTACTCCAAGGTGATCACATATATGCAATGATGGACCAGTAGTTTAGCTGAGTTGGGGGAAGTTTATATCGGAATTCGGGCAACGCCTCTGATATGAATTTTTTTGGGTAGAAATAATGTAATTTTGAGTATTTTTTGTACAAATTAATTTCTCCACAATTCTATTACGAAAAATGTGTTATAGAGTAATATTTGGGGTACTAACAAATTCCACTAACACTCACAGTCTCACACCCACACCCACACTCTATCTCTCTCCTTGTGGCACTGTGGGGTCTGCATTGGACTTAAAGTGCCACTAGGAGAGAGATAGAGTGTGGGTGTGAGTGTTGGTGGAATTTGTTAGTGCCCCTAACATTGTTGTTGTGTTATATGCTTAATTAGTTATTTATATTTTCCACTTTCACATATGTTTATAATTCACATGTCAAATGGTAATAATATGTTATGTGTATCAGTAAACAATCTAATACACTTAAAACTTGACACATACTGTCACACAAATATCAAAATATAAGAGAGAAAAAAAAAAACAAATCATAAGCTAACTTCCTCATAGTCGAGTTTTATGAAGGGTAAAAAAAAGTTATATTAGTTGTTGGAGATATGTTCGTGTCTTTATATACCTATACTAGATGTTTTAGATGTTCAAAAACTGTCACGACCCATCCCACTACGCGTGGAAATAGGACATGTGGCACGCCACCAAGGCTCATCCAAACATCATATAACGATACGTAGCAGAAAGAACTTTAAAAACAACCCTGGGTATATAAAAAAAAAATTTGGCCAGTGGAAACACTTTCAAAAGAATCAGTTTTGAAAACAGAGGTTCAGTCGACTGATCGCAGGTCCGGTCGACTGGTGATCTCAAACAGAGAGGTTTCAAACTATTACAGCCCATCCAGTCGACTGTGTCGGGGACCCAGTCGACTGGTACCTAAAATTATCAGTCGACTGAAAATGTCCAGTCGACGGTACCCTAATCCAGCAGAATGTCATGGCCTGGGGCTCCATCCAATCGACTGTTTTCTCAACCTAGTCGACTGAATCTCAGACGAAACAAAGTAGTAACCAGTTCAACACAATGATCCAATCGACTGGATAAAAAACCAGTCGACTGATTTCTATCAGCAAACCCAAAACTGCAGCTTTCCCACTCAAGGTTCTTCCAATTCCAAACCAACATATAACCACTCTATTCCATCATTCAAAACATAAATACAAGAGCGTTTACTAGGGATTACAAGTACTAAATCTAAGTTCAGATTATATTACAACGTACTACGAATTCAAGGTTATTATTACAAGTTCGGAGTAGAACAAAAAAATATAAACAATTGATTCCCCGTCATTCTACTGCCTCACTCCTCACGCTTCTTCTTGTCTTTCTTCTTACCTGCAATGGAGTACATCTCCACTGCTCAGCTATATGCTGAGTGCACAATTCTAAATGTATGCTTATATGACAGTTCATGGTTTAAGCATCTAAAACACATAGAAATAGTCTCTAGGGTGAGTGGTACGCATTCATCCGGTCGATGCCGTAGGAGGCCCACCTCTCCCACACATCTCGTACACTGGTTGGGCCTTCCTCCATACCAGGTATCGTGTCCTGGTTGGGCCCACCTCCAATCCAGACACAACCACAATTCCAATTCCATTACAATCACAATCATAATCCTCAAGGTTCGAGGAGCTTACCCGGATGAATTTGTACCAAACTCCCTTTTGACCCAAGTAGACACATAACATGCTCACATAAACAGTTATACGTGCTTTTTATATAATTTCACGTGCATAATTAACGGGCCTTACTAATACATAAATTTCGTCCGGATCCAAGAATATCAAAGTTGATGTTCAAAACATGAAAATCCATATATTTTTTATAGATCTAGAATTCATACCTCGTGCGAATCTCTTCAAACTTTGAAGGATCATCTAGGGGACTAGTTAAACGTCGGATTCCAAATTTGAGACGATTCCTACAAGTTTTACTGGGTTTTCCCCAAAAGTCTAAAATTAAGATTTTTACAAAAATTAGCCAAACATGGCCTAAGTAGTATCAAAATGTAGCTCTTACCTCCACGAGTTCAAATCTAAAATCTGAAGAAAATCTGACGGACGAACGGTCATCGATCGGCGTCGCAAAGCCCGTTGGCTCAATCTCCCTTCTCTATCCTCTTTCTAGATATTTGTGAGTTTTGGATGAGAATAAAATCTCACCCCCCACTTATTTATAGAAAAACTCTTCGAAAATCGCGTTTACCTCCCCACTAGTTCTCAAACTTCTAATTAGCTCTCGAAACTTAGCACACGTCCATTTTATAACTTTACGAGTAAAAACTATAAATTTCAAAAGTTTTCGACTAGGTTTCGTTTGGGTCCAAAACTAACGTCCGAAAACTATATTATGTGGAATCTCTACACAACCTACCTTTTTAATTAATGTATCACTCGCGTTCTTACCACAGTTCTCAAAATGATATAACAATATCAAAGATTACCATAATTTCCACAACACAAATAAAATTACTATTCATCAAATACCAGATAGTCAGATAACATTTAAATCATATAAATTGTCATTTACTCATGCCCATGCAATATGAACTGCCATGTTCCTGTGTCCTCACTAACACCTTACTGTTGACTCATAGTCAACCTCAACTCAAATTATTAATAACTTTAATAATTTCAAAAGTCTCAAATGATGCATTTTCAAAATCATAAATTTCTGGAACGGGTGTGACAACTCTCCCCTCCAAAAAGTAAGTTTGTCCCCAAACTTATACCTCATATGTCGAACAAGTACGGATACTCATTCCGCATGTCTTCATCATTTTCCCACGTAGCCTCTTCAATAGTGTGACTATGCCATAATACCTTCACCATCGAAATCGTCTTGGTTCGCAAGACTTATTCCTTTCGATCTAGAATCTCTACCGGTTGTTCCACATAAGTCAAGTCTCCCTGAATTTGTAGCGGTTCAGGTACAATGATCTTACTCGTATCAGTCATACACCGTCTCAACATCGATACGTGAAATACGTTATGTACATGTTCCAATTCCGACGATAATGCCAATCGGTAAGCTACTGGACCTATCCTCTCTAGGATCTCAAAAGGTCCTATGAATCTCGGATTGAGCTTTCCTCTCTTTCCAAATCGTACAATGCCTTTTGAAGGCGATGCTCGCAAATATACAAAATTTCCAACTTCAAAATTCATCGGTCGTCGTTTAGAGTCCGCATAGCTCTTATAAAGGCTCTGAGCTACCTTAAGTCGCTCTTGAATCAACTTCACCTTCTCAGTAGTCACCTGTATTAACTCAGGTCCTAACAACTTTCTTTCTCCAACCTCGGTCCAACAAACTGGTGATCAACATTTACACCCATACAAAGCTTCATATGGTGCCATTCCGATACTTGACTGAAATCCGTTGTTATACGCAAATTCAATCAACGGTAGATGTTTCTCCCAATCATTCCCAAAGTCTAAGACACACAATCTCAACATATCTTCCAAGGTCTGAATCATACGCTCTGATTGTCCGTCGGTCTGAGGATGAAATGCAGTACTGAAACTCAATTTCGTACCCATAGCCTTTTGCAAACTTCCCCAAAACCTTGACGTAAAACTACTATCACGATCGGATATAATCACTGCTGGTACCCCATGTAGTCTTACAATCTCTTTCACATACAATTCCGCTAATTTGGACGGCTTAGTAGTCTTAATTGGTAGAAAATGAGCTGACTTGGTTAATCGGTCGACTATAACCCAAATCTTGTCATTCTTGTTGCGCGATCGCGGAAATCCAGAAACAAAGTCCATCGTGATCTCGTCCCACTTCCATTCCGACACTAGCAATGGTTGTAGTAACCCCGCGGGTACTTGTTTCTCTGCTTTGACCTGTTGACATGCCGAACATTCAGATACAAACTTAGCGACTTCATGCTTCATACCCTTCCACCAGAAGTTTTCTCGCAAGTTTCTGTACATCTTATTACTTCCCGGGTGCACTGAATATTTTGTACTATGAGCTTCTTCTAGAATTCTCTCTTTCAAGTCTTTCACATTCGGTACACATAATCGATTTTCCAGTTTCAACGTTCCTTGTTCTAATACAAAACCAGGTCGCATTCCCAAAGGTATCTCGTCCCTCATTTTGCACAAATAGACATCGTTAAATTGTTCCTTCTTGATCTCATCAATAATATCTGGGTGTGCTACAATCGCCATCGTTAAGCCACCACTAATCTCTGGAATCACATCCAAGTCCAAACGTTCCATCTCTTTTATCAATTCTTTTTGTTGTGTTAGCTCGTCGGCTAAATTCCTCGGCGTCTTCCGGCTTAGAGCATCGGCCATCACATTAGCCTTTCCCGGGTGATACTCTATCGAAAGATCGTAATCCTTCATCAATTCTAACCATCTTCTTTGTCTCATATTCAAGTCCCGTTGGGTGAAAATGTATTTCAAATTCTTGTGGTCCGTGAATATCTCACACTTTTCCACGTACAAATAGTGTCTCCAAATTTTCAAAGCATGAATTACTGCGGCTAATTCAAGATCATGATCGGATAGTTAACCTCATGCGTCTTTAACTGTCTAAAAGCATATGCAATTACTTTACCACCTTGCATAAGCACACATCCCAACCATTTGTGTGAAGCATCACTATAGATTACAAAGCCTTCGGTTCCAGATGGTATTGTCAATATCGGTGCTCTCGTCAACCGTGACTTCAACTCTTGGAAACTGTCTTCACATTCCTGACTCCATTCAAAGATAACACCCTTTCTCGTTAACTTTGTCATTGGCAATGAGATCTTCGAGAAATGTTCAATAAAACGGCGGTAGTATCCTGCTAATCCCAAGAAACTTCGAATTTCAGATACGGATGTCGGCCTCTGCCAATTAGATACAGCTTCTACTTTGTGAGGATCAACTGATACTCCATTCTTGTCAATTACGTGACCAAGAAAAGTAATACTAGACAACCAAAATTCACACTTCTTGAATTTACCAAATAATTGCTTCTCTCGCAATCTCTGAAGTATCAACCTCAAGTGGTTCTCATGTTCTATCTTACTCGGTGAATAGATAAGGATATCGTCAATGAATACAATCACAAAGTCATCCAAATAATCCTTGAATACTCGATTCATAAGATCCATGAACGCGGCTGGTGCATTTGTAACTCCAAACGGCATGACTAAGAACTCATAATGTCCGTAGCGTGTTCTAAACGCTGTTTTCTCAACATCTTCGGCCTTCACTTTCAACTGATGATAACCCGCTCTCAGGTCTATCTTGGAGAATACTTGTGCCCCACGAAGTTGATCAAATAAGTCATCAATTCTGGGTAATGGGTACTTGTTCTTAATCGTTAACTTGTTCAGTTCCCGGTAATCAACACACATACGCATTGATCCATCTTTCTTCTTTACAAACAATACTGGAGCTCCCCACGACGAAATACTTGGCCGAAATTGCCTAGTTGTGATGGTTTTGGGATGTTCATAGTTGTCCTTGGATATTGGGTTGGGAGCTACCGGTAAGTGCATTTGGTTGCTTGGATTTGATATAGAGTGCTCATTCTTGAATGCTTTGACTATTTTTAAATCCAGATTTTGCCCCTTTTCTCTGTATCTCTATAGCACTATTGGTTGAGAATCTTGAGATAGTCTAGGGGATGAGTTTAACAATTGTTTAAATTGAGAGATATATCAGAAACAAATAAAAATTTAGGCAAAAATTCTTAGAAATAATTGTCAATAGTTTAAAGTCAAACTGAATTTTTAGTTTGTTAAGAAGTTTCTTAAAGAAAAATTTACACTTAGTATATTCGAGTACAAATTATTAAAAGAGATGTGTCTACCTCTTTAGGAGAGAGATAGACAAAGAGGTAGACACATCTCTTGAGTGAGAGAGATAGACACATCTCTTGAGTTGTGTCCCAAAAGTTGTCTTTGAGTGTGTCTCAATCTTTACTCTTATTAAAATTTGAGTTAATATTCATATACAAGAACTTTTTTATAATTTAAAATCATAATTGTCCTTAATTCTAAAATAATTTAGCCTAATGAAATCACAATTAAGTTATTCAAAGAACAACTATTGAGAACCAATTTCGACCGACCGCTATCATTTAAACAAAATAAAATAGACAATCAATTTTGACACGCACAAATTCGCCCCCACAAAATATGAGTCTAGCGCTGGCATCACAATCCATAGGAGAATTCTTTTGTGTATAATTGAATAAGTACACTGGTTTCTTTTATATATCTAGTGACTTTTTTTTTTAGACGTCTTTAGCATTACTTTTTAATAGTTTTCTTTATCAAGAAAAATTAAGGGGTTAGTGTCTTTTGCTGGTAGCCTCTATTTTTGTTCTATGGTATTTCTTCATTAGCTAAAAAAAATTAGTTTTCTTTGAAAAGTCAATATATTTTAATAGTACATTTTTTTTTTCAAGTTTATCATTTGTTATATCAAACTGTATCTATTTCTTTGGCGTGAAATTAAAATTTTGAAATTAAAAAATGACAATAAAGGAATGTTGGAAAATTTCACTATCAATAAAATACACTAAAAATACACTAACAATAAACTGTCTCTTAAATAGTTGGAATTTCAAAAAGAGGAAAAGTTATTAGGTGATTCTATCAATAAAATGTCATGTCACTGAATTTTAGTGGTCACATGACCCGATGTGATTGGTATGTCAAACCATATTAATATGATGATGTGGTGAGACGGATTCATCAAAAAATTTCTCCCAAAAATACTATTAATAGGTGACAGAGAGTGTATCATAGAAGAGCCTATAAGATTAGGCTTGTGATAAATGCACCCTCATTTTTTAATTAAGGCACCTAATTTTAAGTTAAAAAATCAATTTTCACCTTATATTTTAATTTGTAAAGACACCTCACTTATTTACCACATTACACGCTCAATCTAAGCTTTGAATCCAAAATCTCCAAATCAACAATGAAATCCCACGTCCCAATTGAAAACCCACTGCCAGATCTCCTCCATTCCACCCACGGTGACCCTCCGTCCACTAGACCGGCGTCAACCTTCTCTCTCTCTCTCGCCGATTGAAGTTCAGGTACTCTCTCTCTCTGTCTAGTTCTCTGTTATGTTACTACTTTTTGTTTGCATCTTTGATTCACTGGAATCCTGAGGACCTGGAGGTTGATCAACTGATGACCCAAAGAAACTGATGAGAAAATCAAGTTGGCACTGATGAAGGTGCAAACGCATGGGAAGGACAGCAACTCGTAACCTAAAAGCAAAAAAGAGAACAATGCTGAGAATTTATATACTGTTGCTTCATACTCTTGACACCAATTAGAATTGAAGAGCAAAAATAAAAAATAAAACTGAACTCCTAAAAAAAAAAAAAAAACAAAACAAAAGAAGAAGGATGAAATTTGAACGTACGATGCATACAGATGGAGAAGACTATCTGTAATTTAACTTTGTGTTACGAATTGAAGTCCAATAAGGTATATTTAGCACTATTGCTTGAGGCATCTGTGTCAGTGAAGATCCTCGACAAGGTTGACAACAATTAAGGTTTTGCTTTGTGGCACAACCATGAAACACCACAGCTGTAAGGAGCATCTAGATGCAATTCTCTTTACACAATTGGATAAAATAGCCAAACAAAAGTAACTATAACAGCTGACAGACAGTTTTTTTTGTAGTTTCATAAGTGTGTGAAATGAATTCAATAAATTTTTGTCACTGAAAGCAAAAAAAATTGTCACAAAAAGTTTTTGATGGACTAAAATAACACATGACTTATGAAATTACAAGGACTAGAATGACATTTTCTAAACTACAGGGACCAAATTAACATAAAGGGCAAATTAAAAGGGTGTAAAATATAGTTGAGCCCATATAATATATAGTACATTAAGTGAGGTGCCCTTACTAATTAAAGCAAAAGGTAAACAAAATAATTTTTTAAACTTAAAATTAAGTACCCTAATTAAAAAATGAAAGTGCCTTTATCGTCAGCCATAAGATTAATGTGAAGATCAGGAAAAAAAACACATTTTCATATATATATATATATATGTATATATAGAGCAGGTCTCTTAAACAGATGTCCGTCCTAAAATATTTACGGACCACCCATTTTCTCTTTATTCAATTTCCACATTTTCTTTAGTTAGGCAATTGGTGTCCCACCTTTTCCCAAAAAAACTGATCTCTATCTCTCTCTCTTTAACAATTGTACTTTTTTTTGCTTTGTCATTTTTGGTAGTAAAAAATTAGTGTTGTACAAACATTACCCTCCAGGGCCTCCACTAAGGATTTATTTCTCTATCCTTCTTCCCCCTCTCTCTCTCTAATCTCACCCCAACTGTGACAGATCAAAAGAAGCTCACCTTTGTCGCCCATCCGCCGTTGCCTAGTCTCCTCCTACTGCCGTCGCGCCATGCTGTTTGATAGTAGTTTTGCGCGGGTGTGTCAGAGTCAAACGGGCTTGGTGTGTGTGCAAACTAATTTACTAAACGCTTGTGTGAGTGATACACAAGGCTTTATGAATCTGACTTCTAAATAGGGTGATTGTGTGCAGTGAGTAGGAAAGTACCCCCACCATAAATCCCTTTGCAGTACTGAAGCGCACAAGCCAAATAGTGCAAGTGTTTGCCGTGCAAACAAATCACAAACGATTAATAAAAAGCAGGTTTTATTAATGCTTGGAAAATTAAATAAATCCAAAGAACAAGATCAGAACAGAGTCTGATTGTCTACAAGGATGAAAGAATTAACAAAAAGGGCAGACCTATTTGGTGTGGAAAAAGTGAGAACTCAAAGGTGTAGATGCCTTGAATACAGTGTATTGAATGTTGTAGAAAGCTGAGACGCAGGGTCAGGTTTGAATGCTGTGTATTGAGATGATGCGGAGTTCTTTGCACGGTTGGCCTGCCTCCATATTTATAGCAGCCTTTGGGAATTGTGATTAGGAAAGGACTCCTTGACTTGCATCTTAAGCAATCCTGATTGATTGGTTGATTGATAGTGGCAGAATCTTTCCTAATCTCCAACTCTTGCCTTATCTTTATCTTGATTGAATCAATCCCAATATTTTAGGGATTGGCCTTCCAAATCTAGCTGGACGTGATTAGATGCATTTTCGAAATGGACTCTGCTTCCTTAACAATCCAGATGACGTCATCATGACAGTTGTGAGCTGCACTGCCTTCCCCTGCTCATCCATCGGGCTCATCAATTATCTCTTTGGTTAAATCGGGCTCATACAAGCTCGTCTGTTGTATTTCCTGTCTTCCATGCCCGATGGTCTCTTCCTGAATTCCTGCAGCCAATCGGGCTCATATAGCCGTCTTTTACCATTTTACCAGATATGGTGTCTGATTGTCTTGCTTGCTGCTCTTACCCTCCATCGGGCTTGCCCTGATGCTAGGTTATATTCCTCCTACGCCCGATAAGCTTGGTCCATGTTAACCTCCCAACTGGACCTCATTACTAGCTATAGCCCGACTGTACACCACCCTCATCAATCGGACTTCACCGTTTAAATCACTAGCCTTCTCCCTGAACCACGTGACACGTGACATTTACCTATTGAGCCCGATGGGTTTTTGCAGCCCTTGGGCTGGCCTGTTCATTCCCGTAATTCATTCAGGCTCAAAAAATCTTTGGCTATTTTTAGGTGCAAACAATTACCCCCAAAAGGTCATATCAAACGTCCTGCCTAGATTGATGTGACATTTTGAATTTAAATATGCCACATATCATCCATGTAGAGACTTGTCAAATCTGGGGAGCCCCACCAGTCACTCCCCATTAAATGCGGCATGTATACAATTGCGAGATTTTCAAAAATCTCCTTACTTTCTTATTTGCGTCTTCTTTCTCTCTCTCTAGAATCTCAAGCACCCAGAGCTTTTCTCTCTAAAACTCTATTATCTCCGGCGAAGCTAATTCGTATCCCTACCTGCTGCAATGGCCCCCAAAATCACTCCGGCAGCTACTGCTAAAGGCAAGAAAACCTTCATGGATGCTCCGCCACCCCAAAACTGCTACAGAGAGGTTAGGGCTTTGGCCAAAAGCCACGCCGCAGAGATTTTTATCGACAGTTTTCTTCCTTATAGTGCTACAGATGGCTCACCGGTGGCACCTGGCCTTGGTACAACGTTCCGTGGCAATCCTCCGGTGGCGTTCAGCCCATACTTCCCACTGGTAGAAAATGAGGCATTCCTCCAACTTCCTGCCAACTAGAGCAAAGTTTGGACAGCTTCACACCTAATCAGTGGTTGGCCCACCCCTACTGCTGATTGGGACAAATGGATGACAAGAGTATCGGCCTCCAAGGCTGACCTGTGGAAGAGAACGGGCATCCATGATGCCATAATGCTCAGCCGGTCCAAGCTGGAGATAGACCGGCCTTTCTTCTTCTCAGCTCTTCTTTTCTGGCCGACCTCAATAAACGGGCTCTTTTCTGTTGCGGCCCGATGGCACCCACTATCAAGGACGTGAGCTAACTACTCGGTCTCCATCCTCACGGATAAGAAGTGGTCCCGGGCTCAGATGTTGGAACGGCCAGCTTCACCTACCCGCAATAGGAATTTGTAAGAGATGGGGCCATTTCCTATAGATCGATCACATCCTTTGACGGCTTCTTGACAGCCTGCCTGACGAGACCAAAGTGTCCGACACTGAGCATACAACCTTTCTGATATACTGGCTGAACAGATACCTCTTCTGCTCAGCTAGTCAGGCCATCACGAAGGAGTACACTACTCTGGCCTTGGCCCTTGCTGCTAGGAAGCCCTTAGCCCTAGCCACACTGGTCTGGGATCACCTTGTTCGCGGAGTGACTGACTTCGTGCATTTGGGCTTCAGTGCTGGAGGCAGCCCGATCTGGATTCTTCAGGTCTGGCTCTATTCTCATTTCCAGCAATTCAGGTCGGTCGATCGCCAATTATCGATTATTTTTCGCTGTCCAATTCATGGACGTTGTTCCTTCTTCCCACTCGTTTGAGGAGTGCTTTTCTTTTTTCTACGAGGGATGTGCCAATTGGGTTGTCCCTCTCTTCCAATCCTTCTCTACTACTCACTTTTCCATATTCCTCCAACTTCCATATAACCATTCCAACTGGGGACCGGGTACCCAGACTACATATAATGAAATGTTCTCTAGTTACTTAGTAGGTAGAGACATAATTTTCAGCCCGAGTATTCCCTCTGCCAACAAGTGCGGGGTGGAGTATTACTTCACTCCACTCTATGCCCGTCAACTCGGGTTTTCTCAGCTCGTGCATGTTCCACTAACCATTACCGTAAACGTGGACTGGGTTGAACGTGGTCTAATTGTTAATGACGGGCAAGTGAAAAAAATAAAGGAGAGGTCAGACAAGTTGAAGGCCGCCTTCAAATTCACGCCGTTCTCAGGTCGACCGATTGTGACCGATGAATTTGAAAAGTGGTGGTCTGATCAGGCTGCCAAGATTTTTACAGGCACTGCCGTAGAGGCCTTACTCCAATTTGCCGTGTCAACGGCCACAGAGGCCGATGTCCCTATTGCTACAACGGCGCCAACCCGACGGAAGCAAATAGCAAAGAGGTCGGCCCGTAAGCTAGCTCCTGGGCAGGGACAGAAGAAAAAACAAAAACAAGCCTCGACCTCCTCCACTCAGGTACTATCACTTTTTCGTGTTTTGTCTAATCCTTATTTGATTAGATCTTTCATCCTGCTAACCCTCTATCATTTCAGCTTGTTGATGAGGATCTTGGAGAAGATGTTCCACTGGCTGGGAAGGGTTTTCAATCAACAACAGTTCCACCCTCTCAACCTCTTCCGGCAGATTTTTCTTCCTCTCATTCCCAGCAGGCGGCCTATCTTGAACGGGTTGCTAAGAGAGTATACCTCTCCACATCCTGTCACCCTTGACTCCTTCAGACAGGGAGGAGGACACTGCTGATTCTGCTGGAGGATCAATGTCCGAACCGGTTATACTGTCTTCTAGCAGCGATGACCTACCAACGGGCGATGTGGCTAGGGGAATAGCTAGAGCAGAGGAAGTAGAGCAGGCGACCCCATCTATGGTTGAAACCCCTTCTGGCCAGGCTGGAGCTACCGCTGCCACTGGATCGGCCTCTAAGCCAACAGAGGAACCTTTTGAGGCTAATCCTTCATCTATTCTTGAAGGTCCTACAACTTCAAATGTTGAGGATAGGGCTATGGCTGAAGCCTCAGGCTCCATGTCGGGTGCTCAAACTTCATCAAACGAGGGTGTTGCTGGTCCAATGGTGGAAACCATTACCGCTCCCTCTCCTGAACCCAATTAGCAGCCATCTTAACCATCCACTTCTCAACCAAGTGGTGAGGCCGACGTTCGTCAAGAGATCTCGGCCTCACTATCCTCTCACGCCCAGGTATTGTAGCCTTACTTCCTAATTTCATTCATGAATACTTCATACTCTTTTAACCCCTAACATTTTGAACAGGCCATTCCTATAGGTCTAGAGCCATACATCCCCTTTAATGACTTTTTTAGCGGCCTGGACCTAAGTGCATTTGACCTGGGTCCTCTTGAGCCTGAACTAGTGTCTCATTCGAGCATTCAACGGTTGAAAGACCACCTCCTTGGGCTGGCTAATCAGGATCTTCCTGGCATTCCACCTACTGCTGACGTAGACGCCGCCTTGAATGCGCTCTTGGTCGATCGTTCTTCAACAGACGGGCAACTCCTGCTAATCGGGGAAATACAAGAAAGACTCCCTAGTTGCCATCTCCTGGAGCGATCGACCTCGTCGGTTCAAGCTGAGGCCGAAATTCATCTTGGTGCCCAGCAGAAGGCCACGCAGTTCCTTCAAGTTGGAAGAACCTAGTATGAAGCTAGGAAGGCCTCTCGGGTTCAAGTGATTGCCCGAGATGCCTGGCTGCAAAATTGCATTGCAACACTCAAAGCCCAGCTAGTACAATGCGAGGCTGAAGTGGTGGCTTGACGCGGCTCTGGTGAAGATCGACAAAGTCTTGGCCCAACTCGGTGGAGATGCCCAGAAATGTAGTGAGCAATTGCAGGCCATCATTCCCATATCTCAGTCTTGGACTCAAAAGTTGGAAAAAGTTAAACAAGAGCGAGCTACGGCAGCAAAGACTTGGGAAGACCTGAAGGCCAAGGTTAGGAATTTTGGGTCGGCCTAGAGGCTGACTCCTTTTGATACTTGTATATATATTATTTATTTATTTATTTATTCATCTTGTAAGTAAGCTGTGCTCAGCCTTATCAATACAATGATGATTTTATTCAAACTTCCATCTCAGGCTCATAATTAAATGATTCGTACTCTAGGCCAGGGTTTGGTTTGTATTCAAGATCGATGGTCTCCTACAATGTAGGATAATAGGATTTCAAATACTGACCATTAATTAACCTAACATGAACTGTTCCATCCATATCGCTCAGCCTATACGCTCCACCTCTCATGACCTGGTGAACAACGAATGGACCTTCCCAATTGACCGGCCATTTTTCGTATCGATTATCCTTATCTCCGATTAGCAAAACGACCTTCCAGACCAAGTCTTCTGTGAAAAGGACTTCTCCTTCACCCTCTTGTTGTACAATCAGGCAGCCCGTTGCATTTGTACCCTTAATGAATCCAAGGCCGCTAGTCTTGTTTCATTAAGCCCATCTAACTCAGCTATCATAGCCTCTGTGCACTCAACGGGCTCAAGCTGATTTTGTAATGCCTTCCTAGCCGATCAGATTGTAACCTCCATCGACAACATAGCATCATGCATGTAGGTTAGCATGAATGGTGTAATCTATGTACTAGACATTTTAGAAGTCCGATAAGCCCATAATGCCTCGGACAGTAGCTTGTCCCACTCTCTTGGATTTTCATCGATCATTTTCTCAATGATCCCCTTGAGGATCTTGTTTGTTGACTCGGCCTTTCCGTTGGCCTGAGCATAGTATGGAGTGGAGTTGAGGATCTTAATTCCCCTACTTTCTGCAAAGGCCATTATTTCTGTGCCAGTAAACACGGATCCCTGATCGGCCGTTATAGTTTCTGGAAGGCCGAAACGGTAAATTATGTGTTCTTTAATAAATTTGATCTCCGTTGCTTGTTTCACCGTTCTGTACGGTATGGCTTTGGCCCACTTAGTAAAGTAGTCCGTAGCTACTATTATGAAACAATGCTGGCCTGATGAAGGTGGAAGAACCTTTCCAATCAAATCCATGGCCCATCCTCAGAACGGCCATGGTTTGATTATAGGCTGAAGTTCTTTGGCTGGTACTCTTTGAATCAGACCATGCTTCTGACAAGCCTGACATCCTTTAGCATAACTGATGCAATCTTTCAGCATGTCTGACCAGTAGTAGTTATACCTCCTAAGGAGCCATTTCATCTTTGTCCCGGCCTGATGAGCTCCACGAATCCCTTCGTGGACTTCGGTCATTACCCTCATGGCTTATTTTTTCCCGAGGCACTTTAGGATTACGTCATCCCCGATGGGCTTTTTGAACAATTCCCCATCTAATACAATAAATCAGACTGTGAACAGTCTGACTTTTAGATCTACTCTCACATTTGGGTACTGTAGATATCCTATGATTGGCATTCTCCAATCATCACCCTCCATCAAGACTGAATTGGTTGTAGTGTACCAACCTCTCTTTGCCACGGACGGTAATGATCGGACTTGTATCGTGATAGCTTTATCCTCTAGGTCCATTTTAGTTGATGAGGCCGATCCCCTTTTTGCTAACTTATCGGCCTCCGTATTTGTTGACCTAGGGATATAGCTCACCCTTATATCATCGATTGAATCCATGAGTTGAATGGCCACTGAGTGAAACAGGCATATCTCCCAACTCTTAATTTGGAATTTACATGATATATGTCCGATTACCAGCCCTGAGTCTCCTTTGATATGGATAGATGATGCCCCTATTTCAAGGAGTATCTCAAGTCCGATAATAACAGCTTTGTATTCGGCCTGATTGTTTGTACATTTGAAATTGATCCGAAACGACATCTTCATCTTTTTATATTTGGGTAATATAATGATCACCCTTGCCCCAGCACCTTCTGCATTCTTCGAGCCATCAAAGATCAACGTCCATAGGACTAAGGACATATTTAATACTTTTGGTGTAAGTGACAAATCTCCCAGATCAGTAGAATCTGGGTGATCGGCCAGGAAGTTGGCTATGGCCTGGCCTTTGACCTATTGCTGTGATCGGTATTGAATGGAAATCCATCAAGGCTAAGGTCCATTTTCCAATTCGGCCTCTCATAATCGCTCTTGACAACATGTATTTTATCACATCAGTTTGACATATAATGTAAGTAGAAACAGGAAGCATATATATTCTTAACTTCTGAGATGAAAAATACAGTGCCAAGCATAACTTTTCAATTGGCACATAATGCTGCTCAATTGGAGTCAAAATTCTACTTAAGTAATAAACGGTCTGCTTGTTTCCTTGCTCATTATCTTGAGCTAACATACTTCCTACTGAGCAGTCAGAGGCCGATATATACAACTTAAGGCACCTACCTTTCTTGGGTGGCATCAACACTGGGGGTGTAGACAAGTACTGCTTTGTTCCTTCAAAGGCCTGCTGGTGACTTTCCTCCCACTTGAATTCCTCATCCGTCTTGATTTTTAGAAATGGAGTCTATACCTGAGTCTTTCCTGCGCAGTTGGATATGAACCTTCTGAGAAAATTGATTTACCTGAGGAGCCTTTGCAGTTCTTTCTTGTTGGCTGTGGGCTTTGCTGCTTGAATAGCTCGAGCCTTATTCTTGTCAATCTCTATCCCTCTCTGGTGTACTAGGAAACCTAAGAAGTTCCCTGCTGAGACGCCGAACGCACATTTGAGGGGGTTCATTTTTAACTTGTGAGCCTGCATTTTTTCAAATTCTTTTTCTAAGTCCCTTAAATGATCGGCGTTATTGCCAGATTTTACCATCACATCATCAATGTAGACTTCCATGAAACGTCCGATTGTGGATATCGTAATTTTTCTTATCCACAACATTTTTTTTAAAGATCTTTTTCAAATTCAAATTCTAAAGCGAGTCGCCACTTAATTTTTTATTAAAAGGAAAATTAAGAAACCATTTTTAAAGCAAACTGATTTTTTAGAAACCAGAGATTGACTAGGTCCGGGGATTATGGAATGCGAGAGGAAGGAGTCCAGTTGACTAAAACACCCTCTCTCGCCCTATCTCGCAATAGGGCTCTACTTAACATCCTTTTAATCAAATCATTAATCTAAATGTGCCCTCAACTAATACATATGTATATATACATTACAAAAACATGTCCAAAGGGTGTAAGATTGCTAATGGTGAAAATAACATTCAAAACCACATAATTCACTTAGCAAGCAAGATGATATGCAACAAAGGACAAGAGAACTTACCTGAGATCCAGCCGCGAATTTTAAACGTGCAATACATGCATGAATATAAAATAAAACCTAGAAAGGAGTCTCTAATCGCATATAAACACATACGGCAAGACCTAGTCTAAGGTGTCGCGCATGGAGTCGAAAATCAATTAAAATCATAGAAGTAAATTAAACTAGATGAGGGGTTGAGAAATTGTACCTCAAATGCACTGCAAAACATAGGGTTAGATCACATACTTTAAAATAAAAATATCATTAAATCCTAAGGAACAAATCCTAACACAAAGAGAATTCCATTTACAAGTATCAATCTATATGAATGAATGCACGTGGATACATGAATGTGAACAATGTAAAAGTTGTGAACTATTCATTGATTTGGATCATTTAGCCTCTGGTTTTAAGCTTAAGTAATCTTTATTAGTGTATGGTACAAACCTTAGTTTAAGAAAATATCATTTGAACCCTTATTTACAAAGTTGGTAAAAACTGTGACAGGATTTTGAAAATTGCTGAGAGCAGATCAAAACTTCAAAGAAATAAAAGGCATGGTTCCAATGGTTTGATCTTGATGATTTTTGGGTAAAAGATGCCTCTGTGAGTTTAGGTTTTAATCTGAAAAGAAAATCAAGGTTTCAACGGTTAGATCTCTGGGAATTGAATAAATACCAGACATCACTCAGGACTTCATAACTCTCTGTCCAGAGTTCTTATATGATTTTTGAAAAATAGTAAATAAATCAGAAACACTTGGATCTTTTTGGGGGATCTTGTTAACACATCAAACTTCATATAAAAAATTATTTGGGGTAAAAAATGTTTGATTAAGGTTCTGATTTACTCATTTCAAAAGGGTGTTGCTGTTCTGAAACTCTGGACAGATTATTGTTATCTCCCAAAAACTCATAACCAAACCATGTTAGCCATGGAAGCTAGTTAAAACAAAAAAGACAGTGGTAGAACTTTGAGTTATAGACATTTTCCCATTGGTTTCATTCAATTCCAACGGTTTGAAGTTTAACTAAAAATCCTTGATCAAAGGTGGTCATTGAATTCACTGCACCATTTGTAAAGTTCAACTTTATTTGTTAACCCCAACTACTAAACCTTGAAGTTAGGCTTAATCCAAACTACTTCTCCTACCATTTGATGGTCATTGGAGGCTAAAGACACACACACATGTAGATTTTAATGAAGTATGAAGAGCTTCACGAACCCTAAGAAAAGGATTAGCCTAAGCCATAGAGATGGACTTAAACTAAGCTACTTCTCCTACCATTTGATGGTTATTGAAGATTAATAACACTTGAACTTATGGGTTTTAATGAAGTATGAGGAACTTCACAAAACCTCAAAATAAGTTCAAACTATAGATGAAGTTTGGACTCATTGACTCAACATACTAAAATCAACCTCAGTCTCTTCATGAATCATAAGTTCATAAGAATATTGAGGGATTCTAAACACAAAGATTCAAGTAAGGCATTGAAAGTCTCATGAATCTAGGAAATAAACATAATCAAAGAAAAGGGACCAAGGTTTTATTTCAAGATTTATTTAAGCTTTAAACACTAAACCATTTTGATCCAAACTAATGAGATGAAAGCTCAATCACAATATGTATGTGGTGTGTGATGAAATGAGGTGGGAAGAGAGATTTTGAAAATGTGTAAAAGGTCCTAGGTATCTAAATATTGTGATTGAGCTACTATAAAACTAATTAGTTTAGAGTTTTACCTCTAAGTATCCTCAACTTCTTGGCTTCTTTAAGACCTTCCAAGTGATGATCAAACTCTTCTTCCAACTCTACTACTCTTTCTCTATTTAGAAAATTTTGAAGGAGAATCAATATTGGGATGCTAACATTCTAATATTCCATCCTTAATAATGGGATATACACCTTCTATATATAGGCAATCATTAGGGGGTCTTTTTGGGAAATTCACAGCCAAAACCCTAATTCCCGCCACCTTTTGATGGTATAAACTGACCTACTTTTGGACAGACTGTTACAAAAATGCGGCACTCTCTGGAGTTGGAAGCGGCACTCACTGGATGCCGGAACGACACTCAGTGAACGCCGGCGTGGCATTCTTTGAATGCCAAAATGGCACTCATGGAATGCCGCAGACAACTCCATGGACTGCCGTCTTTTCTAGAATTTTCAAATTTAGCGGCACTTGAAGGATTTTAACGACAACTAATGGATGCCGGTGCGGCTCTCCCTGAATGTTGTTCCGGCAGTTAGGGAGTGCCGCAACGGCAGCCCGGGACTACCGCAAATCTGCCTAAGTGTCATTTTGCCTCAATTCTTCTCTTTATTTTTTATTTTTTATTTTTTTTTGCTTTTTGTGTAGGTTAGATAGTCTTTCAAAGAGTTTGAATCATCTTAGCAAGTCCTAGGTTGGCCGGACATTGTCATCTTCAGGTCTTGGAGGTATCACTCCCCTTAACTTGACGTTTGGTCAAAATTGGGGTGTCTACACCGATCATGTCATGGAAGATTGAGTTCATCGCCCTCTGATATGTGGCTCCCGTATTCTTTAATCCGAAAGGCATGATAGCCCATTCGAAGGTTCCAATTGCCCTAGGGCACTGAAAATCAATCTTTGGGATATCTTCCTCGGTGGTGAAGATTTGGCTGTACCCTGAATGTCCTTCCATGAAGGATATAATTTTGTGCTTGGCGGCTGAATCAATCAACTGATCGGTCATGGGCATAGGGTATTCATCTTTTGGGGTAGCTAGGTTCAAATTTCTGAAGTCATTGCAAACCCTGAGATTTCCATTCTTCTTGACTACCGGGACTACATTCGAGACCCATTCTACGTATCGGGCAGTCCGAATAAAGCCAGTGCCCAATTGTCTTTCAATCTCTTCCTTCACCTTCAGAGTAACTTTTGGTGACATCCGCTAAGGTAGCTGCTTAAATGATCTGAACCCCGATTTAATTGGCAATCGGTGTTCCACCAGTTCCCTAGACAGCCCTGGCATCTCATCGTAGTCTCAGGCAAAGCAATCCTTGTACTTGTGCAAGAGCGCTATCAACTTGGCCTGATACTGTGGCTCGAGCATCTAACTTACATAAGTAGGCTTGTGCTCACCCTCCTTGCCTAGATTGACTTCCAAGAGGGGATCCTGTACATCGGCCTTCAAATCATCCAACTTTGCAGTGGCCGTTTATAATTTATACATTTGGATCTCTTCCTCTCTTGGTTCTTCTTCTTCATAGATACAATCGTCCAGATTAATCATACCATCGACTGGGCCGATTTCTAATCTTCTATCGGCCAGATACGCACACCATCTGGCCATGCTGGCCCTAAAGGCCAGTTGTCTCTGTTCTTCAATGGGTTGTGGCTCCATCGACGTCTGCTTATTCAACAATCTTAACCGGCCTTGACTTTTCTGTCCGACTGAGGTTGTGATAACATGACTTTATGCCCGATTAAATTCCCTTAAGAAAAGTAGCAGTATTCGGTCTTCCTAGCTTACCACATCCTAGTAACATGACTGGCCCAATGTCGTCTTCATACAAGACTGCATCGGCCATTTACACTCGGGCTACAAATGGCTGTGTATCTACCCGACCCACTTCTACCTCATCGCCTCTCCAGAAAATCAACAATTAATGGAGTGTGGAAGGAATGCAATAATTTGGGTATATCCAGTCTCGGCCTAATAATGCGTTATAGGCGACCGATGTCTCCACGATGAAGAAAGAAGTCATGATCGTTTTGCTGTCAATGGTCAACTCCAGAGGAAGGATACCCTTAGTTCTTGAAGGTGTTCCCATAAAGCTTTGAACATTCATTTCAGTCAGAATCAGTTCTGATTCAGAATTTTGAAGGATTCTCAACATTATCTAGGGCATAATGTTGATGGTAGACCCTCCATGAACGAGGATCCTATTTATTGGGATCCCTTCAATATGTCCCTTCACGTATAGCAGTTTTAGATGTTGGGATATATGATAAATAGGTTTCTCGAAGACAACTTTAACCGGTCCAGCAGGTTTCAACCCCTTTTCAGTTTGATGTCCTTTCGGCCTTAAAATTATGATCTTAGGCCGATCAGACTGTACATCGATGGTGTCCACATTCTTGCTTGTGGCCTCCACCACGGTGGGTTTAACTGTATCTCCTCCATTCCAAAATATGTCTTCTATCATGGCCAACTCTTTGGTCAGGCCCTCCATTACATCTCCTTCCATGGTCGAAGGCTGGTCTGGCTTGGCCATAAAAGACATGGGCAGCGTAAAAACCATGTTAGAAGGTAAACTTACAGGGATGGTTCCGAATTGTATTGGCGTAGCGTCCGAATCTAAAAATTCATCATCGGTCTCCATGTCCATCTTGTCTGATTCGGGCTTACATCCCTCAAGTAGCTACTCCCGCCTAAAGATTTCCTTCAGGCGCTCAGTAGCGTACATCGCTCCCTTTCCAGCTTTCTTGTCGAATACTAGTTCTATCCTAATTGAGTATTCATGGGCGGCAGGCAGCACAGGTGCACTGGGCTTAGAAGGGCCATGAGCACTATTCTCCTGGTAATGATGTTCCCGCTTAGCCTATCTCGCACGTTGATATCTTCTTTGTTGAGACTTGCTGTACTGGGGCCGCGTTGGGAATTTTGGATGTTCAGCCTTATGCCACCTCCCGTCTTCTGTTCTGGGTGGCAACACCATCCTCAGACCCATATTTGAGGTCGATGCCCTTGCTAGCATCCTTGGCTTGGAAATTGTTTGGCTGCGCCTTGCCCCCAATCGGCCCAAATTTCTTAGGCTGGTCTGTGGAGCAAGGGATTGTTTTGGCTGCCATTCGGGCTTTAGCTGCCCATGCTTAGGCAGTGAAAGCCTCTCGTGTACAGACCTTCTCGGGCTTGGTTCCTGATGTTCATTAACTCTGGGCCTCTTACTCAAGTTAGAGGCCTCGTTCTTGATATCGGCCTTGCACCTGGGCAAAGGCCTTGTTCAATAAGCTCCAGTTGATGTTGTAGGTCTGCAATCAAGCTGTCAGTGGTGGACCTGGCCATTTCTACATCGGCCTTGAGTTCCTTTTCTTTGCGCTCCTGGTAAGCTTTTTGGAGCTCATGTATTGTCACCTTCGGTCCATCAGTGGCTGATATGGTGATTTATTTCCCTTCTCTCTGCCTTGGCAGCTTGTCCCTCTCGGTCAAGTCCAATTTCGACCTTGGTCTTGTCAGCTTGGTTAAATCGGGCATAACCATATTGGTGCCGGTAATTTGGGGAAACAGATTCGCATCAATCCACTTAGCCTTGTCCGAGAACTTGAAAACTCCTTTCTCTACGTTCTCCTATTTAACATTACGAAAAACAATGCAATTATTAGTGGAGGGTTTCCAGGAATTATGCCATTTACAGCATTCTTTATTTTTTTAGGTCATCGGTCTTCGGGATTCGATGACCTTCATTTAGCTTGATCACTTTTATCGGCCAATAAGGCATCAAATATTTGATCAGCCATAGTGATATCAAAAGTGTAATTCTTCCCCGCCTCAAATGCTATCCTCTTTGCAGCAGTGTTGTTATTGATGGGCTTGTTTAAATCATAACATAATCGGTCGCTTGCAGACTAACTCGGCCATATCACTTTCTGCTTCGAGGTCACAGCCCGCTAAGTGGACCTCGTAATTAGGGTCTTTATAGTAAGTGCCCTTAGATGAGTTTTTCTTCTCCTGCTTGTCTAGAAGGATGCGCTCATAACAAGCGACTTGTGTGGCCAATTTGAATAGATCACGGAAGTCAGTTCCTTCAAACCTCTTACGAAGTTCAAAGGACATGCCCCCTATGGCCATTTTCACGTACTCTTCCTCGGGCAAAACTGCCTTGCACTGATACTTTGCCTTACAGAATCGGGCTATGTAGGTTTTGATGGTCTCTCTTACTAGCTATAACATCCTAGATAAATCTGCCAGTGATATCTCGGGCTCAGTCCTGTAGAACTGTTCGTGGAACAATTCTTCCATCCCCTGCCAATTTTGTACAGAATTTGCAGGAAGATTGACATACCATAAAAATGCTATGCCCGTTAGCAAGTTTGGAAACAACCTTAGCTTTAGTGGGTCACTGCTACCTATATAGCTGCATTAAATGATAAAATGGCCGATATGTTCCACCAAAGACTGTTCATTCTCCCTAGAGAACAGAGTAAAATTTTGGACTTTGTACCCTTGGGAAAATATGGCCTGGTCGATTTCAGGTAGATACGGCCGTCTGTAAGTTGGCCTCTCCATCCTTCTCATGAATGGGCCATACTCTTCATGTATGGCCGCTACCAGCTCCTCCCTATTGATGGGTTGTGGAGCTACGGGCTGAGCTACTCCTGCAGGAGGCACTAATGGAGGTGGTAGCTATTGTTGTTGATCTGATGGGTCCAAAACCCACTATTGTTTCTTTGACCCTAACAGTGTGGCCTGGGGGTGGTGTGTGGCCGATTGAATCTCCATTATGGCCGTTTGATCAGATGAAGACCGGTGTCGCCGATCCATTAGGATCGGTGACAATCGAGCCACCAGTCGGTCCGATTTGCTATTCAGATTGCTTGCCTGAACTGTTATTCTCTCTAAGGTTTGGGCAAACATAGGGCTGATCCCTCGGCTTATCGGACTCAAGCGATGTGCCAGAGCCCGATCCGGTGATCTGCTCGTTCCTACCCTTGGTTTCATAGGTATTTATGAGCATACTTATCATGTCCGTTAGGTGATCTATCTTTACGTGTGTGGTCCTAGCAGCCATGACAAGGTCAGCTTGACCCCTATGTATCTCCGTCGTTTGGCCGATTAGATCTCTGAAATTGCTCATAGATCCAATCAAGGTATTGTAGTCTTGCCTCATAGGCTCAATGTTCATTCTCAGGACTTCAAAAATTTTCCCTAGAGTTAGAATACCATCCTGCGGGGGATGACCGGTACTCTCTTCAACAGATGGGTCAACGTAGAATTGTCCTGTCCATTTTTCCCTGTCTGCTTGTCCTTCTTTGGAGGCATGACTTGATAATATGGGTCCCACCGGGTGTGCCAAAAATGTTTAGTAGTTTTGCGCGGGAGTGCCAGAGCCAAACGGGCTCGGAGTGTATGTGTGTGTGTGTGCAAACTAATTTCCTAAATGCTTGTGTGAGTGATACATAAGGCTTTATGAATATGACTTCTAAATAGGGTGATTATGTGCAGTGAGTAGGAAAGTACCCTCACCATAAATCCCTTGGTAGTACTAAAGCGCACAAGCCAAATAGTGCAAGTGTTTGCCGTGCAAACAAATCACAAGCGATTAATAAAAAGCAGCTTTTATTAAATGTTTGGAAAATTAAACAAATCCAAAGAACAAGATCAGAACAGACTCTGATTGTCTAGAAGGATGAAAGAATTAACAAAAAGGGCAGACCTATTTGGTGTGGAAAAAGTGAGAACTCAAAGGTGTAGATGCCTTGAATGCAGTGTATTGAATGCTGTAGAAAGATGATGTTGGGTTTGTGCCCTCAAACCATTACTTTATGTATTAGACATTGATTTTTTAATATATGGATATCAGCTTTACATTTCATTATGTATGTTTCTTTCATGAGATGATTGTTTAATCCATAAGTATCATAGTAAGTATTTCGTGTGTGTATGAGATACATACAATGAGATACGAATTACTATTCTTTGATACTTAAAGCTTGTCACAGTGGATGATGAGACTGGATATCTCATCAGGTATACACTGTAGCATCATTAACTACCATTAGATGGAGTGATAAATCTCAATCACTAGAGTGTGACTCTTGGTTAATATGCTAGTGCTTATAGTGCATTGACGGACCTGAGCTTTCCTATTGACACTCAAAGCTGTCAATCAGTCGATAGGAACTCATAACTTGTATAAGGTACGTGTTCTCAATCTTGAGGCGATTATGAACACAGACTGTGGATATGACTGCTTTGACTTACCAATCAGTGAGGTCTACAGAAGATCAACACCTGGGTATCTTGGGTATGTCATGTTCATAGGGTTGTGAACATATATTGTCAAGATAGAATCTACCCTCTAATTCAGAGTAAGCATTCCCTTGAGAATGTCACCAAGTCGATTACTGAGTACTGCAGTCTTGTTGATAAGAGTTATCAACATGTTTGGTAATCATGAGAGGTGAATGGGACTCAAGGAATACAAGAAGTAATCATGATTCAGGTTGACAGTAACAGTTATCCGACTACCTGAATATGATTACGAATGCTAGAGGTAGAGGGACATTAGTACAACATACAAGTCTAGTTATCGCTTCGGATATGTTCTTTTGCGTTGGAGTTCAGTTATCGTTTTATAGTGGAGTAAACGTTAACTGACCAGTTAGTTAGTTTGCTGATCAAAGAGTTTGGTCATGGTAATTAACAAACTGGTCTGAGCCAACAATAAAGAGCCTAGGAGGTCCCACTCTTAGCTCCGCCAGGATGCTTGGAAAGATGCTTGAGGATGATGTCCAGACAGGTTCGATCGATCGAAGATATCTCGATCGATTGAAGTCTGCAGGTTCGATCGATCGAAGATGGTTCGATCGATCGAATGTTCGATCGATCGAAGGCACTTCGATCGCTCGAAGTCTAGGTCGGTTCTGGGAATCTATAAATAGGGCAGCTGCGTTCTGGAAAAAGTTGTTCGTCGTTTTGAACGTCAGAAGCTGCAGAAACTGTTTTGGAGTCCCAAAACCTTCTCTATCCTCTCCATTAGGGTTCCCACCAACCCTAGTCTTTCTGGCAGGCATCCGCAGGAGTCATAAGGGTGAAGATCATCTAGTGGAGGCTGCTGGAAGTTGAAGATCAGAATTGGGTTCAAGACACTAAGGTATAACTCGTGTCCCCTCTTGTGCGCATCTGTAGAATTGACGAGTAGTAGATCCGGGCATGCCAATAAAGTTTCATAACTTGATTTTTCCGCTGCGCGTTTAAACTTTCCATTTAAACCTGTTTTTCCAACAGATGAGATGCAGGGTCAGGTTTGAATGCTGTGTATCGAGATGATGTGGAGTCCTTTGCACGGTTGGCCTGCCTCCATATAGCAGCCTTTGGGAATTCTGATTAGGAAAGGACTCCTTGACTTGCGCCTTAAGCAATCCTGATTGATTGGTTGATTGATAGTGGCAGAATCCTTTCTAATCTCCATCTCTTACCTTATCTTTATCTTGATTGAATCAAGCCCAATATTTTAGGAATTGGCCTTCCAAATCCAGCTGGACGTGATTAGATGCCTTTCCGAAATGGACTCTACTTTCTTAACAATCCAGATGATGTCATCATGACAGTTGTGAGTAGCACGGGCTTCCCCTACTCGTCCATCGGGCTATCTCTTTGGTTAAATCGGGCTCATATAAGCCCGTCTGTTGTATTTCCTGTCTTCCATGCCCGATGGCCTCTTCCTGAATTCCTGCAGTCAATCGGGCTCATATAGCCGTCTTTTACCATTTTACCAAATATGGTGTCCGATTGTCTTGCTTGCTGCTCTTACCCTCCACCGGGCTTGCCCTGATGCTAGGTTATATTCCTCCTACGCCCGATAAGCTTGGTCTATGTTTAACCTCCCAACTGGGCTTCATTACTAGCTACAGTCCGACTGTACACCACCCACTTCATCAATCGGACTTCACTGTTTAAATCACTAGCCTTCTCCCTGAACCATGTTACATTTACCTCTTGAGCCCGATGGGTTTTTGCAACCCTTGGGCCGGCCTGTTCATTCCCGTAATTCATTTGGGCTCAAAAAACCTTTGACTTTTTTGGGTGCAAACACATGCGTCTCAAAACCCATCACAAACCATCAATCATTGTCGTCGAGAAGGGTTGCGACCTCACTGCCGCTAGAGAAAAAAAACAGAGTTTTGATTGTAATTTATTTATTTATTTTCTGAAGTTGGTTTGGTTGAAAAGCATTTTTTTTAAATCTACAAATTTTATTTGTTCTCCTCCGTAGATCTATGCTAGATATGTACGAAAGTTTTTGTTTCACTTCTAGATCTACAATATTTATGCATTTTTGAAGTTTGAAGCAAGAACGAAATTGTTGATTTCCCTTCATCATGTATGTATTTTTTTTTTGGTTGCCAAGAATCAGACGGAAGAAATCTCAAAGATGGGAATTTTTTTTTGGTTGCCAAGAATTAGAGAAAAGAAATCTAAAAGATAAGAATTTTTTATTTTTTTTGGTTTCCAAGAATCAAACGTGTAATTATTTTATCAGAGTTTGAGTTTCTCGCTCTCACAGTTGGAGTGAGATGATTGAGAGAGAGGAGAGAGAGGGAAGACTTGAAGAGGGACAGAGAGAAGATCCTAGGGAGGGTATGGTTTTTTTTGTACAATCCTATTATTTTTTACTACCAAAAACGAAAAAACAAAAAAAAATTCAATTGTTAGAGAGAGAGAGAGAGAGAGAGAGAGAGAGAGAGAGATTAGTTTCTTTAAATGTGGGAGACCAAAGAAAAGGTAAAAATTGACTAATTAAAGAAAAAGTGGGTGGTCCGTAAATATTTTAGGACGGGCGTCCGTCTAAGAGACTTGCTCTGTATATATATACACTATCGTTGACCCGTGTTATGCATGGTGATACGGGTCACCCGTACTTTGTGCAATCACGTCAATTGTTTTGGCACTGTGCTCATATTTATTTGTTATCTCTCTCAAATATGGAGATGTGGGAAGGAAGGGGTGAGAGAGAGAGGGACGTGGTCTGGGGAGTTGATGGATGTTGTGGATAGTTTTTAGATAGACGGGGTTATACAAGTGGGGATTTTCTTTAATTGCATTTAATAAATTTCGGATTATACTGTGTACATATATAATGATATGTATTTAGGATGAGAATTAAGGGAAGAGTGGTCAGTTATCAAGGGAATTGCCACGTGGAGTGGCACATACATTATATATATATATATATACTAGTGTTTGACCCGTGCTATGCACTGGAAGAGCAAAACAAAAATTAAGTACTGTGATTATACACCTGGTGTCACGCCCCAGCGTAGCAAAATAAGGAAAAATTTTCATTTCTATTTTGAACCCGTAGTTTATGACAGGTGATGGATCACTTGTCCTGTACTTAGCTTAACATGTACCAGAAAAACAGAAGGAATATAATATTAAACATTATTACAACATCAAATAATATTACACTGTCCTTTAAATAAAATATCCTTAAGGCACAACCCGCCTTATTCAAATTAAAAACATTATCCATATCTTTATTACAACTTTATTAAATTATAAAAGTAATGCTACAGGCTTCTCTAGCTGGCATAATCATATTGTCCTGCATAACCATTTCCTGGACATTTTGGATGTCTAGGATAAAATAAACTTATCAGCTAATGAAAGCCGTGTGAGTAAAACGAACACACAAGCAATGTATATAAAAGTATAATAACAGTTATTCTTAATGTTCAGTACCTTAGAGTACGGTTAATCCATTATTCCAGTCATCACATAATAATCATTAATAACAGTTTGAACAATGAATATTTAAGACCGTAAATGAACAATGAAACCATCTCATCTCACTAACTCTTTTATCTGGATAACCATTTCTTGACTCCACCTAGAACCATCCGACACAATACCGTTAGTTTAGAAGGTCTGTCGATATGTCTACCGTATTTAGGGCGGCCTGGACGTACCTAGACATTCAAGGTTACAATAACCTGTGGAATACTTTAATTAATCTACCGTATCTAAAGCGGCCTGGAATTATTTAAAGCTACTACCAGACTGACCTACCGTATCAAAAGCGGCTTGGGCTCAGCCCACTTAATTAATCTACTGAATCTCCAACGGCCTGAAATAATAAAGGCTATCACAAGACTCTGATTGACCTACCGTATCAAAAACAGCCTGGGCTCAATCCTTCCTAATCAATCTGCCGTATCTAAAGCAGCCTAGAATAATTAAGGTTACTCGTCCCGAGACATTATCTCTTTACCCATTCTTACAACATATATGCTGACCAATGACCCATTTCCATAATGTCATCTCGACTATGCAAATGAGTAATTTATTCTCTTTCTTGTTTATATAACGGTATCAGAGCAGTGTACGATTTATTCTTTAATATGGTATCAGAGCTATTTATATTTTTGAAAACTACAAATGGTATTCAGAGCGACGAATTCCTATTTTCATATAAAATGTATCTGAGCTAATTAAAAATATGATTATTACGAATTAAAACAACTTAGTACAAAAAAGTCAACCGTTGACCCAAAATGGCCAAAACGACTAAGTATAGTCAAAATTAGATTTTCGATTCAAGAGTTAAAAAGTCCCGCGAATAGTTCATCTAGGTCACCATATATCAAATGTGATTTTTAAGAATTTTAAAAGGAAGGGAACATAGTGAAAATAATGCCCCAATATCATACATTGCAAAATTTCGTAATTTTGCCTTCGGAGGGAAAGTTGACTTTTTATCTATAAGAAATTAATTTTTAAAAGTATTTTTATTGAATCCAAATAGGGGGTATTTTGTTAATTACATTAATGACTTAAGTAAAATAATAAATGGAAGGGAGAAATGATTTACATTAATGTCATCAATGGAATTAACATGCAGTGAAAACACTATTCAGTTAAAGTGGAAAACTGCCTAGTGAAACATATCATTCTGTCACAGAGAGACAGGACCAATCCTGGTCTTTTAGCGGGACCGGTCATGGTCGCGACCGGTCCTGATACTTATGTGGGACCGGTCATGGTCGGGACCGGTCCTGGGTATGTTTTGTGACCGGTCTTGGGTCGTCTTCTTCCTCAGGACTGTACATTTGTAGAGCATATACGATTTTTACAAACTTAAACGATTCAGCAAGTATAATATACCATTCTCTTCATTTTTTCCTGTAGATTATGAATATATAAGTTTTGTTTGCCAATTCCTAATGTATCTCCACTTACTGCTGAAAATCAGAGAGTCGCTGAAACTACGATTTCGCCGTACGTCGCAACCGTTACAAATTAAGTTCTAATATATGAAACAGAGCTTACTGGGGTTATAATCTTCCATTCCTAATTTACAAAAATCATTTAGTTGAGTTTGGTGAGACCACCATTTTTGTACCTTCAAAACTATATATATGTATGTACACGTATATCTCTATATTTGATACCCCCAGCTTGTACGTAATGACTAATATTACATTATGAGTGAGTTTGAGAGACTCATTGTGTGCTAGATTGAGCTGTGAGACTTGGCGAAGAAAGACGGAAATTCCGTAATAAAGACCATGGCCTCTTTGAAGCTTTGAGACTCACTGTAAGGACTCTATTTCAGTTTTCCTTTCTTTTCGTCCAATTTTCAGAATTTATACGTCACTGTGTGCTTGTGTTTTGAGAGAGAGGAAGCAAGAGATCAATAGAGGCTTGAGGGTGTATGTGTATTTATGGCCGAAAGAGTAAGAGAGCAATGGTAGACGAGGAAGCTTGAGAGTTGCAGCTCAAATAGAGAGGGAGAGAGTTAATGTGAAAGTAAAATGAGAGAGTAATGCCTAAGCTTTGCAATATCTGTGTGTGAATTTGTGCTTCACAATATGAACATAGATATAGAGAGCTCAGACGATTTGCAAGTTGAAGCTTCAATAATTTGATACGTGATGATTGAAGAATATTACAGTTGTGTGACTCATGGCGTCAAATCAGTCCAGTTAAGTTCTGTTACACAGTTATGTTAGTTCGTTTAACTAGTTTGGTTCAGTTAGGTAGGCCCGGGTAGTCTAGGAAAATACTCAAAATAATTATTAGGGACCAAAAAGGTAGTCGACGTGATTAATATCTTATTAATAGTATTAATCCCAAATCATAGGGAACTTAGGGGCGCAGTTTGAAGCAAAATAATACCAAGTAAAATTACTAAAGGGGTCACAAAATTAAAGTCATGTAATTAGAATTAAATCAACACGAGTATTATTTATTGAAAATAATGACACCATTAAAATAATACTCAATAGTAAAATTAAATGGCATTGTATTAACAATTATAACACGAGCATTAATATTTATTTATTCAAATGATACCACAACTACAATTAACATATAGTAGTAATATAAAAATTGACATTTTATTTATTATTAGGAAATCGAAAATACAAGTTGCTACACCTAGAGCTAAAGTTTACATCAACCTCACTGCTTAATAAAATGGATTGTGCTCTTTAACGTTTTAGAATAATGTAGATATTAAATAAAGAGAAAAAATTGTAAATTTACAAAATACAATTCATTCATTGTATTCACGAAGAAATAAAGAAACAATATTTTTTTTTTACCCAAATCCAATCACAGTCATTAAACCAAATTGTTATTCACAAACATTGAACCACATAGATATCGCTTATAGTTGAAGCAGCCACATCCAATTGTTTTGCAGCAATGTTCCTGAAAAAACTTCACATGAGTATGATTTCATTCATGTTGCACATAGCGTTGTGGATAGAACTGCATATAATTAAATTCACATAGTAATGCCCTTAGCATATGCATATAAATTGATTGTTATACTATTCTTCTCAAATATGTGAGAAATTGACCTCGATCATCATGACGATCCATCAATGCAAATAGCATTTTTTTCTTAATTTTTTTTAATTAGGCTTTTAATAAGGTTAATTAAAATTTTATAGTGGATACGTTATATTCAAGATGTTATATATATAAAAACTTTTATATTCAAGCCGTGTGAAGGCCGCTTTGATCCGTTCATTGTTGCTTACTCCATTTGCTATCTACTTAGGTCCTAGTTTGTTTTTAAATGGGAGCTTTAGTAGATTTCGGGTGGGTTTATATCGTCCATTTCTTTGCCTGGCATGGGTTGGTTTTAAAGTACTCTAAGAGTGTTGTGAATGTACCTAATTGTATTTGGCCTCTTGCTTAGGTGTAGTGATGAATAGGGGCATCTTGTTGGATTTTTGCTCTCACATTACTTGTATCATTGGAGGCTCACTTCATTAATCATTTAATAAATATTAGGGTAAAAAGCATTTTGCCCCCTCAAACTATACACGCTTTTGCAATTTGCACCCCGAACTTTAAAAAGTTGCAATGTCCCCCCTGAACTATCTTCAGGGTAGCAATGTCCCCCCTGAACTTCAAAAAGTTGAAATGTCCTCCCTGAACTATTGTCTGTGTTGCAATGTCCCCCCTGAACTATCTTTCGTGTTGCAATGTCAACCCTACCATCACATTCCGTCAAAAAATGTGATAAAATTTGCTCGTGTGAGACGCACATGCTAAATTTCAAAGGCATTTATGACATTTTACTGTCCCCATCTAAATTAACAATCATAAAACTTAGGGTAAATTACAGTCTAGTCCATCAAACTATATACATGTTTTCAATTGGATCCATAAACTATTTTTTTTTTCAATTGGTTCCTTGAACTTCAAAAATTCATTCAATCAGACCCAAATTCTGACACTGTTAGCTTAAATTATTAGAAATTGTCACGTATGTGTAGACACCCCATTTTACCCACGACCGTATGTTGCGCGTAATGCTTACCTGTCACATGCTAGGTTAAGAAAAACATGGAAGATTGTGAATAGTACAAAAATTCACATTCAATCAGATCCAAAATCGCGTTTAATCAAATTCAAAAACACATTCGACTAGATCCAAAATCGCATTCAATCATACCAAAAATCGCATAATTTTTTAGCCATTCACAATTTCACGTGCTTGTCTGAAACCTAACATGTGATAGGTAAGCATTACGAGCAACGTAATTGACAATATCTAATAATTTAAGCTAACAGTGTCAGAATTTGGGTCTGATTGAATGATTTTTAGAAGTTCAAGGACCCAATTGAAAAAAAAATTAGTTTATGGACCCAATTGAAAACAGGTGTATAGTATGATGGACTAAAGTGTAATTTTCCCAAATATTTATGATTGTTAATTTAGATGGGGATAGTAAAATGTCATAAATGCCTTTGAAATTTAGCATGTGCGTCCCACACGAGCAAATTCCATCACATTTCTTGACGAAATGTGATGGCAGGGTTGACATTGCAACACAAAAGATAGTTCAAGGGGGACATTGCAACACAGACGATAGTTCAAGGGGGACATTTCAACTTTTTGAAGTTCAGGGGGGACATTGCAACCCTGATGATAGTTTAGGGGGATATTGCAACTTTTTAAAGTTCAGGATGTAAATTGTAAAAACGTGTATAGTTTGAGGGGGCAAAATGCCTTTTACCCTAAATACTATGTTGCTGTTAAAAAAAGAAGAAGAAGAAGATATGATGAACCCATTAAGATATGATGAACCCATTAAAAAGAAATGCAAGGATAACAAATTTGTCACTATTCTCATGTTTTTCATTAACTCTTTTGATGTAAAAGCTAGGAAGAAATCACAATAATTTCTTTTCATTAATTCTTTCCACAATTGTGGTTCATTTCATGATATTGGTTTCAGTTCATGAAATACACTCTCCAGTTTAGTGTGAAAAGAAGGATAAACAATAAGAAATAAAAATAAGAACAAAAGAAAGAGCATCATGATAAACTTCGAACATGTACAGAGAGTGGGTCAGTAGAGAGATGTACAACCACCAAAAGTACCCATCGAGGAATCTTCCACATTGACACAGATCGACTAAGCCATGGGTTATAAACAGAGTGGCCGTGAAAGATATTTACTGGGAAAAAAATCAGTGGAAAAATAAGGAGAGAGAAAGAGAGAGGTGATTTGGGAGAAAGAAGGCAAGACTCAAGACGTGATTGGGGAGGCATAATGTATGTGTGTGTGTGTGAGAGAGAGAGAGTAGTGGGACAAGTGAATAGTTTATTTATTTATTTATTTATTTTTTTGTTTTACCGCAACCATTTGTGATGTGTAGTTATCTATGTGAATAAAGAAGAGTTTAAGGCTGGAGGTCACAGAATATTGTAGTGAGTTCCACGTGGATTAGAAACCATGTTGGCATATATAGATACCATTTTGATACAAAAATCTAGCATATGTGGACACTGTGGGTTTTTTGGGTATTGCCAGGTGGAAAGTGTTAGAGAGAAAACTACATTTCTATCTATATATGTGTATATATATATATATATATATATATTATAAGGTGTATATCTATTTACTATATTATAAGAGGGCACGTCAAAAAATATGAACTTCCTCATTTGTCCTTCACTATAGCATAATTACTCATACATCTATCTACACATCGTAAGATTATATTGATTTGTGTGAGGGTAAATTTGTCATTTTAGACAAATAATTACTTAATTACATTCAAGTCAACTTTTAAAAATTTAATTAATATAATAATGACGATTCAATCAACTTTGGCTTCAATATTTTAAGTTCAATCAACTTTTGCAACCATAATTACAATTGACTTCATAAAAAGTCCACAAAATGGGCGTTTACATATAGATCAATTATTGTAAGAAAATTCACAGAATGGTCATCTTTTAGCACAAACGTGTGTTTTTTTTTCCTCTTATTTTTTAAATGGTTAATTTTATACTTTGATTACTTACACGTACACATACATGGTTATACGCTGATATGCTCTTTTAGTTATAATTTGTATCATAATAAATATTTTGGTCTTATTGCACACACATTCCAATATAAATATAATTAGTGCTTCCCAAATCTTACGTGGTAGGGTTATGATTCATGTTGCATGTAAGTTTATTGAATACTTATTTTGATACCCTAAACTCTAAACCCTGAAATCAGAAGCAAAAATCCACAACCTTTTTCTCCACCAACACATCCTGGCATTGATTTCAGTGGGTCCTAGAACCAAAAGCATACCAAAAATAACACTATTCAAATCTTATACTCCAAAAGAGAGAAACAATAATCTTATATCCTTCTGAAAAGAAATAATCATCTTATAAAGAAATTTCAGTAGGATAATTGGAAAAGTCCATACGAAATGAAGATTTTACTTATTTTAACACATAATGATAAAAATGCTTTACACACACATGCTTATAAATTTAATTTTATTACACACAAGCATAATGTTATTACTTAGTATGCGTTAGAATTTTGAACAAAGGAAACAACTTACAAATAATTACTTTCTTATCGCATTTTACGTGTTAGAATTATGGAAAAGAAACAACTACAAATTGTTACTGTTTGCACCCAAAAACCGCCAATGGTTTTTGAGCCCGAGTTGCGTGGAACTGAATAGAGGGGAGGCCGGGCTAAGGAATAGATTACTCGTCGGACATAAGTGTAGATGTGAGACCGACGATAGGAACAAGGCTGTCGGGTGTGGTAAGGAGAGCCCGATGGGAAAATTGAACATGTGTGAGGATTATCGGGCTATGGAAAAATATAACCCAATGCGCTGATAGCCCGATGGTGGAATGAAGCAGCACGAAGTCCAATCGGACACCTATCACGACCCAAGTCTCGCTCAGTAAGATATTGTCCGCTTTGGGCCCAAGCCCGCACGGATTTGTTCTTGGGTCACTACCCAAAAGGCCTCTTACTAGGGAGACTTGAAACCACACATATATAGCACATTACTTTTCCACACCCATGCGATGTGGGACGAACTTCCCATAGTGTGTAGTCTGCCAGCACCTACTGCAGCCACAAAGGCATCTACAGCAGCCCGCCCACAACACCAGGGTCGTTACATTCCACCCCCCTTAGGGCCCAACGTCCACGTTGGCACACTTCCGGCTGGGTCTAGCTCTGATACCATTCTAATACCACTTGTAACGACCCACCTCCCCGTCTAGCAACAATATTGTCCGCTTTGGGTCTAAACACAAAGAACTTCCCAGGGGGTCACCCATCCCTGGTACTGCTCTGGCAGCAGCACGCTTAACTGTGAAGTTCTTTCGTGTTTAGCTCCCTCATGGTTTTAAAAGGCCTTGTTGCATATAGAGGGGAGATTAATCCTTATAAACTAGTCCAGGAACTTCACCCCAGGCGATGTGGAACAAGCCCCCACACCCGACCTCACCTCATCCATCTAGGCCATCCTGCCTCAGGAGTATTGGCTCTTGGTCGTCACATTCCACCCTCCTTAAGGGGCACACGTCCTCATGTGGGACCCGCCCCACTCACGACCCAAGTCTCGCTCAGTAAGATATTGTCCGCTTTGGGCCCAAGCCCGCACGGATTTGTTCTTGGGTCACTACCCAAAAGGCCTCTTACTAGGGAGACTTAGAACCATACATATATAGCACATTACTTTTCCACACCCAGGCGATGTGGGACGAACTCCCCATAGTGTGTAGCCTGCCAGCACATACTGCAGCCTCAAAGGCACCTACAGCAGCCCGCCCACAACAGCAGGGTCATTACATTCCACCCCCCTTAGGGCCCAACGTCCGCGTTGGCACACTTCCGGCTGGGTCTAGCTCTGATACCATTCTGTCACGACCCAAGTCTCGCTCAGTAAGATATTGTCCGCTTTGGGCCCAAGCCCGCACGGATTTGTTCTTGGGTCACTACCCAAAAGGCCTCTTACTAGGGAGACTTGAAACCACACATATATAGCACATTACTTTTCCACACCCATGCGATGTGGGACGAACTTCCCATAGTGTGTAGTCTGCCAGCACCTACTGCAGCCACAAAGGCATCTACAGCAGCCTGCCCACAACACCAGGGTCGTTACAACACCATATAATGAAAGATGGGAGTTATAGTCCGATTGGCCATGGGCGTTTGAAGAAAGGTGATCGGGCATAAGGGAGGGCATGGAAATAGGTAGAGCCCGATTCATCCAGGAGAATAAGTGACGAGGCCGATGGACTGAAAGGAGAAGGCGGTGCTATCCACAACTGTCAGGATGACGCCATCTCAGAATTTTGGAAACAAGAGTCCGTTCAGGAAAGGAGCTGATCATGTCCAGCTGGATTTAGGCGTTTAATCCCTTAATTAAAGGGATTGATTCAATCAGGATCTGGCTAAGGTAGGAGTCAGAGATAAGGAAGGTCTTTGCCAATCAGCCAATCAATCATGCAGCTTGGGGCGCAAGCTAAGGAATTCTTGTCCAATTAGGAATCATCTAAGGCCGCTATAAATATTCAGGCAGGACAACCAAGCAGGGGACTCCGCGTCATCTCGAAACAGCACACACTGCATTCGAAGCATTCAAAGCATTCTCTTAAGTCTTTATGTTTTCCAGCCTTCATAGCAAATAGGTCTGCCCTTTTTTGTTATTTCTCTTTGTTCTTTTGGATAATCAACCTGTTCTGGTTTGTTCTTTAGATCTGTTTATTTTTCCCAAACACTTAATAAAATCTTTGTTTTATTATACCGTTTGTGATTGTTTACCTGTTAAACTCGACACTTTTTAGCTTGTGCGCTTCAGTACTGCTAAAGAATTTGCGGTGAGGGTACTTTCCTACTCACTATACACAATCACCCTGCTTGGAAGTCAGATTCATCAAGCCTTGTGTATCACTCACACAAGCAGATAGAAAATTAGTTTGCACGCACACACACACACCGAACCACTGTTGGTTCTGGCACACCCGCGCAAATTACAGCAAACAGTTACTGCTCCGGTCTATTGTATGTGTCATCTACACTTTCAAAACGATTGTCCATTAAGGAACTTCGAAAAAAGCTTATATTTAGATATTTGTAAATGCAATCATTAGTGCTTTCTTGAAAGGGAAAAAAATTGAAAATGCAAAGATAGACACATCAAATGGGACCACATGAGTACGTATTTTGGAACCATGACTTCCTCAGATTTCATTTGTTATCCTGTATTATTAGTTGCAACACTTAAATGCCATAACACAACCAAAAGGGAAAAATACAAATAATATATAAGTAGTGATATTGTTGTCTTTTAAAAAATTTATTAAATTATTAAACAATTGATAAGAAGATTTTAAAGTGCCAAAATATATACGTAGTCAAATTGTAAAAGCCAACGAAGCTAATATGATGAGATTTCATTTCTTACCCTGTATTAGTAGTTGTAACACTTGAGTGCGTAACACAACCAAAAGGGGAAAAAGACAAAGAATATACAAGTACTGATATTGTTGTTTTTCATTAATTTATTAAATTTAGGTTCTAAAATTTTAATTAATATCAAATTGACAAATGAATCAACTATATTACATAATAATTATAAGATTTTCAAATGTGTTTAGCCATATTTTTTGGTCTGTAGAGGCATTTGCTTCGACAGATACTACCAATAATAATTCTTAAATGATAAGAGTTTACAAATTAGGTGAATAATACACAATTCAAAATAAAAAATCAAATCTTATATATACTCAAATGGAGACAAATAATTATCTTATATCCTGCATTTCATACGCATAAATATATTCAGCTAAACTTTTCTATTAAAATCATTAACAAACTTATCTATTACAACTTCAAAATGCAAATAAATAAATAAATACATATAAAATAAAATAAAAATAACTACCAATAATGAAAAATCAAATCAAAACCGTCAATTAATTGAATAAATATTTATTAATTATCAAATATTTTAATAGTTATACAGCACACATATATCACAAACTTTTTCTCAATTTTACACAAACCACACATGTATTATGAATTTAATCCACATTTACTGACAAGAGCTGTAAAAGTAGTACTCCGTACCATTATTAATATGTTTTGAGCCAAAATAAGAAAGAAAATTTTACATGCTTTGTTCGAAAAACTTGAATTTTCACTTAATATGATCGAGCTTAAGTTTTCTATGAAAGCGTGGCCTTTTCCAATTAATTTGGTAAATTTTGGTATTTCGAAGTTTCACAAATATTACATTTTCGTTCTAAGCTTTTATCTTAAAATCATCAACAAAATTGTCTATAACCACTTCAAAATACAACAAATGCTACCAAAAATGAAAACAAAAACAAAAAAATCTGTGAAAAAAACAAATGCTAGCAAAAAAAAATGAAAAAAAGGTCAAAATTAAGTTCGGTTAAATAAACTTTAAAAAGATCTAAACTTTAATATTGAAATCATAAACAAAAATATCTATTCCCACTTGAAAATACAACAAATACTACTAAGAATGAAAAAAACAAAAACAAAATGTGAAAATTTAATTTGCAAAACCATACCAAATTAACTTTTACTTAAATCTCATACAAAATCATCAACAAAATAATGTACTACCACTTCAAAATTCAACAAATACTAGCAAGAATGAAAAAAAAAAAAAAAAAGAAAAGAAATACTATCAACAATGAAAAAATAAATTAAAAGCGTGAAAGTTAAATTTTCAAAACCATACCATGACTTTTACTCAAATCTCATCCCACGTCATTAACAAAATTATTTATTAGCACTTCAAAATGCAACAAATGCTACTAACAATGAAAAAAGGAATACAAAACATCAAAATTTAGTTTGGTTCAAAAAAACTCTAAATTGCTCTGAACTTTTGTATTAAAATCATCAATAACATTATCTATTACCACTTCAAAATACACCCCACGTTACAATCCTTAATTTCCTATGTAAACAACATCAATTGTTATTACTTTTAAACTCTATCGAAAATCTAACTCCTGATTACATTAAAGGGAAAATTATATCTTACCCCCTTGTGGTTAGGCTCATTTTCACTTTACTTCTCTATGCTTCAAAAGTGGACACTTAGCTCCCATGTGATTTCGAACTAAAGTGAAACTACTAAGATTTTCCTCAAAACTAATGAAAATTTTAAAATTAGCCCCCCCCCCCCCCCCCCCCCCCCCCCCCCCACACACACACACACACACACACACACCAAAAAAAAAACACTTAACCTCTTTCATGTGGTTAATTTTGGGATTAATTTTCCATATGAGGATAATACTATACCATTTAACCCACATATATGTGTTTACCTTTTAACACTTAACCCCCTTTGGGGTGCTAATTTTCAGGTTAACTACCTGTGTGTGATTAATTTTAATGCATAAGCTTTCGTACGTGGGGCTAATTTTAACACTTAATTCCCATGTGAGGCTATTTTGAGATAAATGTTAGTAAATTCACTTTAGTCCAAAATCATAAAGAGGTTAGGTGTCCATGTTATATTTAAAATAAAGATGTTAAGGTAATATTACAAACAATTCATGTTAAAGAGTAACTTAAAAAGTTATATCTATCAAGACTCGGAGAATTTATAACCAATGTACTTAAAGAGAGTACAAATACCGTTTTGATATCCAAAGAGAAAATCAAATGTAGTAATAAAGAAAAGTCGAACTAAAATGACATACATCGAATGATGTACCAAAACTTCTTTGTGGTTAGTGAAAGAGCCTTATTTTCTTCTCTATTGCAACAGTGAGCTGTCGCAATTTTTGGGTGATACACGTACTTCTGCAGATAAAAGTAGTTGTATGCGTTATGATAAGAGCACGTCGAATGAACTCAATATATTCAACTCTTTGACAATTATTGTACACTCATATGATAGCAATATCTACCTAAAGATATACAATACTTTGTTCAAAATTTTTTTTTCCGAAAATTTATAGACAAATTAAAAACTTAATCGTACGCGGGCCTCAAAGGCTCAAACTAGTATATATATATATATATATATATTTTCTTTAATACATCCTTATCGAAGTAACGAACTGTCTAGATTATTCCTATATATATATATATATATATATATTATTTAATATATATAAATGTGACAGAGAATGTTTTTTTTTTTAATAGTTATTGACTTTGAATTCCCAACAGTAATACGGCAATCACAATCATTAATATAGTCATACAATAAATATAGAAAAATGTTATGCTCATACATTAAACCAAACACTTTTTCCACATATCTTGTATTCTGTGCTGTATAAGTATGACACAAAAAAAAGTAAAAAATTCAAACAACACAAAGTACAAACATTTAAAGTTATGTATGAAAAAGTGTGTGATTCACTGTGTAGATACTCATAAATATATACTTTTTCAAGTCATCCCATAATTATATAGTAAGACGGCTATTATTCACCACAGTACTATATATACATCTCCCTGAAGTGGTAAATCGCTTTGTGGCTCTAGCAGCTTAATCCTCTGTGTTTTTCCATAGTTTCATAAGTTTTCAAGTCACCACATGATTATATATGTACTTTGAGACTCACCATAATAAAAATGGATTTCTCTTTAGAGAAAATTCGTACCAATTACAAAGAACTTACCACAATCAATCATAAGTTACAGAAAATAATCCAATACCTTGAATCCCAAGCTACCCACCAAGTCATGTTCTACATTGCTTTCCAATCATTTATTTTCTTACTTGTTTCAAAATCATCCATGAAATGCACCCGTTGGTGGCAGTCCTTTTGTCTCTCCTTCCTAGTTTTCATCATCTTCACTCTCAACTTCAGGGCCACCATTTCCAACTATCTGCTCACACGGTACGAGCAAGACGTGACTTTCATCGATCAGGAGGAGAACCTCCGTCAGATGATGATCCTTGAAAGGAGAGAAATCAATGGTGGGGATCCGGGTAGGTCCTACCAGGGACAAGAAAAAGTAGATATGCTGACAAAAAATCTTCAACGGGACATGTTTTCGGTGTATCAACGATACATACATATTTACATATCAGCTTCTGCGTTGCTTGCTTTCACTGTTATTGTCTTGCACGCTTGTCGGTCCTCTGCCTGCGGGGGCCATGCCTAGATGAAGGCATGTATGTAAGTGGGCATATATGCAAGGATGGATCGATCTAGAGAGACGCAAGTAGAGGCGGCCATGCACCCCTAAATTTGAAAAGAATAAACATCTATAAATACTAAGCTTTTAAGTCTATAGGCTCGCCTCCTCTAATTTTTCTAGAACTTTTTATCCTTGCATATATCTACATATGTACATATTGATATATGTAGCATATGTAGATCGCAAAACATATATATGTATGAGTGTGTGTATGTCTTTGTGTATAAACAGTCATTTTAAGCATTTACTATGCCACAGTATGGAATGAAATAGGGCAATGATATTATAAATATATTGTGTGAGAAATCGGTTTTTAACCATTGGATGAAGAATATATAAATATTTAGTAATTTTTTTACTCACAATCGTGATACCAAATCTCTAACCAAAGGTTAAAAGTCATTTTCTCACATGAGAATGTACTTACAGTATTATAGCCCTAATGTAATATTTGTAATTTTTTTCTTGTGAAAATCGTATGTATATGTGTGTGTGTTTTTTTGTATGTAAACAACAAAATTTAAGCGTTTTTTTTTTTTTTCCTTTTTTCAGTGTAAAAAGATTTGAAATGATTTTTGAAAGCGGATGACGAAATATTACCATTAAATTGAGTAGTCATTAAAAATTTATTGAATAAATTTTCTTAGATTTGTTATCAGATGGTATGTCAATTCAGTACCCGATCTGAAACTTTGGAGCTAATTAACTTGAAAGCTTAACCAAGTAGGTTTCCGATTCTCCTAAGATGTTAGCCGTTGCGTTTTCTTCACACGTAGTCGCGTAAGGCACCCAAGTAATTTTTTTGAAAATATTATTCAGTGAGCCCGGCACATGCACCATATCCTCATGCTGATGTGGTGTAACACCTTAATTGTATAATAATATGTGGCATTTGAAAGAACAAAAATGCTAAGTACACAACATATTCTACGACACATTCCACAATAAGATTTTAAATGCATGTACCCTATGATGTGTAAGTGGTACATAAAAAAGTATGAAAAATTTAAACAGCACAGAATACAACACATTTAAAGCCCATTTGTAGAATGTGTTGTAAAATATGTTATGTGTCTAGTATTGTTGTTGAAAGAATGTGGACATGGCATGTGTTCTTATAGATTTTTCAAATAATTATGCCCCCTATTTCAAGGGGCACAACTTCCATATATATATATATATATATATATCGTCTAGCCTTTTTAAAAAATTCACATGTCGTCATACAATTAAAACGCCATATCATGTTAGCATGTTGACGTGCCCGATGTGACGAGCTCACTGAATAATAATAGCCTATTACACACGCATATATATATATATATATATATATCCCATGTATGGTTTAAAAAAAAGAAAATTAATCAAAAGTCAATCAAAATAACCCTTTCAGATCAGAGGTCTCCCTGCAGCCCAACTTTTAACGACAGATTTGCTTTTACAGTTAACAAATCTGTGTTTGCATAATCACCAAATCTACATATACATATACAAGCAAGGCTCTAAAATAGACCAGTCCGTTGACGGACCACTTTTAGTGATGAAAATGTGACTTTTATAATAAAAATTTCCTTGCCAAAAATGCATAATTTTTAGCAACGAAAATTTTATCGTTAAAAATTACATTTTCGTCGGTAAAAGTCGGCCCGTCAACGAAGTGATCCCTTTTAGAGCCTTGTTGGTACATACACATACACAAACACAAACTTATCCCATTAATTAGCTATATTCATATCTATGTATCTGTGGACAAACAGCCTCGGTGTTCGTTTCGGAATGCATTTGGTTTTGAATTTCTTGAAAAGTCTGTAAAAATAGATACATAGTCGCCATTTGGTCTTTAGGGAACCAAGAAACCCAATTTGATTCACCCAAACGGATATAGGGTACCTGCCCTTCGTAATTAAAGAACTTAGCTCGGGTTTTTGGTACGAGAGAGGAAGGAGCCTTCGCAAAGACTAAAACACCCTCAATTCGCCCTGTCTCTCGTCGGGCCTCAATTAACATTCAAATAATCATCTTATACTATATTTGGTTCGATAATTAATACTATGATAAGTATATTACATTTGATAAGAGTCTTGAAATAGAAGATCAAAAGATAAGATATCATTCATAAAATCTAAGTCAAATACTACATAACGCAAAAGTGAAGTATCACACGAAACAAACTTAGGGAAAAACGTCGAATCACATATCAAGTAATCAAGTTTTCCTAATCTAGAGGGGACATGAATTGTTCTTGAAATAAATAATCAAAGAAAGTAAAATATGCTTAGCAAACTAGAATGTATGTATGTGGATCCTTGAAAGAAGAAGACCTCTCAATCCCCGGGACGGATGAGAAACAAAGATTTGATCAAGGGGAAGCATGCATGAACTTGTGATCAACTTCATTTCTTATAATCTTCTTAGATTAGGAATCACAAAGACCCTAAACCTTACATGTATATGTAATGTATGATCCTAAAGTGTGTAAGGTAATAGTGTGTTTGTGTATATGGAATTTTCTAAAGTGATTCGGAAGTAGAGAATATGCATGAATGCATGAGGATTGATATCATAGGATATGTACGAAAGTAGTATGAACAACTTTCTAAGACGAGAGAATTCAGAATGCATGTGAACATCTAATCAAGAAGATAGAAGAAATCAAAATTAGTATGTTGTGAATAATGGACCAAATGTTTGAGCCATCTTGTAAAAATGGAAAAGTGAGGTTAAAAGCATGTCAAATTCATGACATTTTATGGAGATCATTCCTAATGTGTCTAGAACACATAGGAAAAAGCCAAATTAAGATTGAAGTTATGGATGGAGAGAAATCATATAAAAAGGAGAGGTTACTCAGAAACAAAATCCGTACTGTTGACTGAAATGTAGAAAAATCTTTGAAAATGCAAACAAAACATTTGGAGGCTCATAATATACAGAAGGCTCCCTAACACACTAAAGTTTGAGGTAAAAATAAGTTAGAACCACTCTTATTGGAAAAGTTTTCTGTAAAACAAGTTGAAAGGCAACTAAATCTGCTATAACAAAAAAAAATGAAATGTTTTAGAAGAATGTCTGGGTCAAAATAAAACCCTTCCAAGTATTTTAAAATTCAACCAAAAATCCTGGTCATTCCCTAATGAGTTAGGAAGACTTTCCAAGTGGTTTTGCAATCATCCATTGAGTATTGAACTCAGAATACCATTTTTAAGTTGGGAAACTCACTGTTTTGGGGGGGGGGGTTGAGCAAAACAAGCATTTATTTCTTGGATCAAAATGTGGGGGTTTTAGAGGGGTTTGAAAAGGGGTTTTGAGCGTGTATTTCCAGCACTAAATGGAGATTATAACCTCTTGCAAAATCAACTTAAAAATCACATCAAGAACTTCCAAAGTTATTTGCAAAAACATCGTTTTATTTTGAATATAACTGCAAGAATTCTTAAAAAAGTATTGAAGTAAGAATCATAATCTATTAGACATGCTTTTGAGGTCAAGAGCTACTATCCATAAGGATTCACCCTCCTCAAACAACATATCATCATCTAGATGATGATTAACAAGTGAATAAAAAAATCAAAAAGAAATGAGGTAAAGAGAGATGAACATCAAAGTAAACAATTAAGCAATAACAATCAAAGTATGATAATCATTGAGATAATGTACTTGTAGCTTGGTATTTCACTCATATGTGGTGACATTTGGACATGCAAGTAGATTCCTAGCTCATAAATACTCAAAGAATGGTGGTTAGGAGTGTTGAATGTGAAGTATAGAGAAGAGTAATGAAAGAAAACAAGTTTAGAACTCACTTTTCTGTAAAAAAAAAAATCAGTGATCCTCCTTCTCGGTTTGCACTTTTGGAAACGTTAAGTCAGATAAAGTTTGTCCCTGGAAAGATCCCAAAAGTTTCGGGTAGAAAAAGGAGGATGGGCTACACTGACGATGAACCGAGAGAGGCATGGTATAAAAGGTCCATCTTCTTTGACTTGGAACACTGGAGCTCTCATCAAGTTAGACATGTTCTTGATGTGATGCACACCGAGAATAATGTCGCTGAGCATTGATGTTGTCAAAATCAAGTTCTTTTATTTAACCCTATTAAAAATGTAGTATGTTGGAAGTAGGGTGTCGAGTCCACAGGGATTGATACACGAACAACGTTTGGGAAGTTTAGTAACTAATTATAATACTCAAAAGAAAGAAGTAAGAAAAGGAATAAAAATGACTTTGTGTATTGCGGCTTTTTGTTCGGTTTTTGGAGGAGAAAAGGATAAATAAATACTAATAAAAAAACAATAGGTTGTGATCATTCCCCCCATCTTGGGTCACAACAAGATGAAATGGACTGGTGTTTCAAGCACATTCTAAGGTAACACTTCATTGTCGCATATTATTAAACACAAGGAGTGCATCTATGTGAAAGATGAAGGAAGCTTTGAGATTTCCATAGAAACGGATTTGAAGCTAACGTTTGACTATCAAGGATGCATGACATACAAGATGAAGCCTCTATGGCTTCTAATCCGAATGACCCTACACTAACTAATCTATTTGGTGGACAAATCACATATGAAGCCTTCAAAAGATAGTATTTAAAACCCAAGAGTTTGAACAATCAAAGATGCTTGACATCAAAGATGAAGATCCCAAGTTATAAATCCCACACACAACATTTATCAAACACATGGAGTGCAAAACACAAGGTTACATAATATTCCATATGAAATACATAGGGTAGGATTCAAAGTCTAAGTTATGACAATAAAAAATGCAATACAAAGAAGATGAAGCTCCTAGTTTTGAATCCTACACAAATGAACCTTAGAAATGCTGCAACACTAAATCCAAGAGTTCATGATCCACAATCTAAGTAAATCTAACTAATAATGAAAAACATAGCAATATCATCAAAAGAAAAGAGATAGAAAATATACCTAGCCATTAAAACTTCAATCCAAGCTTCAAGTTTATACAAGTGAAGAAATGAAAGGGAACCCACTTAAAATGAGAGAAGAAGAAGAAGAAGGTTGGGAGAAAAACACAAGAGAGCCCCCCCACAAAAACCCTATCTCTTTCTATTTATATAAAAAACACAAAAATGGCAAACTTGTAAATAAAAAGGGGAAAAAACGTAGCCGTGGATCGATCCCTTTTTTGGGGCGGATCGATCCGCCTTTCATCTGGGCAGTTGATATCTCTTCGCAAAGTCGCGGATCGATCCCTTCATTGGGGTGGATCGATCCTTCTTGGGATTTTTCTAGCAGAATGTTCCTTCTGTATCGCGGATCGATCCGCTCAAAAGGCTGGATAATCCGCATCTTTTAAAACTGATACCAAGATCCTCAAGAACCCACGGATCGATCCGCCTTTGCTGAAATTCTTTTCTTTCCCTTTTTATGATAAAAGAACCAAACAGAGTTGGTTCTCACTTTGAATAAGTCCCCAAACACTACAAGCAAGAGATTTTTATTAGCAATAAGTGAACAACAACAAGAACAACAAAAGTACAATTTATCCATTAAATCTCCCAATATAAGTAATAATTTGTGTCCAATAAGGGTAAAATCATGAAGTTAAGAATGCAATATTTGACACATTGGCATAAAAACAAATCAAAGGATAAAATAATCCTAGATGATAAAAACAAATCAAAGGATAAAATAAATGCGTGTGAAGATATGAAGTACATTGGCATACACAGCGGCCAGTGGATGCAAGTAGATGAGCTCACAGGGAAATAGATAAAACCAAAAGCATCATTCCACTTGGATAAAGATGAAAAATGAGAATTTTGCCAAATTTTGAAAGATTTGAAGCTCCCTACTAGTTTTTCATCTAACCTGAGCAACATTGTCACTCTTAACCCACCCAGTTTGCATTCGTTGAAGTCGCATGATTATCATGTTATTGTTCTATATTTGTTACCCATATTGCTTCAACATGCCTTTCCAAAACATCGAGATTTGCGAAGAGCTATCCAACAATTAAGCTTATTCTTTAACATACTATGCTCAAAAGTCTTGATTCGAAAGGATATCCAAAGAGCCAAATACATGGTTGCAGAGGCATTGTGTGTGTTGGAAAAACACTTTCCACCATCATTTTTGATATCAGTATCCACCTCATGGTGCATCTAGCTGATGAGGTATTGATTTGTGGACCTACCGTACCTAGATGGATGTATCCTTTCGAACGGTAAACTCATTTTCTTATATATATTCATCCATAGGCAAATGACACAGCTTTATAGACTTACATATTTTTTCTACTCATACGAATAGGCAAATGAAGGATTTTAAAGACATACCTAGCAATAAGAGGTATGTTGAAGGATCGATTGCTGAGTCTTATGTTGTTGGAGAATCCGTTAGGTATTGCATGGAATATATGCCAAATCCACTCGATGGAAATCACAAACATACTTGTGAAGCCTTTTTAGAGGATAATGACGAGTTTTATGATGCAGGACCTTTGCTCGACGATAAGACTATAACATTGGAATCTGAACAATTTCAACCAATATGTCGATGGGTACTATTTTGACTTGATGTTCACGGACTCAACGACTACTACAGGTTTGAGGCATTTGTAACATATATATTGAACATATCCACATATAACTACTAATATATAAACTACAAATTTCAGTGAGTATAAAGCGTTAAGACATTCCACTAGCGATAAAGGAAAGGGGATTACAATGACAGAAGTAGAGATACAAACTTTTTTCATCCCTTGGTTATATGAAAATGTATTCCTCAGTTCACAAGAAATAAGAATACTAACATATGTAATTTATTTAGTTAGATTCGTATTGTACTTATGAGAGTGTTTCCATTGAACAGTTGGTGTCTTCCGGTGAGACTGAGACAAATGCTATTTTGTGGCGGTTAGTTCAAGGGCCAAAGCACACGGTCAAAACATACAAAAAGTATCGCGTTAATGGTTTTGTATTTTATCCTAAGTATCACGATGAAATTGTTGTCATGCAACATAGCGGTGTTTGCATGAAGGCATGGACTACATTTAGGGCAAAAAAAAGTGATAAAAGGCTCAAGGATGCTTGGACAATGTGGTATGGGGTTATCAAACAAATAATTGAGTTAGACTATACAATATTTTAAGAGGTAGTGTTTTATTGCGATTGGGTGGCGGTGGAGGACAAGACCAATGGTTGTAAACACTGTCCGGACTCTAACTTGGTGATGGTTAATTTTGCTAAGTCAAAGAGTAATGCCAATGATCTTGATGAGCCTTTCATTCTTGCTTCCGAGGCGAGTTAAGTTTTCTATTCAAAAGACCTTAGAAATCTGAATTGGTGGGTGGTTATACATTCACCGAAGAGATTGACCAGTTGAGTAGACGAGTTAGAGATACCAAGTGTCTTCCAATCTACTCTTGAAGACCAACCTCATTTGGAAGATCTATTGAAGCAGCATGGCTCTACCTAGTGTTATTTATCTTGCATTAATTGCCTCTATGTTGAGTTTTAACCATATTTTTGTTTGGATTGTATGACTTTTTGTACTGTTACTTGATTGACTACAAAACTTTACTTTTCTTTAGATAATTGTTATGCGTTAATTATGATTCTTTGTTATCATTGTTGTTCGCATACTACCACCTTATTTTCAAATGACTGGCATTGGAATTATGACATCAAGTGGAGGTAATTTTAACCCGAGTTCATCTCAACCATCTTCTTCAGTCCCACCCGCATCTGAGTCATTGGGAGGCAAAGCCCCAAAAGAAAAAATGAAATTCACAATTGAAAATGACGGGGCTGTGGTGGGTGAATACTTGAAGATATGGAGTAATCGTACGGGAAATTTTGTGAGAAATCACATTCCAATTAGCTACAATGATTGGCAAAAAAGTGCCAAAGAATTTCAAAGACGATCTCTGGAATGCTTTAATGGTAGACTTTTGTGTGTAGGATCTTTGTTTAATTAGTTGGTTTAGTTAATATTTTCTTTTTAGCATAATTATTCTATTCCACTACTAGGTTGAATTTGAACTTGATGTTCCATAATCCGTGGTTCACCCATTTGCGGAGAAGTCGTGGCCCCAAAAATTTAGGACATACAAAAACAACTTGCGGAACCTTGTGAGGAAAGGTCATCATGACGTGCCAAAATGTGTTGATCCAAATTTATGGGCAAAGTTTCTAGAAATTGAGAGAGATCCAACAAAGGTTGAGCAAATTCCTAGAAATTTGAACAACAGAAAAAACTTAAGATTCCCCATTGTCTTGGGCGTCGTTCCTATGCTCATAAACTATACTTAATGGTGCATGTAATTCCTTACACTTTTTCTGTTTAATGCAAGTTTTCCACAGCTAACTCGTTAAATTTCAATGTCTAGCGAAAAGAAAATCCTAGCAAACACTACAGTCGTGCTGACAAATGGTTGGCTGCACATGAGCATAGTGATGGGAATGTCTTAGAGAGTGCTAAGAGTAAATATGTGAGTAACATATTGTTTGTAGGTTTTAATTCATAGCTTAATTTTTTAGTGTATTATCACAATATTTACTTTAAATGACTACATGATGAAATAAAGGCAATTGAAAATTTAAGAAAAAGCAGTGACTTGACTAACGAGGGATGCAGTAATAATTGTGAAGACTTTGACAATGACGAGTTAACTCAAGTATTTGGAAAGGACAAAAGGAAAGGGGTTCGTGCTGTGGGTTCACGCATCTCTAAGAGGCAACTACTTCATATCGGGTTGCCAATGTCCAAAAGTGAGGGAAAAAAGAAGATAACTGAAGAAGTTGCCGCATTGGAGGATAAGATCATTTCTCACGTTGACTCAAAATTTCACGATATGCAAGGTATAATTATGTCTTTAGTTTCAAAACTCTCAAATGTGAGTACCCCACCTGTGGTTACTACTCCCTCAAGTGATTATGGATCAAATTCGGTTTCTCATTTAGCTCAAAACTTGAATAATGTTTTTGCCACGGGTGTTTCACCTTCTACTCATCATATACCTCCTACTATGCCTCCTCCCACTGATAAGCCCTCATGTGTATTATTTGATAAGTTTGGTAAACAATTGGCAAAGGGGTATGTTATGACGGATGCTACAGCTAATGTCTACCACTCCAAACAAGTTGGTATTGGCGAAAAGAAAGTTTATATCGAGGAAGTGTTTGAGCCCGATGCTCGTTTGTGGGATCTTCAAGATGGACAAGATACATTGGCAGACTTTGTTCAAGGGGGATTTGTGATTTGGCTTGAGTGTTGGTTAAAGATTGGTTGACTATGTTATTTTCTCTGACTTTAAATTTGAGACATGGTTTATTTGTCAGTTGGTTTAGTTTAGTTTTGGATGGATTTACTCTTTCAATTTCAGACATGATTTGTTAGTTTTGGTTTGGACTTAGAAACAGTTTGTATTTAAGGATAAATATGCCTGTTTTTGGATTATATTTTTTGTATTTAATATAGATTGAGCTTGTATTTCTTATAGTTTGGATTTGAGCTTATTATATATGTTTATAGTAAATGTGATGTGGCTGTGATGAAAATTAGGTGCAAATAAAATTGGGGAGCATATTTTAGTATTTATGTTTTTCATATTTAAAATAATTACTAACGGATAATTTCCGTTAGTATTCTTACATATTTTAATATTTATGTTTTTCATATTTAAAATTACTAACGGTTTATATCCGTTAGTAATTGTCTCGAAAGTGTTAGAAACTGTCATATTACATACCGTTAATTTACCGTTAGTATTTTTGTATATAAAAGTGTTAGAATATAAATCGTTAGAATAAATATTACTAACTGAATTTTTCCGTTAAGAATAATAAATTACGAACAGAAAATATCCATTAGTAAACATATTACTAACGGTAATTTACCGTTGGTAAAAATTCTTTCCCTAACGGAAAATTACTTTTAGAAATTCCGTTAGAATTATTACCCACACTCTATTTCTAACGGTAAATTACCGTTAGGAATAATTTTACTATCGGTAAATTACCGTTAGAAATGTGCTCTTTTGGGGTAGTACACCCAAGTAATTTTTTTGAAAATATTATTCAGTGAGCCCGTCACATGCACCATATCATCATGCTGACGTGGTGTAACGCCTTAATTGTATAACAAAATGTGGCATTTGAAAGAACAAAAATGCTAAGTACACAACATATTCCACAACACATTCCACAATAAGACTTTAAATGCATGTACCCTATGATGTGTAAGTGGTGCATAGAAAAGTATGAAAAACAAATGTAGAAAATAAGTTTGGAGGCTCATAATATACAGAAGGCTCCCTAACATACTGAAGTTTGAGGTAAAAATAAGTTAGGACCACTCTTATTGGAAAAGTTTTTTGTAAAACAAGTTGAAAGCTAACTAAATCTGCTATAACAAAAAAAAAAAGAATGTTTTAGAAGAATGTTTGGGTCAAAATAGAACCCTTCCAAGTATTTTAAAATTCAACCAAAAGTCATGGTCATTCCCTAATGAGTTAGGAAGACTTTCCAAGTGGTTTTGCAATCATCCATTGAGTATTGAACTCAGAATACCATTTTCAAGTTGAGAAACTCGCTGTTTTGGGGGGTTTTTGAGCAAAACAAGCATTTATTTCTTGGATCAAAATGTGGGGGTTTGAAAAAGGGGTTTTGAGCGTATTTCTATCACGAAATGGGAATATAACCTGTTGCAAAATCAACTTAAAAATCACATCAAGAACTTCCAAAGTTATTTGCAAGAACATTGTTTTATTTTGAATATAACTGCAAGAATTCTTAAGAAAGTATTGAAGTAAGAATCATAATCTATTAGACATGCTTTTGAGGTCAAGAGCTACTATTCATAAGGATTCACCCTCCTCAAACAACATATCATCATCTAGATGATGATTAACAAGTGAATAAAAAAAATAAAAAAGAAATGAGGTAAAGAGAGATGAACATCAAAGTAAACAAGCAAGCAATAACAATCAAAGTATGATAATCATTGAGATATTAAACTTGTAGCTTGGTATTTCACTCATATGTGGTGACATTTGGACATGCAAGTAGATTCCTAGCTCATAAATTCTCAAAGAATGGTAGTTAGGAGTATTGAATGTGAAGTATAGGGAAGAGTAATGAAAGAAAACAAGCTTAGAACTCACTTTTCTGTATAAAAAAAAAAAAAATCAGTGGGAAAAGCTCACTTTTCTCTCCTCTAACCTTATATTTATCTCTATCTCTATCTCTCTACAACTTTCTCTACGCTTTGCACTTGTCACCCTCAAAATGAGGAGTCAAGGGGAGGTTATATAGGCCAAATTGGGGGGAGTTTGGGATTTAAGAAGTGCTCCCATTGATCCTAAACTTTTGTAAACAAGCCACTACGTCGTTTCTATTTTTGATTATTCGAAATTGACCCCCAAAACAAAATTAAAAAAGTGGACAGTCTGGGGGAGAGTGTCGCAGCTGCACTGCTCCTTAGACGTCTAGAAAAATACATTTAGGCCCCAAGGTTACTGTATTTGTGAAAAGGCCCTATTTAGTCAGAAATTCAAAATGCGTACAAACTCCAAATTGAGCTTGTGATATACTGTTGGAAAGGTAATGAAGCCTACTTTCTATAAAAACAAATAGTTCGGTGATAGGTGACTTGAAAAGTTTTGCGGTATTCGCGATAAAAGCCAATTTGATCGCCTTTATCTCCTTCAAAAATTCATAATAAATTCATTTTAAGTCCATAAATTATATGCGATATACCATTGGAAAGCTATTGACCTCTAGTATCAATGAAAATATTTAAAAACTGATACGGCGCTCCAGTCTCCGAGTCACCTTTTAGGTCAAATCATTCAAACCAGGGATCTTAAGAAAGTTCTGGGAACCTCTAGGTGCTCCCATGAGCTGATTTTTTTTTTTCTGATTTTCTTTTAAAACTTGTGTTAGTACTTTTCACATGATCCCGGGTGATCTCAAAACTTTTGGGTGATTTCAGAAGATTTCAGTCAAACCCTGGTCAACTTTGGTCAAACCGGTCAATAGGGACATTCTAGGAAATTTCGGGACTTCTGGGAGCTGATGATTCCATTTGATTTTGCTTTGAAATTCATTTTATTACTTTATTATGACAGAGTGTGTTTCTAGAACTTTCGGTCCAAACCTGGGAGCGTTTGGGCTTTCAGGGGCATTTTGGTCATTTGTATCACTTTTGAGTATCTTGAGGGATAAAATCAACTTCCAGGAGTCCTTTTTGAGTCTTTTACAATTATCATAAACCACGAAGCTATGGGTCTCCTAAATCTGATAGCCGACAAAATGGGGTGTCTACAGCATCTAAATCGAGAAAGAAGGGATGATCCAAGAGAAGGAGATTCGTGCACATATCCTATATAAGGAAGGCCGTGAGCAATATCATACAGATTCATTTTTCAAACTGAACAGCAAAAAACAAATTTTGAAATTGTTGGAAATATTTAGACAAATCAAAATCAATGGGTATGTATTACCAGCCACTAATACGTTGTGTTGTATATACTTCATAGAAAAAGACCAAAAACTTGTCACAAAAGGGACTTCTAATATACTGTTCCGTGACTAATTGCCAAAAGTAGTTAATGTTCTTTATTATTATTATTATTATTATTATTATTATTATTATTATTATTATTATTTATTTTTATTTTTATTATTATTATTTATTTATTTTTATTATTATTATTTTTTGAACATCAAAGAATTTGATTAGTGAATCAAAAGGCTAAATGAGATTAGGGGTGGCAATTCGGGTTCTCATGTCATGATCGTGTCATTAATCGGGTTGTGTGCTTTGGGTTTAATTTTTAGTTTCGAGTGCTATTCATCTATAATAGAAACTATTTTAAATTAATCGTGTCATGTCGTGTTGTGTTCGGGTTGTCTCTGTAAAACGGGTTGTCGTGTCAAAAATTGCCACCCCTAAATGAGATACAACTACCAAACACAAGCCTTTAACCAAAAAAAAAAAACAAGAGCAAAAGAAGAATCACTCCTTAAAAAACAAAACAACAGGCAGCAGCCCAAGCCTTGGATACAAACCCACAAGGATGAGACTAGAGAACTTTACACCACAATTAATTACCAGCATTGAACATTACCAAATCAGAGAACTTCGTAACATTAGTAGTAGCTGGAGAGCTACAATTGATAAAGCAATGATCCCATCAAAGCCAACGTAGTTGCTAGTCGACAACCATAGAATCGCCCATTATCGAGGCAACCTAAAATTATGATATCCTGTGAGCAAAATCAGATGAAAGAATACTCCCCAAAGAAACTAAACCCTCATTGAACTAATAAAACCATTTGCACCAGAATATACGACATTTGTCTATCGATTCCAAACAAATCTGATTTAATATGTACCATGGGATTGTGTCGGGTATTTTATCAGTATCTAATATTATATTATCTTCATCATAAGACACACAAAAAAAACTCTTTCTCTCTTCTGGAAAACTCCATGCTTCTTCTCTATTCAATCAACCACTGATTATACAAGGCTGCTCTATGCCCCTTGTTCAACGAGTGCACGTTAACAAGGACACGGTTGCTTAATCCTAGAGGGTAAATCGCTGCAACCTTACTCTACTGAGACAAGATCTTCGAGGGAAAAAAATTACTCTTAATTAAGGACAGTGTCTTGAACACGACTCAGTCACACTCTTCGATTTGATCGATAAGTATTTTCATTCTATAGTAGCATCTATTTCATTATTTTTACATCTTTAGAGTATGTCTCATCAATAAAATGGATATTGCTATGCTAACCGCAACTAAAGCTATTCCTGACGTCACTAAAATTGAACCATTTTACTGAAATAACTTTAATCATTGTCAAACCAACCTACTACTTGTTCTTGATATTGAAAAAATTGATTTTGCTTTGACAAAACCAAAACCCAGTGAACGATCTGAAAAGTATGAAACTGAATTGCCTCTTTGGGAAAATGCAATCAAGATTTGCTAAAGTATTATTTTGAATTCCTTATCAAATGAAATTTTTTACATTTAGTGTACCTTCAAATCGGCAACTGAAATTCGGGATGCTTTGGTCACCAAATATATTATCGAGGATGCATGTATTAAAAAATATGCCATCGAAAACTTTCTGAATTTTCAAATGACCGATGACGTATATGTTTCTTCTCAAATCCACAATTTTCACATTGTTGTTTCGAAACTTAGTAATGAAGGAATGAAATTGCCCTTACCGTTTGTAACCAGTTCGCTTATTGAAAAACCTCCAGAGTCTTGGAAAAATTTTAAGATTATGATTGAAACATAAGAGAGAGGAAAGGACTCTAGAAGAAGTTGTTCATGTTCGTATTGAAGAAAAGAACCGATTACTTGATCAGAATGAGAAAGCCATAGCTATGGCTTCTAAGGCTAACCACGTTGAGGAAAAACCTAACAGCAACCACGAAAATTTTAGAAGCCAGAATAACAAATCCAATTTCAACAAACCCGATTTCAACAAAAACCTTTTACAAAAAAAAAATTTAAAAAAACACCATAAGAGCAAAGGAAGAACTAGTCCTTAAAAAACAAAACAATAGGCAGTAGCCCATGCCTTGGATACAAACCCACAATGATGAGACTAGAGAACTTTACACCACAATTAATTATCAGCATTGAACATTACCAAATTAGAGAACTTCATAACATTAGTAGTAGCTGGAGAGCTACAATTGATAAAGCAATGATCCCATCAAAGCCAACGTAGTTGCCAATCGACAATAGAATTGCCCATTATCGAGGCAACCTAAAATTATGATATCCTGTGAGCAAAGTTAGATGAAAGAATACCGCGCGAGCGAAAGTCCAAATGTCGCGCTCGCGCGATATGTGTAAAAATCAAAGTTGCGTATTTCAGTATACTGAAGACTCCTGTGCAAACTAAACTGCTAAACGACGTCCAGACTGTAAATTACATGCGTTTCAGTTCGTTTCGGGTTGGGAAGCCTTCCAAAGCTTGTATAAACTCTATATAAACTCCAAATTTACTAAAAAAAAGAGTTAGCAATTGTTACACACCCATACATACACATTCTATACACATACTTCCAGCCATTGAAGGGAAGGAAGCAAGGAGAAGAAGAAGAAGACCAAGGATTTCCATGGCCTCCTCCATCAACCTCTTGCTATCGATCACTTCCATGGACGGCTAGATCATAGATCTAGGGTTTCAATGAAGCCCTAGATGAGTAATAGGGAGTTATTTATGTTTTTATTTTAGTTTCATTATGTATGGATGACAGTCACATGTTCCGAGGATTTTTATAAGTAAATCATACTTCTATTGATTAAATCATTGCTTTCAAAGTTTATTCTTGTCTTAGATCTATTTTGACTGTGATGTGCTCAACGATCTATTCTTGCTGTGCTTGTTTAGATTGTTTACATGTGATGGTGCTTTATTGATTCGTGCTATCAAGTATCCGAATAGTCCATGCCTAGATTAGACGGATTAGATCACAACCCTAGTTTAGTGTGAGATAATTCGTGCTAACCGAAGATGGATTATGTTGGTGCTTGAACCATGATTATCTTCTTGTCGGAGGAATTGTGCTTGTAGCTACAATTCCCCATATTCATCCAACTTAGTAAGCTAAAGTAATTCATAAATATTCCTATTATGAAGCTAGTGGTGGATTTGCAATCCTAGGTTCCCTTAAACATCATTTAAACACTTTTAATTGCTTTCATAGTTTAGATTTATTTTTATTGTTATTAGTTTAATTAAATTCAAATTCAAATCCGTTTTTCCTAATTAATTAGACTTAGGTTTTAAAATTAAGAGCTGTAGTAAACAATCTCTGTGGGTTCGACTTTTACTTCCACACTGCAAATCCTTAAAAAAAGTAAAGAATACTTTTATATCTTGATACTGACAACATCAATTTTTGTCTAATCTAGGCATGGACTATTCGGATACTTGATAGCACGAATCAATAAAGCACCATCACATGTAAACAATCTAAACAAGCACAGCAAGAATAGATCGTTGAGCGCATCACAGTCAAAATAGATCTAAGACAAGAATAAATTCTGAAAGCAATGATTTAATCAATAGAAGTACGATTTATTTATAAAAATCCTCGGAACATGTGACTGTCATCCATACATAATAAAACTAAAATAAAAACATAAATAACTCCCTATTACTCATCTAGGGCTTCATTGAAACCCTAGATCTATGATCTAGCCGTCCATGGAAGTGATCGATAGCAAGAGGTTGATGGAGGAGGCCATGGAAACCCTTGGTCTTCTTCTTCTTCTCCTTGCTTCCCTCTCTTCAATGGCTGGAAGTATGGTTGTCTAATGTGCATGTATGGGTGTGTAACAATTGCTAACCCTTTAATTGAGTAAATTTGGAGTTTATATAGAGTTTATACAAGCTTTGGAAGGCTTCCCAACCCGAAACGAACTGAAACGCATGTAATTTACAGTCTGGACGTCATTCTGCAGTTTTGTTTGCACAGGAGTCTTCAGTATACTGAAATACGCAACTTTGATTTTTACACATATCGCGCGAGCGGGTCGCGCGAGCGCGACATTTGGACTTTCGCGCGCGCGGATCGCGCGAGCGATTTTGGGGTTCTCGCGCGAGTGGATCGCGCGAGCGATTCTCGGATTTTGCGGGCGCGGGTCGCGCGCGCGACTTGTCTTTTTCAGCTTCTTTCTTTGTGCTTTTTCGCCCTGTTTGGCCTGGTTTAGTTGATTTCTTCCAAAACCTGTCAGAAACTAGAAAACAAAGTAAAAATATACAAAAACAAGATAAAATGGTCTAACAAATGCACATTAAGGCATATAATTAGGATTAGTTCTCTCCCGATCACACCCCCAAACCTACATTTTGCTAGTCCTCGAGCAAAACGAAAATAAAATCTACTAATAATCTACTACTCCATTTTCGCATGGATCACGATTGCATTTAGCGTATGCAACAAGCCTTTTAAACCTCTAGGTGTCCCTAGTCGGACGAGTAAAGTCTCGTGAGGGTTCTCATCAACAAGTCACCCACAACCATCTTTATTAACTTAAAAATTTAAATTTTTTTTTTTTATTAAAACGAAAAACTAAAACACTCAATACTTCTTATTATAAAACAATGATTTGAAATAGAATAACGAACAAGAAAAAACGGAATCAAACGTCCACTTAAATCATAAAAAAAACAATCCCAAGCACATGCATCGTATAAATCAATAGAGTTTCTCATAAAATTGCACGTGTGTGATATAGTAGTCAAATGAACACGCGCATGTCATGAACTTGGAATATAACTCGGATGACCATCTAACTATGTCTTGACTACGAATCTCACAATGTCAATTACACTCTAAAATGAAACACTCAGAAACATGTGTAATTTCTCTAGTATACGTGAGTAAAGGAGTTATGTTTTCAAGACGAATAACGCTCACATACGACACGAAAAAAAACGTATAACACGAAAGAACAATAGTCTCATGGATAAGATGCCAACAATCAAGAAAAATTAATCATTACCATGTTTTAATCCCCCTCCCATCGTTTTCATATCCGAACCATGTTTCCTAGGATCAAATAGGACTTTTCAAAGGTTGTAATGTGGCTCAGGTAATGAAAGAGGATAGAAAGGATTAATTGGGTAGGTTTACGAATGGCATTGTAAGGCATGTTCGATTTCTTTCATTCTTCTTCTACAAACTTTCATCTTTTCTTTCTCTTCATTCCTTTTCATTCACTTTTCTTCTTTTCTTACATTTTTTTTCAACCTTCTCTTCTTTATTATGTTTCTTTTCCTTTTTCTTTTCTTGCTTCTCAAATGATTATTCATCGAATACCAAGCAACTACCCCAATAGCATCTTATTTTCTTCTTCTTCATCAACACATCGCCTTAATACTACTAAAAGTTGATCACTCTTCTAGTGGTATACTCCAAGTTGATCAAGTTGGAGCTTTTAAAGAGGATAATGGTGAACAAAGAAAAAGAGGCATTTTAACGGCTCAAGGGGCGAACTAAGGAAATTTTTATCTTTTATCGGCCGGCAGTAAACAAAGAAGGCCTAAAATCATGTCCTATGGTAATACGGTTCTTCAATATTTACGACGGAAGATTATTTAGCATGGTAACAAATATTTTAACTTAACTATCAACCAAAACAAGAATAATGAGACTAAACAACGAGTTAATGCGCTATTTCAATGAAATTCGACAAACACAATGTATTTATAACCCTCTAAAAAGAAAAGATAGGCTCAAAAGCTCACTGGGCTTAGTCTCCACCATGTGTTATCTAGAAATCCGAATCATATTATAGTTCACAACCAACATGTATTCAAATGACTACTTGCAGTGCATAGGTTTATGTGCAAATCTATGATATAAAACTACGATTCCAAACAATACATGACCTAAAATATTATCTCATGACTTCAGCAAACATTTAATCACATATTCTCTTGTTTACCATTCTATAACAATCATAATTACATAACACGAAGTATCAACTAGCGATTGCAAAACCGTAGGTAACATCGTTTATTTAAACACACTTATTGAAAAAAATTTAAAATTTTGCATAAACTAATGTGTGCATACCCCCAAACCTAAACCTTTCATTGTCCTCAATGAAACAATAAAATAAAAGAAAGGAAAGTACTTAAGTAAAGAACGATAGTACCTCGATCTCGGTAAGCATAGAACAGGTGAACACAAAGGAATATGGCTATAAAGTTCAATGTTACCTGTTACCTCTTAATAAAAGAAAACAAACTAACAAAAGAATATTAAAAGTACATGAAATCAAAATGTAAAACATAAATTTAAAAACTAATCTAAACGAAACTACACTAGCAAATGGAAAATAAATAAAACGAAAAAATATAAATGTAACAAGAAAAACAACAACTAACTCGATCCAAAATGTCCTAATAAACAAAAACAGAAACGAAAACATTATCAGAACAAGTATGGGGGAAAGATACAGAAAAGAAAAACAATTATCAATAAAAGAGGAAATCGCGCGAGCGGCCGTCGCGCGCGCGAATTCCTGAATTATTATTATTATTATTATTTTTTTTTTTTTAATCTCGCGCGAGCGAGGTGCCTCGCGCCCGCGAGATTAGGCGCGAGGAGAACCTGAGGCATCATAAAAACAAAACGAAAGGAAAAACACTAAGGGGCAAACTCGCGCCAGCGGGCCGCGCGAGCGACGTCTCGCGCGAGCGGGTCGCGCGCGCGAGTTTGATGTTTTCTCTCGGTTCACTTATTTTATGTATATAAATTAAAAATAACTTCATTCCAACCCCCAAACCTGTCCAGAAAAACTCCAAAACTGACAAAAACGACCGAAAACAAAGAAAACAGACGAAGTTAAGCTTGGGTTGCCTCCCAAGAAGCGCTAACTTTTACGTCTTTAGCTAGACCGTTCTAGCTCAAGACTCATGGAGGCCGAAAATCAGAATTTGTGCCCAATAGGATATCAGGAAGAGCTCGGTGGTAAGCAGAAATAACATCGCTTTGAATTAAATCGATTGACGGTTTGTCATAATGTTCGAATCGATTTCTTACCTTCCGAGTAGATTCCGCATTAGGGTCCGAAATATTAGGATTCATCCACTCATCATCGTCCGCTATATTATTTTCCCCACTCGCATTTATTTCTTTGGTAGGCTCAATATTCCGTTTTACCTCACCTTCCACCTCACATAGGGAATCGTCGTTTTTAGGAGGTTGATCCATAGCATTAAAAACGTTTAATTTTAAGTTCATGTTCCCAAACGACACTTTCATTACCCCTGTCCGGCAGTTAACACGTGCGTTAGCGGTTGCTAAGAATGGACGGCCTAAAATGACAGGAGTATGTTTCCTAGCATCTAGCACGGGTTCAGTGTCAAGGACCATGAAGTCAACAGGATAATAGCATTTATCAACTTTAACCAAGACGTCCTCGACGATTCCTCTAGGTATTTTAATCGAACGATCCGCTAGTTGAATAGTAGCGGCCGTAGGTTTAAGTTCCCCTAAACCTAATTGTTTATAGACGTGATAAGGTAAGAGGTTAACACTCGCTCCTAAGTCAAGGAGAGCCCTATGGATGATAGTGTCACCTATGACACATGATATCGTAGGCGTACCTGGATCCTTATATTTCGGAGGAGCGTGTTGGAAAATTGAACTTACTTTTTCCGTGAAGAAGACCTTTTTAGGAGTATGACTCCGTATTTTGCGTTTTTGTGTACAAAGGTTTTTTAAACATTTAGCATAAGCGGGAATTTGTTTTATAGCGTCGAGGAAAGGAATATTAATTTTAACTTGTTTGAACACCTCGAGTATATCTTCCATTTTTGACCCTTTCTTGGGCAAATGTGACGGTCCCTCAACATTTGGTGGATATGGCATTCTCGGAACATAGTTCGTTGGGGCCGGTGCTTTATCTTTTTTATTTTTTTCCACGTCCTCACCCGTCTTATTCGAGTTAGTATTCATATCTTTCACATTCTCATTCGGGATTTCTATTACCTCATCCTCTCGTTTAGTCAACCTAGTTGAGACGGCGTTGACTTGTTCATTAGACCCCTTAACCTCATATTGTCCCTTAGGGTTTTGAATTGTTTGACTAGGCAACGTCCCCTCGTTTCTACGACTCACTACAATAGCTAGTTGTCCCATTTGGGATTCAAGCTTCGCAATGGATTGTGTATGAGAGTGCACTATTTGTGCTTGTGCCTGGACTTGAGTTTCAATAGTCTTAAGGGACGCCAACACCTTTTCCTCAAAAATATTACCCCTTGAAGGATTCGAATTAGGAGGCGGTTGTTGGTATTGATTAGGTTGAAATTGAGGTCGATACGCATTTGGAAAATTAGTCGCCTCATTAAGATTATTAGTATTATTTTTCCACGAGAAGTTAGGATGGTTTCTCCATGGCGCATCCGGATTATTAGTAGTTGCATTATAATTATTTTGTGGGTATTGTTGAATAGAATTAATGTGTTGCTCCACGAATTCCAGAAATTGACTCGCCGATGGACATGCAAGTATCGAATGTGAAGGATCAGAACATAATGCACAAATTTCACGAGCGGGTGAGGCTGTCGTTTGGTTCATTGTCATAAGTCGGTCAAGTTTTCTATTTAATTCTTGTATTTGAATTGATTGACTTGACTCAACTGTCACCTCTCGCTTAGGTTGAAGATGATATCCCTCGAAACGTACCGACACAGCCTGATGCATCGAATTCTCGCTTAATGTTTCAAATATTTTCCAGGCCTCATCGGCGCTTTTGTGTAGGAAAGTTCCCGCACAAACGGCATCAACGGTATTACGGACCGAGGGAATAAGTCCCTCATAGAAGACCTGCACAAATTGCCACTTAGGAACTTGATGATGTGGACACGAGCGTAATAATTCTTTAAATTTTTCCCAAGTGTCATAAAGAGTCTCCCCATCTTGCATCACAAAATTAGTTATATCTTTTCTTATCTTATTTGTACGCATAATAGGGAAAAACTTTTGTAAAAAGGCGGTGTGTAAGGCTTCCCATGTTTTTATTGTGTTTGGCTCAAGTGATTGAAGCCAATACTTCGCTTTGTCCCTTAAGGAGAATGGGAAGAGCCGCAATTTTAATTCATCATTATTTAGGTCTTGTATTTTCAAGGTAGAGCATATACCCTGAAAATCCCCTAAGTGTTGGTAAGGGTCTTCATTTAGACGGCCATGGAATGATGGAAGTAGCGAGATGGTAGACGACTTTATCTCAAAGTGAGATGCCGTCGCCTCCGGTAATTCGATACCAGCTTGTGGCGTGTAAGTAGTAGGAATAAAATAATTTATAAGTGGAGGAGGTGGCGGTATATTAAGATTATTCATATTAGCACCATCATTTTGATTGTTATTGTTATTTCCACCGTCAGCCATTTTAATCGGTTTAATTTGAAAAGTTCGAGTTTTCCTTAACCGTTCACGAGTACTCTGAATTTCGGCCTCAAACAACGACGACGGAATCGGAGTTGATTCGTCGTCTTGCAACCTAGCTCTAGAAGCTTGGGTTGTGGACTTACTAGTTCTTAAGGTACGTTCAAGTTCAAGATCGAAAGATTTTAAATCTGGTTTATTTGAACGTGTACCCAACATAAACTAAAATAAAGAAAAAGAAACTAAAAACAAAGACTGACTAAACTAAAAAAAACAAATAGCAATCACGCAACTACGATAACAAGCACTCAACTACTGTGATGCATGAATATTATCCTGTAATGCAATGACCGCGTCAAGCCCAGCGCCCCGGGTTTCCTAGCTAATGCAGTGCAATTAACCCTAAACTAATGCAAATAGTGCGTCACAGCGCCCTGACTTACAGCGGTTTAAAGCGAATTCCAAAGGAAGCAATTTATTTAATTTTATTTATATTTTTATTTGCGTAAGCTCCTTTGATGTAGTTAGCTACTCCACTCGGAAACGTTAGAATTTTGACGACTCGAGAAACTACAAAATAAACAGAAAAGTTAGTGACTCAAAATAAAATAAAAAATAAGAAAAAGAAAACTAATATAATATTTACAAATTAACTAAACTAAGATTTTAAAACTAAAGGTAGTAATGCAATCCCCGGCAACGGCGCCAAAAATTGATGTTGTCAGAATCAAGATATAAAAAGTATTCTTTACTTTTCTAAAGATTTGCAGTGTGGAAGTAAAGGTCGAACTCACAGAGATTGTTTACTACAGCTCTTAATTTTAAAACCTAAGTCTAATTAATTAGGAAAAACGGATTTGAATTTGAATTTAATTAAACTAATAACAATAAAAATAAATCTAAACTATGAAAGCAATTAAAAGTGTTTTAAATAATGTTTAAGGGAACCTAGGATTGCAAATCCACCACTAGCTTCATAATAGGAATATTTATGAATTACTTTAGCTTACTAAGTTGGATGAATATGGGGAATTGTAGCTACAAGCCCAATTCCTCCGACAAGAAGATAATCATGGTTCAAGCACCAACATAATCCATCTTCGGTTAGCACGAATTATCTCACACTAAACTAGGGTTGCGATCTAATCCGTCTAATCTAGGCATGGACTATTCGGATACTTGATAGCACGAATCAATAAAGCACCATCACATGTAAACAATCTAAACAAGCACAGCAAGAATAGATCGTTGAGCGCATCACAGTCAAAATAGATCTAAGACAAGAATAAATTCTGAAAGCAATGATTTAATCAATAGAAGTACGATTTATTTATAAAAATCCTCGGAACATGTGACTGTCATCCATACATAATAAAACTAAAATAAAAACATAAATAACTCCCTATTACTCATCTAGGGCTTCATTGAAACCCTAGATCTATGATCTAGCCGTCCATGGAAGTGATCGATAGCAAGAGGTTGATGGAGGAGGCCATGGAAACCCTTGGTCTTCTTCTTCTTCTCCTTGCTTCCCTCTCTTCAATGGCTGGAAGTATGGTTGTCTAATGTGTATGTATGGGTGTGTAACAATTGCTAACCCTTTAATTGAGTAAATTTGGAGTTTATATAGAGTTTATACAAGCTTTGGAAGGCTTCCCAACCCGAAACGAACTGAAACGCATGTAATTTACAGTCTGGACGTCATTCTGCAGTTTCGTTTGCACAGGAGTCTTCAGTATACTGAAATACGCAACTTTGATTTTTACACATATCGCGCGAGCGCGACATTTGGACTTTCGCGCGCGCGGATCGCGCGAGCGATTTTGGGGTTCTCGCGCGAGCGGATCGCACGAGCGATTCTCGGATTTCGCGGGCGCGGGTCGCGCGCGCGACTTGTCTTTTTCAGCTTCTTTCTTTGTGCTTTTTCACCCTGTTTGGCCTAGTTTAGTTGATTTCTTCCAAAACCTGTCAGAAACTAGAAAACAAAGTAAAAATATACAAAAACAAGATAAAATGGTCTAACAAATGCACATTAAGGCATATAATTAGGATTAGTTCTCTCCCGATCACTCCCCAAAGAAACTAAACCGTCATTGAATTGATAAAACTATTCACACCAGAATATTCGGCATTTGTCTATCGATTCTAAACAAATCTGATTTAATATGTACCACCTCCAAACTCAAATCATATAAAGTTGCTAGCAATTAAAACTCCATCTGAGAGTCAATAACCAAATATTTATCCAGACTTCCCAGCCGAGAATTTTTAGTATGGAGCTGAATCATCCAACTTAAACAAACACCAAAGCTCAATGATAGATAGCATACAAAGATCCCCAGTAGGCAGATAGAAACGAATCAAGGAGACCCAGTAACAACCACAAGAAACAACATACACAAAGAACGATGTGTAAACTGAAGCGAATCCAAATCTCAAAGCCAAAAATAATTTTTGCAGCAACCATGAATCTCAACTATTACAGTCCATTGCCTGATAGAGAAAACCATAACCTTTAACAAAATTTGACTCACTTTTTATCCATTGAACTGAGTATCCAGCAGCCAAAATAGAATGATCTCCAACATAGATTGAAATTCCAACTTAGAACACTGCCTTAAAAGGAATTAATCTTGAAATCCCGTACTTTGTAAGGTAATTAGCAAGGCCATTTGCATTCTGAGGTATATGAGTCGGTTTCACTGTTTTCACTAGTAAGATCCGGTTCTACATTTCATCAATATCAAGAAAGTCCCCTCTATGTTTCCAGCCATTTTTTGCTAATTAGGTGTCCATGATACAACTACCAGAGATTCACTTTCTACAATCAAGTGTACCACATCCAGCTTTCCTGATCTGCGGAATAAAAGAAGGCCCTCCAACAAAGTTGAGAGCTCTACACAATTGGATTCATATACCCTAAAGTTCTTCGAGTAAAGGGCTATTATTACCCCACTTGAGTCTCTCAGAACCCCTTCAATGCATGTCTGCCCTGGTTTCCCTTTTACTGCACCATCTATATTCTATTTCAGTTATCTCTCATCAGGAGTGGCCCGGAGAGCTTGTGTCAGGGATTTGGAAGCTCTAGGAATATATGTTGAGAGTTGAATCTGTCGTACCATATCGGAGATTGGGGATGAACACTCTGGTCTCAAGGCTTTGAACTACCTATGGCTCTCAAGTGAATCAAATTGCAAGTACTGTCCATATCAAAATAGCCTTTTCGAGAAAGAAACTTTGCTTCTATAAATCCATAGTGACCAGGCTATAGCAAAGAAAATCAATCTCCAAATCATGATGTTGCCGAAATTTGGACAAAGAAAAGGCCACTGCTTCCACCAACTGGATATAGAGTTTGGGACACAAACCCTGCGACTCCCGTTTATTCATACAATTGGACCAAACCTTCCATGCCCATTTCCACTCCAGAAAAAGATGATCCATAGTTTCCGACACTTCATTACACCAACTACAGTAAGTAAATGGGATTTCATGGGCGTCACTTGAGAAGACGTTTACTCTAACAGGTAGTCTTTTAGGAGTAATTGCCTATAGAAAAGCTCCACATTTGGAAGGGCCCAATCTTTCTAAATGGATTGGAGTATAGGATTTACTGAGCTATTGGCGTTGTCAATGGGTCTACAAAAGGATTTTACTAAAAAAAATTCCTGTATAGATCAAACTTTCATATTAAATGATCTAGCACTTGTTGCCTTATAGAAATCTATTCAAGTATATGGAGTAGGCTGCCCCCTTGCTCTAATTCTCAGTCAAATCATCTTCTCCGTAGCGGAATCTCCCATTTCCACTGATTAATATCCCATGTACCCATTTCCGCTATCAGCCCTGATTTATTGGTTACAAGGACTAGCAAAGATTCCAAAAAATTCCTATTTGATAAGAATTTGTCCTTTATAGTTTGTGAGCATATATCGTCCCCCCTTAAGAAATTTTGTACCATTTTTACAAAATGAGATTGATGATTGGACATCGGCATCGATAAGAGGCTGGAAGCCTCTATGTGGTACTTTAAGCAAATCGCCTTTTTCCAAAGAGCCCCATCCTCTCTGTTGAATCTCCATATCCACTTTGTAATGAAGGAAAAAAATTTTATTGCACTATTTCCATGCCTAACCCACCATACTATTTACCAGCACAAAGTAGCTCCCAATTGACCCAATGGCGCTTGCGTTGATTAGAACCCCCAATCCAAAGGAAATTTCTCTACATTTGTTCAATTTTGTGTGCAACGGTGATAGGCATTTTGAAAAATGACACAAAATAAGAGGGGGTACTATTTGGAACCAACTTAATAAGAATAAACCTTCCCCCTTTAGACAAAATCTTCTCTTTCCATCCCGCAAGTCTGTTTTGAATTCTGTCCAATACTGGTTCCCACGTGGATATCTATTCAGGTTTGCTTCAAGGGGGAAGCCGAGGTAATTGAAAGGGAGCTTTTCCTGCCAGAAAAAGATTTGAGATGCCCAAACATTGATAAGCCTCGAGTCCACCCCACACCCAATCATAGAGCTTTTGGTAAAATTCACTTTCAAACCAGATACAAGCTCGAAACATCGTAAAATTTTCTTCATTGTACGGAGTTGTGTAAAGTTGGCTTTGCCAAAAAATATGGTGTCATTAGAATATTGAATATGGGAGATGGAGAGATTATTGGACCAATCTGCCAACTGGTGGGTAGACGTTTGTTTATAGATGTGTTTATCAAAACACTAAGACCCTCTCCCACAAGATTGAACAAAAAAGGGGAGAGATGGTCTCCTTGTCTTAAGCCTCACTGTAAGGGAAATTTTGGGGAAATGGAGAGATTATTGGACCAATCTGCCAATTGGTGGGAAGACCTTCATCAATAGATGTGTTTATCAAAACACTAAGACCCTCTCCCACCAGATTGAACAAAAAAGGGGAGAGATGGTCTCCTTGTCTCAAACCTCGCTACAAGGGAAATTCTGGAGAGGGGGAGTGAAATTAATTAAGACTGACATATACTACAAGAAAAATGCTTTTTAGTGGCAAAAATTTCCTTTGCGGCTAATGTCTTGTCACTAAAAAGCGCCTTTTATGAATCTGACTTGAAGTATTTATAAGTTTGAGGCTATTTAGCTAAGGTATTATTGCCTGAACCTAAAAAGAGGAAAATTGGTCCTAAAACTTTTGATTGTATGTTTATTGGTTATGCTTATAATAGTATTGCTTATAGATTCTTAGTTGTCAAAAGTGATGTTATGGAACCTAACACAATTGTTGTATCTATGAATGCATACTTTTTTTAGCGTGTTTTTCCTTTGACAACTCGTACAGATAAAATTGCTCATGTACTTGAAATTGCTTCTTTGGATAAATCTGTTGATAATGAGAATGTTGAATTTGAATTGAGAATGAGTAAAAGGGCTACAAAAAAAACAAATCTAGGAGATGATTTTTATACTTTCCTTGTAGAAGATGAACCTTTTACTTATACACAAGCTATTACTTCTCATGATTCAACTTTTTGGATGGAAGCTATTAACAATGAATTAGTGTCTATTTTATCTAATCATACTTGGGAATTAGTGGACCTACCTCTTGGTTCTAAAGTTATTGGATGTAAATGGATTTTTAAAAAGAAGATTAAATCAGATGGGTCCATTTATAAGTATAAAGCTCGATTGGTAGCTAAAGGATATTCACAAAAGAAAGATATTGATTATTTTGATGCTTTTGCTCCTATGACTTGAATTTCTACTATTCAAATTTTAATCGATTTGGCTGCTATTCATAACTTAGGTATTCATCAAATGAATGTTAAGAAAGTTTTTGTAATGTTTCAAAAATTAAAATAAAGGGTAATGGGGTAATTTTGCTTTTCCTGTTGTGGACCATTAGTGTATTTGACTGTATTTTTTTTTTTAATTCCAGAGCATGACTAAATTATTTTATTTTACCTTTCATGTGCTTTAAAATTTATTTTCTGTGCCTGTGGATGTGTTTATTTAATTTTGGGGTTACACTGTTGGGTCAGACTGTCCATTGCAGTACCAAACATTTTATTTTTTGAGCATACAAAAGAGTGGGTCCTACCCCACTCCCCTATATGGCCGGCAAAACCTCTCTCTCCCACTCATTCATATTAGTTTTTCTTCTCCTTCATTTCTTCTTCTTCTTCTCCTTTCAAGAGACAAGAATCTCCATAGTTCTCCTTCTCTTTCAAGCTTTATTCTTCAAGATTTCAAGAGATTGTCAAGAACTTCATTATTTAGCATCTCTAATCATCCTAGAGCTTGGAATCATCATTTGGTAAGCATACTAGAAAACCCTCAAATTCTAGGGTTTCACTAGATTTCAAAATTTTGGGATTTAATTGAACTTCTCTTCTCTTTTATAGCTTTCTTGGAGTATATAGAGTCTCTCTTTCATATCCTAACCATTTCTATGGAGGATTTCTTATGTGGGTAAGTTTTCCCAATCTCTAACAACCTAGGGTTTGTTAGTTTCATGACTTCTATCCTAACATTGGGTTGTTCTTGATTAGTGGTGCATACTTGAAGCATCCTTCAAGATTCTAGCACAAGCATTGAAGCTATTTTGGATTTACTTGGCTCTCTTGAATTGCCATTGATTTTTGGAAGCTAAGCTTTGAGGTAGATTTACATTGTGCAATTATATATGTTATACTTGTCTAAGATGCCTTGAGTTCACTTTTATGCTAGGAGAGAACTTAGACATATGTATTAGGACATTCCCACAAAGTTATAATGTTAGGGATTTTTGCCTAAATGTGAATTATATGCCTTGGTTGTATAAGTTGAAAATTTGGGGTGTTAAATGTAATTAGAGTAATGTAGGAGAATAATATGGACACATGCATTACTTTTCCCCAAAGTTGTAAATTTAGAGTTGTATGCCAAATTGTGACTTATATGCTTTGGTTGTACTATAGTTGATTATGTGCTGCTAGACGTGCTTAGGATGCTCCCTTTATGTGTAAAAGCATGCTAGGACATTAGTATAGAAATCCTTGCTAGGAATGTTTAATTATGAAATTTAACTACATTCTTTGAGACCCTTGATATTATGTCAAATGGACTAGAATTATTGCTTAATTTATTATGGTGGATCATCCATAATGTTATTTTAAACATTACATGCATTGAGGCCTAATCGGCAAGCATTCATGTATCACGACATAAATGTTTTATTTGAAAAAGAGAGAAAAACCCCATGTGTGGGAATTTGATTTAAGAAATCCATATATGGGTTGTGATGTGAGACACGGAGAGTGACCCTTAGAAACATTCAAACTCCAAACTATATTCGGGTAGCTCCCGGAAGTTGGTATGCTACACTCCATGCATGGGTGGCTCATAGTCCGGTAACAAGAGAGAGATGTGCATATATCACACATAGCCGTGAGGCTCTAATCATTTCATGGTAGCCGTGGTGGCGATGCATTGTACCTCATTTTATTTTAGTCATGGATAGCATATAGACTGGTTATAATGTTTTCTACGAGCCGTCGTTCTCATAAAAATGACAAAACATTTTTCAGGTGAGCTTGATAAGGGCAAAAGGGCACTTATGACTCGACGCATAAACGTTGATGCATTTTGTTCTATTTTGAAGACTCATGCTTAGATATGTACATGGATAGTTCCCATGTGGTTTTTGAAAAGTTTGTAATAGTTTAATGTTCTAGAAAGAAAATTGTTGTATTAATTTTATTACAAAACTTCTTGAGCTTGGACTTTCATATCTTTCTCTTTGGGAAGACTTGATGTAATTTTGACGGACAAATGTTAGTCCTTGTCTTTCCTACTTGTTAAACTTACTTATGTTATGTAAATTATGTTTCCGAGATCGTAGAATCTCTTTTAAAGTTTTATGTATAGGTGTTGATTTGAATCCTTGCCGGATTCGTTTATGTTTGGTTTTGTCCTTACCGGACTCATTGTATTTGTATGAAATCCTTGCCGGATTTGTCCATTTTGCTTTTAAAGGAAATGTTTTAAAATCTCTCTCCCCCAATCTCTCCCTCTCCCATTCTTCCTCTCTTCATCTCTTTCACTTCTCGTTTTTAATAAATTTCGAGTACACAAAGTTCCATTTGGTCTAGGCACGTGTCATATGTCATTTAGGACTTGTTTAGTCTTGTACCAATGTTTAAACTTGAAAATTTAGCATAGTTGGTAATGTTTCAAAATGCTGTCAAGTTGCTGTCAAAAAAAAAAAAAAAAAAACTGCTACTGTTATCTCAGTTTTCTGCCCAAACGGTGAGGAATTGGAAAAAATGCTATTTGACAAAAGTTGTACAGAATTAAATTTTACATGGACCAACATGAACAGAATGTGAAAATTTCAAAGACACAGCTACTTACGGATGTTTTAAAATTCAGCAACTATTCAAAAATGATCCTTAACAAATTCAATGTATTCTTCTTTTTCTCCTTGAAATAGTGCTTGTCCGGATAGTCTCTTAATTAAATTTTCAAGTGCTTCCATCTTTGTTGGACTCGTTAACATGTAAGTCCATTTTGGAATTATGTATTAGTGAGTCATCTTTGTAGGAATTCCCGTGGAATTCCAAAGTCGCTTCCGCACTTGTGATTGGATTTTAATTCTTTCTCTCTATCCTTTCTCTCTCCTTGCGCTTCGGTTTTCGGGGCATGATAGTTTTTCTAAATGGTGATTTGAAATTTATATGGATCAACCGGAAGGTTATTTTGTTTCTGGTAGTGAGCATAAAGTTTGTAAACTTGTGAAATCCTTGTATGGTCTTAAACAAGCACCAAAACAATGGCATGATAATTTTTATCAAGTTTTATTGTCTAATGATTTTTTTATTAATGGGGCAGATAAACGTGTTTATAGTAAATTTGATGGCAATGTTGGTATTATTATCTACCTATATGTGGATGACATGCTTATTATGGGCACTAATTTAGATGTTGTGATTGAAACTAAAAAGTTGCTTTCTTCTAGTTTTGATATGAAGATATGGGTGAGGTAGATTTTAAACTTGGTTTTAATATAAAAAAATCTAATAGATGGATTATGTTCTCACAGTACATTGTGTGGAAAAAATTTAAAGAAATTTGATCATTTTTATTGTAAATCTGTTTCTACTCCAAAGGATGCTAATTCTAGATTAAAAAGAATAAAAAGGCTAGTGTTTCTCAGAATGAGCATGTACAAGTTATTGGTAGTTTAATATACTTGATGAATTATACTCGTCCTGATATTGTATATGATGTTAATAGGTTAAGCCGCTATGCTCAAAGTTCAAACAGAGAGCATTGGACAACTTTAAACAGAATACTTAAATACTTGAAAAAAAATAAATAATTATGGATTAATGTATTCTTGTTTGCTTGTAGTTTTAAAAGGATATAATGATGCGAATTGAATTCTTGATTCAGATGAGATGAAATCAACTAGTGGGTTTATCTTTACACTTAGTGGAGGCGCAGTTTCTTGGAATTCATCTTAGCAAACTTGCACAACCAAGTCAACGATGGAATCAGAGTTTGTAGCTCTTGAGAAAGTTGGTACTGAAGCTAAGTGGCTTAGAAACTTCTTAACAGATGTTCCTATATGGAATAAGCCAATTCCATCGATATCTTTACACTGTGATAGCCAGGCCGCTATTGGTCGACTATGAATAAGTCCTATAATGGCAAGTATAGGCATATATGTCTAAGACAAAATATTGTGAGGCAGCTGCTTGATAATGGAGTTATATCTCTAAATTTTGTAAGGTCAGAAGTGGATTTGGCTGACCCTTTAACAAAACCACTAAGGAGGACTAGTGTGTGAAACGTCGAGGAGAATGGGGCTTATGCCTACAACAAAATCAACAATGATGGTAACCCAATTTATGTAATTGGAAAACCCAAGAAATAGGTTCATATGAGTAATAACAAGTCATTGGTTGATTTGAGATGCACTATAATTTGATTATCTTGTTATCCATTCCTATGGTGTATAGTACAATTGCAATGTATAAAGGTTGAGTTACAATCTTAATGAATTCCATATTCCATATTATTTAAATGATGTGTTTAATTGCAACACATAGTTGATGGATTCATCTATATAAGTGTAAAAGTGGGGCTGCTTTCTATGAAAACTTGGGAAGGTTTTCTAGAGCACTTATGAAAATCCAGAACAGGCACAGGGCCTAGAGGCGCCACACCGATTGGAGTTGCTCAAATTATGAGGAATCAATATGGGTGTAATATGATTGATTTATGATAAGAGATTATAGTTCATAGAAATGTTATTTCACCGAGTTCCTGTAAGATCACATCTTATATTCTTAGGGACTAGTTCATAGCCCTAAAGGCACTAGTACTGATGCATTGAGTTCTCTTGCTCCACTCTTTTAATTTTTTTTTTTTTTTTTACTATTTGCTCTAATTTTTGAAATAGCGGGGGGGGGGGGGGGGGGGGGGGGATTAATGTTGGATTATTTATGGGTTATTTTTTTTAATTGGGTTATAACATTTGTTGTTTGGGCCTTTATATTTTAAAATCAAACAAAGCATGTTTTAGACCATGGGCCTCTTTATTTCAAAAATCCAAACCCAAGCTTAGAAGCTTGATGTGACATCTATCCCACATTGTTTAAACACATGACTTTCTTGCTCCTTATATATGCTTTCATTTCATAAGCTTCTAAGCTTGTGTTGTGGAAAGGCATGCAAATCTTGAATTCAAACTGTCCAATTTAGCTTGAAAATCATGACTTGCGTGGGTGGTCATGCCACGTTTTGTTTTAAAATAAAAAATTTTAATTGTTGGAATTCTGCACATGTAAAAATGAAACAAATTTGTTTTAAAACATGCGACTGTTGGGATGGTTTAATGGAGTCTAATATTTTATTTTAATTACAATCGACTGTTGGGAACTTGCAGTGTTTTAATATACATCTTCTTCTCCCAACTGCAAAATATCATTACTGAATGCTTTCTTCTCCTTCTCTGGTTCTATAAAAATGTTTCTAAAATTCCTCTTTCTGTTTTGGAGCATTTCTAAGCGCTCAAATACTCTTTCAATTTGAGTGTACATTTGGAAGATTTGATTTCTGAATCTTGGAGAACATAGCATCGTTTTGAGACCTTTTGCTTCGAGTCACTAACTCCAAGGGGGCGGAATTGTTGTTAAAGGCAGAACAACTATTCCACACCTCAATCAAAAATCATAGTACTATCCTTCCATTTTACAATATGAAGCACAAACACAGACACTCCGACACGGATACAACACGACACGACACGACACCGGCATGTAGACATGACAAAATTCTAAAAAACATTTCACATCGACACTGCAAGAAAAATGTCCAAGCTTCCTAGACGAAATAGAATACATGGAGTGTAGTTTTAGTAACAGTGGAAGCAGTGACAACGAAGAAGTAAAGACGGAAGATCATGTGCACCCAAAGAGGGAATACTTTCATAAGCTTGTAAGCTTGTGTTGTGGAAAGGCATGCAAATCTTGAATTCAAACTGTCCAATTTAGCTTGAAAATCATGACTTGCGTGGGTGGTCATGCCACGTTTTGTTTTAAAATAAAAAATTTTAATTGTTGGAATTCTGCACATGTAAAAATGGAACAAATTTGTTTTAAAACATGCGACTGTTGGGATGGTTTAATGGAGTCTAATATTTTATTTTAATTACAATCGACTGTTGGGAACTTGCAGTGTTTTAATATACATCTTCTTCTTCCAACTACAAAATATCATTACTGAATGCTTTCTTCTCCTTCTCTGGTTCTATAAAAATGTTTCTAAAATTCCTCTTTCTGTTTTGGAGCATTTCTAAGCGCTCAAATACTCTTTCAATTTGAGTGTACATTTGGAAGATTTGATTTCTGAATCTTGGAGAACATAGCATCGTTTTGAGACCTTTTGCTTCGAGTCACTAACTCCAAGGGGGCGGAATTGTTGTTAAAGGCAGAACAACTATTCCACACCTCAATCAAAAATCATAGTACTATCCTTCCATTTTACAATATGAAGCACAAACACAGACATTCCGACACGGATACGACACGACACGACACGACACGACACCGGCATGTCGACATGACAAAATTCTAAAAAACATTTCACGTCGACACTGCAAGAAAAATGTCCAAGCTTCCTAGACGAAATAGAATACATGGAGTGTAGTTTTAGTAATAGTGGAAGCAGTGACAACGAAGCAGTAAAGACGGAAGATCATGTGCTCCCAAAGAGGGAATACTTTCATAAGCTTGTAAGCTTGTGTTGTGGAAAGGCATGCAAATCTTGAATTCAAACTGTCCAATTTAGCTTGAAAATCATGACTTGCGTGGGTGGTCATGCACGTTTTGTTTTAAAATAAAAAATTTTAATTGTTGGAATTCTGCACATGTAAAAATGGAACAAATTTGTTTTAAAACATGCGACTGTTGGGATGGTTTAATGGAGTCTAATATTTTATTTTAATTACAATCGACTGTTGGGAACTTGCAGTGTTTTAATATACATCTTCTTCTTCCAACTACAAAATATCATTACTGAATGCTTTCTTCTCCTTCTCTGGTTCTATAAAAATGTTTCTAAAATTCCTCTTTCTGTTTTGGAGTATTTCTAAGCGCTCAAATACTCTTTCAATTTGAGTGTACATTTGGAAGATTTGATTTCTGAATCTTGGAGAACATAGCATCGTTTTGAGACCTTTTGCTTCGAGTCACTAACTCCAAGGGGGCGGAATTGTTGTTAAAGGCAGAACAACTATTCCACACCTCAATCAAAAATCATAGTACTATCCTTCCATTTTACAGTATGAAGCACAAACACAGACACTCCGACACGGATACGACACGACATGACACGACACCGGCATGTCGACATGACAAAATTCTAGAAAACATTTCACGTCGACACTGCAAAAAAAATGTCCAAGCTTCCTAGACGAAATAGAATACATGGAGTGTAGTTTTAGTAACAGTGGAAGCAGTGACAACGAAGCAGTAAAGACGGAAGATCATGTGCTCCCAAAGAGGGAATACTTTCGCTATCTATGTTCAATGATCAGTAGAGATGGAGAGATTGGTGATGACATGACCCATAAAATTAAAGTAGGTTGGCTTAAGTGGAGGAGCGCTTCCAAAGTATTATGTGATCGGAGAATACCAGAAAAATTGAAAGGAAAACTTTATAGGATAACTATTAGGCCAGCTATGATCTACAGGACAAAGTATTGGGCAACTTAGAAACAACACATTAGCAAAATGAGCGTAACTAAGATGAGGATATGTTATGGTGAATGTGTGGTGAGACTAAGAAAGATAAAATTAGAAATAAGAATATATTATCTATACATTAAAGAAAATAGCCTAATAAACTGTGTACAATTATAAATTGAATAACCAAACTACCCTTATGCCTTTTGCAAATTACTCTTTTATTAAATCAAATTATCAAATTACCCTTTTGTCTTTTATAAATTATCCTTTTTGTATATATATTTGTGTGTATATATATTATCTATATGTTATGTTATCTGCTAAAGAAAAGAACCTTAAAATTTAAAGGGTGTACACTTATAAATTAAATTACCTAATTACCCTTTTATCTTGTGTATAGTAGTACCCTTCTGTAAAAGTTTAAAGTGCATACAATTATTGAATATGAATTGATGATGCCGAAAATTGGTAAGAGAGGTTTAGAGAGAGATAAGGGATTGTATATGGTTCGGCCCCGTTAATGAGGTGACCTACGTCCATGGTTGCGTCAGTGCGCTTTCACTAGCAGATCACCGGTGGCGTTTGGTGAGCCAACAGAGTGGGCGGCACTACCAAAAACCGACCGGGTTTATGTGCAATATTGAGTTGTTTATATGCTATTCTTTGGAGTCAGAATGCGATCCCCTTCACTGGGGGTGGGTGCCCTCTTTTATAGGTCCAAGAGACCACCCGTACAAGGCAACTTATTAGATTAGGAAGCCTAATCTAGCTACAAATTGATTAGCATGATTCAAGGAAAGTTTCCTAAGTGGTTTAGGAACTGTTAACTATTTCCATTAGCCTTCTGACTGAAAAAGGAAACCGCTCAGAGCCCAGCTGGCCAATCCGATCATGTGTGAAGTACAGTTGTATCGTACGCCCGGGCTGTAGGCCTGTATCAGGCGGTTCTATCATAATGGCCTGGGATCACTAGAATTGGGGCGCCTCTTCCGAATTACTCGAGGTCACTATGATTACGTGGTGATTTGACTTTGACCTAATATTTTTATAGATATCAGCTGCCCCCCATTTTCAAAACTGATGTGAAGCTCTATCAAATGCGGTTTTGAAAATTAAGACTGCCCTTGAAAAACAGTTCGGGGAAGAGACCAGGATCTTGCCCTGGGCGTGACCGGTCACGATAGTCTTTCGAGGTCTGGACCAAGCGGTGGCTATGTTGCCCTGGGACCGACTGCTGCCACGTGTCAACTGGTCATTGGCCAGGTCAGGATCCAACGAGGCTGGTATGAACGTAATCGAACAGTCACATTGTAACCGGACCGTCACATCTAGCATTAAATGTGTGCATCTTTTGAGGCAATGTTCCGCATGCCTGAGGTGACAGTTGTCGGTAGGTTTTGGCGGCAAGCCATTTTGGCCATTGGATCTGATCCGATCTGGATAGTCCGTGCTATATATATAAGGAACACTTGTTTATTTCAGAAATTCCTGCTGCCAAGAGATAGAGATACCGAGCTGTTTGAGAGCAAAATGTCCCCTCTCACTCCCGGGTTTCAATTCACTGTTCTTCCCTTTACCCTCTTTTCCTTTTCTTTTTTGAGTGAAGCTGGAGTGGACGGATCCATTAGATTTTGAACGAGAGTGGGACTTTTTCTTCTTAAGGTTCTATTCTTACTTTAGACCAGGCGCCACGTTAGATAGGTTGAACCGAGCGGACTGTCCTGGGGTAGTTTTAACTGAGTGTCACCTTACTTTCAGGACCTTGTACTCCCTACCCTTTAGATTGATAACCTTACCCCCTTTGTACCTCAGACTCAGAGTTCCTGACCCATACCTAGGTCTTCATTTGCTTCTTTTCCCAGTCACTGAAACCCCAGGGATGTGTCACTCCAGTTTCGACTCGTCTTCCCGGTCAGAGGACTAGCAGTCTGGATCAGGGACGCCGAACACAAGTCTAAGTCCACCCCCTACGACCCCCTTTGACCACCATAGTGAGGGCAGAATCCCAATCCTTCTATCTAACGATGAGTTGGACCAGGAGGCCCCCGTTGCCTCCTTTTCCTAGGGTTCGGGTGATGGAACACCAAGGGAACCCAACCCTGAGGTAGCCTTCGCCAGTGAGTTCATCCCGTCCACCCTGCGTGCTGAAGATCTCAGTCTCATTAGGGATAGGTATAGCCTTCCCGACTACTGCTCCTTGGCTGTGAATGCCGGTGGAGCCCAGATCTACCAGCGAGGTTTCACCACCCTATATGAGGACACCCTCATGGCTGGATTCCGCATTCCCCTTCATCCGGTCGCTCAGGACGTCCTGATATACTTAGGGATCGCCTCGGAGTAACTGGCCCCGAACGGTTGGAGGTTTCTCATGGGGTCCATCTCCCTTTGGCCCCAAGTTTTTGGGTATGAGCTTTCCATTCAAGAGTTTTTCTGGATGCACTGACCATTTCCCGTACATGGGGAGGTCGGGTTTTTCTCTCTCGGGGCTCAGCAGGGGAGAAAGATCATAGTGAATTGCTCGAGCAACAACAAGGGTTGGAAGAATAGATTCTTCCAAGTATCTACCCTTGGGCTCTATGAGCGGGCCTCGGGAATCTAGATGAGGACTTCTTGGGCGAGTGAACTGAGGGGTAAGTTAGTGCAGTATCTTTCATCCACTTTCTTTACTTCGATCCTGGGACTAACTGCATTATATTTTGCCTTGCAGCGGGGTTAGCCAGCCCGCCTAGTATTCCCAAGGAGTGTCAGGCCAGGATCAGGGGCTTGGTAAACTTGCCAACAAATATTTAGAACGTGCTGACCCGGATGAGTGATTTTAATGCATCCTACGACCCGGCCAAGCCCGTCAAAGCTCCTGTCTTTCTACCTATACTTTCTGGTAAGTACCCGGGCTCACTTGGTCTTGTCTATATTCCTATTGTCTCTACTGGTTACTAACCGCTTATCTTCCCTTTTTGCAGAATGGCCCTCAAGAGAGATCTTGAAGATTTGATAGCCAGGCAGGCTGCTGCCACCGCTCAGGCGGCAAGAAAAGGAGAAAAGAGGCCCGTTACGGAGGCCTCGGGCAATGAATGCCCGCTAAGGTGAATCCAGCACGGGACTGTGAACCGTCCAGAGACTTTCCCCTGAGCGGGAATTGTGGACACCGGAAGTGGACCACTTCTCTTGTTTGAGATTGCTTTGAAATTGATTTGAATCAAAGAAAAAAAAATAGGTCTGTTGAAAACAGATACAGAGTCGCCACTTGGTCTTTAAAGAACCAAGAAACCTAATTTTGACTCACCCAAGCAGATAAGGGCACCGGCCCTTCATCGCCAAAGAACTTGGTTCGGGGTTTTGGTACGAGAGAGGAAGGAGCCTTTGTCGCGACTAAAACACCCTCAACTCGCCCCGTCTTTCGATGGGCCTCAATTAGCATCCAAATAATCATCTTATACTATGTATGGTTCGACAAATAATACTATGATAGTATATTACATCACATAAGGAGATTTGAAATGGAAGATCTAAAGATAAGATATCATTCATAAGATCTAAGCCAAATATCACACAATACAAAGTGAAAGATCACACAAATAAACCTAGGAAAAATCGTCTAATCATGTATCAGATAATAAAGTTTTCCTAATCTAAAGGGACATGAATTGTTCTTGAAAAAAATAAATCAAAGAAAGTAAAATATACTTAGCAAGCTAACATGATGCATGTTATTCTTTGAGAAAAGAAGATCTCTCAATCCCCGGGACGGATGAGAAAAGGATGATTTGATCGAGGAGAGCATGGACGTGTGATCATGATCATTCCTTATAATCTTCTTAGATTAGGAGTTACAAAAACCCCAAATCCTTGCATGGATGCAATGTGTGTATCTAGAGTGTACCAAGGTTGTAGTGTGTTTTGTGTTCATGGACTCCTAGAATGACTTAGAAGTCTAAAATGTGTATGAATGGATGGATGAAATAAATATGGGATATGTACAAATGTAGTATGAACTACTTCCTAAGATATGAACTAATTTGGAATGCATATAAGCATCAAATCAAAGAATGAAAGTTAAAATGTGCTTGCTGTGAATAGTGGACAGAACAGTAGCATCATCTTTTGGAAATTTAAAAGAGGGGTTAGGAATGTTTTCAATGCATGATTTTTTATGGAGATGTTCCTTATTGTGTCTAGAACACAAACCAAAAGGCCAATCTTGAATAGCTATCACAGATTGAGAGAAATCATATAAACAACACAGGTCACTCAGAAACAGAGTCCGTACTGTCGACTGAAATGTTAGAAAATATTAGAAAATGAAAAAGAATGATCTAAGAGCCCATTTTATACATAAAGTTCCCTAAGACATTGAATTTTAAGGAAAGAATAAGTTAGGACCACCCCTTTTGGAAAAGTTTTCTGTAAAAGAGGTTGGAAGTGGACCTAGCTGCTGTGACAGAAAAATCAGAATGTTTGGAAGGAATATTGGGATCCAAATGGACCATTTCCAAGTACTTCCAAGTCAAACCAAAAATCATGGGTGTTCTCCAATGAGTTAGGAAGACTTTCCAAGTGGCCTTGCATCCATATGTTGAGTATTGAGTTCTAGAGAAATCTTTGAGCTCAACTCACTCACTGTTTTGACTCATTGTTTTGAAGATTTTGGAGAAAACAAAGTTTTGTTTCTTGAAACCAAATGAGAGGGATTGAGAGGGGTTTTGAAATAGATGTTTTGAAAGCACATTTTCAATACTCAATAAGGATTATAGCCACTTAAAATGTCAACATTAAACTCATCATCAAGAACCTCCAAGATTGTTGGAGAGATTTATTTTTGTTTTTGAACATAACTTCAATACATTTCAAGAATACCTTGGAAGTATTGAGGTTATGATCATCATCTATCAAACATGTTTTTGAGGTCAAGAGCTACTATCCATAAGGATTCACTCACCCCAAACTTCATGTCATCACTTAGATGATGATGAACTAGTAAGTAAATAAAGAAAAAGAAAAAGAAATGAGATAAAGAGAGATGAACATATATATAATCAAAGCAAGTAAATAGCAATCAATAGATGATAATCAATGTGATTTTGGACTTGTAGCTTGGTGTTTCACTCATAGATTTTGACATTTGGACATGGAAGTAGCTTCCTATCTCATGAATGCTCAAGAATGAGGGTTGGAGTGGACTTTGAATGTGAAGTATATAGAAGGATGATGGAAGAAAACAAGAATAAAACTCACTTTCTTATGGAAAATCAATGGGAGAAGCTCCCTTTCTCTCTTCTAAACCTATCTCTATCTCTCTTCTTCTCTACAACTTTTCAAGCTTTGCACTTGCCCCCCCAAAATGAAGAGCAATGGGGGGTTTAAATAGGCCAATTTGGGGTGGTTTTGGGGTTTTAGAAGTACTCCCATTGGTCCCAAACAACTGTGAACATAAAACTATGTCGTTTTGGCTTTCAATTAATCAATTTGGACCCCCAAAAAAATTACAAAAATGGACTCTGCGAGGGTTGAGTGCCGCGGCGGCACTGGGCCTGTGCCGCGGCGGCAGTGGGCCAGTGCCGCGGCGGCACTGCTCCTCAGACGCCCAGAAAATTACGTTTAAGCCCCCAGAGGTTCCGATATTCGCAAAAAGGCCCTATTTCGTCCGAAATTCACAGAAAATGCATACGAACTCCAAATTGAGGTTGTGATATACCGTTGGAAAGGTAATGGAGTCTACTTTACATAAAAAATAGTTCGGGGATAGGTCACTTTGAAAAGTTTTGCGGTATTCGCGATAAAAGCCGATTTGATCGCCTTTTTCGCCTTCGGAAATTCAAAATAAATTCGTTTTAAATCTAGGAATTATGTGCGATATACCGTTGGAAAGCTGTTGACCTCTAGTATCCATGAAAAATATTTGAAAATTATTTCGGTGCCCCGATTCCAAAGTCAAATCTTGGTCAAACTGGTCAAACTTGGGATTCCCGGGAAGTTCTGGGAACCTCTAGGAGCTCCCAGGAGTTGACGTTTTCGCTCGATTCTCTTTTAAAACTCATTTTAATACTTTTTTAATGATTCCGATGAATTCGGATAATTTCGGTCAAACTTGGTCAAACCTTGGTCAAACCGGTCAACGGGGACTTTCCGGGAACTTCCGGGACTTCCGGGGGTCTCTGAGAGCTGACGATTTCACCCGATTTCTTTTAAAAACTCATTTTGATACTTTTCTAATGATATAGCATGTTTTCAGAACTTCGGGACCAAATCTGGGAGTCTTCGGGCTTTCAGGGGCATTTTGGTCAATTTGAGCATTCTGAGAGATAGAGCTGACTTCCAGGAGTCCTTTTGAGTCTTTTACGATCATTGTGAACCACCAAGCTATGGGTCTCCTAAATCTGATAGCCGACAAAATGGGGTGTCTACAGGAATACCGTCCGGGGTGCCGATTGAGGAATCGGTTGTGATCAGGGAGAGGGTCAAATTCGCTCTTCTCCCTAGGCCCCAGCCAAGTGGAGACGTGTGCAAACATGTCTGCCGAGGCATTCCAGGGATGGCTATCTAGCCTTTCTCACATGGTAAGCACTGAAGCCTCTGCCCATTCATTGCCACTACTTTTTTTATATACCCGGTTAACTGACCAATTTTTGAGCTTCTTGCAGGTCGACTGTATGGCTGCTAAGGCTGAGTCCTTCCTGCCCTCTCTGGCCGGAAGGGCCGTTGCTGTTGAAGCCGCTCTGACAGAGGAGCGGGCTACCTCAGAGGCCAGAGAAAATTCCCTGGCTCTGGAGAAGGACAAGGTGAAGGGCTTACCCTTGAGCCTCAGGGCAGCCCAGGCAGAATTGGTGACTGCCCTGGCAGATCTGGAGGCATCCCGGGCCATTACGGCAGCTACAGAGGCGTGAGCGAAGGCTGCGGCTGAGGCAACGGTGGCGGGGTTGACAGAGGAGGCTTTCGATGACGGCTTCTTTTAAGGTTATGAGGACCTCAAGCGAAGGCTAGCCCGGGATCACCCCGAATGGGACATCTCGTCCTATGAGGGTATTGACTTGGAATACTGGGATCTTGGTCCTCCCGTTGTCGATGATTTTGTCTCCTTGGCCGGAGAAGCTAATGACTCCGCCACCTTGGCCGGAGCTGCTGATGGTTCCACTGCCCCGGGCGGTTGCTCGGTCCCGGAAGAAGGAGCCGCCCTAGTGGGAGAGACCGGAGAGACTGAAGAAGTAGTCAAGATCAACGACACTTAGTCCCTGACTTTGTTTAATTTTTTTTTTTGGGAGGTTACATCAACTGCCCTCCCAGGCAATGTACAGTTTTTCCTTTTACTTAATGAAAAGGTCCATCGAGACCAACCTTTGCACTAACTGTTTATTATTCTGTACTTGTATGCCTGTTTGTGATTGCCAATGCCCGACCGGTTGTTAGCCAATCTAAATCCCTGCCTTAGCAAAAGGTTTAGGACTGTAACCGGTAGAGAATACTTGGTCTTTCAGGGAACCACTGGGGTATAGTGTAGGCTTGTGACAAGTTAACTATTCGAGCGGTTTCTCTGGGTACTGTAGGTACTTAGGATTGTTAGGTGTCCTAGGATTCCAAGTCCTGTTAGTAACCGGTGTGATTTCCTGTTTAGCCTGGTATTCCCCTACCCCCTAAGCATTTGAGGCTTTCTATCATCAGCCACCTAGGGGGATTGGCCCCCATCATTGGTTGGGCCTAAGCGAAGACAATGCCTCGGGGTTCAGACGAAGTCTTCTGTGCCTCGGGTGTGATCCCGAGGTCTTTTTGTGCCTCGAGTGCGACTCCGAGGTCTTTTTATGGAACTCTGGCAGGGATCATTGCTTATTGGAAGAACATAAAACTTTTATTTCTTTCGAAAATTTATAATAACTGCTCAAGTAGAGCTACAAAACTTCCTAACCAGTGCTAATCCGCTCGTATCTGAGCATTATTGAAAATACTTTCGGAGGTGTTCAACATTCTAAGGGTGAGAAAAAGCATGCCCATCTAGAGTTTGTAACCAATAGGTGCCCGGACGATTAACCCGTGTAACTTGGTATGGTCCTTTCCAGTTTGGCCCCAACTTCCCATGGGTCGGGACTTTGGTAGACTGGTTTGCCGCTTTCAAAATGAGATCTCCAACTTGAAAACTACGGTGCTTTACTTTACCGTTGAAGTACCGGGAGACCTTCTGTTTGTAGGCTTCCACTTTCAGGTATGCCCGATCCCTTCTCTCTTCTACCAGGTCGAGTACTCCTCTAAGGGCTTCCGTATTGCTCTGTCACTGAAATTTGTCACCCGGTACGTAGGCAACCCGAGCTCCGTGGAGACTACCGCTTCCATGTCGTAGGTTAGTGAGAATGGTGTCTCTCCTATTGCCGCTCGGGGGGTAGTATAGTAGGCCCATAGTAGGGCCGATAATTCCTCCGCCCATATGCCTTTGGCATTTTCAAGCCTTGTTTTAATTGACTGTAGAATAGTCCAGTTTGTCACCTCGGCTTGGCCGTTGGCTTGAGGGTGCTCGGGAGAGGAGTAGTGATTTGATATCCCGTATCCCGATCAAAACTGCCTGAATATTAGGGTGTCAAAGTGTCTGCCGTTATCGCTGACCAGAACCCGGGGAATGCCGAACCTACAGAGGATGCTTTTCTCAATGAAACTTTCCATCTTTTTTTCAGTGATTGTTGCCAAGGGCTCGACCTTCGCCAACTTGCTGAAGTAGTCCACGGCGATAACAGTGAACTTAACTTATCCTTTTCCCATAGGGAGGTATAACACCCACTTTTGTGTTATTACTTTTGCATTACATTGTCATGCACGATAATGTGATGTGGCGTGTCTTATGACACATGTTTGGGTGAGTTTTGACTCACGAGATAATTTCGGTATCTGTATTAGAGAACCCTCTGAGACTATAGTGACTGAGTGTTGTGAAGTTTTGACGTCTCTCCGAATATGAGATGGTTATTGTGGAGCACTTTAAATGTTTATCTGGAAATAAATGTTTAACTGTGTATTTCAATATCTATATTATTTTCTGGCTTAGAATATATTTCTGTTGTTAGATTTAGTATCCTGGTGAGAATGAATTAACACGCTATTAATTTGGTAGGTTAATTAGCAACTTCCAAAACGTCATATAGAAATTCGCGTTTTAGCGATCAAATGAAACTTAGTCGAAAACTTTTATAATTTTGAGGTTTCACTCGTAAAGCTATGAATAAGCTGTGTAGAAAGTTTTAGAGACTGATTAGGAGTTTTGAAAACTTGTGGGGAGGTAAACGTAATTTCCAAGAGTTTTGCCTATATATAGATAGAAATGGTTGAGATATTTTCACAACTTCTAACCTAAATTCCAAAAAGGGGGCTAGAGGGAGATTTTGTTGCTTAGAGCTTTGCGATGCCAAACGACGACCTTCCGTCAGTCTGTTTTCTCCCATATTTCATATTCGAGCTCCTCGAGGTAAGAGCTTCATTTTGATACCTATTAGGGCCTATTTGGCTAAGTTTTCTAAAAGGTTGTTTTCTAGAATTTTTCATAAAAGTTGATAAATGGAACTTTGATCCATAGGAATTGTACTAGACGGACTTCTGCACGTTCTTTGTGCACAGGTTTTATTTGGATCGTATTTTAAGCGCGTAAATCGGAGGTGAGTGATTTAACTATGTCTTTGGAATGATTTCTTGACATGTATTCATGTTTTGTGTGAATAGAATGTATTAATTCTTAGAGATATATTATGTAGTTCATATTGGGCGTTTATATTATTAAGTAGGCTCAATAGCACGGTGATATGTTTTGTTTTTCCGCTGCGTGTGTTCTTCAAACCTAATTTTGGGAACGTTAATGAATTGGTTTATCCTCGGTGGCGTGCCACAGGCTCCGGTTTCGCTATTGTGGGACCGGGCTATGACATTTAGTGGTATCAGAGCATAAGTTTAGAGCCTTGGGAACGAGTGACGTTATATATGATGAGCGACGTTGAGTGGAGTGTGTAATTGTGAATATAATTGTTATCATTGTAGAAATGCTTCATGTGTTAGCATTTGTTGATTGTGATGAACTGTGCACATATATCTATATTGTGGCATAACATGCATGGTCATTAGGCATTGAACTCAACAGGGGGATATTTGAAACATTATGACTGATCCGCTAAGAGAATTGTCACCGCATTCGCGGATGGACCAAATAGTGAATTTGGTGGGAATTTTCATACAAGCGGTAAGTGAAAGAGAACAGATGAACGTTCAGCCTCCATCAGTGGAAATTCGTTACGTCAATGCACCACCGGCACCGCGACCTCAACATACAATCGTGGAGCAGTTTCATAAGCGGAAACCGACCTTGTATTATGGACAAGTTAGCATAGACTTGGCAGATCATAGGATGATGGACATGGAAAGACGTTTCCGTCAGGTAATATGTACCGATGAAAAGAAAATTTTATGCGCATCCGATACGTTGATGGTCGAAGCATTGGATTGGTGGAACAACGTGCTTGAACAAGGGAAGCCAGCCACGTGGGAAGCATTTAAAGAAGAATTCAACAAACGTTTCTTTTCGCAATCTACTTATACTCAGAAACGCCAAGAGTTTGCGAGTTTGGTTCAGGGAGATATGACCGTGGGTGAGTATGTTTCTCGTTTCAATGCCTTATTACGATTTGGGAAAACTACCATTCCGACTGATAGGGATAAAGCTCGTAAGTTTGAGGAAGGGTTTAGAGAGAATATCCGTGGCCGTGTGGACATGTTGCAACACCCGACCGTTTTCCTAGTTGAGGAAGTCACCCGTATAGCTGAGAAGAGTGTCGACCGATATCGACAAGGGCAATAAGGAAAGAGACCCAATGACAATAGGGGCAAGAACCAAGGGAATACGAAGAAACCATTCACGCAAGGTTCGGGATCGAATATGGGTAGTCAAGGAGGAAGTATATTTGTTGGAGATTCGAGACCGTTGTGCCAGACATATAACCTGCGACACAGAGGAACCTGCTATCAATTGACCACTTGCTATTTTTGCAAACAATTGGGGCATGCGTCTAGGAATTGTCCTTTGAACGCAAATTTGACTACACCAAACACAACCTCGAACACCAAGAGCTACAACCCAGAGATGAGGGGGAAATGTTTTGAATGTGGACAACCGGGACACATAGCGAAGAATTGCCCGAGTAAGAAACAATCGGGAATGAGTACTGGGGCATCGAGTGTGCCAAGCGGATCAAGGGTAGAACCTCGAGTGGATAAAGGAAAAGGAGTTACGCAACAACAAGGACGATACTTCCAGCTCAGGCCGGGGAATACGGATGATACCGTCGTATCAGGTATTCTTCCTATTTGTTCGTATCCTGCACGTATACTTATGGATTCTGGTTCAACGCATTCATTCGTATCACGTGATTTTGTTAAGCATTTAACTGTTAAGTCAGAACCGCTAGGATATGACTTGTGTGTATCATTGCCTAGCAGTGAACCGCTAGTTACTTCTTCGATATTTAAGTCATGTGAGATCAAGATAGGTGATAAAGTCTTGAGCGTTGATTTGATTCCGTTGACGGTGAATTACTTTGATGTTATCTTCGGTATGGATTGGTTGTCGGTTAATCAAGCCAAAATCGATTGTGAACAGAAACGGGTTAGTTTCTATCCGTCAGGGCAAGAAGAGTTTACTTTTCAGGGTAAGGGTGTGACTGTGTCTCCATACTTAATATCGGCGATTCAAGTGAGTAAGATGTTGAAGAAGGGTTGTTCGGGTTTCTTATGTTCAATTGTCGACACGCGAGTTCTTGGACCACTAATAGAAAACATTTCAGTAGTTCGAGAATTTCCAGATGTTTTTCCTGATGAGTTATCCAACGTATTGATTGAAAGAGAGCTTGAGTTCACAATAGAAGTAGTACCAGGGTCACAACCGATATCCAAAGCACCGTACCGAATGGCACCGATAGAGTTGAAAGAATTGAAAGTTCAGTTAGAAGAACTGTTGGAGAAGGGTTTTATCCGACCTAGTGTTTCACCATGGGGAGCTCCAGTCTTGTTCGTGAAGAAGAAAGATGGAACAATGCGTATGTGCATCGACTATCGAGAATTGAACAAGTTGATCGTCAAGAACAAATATCCGTTACCGCGAATAGACGATTTGTTTGATCAGTTCCAAGGAACGCAAGTTTTTTCGAAGATTGACTTGAGATCTGGTTACCATCAGTTGAAAGTCAAAGAGGAAGATGTCGAGAAGACAGCTTTCAGAACTCGATATGGTCACTTTGAATTTTTGGTTATGCCATTTGGAGTGACTAATGCACCAGCTGCTTTCATGGACTTGATGAACCGTGTTTTCAAGGATTATTTAGATGAGTTCGTTATCGTGTTCATAGATGACATCCTAATCTACTCCAAAAGCGTAGAAGATCACGAGCATCATTTACGATTAGCTTTACAATGATTACGTGAGAAGAGATTGTTTGGGAAATTGAAGAAGTGTGAGTTTTGGTTGACCGAGATAGCTTTCCTTAGACATATAGTGTTGGCAAAAGGAATTTCTGTAGACCCTCAAAAGATAGAAGCAGTTACCAATTGGGTGAGACCGATGAATGTGACAGATATCCGAAGTTTCCTAGGATTAGCTGGGTATTATCGGAGATTTGTAAAAGACTTTTCGCATATAGCAATGCCGATGACACAGTTAATGAGGAAAGATATTACTTTTGTTTGGAGTCCGGAATGTGAAGAAAGTTTTCAAGAGTTGAAAGGTCGACTAGTGAAAGCACCAATTTTAGCCGTTCCATCAGGGACTGAAGAGTTTATCATTTATAGTGATGCTTCATATAGAGGTTTAGGTTACGTTCTTATGCAAGGTGATAAAGTCATTGCGTATGCATCGAGACAACTTAGACTGCACGAGAAGAATTATCCAACACATGATCTAGAATTGGCCGCCGTTATTTTTGCATTGAAGATTTGGCGTCATTACCTATACGGGGAGAAATGTGAGATCTATACGGATCACAAGAGTTTGAAGTACCTGTTTACACAACGAGATTTGAACATGAGGCAAAGGAGATGGCTAGAGTTGATGAAGGACTATGACTTATCGATTCAGTATCATCCGGGCAAGGCGAATGTAGTTGCCGATGCTCTTAGTCATAAGGCACCAACCTATACCGCATTAGATTTGACTTCTCAGAAAGAACTGATACGAGATATGGAGAATTTGGAGCTTGAAGTGATACCGAGGATTGAAGGTGGATTGATGTCGACGATTGTGGCACAACCACTCTTGATTCACGAGATCACGGAGAAACAACTTCAAGACGTGGCTTTGAAGAAGATTTGTGATGAGATTCCAATGGGCAAACAACCGGGATTCATGTTTGAGAACAATGTGTTGAGACTGAGGGGTAGAATTTGTGTACCTAGTGAGGAAGAGTTAAAGCGAAATATCCTAGAGGAAGCACACAACACAAAGTATACCGTTCACCCGGGAAGTACCAAGATGTATAGAAACTTGAGACATGTTTATTGGTGGCCGGGAATGAAGAGAGAAATAGCACGCTATGTTTCACGATGTACGAGTTGTCAACAAGTAAAGGCCGAACGCCAAGTACCTTCAGGATTGTTACAACCGTTACCGATAGCCGAATGGAAATGGGAACACATAATGATGGACTTTATTAGTGGGTTTCCGAGGTCGAAGAGATCGAATACTATTATCTGGGTGATTATTGACCGTTTGACGAAGTCGTCGCACTTCCTACCGCTTCGAACAACTAAGCCGATGCCGTTAGCTAAGTTGTATATTTGCGAGATTGTGAGACTACATGGTATCCCAGTTTCTATCATTTCGGATAGGGATAGTAGTTTTATGTCGAAGTTTTGGAGAGCCATGCAAGAAGCAATGGGTACCAAATTGCATATTAGTACCGCTTTTCATCCTCAGACGGATGGTCAATCAGAAAGAGTAATCCAGATTTTGGAAGACATGCTTCGTTTATGTGTACTTGATTTTCAAGGTGATTGGGAAGACCACCTGCTGTTAATTGAGTTCGGATATAACAATAGTTTTCAGTCAAGTATTGGAATGGCTCCTTATGAAGCTTTATATGGTCGTGTATGACGTTCACCGATTAGTTGGACAGAGGTGAGAGAAAGAAAGATCGAAGGGCCGAAAATTATACAAGAAACAACGGATAAGATAAAGGTAATTAGACAACGATTACTGACAGCCCAGAGTAGGTATAAGAGTTATGCCGACAATCGCAGACAGCCATTGGAATTCGATGTAGGAGACTTGGTGTATTTGAAGGTGTCACCTTCAAAGGGAATAACCAGATTTGGTAGATATGGGAAACTCAATCCGAGATATGTAGGACCTTTTGAAATCATTGGAAAGGTTGGACCCGTAGCTTATCATTTGAACTTGCCGAGCGAGTATGCTCAAGTTCATAATGTGTTTCATGTATCGTTATTACGTAAACAATTAGTGGAAGATAGAGATCAAGTGATGACTCCGACACCAAATGTGATTCAGAGTGATTTGACGTATGTTACGTATCCGGTAGAGATCTTGGATCGGAAGGATTAAGTCTTACGGAATAAAGTAATATCGAAAGTGAAAGAGTTATGGCGTAGCCAAACTACGGAAGAGATGACGTGGGAGATAGAAGATGAGATGCGTACTCAGTATCCGCACCTTTTCGAGACATGAGGTATAAGTTTGGGGACAAACTTCTTTTAAGGGGGAGAATATTATAACACCCACATTTGTGTTATTACTTTTGCATTACATTGTCATGCATGATAATGTGATGTGGCGTGTCTTATGACACATGTTTGGGTGAGTTTTGACTCACGAGTTGATTTGGGTGTCTGTATTAGAGAACCCTCTGAGACTGTAGTGACTGAGTGTTGTGAAGTTTTGACGTCTCTCCGAATATGAGATGGTTATTGTGTAGCACTTTAAATGTTTACCTGTGTATTTCAATATCTATATTATTTTCTGGCTTAGAATATATTTCTGTTGTTAGATTTAGTATCCTAGTGAGAACGAATTAACACGCTATTAATTTGGTAGGCTAATTAGCAACTTCGAAAACGTCATGTAGAAATTCGCGTTTTAGCGACCAAACGAAACTTAGTCGAAAACTTTTATAATTTTGAGGTTTCACTCGTAAAGCTATGAATAAGCTGTGTAGAAAGTTTTAGAGACTGATTAGGAGTTTTGAAAACTTGTGGGGAGGTAAACGTAATTCCCGAGAGTTTTGCCTATATATAGATAGAGATGGTTGAGATATTTTCACAACTTCTAACCTAAATTCCAAAAAGGGGGCTAGAGGGAGATTTTGTTGCTTAGAGCTTTGCGACGCCAAACGACGACCTTCCGTCAGTCTGTTTTCTCCCATATTTCATATTCGAGCTCCTCGAGGTAAGAGCTTCGTTTTAATACCTATTAGGGCCTGTTCGGCTAAGTTTTTTGAAAAGTTGTTTTCTGGAATTTTTTTATAAAAGTTGATAAATGGAAATTTGATCCATAGGAATTGTGCTAGACGGACTTCTGCACGTTCTTTGTGCACGGGTTTTATTTGGATCGTATTTTAAGCGCGTAAATCGGAGGTGAGTGATTCAACTATGTTTTTGGAATGATTTCTTGACATGTATTCATGTTTTGTGTGAATAGCATGTATTAATTCTTAGAGATGTATTGTGTAGTTCATATTGGGCGTTTATATTGATAAGTAGGCTCAATAGCACGGTGATATGTTTTGTTTTTCCGCTGCGTGTGTTCTTCAAACCTAATTTTGGGAACGTTAATGAATTGGTTTACCCTCGGTGGCATGCCACGGGCTCCGATTCTGATATTGTGGGACAGGGCTGTGACAGGAGGGGACCGATAATGTCGATTCCCCACTGAGCGAACGGCCAGGGGCTAAGGATTGGTGTCTGAAGCTCTCCTGGTCGGTTGATCATCGGGGAGTATCTCTGGCACTTGTCGTACCTCTTTACGTACTCCTGGGAATCCCGGGCCATCATTGGCCAATAATAACCTTGCAGCAAGGCTTTTCATGAAAGTGTCCGACCTCCAACGTGGTCCCGCAAACTCCCTCGTGGATTTTATGCAACACTATCGGGACTTGGGCAAGGTGGACGCAACGGAGATAGGGGGTAGTGAACCCCCGCTTGTAGAGGATTCCATCAGCAACATGATATCTCGCCGCTCGGTACTTAACCCGACGGGCTTCTTCCCTATCGTCCGGCAGCACGCCAGGTGTGAGGAGTGTCGTGATCGGATCCATCCAGCTGTGGCCCAAGGCGACCGGTTAAACCTCCATGCCTTCCGAGTTGATCACACTTGGCTCAGGTAAGTATTCTATCCTTATCTTGGGTAAGTCTGACTTAGAGGATGAGGCGAGGCAGGCTAACTGATCGGCCCTGGTGTTGTTTTTCCTCGAGATTTATGTGATCGAGAAGCCCTTAAGCTTCTTTGAGACCGCTCAAACGAGGGCTAGATAAGCTACCATGTTCTCTTCCCGGGCTTTATATTCCTGATTAACTTGGTTGACCACGAGTTGGGAGTCGCTGTACCCTTGAACTTGTTGCGCACCCATTGAAGTAACCAACTGTAGTCCTACCAACAAGGCTTCATACTCGGCCTTGTTGTTAGAGGCGCGGATCCGAACCTCAGCGCATACTCAAGCTAGATTCTGTCTGGAGTAGTCAGGATGATCCCTACCCCGCTTCCCTATTTGTTGGAAGACCCATCCACATATAGTACCTAAGTCGGGACATTTGACTGTAGGTCGGGCGGTAGGTTGGGAGGGCTGAGCTCTTCAACTGGGTCCTCCGGGTACGTGAACTCCACAAGAAAATCTGCCACAGCCAGTCCTTTGATCGCCGTGCGGGGTCTGTAGGTTACTTCAAATTCCTCCAACTCCAAGGCCCACTTGACGAGCCTTCCGGATGTTTTAAGCATACTCAGGATCTGGTGGAGAGGCTAATCTTTGAGGACTACGATTGTATGGGCCCGGAAATACGGACGAAGTCTCCGGGCAGAAAGTGACGAGGACAAAGGCGAGCTTTTCTATGCGGGAGTATCTGCTTTCTGCGCCTTTTAGTGCCCTGCTGGTGTAGTAGACCGGGAATTGTATCTCGTGTTCTTCTCGGATGAGAGCCGAGCTGACTGCTGAGGGGAACACTGCTAAATATAAGAACAATTCATCGTTTGGCATGGGTGTTGAGAGTAAAGGAGGTGATGCCAGGTACTTCTTGAGTTCCTGAAATGCCTCCTCACAGTCTTCCGACTACTGAAAGGCCTTGCGGAGGATTTTAAAGAATGGGAGACACCGGTCGGTAGCTCGGGAGATAAATCTGTTCAATGCGATGACCCGCCCAGCCAAGCTCTGAACTTCTTTGGTCGACCTGGGTAACCGCATGTTGATGATGGCCTGGATTTTCTCGGGATTTGCCTCGATACCCCGTCTGCTGACTAAGTGTCCCAAAAACTTCCTGGACAAGACGCCAAATGAGCACTTGGTCGGGTTCAACCTTATCCCGAACTTCCTCAAAATGATGAAGGCCCCGGCCAGATGCTCGAGGTGGTCGAACTCGTCCCAGCTTTTAACCAAAAGATCGTCAACGTAGACCTCCATGGACTTCCCAATCAGATCCTTAAACATGTGACTAGCTAGGCGTTGATAGGTTGCCCCAGCATTTTTGAGGCCGAAGGGCATCACTTTATATCAGTAAGTTCTTTGATCTGTGATGAAGGAAGTCTTCTTTTCATCCCCAGGATACATGCTGATCTGATTGTATCCCGAGTAGGCATCCATGAACAAGAGGAGTGCGTGACCGACTGTGGAGTCTACAAGGAGGTCTATCTTGGGCAATGGGTAGCAATCCTTGGGGCATGCCTTGTTCAGGTCGGTGAAATCTACGCACATTCTCCACTTCCCGTTGCTTTTCTTGACTAGAACCACGTTTGCTAACCAGTCGGGATAATGGACCGTTCGGATGGAATTCACCCTTAGGAGCTTCTCGACCTCTTCACATACCGCTACCTGCCTTTCGGCCGCCATACCTCGTCTTTTTTGCTTAACCGGCCGGGAGTCCGGGTTGATGTTGAGACGATGTGTCACAGCCCGGTCCCACAATAGAAAATCCGAAGCCCGTGGCACGCCACCGAGGCTAAACCAATTCATTAACGTTCCCAAAATTAGGTTTGAAGAACACACGCAGCGGAATAAAACAAGTTTTTTTTTTTAAACCATCCGTACAGTCGACTGATCCTCAGATCCAGTCGACTGATCTAGGTCTAGCAGAAAGTTGGGTTTTAAAACACCATCCAGTCGACTGTTTTCTACACCCAGTCGACTGGGGCTTCAAATTTTCAGTCGACTAGTACGGTCCAGTCGACTGAAGTCCAGCCTGATACAAAATACCTGAATTGAAACCACGATCCAGTCGACTGTGTCGGGGACCCAGTCGACTGATCCTCTACGAAAACATGCAGTGAATTGCTGAAAAAGAGGCTTCAGTCGACTGTTTCCTCAACCAGTCGACTGGTTTATGGCAGCAACACATTCTGCAGCATTTTCAAGTTTAAAAGCTTTTGAATTCAAACAGCGATCGAATACACACTTCCAAAAGTACTCCAAAAACAATCCTAACTGCATTAACATATTACCGAAGCACAGTTACAACATGTTACTAACTATTACAACATTTTAGATTCGTTCCAACATACCAAGTTAAATATAACTAAAAAAAACCATAAGGATTCTTATTACAACATCCCTATTGTTCCAAAACTACAAGATTCAACATTCAAGTTATCTTCTAAAAGAACTTTAAACCCACGAGTTCACTTCTCCGATTCCTCGCCAGCATTTATACCTGCAATGGTTATTTGAATAACCACACATATTTCGATTTGTTTAAGCTAAAGCTTAGTGAATAAATCAACATATATACATGAATGATAAACATGTCCGCATTCACATCTCTACATTTCATACTAGTCGCCAGAGACTCACGTGCCCGTCCATATTCCCAATCCGCGACTCCTCGCCAATAAGTCCACGCGAAAGGGTAAGACCCACGATTCTTCTCTTCAATCGTGCGACCTTAATGCCTATATCGGCTCCACAAAATGGCACGGTGACCACGTGCTCCTTCTGACCCACATAAGCAACTTAACATGCTCAAATACATATCACCATACTCGCGGTAATTAAAACATATCACCGTGCTATTGAGCCTACTTATCAATATAATTGCCCAATATGAACTACACAAGATATCTCTAAGAATTAATACATGCTATTCACACAAAACATGAATACATGTCAAGAAATCATTCCAAAACATAGTTGAATCACTCACCTCCAAATAACGCTCCTATAATTCAATCTGAAGAAAACCCGTGCACAAATAACGTGCAGAAGTCCGTCTAGTAAAATTCCTATGGATCAAAATTCCATTTATCAACTTTTATGAAAAATTCTAGAAAATAACTTTTCGGAAAACTTAGCCAAACAGGCCCTAACATATATTAAAACGAAGCTCTTACCTCGAGGAGCTCGAATACGAGATCTAGGAGAAAGCAGACTAACGGAAGGTCGTCGTTTGGCGTCGCAAAGCTCTAGGCAACTAAATCTCCCTCTAGCCTCCCTTTTGGCCTCCTTTTGAACTTTAGGTTAGAAGTTATGAGAAATCTAAAGTTCATCTCTATCTATATATAGGCAACACTCTCGGGGAATTACGTTTACCTCCCCACGAGTTTTCCAAACTCCTAATCAGTCTCTGAAACTTTCCATACAGCTTATTCATAGCTTTACGAGTGAAACTTCAAAATTATAAAAGTTTTCGACTAAGTTTCGTTTGCTCGCTAAAATGCGAATTTCTACATGACGTTTCCGAAGTTGCTAATTAGCCTACCAAATTAATAGCGTGTTAATTCGTCCTCACCAGGATACTAAATCTAACAACAGAAATATATTCTAAAATAGAAAATAATACAGATATTGAGATACACAGATAAACATTTATTTTCATATAAACATTTAAATGTTCCACAGTGACCGTCTCATACTCGGAGAGACTTCACAACAATAAATCTCAATCACCACAGTTTCAATGGGTTCTCTAATATAGACACCCAAATCAACTCGTGAGTCAAAACTCACTCAAACATGTGTCATAGGACACACCACATCACATTATCATGCATGACAATGTAATGCAAAAGAAATAACACAAATGTGGGTGTTATAATACTCTCCCCCTTAAAAGAAGTTTGTCCCCAAACTTATACCTCATGTCTCGAAAAGGTGCGGATACTGAGTACGCATCTCATCTTCTATCTCCCACGTCATCTCTTCCGTAGTTTGGCTACGCCATAACACTTTCACTTTCGATATTACTTTATTTCGTAAGACTTGATCCTTCCGGTCTAAGATCTCTACCGGATATGCGACATACGTTAAATCACTCTGAATCTCATTCGATGTCGGAGTCATCACTTGATCTCTATCTTCCACTAATTGTTTGCGTAACAACGATACATGAAACACGTTATGAACTTGAGCATACTCGCTCGGCAAGTTCAAACGATAAGCTACGGGTCCAACCTTTCCAATGATTTCAAAAGGTCCTACATATCTCGGATTGAGTTTTCCGTATCTACCAAATCTAGTTATTCCCTTTGAAGGTGACACCTTCAAATACACCAAGTCTCCTACATCGAATTCCAACGGTCGTCTGCGCTTGTCGGCATAGCTCTTATACCTACTCTGAGCTGTCAGTAACCGTTGTCGAATTACCTTTATCTTATCCGTCGTTTCTTGTACAATTTTCGGCCCTTCAATCTTTCTTTCTCCCACCTCTGTCCAACTAATTGGTGAACGACATACACGACCATATAAAGCTTCATAAGGAGCCATTCCAATACTCGACTGAAAACTGTTGTTATAAGCAAACTCAATCAATGGCAAATGGTCTTCCCAATCACCCTGAAAATCAAGTACACATAGCCTAAGCATGTTTTCCAAATCTGGATTACTCTCTCTGATTGACCATCGGTCTGAGGATAAAAAGATGTACTAAAATGTAATTTGGTACCCATTGCTTCTTGCAAGGCTCTCCAAAACTTCGACGTAAAACTACTATCCCTATCCGAAACAATAGAAACTGGGATACCATGTAGTCTCACAATTTCGCGAATATACCACTTAGCTAGCGTCATCGGCTTAGTCGTTCGAAGTGGTAGGAAGTGCGACGACTTCGTCAAACGATCAACAATCACCCAAATAATAGTATTTGATCTCTTTGACCTCGGAAACCCACTAACAAAATCCATTGTTATGTGCTCCCATTTCCACTCGGCTATCGGTAACGGTTGTAACAATCCCAAAGGTACTTGGCGTTCGGCCTTTACTTGTTGACAACTAGTACAACGTGAAACGTAACGTGCTATTTCTCTCTTCATTCCCGGCCACCAATAAACATGTCTCAAATCTCTATACATCTTGGTGCTTCCCGGGTGAACGGTATACTTTGTGTTGTGTGCTTCCTCTAGGATGTTTCGCTTCAACTCTTTCTCACTAGGTACACAAATTCTACCCCTCAATCTCAACACATCGTTCTCAAACGTGAATCCTGGTTGTTTTCCCATTGGAATCTAATCACAAATCTTCTTCAAAGCCACGTCTTAAAGTTGTTTCTCCGCGATCTCGTGAATCAAGAGTGGTTGTGCCACCATCGTCAACATCAAGCCACTTTCAATCCTCGGTATCACTTCAAGTTCCAAATTCTCCATATCTCTTATCAATTCTTTCTGAGAAGTCAAAGCTGATGTGGTATTGGTTGGTACTTTACGACTAAGAGCATCGGCGACTACATTCGCCTTGCCCGGATGATATTGAATTGACAAGTCATAGTCCTTCATCAACTCTAGCCATCTCCTTTGCCTCATGTTCAAATCTCGTTGTGTAAACAAGTACTTCAAACTCTTGTGATCCGTATAGATCTCACATTTCTCTCCGTATAGATAATGACGCCAAATCTTCAATGCAAAAATCACGGCGGCTAATTCTAGATCATGTGTTGGATAATTCTTCTCGTGCGGTCTAAGTTGTCTCGATGCATACGCAATGACTTTATCACCTTGCATAAGAACGCAACCTAAACCTCTATATGAAGCATCACTGTAAATGATAAATCCTTCAGTCCCTGACGGAACGGCTAAAATTGGTGCTTTCACTAGTCGACCCTTCAACTCTTGGAAACTTTCTTCACATTCTGGACTCCAAACAAAAGCAATATCTTTCCTCATTAACTGTGTCATCGGCATTGCTATACGCGAAAAGTCTTTTACAAATCTCCGATAATACCCAGCTAATCCTAGGAAACTTCTGATGTCTGTCACATTCGTTGGTCTCGCCTAGTTGGTAACTGCTTCTATCTTCTGAGGGTCTACAGAAACTCCCTTTGCCGACACTATATGTCCAAGGAAAGCTATCTCGGTCAACCAAAACTCACACTTCTTCAATTTGCCAAACAATCTCTTCTCACGTAATCGTTGTAAAGTTAATCGTAAAAGATGCTCGTGATCTTCTACGCTTTTGGAGTAGATTAGGATGTCATCTATGAACACGATAACGAACTCATCTAAATAATCTTTGAAAACACGGTTCATCAAGTCCATGAAAGCAGCTGGTGCATTAGTCACTCCAAACGGCATAACCAAAAATTCAAAGTGACCATATCGAGTCCTGAAAGCTGTCTTCTCAACATCTTCCTCTTTGACTTTCAACTGATGGTAACCGGATCTCAAGTCGATCTTCGAAAATACCTGAGCCCCTTGTAACTGATCAAACAAGTCATCTATTCGTGGTAATGGATACTTGTTCTTGACGGTCAACTTATTCAATTCCCGATAGTCGATGCACATACGCATTGTCCCGTCCTTCTTCTTCACAAACAAGACTGGAGCTCCCCATGGTGAAACACTCGGTCGGATAAAACCCTTCTCCAACAGTTCTTCTAACTGAACTTTCAATTCTTTCAACTCTATCGGTGCCATTCAGTACGGTGCTTTGGATACCGGTTGTGACCCTGGTACTAATTCTATTGTGAACTCAAGCTCTCTTTCAATCAATACGTCGGGTAACTCATCGGGAAAAACATCTGAAAATTCTCGAACTACTGAAATGTCTTCTATTAGTGGTCCAAGAACTCTCGTGTCGATAATTGAACATAAGAAACCCGAACAACCCTTCTTCAACATCTTACTTGCTTGAATCGCCGATACCAAGTACGGCGGTACAATCACTCCCTTACCTTGAAAAATAAACTCTTCTCGCCCTGACGGATAGAAACTAACCCGTTTCTGTTCACAATCAATTCTGGCTTGATTAACTGACAACCAATCCATACCCAAGATAACATCAAAGTAATTCACCGTCAACGGAATCAAATCAACGCTCAAGACTTTATCACCTATCTTGATTTCACATGACTTGAATATCGAAGAAGTAACTAGCGGTTCACTACTAGGCAATGATACACACAAGTTATATCCTAGCGGTTCTGACTTAATAGTTAAATGCTTAACAAAATCACGTGATACAAATGAATGCGTTGAACCAGAATCCATAAGTATACGTGCAGGATACGAACAAATAGGAAGAATACCTGATACGACGGTATCATCCGTATTCCCCGGCCTGAGCTGGAAATATCGTCCTTGTTGTTGCGCGACTCCTTTCCCTTTATCTACTCGAGGTTCTACTCTTGATCCGCTTGGCACACTCGATGCCCCGGTACTCATTCCCGATTGTCTCTTACTCGGGCAATTCTTCGCTATGTGTCCCAGTTGTCCACAGTCAAAACATTTTCCCTTCATCTCTGGGTTGTAGCTCTTCGTATTTGAAAAGGTATTTGGTGCGGTCGAGTTTGTATTCAAAGGATAATTTCGGGATATGTGTCCTAACTGCTTGCAGAAGTAACAGGTGCTCAATTGGTAGCAAGTTCCTCTGTGTCGTTGGTTACATGTTGGACACAGCGGTCTCGAGTCCCCCATGAACGTACTCCCTCCTTGGCTACTCATATGCGATCCTGAACCTTGCGTAAATGGTTTCTTCGCATTCCCTTGACTCTTGCCCCTATTGTCATTGGGTCTCTTTCCTTGTTGCCCTTGTCGATATCGGTCGACACTCTTCTCAGCTATACGGGCGGCTTCCTCGACTAGAGAAACGGTCGGGTGTTGCAACATGTCCACACAGCCACGGATATTCTCTCTAAGCCCTTCCTCAAACTTACGAGCTTTATCCCTATCAGTCGGAACGGTAGTTTTCCCAAATCATAACAAGTCATTGAAACGAGAAACATACTCACCCACGGTCATATCTCCCTGAACCAAACTCGCAAACTCTTGACGTTTCTGAGTATAAGTAGATTGCGGAAAGAAACATTTGTTGAATTCTTCTTTAAATGCTTCCCACGTGGTTGGCTTCCCTTGTTCAAGCACGTTGTTCCACCAATCCAATGCTTCGTCCATCAACGTATCAGATGCGCATAAAATTTTCTCCTCATCGGTACATATTACCTGACGGAAATGTCTTTCCATGTCCATCATCCAATGATCGGCCAAATCTATGTCAACTTGTCCATGATACAGAGTCGGTTTCTGTTTATGAAACTGCTCCACGATTGTGTGTTGAGGTCGCGGTGCCGATGGTGCATTAACATAACGAATTTCCACCTGTGGAGGCTGAATCTGTTCTCTTTTACTTACCGCTTGTATGAAATTTCCCACCATATTCACTATTTGGTCCATCCGCGAATGCGGTGATAATTCTCTTGGTTGATCCGCCATAATGTTTCAATTATTTCCCATGTTGAGTTCAATGCATAATGACCATGCATGCTATGTCACAATATAGATATATGTGCACAGTTCATCACAATCAATAAATGCTAACACATGAAGCATATCTACAATGATAACAATTATCTTTACAATTACACACTCCACTCGACGTCACTCAGCATATATAACGTCACTCGTTCCCAAGGCTCTAAACTTATGCTCTGATACCACTAAATGTCACAGCCCGGTTCCACAATAGCAGAACCGAAGCCCGTGGCACGCCACCGAGGCTAAACCAATTCATTAACGTTCCCAAGATTAGGTTTGAAGAACACACGCAGCGGAATAAAACAAGTTTTTTTTTAAAACCATCCGTACAGTCGACTGATCCTCAGATCCAGTCGACTGATCCAGGTCTAGCAGAAAGTTGGGTTTTAAAACACCATCCAGTCGACTGTTTTCTACACCCAGTCGACTGGGGCTTCAAATTTTCAGTCGACTAGTACGGTCCGGTCGACTGAAGTCCAGCCTGATACAAAATACCTGAATTGAAACCACGATCCAGTCGACTGTGTCGGGGACCCAGTCGACTGATCCTCTACGAAAACATGCAGTGAATTGCTGAAAAAGAGGCTTCAGTCGACTGTTTCCTCAACCAGTCGACTGGTTTATGGCAGCAACACATTCTGCAGCATTTTCAAGTTTAAAAGCTTTTGAATTCAAACAGCGATCGAATAAACACTTCCAAAAGTACTCCAAAAACAATCCTAACTGCATTAACATATTACCGAAGCACAGTTACAACATGTTACTAACTATTACAACATTTTAGATTCGTTCCAACATACCAAGTTAAACATAACTAAAAAAAAACCATAAGGATTCTTATTACAACATCCATATTGTTCCAAAACTACAAGATTCAACATTCAAGTTATCTTCTAAAAGAACTTTAAACCCACAAGTTCACTTCTCCGATTCCTCGCCAGCATTTATACCTGCAATGGTTATTTGAATAACCACACATATTTCGATTTGTTTAAGCTAAAGCTTAGTGAATAAATCAACATATATACATGAATGATAAACATGTCCGCATTCACATCTCTACATTTCATACTAGTCGCCGGAGACTCACATGCCCGTCCATATTCCCAATCCGCGACTCCTCGCCAATAAGTCCACGCGAAAGGGTAAGACCCACGATTCTACTCTTCAATCGTGCGACCTTAATGCCTATATCGGCTCCACAAAATGGCACGGTGACCACGTGCTCCTTCTGACCCACATAAGCAACTTAACATGCTCAAATACATATCACCATACTCGCGGTAATTAAAACATATCATCGTGCTATTGAGCCTACTTATCAATATAATTGCCCAATATGAACTACACAAGATATCTCTAAGACTTAATACATGCTATTCACACAAAACATGAATACATGTCAAGAAATCATTCCAAAACATAGTTGAATCACTCACCTCCAAATAACGCTCCTATAATTCAATCTGAAGAAAACCCGTGCACAAATAACGTGCAGAAGTCCGTCTAGTAAAATTCCTATGGATCAGAATTCCATTTATCAACTTTTATGAAAAATTCTAGAAAATAACTTTTCGGAAAACTTAGCCAAACAGGCCCTAACATATATCAAAACGAAGCTCTTACCTCGAGGAGCTCGAATACAAGATTTAGGAGAAAGCAGACTGACGGAAGGTCGTCGTTTGGCGTCGCAAAGCTCTAGGCAACTAAATCTCCCTCTAGCCTCCCTTTTGGCCTCCTTTTGAACTTTAGGTTAGAAGTTATGAGAAATCTAAAGTTCATCTCTATCTATATATAGGCAACACTCTCGGGGAATTACGTTTACTTCCCCACGAGTTTTCCAAACTCCTAATCAGTCTCTAAAACTTTCCATACAGCTTATTCATAGCTTTACGAGTGAAACTTCAAAATTATAAAAGTTTTCGACTAAGTTTCGTTTGGTCGCTAAAACGCGAATTTCTACATGACGTTTCCGAAGTTGCTAATTAGCCTACCAAATTAATAGTGTGTTAATTCGTCCTCACCAGGATACTAAATCTAACAACAGAAATATATTCTAAAATAGAAAATAATACAGATATTGAGATACACAGATAAACATTTTTTTTCATATAAACATTTAAATGTTCCACAGTGACCGTCTCATACTCGGAGAGACTTCACAACAATAAACCTCAATCACCACAGTTTCAATGGGTTCTCTAATACAGACATCCAAATCAACTCGTGAATCAAAACTCACTCAAACATGTGTCATAGGACACGCCACATCACATTATCATGCATGACAATGTTATGCAAAAGAAATAACACAAATGTGGGTGTTATACGATGAGACATGACCTGAGGATCTATTCCCAGCATGTCTTTATGGCTCCAGGAGAAGACATCCTGGCTCTGCTGTAGGAATCGGATCAACTTCTCCTTGAGGCCTAGCTCCAAGAAAGCGCCAATGCTAACGGACCGGTTGGGAAACCTCGGATCCAGTACCACTTGCTTTAGTTGTTCCACTGGACCTACTCCATCGCTTTGATCCCTTGGGTCCATTTCCTGAATGTTCAATGTTTCAGTGACGGCTTCTCTACGTAGGGAGCTAACATAGCAGCTCCGAGCGGTCGCTTGATCTTCACGCAAGCTTCCAGGTCCCTGGGGGGTTGGAAACTTGACCACTAAACTGTACGTTGACATAACTGCCTTGGTTCTATTGAGAGTTGGTCTTCCGAGGATGGCGTTGTATGCGGACAGAGCTTCTACAATTACGAAGTTTGCCAGCATAGACGTCTACTGGGGGTAAGTCCCCATAAGGACCGGTAGCTCTATGATACCGAGCAGTTGTATGCTGGACCCGTTGAAACCTACCAGGGGGTGGCCACTGGTCGGAGCCGATCCATGGATATCCCGAGCTGATCGAATGCTGAGGAGAATATGATATCAGAGGAGCGCTCGTGTCCACCAACACCCTTTTAACTACATAGTTTGCTATGGAGCATCACCACCAGCGGATCATCATGGGGGCAATGCAGGCCTAGCATATCCTCGGATGATAATGTTAACACGTCGGTCAGGGGGAAGCCGGTGGAGTGGACATGCTAGACATCTGATCGGGATGCCCTAGCGTGCCTCTTCCTGGCCGACTGAGAGTACCCTCCGCCCGAAGTTCCTCCAGAGATTACAATAATTTGCCCAAGGGGTCGGGGCTGCTCGGGAGCCCGGGTGTCTTGTCGAGGTCGTCTATCTGCCGTTACAAACTCGGCTAGATGGTCTTGCTCAATCAGCTTCTCAATAGCGACCTTAAGGTTAAAGTAATCCTCTGTGTCATGTCCGTGGTCTTTGTGGAAGCGGCAAAATTTATCCCGGTTTCTCTTACAGGGTAGACTCTTCAGTTTTGCCGGTTCCTGGAGGAGCCGCCGGGTCTCGGCGACGGCTATAACCTCATGAATAGGCCGGGAAAGGGGTGTGAACTTGATCGGAGGCTGATCGCGACCACTTTTAGGCTGATCTTATTTTATCTTCTTTCCCGAGCCCTTCTCTGAGGCATTGCGCTTCCACTTTGATCCCGAGGACTCGTCTTATGCCAAACTAGCGCGCTTGGCTTTGAGGAATTCCTCGGTGTCGATGTACTTCCCGACCCTCTCCGAGAGTCCACCAGGGTTGCCGGTCGGTCGCAGTGAAACGACATAGCAACCTTAGTGTGTTGAACTCCCAAACAGAAGGCCATGATTGTGGCCGTTTCATTCAGATTACGGATCTGGAGCTTCTATTGGTTGAAACGGTCCACATAATCCCTTAGGGATTCCCCTTTTCACTGCTTGACGGTCAGCAACTGGGTGTCCAGTTGTTACCGGTCGAGTTCCCCACAAACTGACTGATGAAGTGCTTGTTCAACGTCTTGAAGTTATCAACCTTTCAGGGTTTCAGAGCATGGAACCACTGTGCGGCTGACTCTTTAAGAGTGCTAGGAAAGGCCAGGCACAATAACTCATTAACCATGGTAACTAGTGTCATTTGAGCTTTGTATGTGCGGACATGATCCACTAGGCTCCCTGAACTGTCATAGGAGCTAAAATGATGCGGCTTGAATTTTCGCGGGATGGGGAATCCCGTTATCTAGGCAGTATAGGGAGACTCAGTCTCTGTGGTGGTGAGATCCTGGCCAAACTTATGATTCAACCTTTCGATTTGCTGCTGCAAGTCCTCGATCTGGGCCTTTACATCTTGCCCGATTTTCTTCTCCATATTTGAGCGGTATGTCGGGTCCCATGATGAGGCCTTCTCCTCGAAGTGCGTCGTCCGCGGGGATAGAACCCGGCTCCAACTCTGGGTAATCGTGTGCCTAAGATCTCCCCGGATCCTGACCGGAGGGTCTTTGGCCGATTCCCGGGCCTTTTGTCCTGATTCCTCCCCTCTGGCGGTGCGTCGTTTGTTGATAATATCTCTAGCATCTTCCACCTGGCGAGGATTAGTCCGAGCTCGTCGTTTGGTACGCTTGGGCGCTCTGCTATGGTCACCATCTCTAATGCGTTCCCAATCCGACGGGGACACCGGCGCAGAGTGGGTATGGTTTCGGACTCGTGCGGCCTCCCGGTCAGGGACACTTTTCCCGGACTGGTTCTCGGATTGAGGACGCTTTTCCTGTAGGACCAACAACGCTTAGATCTGCTGCTGGGTTTGCCGCTGGCTTTCCAGAAGTTGCGCGAGCTCCGCTGTTACTTGCTCGGAGGTCATGGAGGTAGCCTGCTGCTCGGGTTGCAAGTTCTCCTGACCGGCCTGGCGGTATTCTTCTTACTCGTCTTCGGCGGCATATTGATCAGTCAAGAAATTTGTTGGTGAAAAACTTACCGGATTCCCATAGACGGTGCCAAACTGATGATGCCGAAAATTGGTAAGAAAGGTTTAGAGAGAGACACAAGAGATTATATGTGGTTCGGCCCCGTTAATGAGGTGACCTACGTCCACGGTTGCGTTAGTGCGCTTTCACTAGCAGATCACCAGTGACGTTTGGTGAGCCAACAGAGTGGGCGGCACTACCAAAAACCGATCGGGTTTATGTGTAACAGTATGTTGTTTATATGCTATTCTTTAGAGTCAGAATGTGATCCCCTTCAATGGGGGTGGGTGGCCTCTTTTATAGGTCCAAGAGACCACCCATTCAAGGCAACTTATTAGATTAGGAAGCCTAATCTAGCTACAAATTGATTAGCATGATTCAAGGAAGTTTCCTAAGTGGTTTAGGAAATTGTTAACTATTTCCATTAGCCTTCTGACTGAATAAGGAAACCGCTCAGAGCCCAGCTGGCCAAGCCGATCATGTGTGAAGTATAGCTGTATCGTACGCCCGGGCTGTGGGCCCGTACCGGGCGGTTCTATCATAATGGCCTGGGATCACTAGAATTGGGGCGCCTCTTCCAGATTGCTCGGGGTCACTATGCTGACGTGGTGATTTGACTTTGACTTGATATTTTTATACATATCATGAATATTACTCAAATAACTCAATTCTAGGCGGTGTATGTTTAATACATTTAGTGTTTAATGTTTGATTTCACGTGTTTTTTAAATCATAAATCTATGAAATATATCCATAATAAACACAGCTAATTTTTTTTTCTCTACTGCGACTCAAGTTTTTTTTCCTACGAAGTCCGAACACAATTTCTAAATGGTCAAAGAAATAACAATTAAATGTTAGCCTATAAAATTCTTCACTTTAAACTTCTAATTTTTTTTATTAGTACTATTTATCCAACAAAAAATTGTAGGTTTAACGTCAATTAATATAGTTGTTGTTCAGGCATATTTTTTCTAACACCATCTTAATAATTGATAGAACTTATTTATCTTTTGTGTACACATTAAAATATATATATATATACACACACTGTATTTTTTTCTATTAAATCCTATATTTGTGCCTTGCACGGGCCTTCTTAGTATTATTTAGAAAAAGAAAAGTGGATAAATGATGTATTCTACGACCCTCCAACGGGTAAAATTGAAATTATGAGTTTGCTTGTGGACTTGATAACCAACTGGTATTTCAAAACTAGTTCACTTGGATCCTATACTAACGGAGTAAAGGTTGGTTTCGGTCTGAGTCACAAGGCTACTGTGGCAATAGCACAAATTCTAGCCCCTGATGAGCTTGTATATCATGTGTATACGTACCCAGTACCCTAACTATTTTTATAAATCTGTTTGTGATATGATCAAAAGCTTGTTTAAAAAAAAAAAAGAAAAAAAAAAGAGAGGAATTGTTTATTAAACTAATCCATTTCAGTAAAAAATATTACGGTAGTGTTTGGCGTAACTTCTCATTTATACATAAGTTTATTATTGGAATGAACTTTTCAAAATAGACTTTTCATTTAAAAAAAAAAAAAAAAAGTGATTGTTTGGTGAATGAGTATATTTTAAATGAAAAGTGCTAGTACGATTGGTGGCCGACAGCATCTTAAAAGTACAAACTTATATCTACTTACTAATATTGCTCTTAATCATGAATTTAAATATATATGCATACAACATATCTTATATCTATATTATAATATGGAATCATGGTTGTCACATATCATCGTGACAATCATTCTATTTTTTTTTATATGCTTTTAATTCATATTTTCAATATTTCTTTTTAACTGCAAAATGCATTTAAGTACCCTGATTTTCACCAACACATACTCATGTTTGATTGACATCAAAAACTCTTCTAAAAAGCTAAACCGAATATGTTTGCCAAATCAATTTTTGTAATTCAATCGCAAAATAAGGAAAAAGGAATAAAAAACTTAAAAACAAAAAAAAAAAAAAAAAAAAAACAAAGAAGTGAGGCAATTTTAGAAATTTACGATTGGAAAAAAATAGCTTTTGTGATTAAAATGTAAAAGCAAAAATTATTACCAAGAGGATTCTTATTTGTCATTTGCATCTTGTTATAGTATATAATGTTAGAGTGCAAAATAGTTAATTGAAATAAATTTAAAATAGGGTTAAATATATTTTATCCCCTTATGGTTAGGCCAGTTTTAACTTTAACCCCCTGTGGTTTCGGACTAAAGTAAAACTGTTAAGATTTCCATCAAAACTAAGAAAAATTCTAAAATTGACACTTAACTTCCGCAGGGCTAATTTTTAATACTTAACCACTCCGAGGAGCTAATTTTGGGATTAACTGTCTATGTGGAATTAATTTTGACTGTTAAACTCTCCTATGTGGGGCTAATTTTAACACTTAATGGGCATGCGGGGCAATTTTGAGAGAAATCTTAATAGTTTTATTTTAGGCCAAAACCACAAGGAGATTAAGTGTCCACTTTTAAACCATAGGGGAGTAAAATAAAAATTAGCCTAACTATAGGGATAAAATGTATTTAACCCTTAAAAATATTCATCCATAACTATATATCATGTCAAATGAACTAACATAGAATAAACGAAAATTAAAAAAACTTTAATTACACAGTATTGAAGTAGGCAAGGAAAAAATGTGGTATTTTAAGTGATATCCAGGTAAGAATTGAAAAGAAAAAAAAAAAAAAAAAGTTTAACACAGTTTGGGATGAAGTTACATATTGGGACAAAAGTTATACCATATTGACACAAAAAAAGTGGTATTCTAAGTGATAACACTTTGAGACCCTAGATATCCAACGTAACGTCAAGGTCTATTGTAATATTGTCAGTGTAATTATATATATATATATATATCTCGAAAATTCTTTAGAAAGGGCGCCCTCTCTTTATTAAAGAGAGGGCATTTGTTTTGACCGTCGGATCGTGTTTTCATTAAGGGCAGTGTTGTCATTTTATAGTTTTTAAACACGATCCAACGGTCAAAATAAAAGCCCTCTCTTTAATAAAGAGAGGACGCCCTCTCTAGAGCCTGACCGATATATATCTAGTTATACACTATCAAAGAGAGGGGAAAAAAAAAAGAAAAGAAAAGAAAAGAAAAGAAAGACAATAGCAATACTTTAGCCATGTAAAATGGTAGTTTAATGACTTATTCTAATAGGTTTTATAAAGCAATGGAGATTCGGTTAGGTTATGACATTTATTATAAAATAAGGGATGAAAGTGTAATTGTGTATTGAAAGCTCCTGACTTTGGGGGGGAGTGCAAAAATCATTGTTTTGAGAATTCAGAATTTTTGGCTTCTGGAAATAGTAATTCTAGAGATGCACTTCTTGTTCAGAAGTCAAAAAAAAATTGTTTTTCAACAAACGATACTTGAGGTTGTCCAAGAGCTTATACTCAGTTCTTTAACTTATATCTAGGTTATCGGCTTTGCTAACACCCTCCCTCACGCGAAGCATGGATTTAACATATATAGATGCAAATGTGCGGAGGGCAGAGTGTTAGACGAGAGGTCCTGAGACAGACACGTCTTTCGTAAACCCAGCTCTGATACCAGCTTAGAACCCATAGATCTAACTCAACTCTGAAAACCGTCTTGTAAGGTGAGAGTTGTCCAACAGCTTATACCTATCTCTTTATCTTTGTATCCAAACGATGTGGGATAGACTTCGCTAATAAAAAGATTCAGATCCTAAGTCAAATAGTGGATGTAATAGGTGGATTAGTCATTGAAGAGTAGTTAATTTCTACCAAGTACACGCTATCTTGGAGAGTATATTTTCAAGTATAACTAACTAATGTACCCATAAATTGAATGTCTATTTGTAGTTATTTGTAGGTAATGGTGACATTTACAGTTAGAAATATTTGAACTTACTAAGAAATTATTAGAGAAGCTATTCTTTTGTTACTTCCAATGAGATTCTCTCTCTCTCTCTCTCTATATATATATATATATAGTGGTGTCAATCGGGTCGGGTTGGCTCGGCCCGGCCCGCTAGGCCCGGTTCACATACCCTTGGCCGGGGTGGACACCCATCCTTCCGTCCATGGCCCGGCCCGGCCCGAAGCCTGCCACGGCCCACTTCAAAAATAGAAGAAAGCCCGCTAGCCCGTCCGGTCCGGCTCGGTCCGATGTCTGGCCCGCTAGGCCCGGGCCACCGGTCCGGGGCGGACACACCCCCTCCACTCCCAAGTCCGGCCCGGCCCGATGTTTGGTGAAGCCCGGTTCGGCCCGGCCCGAAGCCCGCTTTGACCGGGCCCGGCCCGGCCCGATCGGTTTGACACCTCTCTCTCTATATATATATATATATATATAATTTTTTGCTAATACAATTAATTTGATTAATCACTTTAAAATATATTTGGTCCCTGCATTAGTGCATTGCACGGGGTCATCTCATGTTACATAATAAATGACACCAATTGCCACGCATCATCACCAAATTTTTTCTCATTTTTTCCCCTGATTTAATAGTGGTGGGCTGTATCTTGATACAATATTATTTAGGGAGTTATTATACGAGAATTTTTGTTCACTCTATTTTTGTTCATTTAGTCCTTCACTGAGTGACATGTGTTTCATTCGAGTAGTTATATGTGTTGATAATACATTGTACATGGACAAATGAGAATGAAATGAGATACATGTCACCCAATAAAGGCTTGAATGAGCAAAAATGCATTCTTATTATATAGACCCAACAAATTTGTCTCTACAATTATGTGTATAACACGAAATGTGGGTAATTATATTGGTGTATTTAGCTTTGATTGTTTAAACCCTAAAGCAACGTTGTTTCATAGACATTATTCATAATAAAAAAGTAGACACACAATATATGTCACAATAGGACTTTAAATGTATTGTACCTTGTATTGTTTAAATTTTTTTTACATTTTTCTATGCACCACACAGCACACGGTATATGGATTTAAAACCCTATTGTAAAACGTATTGTGGAATGTGTTATGTGCCTAACATTTCTCTATTTATAAAAGGTTTTACTTATCCCATTCCCTATTTTTTTTCCAACCGAAAAGAGAGATTTAATTGATTTCAAGCAAATTACATGACATAGATAATATCACAAGATGCACTGTTGACAATTCAAACGGCAAATCTATCAAATCAAAAAATATCTACTTGTACACCAATAACAAATTTAGCAATATCATGTGCTAACCATTGCCTTTCCTTATAATTAAGAGGGACTATTAATACCATATTAATACCATACGCCCATAGGCCATAGGATAATAGCGACCGATATACTAACGATTCAGTTAAAATAATAAATTACTACCAACACTACTTGTTTTCTAATATGAATTATTATAAATTTATTATTCTTTCACTTTCTGTTTTTGCCATTTCAAAGTATTATGTCCCACTTTTACATCACTTTTTTAAAAAATAAAACAATATTTTATTTTATTTTATTAAAATGATAACTAATTTTATGTTCGTTTACTTCGGATAAATTTTATAACACTCACATTTGTGTTATTGCATTTGTATCATATTGTCATGCATGATAATGTGATGTGGCGTGTCTTATGACACATGGTTGAGTGAGTTTTGACTCACGAGTTGATTTGGGTGTCTGTATTAGAGAACCCTTTGAAACTGTGGTGATTGAAGATGTATTGTTGTGACGTCTCTCCGAGTATGAGACGGTCACTGTGGAACACTTTAAATGTTATCTGAAAATAAATGTTTACCTGTGTATTTCAATATCTGTATTATTTTCTGGCTTAGAATTTATTTCTGATGTTAGATTTAGTATCCTGGTGAGAACGAATGAACACGCTATTAATTTGGTAGGCTAATTAGCAACTCTGAAAACGTCATATAGAAATTCACGTTTTAGCAACCAAACGAAACTTAGTCGAAAACTTTTATAATTTTGAGGTTTTACTCGTAAAGCTATGAATAAGCTGTATAGAAAGTTTCAGAGATTGATTAGGAGTTTGGAAAACTCGTGGGGAGGTAAACGTAATTCCCCGAGAATGTTGCCTATATATAGATAGAGATGAGTTGAGATATTTCACAACTCTTAACCTAAGTTCAAGAAAGGAGGCCAAAAGGGGGCTAGAGGGAGATTTGATTGCTTAGAGCTTTGCGACGCCAAACGACGACCTTCTGTCAGTCTGGTTTCTCCCAGATTTCATATTTGAGCTCCTCGAGGTAAGAGCTTCGTTTTGATACCTATTAGGGCCTGTTTGGCTAAGTTTTTCGAAAAGTTATTTTCTAGAATTTTTCATAAAAGTTGATAAATGGAATTTTGATCCATAGGATTTGTACTAGACGGACTTCTGCACGTTCTTGGTGCACGGGTTTTCTTTGGATCGTATTATAGGAGCGTAAATCGGAGGTGAGTGATTCAACTATGTTTTGGAATGATTTCTTGGCATGTATTCATGTTATGTTTGAATAGCATGTATTAATTCTTAGAGATATATTGTGTAGTTCATATTGAGCAATTATATTGATAAGTAGGCTCAATAGCACGGTGATATGTTTTGATTATCGCGAGCATGGTGATATGTATTTGAGCATGTTAAGTTGCTTATTTGGGTCAGAAGGAGCACGTGGTCACCGTATCATTTTGTGGAGCCGATAGAGTGGCATTAAGGTCGCACGATTGTTTGTAGAATCGTGGGTCTTACCCTTTCGCGTGGACTTATTGGCGAGGAGTCGCGGATTGGGAGTATGGACGGGCACGTGAGTCTCCGGCGACTAGTATGAAATGTAGAGATGTGAATGCGGGCATGTTTATCATTCATGTACATATGTTGATTTATTCACTAAGCTTTAGCTTAAACAAATCGAAATATGTGTGGTTATTCAAATAACCATTTCAGGTGTTAATGCTGGCGAGGAATCGCAGAAGTGAGTACGTGGGTTGAGAGTTCGCTTGTGAGGCAACTTGAAAGATAATCTTGTAGTTTTGGAAATAATAGAAATGTTGTAATAAGATTTTAGTTGTTTTAAACCATGTTTAATTTGGTATGATAGAATGAATCTTGAACGTTGTAATAGTTAGTAACATGTTGTAATATTACTTTAGAAATGCTTTAATACAGCTAGAATCATTTTGGCTTGAGTTTGGATTGAATGGTTGATCATTGGTGATAGTTAGAAAGTTTTTAAAACTTGTTTCCTGCAGATTGGGCTGCTGCCAGGGGAGCAGTCGACTGAGCAGTCGACTGAACCCCTGAGCCTGTTGGCTTCCGCTTCATTTTTAGCAGAAGCAGTCGACTGGACCCCTCGGCAGTCGACTGGACCCCTCAGCAGTCGACTGGACCTCCTTTTGCAGTCGACTGAAATTCGATATTAAAATCCCTGCCTGCCTCCGTCGACTGAGCAGTCGACTGAGCAGTCGACTGAACCTCTGATTAAAAATGTGTTTTGTTTTCCGCTGCGTGTGTTCTTCAAACCTTTTTTTTGGGAACGTTAATGAATTGGTTTAGCCTCGGTGGCGTGCCACGGGCTCCGGTTCCGCTATTGTGGGACCGGGCTGTGACATTTAGTGGTATCAAAGCATAAGTTTAGAGCCTTGGGAACGTTCGACGACGAGCGGAGTGTTGAGTGAATCGTCACATGTTCTAAATTGCATCCATACATATTAGAGATGTTTGATGCATATGGTAGGTTGCTATACATACAGGATTATGTTATTGCCATACATGCATAGTATTTATGCATTTGTGAATCGGTTAAATCATACGGATGTGGAACTGTATGGTGAGGTGACGTTATCATGGGTTATAATGGACCGCGTGTTGTGGCCAGAGGGAAAGATGATATTTTGATTGTGATGAACTGTGCACATATATCTATATTGTGGCGTAGCATGCATGGTCATTATGCATTGAACTTGACAGGGGAATATTTGAAACGTTATGGCTGATCTACCAAGAGAATTGTCACCGCATTCGCGGATGGACCAAATAGTGAACATGGTGGGAAGTTTTATACAAGCGGTAAGTGAAAGAGAACAGATGAACGTTCAGCCTCCATAAGTAGAAATTCGTTATGTCAATGCACCATCGGCACCGCGACCTCAACACACAATCGTGGAACAGTTTCATAAGCGGAAACCGACGTTGTATCATGGACAAATTGATATAGACTTGGCCGATCATTGGATGATGGACATGGAGAGACATTTCCGTCAGGTAATATGTACCGATGAGGAGAAAATTTTATGCGCATCCGATACGTTGATGGGCGAAGCATTGGATTGGTGGAACAACGTGCTTGAACAAGGGAAACCAACCGCGTGGGAAGCTTTTAAAGAAGAATTCAACAAACGTTTCTTCCCGCAATCTGCTTATACTCAGAAACGTCAAGAATTTGCGAGTTTGGTTCAGGGAGATATGACCGTGGGTGAGTATGTTTCTCGTTTCAATGCCTTATTACGATTTGGGAAAACTACCGTTCCAACTGATAGGGATAAAGCTCGTAAGTTTGAGGAAGGGCTTAGAGAGAATATCCGTGGCCGTGTGGATATGTTGCAACACCCGACCGTTTCTCTCGTTGAGGAAGCTGCCCGTATTGCTGAGAAAAGTGTCGACAGATATTGACAGGGACAACAAGGGAAGAGAGCAAATGACAGCCGGAGTAAGGGTCAAGGGAATGCGAAGAAACCATTTACGCAAGGTTCGGGATCATATGTGAGTAGCCAAGGAGGGAGTACGTTCATGGGGGACCCGAGACCGTTGTGTCCAACATGTAACCTGCGACACAGAGGAACCTCCTATCAATTGATCACTTGCTATATTTGTAAACAATTGGGGCATGTGTCTAGGAATTGTCCTTTGAACGCAAATTCGACTACACCAAACACAACCTCGAACGCCAAGAGCTATAACCCAGAAACGAGAGGAAAATGTTTTGAGTGTGGCCAACCGGGGCATATAGCGAAGAATTGCCCAAGTAAGAGACAACCGGGAATGAGTACCGGGGCATCGAGTGTGCCAAGCGGGTCAAGGGTAGAACCTCGAGTGGACAAAGGGAAAGGAGTCACACAACAACAAGGACGATACTTCCAGCTCAGGCCGGGGAATACAGATGATACCGTCGTATCAGGTATTCTTCCTATTTGTTCGTATCCTGCACGTATACTTATGGATTCTGGTTCAACGCATTCATTCGTATCACGTGATTTTGTTAAGCATTTAACTGTTAAGTCAGAACCGCTAGGATATGACTTGTGTGTATCATTGCCTAGTAGTGAACCGCTAGTTACTTCTTCGATATTCAAGTCATGTGAGATCAAGATAGGTGATAAAGTCTTGAGCGTTGATTTGATTCCGTTGACGGTGAATTACTTTGATGTTATATTGGGTATGGATTGGTTATCGGCTAATCAAGCCAAAATCGATTGTGAACAGAAACGGGTTAGTTTTTATCCGTCAGGGCGAGAAGAGTTTACTTTTCAGGGTAAGGGAGTGATCGTACCGCCGTACTTGATATCGGTGATTCAAGCAAGTAAGATGTTGAAGAAGGGTTGTTCGGGTTTCTTATGTTCAATTATCGACACGCGAGTTCTTGGACCACTAATAGAAGAAATTTCAGTAGTTCGAGAATTTCCAGATGTTTTTCCCGATGAGTTACCCGATGTATTGATTGAAAGAGAGCTTGAGTTCACAATAGAAGTAGTACCAGGGTCACAACCGGTATCCAAAGCACCGTACCGGATGGCACCGATAGAGTTGAAAGAATTGAAAGTTCAGTTAGAAGAACTGTTGGAGAAGGGTTTTATCCGACCTAGTGTTTCGCCGTGGGGAGCTCCAGTCTTATTTGTGAAGAAGAAAGATGGAACAATGCGTATGTGCATCGACTACCGGGAATTGAATAAGTTGACCGTCAAGAACAAGTATCCGTTGCCACGAATAGATGACTTGTTTGATCAGTTACAAGGGGCTCAGGTATTTTCGAAGATCGACTTGAGATCCGGTTACCATCAGTTGAAAGTCAAAGGGGAAGATGTTGAGAAGACAGCTTTCAGGACTCGATATGGTCACTTTGAATTTTTGGTTATGCCATTTGGAGTGACTAACGCACCAGCTGCTTTCATGGACTTGATGAACCGTGTTTTCAAAGATTATTTAGATGAGTTCGTTATCGTGTTCATAGATGACATCCTAATCTACTCCAAAAGTGTGGAAGATCACGAGCATCATTTGCGATTAGCTTTACAACGATTGCGTGAAAAGAGATTATTCGACAAATTGAAGAAGTGTGAGTTTTGGTTGACAGAGATTGCTTTCCTTGGACATATAGTGTCGGCAAAGGGAATTTCTGTAGACCCTCAGAAGATAGAAGCAGTTACCAACTGGGTGAGGCCAACGAATGTGACAGACATCAGAAGTTTCCTAGGATTAGCTGGGTATTATCGGAGATTTGTAAAAGACTTTTCGCGTATAGCAATGCCGATGACGCAGTTAATGAGGAAAGATATTGCTTTTGTTTGGAGTCCAGAATGTGAAGAAAGGTTCCAAGAGTTGAAGGGTCGACTAGTGAAAGCACCAGTATTAGCCGTTCCGTCAGGGACTGAAGGATTTATTATCTACAGTGATGCTTCATATAGAGATTTAGGTTGCGTTCTTATGCAAGGTGATAAAGTTATTGCGTATGCGTTGAGACAACTTAGACCGCACGAGAAGAATTATCCAACACATGATCTAGAATTAGCCGCCGTAATTTTTGCATTGAAGATTTGGCGTCATTACCTATACGAAGAGAAATGTGAGATCTATACGGATCACAAGAGTTTGAAGTACCTGTTTACACAACGAGATTTGAACATGAGGCAAAGGAGATGGTTAGAGTTGATGAAGGACTATGACTTGTCGATTCAGTATCATCCGGGCAAGGCGAATGTTGTCGCCGATGCTCTTAGTCGCAAAGTACCAACCAATACCGCATCAGATTTGACTTCTCAGAAAGAATTGATAAGAGATATGGAGAACTTAGAACTTGAAGTGAGACCGAGGAATGAAAGTGGCTTGATGTCGATGATGGTGGCACAACCACTCTTGATTCACGAGATCGCAGAGAAACAACTTCAAGACGTGGCTTTGAAGAAGATTTACGATGAGATTCCAATGGGCAAACAACCGGGATTTACTTTTGAGAAAGATGTTTTGAGATTGAGGGGTAGAATTTGTGTGCCCAACGAGAACGAGTTGAAGAGGAACATTCTAGAGGAAGCACACAACACGAAGTATACCGTTCATCCGGGGAGCACCAAAATGTATAGAGACTTGAGACATGTTTATTGGTGGCCGGGAATGAAGAGGGAAATAACACGATATGTTTCGCGTTGTACTAGTTGTCAACAAGTAAAGGCCGAACGCCAAGTACCTTCGGGATTGCTACAACCGTTACCGATAGCCGAGTGGAAATGGGAACACATAACAATGGATTTTGTTAGTGGGTTTCCGAGGTCGAAAAGATCAAATACTATTATTTGGGTGATTGTTGATCGTTTGACGAAGTCGTCGCACTTCTTACCACTTCGAACAACTAAGCCAATGACTTAGCTAAGTTGTATATTCGTGAGATTGTGAGACTACATGGTATCCCAGTTTCTATTGTTTCGGACAGGGATAGTAGTTTTACGTCGAAGTTTTGGAGAGCCTTGCAAGAAGCAATGGGTACCAAATTGCACTTTAGTACAGCTTTTCATCCTCAGACTGATGGTCAATCAGAGAGAGTAATCCAGATTTTGGAAGACATGCTTAGGCTATGTGTACTTGATTTTCAGGGTGATTGGGAAGACCATTTGCCGTTGATTGAGTTTGCATATAACAACAGTTTTCAGTCGAGTATTGGGATGGCTCCTTACGAAGCTTTATATGGTCGTGTATGTCGTTCACCGATTAGTTGGACGGAAGTTGGAGAAAGAAAGATTGAAGGGCCGAAAATTGTACAAGAGACGACGGATAAGATAAAGGTAATTCGACAACGGTTACTGACAGCTCAGAGTAGGTATAAGAGTTATGCCGATAAGCGTAGACGACCGTTGGAATTCGATGTAGGAGATTTAGTGTATTTGAAGGTGTCACCTTCAAAGGGAATAACCAGATTTGGTAGATACGGGAAACTCAATCCGAGATATGTAGGGCCTTTTGAAATCATTGGAAAGGTTGGACCCGTAGCTTATCGTTTGAACTTGCCGAGCGAGTATGCTCAAGTTCATAACGTGTTTCATGTATCGTTGTTACGCAAACAATTAGTGGAAGATAGAGATCAAGTGATGACTCTGACATCGAATGAGATTCAGAGTGATTTAACGTATGTTGCGTATCTGGTAGAGATCTTGGATCGAAAGGATCAAGTCTTACGGAACAAAGTAATATCGAAAGTGAAAGTGTTATGGCGTAGCCAAACTACGGAAGAGATGACGTGGGAGATAGAAGATGAGATGCGTACTCAGTATCCGCAACTTTTCGAGACTTGAGGTATAAGTTTGGGGACAAACTTCTTTTAAGGGGGAGAGTATTATAACACTCACATTTGTGTTATTGCATTTGTATCATATTGTCATGCATGATAATGTGATGTGGCGTGTCTTATGACACATGGTTGAGTGAGTTTTGACTCACGAGTTGATTTGGGTGTCTGTATTAGAGAACCCTTTGAAACTGTGGTGATTGAAGATGTATTGTTGTGACGTCTCTCCGAGTATGAGACGGTCACTGTGGAACACTTTAAATGTTATCTGAAAATAAATGTTTACCTGTGTATTTCAATATCTGTATTATTTTCTGGCTTAGAATTTATTTCTGATGTTAGATTTAGTATCCTGGTGAGAACGAATGAACACGCTATTAATTTGGTAGGCTAATTAGCAACTCTGGAAACGTCATATAGAAATTCACGTTTTAGCAACCAAACGAAATTTAGTCGAAAACTTTTATAATTTTGAGGTTTTACTCGTAAAGCTATGAATAAGCTGTATAGAAAGTTTCAGAGATTGATTAGGAGTTTGGAAAACTCGTGGGGAGGTAAACGTAATTCCCCGAGAATGTTGCCTATATATAGATAGAGATGAGTTGAGATATTTCACAACTCTTAACCTAAGTTCAAGAAAGGAGGCCAAAAGGGGGCTAGAGGGAGATTTGATTGCTTAGAGCTTTGCGACGCCAAACGACGACCTTCCGTCAGTCTGGTTTCTCCCAGATTTCATATTTGAGCTCCTCGAGGTAAGAGCTTCGTTTTGATACCTATTAGGGCCTGTTTGGCTAAGTTTTCCGAAAAGTTATTTTCTAGAATTTTTCATAAAAGTTGATAAATGGAATTTTGATCCATAGGATTTGTACTAGACGGACTTCTGCACGTTCTTGGTGCACGGGTTTTCTTTGGATCGTATTATAGGAGCGTAAATCGGAGGTGAGTGATTCAACTATGTTTTGGAATGATTTCTTGGCATGTATTCATGTTATGTTTGAATAGCATGTATTAATTCTTAGAGATATATTGTGTAGTTCATATTGAGCAATTATATTGATAAGTAGGCTCAATAGCACGGTGATATGTTTTGATTATCGCGAGCATGGTGATATGTATTTGAGCATGTTAAGTTGCTTATTTGGGTCAGAAGGAGCACGTGGTCACCGTATTATTTTGTGGAGCCGATAGAGTGGCATTAAGGTCGCACGATTGTTTGTAGAATCGTGGGTCTTACCCTTTCGCGTGGACTTATTGGCGAGGAGTCGCGGATTGGGAGTATGGACGGGCACGTGAGTCTCCGGCGACTAGTATGAAATGTAGAGATGTGAATGCGGGCATGTTTATCATTCATGTACATATGTTGATTTATTCACTAAGCTTTAGCTTAAACAAATCGAAATATGTGTGGTTATTCAAATAACCATTTCAGGTGTTAATGCTGGCGAGGAATCGCAGAAGTGAGTACGTGGGTTGAGAGTTCGCTTATGAGGCAACTTGAAAGATAATCTTGTAGTTTTGGAAATAATAGAAATGTTGTAATAAGATTTTAGTTGTTTTAAACCATGTTTAATTTGGTATGATAGAATGAATCTTGAACGTTGTAATAGTTAGTAACATGTTGTAATATTACTTTAGAAATGCTTTAATACAGCTAGAATCATTTTGGCTTGAGTTTGGATTGAATGGTTGATCATTGGTGATAGTTAGAAAGTTTTTAAAACTTGTTTCCTGCAGATTGGGCTGCTGCCAGGGGAGCAGTCGACTGAGCAGTCGACTGAACCCCTGAGCCTGTTGGCTTCCGCTTCATTTTTAGCAGAAGCAGTCGACTGGACCCCTCGGCAGTCGACTGGACCCCTCAGCAGTCGACTGGACCTCCTTTTGCAGTCGACTGAAATTCGATATTAAAATCCCTGCCTGCCTCCGTCGACTGAGCAGTCGACTGAACCTCTGATTAAAAATGTGTTTTGTTTTCCGCTGCGTGTGTTCTTCAAACCTTTTTTTTGGGAACGTTAATGAATTGGTTTAGCCTCGGTGGCGTGCCACGGGCTCCGGTTCCGCTATTGTGGGACCGGGCTATGACAAATTTTTACAGTTACACCGGGTTTGGGCTAATTTATGATAATTTTTATTGCAGAATTAACATTTGACCCTGTGCTTGAAAATGCCACTTTGCTTTAGAGAATTTAGCTGACTTAAAAATTTTAGCCAAGTCAAAAATCATAGGAGGTAAAGGTTGCTTGAAGATAAAAACTCGTAGAAAACATTCCATTTGACCCCCAAAATTCAGTTAACATTTGCTTGTCAACCATTGAAATTCCTTTGTTCTATACTCCTTAACTTCTTGAAAGAGATGTCTCAAAATTCTACTCCTATAATCCAAATTAAATATAACAACTGGCATTCTCTGCAAAGTTTCAAACATTGAAGAAATCAATTGCTTGTGATGACAAGAAACCTATTGCTTATAATCAAAACAATCATTGAGAAATATTTTAAGTAATAGAGACACATAAGAGAAGACAAAATCAGAATAGCATGGAGTTCAGTTTTTTTGTATACCATTTGTACGCAAATTATTTATCATTAAAACAAAAATAACATTTCCATACTGTCATGCCCGTTCCAGAATTTCATAGTTTAATCATGCATGATATGAAATTTTATGAATTATCATTGATATATGATAATTGAGGATAAGTGGTTGACTGTGGTCAACGGTAAGGTGTCAGTGAGGACACGGGAATATGGAAGTTCATATTGCATGATCATGTATAAATGACATTTATGTGATTTAAATGTTATTTGGCTTTATCTGGTATTTTGTGAATAGTAATTATACCTGTGTAGTATAATTCTGATAACCTTTGATATTGATTATATCATTTCGAGAACTGTGGTGAGAACGTGAGTGACACGTTAATTAAAAAGGTAGGTTGTGTAGAGATTTCACAGAATATAATTTTCGGACGTTATTTTGGACCCAAACGAAACTTAGTCGGAAACTTTTGAACTTTATAGTTTTCACTCGTAAAGGCATAAAATGGACGTGTGCGAAGTTTCATGGGTTAATTAGAAGTTGAGAAACTTGCGGGGAGGTAAACGTAATTCCCAAAGAGTTTTTCTATATATAGATGAGGATGAGATTGAAATCTCATCCAAACACACAAATATCTAGAGAGAGAGGAGAGAAAAGGGAGATTGAGTTCTACGGGCTTTGCGACGCCGTTTGACAACCTTCCGTCTGTCAGATTTTCTCCAGATTTCAGATTTAAACTCGTGGAGGTAAGACCTACGTTTTGACACCACTTAGGTCGTGTTTGGCCAAGTTTTGTAAAAATCTTAATTTTAGACTTTTGGGAAAAACAGGTATAAACTTGTAGGAATTTTCTCAAATTCGAAATCCAGCGATTATTTAGCCCCCTAGACGATCCTTCAAAATTTGAAGAGATTCGCACGAGGTATGAATTCTAGATCTATGAAAATATGGATTTCATGTTTTGGACATCACTTTTGATATTCTTGGATCCGGGCGAAATTCATGTGTTAGTTAGGCCCGTTAATTATGCACGTGAAATTATGATAAAAGCACGTATAACTGTTTATGTGAGCATGTTATGTGTCTACTTGGGTCAAAGGGGAGCTTGGTGCAAATTCATTCGGAGTAAGCTCCTCGAACCTTGAGGATTGTGATCTTGTTGGAATTGGAATTTGTGGTTGTGTCTGGATTGGAGGTGGGCCCAACCAGTACACGGTACCTGGTATGGAGGAAGGCCCAACCAGTGTACGAGATGCGTGGGAGAGGTGGGCCTCCTACGGCATCGACCGGATGAATGCGTACCACTCACCCCAGAGACTATTTCTTTGTGTTTTAGATGCTTAAACCATGAACTGTCATATAAGCATACATTTAGAATTGTACGCTCAGCATATAGCTGAGCAGTGGAGATGTACTCCATTGCAGGTAAGAAGAAAGACAAGAAGAAGTGTGTTGAGTGAGGCCGATGAACGCCGGGGAATCTCCTTGTATATGTTTTTGTGTTTAAATCCTAAACTTGTATAAGGATGGGGTATTGTAATAATGTGTTGTAATAGAACCATAGATTCGTTTCATAGTATTGTAATCTTGTGTTGGAACGTCTGTAGTTAATTCTGGCATGTTGTTTTTGGCGTTGGTTGTGATTGTTGTGGATACCGAGAAGCATAAGTTGTTAGTATTACAACACAGGGCTGCCCAGCAGGGGAGCAGTCGACTGGACCCAGGGTCAGTCGACTGGTTCTCGTGGGTTTGAGACACTGAAAGTGAATAGTAAGAAAAGCAGTTGACTGGACCCTTTGGACAGTCGACTGGACACTGTAGATTTTTGGCCACTGCTTCTAAAAATGGAAAAGCAGTCGACTGGGTCCCCAGATCAGTCGACTGGACCCCTTGTAATATATTGCAATTTGTGGTTCTGCTTAGTGCCGTCGACTGGAGACCTTGGTCAGTCGCCTGTCCAGTCGACTGGGTTCTCTGATCAGTCGACTGGACCTTTGTTAAGTATTTTAGGTTGTGGGTTCTGCTAGGTGCAGTCGACTGGACCCTAGGTACAGTCGACTGAACCTCTGTTTTCAAAAATGATTCTTTTGAACGTGTTTTCAATTGGCCAAATCTTTTTATAACTCCGGTTTCAACGGACTTTCAACATAAAGGGAAATGTTTCCTAAAGTTTTAAATACCCGGGTTGTTTTAAAAGTTTCTTTCCGCTGCGTATAATTATATTGGTGTTTGGATGAGCCTTGGTGGCGTGCCACGTGTCCTATTTCCACGCGTAGTGGGATGGGTCGTGACATTTATTGGTATCAGAGCTAGAGGTAACAAAACTTTTGGGAACGTTCGACGACGAGTGGAGTGTTGAGGGAATTGCCACATGTTTTCAATTGCATTCATGCATCTTAGAGATGTTTGATGCATATGGATGTTGTTTTACATACATACTATTGTTATTGTTGTACATGCATAGTATTTATGCATTGAGAACTACAGGACTATAATCATGAGTGACGAAGAACGAGAATTATCGCCACATACTCGCCGAATGAATGAAATGGCTTAAATGATGGGGAACATGGGAGAGATGATACGAAATATAGCGGACAGATTACCTCCAACACCTCCATTGGAGCCAGAACCGATAGTTGTAGTACATGCGCCTGAAAATAGGGGTATGAGGTCAATATCAGAACAGTTTGCCCGGAAGAAACCGATAGAATTTCATGGGACACCCGACCCAACGCTCGCAGAACATTGGATCATGGATATGGAGAGAATTTTCCGATCGATTCCGATGATAGATAGAGAGAAGATTGAGAACGCAAGTGATGTACTGAAGGGTGAAGCCCAGAACTGGTGGGTAAATGTTTTAGATCAGGGAGCACCGATTACTTGGGAAGGGTTCAAGGCGGAATTCAATCGCCGGTTCTTTCCGCGAGCCGCCTACAATGCAAAGAAGAGGGAGTTTGATAACTTGAGGCAAAGAGACATGACTGTGACGAAGTATACTTCCAAGTATAATGCGTTGTTGAGATTTGGTAAAGGTTCAGTGCCAGGAGAGGAAGATAGGGCAAGGAAATTTGAAGAAGGCTTAAGGGAAAATATCCGTTTGAGGGTAGAAACCTACGAACATTCGACTGTTGCAGCAGTACAGCAGACGGCACTTGTAGCCGAAAGTGGAATAGAGAGATCGAGACAAAATCACCAAGGAAAGCGAAGTCATGAGGGTGGTGACCGAAGTCAGGGGGGATCTTTTAAGAGGCCGTTTTCACGAGGCTCTAGTTCTGGTTTTAATGATTCCAAGAGAATACCAAGTAACATACCGTTGTGTCCGCTTTGCAACCGACCACACACCGGTCGATGTTTTCTGACCAACTTTCAGAACAGATCTACAGGGGGAAACAGTGCGAGTTCTGCGACTCATTCGCAACTCAAGTGCTTTGAGTGTGGTACCTTAGGACACCGAGCGAAGGATTGCCCAAAGAAGCGTCCTCAACAAGGGGCAAGTTCTATGGCTTCTAGTGGCTCGAAGCCTAAGCAGTTTAGTGACGGAGGACAAAGGACAGAGCAACGTCAGGGAAGATCATTTCAGATGAACCCTGGAGACGTGGCTGCTACTGATACAGTGGTCTCAGGTATGGTGCTTGTATGTTCGCACTTAGCACGCATACTTGTTGACTCGGGATCTACGCATTCGTTTGTATCTCATGATTTTGTTGAACATTTGAATGTTAAATCGGCACCGTTAGGATATGAATTGTCTATTGCCGTGCCACTTAGTAAATCAGTAGTGACATCTACTATATATAAGAACTGTGAGATCAAATTAGGTGAGAAGTTGATGACGGTAGACCTTATACCGATTGGAGTAAATCATTTTGATGTAATACTGGGAATGGATTGGTTAGCTCTTAACCAAGCCACGATAGACTGCGAACGGAAAGAGGTTAATTTTCGATCACCAGTACATGGGAACTTTTGTTTCCAAGGGAGTGGGGTTATATCGCCACCGTATTTGATTTCAGCTATCCGAGCGGGAAAGTTATTGAAAAAGGGATGTCATGGATTTCTATGTTCAGTGACTGATGTCTCGGCGACTGAATTAAAAGTAGAAGACATTCCGATAGTGCGAGAATATTCAGATGTTTTTCCTGATGATCTACCAGATGTTCTTATTGAGAGAGAAATTGAATTCACCATTGAGGTTATGCCAGACTCAAGACCCGTATCAAGGGCACCGTATAGAATGGCACCAGTAGAATTGAAGGAACTGAAGGTTCAACTACAAGAATTACTTGACAAGGGTTTTATTCGACCAAGTATTTCGCCGTGGGGAGCTCCAGTGTTGTTCGTAAAGAAGAAAGATGGTTCGATGAGAATGTGTGTGGATTATCGGGAATTGAACAAGTTGACTATCAAGAACAAGTATCCACTACCGAGAATCGATGACCTATTTGATCAACTTCGTGGGGCACAAGTATTCTCCAAGATAGATCTGAGATCGGGTTATCATCAATTGAAAGTGAAGGCCGAAGATGTTGAGAAAACAGCTTTTAGAACGCGTTATGGACACTATGAGTTCTTAGTTATGCCATTTGGAGTTACCAATGCACCAGCTGCGTTCATGGATCTGATGAATCGAGTATTCAAGGATTATTTGGATGACTTTGTGATTGTATTCATCGACGATATCCTTATCTACTCACCGAGTGAGATAGAACACGAAAACCACTTGAGGTTGATACTTCAGAGATTGCGAGAGAAGCAATTATTTGGTAAATTCAAGAAATGTGAATTTTGGTTGTCTAGTATTACTTTTCTTGGTCACGTGATTGACAAGAATGGAGTATCAGTCGATCCTCATAAGGTAGAAGCTGTATCAAATTGGCAGAGGCCGACATCTGTATCTGAAATTCGAAGTTTCTTGGGATTAGCGGGATACTACCGCCGTTTTATTGAACATTTCTCGAAGATTTCATTGCCGATGACAAGGTTGATGAGAAAGGGTGTTAGTTTTGAATGGAGTCAGGAATGCGAAGACAGTTTTCAGGAGTTGAAGTCAAGGTTGACGAGAGCACCTATTTTAACAATACCATCCGGAACCGAGGGGTTTGTGATCTATAGTGATGCTTCACACAAAGGGTTGGGATGCGTGTTGATGCAAGGGGGTAAAGTGATTGCTTATGCATCTAGACAGTTGAAGACACATGAGATTAATTATCCGACTCATGATTTGGAATTAGCTGCAGTAATTCATGCCTTGAAGATTTGGAGACATTATTTGTACGGAGAAAAGTGTGAGATATTCACGGACCACAAGAGTTTGAAATATATTTTCACCCAACGGGATTTGAATATGAGACAACGAAGATGGTTAGAGTTGATGAAAGATTACGATCTTTCGATAGAGTACCATCCGGGAAAGGCAAATGTAGTAGCCGATGCCTTAAGCCGGAAGACGCCGAGGAATTTAGCCGATGAGCTAACACAACAAAAAGAATTGGTAACAGAAATGGAACGTTTAGACTTGGATGTGATACCAGGAGTTAATGGTGGCTTAATGATGGCAATCATGGCACACCCAGATATTATTGATGAGATCAAGAAGGAATAATTTAACGATATCTATTTGTGCAAAATGAGGGACGAGATATCTTTGGGAAAACGACCTGGTTTGGTATTAGAACAAGGAATTCTGAAGATGGAGAATCGATTATGTGTACCGAATGTGAAAGACCTGAAGGAACGACTTTTAGAAGAAGCTCATAGTACTAAATATTCAGTGCACCGGGAAGTAATAAGATGTACCGAAACTTGAGAGAAAACTTTTGGTGGAAGGGTATGAAGCGTGAAGTCGCCAAGTTTGTATCCGAATGTTCGGCATGTCAACAGGTCAAGGCAGAGAGACAAGTACCCGCGGGGTTACTACAACCTTTGCCAGTGTCGGAGTGGAAATGGGATGAGATTACGATGGATTTTGTATCCGGATTTCCGCGATCGCCTAACAAGAATGATAAGATTTGGGTAATAGTTGACCGATTAACAAAGTCAGCTCATTTTCTACCGATCAAGACAACTGAACCGTCCAAGTTAGCGGAATTGTATGTGAAAGAGATTATAAGACTACATGGAGTCCCAGCTGTGATCATATCCGATCTCGATAGTAGTTTTACGTCAAGGTTTTGGGGAAGTTTGCAAGAAGCTATGGGTACGAAATTGAGTTTCAGTACTGCATTTCATCCTCAGACCGATGGGCAGTCAGAACGCATGATTCAGACGCTAGAGGATATGTTGAGACTTTGTGTATTAGATTTTGGGAACGATTGGGAACACCACTTGCCGTTAATTGAATTTGCTTATAATAATGGATTCCAGTCAAGTATCGGGATGGCACCGTATGAAGCTTTGTATGGACGTAAGTGTCGATCACCAGTTTGTTGGACCGAGGTTGGAGAAAGGAAGTTGTTAGGACCTGAGTTAATACAGGTGACTACTGAGAAGGTGAAATTGATTCAAGAGCGACTCAAGGTAGCTCAGAGCCGATATAAGAGTTATGCGGATTCTAAACGACGACCGATGAATTTTGAAGTGGGAGATTTTGTATACTTGCGGGTATCGCCTTCGAAGGGCATTGTGCGATTTGGGAAGAGGGGAAAGCTTAATCCAAGATTCATAGGACCTTTTGAGATCCTAGAGAAGGTTGGTCCAGTAGCTTATCGTTTGGCCTTGTCATCAGAGTTGGCACATGTGCATAACGTATTTCACGTGTCGATGTTGAGACGATGTATGACGGATGCGAATAAGATCATTGTACCTGAACCGTTGCAAATTCAGGGGGATTTGACTTATGTGGAACAACTAGTAGAGATCTTGGACCGCAAGGAACAAGTTTTGAGAACCAAGACTATTCCAATGGTGAAAGTGCTATGGCGTAGTCATACGTTGGAAGAGGCTACATGGGAAAGTGAGGAAGACATGCGGAATGAGTATCCGTACCTGTTCGACATATGAGGTATAAGTTTGGGGACAAACTTCCTTTTTGGAGGGGAGAGTTGTCATGCCCGTTCCAGAATTTCATAGTTTAATCATGCATGATATGAAATTTTATGAATTATCATTGATATATGATAATTGAGGATAAGTGGTTGACTGTGGTCAACGGTAAGGTGTCAGTGAGGACACGGGAATATGGAAGTTCATATTGCATGATCATGTATAAATGACATTTATGTGATTTAAATGTTATTTGGCTTTATCTGGTATTTTGTGAATAGTAATTATACCTGTGTAGTATAATTCTGATAACCTTTGATATTGATTATATCATTTCGAGAACTGTGGTGAGAACGTGAGTGACACGTTAATTAAAAAGGTAGGTTGTGTAGAGATTCCACAGAATATAATTTTCGGACGTTATTTTGGACCCAAACAAAACTTAGTCGGAAACTTTTGAACTTTATAGTTTTCACTCGTAAAGGCATAAAATGGACGTGTGCGAAGTTTCATGGGTTAATTAGAAGTTGAAAAACTTGCGGGGAGGTAAACGTAATTCCCAAAGAGTTTTTCTATATATAGATGAGGATGAGATTGAAATCTCATCCAAACACACAAATATCTAGAGAGAGAGGAGAGAGAAGGGAAATTGAGTTCTACGGGCTTTGCGACGCCGTTTGACAACCTTCCGTCTGTCAGATTTTCTCCAGATTTCAGATTTAAACTCGTGGAGGTAAGACCTACGTTTTGACACCACTTAGGCCGTGTTTGGCCAAGTTTTGTAAAAATCTTAATTTTAGACTTTTGGGAAAAACAGGTATAAACTTGTAGGAATTTTCTCAAATTCGAAATCCAGCGATTATTTAGCCCCCTAGACGATCCTTCAAAATTTGAAGAGATTCGCACGAGGTATGAATTCTAGATCTATGAAATATATAGATTTCATGTTTTGGACATCACTTTTGATATTCTTGGATCCGGGCGAAATTCATGTTTTAGTTAGGCCCGTTAATTATGCACGTGAAATTATGATAAAAGCACGTATAACTGTTTATGTGAGCATGTTATGTGTCTACTTGGGTCAAAGGGGAGTTTGGTGCAAATTCATTCGGAGTAAGCTCCTCGAACCTTGAGGATTGTGATCTTGTTGGAATTAGAATTTGTGGTTGTGTCTGGATTGGAGGTGGGCCCAACCAGTACACGGTACCTGGTATGGAGGAAGGCCCAACCAGTGTACGAGATGCGTGGGAGAGGTGGGCCTCCTACGGCATCGACCGGATGAATGCGTACCACTCACCCCAGAGACTATTTCTATATGTTTTAGATGCTTAAACCATGAACTGTCATATAAGCATACATTTAGAATTGTACGCTCAGCATATAGCTGAGCAGTGGAGATGTACTCCATTGCAGGTAAGAATAAAGACAAGAAGAAGTGTGTTGAGTGAGGCCGATGAACGCCGGGGAATCTCCTTGTATATGTTTTTGTGTTTAAATCCTAAACTTGTATAAGGATGGGGTATTGTAATAATGTGTTGTAATAGAACCATAGATTCGTTTCATAGTATTGTAATCTTGTGTTGGAACGTCTGTAGTTAATTCTGGCATGTTGTTTTTGGCGTTGGTTGTGATTGTTGTGGATATCGAGAAGCATAAGTTGTTAGTATTACAACACAGGGCTGCCCAGCAGGGGAGCAGTCGACTGGACCCAGGGTCAGTCGACTGGTTCTCGTGGGTTTGAGACACTGAAAGTGAATAGTAAGAAAAGCAGTCGACTGGACCCTTTGGACAGTCGACTGGACACTGTAGATTTTTGGCCACTGCTTCTAAAAATGGAAAAGCAGTCGACTGGGTCCCCAGATCAGTCGACTGGACCCCTCGTAATATATTGCAATTTGTGGTTCTGCTTAGTGCCGTCGACTGGAGACCTTGGTCAGTCGCCTGTCCAGTCGACTGGGTTCTCTGATCAGTCGACTGGACCTTTGTTAAGTATTTTAGGTTGTGGGTTCTGCTAGGTGCAGTCGACTGGACCCTAGGTACAGTCGACTGAACCTCTGTTTTCAAAAATGATTCTTTTGAACGTGTTTTCAATTTGCCAAATCTTTTTATAACTCCGATTTTAACGGACTTTCAACATAAAGGGAAATGTTTCCTAAAGTTTTAAATACCCGGGTTGTTTTAAAAGTTTCTTTCCGCTGCGTATAATTATATTGGTGTTTGGATGAGCCTTGGTGGCGTGCCACGTGTCCTATTTCCACGCGTAGTGGGATGGGTCGTGACACATACATTTTCTTAGATCCTTTTGGTGCTGTTCCCCACAGAAGTTTGTTTTAGTATTTAAAAACTATTTTTTTTTCAAAATTTATTTACTTTTTATATATGAGATCCACTTATGCGAGAGGAAACAATGCCAAAAGAAAATGTATGGAAGTGCTATCCTTAAAAGTAATAATTAAGTTATAGGAAAAAATTAAATGTTGTGCTGGAACTAGAATCAGTTTATTATAGTTCCTAATTACAGAAAGGTCCTCATTACATAAATATTAAGTGATATTTCAATCGACCTTACGCGATTATGAATTGAAATTTTACTGAACCGTATACAATTATTAATTGAAATTTCATCTTTCAGAGATGTTTTTTAATAAATTCATAATCAAATTCAACTTTAAGTTTTCAAGACTAAACTAAAAACATGTCTTATTACCCACAAATATAACAAGTGACACCTCAACATTATCATTTTATCGATGTGTCAATTTATAATTCAATGCCAGCAAATTTTACTTCTTTTTTTTTCAAAATAATTTTTTAAATTATTGATAGAACAACTAACTTTACCTTTTCTTTTTCATTTTCTTTTTTTTTTTTGCGAGGTGTGTGTGTCAGTGGGTGCATATGCACAAAGAAAGGGGTCTCAAATGCTAAAAAGCGACATTTGCAAATTTTTTTTTTGTGAAATTCTCAAAATGTTATTTGAAATTTCATATAAAAAAAATTCCCAGAATATAATTTTATCAACAATGGCAATTGTTTAATAGATTTGGTAATGGAGTCGGGCAAGTAATAGAGCATTACGTCCAGTTTATGAAATTTCATGAAACATTTTTGAACTACAAATGTTTTTATCAATTTACAAACTCTCATGACATGGTTTGTTACTTTTTCTAAAACGAAGCTGAAATAGGAATTTAGGGTTACAAATTTGAAAAATGAGGAAGAAGAGGGAGAAACAAGCCCTAATATTTTTCAAAAAACTTAGGAGAAATATCAATTTTTGGTATTTGAATTTGAATTGACGGTTACCTTGAAATGGGTAAGTCATTTGAAGAAATTTGTGAGGTATTTTGGACCAATAAGAAGAAATGAGAATGACTAGCATAAATATGCACTTTTGCTTAAGTGATTTTTTAGATTTTAATAACTCCTTTCGTATGCCACTTTATTTTTAGTCGTTCCATAAGAATTCTACCCCCTTTTTTTTTTTTTTTGTGTGGGTTTCCTTAGCTCACTATCCTCTTATTTTTATTCTTTTCTTTTTTTTTTCCTTTTTTTTTTTTTTTTTTTCTGTAGCCTTAATTTGCTCTATTATTTAGCAATAATTGCTTATCTATTATATGTATAACTACAGGTTTGATAATTTATTGTCACACCTCGCGAATTAGGACACATGTAACAATGCTTCTAAAATCCAATCTATCTTAATTAGCAAGGAAAATAAGTTACGCCAACTCTAATAGTTTAATCTTGTAGACTTAGATATATATGGTTTGTTAACATAACCTCTTAATTGACTGTTTTAAATAGGAACCATCTACCAATTAAATCCCAAATTTTGAACTTATAAGCAAACAAAACAAGTTATTCTAAAGTGATTTTTTCAGACTAACTCAAAAATGTATCTTTGCATGCGTGTGTATAGTGTGAGTCATCCAAATAAGTAATAAAAAAAAATATTTGTATCTTTGCACCCACAAAGATAACATTGACACCTCAACTCCACCATTTTATCAATGCGTCAATCTATAGTTTTACGCCAGCAAATTTGACTTTTCAAAAAATAAAAAATAAAAAAAATATTTAATTATCAAAAACTAATTTGACTTTAAAGGTTGCATGATGTTGCATGTAAAAATAATTAAAGAAAGGAGTCTCAAATTAGGGACGAAAATAAAAAATTGGAGTTGGGAACTTGATAAGGTGAAAAGGTAGTGTCCATGAGGTAAATTTTTTTGGTCTATTTATACAAACTTTTTGGACTGATGAAGGAATTAGAAAGCTTAATACTGATTGACAGTAAAATGTACAATAAAATAACATATTATTTCTACAAAATGAGACCAAAACGTTGAATATTTTATACTTGGCAGGGATATTTAAGTATAAAATAGAGAAGCTTTTAATTTGGAAGGAGAGTTATGTGTAAAAAGGTACTTTTTTGGGATATATATATATATATATATATATAATATTTTTAGGAGGGGGTAAAAAGGTACTTTTTTGGGATATATATAAGGGGGGGGGGGGTTGGTCGCCCTTGCCCCATGTATGTCCGTCCCTATCTCAAATATTGAAATGCTGAAAGTGTAATGACATTTTTTTTGGTTTATTTACACATATTTTTGAAATGATGAAGGAATTAGAAAACTTACAGTAAATGTACAATAAAATGACATATTGTCTCTACGAATTGAGACCAAAAGATCGAATGTTTCATACTTGACAGGGGAGATTTAAGAAAGGGGGACTTTTATGTGTAAAGAGATACTTTTTTAAGGATATATAGCCCCCCTTGCCTAAGGTATGTCCATCCCTATCTCAAATACAGAAATGCTAGAAGTGTAATGACAAACTAATAGAAACAACGAATAAAAAAAATTCAAAAAATAGAATTATGAAAAATTTCTTTATCTAAAACCTGGATGTGTGAAAAACAATAGCATTTGAAGTACATATCAGCTTTGCCAAAAAAAAAAAAGTGTATATTAGGGTGCGAAAGTGTTGTTGCAGAAACTGAAATAGAATAATATTACCAATAACAGTAGCCTTTTTGACATTTTTCTTAGGATGAGTCGTGAACTAAGTAGCTCTCTTTAAGACGCTTCGCGGCTCTGCCCAAGTTGTGCAAGTAGTTCGGATTAAAGCCATGATGTCCCCAGGATAAAGCAGCTCAGAAATCGCCTCTGTCTCGAATTTTCCTTGCACGGAAGGAAAATCGGAAAACCCACACCCTTCTAGAACCAGTTACTCGGAATCACAGAAAAAGTGTTTTGCAAAACTGTATCTGTGTGTGTGTGTGTGTGTGTGTGTGTATTACAGAAACTGTGTGTTTTTCTCTCTGGTTGGTATGTATTATACTGAAAATAGTTTCTATATATATAAAATATATTCAGAATGTTGGAAGAGAATTTTAGAAATAGAACGATTTTACGTACCAGTCCAAGTACTGAATTTTACATACTAAAAATTTTAAGCGATTGAATTTGAAATGAAAAATAGTGTTTCAAATACTGAAATGAACTGCATTCAGTGATTATTTTAACTAGAATTGCTGCACTTAAAGTTTTCAGTGAGTTTTTGACTACTTTTTCAATTAAGTGATAAATTATCAAATTTATTAAAAAAGAATAAGCGTTGAAAATCTTCATTTTCAGTACTTAATTTGTTTGATAACCTAACAAGGATTTAACACCGAATGAAGTGATCAAATCTTTCTGAGCACCTCTATTCTGAAACCTATATAATTTAGTGGTATAGGAAATATCAGTCTTTTTCCTCATTCTTTGAATAAGCAATTTCTGAAAATGTTCCAAAAGTCAACTTATAGGTCAGATGCCAAACCTGTTCAACACCCTGCAAAAACATTTGTTTTATTTAAACTACTTTTTTATTATTATTATTATTATTATTATTTTCATTTTTCAAATAACTAACTGAAGTCTGCTAGTTCTATAATTATTTGCGGTCGGTAGGATGGATCCAAATGGTAGTGTGGAGAAGCATTCTCTTGAAATAGCTGTTTTATTCGAATAATATCATAGTTCTTAAATTTTAAATATTCAAATACTCTCAGAGTTGTACTACATATAATCAATGGCAGAACTCAAAATTTTAGTTAGGGGTTGAGATTTAATGGCGTGCATTCATGACAGATTGATATGGGGTTAGGACTCCTTGAGGCAAAAAAATTTTGATATATTTATTTACATTTTTTGTTTGGGTTTTTTGTATATGTACCATTGTTTTTTTTTTTATTATCAAATAATAAGGATTGATTGCTTATTTTAATTTGTAAAGTTTGATTAATGGTAAAATAATTTAGGTTAGATTAAATTAAAAAAAATGGTTAATTACAGATACACCCCATGTACTTAACTAGTTTTTCACTTTATCCCCTATACTTCAAATAGTGTCACTAATATCCCATGTACTTAGGACTAAAGTGAGTATAGTTAGCAATTCCGTATTATTTAGTGAAGTATTTGCCACGTTGACCCCTCCATGATGAGCACATTTTTCGGTTTTCCCCCCTTGTAGTTCCAAGAATGTCACTAATACCCCATGTGGACCATTTGGTAGCTTCTTTTACTTACTACAATAAAATCACAAAAAAATGAAATTGGTACAAGTTGTCAAAGGTAGTTTTTGGCCCAGTGCAATTACGGATGCAATTTCGCTAAATAATTTGTTTTTGCCTTTTGGATTCAAAATTACTGATAAACTCCAAAAGTTGTTGCCAAACATGGTTTATGCTCGTTTAGTTTAACAGAATAATTAACTATATATTTCACTTTAGTCCGAAGCATAGGGGATATTAGTGACACAATTTGAAGTACAAGGGGCAAAGTGAAAAATGGCCCAAGTATAGGGGGTTTATTTGTCATTAACCCATTAAGAATGGTGGTGGGACAAATATTTAATATGTATTGAATTACAATTGGGTCAATATATTATACATAATTTATTTTTTTTCAAAATTTAGGAGGGGCTAATTACACATATTACATAAAAAAAAAAAAAAAAAAAAAAAAAAAAAAAAAAAAAAACCCTATTATTTTTACATGTAAAAAAAATTCTCAAAATTTGGAATGGGCTATAGTCCACCCTTACCCTAAAAGGGCTCCGCTCTGCCATGAAGTGGCATACCACAATCATTTCACAAGAAGTAATATTATTCCTGTAGAATTTGGGATAGAATGATATTGTGTTTCCTAAATTTTGAATCTCAAATTGATTCTCAAATGGTTTTAACAGTTGTACTTATACCACATACAATGACAGTGATTGGTGTTACCATGCCATTGTATGTGGTACAATTGATAAATCATTTAAAAAATAGATTTGGTATTTAAAATTTAGGGTAAAAAGCATTTTGCACCATCAAATTATGCACGTTTTTGCAATTCACTCCCTAAACTTTAAAAAGTTGCAATGTCCTCCCTGAACTTCAAAAAGTTGAAATGTCCCACCGTAACTATCGTATGTGTTGCAATATTCCCTCTGAACTATCTTTCGTGTTGTAATGTCAATCTTGCCATCACATTCCGTCAAGAAATGTTGTGAAATTTGCTCATGTGAGACACACAAGCCAAATTTTAAAGGCATTATGACATTTCGCTATCCTGTTCTAAATTAACAATATATCATAAAATTCATAAAAACTCCAACTTTTTCTTGCTACCCAACTAATTAACAGATTAAAGAAAATGACAGCCCACTGAAATTAACCGAGTTTTTATGATTTTTATGATATTTATGATTGTTAATTTAGAAGCGAAATGTGCAATGTCATAAATGCCTTTGAAATTTGGCATGTGCATCCTATTTGAGCAAATTCTATCACACTTTTTAACGGAATGTGATGGAAGGGTTGACATTGCAACACGAAAGATAGTTCGGGGGACACTGCAATACAAATGATAGTTCAGGGGGGACATTTTAACTTTTTGAAGTTCAGGAGGGACATTGCAACCCTAAAAATAGTTCAAAAGAGACATTGCAACATTTTAAAGTTCGGGGTGTAAATTACAACAGCGTGCATAGTTTGAGGGGATAAAATACTTTTTACCCTAAAATTTAGGAAGTATAGCATTACTCTTTGGGCTATCCCAAGTTGTGAAACCATTACTTGTTTTGTTACACTCGGGGATCACATTAGACACATAAAAAGAGGCATTGAACTCGTTTAGCAAGAATAAACGAAGAGGGAGGAAGGGAAAAAAAAGACAGAAATACAACAAAAAATGGGGTAAATGACACTTTTCATCTTCCAACTTTGGAGCTGATTTCACTTTAGTCTTTGTATTATTATTATTATTATTATTATTATTATTATTATTATTATAAATTTAATGTACCCTCTCTAATTCGATAAGCACTGTTCAAATTTGGTCCACTAATAAACATTTTGTTGCAAAATACCAAACATTCGAATAGAAATTTTTGTCAAACCAAGATAATACTGGTTTGGCTGAAAAAAAAAAAAAAAAAAAAATCTAAATTACAAGTGATTGTGCCAAAGTTTCATTATGGATCATGTATTGTTAATTGAGACACTAAGAGCATCTCCAACCAATATGTCTAGTTTTGAGATATCAAAATTTTTAGAAAGCATGTGGCAATTTGGCATATTTCATTTGACATCCCAATAATACAAGAACTTCACCCGATATGTTAAGTTTATTATTTTCCTATTTTTGTTTCTATGGTGAGACCCATTATTAAGAACTTCACCCAATAAGAACTATACTTAATACTCTATAGTGGGACTCATTAACAAAACAATAATGCTTAAGTGACCGAAAATGTGCACAGAATTTGTACACCGGAAAATAGTGGCCATTTATTTTGGTGATCTCCACGCAAAAGTGTATGAGACCCACTAAAATGAATAGCCTTAATTTTTTGGTGCATAAATTCTGTGTATATTTTTAGTGCATGAAGCATTATTGTTAACAAAATAGGAGTAAAAGAGAAATAAAAGATACATGTAACATATGAGAATGGGAAATGCTATTGTGAGAAGCTTCTCATATGAGAAGGCGGGTTTTAACCGTTGGATGAGCATCTAGCAATAGATGCTTCTCCAGATTCCTGAGAATCTTATGGTTAGATGCTCATCCAACGGTTAAAACCCGCCTTCTCACATGAGAAGCTTCTTACAATAGCATTGCCCTATGAGAATTGATGTCAAATGCTATCTAAACTTTTGGCATATCAGATAAGATTTGACACGTGTTAACAAATTGATGGTCCTGATGTCACTGAAAGAGAGTGATTAATCACATCAGGACCATCAATTTGTTAACACGTGTCACTGAAAGAGAGTGATTAATGACAAACAAACAAACGACGGAATTGATCATGTCCAGGTCATGTGCTTAAAAAAAATTAACATTAAAAATATTTTAATATCTTATAGTCATGTCAAACTTTTGTCGTCCACATTTTTTGGTCATATTTTTAGATACTGTTGATTTATTATTTTTATTAATTTTTTTTTATTTTTTTCCCGGAAAATGGGTGAGTAATTGTCTTTGAATGACTCAACTTATGAATTGAGGACCAAAAATAAGTCCCCAAATTTTATTATTTATTTATTTTTGCTGAGAAATAAAAAGTCCCCAAATTGACTAAGTATACATTCCCGAACTAAATGCAAGTCGGTAGGCGATTCTAGAGAGCTTCTCTCTCTAGAGGTTTCTAGAGAGAGAGTGTGATGTTTCCTTGCCGGCAGTCGCTCCCCGTTCCCCACGCCCTTCCTTCTTTGGCCTCCTCTCTCTCTCTCTCTCTCTCTCTCTTTCCCTTTGCCATGTTTTGTCCCAGTTCCAATAAGGGCCTGTTTGGCTCCTCCGCTTCCTCTGTGAAGCTTTTCCCCTTCCTTTGTGAGGGTCGTTTTCCTTATCTTGCAGGGCTTCTCCTTGGGTTCAAGATGGTGGATGTGGACCAGACCAGTCTTGAAACAGTAGATTGGCTTTTTGGTCTACATTGGGTTATGATTGGTGGCTTTGGAGCCTTCGTCTTCGGCTGTGCTGCTTTCCATGGTGCAACTTTTGCTATCATGGAAGCTTTTCAAGCAACTTCGGTTGCCCCCTTTGGTGATGCTTCATCACCTGTTTGGACTTGGCTTTGTGCCGTCTTCTTTCTTTTGGTGGTCTCGATCATCTACAAGGTTGAAGGTGTCCTGGGTTCCGGATCTCTCTACTTGGCGGTCTTTGTGGCGCAGTGGTGGATTCCTTTTGCAGCTGACATAGGGTTTTCTGTAGTCGCTTATGCTTCCCTTTCTATTGTTCTCTTGGTTGTTTTGCCTTTGCTTGTGTTTTTTCTTTATCGCTGTTGTTTGTTTTGTTTTCTTTGTAAGGTTTAAGTTTCATTAATGATATTTTAGTTTTTGAGCAAAAAAAAAAGAAAGTTAATTTGAAGTAACTATGGAGGATTGTAATAAACGCATACAAAACTATTACAAAGTAAATCAAAGCTTGGGTTTGCCTAAAACCGCTTCTGTAGTTGTGATGGTTTTGGGATTTTCATATTCATTCTTGGAATTAAGTTGGTTTGCACCTCCAATAGGTGCTTCGCATGCTTGGATTTGATATAGAGTGCTCATTCATGCATGCTTTGATTTATTAAATCAATTTTTTGTCCCTTTCCTTTGTGTCTCTATACCACTATTGGTGAATGAAGGGATGAGTATAACTCGTGGGAATGAAGAGAAGAGAACAGAAGGAATAGTGAATAGGGAAAAAAAATATAAAATAAATTTTCTTGTCTGATTAATTTTTATGGTACGTATAATTATATATCATTCATTATTATGTGTACTAATTACATATACTTTTTCAAAATTAAAGTATATCTACCTAAAAGTCATGAAGAGCCCTTTTGAGTTAGCTGAGCCTTAAAAAAAGAGTGATGAATTACGAATTTTGAAAAGAAAATAAGGTAATTGTTTTGTAAAATGAAAATGTTTGGGCTAGTTTAAAATTTCAGTACTTAAACAAATCAATTAAAAAAAGTATATTATTTTTCAGATGATCACTTTTTTCACTTTAAATTTGTTAAAAGATAAAATTGCCCTCCATGCCACTGGAAAAACAGAAGAGTTAAAAAACATTTACATGCTATCCTTTTTGGTCAATTTATACAAACAATCATATTTTTCAACTTGTTTTGCCTAACACTTTTATTTAGAACAATCACCTATTATTTTAGCTAACCCAAAACCAAAATCATCACTTAAAAAATAATCACTTAATATTTCATCACTTAAATTGCAATCACTTAATATTTCATCTATCCCAAACGGGCTCAAACTGTTATCCATTTTGACATTTCTTTTGACACCGTTAACGACTGTCCTTAATTGAAATGAGTTTTATAAATTGAGAGTCCAATATATTGCAATTGAACTTTTAAGGCCCAAAGTGAAATTTCGCTACTAAGTACAGGATACCAAATTATTTTTACATATATATACACAGTCCGGATATTAAACTAACCTCAAGGGACGTTTGGGATGGACCGATTTTTAGCGACGAAAAATTTCGTCGCTAAAATGCGTTGTTTTAGAGATGAAAATAAAAGTGACTTTTTTTGTTGCTAAAAGTCGGTCCGTACCAAATCTACCGCTTGAGGGTCGCTTAAGATCCTCAGCGTATAGCCGAGCAGCCTGTAGTCCAATTGACATAATTTCTTTCTTCTGAGTAGGGAGGGAGAGGGTTCAAATCCTCATAGGGGATTCTAGTTGCTAGTCCTCTAGTTATACTTCACTCGGAAAAGAGTGACCCTTGTTAGACTTTACTGTGAGTCAGTGTAGGACTTTGGGATTGAATTGGGAATAGGGTATGCGCATGAGTGTGGGGTGTGAGTGTATCCACTTCGGATCCAAATAAATATAAATATAAAAATAAAATAAAATAAAAAACCCTCAGCCTGTATATATATAGAGAGAGAGCGTGATACCTGATCCAATGGCCCGAGGTCCCATTCTGCCAAAATCGAGGCAAACTCCATCCCTCTATTGCCCATTTTGCTCATGAATTTGGACTCTGATTTACAAACGGGTACATATTGGAACCCGAACCTAAAAATTGGATATTTTTTGGGGGGTTCTAGTTCCTGTTTCCAATAGCCCGGATTAAAATCCATTCTGGGTCTGCGTCTGATTCCTTTTAAAACGTTTTACCGTAACTTTACCCTATACTAGGGGTGGGCACATTTCGGGCCAACCGAACTTTCGAACCGAAACCGAACTTTCAAACAATTTCAGTTCGGTTTGAACCCGAACCAAAGTAAGTTCGGTTTGAAACCGAACCGAACTTTTAAGTACAGTTCGGTTTTCGGTAGAGTTTTTCAGCCCGAACCCGAACCGAATTTTTGAAGTTTTTATTTTTTATTTTTTGTTTATTTTATTATTATTGTATTTTTTTATAAATAGATTTAGGGTACTTCATTAGTTTTACTAATATCCTGTTGAAGTTTGAAAGACATTTTTTTTTCTCTTAGTGAGTAATAACAAAATACAAACTGTAACTATTTGAGTTGTTCTTTTGTTCTTGATTACCAAATGGTTTTTTTTTAGATCTAGGGTACTTCATTAGTTTAACTAATATCCTTGATTACCAAATGGATATATATCTTGAAACTTGAAAGACATTTTTTCTCTTTATTGAGTAATAAAAAAATTTATAAAAAAATAAAATAAAATAAAATGAAAAAAAAAAACTTCGGTTGAATTTCAACCCGAAGTTTCGAACCGAACCCGAACTTTAATTTCGAAACCGAACCATATTTTCGAAGTTTATTTCAGTTCGGATTTCGGTATCGAAATTCTCAACCCGAACCGAACAACCCGAACCGAACTTTTCGGTTCGAAACCGAACCGACTGTTTGCCCACCCCTACCCTATACTCTATTATCAGGGTACTATGCAGATTGCAGGTAATGTTTGTATTCATTTCTAGCTTTGGATAAAGTAAAACTCAATTTTAATAAACTAGACACTAACCAAACTAGTTACTAAGAAATATACACTCATTAAATTAGATTTTCACAAAAACAAGATAAAAATTAAATTTAAAATAAATCAGGTCCTATTTAAACTTTTCAAAATAAGCCCTAGAAATCTAGACCCAGATTAATAACTCTTTAACTAAAATTAACTAGTCCTCTGGCAAACCACCATAATCTGAATTTTTGCAAAAACCAAAACAAAAAGTGAGGATTCAGTTCAACCTTCTTCCAATTTTATGTTTTTCCAAATTATTAAACGATCCTCTCTCCAAATGGCTTTATCCTGAAGTATCTTCTCATTAAAACAAACCCAAGTGCAACAAAGTGACAAGAATAATTTTTTGTTGTTGCTGTTGTCCTATTTTTTTTTTTTTCATATTTTTATAATCATTTTCCTGGAATGTTCCAAAAGTCAACTAAACTTGTGATTGTCCAAACGGGTTACACGTACCTAGTAAATGATTATATATTTTTTTATGGGGCAATTAGGAATTAATCCAAATTAGGGAAAGTATAGTAGTTTAAGTATAAGTAGAAAAAATATTTGGAATTTGGTCCACTCCTTAGTGTTTTGACAATACTATCCCAAGCATTTGGCCAAAATTTCATTGAAGGGACAAAAAAAGCGGGACATGCTCATAACACCAACGCAAGCGACGTGAGTGAGATACTAAAAATTTTCAAAATCAATCACAAAAGTTCAGTTTCAGAATTCAAAAATTAGCATCAACATTCAACATTCAAGTCGAATTCTAAAGTTATGAACTGAAGCACAAAAGCACAAACTCCAACGATCTGACTGTGGAGTCGACGACCACTTGTAAGGTGAACTTCGAACCATTGGAGCACCGAGCATTGGACGTTGATGGTGACTTAGCTTCACCGCCTGAGTTCGATTCCCTACCGTCGTTAGCAACACCATCATCGCCGGCCATACTCTCGCTCCCTCCCTCTCTCTCTCTCTCTCTCTCACATTCTGAACTCTGTTGATGAAATTTGGGGGAAAAATAGTTTAATTGATGGATCGAGCTTGGCAAAATACAGAGGTAGGGCTTATCTGCATTAGTCTGAGAACATCATAAATTTCACAAATAAGTTGTTGATAAATTTCGCAAGATTATCAAAATTAGTCTAAGAACATCATAATTTTCACAAAATATTTCTTGAGAAATTTCTCAAAATTATCAAAATTAGTTTGAGAACTTCATAAATTTCACAAATAATTTCTTGAGAAATTTCTCAAAATTAATTTGAGAACTTTATAAATTTCACAAATAATTTCTTGAGAAATTTCTCAAAATTACATATGACATTCAACTTCAAACTTCTGTGCATTCGTGTAGCGCCGGCGTGGTGATGCCGGATTTGGATCTGTGCGTTCACGGTGGCAATGGATGAGTAAAAGGTTAGCTTCAAGCTGATGATGATGAGTATTGAGGCTTGGGATTGTTGAATTTCACAACTGGTTCACCAAAACATATTCTGAAATTTCAGAAGGAAGAACTGGAGAGGCCTTGCCGGAGGGTCACGAAGGCATGAAAAGCCTCTCCGGAGGTTCACCCGACTGGATTTGCGTTTGTAAGACCTGGATCTGCTTTGTCGGACCTTTGCTCGCGTGGTAGCAGCGGTTGTGGAGGCAGCTAGGGTGTTGGTGGTGGTGGCGGCGGCTAGAGTGACGGCAGAGACGATGCTAGTTACCGGCGGTCTCGTGGTTGTTGATGGCGCCGGGTGGTGCGATGGTGCGGTGGGCTGGTCGTGGATCTAAACTTCGACCAAATAAAGTTTAGCAGCACCGACACGGTGATGGTCGGATCTATGCGTAGCGATGGCAGAGGAGGCGTCGACGCCGACGCCGACGCCGACGATGAAGACGATGACGCGCAGCGGTGGTCCGATCTATGATCGATCCTCTCTCTCTCTCTCTCTAACTGCAAACTTGTAAAGGGAAATGTCTGAAGGGTGTAATGGTCACAAACTATGGTATTATATGGGCCAAAGGACTTATGTTTATTAATGTCCACTAATCATGGACTTATCCCCAAATAAGTTTTCCTTGTGTGTTATAACCAAATAATTATCCTAATTTGGTATTTAATGCCAAATTTCTATTTATTTATTTATTTATTATGACCCTGTAAATGATCATTACCATAAACATATTGACTACTAAATTTTAATTTAAATTTTTTTTAGGAAATAAAATTTTAATGTAATTAGCTAACTATTAGATTGTTTAAATCATTCAATCAGATTTGACCTTATTATTTTCCGCGGTGGCTAATTTGGTTCCAGATGGTGGTCTGACTACGCATTACATGCGAGAATGACTGTGTGTGAGGGAGAGGTGTATATATATATATATATATATATATATAAAATATGAAAGAAAGACAATAAGTTCCAAAATGCTGTAATTTGATCTGAAATTATGAGTAGGCCCGAACATGTAGTAATTTTAAAAATTATTTTGATTTTGAGTTATCGTAAGCGTAATTTTATGCTTCCCAAACTTGTACTCGAGACGTGATTATCATACATGATTATAAATTTTAAAGGTGAGCCGACTACCGCATGTGTTAAATTTCATATTTATTAGTAATACAAAATTTAAGAAATACACTATTGTTGTTTAATACAGCATGTAGTTATGTTATTTTTGTTTGTATCATGTATGTGTGTGTATTTGGAGATACAAATATATATATATATATATGTTTATATAGATTAGAATGTAGTTAATTATTCGATGATGAAACCATCAAGCATATAATGTGTCCTACTCATCAAATTTATGATCATGTATGAGTAGGACACATTATACGCTTGATACCAAGAATATATTTGATGAGTAGGACACATTATATGCTTGATGGTTTCATCATCGAATAATTAAGGGCCAGAATTTGTCCCACCTTTCATCATTCTCTTAAATTTAAATTGATAAAAAAAAAATGAAACTCCCTCTACTTACACCTTTTGCAATCTCCTCTCCTCTCCCTTTCTCTCTCTCTCTCTTCGCCGTTCCTCCTCTTTCCACACTCTTTCCTTCCGGATTAAAAATGTATCAAAATATTATTATTAATATTATATATATACATACATATTTTTTCAAAAAAAATATATACTGAGTAATTAATTTTAGCTTAACAAACTTTGTTTAATTTGGGTAATCCTATATATGGCCACAGAATGTTTCTACTTTCTAGTGTGTATATAAATACTTAACTATGGGTGCTAGCTTCCTATTGTATCAATATTGTCCGGAAATGGGAGCTTCCTATTGTAACAACAAACCCTCTCGTTCTCGTTCCAAACGCCTTCCACTGAAAAATTCAGCTCAATCTGGTTATTCCGATTAATGAGTTTTTTTTTTTTTTTTTTTTTTTTTTCCTCCCTATATATTCATCAACCTTATATATAAAAACTTCACTTGGAAACACACACTACTGTGTGTTTCTCCAATTTTTTTAAGTCACTACTTGCAAAAATTGGTATATATGTACTTTTAACAAAAATGGATTTCACTTTAGAAAAAAATTCATACCAATTACAAAGAACTCACTACAATCAATCACAAGTTACAAAAAATAATCCAATACCTTGAATCCCAAGCCACCCACCAAGTCATGTTCTACATTGCATTCCAAAGCTTCATTTTCCTATTTGTTTCAAACCCACCATCCATAAAATGCACCCATTGGTGGCAACCCTTTTCTCTCTCCTTCCTAGTTTTCATCATCTTCTCTCTCAACTTCATAGCCACCATTTCCAACTACCTCCTCACACGGGACGAGCACGACGTGAACTTCATCGATCTGGCGGAGAACAGCCGTCAGATGATGATCGTTGAAACGGACGGTATAGATTTAGAGAGAGAAATCAACGGTACTGTTGATCCGGGTAGGTCCTACCAGGGACGACAGAAGGGAGAGATGCTGAGGAAAAGCCTTCAACCGGACATGTATTCGGTGTATCAACGATACATACATATTTGGATATCAGCTTCTGTGTTGCTTGGTTTTACGATCATTGTTTTGCACGCTTGTCGTTCCTCGGCCTGTGGGGGCCATGCCTAGATGACGGCAGGTATGTGACGTCATGACTGGGCGTATGTATATGCAAGGATTGATTCACAGGGAGACAAGTAGAGGCGGCCGCCAAGGATGGGGTTTTGATGGAGGTTTTTTTTTTTTTATAGATGATATAAATTTATGCTAAAAAAAATATTTCATAAACATAAGAGAGAGGAATGAGGTTGTCTTTTATAATTAGCTAAAAAAATATAAGAAAAATAGAGTTTAGTATGACAATTTTAAAATGTCAGAGGGACTAATTGTAATTTTCAGAAAATATTAATTGTAATTTTTTTTAAAGAGCAAGTGTGCAATTTTTTAAAATCTAGAGGGGCTTCAGCCGCTCCTTGCCCTTCTTTTCCATCCACCGCTGCGGCCACCCTTATATTAGATTAAAAAAAAAACAACTAATTATAGGAGTAATAATTTTCATAAATAAGCTTTAAGTCTAAGGATTGCTACCTCTAATTTTTTCTAGAAAATTTTAAGCTCGCCTTTAAAGCTGGATTCTTGGATCCATTCTTGTGTATATGTGTGTATATATTATATATATATGTAGCACATGTAGATATATAGCAAAACATATATATATACATATACTGTATATACAGTCAGGCTCTAAAGAGGGCTGTCTCTCTTTATTACAGAGAGAGCCTCTGTTTTGGCCATTAGATCCAGTTTTTAAACGCGATCGGACGGTCAAAACAGATGCCTTCTCTTTATTAAAGAGAGGGCATCATCTCTGGAGAATTTTCAACTATCAATCAGACTCTAAAGAGGGCTTTCTCTCTTTATTAAAGAGAGGAACTCTGTTTTGGCCGTCAGATCCAATTTTTAAACACGATCGGACGGTCAAAACAGAGACCATCTCTTTATTAAAGAGAAGGCGCCCTCTCTGGAGAATTTTCAACTATATATAATGGTATGCCCAATTATATGGCAAGCCCAAAAGTAATTAGTTAGAGGGCTTAGCCAGCCTGGCCCAATCCCTTGTCATAAGCCCATTTTGGAGAACAATTATGCTTCACGTTCTAACGTTGGGCTTCGCATAAAATAGAAGAAACAAAGGATGATAACGGGACTGGCCAACAGTAAGAGGATACCCACTAACTCGTAGAGGGAGAGTGGAAGATAGAAGTTGATAGCTGAACAACGTGAAAATAGGAGAATGAGAACGTGCAAGGGGAAGTGGAAAGAAAAACGGATATAAGAAGGAAAAGGACATTGGAAACAGGTATGGACTTCTGGCTAATTAAATACAGATTGTTAACACACAAAAATGGACACTAACTGAACCATCGGAGGAGGCTCAGGGATCCCCACCCCCCTTTGTGGTCTTTCTTCTACTTTTTGCAGATAAACGTTCAAAGGGATCTTCTCATCTACAATCCAGTCCAAGCAAAGTTCAAGCAGTGATTTTGGGTAGTATCAGTTGGCGCCGTCTGTGGGAACGACAAGCCTTTAGTTCTCACCCTTTGTTTAAGTTGGCATTCATTATAACATCATGGAAGAAAATAGCTCGCTTCGCGAGAAGGTTGATCAGAGAGAGAACAAGACCACGGAGGACCCTGGCGCTCATGTGACTGATTACACAAGTGAAAGTCAGGAGATGCCCAGCCAAATGGAAGCTATGATGCAACAGATCAAGTCTCTTGCTGAAACAGTTGAAGTGCTGATAAAACAACAGGCCAATCAGACATCGGCCCAGAAGGAGTTGGAGGACAAAGATACCGGCCAAAAAGATCAGTACATGCAGCAAAGTAACGAACCACCAGGTCATAAAAATGCTGGAGGGTTGAAGGAAGATATGGCCGAATCGGATCTGAGGAGCGAGGCTCTGCATGTAGAGAACCAGGAGTGGAGAATTATATTGGGTCTTACAGAACCCCCCTTCTCCGAGCAGATTATGACCGAGCGCTTACCGAAGAAGATCGCCTTGCCAAAAGTGGAGCCGTATGACGGCAAAGCTGACCCTACAGAACATTTGTGTCACTACCAACATGCCATGGCCTTGCATGATTACAGTGAAGCGCTCTTATGCAGAGTTTTCTCAAACACCCTCACGGGAGCGGCCTTGTCATGGTTCCGTCGCTTACCTCCAAGATCAGTCAGTTCGTTTGCCGTGTTGGCTACAAAATTCGTCAACCGGTTTGTTACCAGCCGAAAACTGAAAAAGGGACCAGATCACCTCCTGACGATTAAACAGTTAAAAGGAGAGTCGCTAAGGGACTACATAACAAGGTTCAACGCCGAACTCGTCAATGTTGATGGGTGTGAGGGAGGTTTCGCTACTGCAGCATTAAGGGCAGGCCTTCAGCCCGGCTTGTTCTGGAAGTCCATCACGAAGAGACCACCTCTGGATAATGCTGACCTGTTGACAAGGGCTCAGAAATACATAACCTTAGAAGATATGGACTTGGCTCGACGAGATAGTAAGCCCACGACCGAACATAGAGGGAGTTATAGAGGGGTTAAGGAGGACAGAAGAAAAATGAAATCTCCAGATCGCTCTGATAGGAGAGCAGCCCGTGGTAGGGACAGATCACCGAGATCTAATCCTTACACACCTCTGAATGCATCCCTGTCTCAGATCTTGAGGCAGGTCAGGGGAAAGGAGCAACTTAATTGGCCGGGAAAGTTGAAGGGCGAACCGGGGAATCGAGATCGAAATAGATATTGTGATTTTCATAAGGATCACGGTCACACAACGGATGAGTGCCGGATTCTGAAGAGGGAAATCGAGGAGTTGATCCGAAGGGGTCGCCTCAGGGAATATGTAGGGAGAAATGATAGAGTTGGCCCGGCAAGAGATCAGACGGACAAAGATCAGGCGAAAGGCAAATCAGATCAACGTCAAGCGGATCAACCTCCCCGACCTAATGTTATTTACACCATACATGGCTCCACCAAAGACTCTGGATACTCGAATCGAGCAAGGAAGCGGTTCTCTCGTGAAGTCAAGTGGGGACCAACGCGAGTCCTCAGCATGGAGCAAAGGTTAAAAATCCCGACCCCAATTATAACTTTTGGGGACGAGGATTTGATTGGAGTGCATGTACCTCATGCAGACGCTCTGGTAGTGACATTGTCTATTGCACACTATGATGTAAGAAGGGTCCTTATTGACAACGGAAGCAACATCAATGTTATTTTCTTGCATGCTCTGGAGAAAATGGACATTGACCTCGGGCAGATGAGGAGATCAACAGGGAGGATCACCGGATTTAGTGGTGAGGTTGTAGAGCCCGTTGGTGAAGTTAGATTGCCCATCACCATTGGAAAGGCTACCAATTACATATCGGGGGTGGATGAATTCTCAGTGATTAACGCACCATCTCCTTATAATGCCATCATGGGACGTCAGTGGCTTCACGATGTGAAAATCATTCCATCCTCTTACCATCAATGCATGAAGTTAGTTCTCAGAGGTGAAGTGGTATCTATCAAAGGAGATCAGAAGGTTTCCAGGGAATGCCATGCAATCTCATTCAAGTATGCCAGGGATAAATAGCAATTACAGCGCCCGGCCGACCAGGAGAGACGGGGAAGTCGTAAGGATAACACAGACCTGGTGCCGCCTGGAGTTCGAGATGACCGACCTGAGTTTCTTAAACCCGGGGAAGAAGTAGAGGAAATCGTGCTCAACAAAAGAGATCAGGAAAGGAGAGTTAAAATTGGAGCCCGTCTCACGGGTGCACTCAAGGAGGAATTGATTCAGTTTCTAGCAGAACATCAGCATGTCTTTGCCTGGTCCACGGGAGACCTAATTGGAGTTGATCCTGGAATAATTTCACATCGGTTATCGGTGGACCCAGAGCACCCACCCGTTCGGCAGAAGAGAAGGAAGTTTGCTGCGGAAAGACATGAAGTCATTAATGCCGAAGTGGAAAGGTTGTTGGAAGCCGGGCATATAAAAGAGGTTTTTTACCCCGAGTGGTTGGCTAACACCGTTGTGGTCCCTAAGAAAGGGGGGAAGTGGAGAGTATGCGTAGATTATACGGACCTTAACAGAGCTTGCCCCAAAGACAGTTTCCCAATCCCGAAGATAGATCAATTGGTTGACGTGACCGCTGGAAATGAAATGCTTTCCTTTATGGATGCGTATTCGGGGTATAACCAGATCCGGATGCTCCCAGGAGACGAGGAGAAAACCTCTTTTATCACGGAAAGAGGTCTTTACTGTTACAAGGTCATGCCATTCGGATTGAAAAACGCTGGAGCTACTTATCAGAGGCTTGTAAATGGGATGTTCCATCACCAATTGGGAAAAACGATGGAAATCTATATAGATGATATGCTAGTCAAGAGCAAAGAAAAGTCAGATCACGTCAGGCACTTAAGGGAAGCTTTCTTAGTTCTGGATAGATACAACTTAAAGCTGAACCCATCCAAGTGCACATTTGGGGTCTCGTCAGGAAAATTTTTAGGATTCATGGTGTCTCAAAGAGGCATAGAGGCAGATCCGGATCAAATCAAAGCACTTATGGCAATGGTCTCACCTCGGAATAAGAAAGAGGTGCAAGCCCTCAATGGAAGGTTGGCAGCTCTCAACAGATTTATCTCCAAAGCCTCTGATAAATGTTTGCCATTTTTCAGAATACTTAAGGGGAACAAGAATTTTGAGTGGACAGAACATTGCGAAGAAGCTTTCCAGAGCTTGAAGAGTTATCTAGGAAGCCCTGTAATGTTAAGCACCCCGGTTCAAGGAGAGGAGCTCTTCCTGTATTTAGGGGCCTCAGATCATGCCGTCAGCTCGGCCCTCGTAAGGATGGATGCTGGAGTTCAGATGCCGATCTACTACACAAGTAAGACCCTCTTAGAGAACGAACAAAGGTACCCTGAACTCGAAAAACTAGCATTTGCTTTGTTAATTTCAGCTCGTAAATCGCGACCTTATTTCCAAGCACACACAATAGTGGTACCCACTGCACACCCGCTTAGATCTGTGTTACATAGGCCTGACACCTCGGGACGCCTTATGAAGTGGGCAATAGAACTGGGAGAATTTGATATCAAGTTTGTCCCAAGGGCAGCGATCAAAGCGCAAGCTCTAGCAGATTTTATCGCAGAATTCCAGCCAAGGTCAGGGATCAACATACAACCCGAAACTTCACGAGGTCAGGATAGCTGGCAGCTATACACTGACGGAGCCTCAAGCAGGAAAGGAAGTGGAGCCGGCATCGTCCTGATTACCCCTGAGCAGATCCAAATGGAAAGAGCAGTGGCTTTCTGTTTTAAAGCCTCGAATAACGAAGCTGAGTATGAAGCTCTGATCATAGGATTGCAAATGGCAAAGCTATGTGGAGCTGATAATTTAGTGGTTCGTTGCGATTCCCAATTAGTCGTAGAACAGATGAAAGGTGGTTTTGACCTTAAGGATGAAAGAATGCGATTGTACAACCAAATAGCACGGAGATTGGCTGATCAGTTCCACAATTTTACAATAATTAAAATAGCCGGGGAAGACAATGACCGAGCTGATGCCCTGTCAAAGTTAGCAGCAGCATTGGAAGTTGCGTCCGAGAGCGAAGTAAAAGTCGGGATTCAAGAACTTCCCAGCATCAGTCAACTGCCCAGAGTTTGTGTGATGAATTCAGAAGAATACAAGGGTACGTGGATCATGCCTATTTTCCTTTATCTAACAGAAGGGATACTACCAGAGGACAAAGTATCAGCTCGAAAGCTAAGGATAAAGTCAGCCCGGTACATTGTATATGAAGGGGTTTTGTATAGGAGATCGTTCACACAACCTCTCCTCCGCTGCCTGACACCGTATCAAAGCGAATATGTGCTTAGAGAGATCCACGAAGGCATATGTGGCAACCATATGGGGTCAAGGTCAATCTCCCACCGAGCACTCACTCTGGGTTATTTCTGGCCCCATATGAAGGAGGACGCTCGGCAACTGGTTCTGAAATGTGAAAAGTGTCAAAGGTTTGCTAACTATACACACTGCCCAGGTCAACCAATGACTCCGATTACCAGCCCCTGGCCGTTCATGCAGTGGGGTATTGATTTGGTGGGACCACTCCCCAGAGCAGAAGGAGGGAAAAAGTTCGTTGTGGTTGCAGTAGATTATTTCACAAAATGGGCTGAAGCTGAAGCTCTGCTTAAGATCGGCCAAAGGGAGATGAAAAATTTTGTATGGAAGAGCATTGTGTGCAGGTTTGGGATCCCACAAATCATAATCACAGACAACGGCACACAATTTGAAGGGGGAGTGTTCCAGGATTTCTGTAAGGGGCTGAGCATAAATCACCACTTTTCATCCCCTGGACATCCTCAAGGCAATGGGCAAGCTGAAGTGACTAATCGTTCAATCATAGACGCTATGAAGAAAAAGCTGGATCGAGCCAAGGGGAATTGGTTAGCCGAGCTTCCCGGGATATTATGGGCATACAGAACTACCCAAAGGACTTCGACAGGGGAATCACCGTTTACTTTGGCATATGGTACTGAGGCGGTGCTCCCAGTCGAAATCGGTATGCCCTCATCGCGAACAGCATTTTGTAGTTCAGAATATAATGCTCAAGCTATCCGGGAAAATCTAGATCTATTGGAAGAGGTTAGAGATCAAGCTCTGGTAAAAATCGCTGCATATCAGCAAAGGATCAGGAAACGGTATGACCAAGGAGTCAAGCCCAAATACTTCCAGTTGGGAGATTTAGTATTGAGGAGGATCTTCCCTAATACCAAGGAGCCAGGGTCAGGAAAGCTGAACCCCAATTGGGAAGGACCTTATAAGGTAATTAAGATCAACAGACCAGGCACTTATTGGTTGGAGGATATGAGTGCAAAGCAAGTCCCAAGGCCATGGAATGCAGAACACCTCAGAAAGTATTTCCATTAAGTAGTGTTTATCTCCTCAATTATTGTAAATACGCAAGTTTCCATTTGTGTAAATACGCAATTTCCCTTTTTCCTTTGCAAATAGCCAAGGCAAACTTTATGTGCAGAACTTCATTCCAATTGATATGCCACAATGAGTGAACACAAGATCTCAAGTCAAACCTGAGTGTAAAGAGTTCACCAGAATAAAGGGATCATGAATCCCGAAGTGAACATAAGATCTCAGGTCAAACCTGAGTGTAAAGAGTTCACCTAAATCAAGGGATCATGAACCCCGAAGTGAACATAAGATCTCAGGTCAAACCTGAGTGTAAAGAGTTCACCTAAATCAAGGGGTCATGAATCCCGAAGTGAACACAAGATCTCAGGTCAAACCTGAGTGTAAAGAGTTCACCTAAATCAAGGGATCATGAATCCCGAAGTGAACATAAGATCTCAGGTCAAACCTGAGTGTAAAGAGTTCACCAGAATAAAGGGGTCATGAATCCCGAAGTGAACATAAGATCTCAGGTCAAACCTGAGTGTAAAGAGTTCACCTAAATCAAGGGGTCATGAATCCCGAAGTGAACATAAGATCTCAGGTCAAACCTGAGTGTAAAGAGTTCACCTAAATCAAGGGGTCATGAATCCCGAAGTGAACATAAGATCTCAGGTCAAACCTGAGTGTAAAGAGTTCACCTAAATCAAGGGGTCATGAATCCCGAAGTGAACACAAGATCTCAGGTCAAACCTGAGTGTAAAGAGTTCACCTAAATCAAGGGATCATGAATCCCGAAGTGAACATAAGATCTCAGGTCAAACCTGAGTGTAAAGAGTTCACCTAAATCAAGGGGTCATGAATCCCGAAGTGAACATAAGATCTCAGGTCAAACCTGAGTGTAAAGAGTTCACCTAAATCAAGGGGTCATGAATCCCGAAGTGAACACAAGATCTCAGGTCAAACCTGAGTGTAAAGAGTTCACCTAAATCAAGGGATCATGAATCCCGAAGTGAACATAAGATCTCAGGTCAAACCTGAGTGTCATGGATTCACCAATTTAGGGGAGACTTGCGAATAGATGGCTAAGAATCCTGTAATGTGTTATAAGTTTAAAAATAGAACAGATATGGACGTTGCATAACGTAATAGATTCACGAGCATCCCACATCGAATCTATGAAACGAACAAGACGCAAAGCTAAAGGCAGCAAAATGTTTCATTATATAAATTTGATGGGACACATGACACTCCAACCAAAAACTAAAGTTTGTTACACCACCATCAAGTCATCACCATACCACACCATGTGACAAATTTACACAAAAACTATATAATCCCAAAAGAGAAAGGAGGTGAGAAAGAAAAGGGCAAGCTCAGGAAGCAGTTAGATTGGCATCTGGAAGAGGGAAGGGTTGGGTCTCAGCCTCGTTGGGTGCAGTGATTCGGGTGTCAGACCTTGTGGAAGGGTCAGATGCACAAAGAGTAGCTCCAGAGCCCACCTCTCCACCAAGAGGAGCAGCAGCTTCTACAGGAAATTCTACATCAGGATCCAACAATGTAGGATCGAGATCCGGGAAACGAGTCTTAAGCTGCTCTAAGCGTCCCATAACTTTATCTCTGCACTCTTCCCAACCTTTGTCAAACCCATCTTGGGCAAAAGTAGTGCCCTTGGCCACCAACTCGTCCAGCTTCCCTTTGAAATAGACCTCTGCAGCTTTCTGCTTTTCCTCCTCGAGTTTGGCAAGGTAAGCCATTTTATCTTTTTCTCTTCCTTCTTTCTCTGCCAGAAGATCTGAAGCTAATCTCTGAGCGTGAGCTCGAGCATCATTCAGGAGAGAGTCCGAAGTCGCCTTCCCGGTGTTGGCTTCCTCCAGGCCAGTTTGCAATTCCCCAATTTGGGATAATAGCTCTGAGTTCTTCAGCACTTGTTCTTCCAACTGATGCTCGAGATCAGCACCTTCACAGTTCAGCTTCCCAAGGGCCGATTGAAGATACAGGGCCTGTGACCAAGAAATACATAAAACATGAATTATATGAGTGCATGCGTAAAGATGCAAACGATAAAAGAATTGAATCTAAAAAGGAACGGATGTACCTTGGTCAGATACTCGGTAATCTTAAGGGTCACCTCAGGAGCTTTCTTTGCTTCAATTTGGGCAGGGAACCTGTCCGCCGCTTGTCTGAGATAATTTTGTATGTAGCGGTTCAAGCTCCCAGGACCCCATGGAAGTTTGGAAGCGTCAACAGATTTTTCGCTGCTCATCACATGGCCAATATCTAGCCTAGCTGAGGTATCTTGTGTTTGATGTTGTAGCCGAGGTGATTGCCGAACTGAGGGAGGAGTGCTGAGTGGATGATGTGGAAGATCGGGGGACTCGGATTCTGGAAGCGAAGAAGAAGATGGGAGGATCTGAACGTCGCTATCGTCTGGTTCGTCTGTCAGCCTCAACCTACGGGCAGCCTGAGCTTGAGCCTCAGCACCAGGAGGATTAACAGGTTTCCTCTTTCGACGAACAAGTTGCGCCCCAGCCACTCTTGCACTGACCTCGTCCATCGTGATTAACCCTGCCGCTAGAAGAGCCTCTTGCGTAATTATCTTATCCACAAGCCTAACCTCAGGCACCAGCCACGCCTTGAGCTTATTACGGCGCGCTTCGGTAATAAGGGCTCGAGCTCTGGTTTCCGGGGCTGCAAAAATAGTGATGACCGTTAGAAACTGGATAAGAGAAATCGCGATGTAAGCAAAGTAGAGAATAAATCTTACGGGGACTGCCTACTCTCCTGGGGACGTTCCCAATGTCACCCTTGATAAAAAAGAAAGTGTTTTTCCAGCCCTTGTGGGAGGTGGGAAGATCCTGTATAGCTTGGAATCTCTTCTCACCAGTTACGTAGAACCCACTCCCCTTTTTGGACTTAATTTGCATTACAGTCCTAAGAGTCCCTAAGTCCAAATCTACCCCATTACGATCGGCTAAAATTAAAGAACCGACTAACATCTGCCATCCATTAGGAGCCAGCTGTGAAGGGCAGAGATGGTGGAATCTTAAAAAATCGCAGAAGAATGGGTGTAAGGGGATCCTAACCCCCAAACGGAAAAAGTAAGCATAAAAGGCAATCTCCCCCTCTTGTGGTCTATATACCACTTCCTCAGGACCAGGAACCCTACATTCGAGTTCTGGAGGAACTAAGTATCTCTCCCTGAGTTGCTGTAATGCTTGGAGAGATATGGTAGATGGCTCAGAAGGCCCCGAGGGCTCAATCGGGCGGCGTTGAGAGGATTGAGCCTCCATCTCACTACCCTCTACCGTTACTGTCTCCAAAAGACCGTGAACGTCAACACTCTCAGTACAGGACGATGACATAAGACTAGGGGGAAGACGATAGGGTAAAGAAGAGATACTGACCTAGAAGATGGAAGGGGATGTAGGGCCTCTTGTTTGCTCCGATAAATGAAACTAACTGAGAAGAAAATAAAAGATAAGCATGTGAACCTGCCTATATGGAACCAGTAAGGATGGTTGCAATGATGAAGGATGTGACGTTCCGGCAGCGGGCGTTCAAATTTCGAGGTGGCCTGTGGAAGGCGAGGCGTCGGATTGTTTGAAATGTCGATGCAGCCGCCGTTTCGTAGCCTCTATCCAACGGTCAGGAATAGAGGACTTTGGGGGGGAGTAGCTGGTATGCCCAATTATATGGCAAGCCCAAAAGTAATTAGTTAGAGGGCTTAGCCAGCCTGGCCCAATCCCTTGTCATAAGCCCATTTTGGAGAACAATTATGCTTCACGTTCTAACGTTGGGCTTCGCATAAAATAGAAGAAACAAAGGATGATAACGGGACTGGCCAACAGTAAGAGGATACCCACTAACTCGTAGAGGGAGAGTGGAAGATAGAAGTTGATAGCTGAACAACGTGAAAACAGGAGAATGAGAACGTGCAAGGGGAAGTGGAAAGAAAAACGGATATAAGAAGGAAAAGGACATTGGAAACAGGTATGGACTTCTGGCTAATTAAATACAGATTGTTAACACACAAAAATGGACACTAACTGAACCATCGGAGGAGGCTCAGGGATCCCCACCCCCCTTTGTGGTCTTTCTTCTACTTTTTGCAGATAAACGTTCAAAGGGATCTTCTCATCTACAATCCAGTCCAAGCAAAGTTCAAGCAGTGATTTTGGGTAGTATCATATAATATTGTGTGCAAACAGCAATTTTAAGCATTTACAATGCCACAATATGGAATGTAATATTTGTAATTTTTTCTTGTGAAAATCATATATATATGTATGTGTGTGTGTCTTTGTATGTAAACAACATAATTTAAGAGTTTTTCTTTTTCTCTTTGTAAAAAGATTTGAAATGTCTTTTGAAAAGTTGGTTGATTCATTGATAAAATATAAGTGGATGTCGAAGACTAAAATTACCATTATGTGATTCTCCTATATAGGATGACGAAATATTACCATTATATTGAGTAGTTATTAAAAATTGAATCAGCAAAAAAAATAAAATAAAATAAAATAATTTTTCTTAGATTTATTACAAGATGGTATGTCAATTTAGTACACGATGTGAAACTTGACCATAAGCCACCCAGCAGGCAACCTCTTTTCAGCCCACACTTCAATTGGCTCCCACCGAACAAAAATAATATCCCATTACACATATATATATATATATATATATATACTAGTTGGAGTCCTGCGCAACGCGCAGAGAATTTAATTGTGTCGTTTCATGTGGTTAAGTGGTTGTTAAAAGTGTATAATAAGATATTAAAACAGTTAAATAGGAAACTGTAAATGTAACTATTTAATCTAAAACTCTTCTCACGGAAGAATGTGATAATTCTGACTATCTTATAAATGAGTAGTAAAGGTACCCATTCGCCGCGTGGGGAACCGGGTACCTAATAAAGCGCCACTAAAAATATATGACACAAGTAGGGTATTTCCTCTATAAAAAAAGGCAATGAATGTGTTTGTAGGCCTTAATTGATATTCAAATACAATCTATAAATCCTGAATTTGAGGAAAAAAGTTGACTAAGATGTAAATATTAGTGACCAATTCATAATAGCTACTAAAATAGCCACTTTATTTGACATTTTAAATATTCCAAAACATAAATATTAGAGAAGAAGTTGACCAAAATGTGAAATTAGTGACCAATTTCTAAATAGCTACTAAAATAGTCACTTTTTAAAACTTTTTTAAAGTGAATAATAAATATCCCAAACTTACTGACCTAAATGCAATTACACATATTACAATATATGAATCCTAAATTTGAGAGAAGAAGTTGAGCAAATTGTAAATATTAGTGACCAATTCCTAAATAACCACTAAATAGCCATTTTTTTAAAAAATTTTATGAAGTGAATAATAAATATTCCAAAAAATATTGACCCAAATGTAATTAGACACAAATTATTGATTGAAACCTCATTTGAGAGAAGAAGTTGACCAAATTATAAATATTAGTGATCAATTTCTAAATAGCCATCAAAATAGCCACTTTTGTTGACTTTTTTTAAAGTCAATAATAAATATGCCAAAAATTATTGACCTAAATATAATTAAACACAAGATGGTTGATTAAAATCTCATTATTATATTAAATAAAATTTTAAAAGCTGACTTGAATGTAATTATTTGTCCAAAATGACAGATTTACCCTCAGATAAATCAATATATCCTTACGATGTATAGATAGATATATGAGTAATTATGGTGTTATGAAGGGCAAAAGAGAAAGTTCATATTTTTTGACGTGCTTGTTTATTCGTTTGTATACTATAGTAAATATAAAATATGTATAGCTCATGTATGGTTTTTTAATAAGGGAAAATTAATCAAAAGTCCGTCAAAATAATTATTAACCCAATAAAGACATAGGACCAGGCGGACGGATGTATGGGCAAGGAAGGGTTCAAGCCCCCTAGATTTTTTAAAATTACTAATGTTATCCTATGAGATAAAATATTTTACATTTAAGCCTTTCTGAAATTTCATTTAAGCCCTCCTAGTTATGAAAATTATACACTAAGCCTTATATAAGCCATTTAGGGCTTTTAAAATCAAATTTCACAATCATCTCTGTATCTCTCGAGCGACTCACAGCCCACAAGCCTCACCCATTCACTTTCCAAACAGCAACCGGCGATGGACGGCTGACGACCGACGACCGGCAAGTGGCCACCGGCGATGATGTGACTCACACAGACAGGCAGCACCTCAGCAGGCTACGCACTTCGGCTTCCTGCTTCGCAGACTGCGAGTTGCTTGTGTAGTTGTGATTAGATTTTTGTTTGAGACATCCATCTTTAATTTTTCTTAGGTTTATTATTCTGACTGTGAGTTGTAGTTTTTTGTTTAGATATGTTATCTAATATCTACGTTTTTGATTTGTGAATCGTGATTTAGACTTAGGTTTGGTATTTAGTTTTTTAATTTAGATTTTGTTGGTTTAATTTTCTACTCTCTATGTTTAATTCAGGTTCAATATTCACTCTTAAGAATCTTCCCAATCAGATTGAACTCAACTCAGGGCTGCGGCTGCCACTGCATTGTCAATTTGTCAAGCTCTTTCTTGCGAAAATGAGGTTGGTGATTTTCCAATCTGATTAAACTTTGTGATATCTGGTCTAGATAGTGCAGTGATTAATGATTTTAATTATTGTTTTTGAATGTTTGTGGGTTGAATTCTTGATTGTTGCCTAAAATTGGTTGGGTGAAAAAACCAATGAACATATTTAAAATTCTATAAGTATAGAATTTAAAAAAATGATTTTATATTATATAATAATAAAGTTTGAGTCTTTGAGATTTTTATAGTCCTTTTGTTCTTTTATCAGTCAATCACTCATGGATAGATTCTTCAAAAGAGGAGGTGGTCCTCCTCCCAAAATTGATGACGGGTCCTATTCTTCCCCAAAAAGAAGCCGTACAGAACTCAACTTGGAGGATCTTTCTGAAGATCCCAGGTTAAGGTCTCCCATTATTTCATTTCATCCTTCTGATCAGGACAAAGTTAGGAGGCATTATCAACAAAAGGGTCCAACATGGCCAGTTAATCATGATTATCCTCTTACTAAGAGTGGCAAACTAAATAGGCGTTTTATTCCGGCTTGGTTCGTTACATTTGATAGTTGGTTGGAGTATAATGTGTCTAAGGATGCTGTATTTTTGTCTACCTTGTTATCTTTTCGGACAAAGTCATTCAGGTAGTGATGTTTTTGGTAGTGTTGGTTTTAATAATTGGAAGAGATCTGAGAAATTTGGAGATCATGTTGGGAAAAGCCCCCTCAGTGCTCATAATATCACAGAAGGCAAGTGTATTGACATGATGAACTCGAAGCAACATATTGAATCTGTTTTTAATAAGCAATCAGACTAAGCTTGATCTGACTACAGAATTAGATTGAATGCTTCAATTGAGTGCGTTCGTTTACTTTTAGAGCAAGGGCTTGCATTTCGAGGGCATGCTGAAACTAAAAATTCGAGAAACCCTGGAAATTTTCTTAAAGTGTTAAGGATGCTTGCTAGAAATTGTCCCGTTAGAGTAGTTGTGTTAGAAAATGCTCCTCAAAATCATCAATTGATAGCTCTTAGTATTTAAAAAGATATTATAAGTGTAGCAGCAATGGAAACTATTAGCATGATTATGAGTGAACTTGGTTTCACTTTTCTGTATTTTGATTGATGAAGCACGTGATATATCAATAAAGGAACAAATGGCTATTGTGATACGTTATGTGGACGATAGTGGTTATGTGATTGAACGGTTCTTGGGTGTTGATCATGTTACTGATACCCATGCTTTCACATTGAAGGTTGCATTTGATAATTTCCTTTGTAGAAATGGACTTAGTATTACTAGATTACGTGGGCAAGGTTATGATGGAGCTAGTAATATGCGAGGGGAGTATAATGGTCTTAAAACACTTATATTGAATGATAATCAAAGTGTTTTCTATGTTCATTGCTTTGCTCATCAATTGCAGCTAGCTCTAGTAGCTATAGCAAAGGAGCATGATGGTGTTGCCACTCTTTTTCAAAGTATATCAAGAGTGTTGAATGTTGTTGGAAGTTCATGTAAACGTCGAGATATGCTTAGGGCAAAACAAGCGGCAAAAATTGCCGAGGCACTTGAAGTTGGAGAGCTTTCTAGTGGATAAGGCTTAAATTAAGAAACAAGTCTCAGACGTGCATGCGATACACGGTGGGGCTCCAATTACAATACTTTGGTAAGCTTGTCCACTATGTTTGAAGCAATGATTGATGTTCGTGAAATAATTAGGATAGATTCTTCTAATTCTGACCATAGAGCTGAAGTGAAGTCTTTGTCAGAGATTATGGAGTCATTTGACTTTGTGTTCTTTCTTCTCTTGATGAGGAGTTTATTAGCAATGACAAATGAGTTATCACAAGTACTACAAAGAAAAGATCAAGATATAGTGAATACCATGAATTTGGTTGACATATCCAAGACAAGGCTTCTAGATATGAGCAAAACTGGATGGACTACTTTTCTTGATGATGTTTCCTCATTTTATGAGAAACATGATATTGTTGTTGTGGATATGGGTGCTATATTTGTGGTTCGAGGGCGGAGTAGGCGTAACACAATGGAAATCAATAACCTCCATCACTATCGAGTCGAGGTATTCTATACAGTGGTAGATAAGCAATTTCAAGAACAGCAAATACAGAATTGCTTCTTTGCATAGCATGCTTCAGTCCATGTAACTTGTTCAACAGTTTTGATAAGCAGAAATTATTGCGCTTTGCTGAATTTTATCCAAATGATTTTTCATCATTTTGGATTCAGCTCCTTGATGGTCAGCTTGATACTTATATCGCTGATTTGCGCTCTAGTACTGAATTTTGAAGAATTGAAGGACTTGGTACTCTTGCTAGATTGTTGGTGAAGACTGGAAGGCACAATGTATATCCTTTAGTTTACTTAACTCACAACTTTGGCATTGATCTTACATGTTGCAACTGCTACGGTTGAGAGAGCCTTTTCAGTTATGAATATTATCAAGAATCTGTTACGAAATTGAATAGATGATGAGTGGTTAAGTGATAGCTTGGTTATAAACATAGAGAATGAGATTTTTGAGAGGGTGGCAAATGATACCATTATGGAAAACTTTCAAAAGATGAAAACTCATAGAGGTCAATTGTAAGTGCAGGGGTCACTTGTAAATGCATCTTTTGCAAAGCTTATTAATGAATATCTGACTTTTGTGGTTTCAAGAAAAAAAAAAAAAAAATTTAAGTTTGTAAACTCAAGCATCTCCTACATAGAATTTCTTGATCCGCCCTGAGAAGGATTGAACATGTTTAGTCTTATGTCCAATTTTAAGTTAGAAGTAATTTTAATGACATATTTGCCTTTGCAATTAACAAATCTGTGTTTCTATATTCACCAAATCTGCACATACACTAACATGCATACTATTGTTGCAAAAACTGAAAAAGAGCAATATTGCCACAAATCAATAGCCTTTGGACGCTTTCTTGGGATGAGTCATAGATAATGTCGCTATCTTTAAGACACTTCGCGACTTTGCCCAAGATGTGCAAGCAGTTCATATTAAGGCTACGACATCCTCAAGATAAAGCAACCTAAAAATTGCCTCTGTCTTGAATTTTCCTTGCACGGAAGAAAACCGGTCACACCCTTCCAGATATAATTGCTCAGAAACATAGAAAATATGTTTGGTAAACTGCATTTCTCTCTGTAGTACTGAAACTGAAAGTCTTAATTGTTTTTGTCTCTGGTTGGAATGAATAATACTGAAAGCAGTTTCTATATTTAAAAAAATATATATATTCAGAACGTTAAAAAAAAGAACGTTACAGACGTTATCGTGCAGAATGTGGAGAGAAATCAGGGCAACGTTAGAGAAAAAATCTGGAAGGAAAAACATGGAGGAGATTGAGGGAGACTGGGTCTCCAACTGTCTAGTCTTATTAAAACTCTTTCAGATTGAAAAAAAAAAAAAATTTATTTTCCAAATAAACTTTGTATAAAAAGATATATGTGAGTAGGCCCAAGCCCGAACCAGAACTGAGCAGGGCGGTGGTGCACGTGCCACCCCCCCCCCCCCCCCCCCCCCCCCCACACACACACACACACACACAAAAGTTGGTATCCCCAAGCGGTCCAACCCTTACTTCAACCTCCACTCATATATGCCCTTCCAACTTCCTCTAATTTTTCAATGTGGAACAAGTAATAGAGCATTTGTGTTGTTTATGAACGAAACGAGTAAAAACACTTTTTAAAAGTTTTCCCACCATTTTTAATTATGAGTAATATATAGTTGGGACACAACCATTCACACAACTTTTTGCAGGGCCGGCCTTGAGGTCATGCCCCGAAGCGACCGCATGGGGTCTCATTTTAGGCCTTTTTTCTTCTAATTTCTTCCTAGTTTCTATGAAACCTCTCATTTTTAGGCCTATTTTCTTCTAATTTCTATGAAACTTATCAATTTTATGTCTATTTTCTTCTAATTTCTATAAAACCTATCATTTTAGGCCTATTTTCTTCTAATTTATTCCTAATTTCTATGAAACTTAGCATAGAGACCTCATTTTTTAGGCCCCTTTGAACGTTCGCTTGAGGCCTCGGACAATTTTTGTCATCTTAGGGCCGGTCCCGACTTTTTCTACACAACCCATTAATGTGTCTATCTCTCTCCTGTGTCACACCTGTGCCACTGTGGGGTCCAGTGACATCACAGGAGAGAGAGACACATTTATTGAATTGTGTAGAAAAAGCTGTGTGAATGGTTGCGTCCCAAGTATTACTCTTGGTCCAACACACATACACACACATATCTATATATGGATGGGGCATATCTATATAACAAAGGAGGAATACATTTATAGAGAGATATTTTCTGCCATTGGATCTTAATCCAAGGGTTGACAATCACTCAAGACTTTCCTATCTCTCTCTCCAATAGTCCAAATAAATCCAGCCCATGTCTTGAATCTAATGACCCTAATTGATTTAATTGTTGGATTATCTACATATCCTCTTTTAAAAAAAAAAAATTTGGTCATTTTTTTAAAAAAAAATTAATAATTTTTTACTGTAGAGCTATTTGGATATTAGAGCTGAAGGCACTCAAATTATTCAATTACCGTAACATCAATTTTTCTTTTTTGGACACCGGGGCCAAGGACAATTACTAGTATATATATATATATGTACATATACAAACTTATCCCATTAGCATATCTATATCTATATATCTATGTATGTAAATAAATATATCTATATAATAAGGGAGGAAGGTCTTGAGATAAACAATGGTTGAGATTTAGTTTGGGAGGTTTGTCTTCAACCAAGACACATTGAACGGTTAAGACTAGATTGATTTTGGAGCATGTCATACTTACCTCAATCTCTCACGCGGTTGAGATTTAGTTTGGGAGGTTTGTCTTCAACCAAGACACATTGAACGGTTAAGATTAGATTGATTTTGGAGCATGTCATACTTACCTCAATCTCTCACGCCCACAACTTTCCCCCCTAAATACGCAGTCTCCTCAACTCCCCAAGGAGACTTTGAATTTCAAAACACTCCCAGTCCCTAGGTTATTTCCCTCTCTTCTACCTCATTGGATATCTCTCTCTCTATATATATATAGATCTATATTATATTGTAGGTCAGTCTTTGGTGATTAGGACAAGAGTTTGATGATTAGGATGGTGAGTCAGATTTGTTTGAAATTCAAAACCCTATCTCTCTCTTTTCCCGATACCAACCCTCTCTTTCTCTCTCTCCCTCTCTCTCTCTCACATCTGAGTCATCTCCTCCCTCTCTCCTCTTCAACACAGCCAAGCCCTCTCAGGAGACCACCGCCCAACCACTAGGCCGCTGCCAATAACAGCTTTTCTCTCGCAGCCATTGCCACCAACACGACGCAACCCAACCCAACCCCTCTCTTTTTCTCGCCTCGCCGTCGCCACCAACACGTCGTCCGATCTTCACCGCCGTCGGTCGTCGTCCGTTTCTTCTCACACGGTCGGAATCCCCCTCAAAACCACACACATCACATATATGCACATAGATCTATGTTCACACACTCGAATGCACACACATATACAGTAGTCTGATGCACTCGAATGCACACACATATACAATAGTCCGATGCTTAACTGGTCTTTGTTTTCTTTTTTGGTTTTCAGATCTGATTGTGATAGGTAGCAGGTCGGCGATCCCAAGCTCAAGTCGGGACAGCAACTGGATCTTCAAACTTACCAAAGAGTCAAGAAAAACTTACCAAAGAGTCGAGAAAAACAGGATCTTCAAACAACCCTTTCTTAATCGAACAGACCCTTCTTAATCGATCAGCGCCTTCTTGCTCAGATCAGTAAGAGTTTTTTCTTTTGATTTTGTTTGAGTTTGGTTAGAGCTTCATTGAGTTCCTATTGTCAATTTTTACTAGACATCAATTTTACAAATTTTTTTTTGAAGGAACATCACTTTTTTCTACTTCAATTTGTCTCTTAATCCCACAAATTTTTTGCTGGAAAACAATTTTACAATTTTTGTTTTAAGGAACATCAATTTTTCTAATTCAATTTTTTCTACTTCACCATTTTTTTTAAAAATTTTTTTATTTATCAAATCTATCCCTGTTCTTCGGATTGTCCTTTTAAATCCCAATTTGCCGAACCTGAAAATGACATAGCAAAAGTTGTATGGTTGGATATCAAATTTTTTTGTGGAATCAATTTTTTCTCTTATCAGTTTCCCTTTTACATGTTTTAAGGCTTTATTGGGTAACTGAAAAGTCATTTGGATCTTGCATGACCATTCTCCTTCTGCCCCTTTGGCATGTTCGCATTTTACTGGACATCAATTTTTGAATTTATTTTTTGAAGGAACATCAATTTTAGAATTGATACATGTACGAATTCACCATTTTTTTTTATGAACTCTATCCATGTTCTTCGGTTCGTGAGCAATAGACATAGCAAAAGTTGCAGATTAATTGCATTGTGTTTATTTTTGCATTTGAGAAATTAATTGTAGATGGGGTTTGATTTTGATTGGGCTTTTCTTCTGTCTCCTTTAGTAGTTTGAGTGGTCAACATTTTAATTGTAGATGATTTTGTCTCCTTTAATAACATTTAATTCTCTTTATTGGAATTTGATTTGATTTCGCTCTTAGCATTCACGTTGCATAACTATATTGATATATCTCCCAAACTGTGCTTTCCCAGTAGCTTCTCTCCATATTAGTACACCCCCTTTTATTTTGCTTTCCCTTTTAATATTTTCCCAAAAAGTGATTCCCCCATTATTAATCCCTTAATCCTATCTCCTAAATACATATAACAGCTCCTTAGGAGAGTATCCATTATTAATCCCTTAAATCAGGAATGCCCAGGATTGCTGATTTGGTTCTTCTTTCCTTTCTCTGCACCCTATTTGTTTGAATCACCTATTTTCTATTGAATACCCAGCCTAGATTATTGAATTTTCTTAGTATGTCTTTGTATTGTGTCATCTAATTATAGTCTTTCTATGTTAAATTTCATTGGCGGACTCAGCTGAGGTGATGGAGATGCTTGATGTGGAATCGACACTTTGTGTCTTGCTAATTTATCACAAAATTAGGTCCCAAATGTTTTGTAGTCGTACCCAAATTTGGCTCCCATATCTTTTACCCAAATGTTTTAGGTGTTACAACTTTCAATGCTTTTGGAAACAAATTTGGGATTTAAACCTCAAGAGAAAGCTTCAATATATAAAGGGGAGTTGAAGTAAGAAACATCTTGAGAAAGCTTTAATATTTCTTTAGAAAGCTTCAACGCAAGAGTCAGCTTCAGTATTTTTTGCTGCTGCTGCTTCTTTCTATATTTTTTTTGCTTTGAACTTCTTTCTATATTTATTTGCTGCTGCTTCAATATTCAAACTTATGTCCTGAATTTTCCCAATGCTTCGGTCTTTTAATTGGTCAATGAACAAACTTATGTCATCAGCAAAATAGTATGCTTCTGTCATTTTTCTTTCAGCAGCTTGCTCTCTAGGTAAAATTTCCTATCTTTTTAATTTCTCCAGAAAACCCATGGTCCTTTAGGTTTGATGCTCTAACGGTTAATCTTTACATTTACTAATTTCATAATCATTTAGGTTTTTTGATTTTTTACTGCGTCAGGTATTACTGTGGTAACCAATACTTGAGTGGTAATAATCAAATTGATCAGGAATTTTTGTTGGGATTACTTAAATGGTTGAGCATAAGCTATGGTTGTCAGGTTGGGTAAGTTGTCATGATGGCAATTTCCTTTCTTTGCAACATTTTTGTAACTAGCCCCTATTTGGTGCAACATTTTTTCTTATATTCTAGGGAGCCTCTTCGTGAATTCTAACTAATTTGAGAAGGGCCCCTCATTGAAATATAGGCGTGTTGTGAATTCTGGTGCACCTTTACCAAAGGTGTGTAATTTTGAATTTTTTGTTGAACAAATTAGTATTTAAATTATTAGTTTTCACTTGAACTGGCATCCAATTCAATTTTGCGAATTTTGTTAAGAATTCTACGACTTGGTAAGTCTATTATGAAGGCTAAAAAAATTAGAAAGAATTCCCAATTTGCCTAATTTTTTCCTTGCGTTGCTTTCCTCATGATTTTTCATTCTCTGAACTGCTTCAATTTAAGTCTGAAGTCATTTTGGGGTCAATTTGTGAATCGCATCCCTTTGGTGGTTTTCATTTTTTTTTTTCACAAAAATGCAAAATGGCCAAGTTTGCTTTCTTCATAGTGCAGTTGTTGATAGCATGCCCAGAGATCAAGTCTAAGCTTGATGATTTGTGTAAAGCTCAACACAAACACAAAGAACTAACTGTTTCTCACAAGTTTACGGATTTAACTTGAAGCTTAGGCTTAATTATGATCTGTGTAAACCTTTAGATTCATGTCTAGCTCAATGATTATACATGTCTCTGTATTTGTACGGTTTAGTTTCAAAAGTTTCAAGTTTAGCCAATGCCATGGTCACAATAACTTTGAGATCATCAAATCATCGTCTGAAAGATCACCACTTTGACCATTTCCATGTTCTAAGATTTTATAGTTATTTTCATCTTTCAGATTATCATATCTAATGACTTTTTTGGTCCACATGTTTTTCTTCACCATCAAATTATTTAAGATCGTCCAATTTGTTGATGTGCCTTGATCAAAATCAACAGGTCTTATTTTTTTTGGGACACAGCAGGAAGATAAATATACTCCAAAAACACATAAATTTAAGCTAATACCCAAGAAGTTGATCAAAATCAACAGGTCTTTTTTGGAAGCTTGACGGCCAATAACTTTTTCACATGCTCATGAGATTCAATTTGATCTCACTTTAAGATTTGATAATTAACACAGAGTAATAAATAGTAAAACGTATTTGGAACGTTTTAACCTCATATATGGTTTCAAGATTGTAGTAGGAGAACTTGATCACATCCAACTTGAGAAAATGTCTTGGTGAAAATCCAAATTTTTTTTCACCATCATTTTTGAGTAATGCTATGAGTCTCAAATTTGATTTTCAAATGCTTTAGATTGGTCTGAGAATTACATTGACTTTCCTTTTCCATGATCCATAGAGACTGGTCTGAGAATTATTCTGTATTGTGTTTGTTATTTTGCTTCCTGATATCATAACTAAAATATAATTATGAATTTGTGTTTCGCCCTCTGTAGCTCCAAGGAGAAACCCAATCTTGGGGAAGTTCTTCTATTGTTTCTTATGGAAGCTTTGAGAGCCAAGGTATCGTTAAAATCATTGACCTTTTTAGATATTTTATCTAGATTTGCTGTGTGAACACCTTAAGCTTATGAGTTGAACTTTGATGCTTGAAAATAATTTGAATTGGAGATTGCGGCTCTTGATTGTAGGCTCTTTGTTGGCTTACTAATGCTTTGTTTGACACACATTTTAGGTATTTTGTGTAAACATTCTTTACAATTTTTCTAATGTTTACAATTTGTTATGTTGGGAGTTTTGAAATAATTAGCAGCAAGACAACGAATTATTTCAGTACAATTTCAATTAGTTTGTTTTACTTTTCAATTTTCTTGGTGCAGCGGATTATACACTCTTTGTGGCTTTTATCCTCTTCAATTAGGTTAACTGATTTTTGAATTAATGGCTGAAAGTACGCTTGATTAGAATTGTTCGGTAGTTTTAATCGAAAGTCGAAGCTTGATATCATAAAGGAATTACACCCAGTTTGAGATTACTTCTAAAGGGTTGGAACTGAATACATTTGTATTGTGATGCACACCTTGAACTTAAGATCTGTGCGTGTAAATTGTTGTGGGTTAATTTATATCATTGTAAGTACGGGATTTATGATTATGGTTTCAAATATCATTTGTGGAAGTGATTTGGCTTTCACGGAGGATTTCTGGTTTTTCTTCCATTAGCACAAGTGTAATTAATCGCTTTTCATTATTCATGTCATTCCGTCTTTTCTTTCATGTTACTTGATTATTTCGGAAACATTATGAATTGCAGAAAAGAAAAGAGTTCAATGCCAGCCATCATTTTTATGGACAAGCTTCACGTAGAAAATGCATAGTTGACAAGTTCTGTCACATGAAGAGTTGAACTACAGGATTAAATTTCAAAGGCGGCCTCTACCAACAAGAAGCTAGCTGAGTAATGTGTAGAGACCAGTAGTACCTATTTTTGTTGTCCTTTATTATTTTTTTTTTGTTTGTTTGTTTGTTTGTTTTTATTTTGTTGTTTTTTTTTTTTGTGGAGTTGATTATACGGTTAGGATAGAACATTGGTAACAGGTTGTTTTACATATACGGGTACGGTTAAATGCTTTTGAAGGGCTTCGTATTAATACAGACATATTGGCCTTTATTGAGTTTTAGTTTATGTGGGTTTTTATTGCCTGCCTCTCTTGCAGTCCCTAGCTCTTTCTTTTTGGATTGTGCCCTTGGGTACAGGCAATTTCTAGGAAGAAAGTATTTAAACAAATAAATATTTGACTCTTTTGGTTTGTGATCATTTTTATTCTGGTTGCTGTGAAGCCTATAATGTTTCCATCGCATTTTTCGTTTGTGGTATTTTGGAATTTTTTTTTGCAGAATGTGTTCTCTCTTTGTTATTAATTAAAATACACGTGCAATGAACCACACGGGGAGTTACGAGCCTAATGCGGGATACACATGACTAGAATTGTTTAGTAGTTAGTGTCCTTAGACACGTTGAGTAGTGGCTTTAGCCACGGGTTATACCTAGTATATATATATGGAGAGATAGGGGATTATCCAAGAGAAAGAACAGATCCTTTATAAGGCTAGCCATGAGCAATATTATCTAGAGATTCATTTTTCAAACTGAACGGCAAAAATGAAATTTCCGGAATTGTTGGAAATATTTGGGAGTGTAATTAGTGGGTACATGCCAAATAAAAAATTTTACAAAAATTAATACCTCCATATCTTTTGATCTACACTATTTTTTCGTAAAATTTATATTGTTGGAACCATGTCGACGAGAGCTACAAAACTAGTATTATTATTGATATATTTTGAGCCATTTTTTTTTTTTGGGGGAGGGGGGCGTTAGATATCAAGTTTAGCAAAAACAAATGTATGTGTGAATATATGGAAATTGTTCTTTGGAGTCTAAACATTTAGTGTATTGCTCTGCTTCTTACATTTTTGGTAATGCTATAGCTTAATCTGATATCAGTTGAATGACCTAATCATGTGAAAAACTGAGAAAGACCAAAATCAGGTATCTTTGTAGGTTAACATGTAGATCATTTTTTAAAGTGTAGATGTAGAGTTAATCATATTAACATATGCATTTCTAAAACAGAAAAGCAACTGTATAGTGGTTAATTGTGTAAGTTTAAGCAACTGTGTAAATTACATAACTTGACTACGCCTAGGCTCTGGTATATGTTGGAAAATTGGAAGGATACGGCTATGATACTGATTGAGGGGTGCAACAGTTTGCACTGTCCTTAAGAACAATTTTGTCCCTCGAAGTCAATGACTCGATGCACAAGGTCTCAGCGCTATGCTCTCTAGGATTTATCAATCAGTGTCTTTTAAACGTGCACTCGAATTGGAAGAATATACGAGTGCTTAGAATTGCTCCAAAATAATGAAATGGTTTTTTGAAGAATCACAAAAGAGAGAAATTTTTTTTATTTGTAAATGGGAAGATGGAAGACTATTTATATTAGACAAATTGCCCAACGGTCATTTTATTAAAAACAAATTTAATAACCTCCAACGGCCATATTTTTAATATTGGAGTTAATAGATTTAATAGACTCCAACGGCCATATTTGTAATACAAGATACTAGTCACATCAATGTAAATGACTTTGTTTACATTTTTGAAATAAAAAGCTCAATGCCTAAATAAGAGGAAACTCAATAAGTCCAACAATCCCCCCCTATTTCAAAAATTTAAACAACAAATAAAATAATGGAGCAAGAGAATTCAATGCATCAGAACTGGTGCCTTTAGGGCTATGAACTTGTAATAACCTGCATTTCCATTTAATTTTAAATTACATTTTCATATTTAATTGGTAATTACATTATCATATTTAATTTCATTTGGTATTGACTGCTTCATTTAATTACTTTTCCCATGTTCTAAATTTTATTTCTTGATTTATTGTAAGTTAAGAATGTTGTTGGGGTTAAATTGTAATTTTACAAAAGTTAGTAATACCTGTGTGGGTTCCAAAATCTGTATTTCAAAACGGTGGAAATATTTCTTTTTGATTCTAACTGTATTTTTATAAAACCAGAAAACCGTTTCCTACAGTAAAATGAATTTTCTGTATTTTTGTGGTGGACACCGCACCCTGAAAATACCAGTTTATGTTCAAAACTGTCCACGCTGTGTGAACTTCCACAGTTTTTGGAAGTGACCGATTTGGACATTTGCTTTATTTTTTCATTTATGGCAACTAATGATTGCCTTGCACTTGTTTGGGAATGTCTAACTTGTGTGTGTTTTGTTGTGCCTAAAAGCTAGCTTCCCAAACAACTAGCACTTCGACCCCTAGTGAATCTACTTGACCTTTGGCCTAGCTTAGAGTCCATATAATCTATATGGACGTATGTTTACTTGCTGAACTTCTTGAGTAGTTAGAATTGAACTAACTTAAATGTTGAGTGACCAATACATATCTTGGCCTCCAAGTTCACCTCACAGCAGATTCTACTTATACACACACAGAGCTCATTTTTTTTTACACATCCTACACACTTTGTAAACTGAAGCTTATAGAGGGAGTTTGAGAGATTTAACTTAGAATTTGGATAAGGGAAATTTCTTCAGAATATATATATATATACACTCAGAGAGAATTATATAGAGAGAGAAAGCTCAATTCTCCATAGCTAACTCAAGTGGATTTCTTGATTGGTCTCTCTTTCTCAACACTTATCTCTACACTCTTATTCACAGTGAGTATTCTAAACTCACTAAGGATGTAATTACATGTCTATTTACTGTGTGTTTGCTTAATTTTGTAAAACACCATGATTGATTTACGTATGAACTCCATGGCTTGAAAATCAAGATTTCTCAAACTTAACCAAAACTTGTTTTCAGAGATGATTATGATAGATTACATATCATATATGTTATACCCAAAGTTATAGAGCCTAATTTGTTCATATGACAAAGTATATTAAAAATGAAGTTTTGACATCTTTTGAAAACTCATAAAATTTGGGAGCTATAGATTGAATCTTGTAAAATTGATGTCATATTTGGAATCCTTGTTGAAAAACAAAGAAATCCATATATAATAGGACATATATGCTTACAGAATTGAAAATGGGTCATTTTGATCCCTTAAAACTGAAACAGAGGAAGTCTGGGGAAGAAGACGAAGCCTCAGTGAAAGGTCGCGCCACGATCGCGCGCGCGAGGATCGCGCGAGCGGCCCGCGCGAGCGACCCTCGCTCGAGCGGCTCGCGCGCGCGATTCTCCTGTACCTTGGCCGTTGGAAGAGTTTTTGTAAAGGAAAAATGAAAATCGACCAAATCGCGCGAGCGGACCGCGCGAGCGAATTATCGCGCGAGCGATCCGCGCGCGCGAGGTTGGCTTCCCCAGGCAGATGGAAAAGTTTATAAAAGAAAAAGGAAATCGGCCAGATCGCGCGAGCGGCCCGCGCGAGCGACCTTTCGCGCGAGCGGCCCGCGCGCGCGATTTCCGGCAGTTTGTGGTTTTTGTTGTTTTGTGCTAAGGGACTGTTTGGATGAAATTCATATACTGTTAAGGTTCTGTTTGGGTAGTTTATTTAAAACAGAACCCCAATTATTCATGTTTGAACGAGTTGGACGTTGTGTTTTGACTTATCAATTCCCGTACTTGCGTTGTGCCTTTAATTCAGTAAAGTGCTTTATGTTTTAGAGTTTCATGACATTCATGTGGGTCAGTGGTACATGCATGTGGGTGACAGTCAGTGTGGAAAGAGTAATGGTTAGTGTGGAAAAGAGTATGAGTTGTGGTTGTGGTTGTGATTGTGGTTGTGATTGTGATTGTGATTGAGATTGCGGTGGTGTTTGTAGTTGAAAAAGAGGCGTGGGTATCTTTGAAATGCGACGGTGGCAAACTGGACACTCACTGGCACCCATGGTAGTGCTAAAGTGTGGCCTACAGACACTCCCTGATAACTCAAGTCTGGATACTGCGAGAGGGGTTGCCCCGGTATTTGCATGGCGGTTAGGGTATTCAAAGTGTGAGGCATTGGACACTCCCTGGCGCCCCGTCGCTAAAGTGTGGCTATCTTAGTGTTTCAAAGATACCAGGAGTAGGATAGTGGGTTGTTGTGGATGTCGAGAGAAAAGATTCGGCGAGATGAGTGTGGTGCATTGTCTCATTTCACGAGTATCTGTATTTATGAACGAACAACTTTTATTATATTCCTTGTTGTTTTAAAAAATAAATCCTTTCAGTATTTAATAATTGAAAAAGGTAAATGGGTATGTTTTACATTCAAAGTCATGTTTTCAATACTCACCAGCTTCTTGAAGCTGACGACGTTGATGCGTCCTGGACATTCGTGTTCAGGCTTTTCAGGTTACAATCAGGAGGAATCGTATGACTATGCAAATTGAGAATGGCCGCTTTGGAATAAGAGAAACTGTTTATTTTTATGTATTAAGTTTATTTGTTTGAGTTTTAAAACTGTTTTGTTTAAGGATGACTGTAACAGACACTAAGCTATTGTTTTATTTTCAAGGCGGTTTGTGCCTTAGTTGACCCCGGTTCATAAGATGTAATAAGATAGAAAATTTTTTTGTAAGCCTTGATTGCTCTACTCTGATTATTATGTTTTGTTGTTTAACGTTTGGGACGGAATCGATCCTTCAAACTGTCGCGACCTACGGGTCCATAAAGGAAATTAAACGCTTTCCTTATTTATGCTACGTCGGGGCGTGACAGGATTTAGTGGTATCAGAGCCAGGTTATTATTTATCTCAAGATAGTTTAGCCAGGTTAGGGTTTACCAGTATAGACCCGATTCCACATTCCATTAAGTGTTACACACCCGATGATACGACAGGGAGGATAGACTCAGAACCCAAACGCCTAAGATTATTCTGTTCTGACTTAAGTAGTACCTTTTTCAGGTATGGATCCAGCTCAGCCCCTGTTTGTACCTGATCCTTTTGGAGGACATTGGGTCACGGTAGGAGCTATAGTGCCGGCCTCGGCGACCCTTTATTTCACTGCTGTGGGGCAGCGTGCAGCTGCTACTGTCGAGCTAGACCTTTGGCATCAGATTCATATATTAGGACTGGTCGACCTATCTCGTGCTCGCCTCGAGATTCTTTACTTCATAGAGATTCAGCGCCTTGTACTCGTTGAGATGGTTCGCTTGGTTAACAGCGATACCTTCTATTTTCCTTTGGAGGCTCAGATTGTGCAGGCCCACCTTGCACAGTTGGAGGTACCTCCACCAGTCGTCCCTGCTATTGAGGATGATAATGACGTTGAAGTTGTGCTCGCTTCCATTTCCGAGGAGGATGGCTTAGGATGGGACGACTTTGCGGTCGACCTTGAGGAGGCGCTTGCACTTGAGCCAGCCTTGCCTGAGGCAGATGTCCCTGGACCTGCTTCACTGATGACCTCTCACAGCTGTAACTTTGGGGCAGGCCCCTCCCATGTTCAGCGACTGCATCAGGCCGACTCGCTTGACCTGTTGATGGCTACTTACGGCGATGACTGATTATTTAGATATCGCTTTGTATATATTGACTGTTTTAACTATTAGCTCTATCTCTTTTTGCAAACTGTAATTACATGCATTAAAGCGTAGGGCAATGACCCCATTTTTGTAGCATTGACTCTTGCATGCGTCCTAACCCATGCAGATAGGGTAGGCATTGATCTGACCATACATGATTTTTGTATCTACTTGGCAGAAGTTATATATATAAGATATACTCTTTTGAAAGTTGTTATTTAAATTACTTCATATCACTGTCGCATGCATGTTTCTCATTCTACTACCACTATCATGCATAGAATGGCTGGAGGAGTCAGGAGAAACAGGAACCTGATCGAGGGAGCACCCGAAGCTGCTGATCCTACCGGGATGTTTGAAGCGTTTATCAGACGGTTAGAAAGGATCGGTAATACAAACGACAATCGGAGAGACCGTCAAACGGGAGACAAGTTGCTAGAAAGATTCCGTGCTCTAAGGCCCGAACAATTTGCGGGTACCGCGGAACCCTGGAAGGCGGAACAGTGGTTGAGACAGATGGACCGGATGTTTGAAGCTGTCCAATGTAACGAGATAGACAAGAGGAGATTGGCTACGTTCCAGTTGACCGATACTGCCGCAGATTGGTGGGATTCGGTTATAGCCACTATCGGGAATGCGGCTGCTACCGGAATGACGTGGATGGCATTCAAGGGAAGATTTTTGGAGAAGTATTTCCCGGCTACGGAGAGGCACAGAAGAGAGAAGGAATTTATGGAGTTGACTCAGGGGACCAAGTCGGTGCAGGAGTACACCACACAGTTTGAAAGACTGTCTCGATTCGCTCCACACCTGGTTGATACTGAGGAAAAGAAGATCCGCAAGTATAATCAAGGCCTGACACCGCAGATTCGCCGCTTGACTCTCGGCCACTTGGATAAAATGTTTGAAGGACTTGTTGGTTTGGCGACCGATCTGGAAGAGGATGCTCGAGTAAGCCGAAAACAATTTGAATTCCGACCGCCTCAAAGGGGTAATTTTGGGAATAGACCACCAATGAACCGTACCCAAGGGCAGAAGAGGAATTTCGACGGAAGCAGGAAGACCCAGGCTATTACCTATCCGACTCAACCTCGAGTAGGAGAAGGAAGTAGTAGTGGAAAGTGCTTCAACTATGGTAACCCTGGACATGTGGCTCGTGATTGCAAGGCACCAAGGCGTGCTACTCAGCAAGGGATAGTCTGCTTCAACTGTGGTGAACCAGGCCACATCAGCAGGTTCTGTACCGCTCCTAAGCAGGTGACTTATGGTCAACAGGGACAGACTCGCGTGAATGCTGTTATCCCAGATACCGCTGGATATGATGGAACTGCGTACGAAGAAGGGAATTATGAAGAAGCTCAACCTGATCAGCAAGCAGTAGAAGGTACATTAACTCTGTTTAACTCCCATGTTAAAGTGTTATTTGATACGGGTGCTTCTCTTTCGTTCATATCTGTTAATACAATTCGGAGATTGGGTATTTTACCTCATCGCTTAGAGAAAGCTTTGAAGGCTACTTCCCCATTAGGAGCTGCAGTCAGATTAGGACACGTGTGCAAGGATTGTCCTCTACGGATAGGAGACCGTGAGATTCCATCTAGATTGATTGTCCTCTCAATGAAGGAGTTTGACATAATCCTAGGAATGGATTGGCTCACTCAGAATCAAGCAACATTGGATTGTGCGAGGAAAAGAATCACCTTCTCCGACAATGAGAATCAGTCATTTGATTTTCAATGTAACCCTTCGGGAGATATGTTCCTCACGAGATATTTAGCCAACATCGAAGTCGTCAGTACAGAAGCGACAGTGTCGTCTATACCTGTAGTCAAGGACTTCGAAGGAGTATTTCAAGACGTTTCTGGTTTGCCGCCCGAGAGAAGTATAGAGTTCTGCATTGAGCTTATACCGGGTACCGTACCAATCACCAAGGTTCCCTACAGAATGGCCCCCACCGAACTGCTGGAATTGAAGGAACAAGTTCAAGAGCTCGAGAACCTAGGTTTTGTACGTCCAAGTACATCTCCTTGGGGAGCACCGGTGTTATTCGTGAAGAAGAAGGACGGTACGCTCAGATTGTGTATCGACTACAGAGAATTGAACCGCGTGACTATCAAGAACAAGTATCCTTTGCCTCGGATTGACGATTTGTTTGATCAACTTCAAGGAGCTACGACATTTTCCAAGATCGACCTAAGGTCGGGATATCATCAGTTGAGGGTACGAAAGGAAGACATACCTAAGACTGCTTTCAGAACCCGATATGGTCATTATGAGTTTCTGGTAATGCCATTTGGAATGACGAACGCCCCGGCAGTGTTCATGGATTTGATGAACAGAGTGTTCAAACCTTATTTGGATCAGTTTGTCATCGTCTTTATAGATGATATTTTGATCTATTCTAAGTCAGGAGAAGAACACGAGCAACATCTACGGATTGCGATGCAGACGCTTAAGGACCACCACTTGTATGCCAAGTTCAGTAAGTGTGAGTTTTGGTTACAAGAAGTGAAATTTTTGGGACACAAGGTGTCATCTCAAGGAATTTCTGTGGATTCATCCAAGACCGATGCTGTATCAAACTGGGTTAGGCCGAGCAACCCTACAGAAGTTCGGAGTTTTCTTGGACTCGCAGGCTATTACAGGAGATTCGTTGAAGGATTCTCAAAGATAGCAGCACCTTTAACTGGGCTGACGAAGAAGAATTTGAAGTTCGAATGGACAGAGAAGCATGAGCGAGCCTTTCTAGAGTTGAAGGAGAGACTCACTACCGCACCAGTACTGGCAATACCCAAGCCCGATGAGAAGTTCACTATCTTTAGTGACGCATCATACCAAGGGTTAGGGTGTGTACTTATGCAAGATGGCAGGGTGATCGCCTATGGATCCAGACAGCTGAAGCCGAATGAGTTGAACTATCCCATTCATGATTTGGAATTGGCGGCAGTAGTTTTCGCACTCAAGATTTGGAGACACTATCTCTACGGTGAGAAGTTTGATTTATTCTCCGATCACAAGAGCCTAAAGTACTTGTTCACACAGAAAGAGTTGAACATGAGGCAGCGCAGATGGATGGAGCTGATTAAAGATTATGACTTCACGTTAGAATACCACCCGGGTAAAGCTAATGTGGTTGCTGATGCCCTGAGTCGACAGACTCGTGAGACGATCGCCTCCTTAATGGTTAGAGAATGGCGAGCATTGGAGACGTTGGCGGAATTCGATGTACAGAGCGCTGAGGAAACAGAAGGACAACTTTTTGGATGTCTTATCCTACAGCCTGTTCTTATCGACCGCATTATTGGAGCTCAGAAAGAAGATGAAAAGTTTCAGACATGGTTTGTTAAGATGTCAGAAAAAGACCCGACAGAATGGAAGGTAGGAAGTGACGGAGGGTATCGATGCAGAGACAGATTATGTGTACCAGATCGTGGGGATTTGAGAAACGATATTCTGGCAGAAGCACATAAGTCAAGATATACAGTTCACCCGGGAGGGACCAAGATGTACAAAGATTTGAAGAGAAATTTTTGGTGGGAAGGTATGAAGAAAGACGTGGCCGAATTTGTATCCAAGTGTTTGACGTGTCAGCAAGTCAAAGCTGAACATCAGAGACCGTCAGGATTGTTGCAACCACTACCTATTCCTGGTTGGAAGTGGGAGCACATTTCGATGGATTTTGTAGTAGGATTACCCCGGTCGCAGCAGAATCATGACGCTATTTGGGTAATCGTGGATCGATTGACGAAGTCAGCTCATTTCATCGCTTATGGTATGACGTACCCGGTAGAGAAGATGAGCCGGATGTACATACAACAAGTTGTGCGACTTCACGGTGCACCGGTGTCGATTGTGTCAGACCGTGACGCACGTTTTACCTCTGGATTTTGGGAAAGTCTGCAAGAAGCTATGGGAACTTCGCTCAAGATGAGCACTGCTTTTCACCCTCAGACAGATGGGCAGACTGAACGTGTTAATCAGATCATGGAAGATATGCTCAGGGCTTGTGTGATCGATTTCGAAGAATCTTGGGAGACACACTTGCCATTGGTAGAATTCGCCTATAACAACAGTTATCACACGAGTATCGGTATGGCTCCGTTCGAAGCACTGTACGGACGACCATGTCGTTCCCCTTTGTGTTGGGCTGAAGTTGGGGATACAGAGTTGCTGGGACCAGACTTGGTTAGAGAAACCAACGAGAAGATTTCTTTGGTCAAGGAAAGGATGAGAACCGCTCAGAGCCGGTATAAGAGTTATGCTGATCGACGACGGAAGGATTTGGAGTTTAGTGTTGGAGATCACGTGCTCCTCAAGGTTTCACCAACCCGAGGAGTGGTACGTTTTGGTCTCAAGAGAGGGAAGTTAGCTCCGCGTTTTATCGGACCGTTCGAGATTTTGGAACGTGTCGGGAAAGTAGCTTATCGACTGGCGCTACCACCGAAGATGTCTGGGGTTCACAACGTGTTTCACGTGAGTATGTTGAGGAAATACATACGAGACCCCTCGCACGTGGTTAGTTATGACGATATTGAGACGAGTCATAACGTTTCTTACAAAGAGAGACCTGTGAAGATTCTGGATCAGAGTATCAAGAAGCTGAGGAATAAGGATATTCAGTTGGTGAAAGTTCAGTGGAATCACCATGACGAGAATGAAGCCTCGTGGGAAGTTGAAGCTGATATGAGGAAGAAGTACCCGGAGTTGTTTCATGACTAGTTAGTCTTGATTTCGGGGGCGAAATCCTGTTTAAGGGAGGAAGGGTGTAATAACCTGCATTTTCATTTAATTTTAAATTACATTTTCATATTTAATTGGTAATTACATTATCATATTTAATTTCATTTGGTATTGACTGCTTCATTTAATTACTTTTCCCATGTTCTAAATTTTATTTCTTGATTTATTGTAAGTTAAGAATGTTGTTGGGGTTAAATTGTAATTTTACAAAAGTTAGTAATACCTGTGTGGGTTCCAAAATCTGTATTTCAAAACGGTGGAAATATTTCTTTTTGATTCTAACTGTATTTTTATAAAACCAGAAAACCGTTTCCTACAGTAAAATGAATTTTCTGTATTTTTGTGGTGGACACCGCACCCTGAAAATACCAGTTTATGTTCAAAACTGTCCACGCTGTGTGAACTTCCACAGTTTTTGGAAGTGACCGATTTGGACATTTGCTTTATTTTTTTCATTTATGGCAACTAATGATTGCCTTGCACTTGTTTGGGAATGTCTAACTTGTGTGTGTTTTGTTGTGCCTAAAAGCTAGCTTCCCAAACAACTAGCACTTTGACCCCTAGTGAATCTACTTGACCTTTGGCCTAGCTTAGAGTCCATATAATCTATATGGACGTATGTTTACTTGCTGAACTTCTTGAGTAGTTAGAATTGAACTAACTTAAATGTTGAGTGACCAATACATATCTTGGCCTCCAAGTTCACCTCACAGCAGATTCTACTTATACACACACAGAGCTCATTTTTTTTTACACATCCTACACACTTTGTAAACTGAAGCTTATAGAGGGAGTTTGAGAGATTTAACTTAGAATTTGGATAAGGGAAATTTCTTCAGAATATATATATATATATACACTCAGAGAGAATTATATAGAGAGAGAAAGCTCAATTCTCCATAGCTAACTCAAGTGGATTTCTTGATTGGTCTCTCTTTCTCAACACTTATCTCTACACTCTTATTCACAGTGAGTATTCTAAACTCACTAAGGATGTAATTACATGTCTATTTACTGTGTGTTTGCTTAATTTTGTAAAACACCATGATTGATTTACGTATGAACTCCATGGCTTGAAAATCAAGATTTCTCAAACTTAACCAAAACTTGTTTTCAGAGATGATTATGATAGATTACATATCATATATGTTATACCCAAAGTTATAGAGCCTAATTTGTTCATATGACAAAGTATATTAAAAATGAAGTTTTGACATCTTTTGAAAACTCATAAAATTTGGGAGCTATAGATTGAATCTTGTAAAATTGATGTCATATTTGGAATCCTTGTTGAAAAACAAAGAAATCCATATATAATAGGACATATATGCTTACAGAATTGAAAATGGGTCATTTTGATCCCTTAAAACTGAAACAGAGGAAGTCTGGGGAAGAAGACGAAGCCTCAGTGAAAGGTCGCGCCACGATCGCGCGCGCGAGGATCGCGCGAGCGGCCCGCGCGAGCGACCCTCGCTCGAGCGGCTCGCGCGCGCGATTCTCCTGTACCTTGGCCGTTGGAAGAGTTTTTGTAAAGGAAAAATGAAAATCGACCAAATCGCGCGAGCGGACCGCGCGAGCGAATTATCGCGCGAGCGATCCGCGCGCGCGAGGTTGGCTTCCCCAGGCAGATGGAAAAGTTTATAAAAGAAAAAGGAAATCGGCCAGATCGCGCGAGCGGCCCGCGCGAGCGACCTTTCGCGCGAGCGGCCCGCGCGCGCGATTTCCGGCAGTTTGTGGTTTTTGTTGTTTTGTGCTAAGGGACTGTTTGGATGAAATTCATATACTGTTAAGGTTCTGTTTGGGTAGTTTATTTAAAACAGAACCCCAATTATTCATGTTTGAACGAGTTGGACGTTGTGTTTTGACTTATCAATTCCCGTACTTGCGTTGTGCCTTTAATTCAGTAAAGTGCTTTATGTTTTAGAGTTTCATGACATTCATGTGGGTCAGTGGTACATGCATGTGGGTGACAGTCAGTGTGGAAAGAGTAATGGTTAGTGTGGAAAAGAGTATGAGTTGTGGTTGTGGTTGTGATTGTGGTTGTGATTGTGATTGTGATTGAGATTGCGGTGGTGTTTGTAGTTGAAAAAGAGGCGTGGGTATCTTTGAAATGCGACGGTGGCAAACTGGACACTCACTGGCACCCATGGTAGTGCTAAAGTGTGGCCTACGGACACTCCCTGATAACTCAAGTCTGGATACTGCGAGAGGGGTTGCCCCGGTATTTGCATGGCGGTTAGGGTATTCAAAGTGTGAGGCATTGGACACTCCCTGGCGCCCCGTCGCTAAAGTGTGGCTATCTTAGTGTTTCAAAGATACCAGGAGTAGGATAGTGGGTTGTTGTGGATGTCGAGAGAAAAGATTCGGCGAGATGAGTGTGGTGCATTGTCTCATTTCACGAGTATCTGTATTTATGAACGAACAACTTTTATTATATTCCTTGTTGTTTTAAAAAATAAATCCTTTCAGTATTTAATAATTGAAAAAGGTAAATGGGTATGTTTTACATTCAAAGTCATGTTTTCAATACTCACCAGCTTCTTGAAGCTGACGACGTTGATGCGTCCTAGACATTCGTGTTCAGGCTTTTCAGGTTACAATCAGGAGGAATCGTATGACTATGCAAATTGAGAATGGCCGCTTTGGAATAAGAGAAACTGTTTATTTTTATGTATTAAGTTTATTTGTTTGAGTTTTAAAACTGTTTTGTTTAAGGATGACTGTAACAGACACTAAGCTATTGTTTTATTTTCAAGGCGGTTTGTGCCTTAGTTGACCCCGGTTCATAAGATGTAATAAGATAGAAATTTTTTTTGTAAGCCTTGATTGCTCTACTCTGATTATTATGTTTTGTTGTTTAACGTTTGGGACGGAATCTATCCTTCAAACTGTCGCGACCTACGGGTCCATAAAGGAAATTAAACGCTTTCCTTATTTATGCTACGTCGGGGCGTGACAGAACTAGTCCCTAGGAATATAAGAAGTGACTTACAGACATTTGGTGAAATTAAATTTCTATGAACCAGAATCCCTTAACGTAAACCAGTTGTCTTATACCCACATTGATTCCTCATAATCTGAGCAACTCTAATCGGTGTGGCACCTCTAGGCCCTGCGCCAGTCCTGAATTTTCATAAGTACTCTAGAAAATTTGCCTACGTTTTCATAGAAAGCGGCCCACTTTCACACTTATATAGGTGAATCCATCAAGTATGTATTGCAATTAGACATACCATCCATTCAATATGGACTATGGAATTCATTAAGAGTTTAACTCAAACTTTCTCATTGCAATTGCACTATACACCATAGGAATGGACAATAAGATAATCAAATTATAGTGCATCTCAAATCAACCAATGACTTGTTATTACCCATATGAATCTATTTCTTGGGTTCTCCAATTACATACGTTGGGTTACTATCATTGTTGATTTTTGTTATATCCATAAGCCCCATTCCCCTCGATGTTTCATACACTAGTTTTCTCCCTAGTGGTATTGTTAAAGTATCAACCAAACTCACTTCTGGCCTTAAAAAATTAAGAGAAAAACTTTATCTCAAACAGCTGTCTCACAATATTACGACTTAGGCGTATATGTCTACTCTTGCCTTTATAGGATTTTTTCATAGCTCAGCCTTTTACAGCCTGGCTATCTCAATGTTTATTCCAAATAGGAATATCAGCTAAGAAGCTTTTAAGCCACTCAGCCTCAAAACTAGCTTTCTCAAAAGCTACAAACTCATATTCCATCATTGACTTAGTTGTGCAAGTTTGCTTGGACGACTTCCAAGATACTGCACCTCCACTAAGTGAAAAAACAAATTCACTCATTGAATTCGTCTTATCTGAATCCAAAATCCACTTTGCATCACTGATTTTTTAAAATGCATACTTTCCTCCCTCAAAAAACATGACTAAAATTTGGCCTTGAAAAAACCAAAATTTAATTTCTTTCGAATTTTGAAGTATGCAATACAGTTTCAAAAATAAGTTCTTCATTATCTCCGGATATACAACATTTTCAAAAAAAATTTCTTCACGGGGGTGATATTTAACTCTAAGTCTCTAGTACCAAAACATTGGTACTAAGCGAGTTATCTAGTAAAACACTTCATTTTCCCTTTAAGAGTAAACAATTGTGTTGTCACACATATGCCTACAAGCCCTCAAATTAATTAAACATCCTCCAAAATTTGTCTATCAACTTTACTTCCACAAATATAGCCACAAATAGTTCTTCGGACACATTAGCCTGGGAACAAATTGATGTTTTTCCAATTTTTGACCAAAGAGCTTGATTAGTTATTCAAAACAAAATATTTTGAAATCATTTTGCTTGAAGGAGGTTTCCTATCATTGGCTCAAAAGGAGTCTAAAAGGTTTGCAAAGAAAATATTAATTCAAAACCTTTTTCAACCTCATAAGATTGATCAAGAGAAATACCAGCATGAGCCCTTGTAATTTTAATCTCTAAAATTACCCTCACTATATCCAAATCATTTCATATCAAAATTAAATCTGCATGTAAATATGTCATAACATATACTCTATCATTGTGTTTATGATATAAACATATATATGTCACTTTCATTAATTTTGAAACTATTTGAAACAATAGTTTAATCAAGATTTTCATTCCCCGAATTGGCTACTAAATTTAAAATGTATATAAGGAGTAAATAAGTATTCTCACTTTACTCTTATTCGGATCAATAAGTGTTAGGAAACTGCGTTCCCAGAATCCATTGACAGCGCGCATAAGTTGGTACTGCAAAAAAAATTACGTGAAAACTACAATAACCCTACAAGGGCGGAACTAGGGTTACCTTAAACTGCTAAAACGGATTGCTGTAGTAGACGAATCGAGAACACGGGCTCGATAACAGCTCACGATCTTCTACCGTATTCCTTTGCTGCCAGAATATCGAACTGAGTGTAGGCTCTTTCGAAATCCTTTCTGTTTTCTGCTCTCCCTCTTTTACGCTCTCTTTTCTATTCCGAGTTATAATTCTCTATATAGAAAAACGCTAACTGAGGAGAGAGCCAAAGTAGCATATATATAGGCTACGATAGGGACCATAAGAAGTCAATAAGGAATAGGCTTCCTTATGGAATTAGGAAACCCTAATTCGAACTGAATCAGATTCCTATTTCCATAAATTATAATTCATACCACTAAAGAATTATAATTGCAATCCTACCCTTATCTCAAAAATATATTTTGAGCTCCATGTTATTAAATGCTTATTATCTCCCCATGTTAAGATTACAGATATCCATTAATTAAATATAAATTACTGACAATCATATTTAATTAATTTCTTAAAATTCCTTGAGATCATCTGCTTAACTTATCTGATATGTCGGATACAAAATCCACCTGCAGGGTTTGACATAATCAAAACTTATAAGCTTTCTCAAGGGGATATCATCAATCCCAAAATTGAGACATGGATTCCATCATTAATTAATATCCACCACACAATTAATATTGCCACCCAATCCAATGAGATATTGACCCATTTAAGGATCTCACCTTTTAGGGATCAAAGTGTAAATATCAAATGTACGTGTCTACAAATTAACATAGGATTTAGAGCATAAGCACTCATAATAACCATGAGGTATTAATCATCTTATAAGTCAGTATAAAGCTAATTACCCCAAGTCCGTCCCGTTTAATACACAAAGAGTATCAGCTGTCACGCCCCCAAAACCCATAAGCTAGCCCAGCCACTTCCCAGCTCACTTCCCCGATTCCTCGCCACGATCACCTACGATGGTTATTCAATAACCATTACAATATATAAGTTATATGCTTAGTGAGTAATGCTAATCATGATTATGGATAATAAACATGCTCAATTCAACATATTACAAATAACTATAGTCTTTGGCAATTACTAGTTCACTCCCACCACTACCGACTAGCCCGCGGCTCCACTCCCTAAGCCCACGTGACTAGTCATGACCCACGCCCTCACACGTGCGGTCCCATAGGCCTCTGGCGGCCGTGGTCATCACCACAACGATTACCTCATGGTGGAATAGAACTAGAAATTTCCATTGACCCAAATAGGCAATTCAACATGCTCATTTAGTCATTACACCATACTTTCACAAATAAATTGGGCCTAATTTAGACACATGAACTTTGCCCAATTACAAACTAAATAAATTAAATTAAACAAATTAGGCATGCTTTGACATCACAATTGAACTCAACATGAAAATCATCCAAATATCAAAATTAACATCACTCACCTCTTGGGTTTCTCTCCTAATTGTGAGATTAAAGCCCTATTAAGAACCAAGTACAAATCCTATATAAAAATTACAAGTTATGAGCTAAAACCCTAAAATGGGTAGCGGAAAAACTTTCACAGAACTCAATAAAATTAGTACCAATAGATTAGACTCACCCCCAGAAGTCCGAATATGTGATCAGAATTAAAAACCAACGTCATTCGGCTCGACTACCGTCGACGAGAACGTCACCGTCAAATTTGGTAACTCACGTCCTCGTCTCTGCAACCTAAATCTAAACCAAATGAAATGATGAGTCAAACTCATCTTATGTGTGACTTTAACATACCAATTTTCAATTTTAGCATCACCTCCATGTAATTTTATTAGTTTTACAATTATACCCCCACTAATTATTAAACTATATTAAACTATCCCAAACCTAAATGAGTATTTGTCTATGTCTCGCATGGGTCCCATAAGTGGTCCCATATAATTATGTGAAGTTTCTAATTAGCCTATTAATTATACAACGTGTTCAATTCGTGCTCACAAAGGTACCCCTAATTGACCCCAGAAGTGGTCATCATCTAACAACATGATATTACTAGCAATAAAATAATAAATCATTTAAGCCTTAATAAACATATAGGCACATAGGGTGTTTCACATACTGGTGTCCCATCTCAACTGGGACCCATCAACACATATCCTAACTTGGGATTGCCATACTGGCCAAAACTGGGTTCCCAACTGGACACCTATAATCAACTTAGTGGGTCAATCCCACTCCTATAAGCGTCACATAACACATTAATTAACATTAACTCATGATTATGCATGCTAAAACAGTATTAAATGTAAACCGCGGGAGCGGGTGTCACATCTCTCCCCTCCTTAAAAAGGAGTTTGTCCCCAAACTCGTAGTACCTCAAGTTTCGAATAAGAATGGATACTTCTCTTTCATTTCATCTTCTCTTTTCCACGTGGCTTCCTCAACGGAGTGATTCCGCCATAGCACCATAACCAAAGGAATAGTCTTTGTCCTCAGAACTTGTTCTTTTCTGTCAAGAATCTTGACTGGCTGCTCGATATAAGTCAAGTCTTCCCTGACTTTCAACGGCTCTGGAATAATCACTTTCTTCAGATCTGATACACATCTTCTTAACATTGATATATGAAATACATCGTGTACATTAGCTAACTCCGGTGGCAACTCCAACCGATAGGCTACTGGTCCAACTCTACCAATGATCTCAAATGGCCCAACATACCTTGGATTCAACTTCCCACGTTTCCCAAACCTCGTAATACCCTTTGAAGGTGATACTTTCAAGAATACAAACTCCCCAATTTCAAACTCCATTGGTCTTCTTTTCAAGTCCGCATAGTTTTTATATCTACTTTGTGCTGTTTGAAGTCATTGTTGTATTATCTTTATCTTCTCCGTAGTCTGCTGAACAATTTCAGGCCCTATCAATCTTCTCTCACCAACCTCAGTCCAACAAAGTGGAGAGCGACACTTACGCCCATATAAAGCCTCAAAAGGTGCCATTCCAATACTGGATTGATAACTATTATTATAAGCAAATTCAGCTAATGGCAAATGCTCTTCCCAATCACCTTTAAAATCCAAAACGCAAATTCGAAGCATATCTTCAAGTATCTGAATTACACGTTCTGATTGTCCATCGGTTTGGGGATGGAAGGCTGTACTGAAACTCAATCTTGTACCCATCGCTCTCTGCATTCTTTGCCAAAATTTTAATGGAAATGCACTATCTCGATCTGAGACTATAGATACTGGAACTCCATGAAGTCTCACAATTTCTTGGACATACAATTCGGCTAACTTCTTTGGATCATTGGTCTTAATTGGTAGAAAATGTGCAGACTTGGTCAATCGATCAACGATTACCCAGACACTGTCATTTGATTTTCTAGATCTCGGTAAACCTCCCACGAAGTCCATTGTGATATTTTCCCATTTCCACTCTGGTATAGGTAATGGTTCCAATTTTCCAGCTGGTTTTTGATGTTCTACCTTCACCCTCTGACAAGCCACACACTTTGCCACATGTTCTGCTACTTCGCGTTTCATCCCTGACCACTAATAGATCTCTTTCAAATCACGATACATTTTAGTGCTACCCGGATGGATTGAGTACCTCGTATTGTGCGCCTCTTCCAAAATTACTTCCTTGATACCATCTATGTTGGGTATACAAACCCGATTCCTGAATTTCAACATACCATTCTCAAAAGTAAATTCTGGTTGCTTACCCTCAGGTATTTCATCATGAATCTTCTTTAATATTGGATCTTGTAGCTGTTTGGCTCGAATTTCATCAATAAGAGACGGTTGTGCAATAATGGTTGACATTAGACCACCTCTAGTTTCTGGAATCACCTCCAACTTTAGCTGCTCCATTTCCCGAATTAACTTTTCTTGTGAAGTCAAAGCATAGGCCAAATTAGTTGTAGACTTTCGACTCAATGCATCGGCCACCACATTAGCTTTCCCTGGATGATACTGGATTGTTAAATCATAATCCTTCATTAGCTCTAACCACCTTCTCTGTCTCATATTCAACTCTCGCTGTGTAAACAAATATTTTAGACTTTTATGATCAGTATAAATTTCACACTTTTCCCCATAGAGATAATGCCTCCAAATCTTCAAAGCAAAGATCACTGCCGCTAACTCAAGATCATGTGTTGGGTAGTTCACTTCATGTGGCCTTAACTGTCGCGAGGCATATGCAATTACCTTGTTGCTTTGCATCAAAACACAACCCAAACCTCGATAGGAAGCATCGCTGTATATCACAAACCCCTCAGTCCCCGAAAGAATAGTCAATATAGGTGCCGTCATCAAACGAGTCTTCAATTCAGCAAAGCTTTCCTCACACTCTGGACTCCAAACAAAAGGGACATCTTTTCGCTTAAGTTGTGTCATTGGCATTGCAATCCTTGAAAAATTTTCCACAAACCTTCGGTAATATCCAGCTAATCCCAAAAAGCTTCGTACTTCTGGCACACTTGTTGGCGACTTCCAATTGGCCACAGCTTCAATCTTTTGTGGATCCACTGACACACCCTCTTTTGATATCACGTGCCCCAAAAATGCTATCTCAGTTAACCAGAATTCATATTTCTTCAACTTTCCGAATAGCTTCTTTTCACGAAGTCGTTGTAGAACCAACCGTAGATGCCTCTCGTGATCTTCTACACTCTTGGAATATATTAAGATATCATCTATGAAGACAATTACAAACTCATCCAAATAATCTTTGAACACTCGATTCATCAAATCCATAAATGCTGCCGGTGCATTTGTAACTCCAAAAGGCATAACAAGGAATTCATAATGACCATAACGGGTCTTGAATGCTGTCTTCTACACGTCTTCTTCTTTGACCTTTAACTGGTGATAACCCGATCGCAAATCAATCTTAGAAAAGACCTGGGCTCCTTGAAGCTGATCAAACAAGTCATCAATTCTAGGCAACGAATATTTGTTCTTGATAGTTAACTTGTTGAGTTCTCGATAATCGATACACATCCTTATAGTCCCGTCTTTCTTCTTGACAAACAAGACTGGTGCACCCCACGGCGATACACTAGGTCGAATGAATCCTTTATCTAGAAGATCTTGCAACTGAATCTTCAATTCTTTCAACTCCACCGGTGCCATTCTATACGGTGTTTTCGATACTGGCTGAGACCCCGAGGCTACTTCAATGGTAAATTCAATTTCTCGCTCAACTAGTACATCAGGTAGATCTTCAGGAAAGACATCTGGGAACTCTCGTACAACTGAAATATCTTCTACTCTAGTCCTTGTGACCCGTGTGTCAATTATTGAACATAAGAACCCCCGACAACCTTGTTTCAACAACTTGCCTGCCCGTATTGCTGAAACCAAATATGGTGGCGCTACAACACCAGTTCCTTGAAAACTAAACTCCCCTTGTCCCATTGGTCAAAAAGTAACTCTTTTCTGTTCACAATCGATAGTAGCTTGGTTTGTGGACAACCAGTCCATACCCAAAATTACGTCAAAATAATTAACGGCCAACGGAATTAAATTCACTGTCAAAACCCTATCATTTACCCTGATTTCACATGCTTTAAATATTGATGAGGTCACCATGGGTTTACTTAAGGGTAAAGATATCGACAAATCATATCCCAAAGGTTCTGACATGCTGTCTAAGTGTCTAACAAATTCATGTGCAACAAAAGAATGTGTTGACTCTGAATCTATTAAAACATGCGCCGGGTGTGAACAAATGAGTAATGTACCTGACATGACAGAATCGGCTGCTGTAGCATCCCCTGGCATTAGTCGATAATACCTTCCTTGTCTTTGTTCTGGCCCTTTCCCTTTGTCCACACTTGTCCCTGGTTTTACCCCAGTTGATGCCACAGAACCTGTCCCTCGCTGTTGTCTTGTTGGGCATTCTTTGGCTTGATGTCCTAGCTGGCCACATTCAAAGCATTTTCCCCTATTGTCTAGATTTATGCTCCCCGTACTTTGAGTTCGAGCTTGTGAGCAATTTCTCGCTATATGCCCCTTCTGCTTGCAGATATTGCATACTAACGTCAAGTGGCATACACCCCAATGTTGACGATTGCACGTTGGACATAATGGACGACTCTCCCCAGATAAGGAACTTCCCCTTTGAACTCCTGAGCTAGAACCAGAACCTCGCGAGAACGGCTTCTTAAAGAAACCTTGTCCTTTACTTTTTCCCTCAGCTGGCCGCTTATTCTGTTGGCTCTGTTTATACTTGTCAATATCCCTTTCTGCGATCAAAGCAACATCTTGCACATCGGCCACCTTTCTGAGTTGATGTGTATCCACTCAGCTTCTAATATTATCTCGTAGGCCTTCTTCAAATTTCCGTGCCCTATCCACTTCCCTTGGTACTGTTCGATATGCAAACCGAAGTAAACTGTTGTACTTAGCTGCGTACTCATTTACTGTCATATCCCCTTGTTATAGATTTGCAAATTCACGGCCCAACTGTGTCTTAACGGATGCTGGAAAGTACCGCTTGTAGAAGACCTTTACAAATCTGTCCCACGTCTCTGGTTCCCCTTGTTCAATCACATTTGTCCACCAGTTTTGAGCTTCACCCCTCAAAGTATCAGTAGCACACATTATCTTCTCCCCATCTGTACACTCCACAGCCCGAAAGATGAGTTCCATATCCATTACCCAATGATCAACTTGTGATGGATCTAGACCTCCATCAAATTGACTCGGTTTCCTTTTATAAAATTGTTCAATGACTCCCCGTTCAGCCCGTGGTTGTGGGTTTGCAGGTCTATCGCGTCCCATTTGATCACTTACTGCCCTTACAAAATTGCTTACCACATCTTCTAGGTGGTCCATCCTCGAATGAGGTGAACGTTCCCGATTATGATCCATTTTCTTACCTGTCAGTCAATTGACATAAATATATTGCATGCTATGCCAATATGTTATATAACAACATAGCAACAATTATTCATATGCATTCATGAAATGCATTTACATGCTCGTCATCTATGCGTACTCTCAATCGTCGTCTCTCGTACCCAAGGCTCTAAGCCTAATGCTCTGATACCACTAAATGTCACGCCCCCAAAACCCATAAGCCAGCCCAGCCACTTCCTAGCTCACTTCCCCGATTCCTCGCCACGATCACCTACGATGATTATTCAATAACCATTACAATATATAAGCTATATGCTTAGTGAGTAATGATAATCATGATTATGGATAATAAACATGCTCAATTCAACATATTACAAATAACTATAGTCTCTGGCAATTACTAGTTCACTCCCACCACTACCGGCTAGCCCGCGACTCTACTCCCTAAGCCCACGTGACTAGTCATGACCCACGCCCTCACACGTGCGGTCCCATAGGCCTCTGGCGGCCGTGGTCATCACCACAAAGATTACCTCATGGTGGAATAGAACTAGAAATTTCCATTGACCCAAATAGGCAACTCAACATGCTCATTTAGTCATTACACCATGCTTTCACAAATAAATTGGGCCTAATTTAGCCACATGAATTTTGCCCAATTACAAACTAAATAAATTAAATTAAACAAATTAGGCATGCTTTGACATCACAATTGAACTCAACATGAAAATCATCCAAATATCAAAATTAACATCACTCACCTCTTGGGTTTCGCTCCTAATTGTGAGATTAAAGCCCTATTAAGAACCAAGTACAAATCCTATATAAAAATTACAAATTATGAGCTAAAACCCTAAAATGGGTAGCGGAAAAACTTTCACAGAACTCAATAAAATTAGTACCAATAGATTAGACTCACCCCCAGAAGTCCGAATATGTGATCAGAATTAAAAACCAACGTCGTTCGGCTCGACTACCGTCGACGAGAATGTCACCGTCAAATTCGGTAACTCACGTCCTCGTCTCTGCAACCTAAATCTAAACCAAATAAAATGATGAGTCAAACTCATCTTATGTGTGGCTTTAACATACCAATTTTCAATTTTAGCATCACCTCCACGTAATTTTATTAGTTTTACAATTATACCCCCACTAATAATTAAACTATATTAAAACTATCCCAAACCTAAATGAGTATTTGTCTATATCTCGCATGGGTCCCATAAGTGGTCCCATATAATTATGTGAAGTTTCTAATTAGCCTATTTGTAATACCCTGTATTTCGGTATATTAATAAGACCCGGTATTTCATTTCTATACTCGTATAAACTTTCTCTTCCTTCTGGTGATTTTGGATACCAATCGATTGACATATTCCCAATCGATTGACACTTTTTGATACCAATCGATTGATAAGTTTTCTCAATCGATTGACACTTTTCTGATACCAATCGATTGATAAGTTATCCCAATCGATTTACATTCAACCGACTAAAAGTGATTACGTGTCAACATTCCCAATCGATTGACATTGTTTCCAATCGATTGACTACAAATATCTGTTGCCAATCGATTGACTGGTGTCTCAATCGATTGACATAACCTGAGAAATGTTTTCTTCTTTCCTTCAGCTTCAAATGCGTGGCACTCCCTTATGTCTATATATATGTTTTATTTCATGGCCTTGGGGCTGTTTTCAGACCTTGGGAGAGAAATATACATACCTCTTGTGAGATATATATACATACATATATATATATCCATATCTATACATATATACACACCCTCACACACACTCACTGCCGTGGCAGCTGGGAGGAAGGAGAAGAAGCAGAAAGAAGAAGAAAGAAGAAGGAGGAGACAGAGAGAGGGCTGGACAGAGAAGAGGAGAAAGAGAGAAAGAGTTTGAAGTTTTCAAACTTAAACACATCCAAACGCACCCTAGGTGAGTTCTAACTCACTTGGTCCCTTTATATGAAGTTTATATAAGCTATTATGATGTTTAGATAAGTTACATGCATGTAGTGCACGTTTATATATGCTGTTTTTACAATCTGCTGGAGAAGACGTAGTACCAATCGATTGACATAATCTCAATCGATTGACATCAGTTGTATCCCAATCGATTGAATAGAATTTCAATCGATTGACACTTTTCAGATCCCAATCGATTGAATAGAATTTCAATCGATTGACACTTTTCAGATTCCAATCGATTGACATGATCCCAATCGATTGACATGATTTTGATACCAATCGATTGAACCTCTGTTCCAATCGATTGACATGATCAGTACATGGCTTCCTTTGCCTATTTATTATATAAGAGGTTTAGTTGTTCGATTCCTGATTTGGAATTTCATTATGCGACTATGGGGTAGACAAGAGTAATGTGACACCAAAGATTTATGGATAAAGAGTAAAAAGTAATATGAAGACGTGGGTTGACGTGTTGTTTCTGATATCAATTTGATGTCCGCTTTCTTTTAATCCGAGTAGTCAGGCCACATTGGGAATTGTCATGTGTCGATGTAGAATGGAACGTAAGTAGGTTTGGTAAGTTCTGGGAATGGTACGTGGATGGATGATTGGTCATGATATGCTCTTAAAAGCGGTGAACCGGACCATGGTTCTTAAAAGCGGTGAGCTGGACCAAGAAGTCTTAAGATAGACTGGATGATCTGTGATATGCTCTTAAAAGCGGTGAACCGGACCATGGTTCTTAAAAGCGGTGAGCTGGGATCATTAGTAGATGACGTTAAGTCATGGCAATAGATTGATATGCCTTGTTCGAAACGTTATATCCCTAAAATGCGGTGAACAGGACCATTGTTCTTAAAAGCTGGGGACAGACTGACGTGAAGTCCATGACATGCGGTGAGCAGGACCATTGCTCTTAAAAGCGATGGACAGAATAAGGGTGTATCCCTAGAGTTAAACGATTGAGTCTGTTCATGAAGATCAGAATATGTTGAGTTCGGTATTTGAGTAACAAGACGATAAGGGTCGGTTTACAAGAATGAATAGAGGAACAAGATAATGTTATTTTTATAATAAGATGTTAACTCGTGTTTTCATAAGCTTGTGTTTGCTTCAGATAATTGGTACCTCGTTAGTTTATGCTCACTCAGCTCTCAGTAAGCTGACGGCCTTTTTATTGCCTGGACATTCCCCGTCCAGAATATCCTGCCCCTTGTTTTACAGGTAATGACCAGTACACTGATGAGTGTTATCCAGAGGAAGGCCCCACCGATGATGGTTACGCCAGGAAGGATTATCCTTATGCCAGTTGAAGACTGAAGATGTTATAATTAGATTTAATTTCAGTTGTTCTGTTAAATCTTTTGTTAACGGGTACTTGGGCATTTGTTGTCTTCAGACCTGTTGTGATCCTGTGGACCATACTCTGATATTTTGTAATAGTTAGCACTGTGTGCTATTTTCAGTTGATTACTGTTGCTTTTCTTTTGGACTAGTACTGCATGGTGTGGATTATTAGTGACTTTCACCTGTCATTCCTTATGGACCCATAAAGGAAATTTATTTTTCTCTATTTATGCTGCTCCGGGGCGTGACAGGGTTTTTGGTATCAGAGCCTGCGTTCGGTACTCTAGGTTGTGATACTTTTGTTCACTAAGTATTTCCACACCATCTGGTCCTAGTGTGTTAAGATTCTTTGAGATGAGATATGAGTATAAGATAAGTTCGTCTTCCTGACGATAGATAGTTTTCTTTGCAGGATAGCATGGATCCGGAGTTTCACCAGTTTGTGACTGATGCTTATGGAGGTCATATTATCCATGGAGATACCGTGGAGCCAGCTGACCCAGATTTTTATCATGAGCGTGTGTGCCAGATAGCTAGTCGACATTTAGAGGAGGACATGTGGAGAGCGCTTTATGTGACCGGGAGCACTCACCCGACCCAGATGCGCATGGATGCTTACCATACTGCGAGAGTCGGTAGAGACATTTGCCAGGAGATGTTAAGACTAGTTTTGAGTAAGCCAGAGATGGATGAGATTTAGTTGAGAGCTATTGTAGCCGGTCCACCAGAGCCCGTAGTTGCTCCAGCAGCAGCTCCAGCAGCCCCACCATCACCAGTGCCCGACATGCCCGTCCCAGAGCCAGAGCCTGAGCCGATTGAGGATGAGGAGGATCTAGAGCCAGAGAATGAGCATCCCGATGAGGACATGGATGGAGATGGAGAGGAGGATCCGATAGATGACGAGGACCCAGTAGAGGATGAGCATGCAGATGATGATGAACCTGAGGATGACCCCGAGGAGCCAGAGTTTGAGCCAGAGGATCCAGTACCAGACCCAGAGGCTATTGAGGCAGACGTAGTAGTAGATGAGGAGGATGACCCCGAGGAGATAGTTGTGCCAGAGATACCCGTTGTGCTTCAGATACCAGCTGGACCTATTATGCATATGGCAGCCATGGCTGATATGGCAGTAGGATGGATAGCTCAGATGATAGCACAGCCAGCAGATTTTGTTATGGGAGAGGTGGCTATAGCAGGAGCTCTTGACATAGCTAACGGTTTTGCTGCAGTAGCTGTTGATGTCGCTAACCAGGCGATAGCAGACGTGATGGAGGATGATGATGCAGAGATGATAGAGGATTGGGATATAGGGGTAGTAATCGGAGATCTTGTCGCACCAGTTGAGGATGATCCACTCGAGGAGATGGATATAGACCCGGAGGACGAGGCACCACCAGCAGGATCAGATGCTGACGACTTTTGAGTCAGGATCGGCAGGGTGTAGATTTTGTTAGTTTATATTAGGACATGTTGTCCACTAGATTTTTGGGAGCTTGAGAGATAGCTATTGACCATAGCTTTGTATAGTATTAGCTGACTTTAGTTGTTGTAACTCTTGTCCCATATGGTACACAGTTTGACTAGTGTGTACTATACGGTACATCTTTTGATATATATATACGAGCAGTACTTTTGTTATATTTTCGGTTGTTGCGTTGTGATGTGTTGTTTAGTAGAATGGTTAGTTTTGCTGTTTCTTATTCTATCTTGAGTTCGTTTCTACGAGAAGACTTTCAGCTGATCAATATGTCGTTTGTAGGCGATACTCGTGATCATCATGGTAGGACCCTTGAGAAATCACCAAGCACGTAATGGAGCACCTATACCGGAAGGGATGGACCCAACCGGAATTTTCGAAGCGGTTATGCAGAGGATGGAGCATGTGGGGGATACATATAATCACTCCACCCACCAGAGACCTCTTGCACCCCCGCCACCAAGACAGACTGGAGATAAGTTGTTAGCAAATTTTCGTGGGTTACGTCCCGAAAAGTTTGATGGACTAACAGAACCATGGAAAGCAGAGCAATGGATAAGAGAGATGGAGTTAATATTTGGAGCATTGGAATGCAACGAACAAGAGAAACGTCGCCTTGCTACGTTTCAGCTCACCTATGCCGCCGCAGATTGGTGGGAAGCTGAACAAGCCACTGTTGGGATCGATGCCGCTAGAGCTATGTCGTGGGAGACATTCAAAGGCAGATTTTTGGAGAAGTATTTTCCAGAAGATGAGAGAGATCAACAGGAAAGGAACTTTCTCAATTTGATCCAAGGAGGATGGAATGTACGGGAATACACAACACAGTTCGAGCGTCTATCCAGATTTGGTCAGCATATGATAGACACGCCGCAAAAGAAGGTAAAGAGATTTCACCAAGGACTGAACCCCCACCTCAGACATATGATGGTTGGTCATCTGAACCAGTCGTATGAGGAAATTGTTAGATTTGCTACAGGATTAGAAAAGGATGCTAATCCAGTACAACAATCACAGACAAATCAACCTCAGTTGTCACGAGGGTTTCAACAGAGAAATTTTCCTAATCGACCACCAAGAAATACCCAAGGATGGAGACCTCAGGAAAATTTTCAAGGAAACAAGAGAAACTGGGAAGGAATCAGGAAACCACAGCAGAGTTATAATCGGCCCCAGCAAAATCAACAGCGAGGACTACAGCCACAGGCATTACTAACAACCCCACCAAACAATAGTGGAGGATGTTTTAACTGTGGAAAGCCCAGACATATTGCAAGGAACTGCACCGTCTTCAGACCTAATCGCAGACCAGATATCGTCTGTCGCAACTGCAATAAATCAGGACACTTGAGCAAGGATTGTCGTGCGCCACGAGGAGGATACTACGGGGCACCAGTGCAAGGAATTCAAGGACCTCCTGATCAGACGAGAATGAATGCTATTATTCTGGAAGGAGCAGGCTTTAATGCTGATGAGCAGCAACATTTGGAAGGTACACTTGTACTCTTTCATAGTCCAGTTAAAGCTTTATTTGATACTGGAGCCGCACGTTCTTTTATTGCTGTTAAGATTGTGCGTCAATTGGGTTTAGAACCCCAGACACTTGAGTCAACACTGAATGCTGTGTCACCATTAGGAGTGACAGTTAAGTTGAGTAAGGTGTGTAGAGATTGCCCTTTGACTTTGGGAGATAGGAATCTTCCAGCAGACTTGGTAGTTCTGTCGATGTCAGAATTCGATGTTATCCTAGGGATGGATTGGTTAACTAAGTACAGTGCCAATTTGGATTACCCTACTAGGACGATTGTATTTCCAATACAAGGAAAGCCGACGATCAGATTTCAGTGTCAACCGACAAGCGACCTGTTTCTTACGAGTAGTTTAGCTACGATCATTAGTACGAGTATGGAGCTTAAGATGGATCAAATTCCTATTGCACGAGACTTTCAGGATGTATTTCAGGATATTAAAGGACTTCCACCGAAAAGAGAAATAGACTTCTGTGTGGAAATAGTACCTGGTACATTGCCTATTTCTAAGACTCCATATAGGATGGCACCAACTGAGATGTTAGAACTGAAGAAGCAAGTTCAAGAGCTTGAAGATCTAGGATTTGTTCGTCCAAGTACGTCGCCTTGGGGAGCACCAGTTCTGTTTGTAAAGAAGAAGGACGGAACACTTCGACTCTGTATAGACTACAGGGAGTTGAACAAGGTTACGATTAAGAATAGATATCCGTTACCTCGGATAGATGATCTATTCGACCAGTTACAAGGATCTAGGATCTTTTCCAAGATCGATCTGCGTTCAGGATACCACCAATTGTTAGTTCGACCAGAGGATGTATCGAAGACTGCATTCAGGACAAGATACGGGCATTACGAGTTTTTAGTTATGCCTTTTGCATTGACGAATGCGCCAGCAGTATTTATGGACTTGATGAATAGAGTATTCCAACTATATCTGGATAAATTCATTATAGTGTTCATTGATGATATACTGATCTACTCAAAGACAGAAGAGGATCACAAGGAGCAATTACAAGTTGCCTTGCAAACACTTCGAGATAGAAAGTTGTATGCAAAGTTCAGCAAGTGTGAGTTTTGGCTACAGGAAGTCAAATTCTTGGGACACGTTATATCTCAGGAAGGTATTTCGGTAGACTCATCTAAGATTGATGCAGTCTTAAGCTGGAACAGACCGACGAATGCGACCGAAGTCAGAAGTTTTCTGGGTTTAGCAGGATATTACCGAAGATTTGTCGAAGGATTTTCCAAGATAGCAGGACCCTTGACAAACTTAACCAGGAAGGAGACGAAGTATGAATGGACAGACAAGCATGAGGGTGCATTTCAGGAGTTAAAAGAAAGATTGACTTCTACACCAGTACTCGCATTACCTAAGAGTGGAGAAAAGTATGTGATCTACAGTGACGCATCGTACCAAGGACTTGGATGTGTGCTTATGCAAGATGGAAATGTTATCGCATACGGATCAAGACAATTGAAGGTACATGAGAAGAATTATCCTACGCATGATCTGGAATTAGCAGCAATAGTGTTTGCATTGAAAATTTGGAGACACTATCTCTACGGAGAAAAGTTTGACTTATTTTCCGATCATAAGAGCTTGAAGTATTTGTTCTCTCAAAAGGAGTTGAATATGAGACAGCGGAGATGGATGGAGTTACTCAAAGACTATGACTTTTCTTTACAATACCATCCAGGTAAAGCAAACGTAGTAGCAGACGCTTTGAGCCGTAAACCTCGATTAGTGATCGCTGCATTACTAATTAGAGAATGGAGAGCATTAGAAGTTTTAGCTGAATTTGATCTTCAGCTAGTGGAGCCAATGAAAGGACAACATTTTGGATGTCTTATGGTACAACCAACTTTGATCAGCCGTATCATGGAGGCTCAACAGACATCAGAGGATTTGAAGTTATGGTTCGCCAAGATGTCAGCCAAGGAACCAGAAGTCTGGAGTATTAGTACCGACGGAGCTTTACGATGTAAAGGTAGACTCTGTGTACCTAATGAAGAAAGTCTCCGAAACGACATATTGGATGAAGCACATAAGTCACGAATGACTATTCATCCCGGAAGTACGAAGATGTACAAGGATCTAAAGAGAAATTTTTGGTGGGAAGGAATGAAGAGAGATGTGGTAGAGTATGTAGCTCAGTGTCTTACTTGTAAACAAGTAAAGGCAGAACATCAGAGACCACCTGAACTTCTACAGCCGTTACCTATTCCTCAATGGAAATGGGAACACATAACCATGGATTTCGTGGTAGGATTGCCGAAGTCACAGCAGAATCACGATGCTATATGGGTAATCGTGGATCGACTTACTAAGACGGCACATTTTATTGCCTATAGCATGACGTACTCAGTAGAACGTTTGAGCCGGATGTATCTACAACACATTGTACGATTACATGGAGTGCCTGTATCTATTGTGTCAGACCGAGATTCGCGCTTTACTGCAGAATTTTGGAAGAGTCTCCAGACAGCAATGGGAACGACATTGAACTTGAGTTCAGCTTTTCATCCGCAGACAGATGGACAGACGGAACGAGTTAATCAAGTGATGAAAGATATGTTACGAGCTTGTGTCATTGATTTTGAGAGTTCTTGGGAGATGCACTTACCTCTGATTGAGTTCGCCTATAATAATAGTTATCATTCGAGCATAGATATGGCGCCATTTGAAGCTTTGTACGGAAGACCTTGCCGATCGCCGCTATGTTGGACCGAAGTCGGAGATAGTCAACTTCTTGGGCCAGAGATGGTACGGGAAACCAGTAAGAAGATTCAAGTCGTACGTGAGAAGATGAAGACAGCCCAGACCAGATACAAGAGTTATGCTGACAAGCGACGCAAAGACTTGGAATTTGCCATTGGAGATCACGTATTACTCAAGGTTTCACCTGTTCGAGGAATCGTCAGATTTGGTCAGAAAAGGGGCAAATTATCGCCACGTTTCATCGGACCATTCGAGATTCTGGAGCGTGTTGGAAAAGTTGCTTATCGCCTTGCGTTGCCACCAAAGATGTCAGGAGTGCACAACGTTTTTCACATCAGTATGCTGAGGAAGTGTGTTCACAACCCAGCGCACGAGATCAACTTTGAGGATATCGAAGTCAACAGCGACGTTACATTCAACGAAGGACCTGTTCGTATTCTGGATCGAGGAATCAAGAAACTCAGGAACAAAGAGATTCCGTTAGTCAAGATTCAGTGGAAGCATCATGATGAAGGAGAAGCTTCGTGGGAACTAGAGTCAGAGATGCGCGAGAAGTTTTCATTTTTGTTTTAGACCTTGTTACTTTTGGATTTCGAGGACGAAATCTTTTGTTGAGTGGTGGATGATGTAATACCCTGTATTTCGGTATATTAATAAGACCCGGTATTTCATTTCTATACTCGTATAAACTTTCTCTTCCTTCTGGTGATTTTGGATACCAATCGATTGACATATTCCCAATTGATTGACACTTTTTGATACCAATCGATTGATAAGTTTTCTCAATCGATTGACACTTTTCTGATACCAATCGATTGATAAGTTATCCCAATCGATTTACATTCAACCGACTAAAAGTGATTACGTGTCAACATTCCCAATCGATTGACATTGTTTCCAATCGATTGACTACAAATATCTGTTGCCAATCGATTGACTGGTGTCTCAATCGATTGACATAACCTGAGAAATGTTTTCTTCTTTCCTTCAGCTTTAAACGCGTGGCACTCCCTTATGTCTATATATATGTTTCATTTCATGGCCTTGGGGCTGTTTTCAGACCTTGGGAGAGAAATATACATACCTCTTGTGAGATATATATACATACATATATATATATATCCATATCTATACATATATACACACCCTCACACACACTCACTGCCGTGGCAGCTGGGAGGAAGGAGAAGAAGCAGAAAGAAGAAGAAAGAAGAAGGAGGAGACAGAGAGAGGGCTGGACAGAGAAGAGGAGAAAGAGAGAAAGAGTTTGAAGTTTTCAAACTTAAACACATCCAAACGCACCCTAGGTGAGTTCTAACTCACTTGGTCCCTTTATATGAAGTTTATATAAGCTATTATGATGTTTAGATAAGTTACATGCATGTAGTGCACGCTTATATATGCTGTTTTTACAATCTGCTGGAGAAAACGTAGTACCAATCGATTGACATAATCTCAATCGATTGACATCAGTTGTATCCCAATCGATTGAATAGAATTTCAATCGATTGACACTTTTCAGATCCCAATCGATTGAATAGAATTTCAATCGATTGACACTTTTCAGATTCCAATCGATTGACATGATCCCAATCGATTGACATGATTTTGATACCAATCGATTGAACCTCTGTTCCAATCGATTGACATGATCAGTACATGGCTTCCTTTGCCTATTTATTATATAAGAGGTTTAGTTGTTCGATTCCTGATTTGGAATTTCATTATGCGACTATGGGGTAGACAGGAGTAATGTGACACCAAAGATTTATGGATAAAGAGTAAAAAGTAATATGAAGACGTGGGTTGACGTGTTGTTTCTGATATCAATTTGATGTCCGCTTTCTTTTAATCCGAGTAGTCAGGCCACATTGGGAATTGTCATGTGTCGATGTAGAATGGAACGTAAGTAGGTTTGGTAAGTTCTGGGAATGGTACGTGGATGGACGATTGGTCATGATATGCTCTTAAAAGCGGTGAACCGGACCATGGTTCTTAAAAGCGGTGAGCTGGACCAAGAAGTCTTAAGATAGACTGGATGATCTGTGATATGCTCTTAAAAGCGGTGAACCGGACCATGGTTCTTAAAAGCGGTGAGCTGGGATCATTAGTAGATGACGTTAAGTCGTGGCAATAGATTGATATGCCTTGTTCGAAACGTTATATCCCTGAAATGCGGTGAACAGGACCATTGTTCTTAAAAGCTGGGGACAGACTGACGTGAAGTCCATGACATGCGGTGAGCAGGACCATTGCTCTTAAAAGCGATGGACAGAATAAGGGTGTATCCCTAGAGTTAAACGATTGAGTCTGTTCATGAAGATCAGAATATGTTGAGTTCGGTATTTGAGTAACAAGACGATAAGGGTCGGTTTACAAGAATGAATAGAGGAACAAGATAATGTTATTTTTATAATAAGATGTTAACTCGTGTTTTCATAAGCTTGTGTTTGCTTCAGATAATTGGTACCTCGTTAGTTTATGCTCACTCAGCTCTCAGTAAGCTGACGGCCTTTTTATTGCCTGGACATTCCCCGTCCAGAATATCCTGCCCCTTGTTTTACAGGTAATGACCAGTACACTGATGAGTGTTATCCAGAGGAAGGCCCCACCGATGATGGTTACGTCAGGAAGGATTATCCTTATGCCAGTTGAAGACTGAAGATGTTATAATTAGATTTAATTTCAGTTGTTCTGTTAAATGTTTTGTTAACGGGTACTTGGGCATTTGTTGTCTTCAGACCTGTTGTGATCCTGTGGACCATACTCTGATATTTTGTAATAGTTAGCACTGTGTGCTATTTTCAGTTGATTACTGTTGCTTTTCTTTTGGACTAGTACTGCGTGGTGTGGATTATTAGTGACTTTCACCTGTCATTCCTTATGGACCCATAAAGGAAATTTATTTTTCTCTATTTATGCTGCTCCGGGGCGTGACACTATTAATTATACAACGTATTCAATTCGTGCTCACAAAGGTATCCCTAATTGACCCCAGAAGTGGTCATCATCTAACAACATGATATTACTAGCAATAAAATAATAAATCATTTAAGCCTTAATAAACATATAGGCACATAGGGTGTTTCACATACTGGTGTCCCATCTCAACTGGGACCCATCAACATATATCCCAACTTGGGATTGCCATACTGGCCAAAACTGGGTTCCCAACTGGACACCCATAATCAACTTAGTGGGTCAATCCCACTCCTATAAGCGTCACATAACACATTAATTAACATTAACTCATGATTATGCATGCTAAAACAGTATTAAATGTAAACCGCGGGAGCGGGTGTCACACCAGCATAGTGAGTTGAAACTATACCGTTTTTCGTAGTCAAGACAAACCTACTACAACACCATGCTGCAGTCCTACCGATGGTGTGTCCAATCTCATCTAAGACTGTAAACCAAAATCTTACATTCTATAATATCTGATGGCCTGATCTTACGTGTGTAAGCCGAACTCTACACACCAAATCACCTACTATATAGAATGAGAGACACACATGCATAATATTAAATAAATAATATAATACAAACATTGCCCACACAGATTCTCATAAAAAAAATGGATTAACTGATTTTATTAAATGAATATTAAATCAACTACATAAATCATGACTTTTAGTATATATCCCTAACAATAAGACCCTACCGGTTTATCCGAATAAAATTTCTCCTCTAATTCTCCATTCAATATAAAATGGTTTTAACATCAATTTGATAAATATATAACTCAAAAATATCAGCAACATTTAATTAATTCAAATAGATGTAACAGGAAAATAGGTATCCAAAAAACATTTTCCTGAAACCCTTAGTTACTAAAGTGGCTTTATGAATTTTTCAATAGAACCGTTGGGTGTAAAAATCTTTACTAAGGCTTCATTTACAATATGCTCTAAATTCAATATGGCTAGATGGGATAAAAACACGAGGTTAAGAACCCCCAGTATTTCTCAATTTAAAAAGGAAACTCATGCTCATAAAAATAGCATTAATAGATTCAAAAGCCGCATCAATTTTATTTATTTATATATATATATGTATATTTTTAATGTCAAAATTGACAGGCATTAAAATTAAATGCGTGTCCCAAAAGGCATATTCTATGGCTCTACTAGCAAGTTCCATAAGATTTAAAAAATCTTATCATAAGCTAAATAACCCAAAGTTAAAAATAAATTAAATTGGGTTTTCTTAAATTTCTCAATGCTAAAAATTGAGCAATTTTTGTGTTAGAGTGGAGAACTCTATTAAAAACAAAAACATACAACTTAAGAAAATTTGTTTCCAATAAAATACTTGAACCATGTATCTCAATTAAATCTCGAATGAATAGAATATCGCTAGTCAAGGTTATTGGGGGTCAAAATAGGATATGCAAGTGCTTTAAATAATTCCAAATTTCGAGCAGCACTTATGCGACCCATAGATAGTATAATATATAATACTATAACCCAAAACCCAAGTTAATAAAATAATACTAATTCACCAGTTTCAATTTTTAAAGACTTTTCTTGATAACCACTAATTAAATACTATAAAACTCACTAGATGTATCATCTTGAACTTGCTCATTGTAACCCACCAATTCAAACGGCTATATACACATTTTATGCATTCATCATGAACACGTGTAACTGTTTCCAAATAAATACTAAACAAATGTTTTATTAACTCACACTCAAGAATATCTTACACCTAGCTCTGCAACCTCACTCCCGTCTCTGAAGCCCCAAAGCATATACTATTATGTAAATATATATCATCACACATACATGTATATATTATGGATGATAAGCATGAATTTCAAAACACAAATTGGTTTTCAATCATTCTTAAACTAGCATGCAACCAGACACAAGAGCTGGATGTGATGAATAAATAATGATCGGGAGAGAACTAATCCTAATTATATGCCTTAATGTGCATTTGTTAGTCCATTTTATCTTGTTTTTGTATATTTTTACTTTGTTTTCTAGTTTCTGACAGGTTTTGGAAGAAATCAACTAAACCAGGCCAAACAGGGTGAAAAAGCACAAAGAAAGAAGCTGAAAAAGACAAGTCGCGCGCGCGACCCGCGCCCGCGAAATCCGAGAATCGCTCGCGCGATCCGCTCGCGCGAGATCCCCAAAATTGCTCGCGCGCGAAAGGCAAATGTCGCGCTCGTGCGATATGGGTAAAAACCAAAGTTGCGTATTTCAGTGTACTGAAGACTCCTGTGCAAACGAAACTGCAGAACGACGTCCAGACTGTAAATTACATGCGTTTCAGTTCGTTTCGGGTTGGGAAGCCTTCCAAAGCTTGTATAAACTCTATATAAACTCCAAATTTACTCAATTAAAGGGTTAGCAATTGTTACACACCCATACATACACATTAGACAACCATACTTCCAGCCATTGAAGAGAGGGAAGCAAGGAGAAGAAGAAGAAGACCAAGGATTCCCATGGCCTCCTCCATCAACTACTTGCTATCTATCACTTCCATGGACGGCTAGATTATAGATCTAGGGTTTCAATGAAGCCCTAGATGAGTAATAGGGAGTTATTTATATTTTTATTTTAGTTTTATTATGTATGGATGACAGTCACATGTTTAGAGGATTTTTATAAATAAATCGTACTTCTATTGATTAAATCATTGCTTTCAAAGTTTATTCTTGTCTTAGATCTATTTTGACTGTGATGTGCTCAACGATCTATTCTTGCTGTGCTTGTTTAGGTTGTTTACATGTGATGGTGCTTTATTGATTCGTGCTATCAAGTATCCGAATAGTCCATGCCTAGATTAGACGGATTAGATCACAACCCTAGTTTAGTGTGAGATAATTCGTGCTAACCGAAGATGTATTATGTTGGTGCTTGAACCATGAATATCTTCTTGTCGGAGGAATTGGGCTTGTAGCTACAATTCCCCATATTCATCCAATGTAATAAGCTAAAGTAATTCATAAATATTCCTATTATGAAGCTAGTGGTGGATTTGCAATCCTAGGTTCCCTTTACATATTTACAAAAACACTTTTAATTGCTTTCATAGTTTAGATTTATTTTTATTGTTATTAGTTTAATTGAAATCAAATCAAAAACCGTTTTCATAATTAACTAAAGTTAGGTTTTAAAATTAAGAGCTGTAGTAAACAATCTCTGTGGGTTCGACCTTTACTTCCACACTGCAAATCTTTAGAAAAGTAAAGAATACTTTTTATATCTTGATATTGACAACATCAATTTTTGGCGCCGTTGCCGGGGATTGCATTACTACCTTTAGTTTTAAAATCTTAGTTTAGTTAATTTGTAAATATTAGATTAGTTTTTATTCTTCTTATTTTCCGTTTTGTTTTTAGTTACTAACTTTTTCTTTTATTTTGTAGTCAACGTTTCCGAGTGGAGCAGCTAATTACATCAAAGGAGCTTACGCAAATAAAAATAAAAATAAAATTAAATAAATTGCTTCCTTTGGAATTCGCTTTAAACCGCTGTAAGTCAGGGCGCTGTGACGCACTATTTGCATTAGTTTAGGGTGAATTGCACTGCATTAGCTAGGAATCCCGGGGCGCTGGGCTTGACGCGGTCATTGCATTACAGGATAATTTGCATGCATCATAGTAGTTGAGTGCCTGTTATCTTATGTGCGTGATTGTTATTTGTTTCTTTTGTTAAGTCAGTTTTTGTTTTTAGAGTCTTTTTCTTTGTTTTAGTTTATGTTAGGTACACGCTCAAGTAAACCGGAATTAAAACCTTTCGACTCTGAACTTGAACGCACCTTAAGACTTAACAAGTCTTCAAACTTAACTTCTGGAACTTTTGTAATAGACGACGATTTGACACCAAAACCAACGTCTTTATTTGAGTCCGAAATACGTAGTACCCTTCAAAGACTAAAGAAACCACGCTTTCATAACATAGAACCAATTAAAATGGCAGACATTGGAAATAATAACGACAACAACCAAAATAACAACGGAGCTAATATGAATAATCCTAATATACCACCACCTCCTCCACTTAAAGATTATTTTATTCCTACGACTTACACGCCACAAACTTGTATCGATTTACCGGAGGCGACGGCATCTCACTTTGAGATAAAGTCGTCTACCATCTCGTTACTTCCAGCCTTCCATGGCCGTCTAAATGAAGATCCATATAAACACTTAGGAGATTTTCAAGATATATGTTCTACTTTGAAAATCCAAAACTTAACTATGAATTGAAATTGCGGCTCTTTCCATTCTCTTTAAAAGATAAAGCTAAGTATTGGCTTCAATCCCTTGAGCCAAACACAATTAGAACATGGGAAGCCTTGCACACCGCATTTTTACAAAAGTTTTTTCCTATTATGCGCACAAATCAAATAAGGAAATCTATAACTAATTTTGTGATGCAAGATGGGGAGACACTTTATGACACATGGGAAAAATTTAAAGAATTATTACGCTCGTGTCCACATCATCAGGTTCCTAAGTGGCAGTTGGTCCAGGTCTTTTACGAGGGACTTATTCCCTCGGTCCGTAATACCGTCGATGTCGTTTGTGCGGGAACTTTCCTACACAAGAGCGCCGACGAGGCTTGGAAGATTTTTGAAACACTAAGCGAGAATTCGATGCATCAGGCTGTGTCGGTACGTTTCGAGGGATATCATCTTCAACCTAAGCGAGAGGTGACAGTTGAGTCAAGTCAATCAGTTCAAATACAAGAATTAAATAGAAAACTTGACCGACTCATGCAAATGAACAAAACGTTTAATCCACCCTCTTCAGAAGTATGTGCATTATGTTCTGAACCGTCCCATAATATCTTTGCATGTCCTTCTGCATCTCAATATCCGGAATTTGTTGAACAACACGTTAATTCTATGCAACAATTCCCACAAAATAATTATAATCCTAGGTCGACTAATTTTCCTAATATGTACCGACCCCAATATCAACACGGTCAATACCAACTACCTCCTCCACCTCCACGCAATAATGCATTTGAGGAGAAGGTGTTGGCCTCACTTGAGAATTTTGGGTCGGTAATTCAGTTAGTGCACTCTCACACTCAGTCTATCGCAAAGCTAGAGTCCCAAATGGGACAAGTAGTTAATACATTAAACCGTTTAACTGAGAGTAAGTTGCCGAGTCAACCTACTCAGCAACCTAAGGGGCAATACGCAGTGGGTAGTACGAGTGAGAGCGTGAACGCGGTTTCGACTAGGACGACTACTCGAGATGAGGAAGTTGTTGTAATTCCGGATGGGGGTGAGAAAAATAAAAATTTAAATTTGAATAAAGAAAAAGGTGAAGACGTGGATAGAGTTAGGAAAGAGAATGAACCGGTCCCAACTAACTATGTTCCAAAGTTACCTTTTCCACCCAATGTTGAGGAACCGTCTAATTTTTCAAAGAAAAAATCAAAAACTGAAGATATACTCGAGATATTTAAACAAGTTAAAATTAATATTCCTTTCCTCGACGCTATAAAACAAATTCCCGCTTATGCTAAATGTCTAAAAGACCTTTGTACACAAAAGCGCAAAATACGTAGTCATACTCCTAAAAAGGTCTTCCTCACGGAAAAAGTAAGCTCAATCTTTCAACACTCACCTCCAAAGTATAAGGATCCTGGTACGCCTACGATATCATGTGTCATAGGTGACACTATCATCCATAGGGCTCTCCTTGACTTAGGTGCGAGTGTTAATCTCATACCTTATCATGTCTACAAACAACTAGGATTAGGTGAGCTTAAACCTACGGCCGCTACCATACAGTTAGCGGATCGTTCTGTGAAAGTACCTAGAGGAATCGTCGAGGACGTCTTGGTTAAAGTTGATAAATGCTATTATCCTGTCGACTTCATGGTCCTTGACACTGAACCCGTGCTAGATGCTAGGAAACACACTCCTGTCATTTTAGGCCGTCCATTCTTAGCAACCGCTAACGCACGTGTTAACTGCCGGACAGGGGTAATGAAAGTGTCGTTTGGGAACATGAACTTAAAATTAAACGTTTTTAATGCTATGGATCAACCTCCTAAAAACGACGATTCCCTATGTGAGGTGGAAGGTGAGGTAAAACGGAATATTGAGCCTACCAAAGAAATAAATGCGAGTGGGGAAAATAATATAGCGGACAATGATGAGTGGATGAATCCTAATATCTCGGACCCTAATGCGGAATCTACTCGGAAGGTAAGAAATCGATTCGAACATTATGACAAACCGTCAATCGATTTAATTCAAAGCGATGTTATTTCTGCTTACCACCGAGCTCTCCCTGATATCCTAGTGGGCACAAATTCTGATTTTCGGCCTCCATGAGTCTTGTGCTAGAAAGGTCTAGCTAAAGACATAAAAGATAGCGCTTCTTGGGAGGCAGCCCAAGCTTAACTTCGTCTGTTTTCTTTGTTTTCGGTCGTTTTTGAGTCGTTTTTGTCAGTTTTGGAGTTTTTCTGGACAGGTTTGGGGGTTGGAATGAAGTTATTTTTAATTTATATACATAAAATAAGTGAACCGAGAGAAAACATCAATCTCGCGCGCGCGACCCGCTCGCGCGAGACGTCGCTCGCGAGGCCCGCTGGCGCGAGTTTGCCCCTTAGTGTTTTTCCTTTCGTTTTGTTTTTATGATGCCTCAGGTTCTCCTCGCGCCTCATTTCGCGGGCGCGAGGCACCTCGCTCGCGCGAGATTAAAAATAAAAAAAAATAAAAAAAATCCAGGAATTTGCGCGCGCGACGGCCGCTCGCGCGGACCGCTCGCGCGATTTCCTCTTTTATTGATAATTGTTTTTCTTTTCTGTATCTTTCCCCCATACTTGTTCTGATAATGTTTTCGTTTCTGTTTTTGTTTATTAGGACATTTTGGATCGAGTTAGTTGTTGTTTTCCTTATTATATTTATATTTTTCCGTTTTCATTCCGGTTATTCGTTTAGTTTAGTTTAGATTAGTTTATTGACTTATATTTTATATTTCAGTTTATTTACTTTTAATATTCTTTTGTTAGTTTTTTTTTTATCTAGTATTAACAGGAAACATTGAATTTTATAGCCATATTCCTTTGTGTTCACCTGTGCTATGCTTGTCAAGATCGAGGTACTATCGTTCCTTCCTTATGTACTCTCCTTTCTTTTATTTTATTGTTTCATTGAGGACAATGAAAGGTTTAGGTTTGGGGGTATGCACACATGCACATTATTTTATGCGAAATTTTAAATTTTTTTCAATAAGTGTGTTTAAATAAACGATGTTACCGACGTTTTTGCAATATCAATTTGGTACTTTTTGTTAGAGAACTTTGGATTGTTATAGAATGGTAAACAAGAGAATATGTGATTAAATGTTTGCTGAAGTCATGAGATAATATTTTAGGTCATGTATTGTTTGGAATCGTAGTTTTATATCATAGATTTGCACATAAACCTATGCACTGCACGTAGTCGTTTGAATACATGTTGGTTGTGAACTATAATATGATTCGGATTTCTAGATAACACAAGGTGGAGACTAGACCCGGTGAGCTTTTGAGCCTATCTTTTCTTTTTAGAGGGTTATAAATACATTCTGTTTGTCGAATTTCATTGAAATAGCGTATCTACTTGTTGTATAGTCTCATTATTCTTGTTTTGGTTGATAGTCAAGTTAAAATATTTGTTACCATGCTAAATAATCTTCCGTCGTAAATATTGAAGAACCGTATTACCATAGGACATGATTTTAGGCCTTCTTTGTTTATTGCCGACCGATAAAAGATAAAAATTTCCTTAGTTTGCCCCTTTGAGCAGTTACAATGCCTCTTTTTCTTTGTTCACCATTATCCTCTTTAAAAGCTCCAACTTGATCGACTTGGAGTATACCACTGGAAGAGTGATCAACTTTTAGTAGTATTAAGGCGATGTGTTGATGAAGAAGAAGAAAATAAGATGTTATTGGGGTAGTTGCTTGGTATTCAATGCATAGTCATTTGAGAAGCAAGAAAAGAAAAAGGAAAAGAAACATAATACAGAAGAGGAAGGTTGAAAAAAAAATGAAATAAAAAAAAGAAAGAAAAATGAATGAAAAGGAATGAAGAGAAAGAAAAGATGAAAGTTTGTAGAAGAAGAATGAAAGAAATCGAACATGCCTTACAATGCCATTCTAAACCTACCCAATTAATCCGTTCTATCATTTTTCATTGCCTGAGCCACATTACAACCTTTGAAAAGTCCTATTTGATCCTAGGAAACATGGTTTTGATATGTAAACGATGGGAGGGGGATTAAAACATGGTAATGATTAATTTTTCTTAACTATTGGCATCTTATCCATGAGACTACTATTCTTTCGTGTTATACGTCTTTTTCGTGTCGTATGTGAGCGTTATTCGTCTTGAAAACATAACTCCTTTGCTCACGTATACTAGAGAAATTACACATGTTTCTGAGTGTTTCATTTTAGAGTGTAATTGACATTGTGAGATTCGTAGTCAAGACATAGTTAGATGGTCATCCGAGTTATATTCCAAGTTCATGACATGCGCGTGTTCATTTGACTACTATATCACACACGTGCAATTTTATGAGAAACTCTATTGATTTATACGATTCACGTACTTGGGATTGTTTTTCATGATGTAGGTGAACGTTTGATTCCGTTTCTTCTTGTTCGTTATTCTATTTCAAATCATTGTTTTATAATAAGAAGTATTGATTGTTTTAGTTTTTCGTTTTTAATAAAAAAAAAAAAAAATTTAAGTTAATAAAGATGGTTGTGGGTGACTTGTTGATAAGAACCCTCATGAGACTTTACTCGTCCGACTAGGGACACCTAGAGGTTTAAAAGGCTTGTTGCATACGCTAAATGCAATCGTGATCCATGCGAAAATGGAGTAGTAGATTATTAGTAGTGTTTATTTTAGTTTTGCTCGAGGACTAGCAAAATGTAGGTTTGGGGGTGTGATCGGGAGAGAACTAATCCTAATTATATGCCTTAATGTGCATTTGTTAGACCATTTTATCTTGTTTTTGTATATTTTTACTTTGTTTTCTAGTTTCCGACAGGTTTTGGAAGAAATCAACTAAACCAGGCCAAACAGGGTGAAAAAGCACAAAGAAAGAAGCTGAAAAAGACAAGTCGCGCGCGCGACCCGCTCCCGCAAAATCCGAGAATCGCTCGCGCGATCCGCTCGCGCGAGATCCCCAAAATCGCTCGCGCGCGAAAGGCAAATGTCGCGCTCGTGCGATATGGGTAAAAACCAAAGTTGCGTATTTCAGTGTACTGAAGACTCCTGTGCAAACGAAACTGCAGAACGACGTCCAGACTGTAAATTACATGCGTTTCAGTTCGTTTCGGGTTGGGAAGCCTTCCAAAGCTTGTATAAACTCTATATAAACTCCAAATTTACTCAATTAAAGGGTTAGCAATTGTTACACACCCATACATACACATTAGACAACCATACTTCCAGCCATTGAAGAGAGGGAAGCAAGGAGAAGAAGAAGAAGACCAAGGATTCCCATGGCCTCCTCCATCAACTACTTGCTATCTATCACTTCCATGGACGGCTAGATTATAGATCTAGGGTTTCAATGAAGCCCTAGATGAGTAATAGGGAGTTATTTATGTTTTTATTTTAGTTTTATTATGTATGGATGACAGTCACATGTTTAGAGGATTTTTATAAATAAATCGTACTTCTATTGATTAAATCATTGCTTTCAAAGTTTATTCTTGTCTTAGATCTATTTTGACTGTGATGTGCTCAACGATCTATTCTTGCTGTGCTTGTTTAGGTTGTTTACATGTGATGGTGCTTTATTGATTCGTGCTATCAAGTATCCGAATAGTCCATGCCTAGATTAGACGGATTAGATCACAACCCTAGTTTAGTGTGAGATAATTCGTGCTAACCGAAGATATATTATGTTGGTGCTTGAACCATGAATATCTTCTTGTCGGAGGAATTGGGCTTGTAGCTACAATTCCCCATATTCATCCAATGTAATAAGCTAAAGTAATTCATAAATATTCCTATTATGAAGCTAGTGGTGGATTTGCAATCCTAGGTTCCCTTTACATATTTACAAAAACACTTTTAATTGCTTTCATAGTTTAGATTTATTTTTATTGTTATTAGTTTAATTGAAATCAAATCAAAAACCGTTTTCATAATTAACTAAAGTTAGGTTTTAAAATTAAGAGCTGTAGTAAACAATCTCTGTGGGTTCGACCTTTACTTCCACACTGCAAATCTTTAGAAAAGTAAAGAATACTTTTTATATCTTGATATTGACAACATCAAATAACTAATACAGTTCGCAAAATTATACAAATATTCATTAAAGGTTGTACGTCTATCCACCTTAATTATTATTATGTACCTAGAATTAACAATGGTACACAATGGTTTGTAAAGGAGACAAATGTCACATTGATCAATATTGCCCACTGTTTATGAAGAAGTGTTGCATTACCAAAGCATTGATTTGGCCAATTCATTTTGACTCTGAAGTTTTCATATCAAGTGACTATGATGCATTTTCAAAGCATTTGTCCATATTTTATGCACGCATTGTATACACGTAGCCATAAGGTCAAATGAGTTTAGCAAAGATTTCAAGATAAATGTATATAATAGTATTTCAATAACTTGCACAATATAATCAACCAGTTCAGGAAATGAGACATACGAACAGTCAACAAAATAGATTATCAAAAGCAGAGTTGCGATTTGGTTATATATTAGTTTTGCGAAGTAAATAGAAAAATTGCAATCTCTGACTCTACTACTTAAAGTGAAGACCCTCAAATTTAAAGTTTGATGACGGGGAAAGAGTTGTTGAAACAGTAAATAAATTTTGAAAAGAATTACCGGATTGATAGCACATCTTTGACGACCAGAATTATTAGATCATAGCAGCATCTATATTTGTTCTTAAGATTGTTGGAAAATTGGAAGGATACGGCTATGATACTGATTGAGGCGTGCAACAGTTTGCACTGTCCTTAAGAACAATTCCGCCCCTCGGAGTCAATGACTCGATTCACAAGGTCTCAGCGCTATGCTCTCCAGGATTCATCAATCAGTTTCTTCCAAACGTGCACTCTAATTGGAAGAATATACGAGTGCTCAGAATTGCTCCAAAATAATGAAATGGTTTTTTGAAGAATCACAAAAGAGAAGGAATTTTTTTATTTGTAAATGGAAAGAGGGAAGGCTATTTATATTAGACAAATTGCCCAACAGTCATTTTATTAAAAACAGATTTAATAACCTCCAACGGCCATATTTTTAATATAGGAGTTAATAGATTTAATAACTTTCAACGGCCATATTTTTAATATTGGAGTTAATAGATTTAATAGCCTCCAACGACCATATTTTTAATACAAGATACTAGTCACATCAATGTAACTGTCTTTGTTTGCATTTTTGAAATAAAAAGCCCAATGCCCAAAGCCCAAATAAGAGGAAACGCAATAATTCCAACAGTATATGTATATGATAAATGGTAAATGCCTCTAAATGAATCATTTGGCTTGGATTAGCCCTGGCAAATGGGCGGGCTGGGTCGGTTTTGGGCGGGTCATTAGCGGGCTGGGTCATAAACGGGTTCAACCCATATTTAACCCGTTTCTTTTGGGTTGAAAATGGGCGGATTAAAGCGGGTCGGACATAACCCGTTGACCCAAATCCAACCCGTCTACCCAAACCAGTTATATATATATATATATATGTATATATAATTTTAAAATTAAGGAGAAAAATGTTTCAGATTTGAAAGATGCTTTAGATCTAAATTAAGTTTGGTTGGCTGAAACTAGGGGTGTCATTTGGAACGGAATTTCCGATTCCGAGCCGAAAAATTTCGATTTTGGAAGCAAAATTTGTATTCCGAATTCCGAAAATTCCGAAAAAAAATTGGAACGGAATTGGAATTGTTTTTAGATCTCCGAAAATTCCAAATTTCCGATTCGAAAATTCCGAAAATATTCCGAAAGAATTCCGAATAGAATTTCCAAAAAATATTCCGACAATATTCTGAGTTCTTATATTATACAATGTAAATATGTAGTACATATATACTATGTAACCATGTTTGATATTTTTTTAGGTGTTGATATTATGGATTAATGTGTTTTAAGTATTAGCTGTTGCTTTAAAAAAAAAATATGTTGTATTTTATGTTGGAAATTTGTAATAGCTGTGTGGATTATTTTTATTGTGTAGGCAGTGGTTGGAAAATTTTGAAAATTTTGAAATATTCCGAAAAATTCCGAAAATATCCGAAAATTTTCGATTCCGAAAATTTCCAAAAATTCGGAATCGGAAATGCTTTTTAGAATTCCGAAATTTCGGAATGGAATTCGAAAAGCATAAGTAGATTCCGAAAATTTTGGAATTTTTTCCGAAATAGCCTATTCCGTTCCGTTCTGTCCGAATGACACCCTAGCTGAAACACACACACACACACACACGTGTGTGTGTGTCTATATAAATATATTACTCGCACATCTTTGTGTTTCGTTTACTCACAGCACACACTCAAAAATAATTTACAGAAAACACAATCACACATACATACATATATGCATATATATATATATGTGTGTGTGTGTGTGTGTGTGCGTGTGTTTATGGATGTATACCTGTACAGAACTATAGATGTACAAATATTAGAAAAAATAGCTACACAAACAGAGAAGAGAAGATCTTGCATATATAAATCTGAGGAGATCAATCTGCCATGGATTTTCTACAAAACCACGAGGAGATCAAATTAGGGCTTTTGGGTAGAGAGAGAAATGCATAGGATTAGGGATTCTGAAGATAGAGGGGATGAGATTGGGGCTTTTGAGGAGTGAAAGAAAGAAAGCATGAAGAAGTATCTCACCTTTTGGCAGAGAGAATGAGAGATCATCTTGAAGATCTAACCCAGCGGTTGCCCACATTCAACCCAGCTGAACCCGCTCAAAACCTAGATTTAGATCTAACGACCCGTCTCGACCCGCATTTAAAAATATGCCAATCCGAACTCATTATTTACGGGTGAATTCGGGCGGGTTCATGGATTTGGGTGAAAATTGCCACCCCTAGCTTGGATTAATGTTGTATGACTTTGGGAATGTTTATAAGCTTTGTTGAAAATTCAATTCTTATTGTGCTTACGTTTATTATTATTATTATTATCATTATTATTATTGTTATTATTTATTTTGTGTCATAATAGAGAGGTCATTTTCGATTAGATTATATTAGAATTTGTAAAGCCTTTTTAACTCTAATGATATACTATGTTCAAAACAGCCATGCATAGCGTGACTTGTCGACTAGTTTTCCCAAATTTGAAACAACAATAGTAGGGGCACTAACAAATTTTACTAACACTTACACTTACACTCACACCCACACTCTATCTCTCTCCTAGTTACACTGTGGTGTCCACTACGGGCCCCACAATGCCACTAAGAAAAAGATAAAGTGTAAGTACTAGTAAAATTTGTTAGTGTCCCAAATATTACTCAAGAAAAATACTAGACCCACACAGTGAACCACACACTTTTTCCACACACAGCTTTAAATGCTTGTACTCTGTGCTGTATAAGTGGGGTATAAAAAAATGTAAAAAATTTAAATAGCACAAAGTTCAAGTATTTAAAGTTGTGCGTGAAAAAAATGTGTGGTTCATTATGTGAGTGTAGCATGACTCATTACTCAATTTAAAAACTAATCTATGCCCGATAGAGAGACGGCTGACATGGCAAAGAGAGAGACGACGTGGTGCTGCCTTGGAACTGAGTAATGAGCAATGCTAGACGCACTCCCAAATGCACAACTAAATGCACAACTTTGCTTTAAAATGTTGGACATCGTGCTGAAAAGTCTGTACAGAAAAAAGGGGTGTACAGGGTGTGCAAGCTTTTCAGCACGAAGTCTAATATTTTTAAGCAGGGTTGTACATTTGGTTGTGCATTTGAGAGTGCATCTAGCATTACTCCTGAGTAATTACCAAAAATGCTAAACGCATACACTTTGTACAACGAAATGCACAATAGGGGTATATGAGCAAATAACAAAAAATTTATGGGCCCCACTTTTAACATTAAAAAACTGCTCACTCATCTGATGAAGCTAACGTTACCCCTCTTATCTCTCTTTCCCCAAATTGAGAACCCTAGCTTCATCACCAACCACAGGAGAAGGACAGCGACGGCGAAGGACAGCGGCGGCGACGAGATCTTTTATCTCTCTCTCTCTCTCTCTCTCTCTCTCTCTCTCGGTACACACACACACACACACACTCTCTCTCTCTCAATCATCTCGGCTTCCATTCTCTGGTATAACATTTGTATTTGTGTGTGTGTATATATATATACTGAAGTTGTAAAAATTGCATGTTTTATATAGTCAAAACTGTTTTAGCATTTGTATAAAGGTATATCTATCTTTTAATTTGGAGAGTCAAAATTATTCTGTCGTTAGTTTTGTCATTTGTGCTATCACTCAGCACCATTTGGATGGTAATAATTACGGATGAGAATAGGGTGTTCTATTATCTAGATTTTGAATATTTATCGTCATATATATACTGAAGTTGTTATACATTACAATGTGCTCTTATTTGGTGATATAAATGGTTGTGGTTCAGATTTGGTGATATGGGTGTGGAATTTTTTTTTTTTGAAGTTTCAAGCAATAACCCATATGGTTCACACTCTATTTGGTTGCAACATTTGTATTAGCTATAACATACACTGTGGTATGCATTTTAGCCTTTTGTTAAGGTACCAAATCACAATGGGAAGTGTTAGAAGCTACTTTTCGATTAGTTCAAGCAATAACCCATGAATTACAAAGTAGAGTCCCCATTTGATTTGCATATGTTAATTTTCAATATTTGGGTTTCAAAAAAGCTATTTGGGAAATAATTTCCAGAATTTTTTTTTTAATTGTGTTTTGTTGATTGCAGAAAATTATTTAGTTCTAAGAAATATTTTCAATTCCCCCTCCAAAAGAGAGAGAGAGAGAGAGAGAGAGAGAGAGAGAGAGAGAGAGAGAGAGAAATTTAATCTAAAACTTTTCTCTCAACCTATTGTTGCAAAAATGGGGCCTCAGTAATGTAATTTTCAAAAGCCAATCTTTGCTCCCTTAGAAGCCAAGTCAGTAGCATATTACCTTAAGCTTTGGACTCCTTTTTCAAGGACAATGGCCTTTTCTGTCAAATTTATCTTGTGTAATGAGAAAGGGAAAAAAAAAAAGGATACATACATTCACAAATGACAGAGTGAGTATAAGGACTTCTTTCGCATAATTTTGGGTATGGATGCATGCTATTGACAGTGTGGTAAGAGTAATGCTATGCTATTGACAATGTGGTAAGAGTAATGCTTTACTCATGTGACCTTTGTGCATCTGGTGGTGAAGTTTCCAGTAATTGTTGGAACAAGTAGTCATGCTTTCGCTTCAGTGTTTATGAAAGAAAACAAGAAAAAAAGAAAAAGAAAAGCATAAGAAAGAGCCACTGTTTTTTTTAGCATGAACACGGAATCCATAGTGATTAGCTGACATGATTGATTGTAAAAAATTTCCTTTTTTTTTTTTTTGGTCAATGCTCTGTTTTTTTTTTTTTTTTTTAATTACAGTTGGGGTCCTAAATAGTTTTATCTCACGGGTTGGTGATGAATTTGAAGAGGCATTCAATGCTTTTCACTCTCTACCTACTGAATTGTCCAAAGAAGAATATCGCAGTTGAAAGAACTATATATCATAGAAGCTTGATGGTTATGAGAATATGTTCGAAGTTTCAGGCAGCCAACCAAGAAGCAGCCCTGCAAAACAGAAAACGCTTGATTCCTATATGAAGCGATGTACCAGCATGGACAACTCTGAGTATCAACCTAAGTCCAAATACCCCAGGCATTGATTGAATCTTCTAACTCTATTTTGGCAGTGCATAGTCAGTGTACACAGGCCCATGCATTTAACTGGAAAGTTATTCTTTGTAATGCTGATAGCTCATGGATAGATTTAGAAATGATGAACTGCTCTTTATGCATTGCACTATGTATATTGGGTTTCCTTTAAGTTGTCAGTTTGAATGCAACTACTTACTTCCAATCAGAGTTATTCCTATCCTTTCATTCCAGAAACATGTATGTATAGTGGTTCTTGAAGACCCTTTTAAGTTTGAGCAGAGCAGTGGTCTCATTGGGTTTTTGTTAAAAAGAAGTGGTTTCTCAGCATTGAAAATTTATAAGGGACACATCAGATGGAATATGCCAAGTCTGTCTATCACCATTGTGATAACTCCACCATAAAACAGACCCACAAATAGATGGAACTTCAAAAACATTGCTTAAAAAACAAGCATAAATGATATGTGCATGCAGAACACTGGTTGATATTTTGGTACATACATACATATATATATATATATATATATTTTAATCACATTTGCCAGTCTTGAGTATATTTACATATTCATTCACACAAGGAAAAGGAAAGCAGCAGCAGCAGCAGCACTGTCCAAGTGATTTAGAACAACCCTGACATTAGGGCCATTTCTGCACTTGCCCATGCACTTGCACCCAACAACAGCAGCACCTTCAACACCAACCATCCTCTGAAATTCCTCCAACAACGCTGGAGCCTCCTGCTGCTTCTCGAATAACAACAATGGGTGGTTGCACCTCATCAGTCATGCTCCCTTCGTTGGGCAGTAGTAGTGTGTTTGGAAGAGTCAATTCTTTTAGCATTGGTTGTGCAAGGGCATATTGGGTTTTCAAGCGGCCCATGTCAACAACCTCCCCACACTCACTGTCACTTGATTCTGATTTCTGAAAAAGAAGAAGAGCTTGATGATTCTGCTTCACAATCAAGCCTGTTTTGCATTCGTGCAGCTTTCAGCTCTGCCTTGTCTTCTTTCTTCTTCCTCTTCAATTCTTTCTCCTCTGCTTTTAGCTTCTGAAGTTGTGCAAGCAATAGCTCTGCTGCGTCCTACACGTAATAACAAAAAAAACAATGGACAATCAGAAAACAATATACCCAACAAAACAGGGAGGAATTTGATAGTAAAAGATATATAGCCCAAAAAGGAAAAATATGATGAAGACATGTTAAAATCCCAATTAGCAATCAAGAATTTCTGGACTATCTCCCAAGTTTGTTTTTGTTTTTTTTTAATTTATTATTTATTATTATTATCCAACTAACAAATTTACCACAAAATCCAGACGAAAAAAGGTTGAAAAATTGGAATGCAAAACGTTTATTCACTGTCAAAAACTAAAATAGAAGATTCAAAAAGTGGGCCTTTTACACACCCCTTCACTTTGTGAGTCACTTAGAATAAAAATCAAACAAATGGGCTGCAATATCACAGAGCATGCAAAGACAGCCAAGAAAAAGCTTTATCAGCTATGGATTTTCATGGGCACTTCAGACTAGCAATACAAAATAAAAAATAAACTAAATCTGAACTAAATCACCAAATCTGAACCATATGGATTTTCATGGGCACTTCATGGGCACTCCACTAATTCCAGTCACTACTCCATAATTCAGTTGAGTTAAATATTATGATGAGAAAGTTATAGATTTACTCGACCCAATTACCAACTGTAGACAAATAACAGTGAAGCAATGATGATAACTATTCAAAATCTAGATAATAGAACACCATATTTCCATCCATAATTATTAAAAGATAGATATATCTTTATACAAATGCTAAAATCAGTTTTGAATACATAAAACACGCAATTTTTACAACTTCAGTACATTTATATATACACACAAATGTTATACCAAAGAATGGAATTGAGCCGAGATAATTGAGAGAGAGAGTGTGTGGGTACCGACAGAGAGAGATAAAAGATCTCGTCGCCGTCGTCGTCCTTCGCCTGTGGTTGGTGATGAAGCTAGGGTTCTCAATTTAGAGCATCTCCAACCTTGTGATGCAAAAGAGCATCTTATGCATTTATGCATAATTTGGCCAAAAAATCATCTCCAACCTTTATGCATATACAGTATGCATATATAATTGTGCCCCCCATTCACTGCATATATACATACATTTGCAATGTTATGCAAATGGTCTGACTTTCTGCCACACCCAGAGTCCCATGGCCAACGGTCATTTTTTTGAAAAATTTTGTTTCCAAACCAACTGCACCTACACAGTCACAGCCCCTACAACGGTCATTTTTTTAAAAAAATTTAATTCCAAACCAAGTCCTACCATTGAAGCTATAAAAATCAACCATGGTCATACAAATGAAACTCAATCTTCTACTCCAACCTCTTTTCTCTCTTTTTTTCAACTTTTTGATTTTTTGTTTGATTATTTATTTCTTCAACTATTGGATTTTTAAAGTCAAAAGCAGAAGAGAAAATTGAAGGTAACTAATTTGGTTTAATTGAAATTTATGAATTGGGTTTAGTTTGTATCTAAAGTTACTTTAATTTTTTAATTTGACTTGTGTATTTATAGTTTAATTGAATTTTTAAACTAGTTTCGAACTATACTTTTAGTTTCTAATTTTTTAATTATCGCTAACTCAATTATTTAATAAAAATTTGCAGATGAATTCTGAAGGTAATATCCCATATTTCACTAATCTTCTAGTTGACGAATCAAATGCCGACGATCATTTCTTAGGAGAAGAGTATGTTTATGCTAATCAAATTTCCAGTGAACCGACAATGTCATATGAAAATCCCTCTGAAGTAGAATCTGTCAAAGGGAGATCACAACGTACAAAAAATTTCTCACTTGAAGAGGATAAGCTCTTATGTGCCGCATGGCTCGACACAAGTTTAGATCCAATCATAGGGAACCAACAAACTCAAGGTTCTTTCTGGAAAAGGGTACACACTTTCTTTCAAAATGAGCAAAAAACCGATCATAATCGCAGTCAAGCCTCTCTTGTCAACCGTTGGTCCACAATTAACAAAGATGTGAATCGATTCGTTGGTTACTATTCTAAGATTCAACGAGAACGACAAAGTGGTACCACAGAAAATGACAAGGTATCAATATCAATTATGGTTATATTTATATACATATTTTTGTTATGAGGAACTAATTGCATTTATTTTTATGAAAATTTTAGTTTCTTGAAGCAAAGGCATTGTTTAGAGATGCAGTGGGAAAGACTTTTCAATTTGATCATTGTTGGAACATACTGAAAAATCAACTCAAATGGCAAGCTTCTAGTTCGAATAAGAAGTCAAAAGCCCACAATACTGCGAGCCCGGCTTCTTCTTCCCCTTCTACTCCCGAGTCTTATAGTTTAGGAGAAGACAATGACTCTCAAAGGCCACTAGGCAGAAAGGCTGCCAAACGACGGTTAAAAAATAAAAAGGGCAACGATTCTGATGAATACAGTCCCAGCCCGGCTGCATTGGCTTTAGACAAGTACAGGGAAGATTTTATGAAAATAGAACTTGATCGAAAGGAACGACAAGAACAATCATTAGCATACCAAAAAGAGCTTGTTGAATTGGAAAGAGAAAGAGTTCGACTAGAAAGAATGAAAGAGGAGAGGCAAATAATGTCCATTGATACTACCGGCATGGATCCACTACAGGCAGAATATTATAACAGGATGAAGATGGATATTATTGCAAGAGGGCCTCAAGACTAGTATTGTTGTAATTCTTTGCATTACTTATGAAATTAGTTGTTGTAATTCCTTGCATTATTTATAATGAAACTAGTTGTTGTAATTCTATTTCATATTATGGTTATATATGAAATTCAAAAATTAGAAGATAAATCAAATTCAAATTCAAATTCGAACAACTTGGTAAAATAATACATAATAATGAAATAAAGCATTAATACAAATTCCTTGCTCCTATTCTCCTCCATGTCGTCGCCACAGATGCTCAACTAAATCATACTGGAGTTGAGAATGAGTTTCTCTATTTTTGATTGAGCGGTAGGTTTCTATGAACTGCTCAACTTCATACGTCTTATCGGTTGATACTGATATTGGTGAAGTTTCATTAGTAGTGTCGAAGTCTAAGTCTTCAGTACCTCCTTCATCCTCAATGATCATGTTGTGCATTATAATGCATGCCGTCATTATATCTTTCAGAGTTTTTGCATCCCAGAAACGTGCTGGTCCACGTACGATTGCAAAACGTGCTTGAAGCACCCCAAAGGCTCTCTCTACATCTTTCCTTATTGACTCTTGAGCTGCAGCAAAGTGTCTCTGCCTATTTCCTTGTGGTAGACTGATCGTTTTTACAAGTGTCGCCCATGCCGGATATATCCCATCAGCGAGATAATATCCCATTGTGTAATCATGTCCATTGATGGAATAATTGGTGGGAGGAGCACGTCCTGCAGCAACTTCATCAAAGACAGGGGACCGATCTAGCACATTTATGTCATTAAGTGATCCTGGCATCCCAAAGAATGCATGCCAAATCCAAAGATCGTATGAAGCCACAACTTCTAGAATAATTGTTGGTTCATGTGTATGCCCCGTGTACATTCCTTGCCACGCGGTTGGGCAATTTTTCCACCTCCAGTGCATGCAGTCGATACTCCCTAACATCCCCCGAAAACCACGTCGCTCCCCAACAGCTAGCAATCGAGCAATGTCTTCTGTGTTTGGTGATCTCAAGTACTGGTCACCAAACACCGCAACAACTGCAATAACAAACCTTTTGAGGCTCTCTATGGCAGTGCTTTCTCCAATACGCACGTAGTCATCAACAGCATCTCCCGATACTCCATAAGCAAGCATCCTTATTGCAGCTGCTACCTTCTGAAGAGAGGACAAACCCAAAACTCCACATGCATCCCTTCTTTGGATAAAGTATTGATCGAATGCTTCAACTTCAGCTTTGATTCGAAGAAACAAATTGCGACTCATACGGAACCTCCTTCGAAATAGACGTTCAGGATATATAGGTTCAGGAGCAAAGTAGTCGTCCCAGAGTCTTTGATGACCTCCCTCTCTATCGCGATTAATGATGTTATGGCCTGGAATAGAACCACGTCGTGACAGCCATCTTAGCCTAACACGTTCCTCTTCTTCAATGACCACACCTGCTAACAACTCAAAATCATTATTATGAGTATCCTCCTCCTCGTGAAATGTACCAAAAAATGGTTGTAACGTGCCATTGAGAGTTTGGAGTATTTTTGTTTGTAAAGAATTTATTGGTAGAACAATTGTGGTTGATAGAAAATGATCCTCATATTTATAACAATACAAGATAGGCGTTAAAATATGACCGTTGCAATATAGCCGTTAAAATATGACCGTTGCAATATAGCCGTTGAAATATGACCGTTGCAATATAGCCGTTGAAATATGACCGTTGCAATATAGCCGTTAGAAATATTACCGTTGAAGTGAATAAATCAAAGTATGCTTTAAATCCATAAAGTGATAAAATTGATATGGATAATCAAAATGCATAACATGACTGGAGTGGTTATGCAAAATCCACTATGCAAATATAATATTTGGCCCATATTATGCATTATGCATAACCAAAATGCATAATATGGTTGGAGTTGCTCTTAGGGTTCTCAATTTGGGGAAAGAGAGATAAGAGGGTAATGTTAGCTTCATCAAATGAGGGAGAGCAGTTTTTTTATGTTAAAAGTGGAGCCCACAATTTTTCTGTTATTTGCTCATATACCCCTGTTGTGCATTTCCTTGTACAAAGTGTAGTGCGTTTAGCATTTCTGGAGTAATTACACTCTCGTCGCCCTCTACACCAACAATTAACCACACCATTTAACCAAACCAAACCTCTAACCATCCTCCCTCTCTCTCTCTCTCTCTCTCTCTCTCTCTCTCCGTCGAATCATATTTATTTTTTAACCTGGTTCGATTGGGCGATGGTGTTTGGGCGTCCGCGGGAGGTGGTGTTGAAGAACAACTCTCCAGTGACTGTGGAGATTCAGGGGTGCCGTAACTTCGCACCAGAGGGTAATCACGACCTTCCAATTCGATTGGAACCCTACGGCTTCACCAAAATCCCTGCGAACAAGTTCGATTATGGGCGTAGAGGGGGGACCATTAAGATCTTTGTGAACGGTGTCCAAGTTCGGAGCCCTTTGATTCCTCAAACATTTCTTCACTATGTCAAGATCTTGTTCTATGTTGATGATTATGGATTGTCTGTCAAAGGCGTCAAACCCAAATTCACTGATCTTAGCCGAATCCAGTTCGTCTCTCTCTCTCTCTCTCTCTCTCTCTACTAAAGAATAAGTTAACACTTCAAAAAATATACTCCCTCCGTGCCATAATAAGTGTCCACATTTTCTTTTTTGAATGTCCACATTAAGTTCTGCTTTCCTAAATTGGTATATATCTTTTACTTACTTTTTAAAACTACTCTTATAATAAAGACAAAGTAGTATTTATTTGTGGTTCCAAAACAAGCAAAAAGTCAAACATCCATCACATCTAAGGGTAAAATTAAAAAGTGATTCTTTAATGAACCAAAAAAATTAATATAATGCAACTTTCTAAAACATTGTGCAAAATGAGAGTAGACACTTATTATGGGACGGACAAAGTATAAAGTTTCTCTTTTGCCATTCACTACACTATAATTACTCATACATTTATTTACACTTCGTAAGGATATCATAATATATTGATTTGTGTGAGGGTAAATCAGTCATTTTAGACAAATAATTACATTCAAGTTAGCTTTTGAAATTTTATGTAATATAATAATGAGGTTTCAATTAATAATCTTGTATCTAATTATATTTGGGTCAACAATTATTGGGATATTTGTTAATCACTTCAAAAAATAAAAAAAGTCACTATATTAGTGGTTATTTAGGAATTGATCACTTATATTACAATTTGGTCAACTTCTTCTCTCAAATGAGGTTTCAATTAACAATTTTATGTGTAATTACATTTGGGTCAACATTTTTTGGATATTTATTATTCACTTCAAAAAAAAAGTTAAAAAAAGTGGATATTTAGGAATTGGTCACTAATATTTACAATTTGGTCAACTTTCTCTCAAATTTAGGATTTATATATTGTAATATGTGTAATTGCATTTGGATTAATAAGTTTTGGGATATTTATTTTTCACTTAAAAAATAAAAAAGTGGTTATTTTAGTGGCTATTTAGAAATTGGTCACTAATATTTACATTTTGGTCAATTTTTTCTCTAAAATTTAGAATTCATATATTGTGATTTATGTAATTACATTTGGGTCAGCAAGTTCTTGGATATTTATACTTCACTTCAAAAAATGTCAAATAAGTGGCTATTTTAGTGGCTATTTATGAATTGGCCACTAATATTTACATTTTGGTCAACTTCTTCCCTCAAATTTAGGATTTATAGATTATAATATGTATAATTACATTTGAATCAACATTCTGTTGCATCTTTATGATTCACATCTTTGTTTCGAATATCAATTAAGGTTTACAAACATATTTATGTCTTTTTTTTTTTTTTTTTTAAAGGAAATACCCTACTTGTGTCATATATTTAAAGTGGTGATTTATTAAGTACCTTTACTACTCATTTACAAGATAGTCAGAATTATCAATTTCCTCTGTAGGAAGAGCTTTAGATAAAATAGCTACATTTACAATTTCCTATTTAACCGTTTTAACATCTTATTATACACTTTTAAGTTTTAACTACCACTTAACCACACGAAATGACACAATTAAATTTTCCGAGCAACGCGCGGGACTCCAACTAGTATATATATACATATATATATATATATACTAGTAGGGGCACTCTCACTTTGTGAGTGGAGAGAATTTGGGGGAAGTTAAAAGTAGTTTCTCTGTGAGATTTTTGTGACATTATAGCCCATTGTATACATTTATTAGGGAAATAAACTTAATAGTTTTTTGTGTAATTATTAATGGTAGAAAAATTTCTCATGGTACCCTCATATTCCCTTTATATAATAAAATAGATATATATAGGAGTAGCATATATCATATGTGAGAAGAACCATCTGCTCATTATAATGTCAAATATATAAATATGTGCATAATATGTTAAATCAGCTGAGGAAACTAAATAAGGATTTGTTTGGTTCATGGATTTCAAGAGGGAAAATAAGGCTTTGTTTGGTTCTTGGATTTAGTGAGGGAAAAGAAAAGAAAACATAGAGGAAAAGACTTTCCTTTGTTTGGTTAATAAGGAAAACGAAATAGGAAATAAAAGAGAATAATTTGAGAAATAAATTAAACATTTTGAATGTTGTGAATCATTTCCATTCCTTTATTCACATACTACAATTAGATTCTAGATTTTTTTTTTTATAATTTTTAATGTTATTTAACCTTGAAAAAAAACACAAGGGAAAACACGAGAGAACTAGTTTTCCTTCCCCTTTTCTTTTCTCCCACGAAATCCATGAACCAAACAGAGCCTAAAGGGGAAAGGAAAACAAAATGGAAAACTAGTTCCTTCTAATTTACAGATGGGATGTGACTAGTTTTTTCAATCATGTTTTCCTTTTCTTTTATATTTTCCCTCACAAAATCCATGAATAAAACCAAGCCTAAATATTTAATTTCTAAAATTAACTGGTGGGTAATTCTCTACATGTAAACCCTTCATTGTTCTTGTAACTCCATCCCTACAATTATCAATAAAGCTCCAATTTAGTTTTTCTACATCTATATAGGTGTATACGTGTATACATATATTCTGTAATTAGTTTGTGATGTATTGGTGTTAGGGGCTTCGGATTTCTCGGACGCGACTATACTGGGAGGCCAGAGGAAACTATTGAATAAAACTTTGGGTGAGTGTGCATTCTTCATCATCTTGTGAGTGTTGGATCTGTGCTGTGATTTCAATATACTGGGTCATGATGAGTTTGTTACTGCATCAGTAGCATTCCATTTGGGTTGAAAGAAGTTGAGGGAAGAGAAGAAAAGAGAAAGCTGAGTTGAGTTTTCTCCACCATGTTTAGACTTCCATTAGAGAAGAGACTGTTTGGATGTCCAATACAGAAGAGAAGAGAAAGCTGCATTTTCTCCAGCTTGTTTAGATGTCCGATAGACAAGAGAAGAGAAGAGAAGCGTAAGCTGAGTTTTCTCCACCATTTTTAGATTTGCACTAGAGAAGAGAAGAGAAGCGAAACATTATTGGTTTTTTAGATATTATTTTATTTTGATTCTCTTTCTTTTCTCTCAGGAATCTCTCCGATTTGGAGAGAAACAAAAGTGGGTACTTTTCTGTCCACTTCCTCCAAACTATCTCTCGATTTCTCTTCTCTTCTCTTTTGTCCCCACTTAACTTCCCAAATAATAGAAATGGCGAGAAAGCGGTCCCCTTTCTCCTCTTCTCTCCATTTCTCTCAATCTACAAAAAGTAATAATAGTACCATTTACCTGTTTAACATATTTAGTGTATTTGCATAAACGTGACATAGATGATTTGGGTCCTAAATTCCGTGGGTATTCTTCTCTTTTGGACTTAAGTTGCTGATGTTTTTATATATGGTGTTGAATTGGTTGGTTTATGTGATTTAGGTGTTGATTGGTAGCGGACTTGAGTGAACTTTTAATTCCAGTTTTCTATGTTCATATAACCAAAATTGTGTTTTACAACTTTAATAGGTACAAGGAAAATGAATCCTTTAGTGAGAAACTATGTGAAAATGGATCCTGTAGGAAAATCAATCCTATTCACACCGTTGAACTTGTTGAAAATAACAAAATCAATTCTAGGAACAATCGTTGAACAAGCAACATTCTTGAATTTCTTGAAACTTGAACAATAGTATGCCCACTTGTTGCAATCCCTTTTGACTTCACAATGCATTCTCCAAAATTCTTTCTGAACCTGCACAATTATAATAGTACCATTACCATGTGTTCTCTCTCTTTGACCTCTGCTTATCATATTGTTAGATTCAACCTTGGCCTTCTATATTAAATATTAAGAACTTGTGGTGGTTGTGGATCACGATACTCGTTCGGGATGATGTAAAAAGAATGAAGATCTTATTTGGAGACCAGTGGCTACATATGTCACGACTTCCACTATGCACTTGCACATTATTAGCATCTCTTTTCCACTACATCATAGACCAGAGGCATGTTAAATTCAAGACCAATATCAAATTCTATCACTTCTGTAGTTGCTATTGCATATTCTTTGGTTTCGTCTTTATCCTGATCTTGTTGAATGATAAGTGAAGTTCCCTAGATTGGGCCAGACTTGTCAAATGAATGAATGCTATCCTTTATAATTTGTCACCCATTAGTTTCAAATGGTTTCGATTCTCTTCCTTTTGTTGCAACACCACGCGCACACTAGTGATTTTCAGTCACAGCGAAGAAGGAATTTTGATGCATTGAATTGTTCGAGTGGGGCTGAATGTGCTGTTTTTGCACCCAATTTTCAATGTTGAGCCCTTTAGATGTTGCTTTTTCAGGTTGAGGTTCAGTTTTTCTGAAATTGTAGAATATTATATTTGGTTTTAGTCTGTAAAGTAACATGAAATGCTGTTCCACATACTAGAGTTGGTGGTTGAGTAATTCCTACCTCATATCAGCACTTAAGCCAGCCTTGGATCGAGCGAGCATCATACGTGGGTTTACAACAACTTGACCTAGGAAGTTGAAGTCATCAAATTTTGGTTATAACTTGTATTCTTCTATTAACATGCTGCCATGTTTACAAAATTACAAGTTGTTTATACAAATTATCATGATAGTTTGCAGGGATATGCTTCTCTTTGAACTAAGTTTTCATCTCTTGTTATGTGCTTATTGGCAGTTGTCCTGATCAGTAACATTTCCTTTAGCACAGTTCACCATATTTCTTCCCTTTCAATGAACTTCATCTTTTCAAACCTCAGCCTTCAGTGCCATTTTTCTTTATATTTTATTGAAGCACCTGTGGATGGTATTTTATAATTTCGGCTTTTTATCTAATCTCAAATTGACATAAGATCTACTTGTGTATAGGTACTTTCCTAAATTTTGCTACCATAGGTCACCGTTTTAATGTGTTTCAATATCTATGAATATGGTGCCGATGATTGATTTAATATGTATTTTTTTTTTCTTCAGTTGTAAGTTCTTGGAGGCCTCTGAATGTAAATGCTCGACCGTTTCTGGAAGATGCTACAAGGCAAAGTAAAAATTACCTTGGCCAGGACCCTCCCACCCCAATGGGGTGGTTATGGGTTCGACTCTTGCAAGGAAGACTTTATTTGTCTGTAAAGAGGGGTATGGCCCCCCCTTGTGTGTGCATGTGTTCCAAGGGAGATTCATCTTTAAAATGGGGTACCCCCACCCCCCTTGTGTGTGTTTGTGTGTATATGACCAAAAAAAAATACCTTTTATTCCTATGTTATCTGTGCTACAGAACATGCAGTGTACTGCCTCCCATTTGTGGATTTGTCAGTTTTTGTGACTTAATTTTGATAATTTTTGTTCTCGAGCTTCAATTTTGTGCATAACTTTGTTTTCGCTTTTGTACTATGTACATAACTTTGTTTTAGTTCGAGGACCTTCATTAACAATTCTAATGTGACTTAAGATGCAAGAAAAAGAGTATTTAAAATTCAAAAAACATTGGGCCTATATTTAATATTCGGATTTGTTAGTATCCAGATTGTCAGAAACTTTATTGAAGAATCTATTTTTGTTTTACCCTTACTATATTGAAGCATCCATGGTACATGAGCACTCAATATCTTAGAAGTAGGAACATTTGAAAGAGACGCTCCCATCTCAGACTTTGATTCTGCGCATCTCACTTGGAAGCTTGTCAAAACCTCGCCCCCCCTCATGTTAGATACTCACTCCCACCCGTTCCCATCACAACCAAATCTCAAAATAGCTTAAAATAGATTCAGTTCTTATCTTGCTCAAACATTTTATCAAATAAATATTTCTATGTAGGAAAATATTGCTCAAGACTTTTAAAAGCAAAATCTACTATCAAATATCTTCTTTCAATCCAAAGTCATCTTCACTGATTAAATACATACTATATTTGTTTGAAATGTTTGGATGCTTCTTGGATGCTCCAAACCTTTGGACCTCTTAAGATTTGTTTGAACATATAGTGTAGCGCTTGTATGTTCAACTAGGAAGCACCGACACTTCTAAGAAGTTAATGTGTTGTGTGTCGTATTTGTGTCCGACACACGGGACACAACACTTCACGGACACATTTCTTGGAGTGTCGTGCAAATTTTTAGGATTTTGTCGTGTCCGTGTCGTGCTGTATCCATGTCAGTGTGTCCGTGTCTGTGCTTCAGAGATGTTCAATACTATTTCTCATGATCCTGCATGTTAGTGCTACCAGACCCTGCATGTTAGTGCTACCGACGGTTACTCTGTTTTAACTAATTATGAGGTCATATGGCCATTTTGTGCACCCGCCAAATCTTTTTGATTACATGTAGCCTCTGTTCCCACATGTGCCTGGCATTACTATGTTACATGGACTTGGATACGGGTGTAAGGTGTGGGTACGTGTCTAAGCATTTGACATCCCAAATTAATGAATCAAAGTACATGAGGACCCTGCAATAAAAAAAATATTTCCCTGAAGAGAAGAGAAGACAGTGTGTTATGTAACAATAAGACTTTAACTTGAGCATTTCGTCCATTTTGGAAAAACTTTATAGCAAAAGGAAGTAACATAACTAAGACTTAAACATCAAATTATACAAGTAGCTAACATGCTTTTTGGTGTATGTCAAACCAGAAGTGTCGGACATAGATCCTGTACTCTTGTCCGAGTGTTGAGTACTCGAGTTTCTGACAGGAATACGTCAAGCTCTTAAGAAGAGTCCATGTAGCAAATAGCCTGGCAATTTCTATAATTCCTTAGGCGGGCTTGAAGAAGGTGATTGAAATTCAAGACTCACACGTGTAGATGTGGTGTCTTGGCCATCTCACTTTTGCCTTGAGGTTGTTTGTGCCAAATGCTAATCATCATTCAAAATAACATGTTTTTGACAGTTGAAAAGTTTTGCTAGAGCTGATGCCAAAAAGCTGTCTTTATATTCTACTTGCTAGAGACCAGGCATCTTACATGGTGAGGATATGCCAACAAAGCAATCATTTTCCTCGTATCTCCTAGTGGTTTTCTTTTTCTCTACTCTGATGAAATTTTTTTATATTGGGACCCTATATTGGAAACCCGTAAGATTTGTATGAGGTAGATGACTCAACCCATAGAGTATTTTCCAACTTGTCTAGGCTTATCTCAAGCTCATCCTCGTGCTTTTAGGCATATCAACATTCGAGAAGTGTACCTACTTTTGGCTTGTGAATTTAATATTGTTTGTATGTTTTTGTTGTACAATTCATACCAGATCGTGATATATTGCACCTACAGTTGAGGATTATTATATGCCATTGAATTTTCCTGTTATATTTTTTATTTGAAAGGTCTAGCTAGAGTGTGTGCTAATGATGTTGCTTGATATGAGAGTCAAAGAGATGTAAAATGTCAATTTGCGATGGTTGTGTAATTATATCCGAACTTCCAAACTCAATTTGCGAGGGTTGTGTAATCATATCTTATCCTATTTGAACACACCCAACCTTAATATGTGAGAGAATTCTATTGGAAGTTATTGTTCTAAGTTTGATCCTAAAATTGCAAACATCCCTCTCACTTTAATGCTGCTTTTGGCGAGAGTGTGCTATGGTTCTATACTGATATCCAATCCTATTGTACACATGAATCATCAGTTCCGTATTTACATTCACGAAGCACAAGGGAATGTTTTTTTTTATTTGTTTTAAACTGATTCTAGAATTGCAAACATTCCTTTCACACAGATGCTTTTGGGGAGAGGAAACTGCACACATTTGTTGTCAAATTTCTCACATTACTAATGTTTGAAGCACGATATAATTTACACACTAAAGAAATTGTGTATATTTCTTTACGGTAGTAAAAATTGCTATTATGGAAGTTTATTTAGGGTAACAGCGGGATATGCACATTCTTATATGGAATATTAGTGGAGATTGTGGCATATGGTTCTTGTTTTACAATATTGAGGTACACCATCCAACAGCATTGATACACTTCCTGGTACTCATCCAGTGAGTTTGATACACTGCAGTTAAAATTCTGTACCTTTTCACAGTGGTGCTTACAGTGTTCAGTTTGCAGGTCTCTGTCTGTAAAAGAAGTTTTTTCATTGCCTCCACAGAGAGAACTTCTAATCTTTGGGTGAGTTTTAGCACTTGGGCCGTTCCTTTGTTTTTCTGTTGCAAAGCTTTGAATATGTCCTCTTTATGGTCTGTGCTCAAGACTTTATTTGGTTCTTTGATTTCATGGAGGAAAAGAAAGGAAAACATAGAGGAAAACTTTTTTTCTTCGTTTTGGTCAATGAGGAAAACGATGAGGAAAATAAGAAAGAAAGATAATGAGTTGAGAAATAAATTAAACATTTTCAATGTTGTGAGTCATTTATCTTCATTTATTCATATATTGCAATTACATTTCAGAAAATTGTAATTATTGATGTTATTTAAGCATGATGGAAAACACAAGGAAAAACACGACGGAACTAGTTTTCCTTTCCCTTTCTTTTCCCTCATGAAATCCGTGAACCAAATAGAGCCTAAAGGGTGACAATGATTGTGCACCATTTCTTTTATTATTTTTGTTTAAGGTAGGGATGAAACTTGGGGGTGCTAATCTGAGCCCAACCCAAAGTTAGAGCAGGCTTGGGCAACATTTTTCAAATTCAACGATGGCTTGGGCAGAAGAATTAAGCAACAGTCCGAGTATGAGCTTAAGCTCGATCCCATATTATATATCGGCTACATATATATGCTATGTATCATAACCCGATCCCGTATCATACAAAACCAAGTCCAATCCGCCCCCGTATCATACAAAACCAAGTCCAAACCAAGTCCAATCCGCCCGAGAGAGAGAGAGAGAGAGAGAGAGAGAGAGAGAGAGAGAGAGAGAGAGAGAGAGAGAGAGAGAGAGAGAGAGAGAGAGAGAGAGTTAATGGGAAATGCTTATGGGACTTCCTGTTGGGGCAGTGGCCAATTAGCAGTTAGTATCAAAAAGAAAATATATTTAACCCCTATGCAGGGATACTTATTACAATGTCTTCTAGAGTTTTAAAATGAAGGTCCACTACATGAGACCTGCTATATGTGTAGAAATCTTATTTGTGTAGTCTAGTGGTTGACCTATCAGCTCCAGAAGAATTTTATTTTTGTGAACCAAAACAAGAAAATAGGAGCTCAAATGCCATTTTAGGTTGAAAGGTTGTCACGTGATTGGTTTGTTATCTATTGTGATCATAAAATTTTTAGGGAAGAAAAGCAAGAACTTGCCACTTTGTATGGGTTCATTTTAAGCACTAGCGGTAGAGGTGGAGGAGTGACATGCATGCAAGACCACTTGATGGTAATATTCTTCTCGGTTTATGAAGTTTACATTGCATTCATATTGTGTACTACAGATTTGAGGCACCAGCAATTGAGAGAGAGAGAGAGAGAGAGAGAGAGAGAGGGAGAGAGAGAGAGACGAGAGGCTAAGAAGGTCTTGAAAACTGATAAGAAAATAAAGCCTCGGGGAAGGTTGTGCAGAACATGGGTACATATATAGCCTTCATATATATATATGTATATATATATATATATATAGAGAGAGAGAGAGAGAGAGAGAGAGAGAGAGAGAGAGGTGTTTCCACGAAAGGCTAAGAAGGTCTTGAAAACTGATAAGAAAATAAAGCCTTGGGAAGGTTGTGCTGAACATGGGTACATATATAGCCTTCATATCTGGACACATACTTTATTTGTTTTGCATGTTTATGGTTACAGTTCTTTGCAGTTGTAATGTTTGTGCAGGGCAACCTCCATTTGTAGTTTCTGTTGGATGTAACATACTGTGGGAGTCCTTCAGTGATGTGGATGAGATATGTAAAGAGGTATAACATGGAAGTAGATCAGAATTGTTGTTTCGGAGAGAGAGAGAGAGAGAGAGAGAGAGAGAGAGAGAGAGAGAGAGAGAGAGAGAGAGAGAGAGGTTAAAGCAGTTTGGAGTATTCCAAGAGAGTTGGGAGAATTGGTGAGAGTTGGTGAAATGGTCAATGTTGTGTCGTGTTTTGCATTAATGAGGTGAGAGTATTTATTGCGAAGTAAATGTGTGATTTATGCCGAAGTGGCTGACACCAGCCTAGCTAGTTCCTTTGGAGAGGCTCTTTAATGAGGTGGGCGAGGCAGCTCAAAGTTTCAGCAGTTTTTGGTTGTGACTTGTGAGGGACGTGACAAGAAGGTTTGGCCTAATTGGTTGTGACTTGGGAGATAGGTGACGGGACCGATTGCCGAGAGGGCACTTGAGGAGGCACATGCCTCTCTCTCTCTCTCTCTCTCTCCTTGGAACCAACCCTATTTACCTGCGAGTAGCTCTAGCCACCAAGCCATGAGTTCTCAAGGATCCCAATGATGTGATCACCTTAGGTCCTGTTCCTTTCCGAGGGCAATCAAATGTGTGGAAGTACTAAAGACATATGGAGTGCATTATTTGCAATGTCTTTTTGGAGGTGAGCGCGAGGGCTCCAAGGAGATAGGAGCCTAAGCGCGCTCTTTGGAGATGATCACAAGGGCTGCAAGGATGTTCACCCTGTGGAGCTTTGGGGTTGAGCACGTTGCTCGTGCCGCCCTAGGAGTTTGAGCACGGGGCTCTGAGCCGGCAAGTGCGTTGCTCGGGTTGCACCCTTGGTAGACGTATGACTAGGAATCATGTTGGAGACACGTGGCAGTAGTGGTGACGTGGCTAAAAACTGCGTGGCAAGCTCTTGTTGAAGATGCATCACTTGTTTCTTCGTAAATGTGGTGTTACACATGCGGAACGAGACAACATGCGCAGAATCTTTAGACCAGGAGCTGGACATCCACAGGTAATTTTGCCATCAACTGATGAGTTTGGCTCAGCTAAAATCCGAACTTTTGTTTTGTAAATTTCAGTTAGATGTATAGCAGGAGCTTTTTGGGAAACCAGAAAGAAAGGATTTATTTCCAATAGGATACCAGGAGAGTTTCCAGGTTCTATTGTGGCTTTTCATGTTATATACATCAGATATATCTTATATACATATAACACACACACACACACACTCACACTCACATATGTATGTATAGCATGACACAGGCATGGTTATTCTTATTGTGAAATATTTTATTGATTATTTGACATATGAAGCTGGGTGTTGAATCTAGCAATAAACCGGGGTTCCTTCATGGTCTAATGATGAACATACAACAAAGGTAAGTTACATTACCAAAAATAAATTTTTGGCTGATAAAGTCTCTTTTTCAAATAAAGATTGATCTGCTGGTGGAAATCCCCTATTTACTATGGATTTTCAGATATTCACATAAAAGAATGGAGTGTCCTGAGTTAGATCATGAAGGAATATTTCTAGATCACTTTCAGAAAGTTATGTCTAGCAAAAGTGAATGAAAGTTCTATAGTTGACTTAAGAATTGTACATATGCATACGCACACACATTCCATTAGCTATGTATGCAGAGGTCATCAGAATGTTTTCAATGCTGCAGTTCAAAGAAAAGAAAATGTTTTATTTGCACATTTAAATTTTAATTTATAATTTTATACACACCATAGCCCTGTGCCCCGCCCTGGTGCCATCTAAAGGCACAAGTGGACGCCTAGCTGGTGGCACAGAAACCCAACCTCTAGTGGCTGAACCACACACTACTTAACATTCCAGAACTGAAATTATGGATGGAGGCCATAGATTAAGACTGGTCATATTGACCGGTCTGACCCAGATGAGGATCGGGGAAATATGGATTCGATCAGCTAAGGTAAATCCTCGGAATCCAAGCTGATCCAACAGAGAGGAAAAAAAAAAAAAAAAAAACTCCATTACCAAAAACGAAATATTAGTATTTTAAATAAATTTAGGCAATGGAAATCTAAGAAACGAAGTTCAATTTTATTCATACAATGCTAATTGGAACCAAAGAAGGAATTAAATTGCAATAAGTTAATGTAATCTATGGGTATGGTTGTTAAAAATAATGTGTTTATTTTTTATTATATATGGTGTTCGGGCTGAATTGTTGACTGGTTGGATCAGAAATTTTTTTATCCAATCTGTTAAATAACCTAGATTCAGACTAAATCGGATGATGTACTCAAACTCTTGGTACGGACGTCAAAATTAATCCGATGAAAGGCCTCAGCTGAACCAAGTTGGTCTAATGCTCTAAGGACTTACCCCCAAGACATGAAGAACAGTAACCAAATGTACTGGAATTGCATCAATTAAAACCTGCTTGAAGGGTGAGGGAAAATATATTTTTGGACTATTTTTGTAGTCTTTCCCTTATTTACCCTTATGCTTAGAGAATTCATATTTCAACTTTGGTGCTTTGAAAGCAACTTCGATGATCAATGTGCTCCAAACCAATATTATCATCAAAGATGCATCATAGTGTCTCATAGTAAATGATAATGGCATAAAAACTGACAAAATGCTATATTCTTTTCCCATGATGTTATCAATATAAATGGTTCCCTTTTTTTTTTTTTTTTTTTTTTTTTTTTTGTATGTGGCTAGCTATAATGGTGACACTTAAACATCTTAGATTCTCTTAACATTTTAAAAAGCGCTTGGGAAGTCACAGGAAGCAATGTATTTGCAAAATTATAAACTATAGTTTTGTAGGAGAAGGCTGGCAGTAGTCTTTGTTTATGAACTCCTATTTATGAGAGAGACAACAGAATTTGATTTAGTCAGGAATTGCATTTCTCCCCTATTCTATGAAAGAAAGAAACAGAATTTGATTTAGTAAACAATTGCATTTCTCCCTTAGGTAAGTCAACAACCTTAAGTCTTCTTAGCCGAAAGGAAAAAAGAAAAGAAAAAGAACAACCTTCCTTGAACCAATCATAACAAAAAAGGAATTTGTTTTTTCATTGTCTTTCCCTGCGCAAATTTTCTAATCATTTTTGTAACTTTCGAGCCTAATATACATTGTTGGATCTATTTGGTAACAACTTAATTATTTTAGAGTAAATTGTATTCTAACAAGGTATTAGAGTTTGGTTCTTAAAGATCTTGAATTCAAGCCTCTGTCCCCATACTGCTGCACATATTTACAGTTTACACTATCCTATCATGTGACATTTGAGATTCTCCGAGTATTCCATAGCAACCCAACTTATATATATGCATTGTGCTCCACATTTCTATGACCATCCATCCCCCCCTCCCTCCCCCCCCCCCCCCCCCCCCCCCCCCCCCCCCCTCACACACACACACAGAGAGTCGCAGACACACACAAAAACACTAAATGGCACAAACCCAACGCGAAAAAGATGAAAAGGACTTCCAAGAACTGAAAACCCTAGTTGGTGAGCAAGACGGGCGGCTCCACGACCTCCAAACCAGTGCTTTCCAACTTGCAAACTATTACTTCGTGTTTCAAGGTGTCATTTTGGTAGCAATTTCCAATACTTCCTCTCTCACTTGCTCAGACCGTTGGTTCCTCTTCACTCTTTCTCTACTAGCAGCTGTTGTTAATCTCTCAGCCTTATGCAACATGGGTGTTAAGTACATTACAACAAGGGCCGAGTACGAAGTAACTTTGTGTGACTTTAATAGGCTCTCAAAGACGTTAAATGATCCAACTCAAAGTTCTCCTGGGCGTCAACAACCTACAAATCAAGCTCAAAATCGACTAAGGTCGGACCGATACAAATTGATTTTACGATACGTATATTTGGGTTTTTGTATGGCTCTCTTTCTTGGCTTCGCAGCTGTTACACTCTCTGGGAGCTGGAGGATTTTATGTGAGCACAAGCATTGTAGAAGCCGCCACCAAAGTGATAATTGCATCAATGTTTGTGATGGTATGAAGTGCATGAAGCTTTGCTATGACAACTGAGTACCAACAAGCTTACTATTTGTAGTTATGAATCTCTTGGCTTCTTGAGTGTAGTTGCATATGGCGAAAATAAAGATTATTATTATCAAAAGAATTAAGTTAGTCTCTCTCATGCATATTCTTGGTACATATATGTGTAGGGTATGTTTTACTCTTCGCCCTGAATCCAAATGAAGAGGGATATATCTAATATGAATGCTAGATTTATGGGATCTCTTGGGCCTTTTTAGTTTTTTTTTTTTTTGCTAAAAGTAGGCCTTTTTAGTTTATCTTACTTGGTTTTATTTTTTCCGGTCACACAACATGGTGCATCTTGAAGTGGCATTGTTTTTTCTTGGTTTATGGATTGCTTCTCTTGGTCTATTCTTTGTTTGCAAGCCTTTAGATAAAGGAGCTAAACCACTACCAAAAAAAGAAAGAAAGAAAGAAAGAAAATGGTTGTTTTGAAAAGAGGGAATTTGTCACCTATTTTGAAGGGTAAATTACAATTTGCACCCTGTAGTTTAGGATTATTGTCATTTTAGTTGCTATAGTTTCAATTTTGACACATTAAATCCTATTGTTTGAACCTAGTCCGTCAAAACCCAGTTCTATTCAAATGGGATGTTAGTACAGTGACATATGTCCCACTTCAACAAGAAATTGTAAAGGATTTTGACGGATGGACTATATTATGAAATTATAAGGTAATGTGACAACATTAAAACTGGCAAGACTCAAGATGTGTTGGGTGTGGAATTGGTGTGGGTGTAGCATTTTTGAAAGAAAAATGGGCTTTTTTAGTTATTCTGTCTAAAAAGGAAGATTCTGTTACTCTCTAGTATCTAATCTTCTGTTCACATTTATCAGTAGCCTACTGTTGATACACTTAAAAGTTTCAACAATGCTAGGGGCACTAACAAACCTCACTAACACTCGCACCCACACACATCTCTCTCCTAGTGTGTGGGTGCGAGTGTTAGTGAGGTTTGTTAGTACCCCAAATATTACTCTAAAAGTTTAGGTGAATACGTAAAACTCTTCTTAACTTACAAAACAAAATAACACAATTGGTACTTCAAATTTGGGGGTAATAATGATGCTACCAATGAGAAAAATAAGAAGAAAAAAATATGATAAATAAATGCATTAAAATAATTAAATTTTGCGACACGTCAATGAAAAATAGGAAGAAAAAGAAGAAATGATTGAAATAAATTAAAAAATTTTGATTTTATGAGTCACTTGCCTTCATCTTTTACTGTTGGAAAATTGGAATGATACGGCTATGATACTGATTGAGGCATGCAACAGTTTGCACTGTCCTTAAGAACAATTCCGCCCCTCGGAGTCAATGACTCGATGCACAAGGTCTCAGCGCTATGCTCTCCAGGATTCAGCAATCAGTTTCTTCCAAACGTGCACTCGAATTGGAAGATTGTATGAGTACTCAGAATTGCTCCAAAATAAAAATGAATATTTGAGAGAATGATTTTTGAAGAATATCAAAAATAGAGAGAGAGGAATTTTCTATATATAAAATGAAAAGAGAGAAGGCTATTTATATTAGACAAATTGCCCAACGGCCATTTTATTAAAAACAGATTTAATAGCCCCCAACGGCCATATTTTTAATACAGGATTTAATAGCCTCCAACGACCATATTTTTAAATACAGGAGTTAATAGCCTCCAACGGCCATATTATTAATACAGGAGTTAATATATTTAATAGCCTCCAACGGACATATTTTTAGTACAGGATATTAGTCATATCAATGTAAATGACTTTGTTTGTATTTTTGAAATAAAAAGCCCAATGCCCAAATAAGAGGAAACCCAAAATTCCAACAATCCCCCCCTATTTCAAAAATTTAAACAACAAATAAAAGAATGGAGCAAGAGAATTCAATGCATCAGAACTGGTGCCTTTAGGGCTATGAACCAGTCCCTAGGAATATAAGAAGTGACTTACAGGAATTTGGTGAAATAATATTTCTATGAACCAGAATCCCTTAACGTAAACCAGTCGTCTTATACCCACATTGATTCCTCAGAATCTGAGCAACTCTAATCGGTGTGGCACCTTTAGGCCCTGCGCCAGTCCTGAATTTTCATAAGTGCTCTAGAAAACTTGCCTACGTTTTCATAGAAAGCGGCCCACTTTCACACTTATATAGGTGAATCCATCAAGTATGTATTGCAATTAAACATACCATCCAAATGATATGGACTATGGAGTTCATTAAGAGTTTAACTCAACCTTTACACATTGCAATTGCACTATAGTAGATAACTTACAAGTCATTATGCATATAGTAATGTACCGAATTAACAACCATTAAAACATACTAAATAATTTCACAATAGATCTTTCAGTTTTAATAAAATGTATACACACAAGCTCACAAATAAAACAGGCTAATTTTGTTCTTCATAATGCTTACCTAGGACTAGGAGTACTGAGACAGATTGTAAGCGTATAAAATTTGGACCTCTCTAGAACTACATAAAGATTCAATAAAGACTAAACTAATATATACATACATGCAGACCCATGGATATGTGCAAATATGTAGATATAGAAAACAAATGCAAATCATGAATATACATACTTATATCTACACATATAGACGTAGACAGAAGTAGTGTGTTTAAGCCTCCATGAGGCTAACCTCAAGTCCTTTAAAAATATTTTTTTTTCTTTTCATAACAGAAATATTTTCTACCCCAGTTCATATGACTTTGTAAATAATAAACCAAAAACCAACATTTTCTGCCTCTACCTTTAGAGCGAAGTTCCACTAATCTGAAAGGACATGTTGATATGCAAAAGAATAGTAAATAGACTAGGAGCAATATTACCGGATCAATAGCCTCTTCGACAAATGTTGGTTAGACGTTTCACGACGATCATAGCAGCATTGGATTTGTTCTTAAGATTGTTGGAAAATTGGAATGATACGGCTATGATACTGATTGAGGCATGCAACAGTTTGCACTGTCCTTAAGAACAATTCCGCCCCTCGGAGTCAATGACTCGATGCACAAGGTCTCAGCGCTATGCTCTCCAGGATTCAGCAATCAGTTTCTTCCAAACGTGCACTCGAATTGGAAGATTGTATGAGTACTCAGAATTGCTCCAAAATAAAAATGAATATTTGAGAGAATGATTTTTGAAGAATATCAAAAATAGAGAGAGAGGAATTTTCTATATATAAAATGAAAAGAGAGAAGGCTATTTATATTAGACAAATTGCCCAACGGCCATTTTATTAAAAACAGATTTAATAGCCCCCAACGGCCATATTTTTAATACAGGATTTAATAGCCTCCAACGACCATATTTTTAAATACAGGAGTTAATAGCCTCCAACGGCCATATTATTAATACAGGAGTTAATATATTTAATAGCCTCCAACGGACATATTTTTAGTACAGGATATTAGTCATATCAATGTAAATGACTTTGTTTGTATTTTTGAAATAAAAAGCCCAATGCCCAAATAAGAGGAAACCCAAAATTCCAACATTTACTTCATGAGTAACTACTATTATTATTATTATTATTATTATTTAAGCAAGGTGGAAAATAGAAAACACGTTTTCCATTCTTTCACTATATCTGCAAGCCTCGCAGAGCCTCAGTATTTCCAAAAAGCTTTGTTAATCATTTTTTTGGTCCAAAAGGAAAAAAAAATTTCTATAAGACTTTTGGTGGGGTAGCATTAGCTTGAAGGAAATCAAACCAACTTGGCTAAGTTAAGTTGGTCCGAGTTTTTAACCTCTCAAAGAGAGGTTAAGGGTTTGAAATTCACAAGGGCCGTGTGAGTGGGTTGGAATTAAGGATGAATCTCACGTAGCTAGACAAATCATATCCAAAGCTTGGTATGCGTTTGAATTCTATCGTTCACTCATCTCCCTGACTTACCTAATACTTGTGTTGTGGGGTCGATGCATGTGCCAAAAATTTGCCACATGTTTTACTCTAAGAAAAAGACTATAGGTAAACCATCTGAAATACTGACGGGGATCGTGAAGTCGTGGAAGACAGGCTAGGAGACTTATCCTTGTTGTCCGTAAAAAATTAGTTGAAGGAAATTAATATCATGTAAGATTCTGTATTTGTAATTAAAGGTTTAAAAATATATTTAGTCCTTGTAAATATACCAAAATTTCATTTTAGTCCTTGAATTATTATTTGAAATACTTAAGACTCTTGATTTGTAATCGCATATCAATTAAGGACAAGTTAACAACATCAACAATATATAACGGAATGGACCATAGTGGATGGCACGTGCCGCGAAGCAATTAATATTTAAAAACGTTTTAGTAACTTGAAATTATTAATTTTATTTTTTGAAAAAAAAAAAACTTGGAATTACACACACAAACAAAAAGCCTAATTGCACTTTACCCCTATTACTATACACGTGTTTTCAATTGGGTACATGAACTCTTTTTTTTTGGCAATTGGCCCCTTGAACTTTCAGCCCATTTTTAATCTCATCCAATCGGTGACGCCGTTAGTTTAAAACTAACGGAATTGCCATATTTTTTTTTTTTGCAATTGGCCCCTTGAACTTTCATTCCTTTTCCAATCAGATCCATTTGCTAACGACGTGAGATTTTGTTGGATGGAATTGTCCAATTGTCCTTCCCCCAAATATGGCTAAATAAGAACCTCCTTTTTTTTTTTCATTTTATCTGTCAAAACAGATGATTTTATCTGTTGACAGATTGATAATATTGAGCTAAACAATCTAATTTTCTTATCTTTCGGCCTTTTGGATTGATTTTTTTTTATTTTAAGTATTTGTTCGAGATCAACGCAATGGCCTTCGAAATTTCACAAAAAAATATACGTTGCAGCCTTATTTGTTTTGACATATAAAATTTAAAAATGTGGTTCCAGCGAGGGGGCTTTCTCTCCTTTTGATGTCGAAAAGTAGTAAAGGAGTTTATAAAAAATGGTCAAAATTTGGGAGAATGATACGTGGGCAATTCCATCCGACAAAATCTCACGACGTTAGCGAATAGATCTGATTGGAAAGGGGATGAAAGTTCAAGGGGCAAATTGCAACAAAAAATATTTTTGGACAATTCCGTTAGTTTTGAAACTAACGGCGTCATCGATTGGATGGGATTGAAAGAGGTTGAAAGTTCAAGGGGCCAATTGTAAAAAAAAAAAAAAAAGTTCTTGTATGCAATTGAAAACACGTGTATAGTATGAAGGGGTAAGTGCAATTAGGCAAAAAAAAAATTATCTCCAATCTTTATGTGGTCCATACCATTATATATCTATAATATATATAAGTGCACCGATCATCATAAGTGTGTTACACTTTTATCAATCGGTGCACTTTCACTTAATTAAATAATTTTCTTAGATTTTAATAACTCTCTCTTTTTTTTTTTTTGGGTATATTCCACTTTTTTGGTATGCCAACTTTTTTTTTGGCCTGTCAATTAGAGTCCTACTTTGTATTTTATTTTATTTTTTGCATAAAATTTTCTTGTACCACGTTTCTTACCTTCATCAATTCGTGATTTGTATTCCTAATATATTACATATAGATTTAGGTAAATGCCTGAAATCAATCTAACCATTAATGGTAACTACCTAAAATCGATCCAACTATTAATAGGATTCCTTACAGACCTACTGGATTGGTGTCTTCCTCCTTCTTTTTATTTTATTTTATTTATTTTTTATTTTTTTTAAGTCACGTTTATTATAGGATCCTTGCAAACTTGATTGGTTTCTTTTTCCTTTTTGTTTTCTTTTGGGTCACGTTTGCTTTTCACTTGTTGGTGTTTTTTTTTTTTTTAAATGTATTTTGTGGAACTCCAACTAAACTAAAACTTCATACTGTCTAGATAATAAAAAATAAAAAAAATAAAAAAAAACCCTATCAACTTCTATTGTTATAAGACTCTAATTAAACGAAATCTTATTATATGAGTAAATTACATTTTGTATCCTTATAGTTTGGGTGTGATTTTATTTTGATGTCACTTTGATTCTTATAATTTTAGATTAGAATCAATATAGTCCTTTTTTTTAAATCAAATTTTCTTACAGTTTTTGACATATTTAGGTTCAGTATACGTCTGTCAAGTGTAATTTATCCAAGTAAATTACCATTATGCCTCTAATGATATCGCACATGTACATCACATGACCTATTTTTATCCAAATTTGTAGAAAATTTTCATGAATAGACTAAATTGAACCTAAACTGAAACTGTGAGGACCAAACAAAATTAAAACTGTAAGGACCATCACATCACATCCAAATTACAAGAGTGTAAATTGTAATTTACCCTTATTATATAGGGTTAACTAGTATTAAATCCTATTTAGTGTATCTTTGTTATAATAGACCCAACACAAAAAACTATTTGAAAATAGGTCCACAAAAATATTTCAGACCATTCTAGCCCTAGCTTAATATATGATTTTTAAAATTCAAATGCACATTTATTTGATTCCTGATATATATACATCTATATATGTATATGTAATTAAAAAGCCTAGCTATATATATACAAGATTTCTTCTCAAAACCTTCCTCTCTCTCTCTCTCTCTCTCTCTCTCTCTCTCTCTCTCTCTCTCTCTCTCTCTCACACACACACACACACACACACATACATTCGGCCAGTTGCTGTTTCAAGGATTGTTTCCGGCGATCAAGCACCGACGAACGTGAGTGCTTCGTTGGTGTAGAAAGAAGTTTCGTGGCGTACATGAGCAGTGGATGACGGATATATTGGACTATTTATCGTTGTCGTCATCTTCGCGGTTGCGTCCGAGATTCATAGCAATGCATCCCGATCTGCTAGTGGTGTGTTAGGCTTTAATGGAGGCGTCGCCGATCTGTTCTGCAAATTCTCTATTTTCTGTTGGTCCTCTAATTTACACTGATAATGTAGTGTAAAATTATACACTAATGCTCGTTCTTGTTAACTTATATTAGTCTCTCTCTCTCTCTCTTTTTTTCTTTTTATTTTTGGATATTGGATTTGTCTGATTTTTAGCGTAAAAATATGTTGATTTTACATTTGTTCACTAATTTTCAGTGTAAAAATTATAGCTATCAAAATTTGACTCTTGTGTTGTTTTTCAGTGTAAAAACTATAGCTAGTAAGATTTGACTCTTATATTATTTTTCACTGATTTGTTTTTTTTTTTTTTTTTTTTTATAGCAATGCATTGGAAAAGATACTATAGTGTAAAATTCTCCTCTTATAGTCATTCATAATGCAGTGTTAAAATTATAATGGCAATCATTAAGTACTCTTTTATATAATATATATATATATATCTGTATAAAGTTATGAAATGCAGTGAAAATTTTACACTGATAATGTAGTGTAAAATTGTACATTGATTTCCAAATTTACATTGAACGAAAAAATTAGCAATGGATAATCTAACACATATTTGACGTGGCACTAAAGATATGGAAATCGTTAAAGATGTGGATGACAGCTTATCAAAACAAGAAGAGTCCACTACAAATTAAATCTCCATTCAAATGTGTATACCTACAATCATGGTAATTATTAGTTTGTTCCAAAAATAACTCCACAATTAATGGGATAAGAATAACTCCATATATAACCAGCTATATCCATATATATATATATATCTGTAACTATTAATTCTGGATTGTTAATCCCTTAATTATAGGGATCACTTTGACTGTATGCTGAATTTTATAGATATTTATCATCCTATATATATATATATATGTAAAGGTTAAAAATGTCATAAAAATAACCAAATTTGGGGGAATTTAAAAGAAATTGGGGATTTTGCATTGATTTGGACCTATTAGTAACATGATAATAAGAGTGGACCTAATCAAAAAAAGTTTAGTAGATAGGAATTTTCGGGGAAATTTCTATATTATATAATCAATTATTGGTATAGGACTCTAACAAACTAAACAATATTACCGTTATGTCGTTAGACACCTATTAAATTTCTCTATTTAATCTCCAACAACATTGATGATGACCAGTCTTTACGGTTCATTGATTGAAGTATGTTTTATCGAGCACTTTTATCAATTTTAGAGGTCTTCATCTTCTTTCGGCTTTCATTTCATTTTGCTTTTGTTTGAATGAGGCACTGATTTTGGTTAGCTTTTAAATATTTTGCGAGAAATGCTAGGCACAAAGTACATTTCACAATAGGGCTTTAAATAAATGTACCATGTGATGTGTACGTGATGCATAGAAAAGTGTAAAAAATTCAAACAGCACAGAGTACAACACATTTAAAGCCTGTTGTAGAATATGTTGTGTGCCAAGCATTTTTGATATTTTGCCCTATTGCAAGTCTTGATGAAACATGTTTTAGCTAATTTTTAAATATTTTGTCTTCTTTTCACTATCTTGATGAAACAAACGAAACTTGTAATTTATGTTACTTAGTTATGATTTATCACGTTGCTATAAACAAAAAGTATAATTGGATTGTGCACAAATTACTCGATAACTACCATTAATTAGGGGTGTTTAAGAAAAGCAAATAGTAAACCAATTTGAAAGTAAATTGACCAAACACCAATTGATCGATTTATTAAGGGAATACAAAAGCCTAATCCGACTGAGAACCGACGTACCGAAATCGAAAAGGCGAAAAGTCGATTTTTAAACCACTGAGAAATTGAAAAAACTGACCACGAGCACTCATAACTACAATGAGTCATTCTTTTCTTCTTCTTGTTTTTAATTTAAGTGATATGTATTTCATCAAAAGCTACTTTCAATTGAACCAGCTCTCAACTTTTCATTTTCTGCTTAGTTTACTATTAATTTTTTGTATATATATTTTTCTCATATGGAGTAACTTTCAACTTCATCGAATATAAGACTTAAAACATACTTCAACTATTTGATGACATACAATCGCAATTGTTAGTCGTTTGTATGCTCAAATAATTATTAACAATTTTTGTTTAGACACCAACTTGGAAATGTCATTTATGAAATATTTGGACATTTTTAACTTAGGTTTTCTTCCAAATAAAATGTAATAAACTTTTTGGAAAATAGTTGTGACATGAGGTTTTGCATTTTAGACTTTACTCACAAAAAAATGTAATTTGAAACAATAACTCACATTAAATGTAATGATTTACCTTTTCCAAAACAACAACATACACCACCACCACCACCACCACCACCACCAACAACAACAACAACAACAACAAAAGTTACAACAAATAAACGCATATTCCAAAATAATGTGAATTCGTGAGTTTTATAAGGATTCACTCAAAACATAAAGTTCATAAATTAAAGTAAATTATGGTAATTCTTGAATATTATTTTAGAATTTAAAGATTCTAATATCGAATTATATGCAATGATTGGATTTGAAATCCTTTATTCTATTAAAATTCTTATGTATTGAATTTTATTTCTATTAATTACTTTATCATTATGTCTTTTTACATTTTTTTTTTCTTTTATGTGGTATCCTTTTGCATTTTTGTTTACATCCTAAAAAAAAAATGCGAAGAAGAATTAAAAAAAATGTTCTTTATAAATGTTTACATCTTTTTACAAATTTTGTGTATTTTAATTAAAAAAAAATAACTTACATAGTCCACTTGGTGATATTTAAAAAATGAATGCTAAGAAGTTGAGTAGATAGCAATTTGTCATATGTTACTCTATTAAAGAATGAATTTAGGACCACGGTCCTACCCTCGTGGCAAAAACCCACCATCCCCACCCAAGTGGTGAGTATTCAAATCCCCTATCTCCCATGTATAAAAAGAAATAAGAACAAATTTAGCTTTTTCTGGTCCCATAAATTAAACTAGGTGTTGGAAGATCGAGATATGCCTAACTTTTCAACTATAGGGAAAGGCTACTCTCAATCTTGCACCTTTGCATTTTAGGAGTGAATATTAATTAGCTAGGATGTTGACAATAAAATTTATGACTACAAAGTATATATCTTAAAGCTTATCTGTGTATTTTCTTTGCGCACAATTTATATTCTTTGAATCTTTAGTCAATCTATGGGAACTATAGCTATACTCTTGAAAAGCAAAAGAGAAAAGGACCAACCATAAACTAAATGATCTAAACAAAAAGGGTCAAGTATATATTCACAACTTTCTATATATATTCCATGACCATGAATAAATAAATGAAAATTTTAGAAGTAAATTTTTATGAAGATAACAATATATGCACAATTTAGTTCAAACATTGCTAATTTGGTGTATTTGATAGTTAACTTTGTTTGACCTTTGATATAATTGGTTCTTATAATGGTATCAAAAGTAAACTATCATACAGAATAATTATGCAGTTCAACAAAACGCTACAAAACTTAAGAAAAAAAATAATTTTTATAGATGACCACATAATTAGCAAGAACGGAACAAAGTCAAAGTTGTGAGGGAAAAAAAAAAGAAGAAAAAGTTAAGACATAAATTAAAACAAATAATTAGGAAATGTTTGAGTACTTCACTTCAACACTTGAAAGATATTTTATAAAATAAACAATTTAATATTAGAAGTCTAATGTGATCCTTCTAGATTTGATACTTTTCGAAACGGTGTGTTAAAAAATTATTTGTACAAGTCAAGTAGGGGTGGCAAACAAAGCCCGACCATGCTAGCCCGCCCGATTTTACCCGCAATTTCTGTTTTCGGGTCGGCTTTATTTTTTCGCGGGCTTCAACCTGGTTTGTGTCAGATGAAGTTCAGGTATTTCGCGAGTTTGAGTCGGGTTTTAAACATAACAAAAGTTTAGGTTTCACTCTCATTCTAAACAGTTCTTTCAGTCTCTCTCTCAAATGGCGCCTCTCTCTCTCTCTCTCTCTCTCTCTCTGTAATCTGAGAGTTCCATCTCCCTCTCTCTCCCTTCTCAGAGTTCAAACTTCACGAGTTCCATACCGAAGCCAGATCTCGTCTGATCGATCTGTAATCTGATCGATTTTGGACTGATCGTTCCCTCGTTCTCTCTCTGATTCTCGTATCTCACTAGGCCGAAGTCAGATCGATTTTGCTAGAAAGGTACTTCTTTTCATTCTCCTATATATATATGTATGTATATATCGATTTTCCTGAAAAGGGTTCTCTTCCATTCTCATATATATGTATGCATGTATGTATATACATCGATTTTTCTGAAAAGATTTTTCTTCAAATTGGTATGTTCTTCATTTTCCGAGGTTTGCATGTAGAAATTTCATTGATTGAAGCAAAGCCCAATTTGGAAATTTCATTGATTGAAGCAAAACCCAATTTGGAAATTTCATTGATTCTACAATCCCTAGTAGGCAACGTTAGGCTCAAACAAAAGCTTATGCCAAAAGTCATAGTTTCATATACTTTGTACCTGTTCAATAAAATTAATTTCAATGTAAACTGTAATTATATACATGATCACTATCAACAAGGGGCTCAAAAAAAAAATATTCAGATCTATCGTATAAAAAAAATTGGTTTACACTTAAGCCCCTCTTTCCAAAATTCAAAAAACTTCTTGGTTTTTTTTTTTTTTTTTAAAAAGTCAATAGTCCACATGATTAGTCCAAAATCCCCACAAAAAGTTCATATATATATATGAACTTTGCTAAAAGGGTTTTCTTCAAATTTAGTATTGGTGTCATTAAATAAAGTTATACATCAATTTCATCATATTTGAGTTTTCATTTCTTTGAATATGTTTTATTAAGAGAGGTTGCGGTATGTTCTTCAAGCAGAAAAGGTGAATTCAGCTTATGAGAAAGTGTTGCTTCAAGAAAGTGAAGATACGTCATGGGTAATAAGACTAATCTTGAGATTAATTATTATTATTATTTTATTATTTTTTGTGGTTGACTGAAAGAGAAAATATGACAATGGCTTTGATATTTAAAATATGATTCTAAATCAAGTCTGCAATTTAATGGCTATAGGAGGATGGGTTATTTGTGTATAATCACATTGTTCTCCAATAAATAACTGTGGAAATATTATAAAACTCTTGATAAAATTATGATCTATAAGTTCCTAGCAGGTAGAAATGTTGATGCATTTTCTTCATTTTAGTTCATACTTGAATTAGAGTTAAAGGGTTCCCTATGTTCTTTTATGCTGTATTTGATTTGCGAATTTATAACAGCAAAAAAGGAGAAAGGAAAATAGAACGATTTTTTACATTTTCCCTCGTGCTTCGTAAACATAATAAACGAAGTTCTTTATTTTTCTTTTCCTTTCCCAAAAAATCGAAGAACTAAGCGATTCCATTATACTTTATTTATTAATTTTTGTGAGATTGATGAGAGTATTTGGAACAGTGTATTGCCTTCTGTAAGAAATATGTGGGCCATATGGGCACCCGCATACATTGGACCGGGTCTAATGGGCTTAGACTTTTGGAGCCCTAGGGTTTGGTTATTATGTGTGTATATATATATATGATATAAACACACATATTTGGGCATCCCTAACATCACAATAGCCTCTCTATCTCTCTCTCCCTACGGTTTCTCTCTCTAGTTAATCACCAAGGAGCTTGGGATTTAGAACGTGACTGTCATGGGGATGGCTCAAGAAGCGTCCTCTACGACCTAGGCGATGCACAAGAGGGTACACGGAGGCAACATGGAGCAGCAGTTCATGGGTGAAGACGCCGGGCTCGTAACAACACCGTTCGGCGATCTGTCGGGTTATTCCGCTAGGTAAGTGACCTAAACCCGACTCGTATGCTTGTATGCATATTATCTACATTGGTATCAGAGCCTATAGGTGTTTGATTCGTCCGTAGATCACCCGAATTGAATCTGCCATTAAAGCTTCAAGCAAGCTTTTATGAAAACTTTGAAAATTTGATTTTAAAGTGGGTCTACATCGAAACTCCAATAAGGGTCCAATTTTTTGGCATGGTTGTGTCCCATATAATCCCTAGAGTCCCTCCATAAAGTCTCATGGCCTGATTATCTCAAACAAGTGAGATATTGCAAAACCTAATTTTTTGGATCAATAAAATCGAATTTTTTTTTCCAACTTTGATCCAATTTTCTGGAAGATTTACTCGATCAATGTCTCTGTTTTTTGGCTTAAAATTGTAGTACTCCGTGAGAGCTTTCCAACGATATAAAATTTGTAAACTTTGGATCAATAACGAAGGATATACAAGTCGGCAAAGTTGGGGATTCGCGCAGCCCTGGGCTGCGTTTTTAGGTGAAGAAGAAGACCCAGCAGGGCCTCGCCCACTCGCGCCGAGGAGAGTGGGACCCACTCCCCGGCCTACGGTGGTCCGACGACAATGATTCCGGCGAGTGTGGGTCCCCCTCGGGGTCCCGGCCCTTAATATATTTTTTAAATATATTTTTCAGAAAAGTTTTTAATTATTTTATAATTAAAACTGTTTCTGCAATTAAAATAAATAGTTTTTAATAGCTTAAATATGTTTTAATTGCTTTAAAATTCTGGAAAAATGTGAAAAATTAATTTTTAATTTTTTCTATGTTAAGGACACTGTGTGGGACCAGAAATAATTTTATGGTAGATTATTTCATTTTTTTTGGTATTTTAGAGCATAAAAGATATATTTTAAATATGTTTTTAATTGCTTAAAATATCCAAAAAATGTATATTAATTTTTAAAATTAATATATAATGTTTAGTACACTATAGGGGACTCTAAGATAATTTTTGTGTAAATTATCATGTATTTATGATATTTTAGAGCATGTAATTAATGCTTTTGGGCATTTATTTAATTGCTTAAAATAGTCATAATACATTATTAATTTTTGTAATTAATAAGGGGCATAAGGGACACTGTTTTAAGACCATGTAAAATTTTGTGGGACCCACAGGTAATATTTGGTAAATTATCTCAATCATATTAATATTTTAGAGCATATAATTGTGTGTTTTTGTACACATATTAAATTGCTTAAAATATTTTTATTGATTATTAGTTCAGGGAATTAACACAATGTGTTTAGAACACTAGTGGTAGTTTGAGAAAATTATTTTAGTGTATTTTCTCGCTCTTTGGGACATATTTTAGAGCATATATATTGTGTTGAATACGCAATATTAATTGCTTAAAATATAACCAATTAAAGTTGTTAATTCTTGAATTTAATGTCTAGTGTGTTTTGTACACTAATTGAAGACTTGAGAAAATTTTATGAATTATCTCATTTTTTTTTGGTATTTTAGAGCATAAAATTTATGCATATGGGCATTTATTTAATTGCTGAAAATAGCCAAAATAGATTATTAATTTTTGAAATTAATATGGGGTGTTTGGAACACCATATTAGACCACTGAAAATCTTTGGAGAACAAATTTCTTGAAATTTTGTATTTTTGGGGAATTTTTGTTCCTCATAGTTAATTTCGTTTAACTAGATCAATTTATTATGTTAAATTGATTCAAAATGTTTTTGGGCCTTGGTGAAATTCTGGAAATTTTTATTTATAATGAAATTTTTTTTTTTCAATTAATTAAAATTTCCATAAGGTTTTAAATTAATTGTTAATTTAAAGAGCCTTAATAAATTGGTTTTAAATTATATTTTAAGACCGAAAAGTGTGTTAAAATTAGTGAAAAATTCAATATTTTTCATTGATTTTACCTTAGCTTATGAGAGCTATCCGGGCTGTGCAATAATCATTTTATTGCACATTTTATTATTTTTAGAGGCTCATTGCATTGTTGGTCACGTTTAATTACTGTTGTTTGTGATTGGTTGACCCTATGACCTCTAATTCCTCCTCCTTAAGTGGAGTGACGGATGAGTCCATTCATTTTAAAATAAGATCACATGAGTGCTTGAGGTGTGATTAATACATTTTAATCTGGCTTAAATGAATGGACAGTAATTGACAATTAAAGAGCTTGTGTCCTCACGATGTATGTTTAAGGTTGTTTCTGTGTATGTATATGAACAAAGCATCCCTATTTTTTTATGGGCTATAAATGTAATGTGAGGACGAGTGTTTACATTTCTTGTATTGGGAAAGCCTTACTTGTAAAGGGATGGTTTTCTTTGTTCATAAATCATACACTTGAATTACCTTAACATGAGCTCTAAGTTGTCAATTCGGACCCACGTGGGGGTCCATGCACATTTTTGTTGAATGGCGCACTTAATATTACTGTGGATGATCTTAGATAGGTAATTGTACCATCTAATTGATGTTTGTTTAGAAAAATCAATTATAAAAGGTTTTTCTTGATTTACAAAATTAAGATTTGATTAATGAGCAATAGCGAATTTTTTGGTCTTAAATTGTAGAAAGGGAAAAACTTATTTGTAATTGAATTTTAAAACAAACCTTATGAAATGTGCAAATAATAATGTCAATCCCTTGCGCATGTTCTCAAATATTATTCTTCAAATTTTTTGGATTCACAAAAACAAATGTTTTGGCAAATCACACTTTGTCGATCTTTATAAAAGTAACAAGTTTAAAAGGGACTAATTTTTTGTAATATGGCACTGCAAAGTAACACACCGATAGAATGAGTAAGAGCTTATGGGCTCTATGCTTATTCTATGGTCCAACCCATTAAACCGAATAATGGGCCTCCGGCCCAATATCATTATAACCTTAATAGCCTATGATGCTTGGCTTGAGAAGGATCATAGCACGCGCTTTGTGATAAGCAGCATACACCATGATCTTGTTGGGAAGTATATGTACTACCCAATAGCCAAAGTATTATGAGATCAGCTCAAATTTGTTTTCGATGGCACATTCACTACTAGATTAAGCATCTAGTTATGAAGTTCGGGAAAGTGAAGGAAACGTTCCAAGTACACGATGACTGGACATCTAAGGTCGATGACAGGTATGATTCGTGATTTCAGAATACTCGGAACATCTTTACTGGCAAACTGCAGTTTCAGGCTATGATTAGTTCTTTGCCTGATTCGCGGGTCCATAGAAAACAAATCAAGATCCACAACGGAAATGTTAAATTTTTTGGTTTTGACATTTCTGACAAGTTGAGCTGAATACGGAGCGCCAAAAAGGTAAGGCGAACCGTATAGCTACACTCTTGACCACGACTTCCATAAGTGGAAGTAAGCGCAAGGCTAGTGGGCCTAAACGCAATGGTAAAGGTAAACCCGCCTAGAGGCAGGGTGGAGCCAGCAAGTTTGCGCCCAAGGCTAACAAGGTGGAAGAGCGTAATTGAGGGCGTTTTTTAGTTTGGTGGTAATAAGATGGACATTTTTGGGTGGTAGTGTTACTAGGACATGGTTATCTAGGGATAACTGCTTAAGAATTGTTTTCGTAAATTCTAGTTTCCTCTATTATTCATTTATTGTGAGACGTGGCATGCTGGACTTGAACGCATAGGATGAGATAGGATGACTTGATTAGCTCGAGAAGCCCTTTTGGGCCCACTCGCTGAGGTTGACCTGCCTATGTGTGAGTCTTGCTTAGTTGGCAAAGTATGTTGAAAGCCTTTTAGAGAGGCTATTAGAGCTACTCAAGCATTAGATCTAGTTCACTCAAATATCTGTGGACCTATGGTTGTAAAGGCACGTCATGGCGCCTCTTATTTTCTCACTTTTATAGATGATTTCGCGCGATGTGAGGATCGCGAGTATTTATCTAATCAGTTCTGGGAACTATGTGAGGAAAAAGGGGAAACGCAGACAACTTTTCTATTCCAGAAACTCCGCAACAATATGGTGTTGCAAAAAGAAGGAATAAGACATTCCTAGATATGGCTAGGACTATGATGGCACAAGTCAACCTCCCAGTATTGTTTTGAGAGGATGTACTCTTGATTGTTGCCTACATAGTAGAGTGCCTCTCCTTAGTCAGTTCCTTCTACCCCCTTATGAGCTATGGAAAGGCGGAAAGCTCATTTTGGAGCATTTGCGCCCGTGGAGCTCAAGAGGTTATGTTCACTATACCTTGCATAAGTGCGAGAAACTACGCTTGAGAGCTAGAAAGCATACCTTTAAAAGGTATTCTAATAGCTCGACAGCCTATGTTTCGTATAATGAACAAACGGGTATAGGAATGACAGAAATGGTGTCACATGATATTGAGGATGACTTCCCCAAATTTGTATTACTAAGAGAAATCTTGACCTCCATGAGTTGGAGGATGTTGAAGACAACATACCATCTTTAAGCGAGGGTGGGGAGATTGAGATTCCACATCCAGTAATCGCTATAAAATGGTACTAGTCTCTAGCCGAGTGGGAGTACACCGCTAGACGCTAGTGGGAGTGTACCAGATAGTGGGAGTGCACCACTAGGCACTCAAGATTCTCAGGTAGTACACTATATGGTGATGAGGAAAACGTTCCCTATTGTTGTTTTGAAATTGAGGAAGACATTTTCATATGTGTGTAAATGTGTGCACAAGTGGATGAGGATGAGCCTGCTTCTTTTGTTGAAGCGTTTTTCTTTGTCTGCTGAAGCTGAGTGGATAGTTACTTTGCCAGACGAGATGAACCCTATGGACGTAAATAAGGTCTAGGAGTTAGTTGACATTCTGCCTGTGCGTAAGGCTATTGGAGACAAGTGTGTTTACAAAATCTAATGCAAGGCAGATGGTTCAATTGACAAGTATTAGGCGCGCCTTGTGGCGATAGTTTGTACCCAGAGAGGGTATAGACCATGGAAACATGTTCTCCCAAAGGGTGAGATCTGACTCCATTCGCCTTATCCTAGCAATTGTCGCATATTTAGTTTTTGAACCTTTTTAGTTGGATGTTTAAACTGTTCTTTTCTCAATGGAGAACAAGACGACAAGATAAATATGGATCATCCCATTGGTGTTGTGACCAAAGGGAATGAGCGCAAAAGTGTGCTGTCTCAAACGATCTATTTATTATATCAAATTGTCTAGGCAGTGGTACAATGTGTGTACATTAAATGGTCCAAGGAAAGTGTTTTAATTATTTATATGTTGATGACGTCCTTTTAACTGGGAATGAAATGAGTTCCATTTTCGCCACTTGAGAGTGGTTGTTCTTTTTGTTTGAGATTGAGGATATGGGTGATGTCAACTATGTGTTGGGAGTTTAGATTGTGAGAGATCGTTCTGAAGCTTCTCTCGAGGGTTCTTGAACGTTTTTCACATGAAAAGCTGTAAACCCATTGACATCCCATTTTTCTTTGGGACTCACCTTGACTTTAGATCAATGTCTTAAGAATAATGAGAAGAGGAAACAAATGTCCAGTTTGCTATATCCGTCCGCAATAGGGAATCTGAAGTATGCTAATGTGTGTACTCGGTCAGATGTCTGCTATGCGGTTGGTTTAATTAGTCGTTGCCGTAGCAACCATGGTCCTGTCACTAGAGAGTAGTGAAGAGTATCTTGCGATATGTTCGCAGGAGTACTATGGACCTTGCCTCATGCTGTCCACGATGGACGCATAATATGTGGTGTGCTCTACAGCTGTTTGAGAAGCTGTTTTGATTGAAGAGTTTTTGCAGTGGCTAGGCTCTTTATCTCATAGTGATGAAGTTGTGCTCATCGAAAGTGATAGCACGTAAGCTTGAGCACATGCAAAAGACTTCAAAAACCATTCTAGCACGTGTCACATTTGAGATGTGGTTTGCGCAAAGGGAAGTTGTCTTAAGGCACATCTCCATTTGGGGATTTGATGTGCTTAGACATTTTATTGTATTATTGACATTATTTTCCAAGTTTTTTATAAACTAGTTGGTTTCCATATATATATATTTGTTATAAGTGGAACGGATGCACATTTTTTATATGTCACCGGGCTTGAATCGACCTGCTCACACGGGTGATTCACCTTGGCGCCGAGATAGCAAACTAGGACATGCGTGTCCATGGCGCTTAGATGGCGAGCAAGATGAGACATTTGTGTTCATGGCGCTTAGATGGCTAGCTAGGACATATGTGTCCATAGCGCTTAGAAAGCAAGTTCGAACACTTATATCTACGCAGTATAAGAACAGCGAGCTAGATATAAACCCTCTTATTTCTATATGTCCCCTTAGATGGATCTAAGATGAGACCTTTATATTTGGTCGAACATAGAGATATCCCACGACTCTATGTAGCCTGTTTATAGCCGATCGAATGTGAGTTTTCAGACGGGCGCTAAGAGGAGCGACTGTGCTGGGAGACTCAGGTTAGATGTTTTGTGTAACGTCTAGACTAAGATTCGTATGGCGTTACTTGTTTTTCCAAACACAGAGTGACATGCCCATTTTGATGGAAGAACGCCATAACATACATTTCATACTGTATGTGCTTTTGCGATCGATTATGGAGCAGTGAATGGATTCCTCTTCATTGCTGTGTGAGCCATGTAGCATATCCAAGACATTGGTTATCCTACAAACTGGTTGCCTTCACGACTTGAGACTATGTCATGAAGAGGACGCTTGATGATAGCTACTTTAGCATGCTATCCTAGGACGACGAGACAATTCCGTTCTATGGGGCGTGTCTGGGCAAGCGGTCAAGTTAGTCGGATTGACATGTAGGCTCAGGGAAGACCATTCAATAACACACCATGTTTTTGTGACTCATTAGCAGGCCTGCGACAATCGTATTTTGTTACTGATATGTCATGAGTACATTACATTGAGGTGGTGCAGCAATTCTTTTCACCGAGGGATTGAGAATGCTGTGTCCGGTGTGGTTGAATCGTCTAAGGCATACACGAGAAGCTTCCGAGTGATGTGTCTTGCTGGTTATGGTGATAATTTGGCATTACACTCCTGTCGCTGTACTTTCTTTTCGTAAGGTCGCACGTTCTATTTCCCTGTATGAAGAGATGAGAAGTTCTATTTCGAGAGATTGGTTTTAGTACTAGCCCTATGTGGGTGAGTGGGAGATGTAAGAAATATGTGGGCCATATGGGCACCCGCATACATTGGACCGGGTCCAATGGGCTTAGACTTTTGGAGCCCTAGGGTTTGGTTATTATGTGTGTATATATATGATATAAACACACATATTTGGGCATCCCTAACATCACAGTAGCCTCTCTATCTCTCTCTCCCTACGGTTTCTCTCTCTAGCTAATCACCAAGGAGCTTGGGATTTAGAACGTGACTGTCATGGGGATGGCTTAAAAAGCGTCCTCTACGACCTAGGTTATGCACAAGAGGGTACACGGAGGCAACATGGAGCAGCAGTTCATGGGTGAAGACGCCGGGCTCGTAACAACACCGTTCGGCGATCTGTCGGGTTATTCCGCTAGGTAAGTGACCTAAGCCCGACTCGTATGCTTGTATGCATATTATCTACACCTTCAATAGCAACTTATTTTGTTTCAGGTTGTTCTTGTTTACAGATCTTGAAAGAAAATCATTGCTACTTCACTTTCTAATATTTTAGTAGTGTTTTAACTTTTGTGATAGTATATAAACTTAATAATAGTAATTCTCTCTCTCTTTCTCTCTCTCTCTCTCTCTCTCAGTTTTTTGATTTTTCCAGCATGTTCCTGTTTAAGAGATTCATCCTCACTTAATTTTCCAAAAGGTTACGTTATGTTGTTGCAGACAATCATATTACAATGGTAACATAGATGCCAATTCGAATCACCTTTTAACTCATGACCGTGCCACAGAGAGAGAGAGAGAGAGAGAGAGAGAGAGAGAGAGAGATTTTGATATTCAACTACATTGTTGTAATTCATGCTTCCCCACATAATTTATCGGTGGAGCCTAATTTTCCATGCTTACTTTGTTTTGATAATCTCATTAATCTTTGATAATCTCATTAATTTTTCGTGCTTACTTTGTTTAAATATGCATATACATATATATCATCTATTAGAGGGTAAAATGGCACTAAAGTTTCTTATTCTTAATCAGGCTCGATGCGCCCTCCAAAAGTACTAATATTCTAGTCCTAAATGGTATTTGATGATATTTTGTTTTCTTATTCGTTTTAAATATTGTACGTCTACAAATGCTGATTCCTGAGTGATTTCGGGTCGACGACACAAAATTATGAAGACTGCATTTTGAGTAGGGGATGTTGAAATTTGTTATGCTCTCTCTCTGGATGTGTGTGTAGTAATGAACTTGTTACTATTACCTATTAGATTGACAACTTTGTTATAAGTTGATGCCATTGTACTTGACATATATGATTTTTTGTTATTGAATATTTTAGGTAAGTAAAATGCTTCTGTTATGTTGTTTTGTTTTTGTTTATTATTATTTTTTTGTGTGAAACTTTCTACAGTGTTGCATTAGCTTTCCATTGTCTTTGTTTGCACAAAAGTCTCGAGGATAGCAGTCTTGAAAAAGAACTGAAGGTCCAGTAGAAGTACTTTAGGTATCCTGAGCTTGCTTTTATGGTGCGAGATATATTAAGTATTCCTATAACTACTATCGCGTCAGAGTCATCTTTCAGCATTGGAGGTCAAATCGTTGGAAAATACCGAAGTTCAATGTTGCCTACGAATGTCGAGGCTTTGCTATGTACAAGGGATTGGATAATTTCTATTTGATGTCTAATTTAATTGTATTTATTTAACATTGTTTTAATTTAATGTAGCTTTTGATGAATCGGAGGAAGAACTTGTTGAAGACTTTGAAGGTGTAATTGCGGGACTTGACCAATGTTGAAATTCTTTTGATTAGGTATAACAATACATGTTCAACATCTCCCTATGTGTTCCTTTTACTTTTATTTTTTTAGTTAGTGGCTCATTTTTTTTAATGGTTCATTTACAGATGCATTTTGTGCTTATGAACTGATAGAAGAGATGAGAGGTGATTCGATGGGAGAAGATGAGAGTATTTAGCTTAGTTGTGATATAATTTTGTTTTCGTGAATTGACAGAGGAGATTCTATCTATGGTTTGTAATATAATTATAGTAGGACTGTAATTTGGTTGATATTATAAACTCAAATAGTAGTAAAGTGTATATACATATATATATGTGTGTGTGTGTGTGTGTGTGTGTGAGTATTTTTTTAATTGCCGGAACAAGAATGATTAGTTTAGTTATGAAATTTTTTTTTTTTGGAGCTTTTAAACACAATAAAATCTATTGTGTTTAGCCCTACAACAGATGAATAATTGTTAACTTAAATAATTAGTTTTTTTCCACCTAAATAGATTTGATCAAGTCAAAAGTTAGAGGGAAGAAAGTAGGGGAAAAAGGGGCGGGGGGGGGGAAAAAATTTAAAAGGCTAAAATAAAAAAAATAAAAAATTATACATATATAGCCCAAAAAAAATTATAAATATAAATAAATAATTTTTACAAAAATACATATATAGATTTTTTTTTTTTAAAAAAAAAAAAAAAATTGGGCCATGGCTCATAACCCGACCCGTCAATAACCCGACCCGGTCCGAACACAATCAAACTCGACCCAAACTCGACACGGGCCCGACCCGAACCACCCGCCCAAGCCCGCCCATTTGCCAGGCCTAAAGTCAAGTGTTTAGCCAGCTTGATCCTTCAATTAGTTTATATCTACCGTCTTGTGCACCAACCTATTATTTGTATATAATACTATACTTGTTTATTCTTTGATGTTATAGCTTATGCAGGGCAGCCTCATCTTTCTGATGAATGCCATAACAAATCCCATATCAAACTCTCAAAAGCTTGTTGAAGATTCATTACATGTTTCTTCTTAGATTTTTTTGTCGCATATACACAAAAAAAAAAAAATCTACGGAGAAAGCTTTAAATTTTGAGCATTACCTCCACAGGTAAGCTTTCATCATCTGAGATTAACTGATGAGTTTGGTAGAGCCAAAAATAGATATAGATATAGTAGGTGATTCTAGGAATATCCTAGAATTTAGCTGTTAAAGCTATAAGGTGGGTTTGTTCTGGCATTTCATGATAGATGCACTAAACTGATATAGCATTACAAAGAGATGTTCATTCTCATTGTAATGTGGTTCTGTGATTATTTGACATCAGCACATACGAATATACATAACATGTGAGTGAAGGTCTATGTGCTATATTTTATTCTCTTCTATGCTTAAAATTCTATCTTGAGAGTATTTATTTATTTTGGGTCATTCATGAACTCTTTCATTTAAACTCTCCTCATGAAAGGGTCCCCCCCTTTTTTTTTTATTAAGAAAGAAAGAGAAGAAAGACTAGGCACATTTCTTTTGTTTAAAAAAATTGATTGGTCTACGTTTCTTTGAGGTTGTAGATCAAGAAAAAGTATACCATAGAGAGATGTACATAACAACAGAGAATGAAATTTATATAGTTGAGTACTTGTAGGGGTGTTTAATTTTGTTTTTTTTTTTAGCTTCTTTGGAATGTTTCAAGGATGCTGTCCAAACTAATAAGGTGTCATTTTACAATTTAAACTGTTATAATATGCATTTAGGTACACGCACATGTACATTTACTCTAGCCTTGACTTTGAAGGTTTCCTTGGTACGATAAGACAAGCCGGCAAGGTGCACCGCTGGAATGAAAAGTAACAATCTCTCCCTGTAATCATAATCATTTTTTTTTTGTTTTGGTAATGATATTGTAAGCACCTTCTCTCATGTGAGAAATCATTTTACAATCATTGGATGAAGATTTTGTATCAAGATACTAATTAAAAGAAAAATTTTAAAATTATTTTTACTGCATCCAACGATTGTATAGTATTTTCTCACATGAGAAGGTGGTTATATATAGTACCCATTACCTAACAATCCAAACCATATATGTGCGTTCAATAGAACCAAAAACCAAATTGCACTATACTAATACTTGGAATTTTAAAAGAGGTTCACTACACAACCAAAATTTTCTCACCAAAGACTGAGAAAATGGGGAAAGAATCAACAATCATCAAGTTAAGAAGTTCAAGCAAGATTAAATATCAGGAAACAAATAGAAATACTGAAATCTCCAATTGATTTTCAAGAAATCAAAAAATGAATCAGTTTTACACATAACATAGCACAAATTGAATTCTAAGAGCAACTCCAATCACATTAGTCATAATCACTTTTTAGCTATTTTGGGGAAATTAAGTGCATTTTTGGAGCTCCAACGGATTCCCCAAATGATTCTCCATTTTGGGAATTCATTTTTGGCTTAAAAAAAGAGAAATTTTTAAATAATGTTGTTGGAGATACTCCAACAATCATTGATGGTGGTATATTATTGGAAGTCTGAGTGCAATTTTAATCAAGCCAAAAAAAGTGATCAATCAAACTCCTCATTTGCTGTCTTTGTTTTTTTTGCTAATATTTTCGCATTTCATTTTTCCCGTTTTTCCTAAGGTTAATATTTGGGGTACAAACAAATCTCACAAACACTTACACTCACAGTCTATCTCTCTCTTGAATAGCACTGTGTGGTTAAGATAATTTTAGTGAACCCCACAATACCACCCAAGAGAGATGAATTGTAAGTGTAAGTGTTTGTAATTGTGCCCCTAAACAGTAATGCCACTGGGATAACGGGTAAACTTGAATTCTCATTAATTATCTAATTTGTTAATTTGTATTCGAATACAAAGCGCTGACCCTCTTTTATTGGCTTTAGGGAAACAACAATGCTATTTAAATATGTTTGGTACACAGGACGAAAAACTGAAAGGAAAGCACCTGTAGGTGATTTTCCTCCTTTTATAGTTAAATAATACAAAAATAATGACAGTGAGTATGAAACATGTTGCATTGTACTATTGCACTCTTCCATATATATATATATATATGATATATATATATGATATATATATATGATGATGTCGAAAATTGGTAAGAGAGATTAAGAGAGAGATATTGTGACACAATCATTTGTATGTGGTTCGGCCCCGTTAATAAGGTGACCTACGTCCACGGGTGCGACAGTGCGCTTCACTAGTAGATCACTAGCGGGCCTGGGAAGCGGACAATTGGACGGCACTACCAGTAAAATCGGCCAGGTGTATGCGTATGGATTAGGATAAATTGATGTTCTCTAAATGATGAATGCGATCCCCTTTAATGGGGGTGAGTGGTCCCTTTTATAGGTGCAAGAGACCACCCGCACAAGGCAACTGATTAGATAAGTAAACCCAATCTAATTACAAATTGATGAGCATAAATCATGTGAGGTTTCCTAAGTGGCTTAGGAAACTATTTACACTTTCCATTAGTCTTCTGATTGATTTAGGAAACTGTTGAGCAGCTTGGTTGTCAAACTGCACATCGTGGAGAGCTGCTGCGCTGCATGCCCGGGCTGTGCGAGCATCCCGAGCGGTAACAACCGAAAGACATCGGGATTGGTGGGCCACAAACGCCCATTCCGGATAGTCCGGGTCCTTCACTACTGATGTGGCGGTTTGGTTTTAGCAGAATATTTCTGGACGTATCAACTGCCCCCCATTTTCGAAGTTGTTGTGATGTCCCATCAGATGAATTTTGAAAATTAAGACTACTTCCGAGGAACCGTCCAGTAGGAGGTCGGGACTCTACCCGGGGAGTGACCGGTTGTAGTGGTCAGCCGGGGTATGGACCGAACGGTGGCACCGTGGGCCGGGTCCTACGACTGCCACGTGGAAGCTTGTTACTAGCCTGGTCAGGATCAAACGATGCCAGCGTGGAAATAACCGGACCGTTTATGTGGTACTAGAACCGTCTTGTCATACATTTAATGCGCACGCCTTTTGAGACGATGCTTCACGTGCCCAAGGCGACAATTGTTAGCCACCTTGGGCGGAAAAACGTATGAGCCGTTGGATCTATTTTGATCTGAACCGTCCGTGATTCCTATATAAAGGATACTTGTCCATATCTTCAACTCTTTGCTGCAAAGATATAGATTACCGAGCGGTTTGAGAGCGAACAAGATCCCGAGCAAGATTCCCGATCATTTTTCTGCGCTAAAATTTGTAAGTCTTTCCTTTCCAGCTTCAGTTCATCGATCTTTTCCTTCTTTTCCCCTTTTTCTCTTCTTTTCTGAGTGAGGCTGGAGAGAGCGAACCCACTTAGGTTAGAACGTGAGTGGGGGTTTTTCTTTCTTAGGTTCTGTTCTTTCTTCCAATCAGGAGGTTCGTTAGATAGGCTGAACCGAGCGGGTGTTCCCGGGGTAGTCTTGAGAGTGTGTCACCTTGTGTTAAGGACCATTTACTCTTTGCCTTTTAGGTTAGTGATCCTGCCTCCTTTGTACCTCAGACTCGGAGTTCCTGACCCATACCTTGGTCGTCCTCTTCTTCCCGGCCCAGTCATCGAAACCCCAAGAATGTGCCATTCTGGTTTTAACTCGTCCTCCCGGTCGGTGGATGAGCGGTCCGGGTCAGAGATGCCGGACATAAGTCTAAGTCCGCCGTCTGCGTCCCCCTCTGATCACCATAGCGAAGGCAGAATCCCAATTCGTCTTTCTGACGATGAGTCTGACCAGGAAGCCCTCGTTGCTTCCATTTTCCCGGGGTTCAGGTGATGAAACACCAGGGGAACCCGACCCCGAGGTAACCTTCTCCAGCGAATTCATTCCGTCCACCCTGCGTACTGAAGATCTTGGGCGTATTAGGGATAGGTACGGCCTTCCTGACCACTGCCCCTTGGCCGTGAATGTCGGTGGGGCCCAAATCTACCAACGGTGTTTCACTACCCTATATGAGGATATCCTCATGGCTGGGTTCCGCATCCCCCTCCATCCGGTTGCTCGGGATGTCCTGATATACTTGGGGATTGCCCCGGGCCAGTTGGCCCCGAACGGTTGGAGATTACTTATGGGGTCCATCTCCCTATGGCCCCAAGTTTTTGGATACGAACTCTCCGTCCAGGAGTTCCTCTGGACGCACCGACCGTTCCCAGTACATGGGGAGACCGGGTTCTTTTCTCTCGGGGCTCGTTAGGGGAAGAAGATCTTAGTTAACTGCCCAAGCAACAACAAAGGGTGTAAGAATAGGTTCTTCCAAGTGTCCACCCTTGGGCTGTACGAGCCGGCCGTTGGGATCCAGATGAGGACTTCCTAGGTTGGAGAGTTGAGGGGTAAGTTAGTCCGATCTTTCTCTTTGCTTTCTTCTTTGTTTTACTCCAGTTTTTGAGACTAACCGCTTTGTACTTTGCTTTGCAGTGGGATCAACCAACCCGCCGAGCATTCCCGACGAGTGCCAGGCCAGGATCAAGAGTTTAGCTGACCGGCTGACAAACATCTGAAATGTGTTGACTCGGACCGGCGACTTCCGAGCTACCGACGACCCGGTTCAGCCCACCGAAGCTCCTGTATTCCCCGTAATTCTCCCTAGTAAGTGCTCGGACTCTGACGTCTCTCGCGGTCGTCCTTCCCTGTCTCCTTTATTGGTTGTTAACTGTTCAATTTTCTTCTTTTGCAGAGATGGCTACGAAGAGAAACATGGATCAATTGAGGGAGAGGCAGGCTGCTGACGCCCGGATGGAGGTGGCACAAGGGAAAAGGCCCGCTGCCGAGGATCCGAGTGGCGAGCGCCCTCTGAGGCAGCTCCAGCATGGAGTAGCAAACCATCAGGAGCCCGTGGGGATCTCAACGCCCCACGTGGTGGTGGTTGAAGAAACCACCCCCCAGGAGGGGGTGCCGGCCGTGGCACCGATGGCCGCCTCGGCCAGAATCAGGGAGCGAGTTAAACCTGGTCTGCTCCCTAGTCAAGTGGAGGCGTGTGTAAATATGTCTCCCGAGGTCTTCCAGAGCTAGCTGTACAGCCTCTCTCACATGGTGATTTTTCCTGCTTTTATTTATCTTTTTTCACTTAATTGGTCAACTGTGCATGTTTACTGACCGATTGGTTTTCACTTCTCTCAGGTCGGATGCATGGTCGCTGGGGCTGAGTCTTTCCTACCTTCTTTTGCCGGGAGGGCCACTGCTGCTGAAGCCGCTCTGTCTGAGGAGCGAGCGACCTCAAAGGCCAGGGAGACTGCTCTGGCCGTGGAGAAGGACAAAGTAAAAGGATTGGCCTTGAGCCTTGGCGCTGTTCAGGCCGAGCTGACTACAGCCCTGGCCGACCTAGAGGCTGCTCGAGCCAACGCAGCGGTGGCGGAGGCACGGGAGAGGGTGCTGGCAGAGGAGACAGCGGCAGGGGTTCGGGAGGAAGCTTTTGATGATGGCTTCTTTCAGGGCTACGAAGATCTGAAGCGCAGGCTATCCCGAGATCACCCCAAGTGGGACATTTCGTCCTACGAGGGGATTGATTCAGACTTCTGGGATGTAGGTCCTGCTGCGGGCGAGGGCCCCGCTGCTAATGCTAGTATTACTGAGGAGGCTGCCCCGGGCGGGGGCTCTGTCCCAGGAGGAGGAGCTGACCCAGAGGGAGAGGCTGGGGAAACGGAGGATGTGGTTGTGGTGGATGACGCTTATTCCCCGGCCTGTAAATTTTTATTTATTTATTTATTTATATATTTTTTTTTGGGGGGGGGGGGGAGGGTACTACAACTGTCCCCCCATCACTGTACAGTTTTTGTATTTAATGAAAAGGCCCTTGGAGGCCACTTTTCCATCAATTGTCTACTATTTCTGTACTTTGTGTGCCTGAGTTTGCCAATCCCCGACCGGTTTTTAGTTTTAGCTGACCATTCTTTAACTCCTTGCCTTAGTAAATGGTTTTGGATCATAACCGGTAGAACAATTGGTCTTCTTGACCTGTTTGAAGGTCCCGTCCGGTGTATCATTGGAATTTATCCTGTTTTACTGACCGGACGGTTTTTCTCTGGCCTCTGTAGTTACTTTGGAATGTTAGGATTCCAAGCCCTGTTAGTGACCGGTGTGATTTCCTTTTTTAGTCTGGTATCCCCCTGCCTCCCAAACATTTTGCTAAGGCAGGTGTCTAGGAAGGTAGGGACCATAGGAAACCGACTTGGAACATGGGTAGTTGCAGGGTCATTTGAGGCTTGCCATCATCAGTCACTTAGGGGGTTTGCCCCCGTCGCTGGTTGGGCCTAAGCGAAGCCGGTGCCTCGGGGTTAGGCCTGAGGTCTTTTGTGCCACGGGTATGTTCCCGAGGTATTGATGCCTTGGTTTTGAGCCAAGGTCTTCTGCCTCGGGTGTCGGCCCGAGGTCTTTTTTATTTTGTGCCTAGATTCTGAGCCAAGGTCTTTTGCCTTGGGTGTTAGCCCGAGGTCTTTGTGCCCAGAATACTGACAAGGGTTGTAAAGTAAGAACCATTTTATTACTTTTTGGAAAATCATAATAGCTGCTCGAATGGAGCTACAAGTATCCTAATCAGTGTTACTCCACCCATGACTAACTGTTACTGATGGTACTTGCAGAGATGTTGCACATTCCAAGGGTAAGATAGATCACGCCCGTCCAAAGTTCGTAGCCAATAGGTTCCTGGGCGGTTTATCCGAGTAACTAGATATAGGCCTTCCCAGTTTGGCCCCAACTTGCCATGGCTCGAGACTCTTGTGGACTGATTAACGGCCTTAAGGACCAGATCCCCCACCAAGAAACTACGATGCTTCACCCTGCTATTATAGTATCAGGACACTCTCTGCTTGTAGGCTGCAACTTTTAGATACGCCCGGTCTCTTTTCTCATCTACCAGATTGAGCTCCGCCCTGAGGGCATTTTCATTGTCTAGCTCGTTGTAATTTGCCACCCGGTAGGTAGGTAATCCAAGCTCTGTGGGGACTACTGCCTCAAAGCCGTAGGTTAGGGAGAACGGCGTCTCGCTTGTTGCCACTCTAGGTGTAGTGCGATAGGCCCATAGGAGGATCGGTAGCTCTTCTGCCCATAGCCCTTTAGCGTCTTCGAGCCTCGTCTTCATTGATTGAAGAATAGTTCGGTTTGTCATCTCGGCTTAGCTGTTGGCCTGGGGGTGCTCTGGGGATGAGTAGTGGTTGGATATCCCGTAGCCCAAGCAGAACTCCCTGAATACCGGGGTGTCAAACTGCTTGTCGTTGTCACTAACCAGAACTCGGGGGACACCAAACCTGCTGAGGATGTTCCTATCCATGAAGGTTTCCATTTTCTTCTCGGTAATTGTTGCCAAGGGCTCGGCTTCCACCCATTTGGTGAAGTAATCCACGGCAATGACAGCGAACTTGACTTGTCCCTTTACCATTGGTAGGGCCCCGACAATGTCAATACCCCACTGAGCAAACAGCCAGGGGCTGAGGATTGGCGTCTGAAGCTCTCCCGGACAGTTGATCATGGGAGAAAACCTTTGGCACGTATCACACCTCTTGACGTATTCTTGAGAGTCTCTGGCCATGGTCGACCAGTAGTATCCTTATAGCAGGGCTTTACGCGAGAGTGCCCGGCCTCCGATGTGGTTCCCACACACCCCTTCATGGATTTCGTGCAACACCCCTTGGACCTGTGTAGGATGTACACATCAGAGATATGGTATGGAGATTCCTCTTTTGTAGATGATTCCATCGATAATGTGGTATCTCGCCACTCGGTATTTAACCAGGCGGGCTTCCCCCTTATCTTCTAGTAACACGCCTTTTGCCAGAAATGCCATGATTGGGACCATCTAGCTAAGTCCTAGGGCGACCGGTTCTACCTCCATGCATTCTGAGTTGATCACACTTGGCTCGGGTAAGTACTCTATCCTTATCCCAGGCAAGTCTGACTCAGAGGATAAGGCGAGGCGGACTTACCAGTCGGCTCTAGTGTTCTCCTCCCTTGGTATCTGTGTGACGGAGAAACCCCGAAGCTTTTTCTCATGTTATCTTCTCGAGCCTCGTACTTGTGGTTGACTTAATTTACCACGAGTTGAGAGTCACTGTACCCCTGGACCTGCGATGCACCCGTTGAAGCGGCCAGCTGTAATTCGGCCAAGAGGGCTTCATACTCGGCCTCGTTATTGGAGGCTCTAAGTCTGAACCTAAGCGCATACTCAAGTTGGATCCCGTCGGGCATGGTTAGGATGATCCCTGCTCCACTTCCCTGTTTGTTGGATGATCCGTCTACATAGAGTACCTAAGTTAGGATGTCTGATTGCAAACCAAGTGGTAGGACCGGTGGGTCATGATCTTTAATCGGGTCTTCTTGGTATGTTAATTCAACAAGAAAATCCGCTACTGCCTGTCCCTTGATTGCTGTGCGGGGTCTGTAGACCACTTTGAATTCTTCTAACTCCAAGGCCCACTTGACGAGCCTTTTGGATGTTTTGGGCCTGCTCAAGATCTTACGGAGGGGCTGATCCATAAGGACCACGATAACGTGGGCCTGAAAATACGGGCAGAGTCTCCGATCTGAAGTGATGAGGGCGAAGGCGAGCTTTTCAATGCGGGAGTATCTACTTTCTGCACCCTGAAGTGCTCGGCTTGTATAGTAGACCGGGAACTAAATTCCATGCTCTTCTCGAATGAATGTCGAGCTGACTATCGAGGGTGACACCGTCAGGTACAAGAATAGCTCCTTGTCTGGCACGGGCGTTGAGGGTAGAGGGGGTGAAGCCAAATATTTCTTAAGCTCCCGGAATGCCTCCTCGCACTCTTCTGACCGCTGAAAAGCCTTGCGCAGGATCTTAAAAAATGGTAAGCAACGATCGATTGCTCGGGACACGAACCTGTTCAACGCGGCAACCCGTCCGGCCAGACTCTGTACTTCTTTGGTTGACCTGGGCGACCGCATGTTGATGACGGCCTGGATTTTCTCGGGGTTTGCTTCGATTTCCCGCTTGCTGACCAGGTACCCTAAGAACTTTTCGGATGAGACGCCAAATGTGCACTTGGCTGGGTTCAACCTCATCCCGAACTTTCTCAAAATGCTAAAGGCCCCGGCCAAATGTTCCAGATGGTCAGACTCATCCCCGCTTTTGACCAGCAGATCGTCAACATATACCTCCATTGATTTTCCGATCAAGTCTTTGAACATGTGATTGACTAGGCATTGATAAGTTGCCCCGGTGTTTTTGAGGCCGAAGGGCATGACTTTATAGCAGTAGGTCCCCTGATCCGTGACGAATGAGGTCTTTTCTTCATCCCTGGGGTACATACTGATCTGGTTGTACCCGGAGTAGGCGTCTATGAATGAAAGGAGCGAATGGCCAGCTATGGAATTCACAAGGAGATCTATCCTGGGCAGTGGATATCAGTCATTGGGGCAGGCTTTGTTCAGGTCGGTGAAGTCCACTCACATCCTCCACTTCCCGTTACTTTTCTTGACAAGTACTACGTTTGCTAACCAGTTGGGATAGTGGACCTCTCGGATAGATTGGGCTTTGAGGAGGTTCTCGACCTCCTCGCACACTATCTTTTGCCTCTCAGGGGCCATGCCCCGTCTTTTCTGTTTCACCGGTCGGGAGTCTATGTTGACGTTGAGCCGATGAGACATTACCCGGGGGTCAATCCCGGGCATATCTTTATGACACCAGGCAAACACATCCTGACTCTGTTACAGGAATTGAATCAGCTTCTCCCTAAGGCGGGGCTCTAGTAGGGTGCTGATGTTGACCGTTTTGTCTGGGAGTTGTGGGTCCAACGCCACTTGTTCCAGCTCTTCGATCGGGCCCACTCTATCATTCTGATCCCTTGGGTCCATCTCCTGGACGTTCAGTGTTTCTGTGATGACTTCCCGGCTAAGGGAACTGACAAAGCAGCTCCGGACGGTCGCCTGATTCCCACGCAGGCTTCCGGGTCCCTGAGGGGTCGGGAACTTAACTGTCAGGCTATGAGTAGAGATGACGGCCCTGGCTTTGTTGAGTGTAGGCCTCCCGAGAATGACATTGTAGGCAGATGGGGCTTCCACGATTACAAAGTTTGCCAGCAGGGAGATCTGTTGAGGGTAAGTTCCCATAAGCATGGGGAGTTCCATGGTACCGAGCGGTTGGGTGCTGGATCTGTTAAAACCTACCAGGGGAGTAGCTACTGGACGGAGTCATTCCCTGGAAATCCCGAGCTGATCGAACACTGACACGAACATGATATCGGTCGAGCTGCCTCTGTCCACTAGCACCCTTTTGACCACGTAATTAGCTATGGAGAGCGTCACAACTAACGGGTCATCATGGGGGAAGTGGATACCTTGTGCATCATCCGAGGTAAACGTCAGAATGTCAGTTGGCGGGGAATCGGTGGATTGGACTTGCCAGACATCCGCCTAGGATGCCCGAGCATGCCTCTTCCTTGCAGACTGTGATTCCCCGCCGCCCGTCGTTCCTCCGCAAATCATATTTATTTGACCGAGATGTTGTATTTAACCTAGAGCTTGGGCTCCTTGCATAGGCCGTCCATCTGTCGTAACATATTCTGCAAGATGACCCTGCTCGATCAGTTTTTCTATGGCTATCTTCAACTTGAAGCAATCCTCTGTAACGTGACCGTGGTCTCTATAGAAGCGGCAAAACTTATCCCGATTCCTTTTTCTGGGCGGGGCTTTGAGTTTTGCCGGTTGTTGGAGCAACCTCTGCGCCTCGGCAGCGGCCATGACTTCGTGGATTGGTCGAGACAGAGGTGTGAAAGTGATATGGGGTTGACCCCGACCTCCTCTCTACTGGTCTTGCCTGGGCTTTTTTACCGGGCCCTTCTTAGAGCCCTCACACCTCTGCTTGGATTTTAAGGACTCATCTCCTGCAAAACTGGAGCATTTGGACTTTAGAAATTCTTCTGTGTCTATATACTTTCCGACCCTTTCTGAGAGCTCCACCAGGGTTGTAGGTCGGTCTCGGTGGAACGACGTAGCAACTTTGGTGTGCTGAACTCCCGAACAGAAGGCTATGATGGCTGCTGCTTCGTTCAAATTGCGGATCTGGAGTCTCAGCTGATTGAAGCAGTCCACATACTCCCTTAGGGATACGTCCTTGCGCTGCTTGACAGTCAATAGCTGAGTGTCCGGTTGCAACCGGTCGAGCATCCCTACAAACTGGCTAATAAAAAGCTTTCTCAGCGTCTTGAAGTCATCAACCGTTCGGGGCTTGAGGATGTAGAACCACTGCACGCCTGGCCCCTTGAGAGTGCTAGGGAAGGCCAGGCACAGTAATTCGTCTACAGTGGTGACCAGCGCCATCTGGGCCCTGTAGGTGCGAACGTGATCCACTAGGCTCCCTATCCCTCCATAAGAACTAAGATGCGGTGGCTTAAACTTCCACGGGATGGGGAATCTGGTGATCCGAACCGTGTAGGGAGACTCGGTCTCCGTGTTGGTATGGTCATGGCGTTGCTTGCGGCTCAGTTGCTTGATTTGTTTATGCAAGCCCTGGATTTGAGCATTCACGTCTTCCCGCTCGGTCTTCTTTTCAATGTTCGAGCGGTAAGTCGGATCAGATGACGAGGCTTCTTCTTCGAAGTGTGTTGACCTCAGGGATAGAATTCGGCTCTGGCTCCGGGAAATCGTATGCCTCAGATCTCCCCGGCTCCGGGCTGTAGGGTCTTTGGCTGATTACCTGGGCCTTGGCCTGATCCCTCCCCCCTGGTGGCACGTCGCCTGTTGATGATGTCTTTGGCATCTTCCACCCGACGAGGATTGGTCCGAGTTTGCCGCCTGGGGCGCCTGGGTGCTCTGATACGGTCACCATCCCGGGCGTGTTCCCAATCCGACGGGGATACCGGCGTAGAGTGGGTGTCATTCCGGACACTTGCGTGCTCCCGGTCGGGGGCGCTCTTCCCGGTCTGGTTCTCTGATTGAGGGCGCTTCTACTGCAAGGCCAACAACGCTTCGATTTGCTGCTGGGTTTGCCGTTGGCCTTCCAGAAGTTGCGCGAGCGCCACTGTCATCTGCTCAGAGGTCATGGATGTGGTCTGTTGCTCGAGCTGCAGGTTCTCCTGACCGACCAGAGTAGTATTTATCTTACCCGTCTTCGGTGGCATGTTGATCAGTCAAGAGATTTGTTGATGAGAAGACTTGTGGTTTCCCACAGACGGTGCCAAACTGATGATGCCAAAAATTGGTAAGAGAGATTAAGAGAGAGATATTGTGACACAATCAATTGTATGTGACTCGGCCCCGTTAATAAGGTGACCTACGTCCACGGGTGTGTTAGTGCGCTTCACTAGCAGATCACCGGCGGGCCTGGGAAGCTGACAATTGGACGGCACTACCAGTAAAACCGGCTGGGTGTATGCATATGGATTAGTATAAATTGTTGTTCTCTAGATGAAGAATGCGATCCCCTTTAATGGGGGTGAGTGGTCCCTTTTATAGGTGCAAGAGACCACCCGCATAAGGCAACTGATTAGATAAGGAAGCCCAATCTAATTACAAATTGATGAGCATAAATCATGGGAGGTTTCCTAAGTGGCTTAGGAAACTATTTACACTTTCCATTAGTCTTCTGATTGATTTAGGAAATTGCTGAGCGGCTTGGTTGTCAAACTGCACATTATGGAGAGCTGCTGCGCTGCATGCCCGGGTTGTGCGAGCATCCCGAGCGGTAATAATCAAAAGACCTCGGGATTGGTGGGCCATAACCACCCATTCCGGATAGTCCGGGTCCTTTGCTGCTGATTTGGTAGTTTGGCTTTAGCAGAATATTTCTAGACGTATCAATATATATAACACAAGAATGAGTTAATTTGGCAGATAAAAAGTAAAACAAAGAAAATGCCTTATGCTCTCTTCTAAGATAACTCTTGGGCTACATAAAAATCTTACAAAAATACGATACATAAATTTTATGTGTCTATCTCTCTCCTCTGTGGACTCCACAGACACTATGGACCCCACTAGGAGAGAGATAGACGCATTATGGTTTATGTATCTTGTTTTTGTGAAATTCTTATGTGCCTAAAGAGTTATCCCTCTTCTAATTCTTCCATTACTGGAGGGATGAGAAATGGTACGTAGTAGGGGTGTCATTTGGAATGAAAATTCCGATTCTGATCCAAAAAAATTCCAATGTTGGTACTAAAAATTAAATTCCGAATTCTGAAAAAAAATCAGAACGGAATTGGAATTGTTTTGAGAATTCCTAAAATATTCTGAAAATGTGTTTTCTGAAAATTTGGAAGAATGTGGACTTGTTTGTCCCACACCGAATAAGAAGAGAAAGGAAAGAGTAGGAGACTCTTTATAAAAGCATAACTTACCCTTTCAATAGTATTTATATTTCGAAAATTCTAGAAAATATAAAAATTTTCGATTCCAATTCTGAAAAAATTCCGAAATTTTCCAAAAATTTCCGGAAATTCTGAAATTCCGAAATCGGAAAGGAAAATGAAATTCCAGAAAAATCTGAATGGAATTTGGACACTTATTTAATTTCTGAAATTTTCGAAATTTTTTTTTTCCGAAAGAGGGTTTTCCGATCCATTCCGGCCGAAACACACCCCTAGCATGTAGATTTGCCTCTTCCCTCTCTCCAATCTTCATCTTTCCAAACATGAATTTCTCCCCTTCTACTCTTTTTACAAGTTTGTAATCAAATTTGGTATTCTGCAAAAACAACTTGGTCGTTTCATATATAGAATTTAGGGTAAATTAAAATTTAATCCATTAGAGTATCCATGCATAATGATGGGGCAAACCTAGCGTAAATTTAAGCTCAGTTATGGTATGGAAAGTTAGCTAAGCGTAATGGTGGAGGAACAAAACGGTGCTGAGAAAACCATTTGCACTCCAAATTAATGGAGCACTATAAACCGTTTGATACAACTGATACACCCAAAAAAAAAAAAAAAATTTTGGTCCAAATAGTTTAAAGCAAACAGTTTGATACAATTGATACAACAAAAATATTAAAAAAAAGAAAAAGAAAAAAATGAGGAGGTCCTAACGGTTTTAAGTATATACCGTTATACTTCGAAACGGATACATGTATACATTGCACCGTTTGAAATTGAAATGGTACACAAATCACCATTTGGCTGTACTATTGTCGAACTTAGCCATACCACAAATTTAAGTTCTACTATCCTACCAAACTTAACTTTACCTTAAGTTGTGATATTCACTATACCATTATGAGCCCCAAACCTAAGTTTAAGATAAGTTGTGGTACCATTTTCCACCATTGTGGATGTTCTTACAATACATTTTATAGATATAGGTCCATTTCAAAACTCAATGTAAGAATTCGTCTCTCACCTACATATTTTGAGGACTAAATACTCCCATATTATTCTTTATAGAACTATATATATATATATGTATACACACATAATATGGTAACTAAATTTAATATTTAAATATATATATAGCAAACTTTTCTACACTGTAGCATTTAAAAATTATGAATTGTCATCCAAAATCCCACAAATTACGTCATCCATTCTGCTTTGGAAATTTGAAAAGAGAGAAGCTTCTCAACGATGCTCCACATTCCGTCGAAAAAGACAATCACTTGGGACTCAGGCAACGATCGGTTTTGTTTTGAGCATAAGAGCGTATACCAAGAATTTTGCAACAATTTTAATTTTACTCTGGGTAACGAATTGGCGTTAGGATTTCTCAAAAATCTTGAGGTTTCTTTTTAGACGATGACTCGATGTGTAGACGACGATGACAACAATTAGTATATGAGAAATTTCTAGGGTTTCGTTTCATGCCCATGATTTTGACTGAGAAGTTTGAATTTTTTTTCTCCGTTTTTATTTATTTCATCATCGTTGTTTTGAGGTGTCTTGAGGTTTTTCACTTTTTGAGTACACCACAAAATTTATCATTGTTTCCGAGTTACATGGTGATGATGCCGAAAATTGGTAAGGGAGATTAAGAGAGAGATATTGTGACACAATCAATTGTATGTGGTTCGGCCCCTTTAATAAGGTGACCTACGTTCACGGGTGCATCAGTGCGCTTCACTAGTAGATCAGCGGCGGGCCTGGGAAGCCGAGAATTGGATGGCACTACCAGTAAAACTGGCCGGGTGTATGCGTATGGATTAGTATAAATTGTTGTTCTCTAGATGAAGAATGCGATCCCCTTTAATGGGAGTGAGTGGTCCCTTTTATAGGTGCAAGAGACCACCCACACAAGGGAACTGATTAGATAAGGAAGCCCAATCTAATTATAAATTGATGAGCATAAATCATGGGAGGTTTCCTAAGTGGCTTAGGAAACTATTTACACTTTCCATTAGTCTTCTGATTGATTTAGGAAACTGCTGAGCAGATTGGTTGTCAAACTGCAAATTATGGAGAGTTGCTGTGCTGCATGCCCGGGCTGTGCGAGCATCCCGACTGGTAACAATCGAAAGACCTCGGGATTAGTGGGACACAAGCGTCCATTCCGGATAGTCCGGGTCCTTCGCTGCTGATGTGGCAATTTGGCTTTAGCAGAATATTTCTAGACATATCAGCTACCCCCCATTTTCGAAGTTGATGTGATGTCCCATCAGATGAAGTTTGAAAATTAAGACTGCTTCCGAGGAACCGTCCGGTAAGAGGTCGGGACTCTACTCGGGGTGGGACCGGTCGTAGTAGTCAGTCGGGGTATGGACTGAGCGGTGGCACCGTGGGCCGGGTCCTACGTCTGCCATGTGGCAGCTTGTTACTGGCCTGGTCAGGATCAAACGATGCCAGCGTGGAAATAACCGGACCGTTTATGTGGTAATAGAACCGTCTCGCCATACATTTAATGCACATGCCTTTTGAGGCGACGCTTCACGTGCCCGAGGCGACAACTGTCAGCCACCTTGGGCGGAAAAACGTATGAGCCGTTGGATCTGTTTTGATCTGAACTAGGGGTGTGTTTCGGCCGGAACGGATCGGAAACACCCCTTTCGGAAAAAATTCCGAAATTTTCGGAAGCCAAAAATGCATTCCGAATTCCGTTCCGAAATTTCGGAAATTCCAAAATTAGTTCCGATTCCGAAATTTCAGAATTTTCGGAATTTTTCGGAATTTCACCAGATTCGGAATTTTTCGGAATATTCGGAATATTTTCGAAATTTTTCGGAATATTCAGAATTCAAGCTTAATGGGATTGCACTTGAGACTTGTAGGCCTTTTATAGAAGCACATCACACCCCCTCTTTTATGTTTTTTCGATGTGGGATGAACACAATTTTCGGAATATTTCGGAATATTTTCGGAAAATAAAGTTTCGGAATATGTTCGGAAATTTTTCGGAATTTTTCGGAAAAGTTTCGGAAAATGCAATTTCGGAATATTTTCGGAAATTTTTCGGAATTTTCGGAATTCTAAAAATAATTCCGATTCCGATCCGATTTTTTTCGGAATTTTCGGAATTCGGAAAATCGGAATTCGGAATGCATATTTAGTTGCCAAAATCGAAATTTTTCGGATCGGAATCGGTCGGAATCGGAATTTCCGTTCCAAATGACACCCCTAATTTGAACCGTCCGTGGTTCCTATATAAAAGATACTTGTCCATTTCTTCAACTCTTTGCTACAAAGATATAGATTACCAAGCGGTTTGAGAGCGAACAAGATCCCAAGCAAGATTGCCGATCCCTTTTCTGTGCTAAAATTTGTAAGTCTTTCCTTTCCAACTTTAGTTCATCACTCTTTTCCTTCTTTTCCCTTTTTCTCTTCTTTTCTGAGCGAGGCTGGAGAGAGCGAACCCATTTAGGTTAGAACGGGAGTGAGATTTTTTCTTTTTTAAGTTCTGTTCCAATCAGAAGGTTCATTAGATAGGTTGAACCGAGCGGGTGTTCCTGGGGTAGTCTTGAGAGAGTGTCACCTTGTGTTAATGACCATTTACTTTTTGCCTTTTAGGTTAGTGATCCTGCCTCTTTTGTACCTCAGACTCGGAGTTCCTGACCCATACCTTGGTCGTCCTCTTCTTCCCGGCCCAGTCACCGAAACCCCAAGGATGTGCCATTCTGGTTTTAACTCGTCCTCCCGGTCGGTGGATGAGCGGTCTAGGTCAGAGACGCCGAGTGTGCCGTTCGCGTCCCCCTTTGATCACCATAGCGAAGGCAGAATCCCAATCCGTCTTTCTGACGATGAGTCGGACCAGGAAGCCCCCATTGCTTCCGTTTTCGAGGGTTCAGGTGATGAAACACCAAGGGAACCCAACCCCGAGGTAGCCTTCTCTAGCGAATTCATCCCGTCCACCCTGCGTACTGAAGATCTCGAGCGCATTAGGGATAGGTACGGCCATCCTGACCATTGCTCCTTGGCCGTGAATGTCGGTGGGGCCCAAATCTACCAACGGAGTTTCACAACCCTATATGAGGATATCCTCATGGCTGGGTTCTGCATCCCTCTCCATCCGGTCGCTCGGGATGACCTGATATACTTGGGGATTGCCCCGGCCAAGTTGGCCCCGAACGGTTGGAGATTCCTCATTGGGTCCATCTCTCTATGGCCCCAAGTTTTTGGATACGAACTCTCCCTCCAGGAGTTCCTCTGGATGCACCGACCGTTCCCAGTACATGGGGAGACCGGGTTCTTTTCTCTCAGGGCTCATCAGGGTAGGAAGATCTTAGTTAATTACCCAAGCAACAACAAAGGGTGGAAGAATAGGTTCTTCCAAGTGTCCACCCTTGGGCTCTGCGAGTCTGCCCCTGGGATCCAGATGATGACTTCCTGGGCTGGAGAGTTGAGGGGTAAGCCAGTTCGGTCTTTCTCTTTGCTTTCTTCTTTGTTTTGCTCCAGTTTTTAAGACTAACTGCTTTATACTTTGCTTTGCAGCAGGATCAACCAACCCACCGAGCATTCCCGACGAGTGCCAGGCCAGGATCAGAAGTTTAGCCGACCGGCCAACAAACATCTGGAACGTGTTGACTTAGATTGGCGACTTTTGAGCTGCTGATGACCCGGCTCAGCCCACCGAAGCTCCTGTATTCCCTGTAATTCTCCCTGGTAAGCGCTCGGACTCTGATGTCTCCTGCGGTCGTCCTTCCCTGTCTCCTTATTGGTTGTTAACTGTTCAATTTTCTTCTTTTGCAGAGATGGCTCCGAAAAAAAATATGGAGCAATTAAGAGAGAGGCAGGCTGCTGCTGTTGCCGCTCGGATGGTGGTGGCACAAGGGAAAAGGTCCGCTGTCGAGGCCCCGGGTGGCGAGCGCCCTCTGAGGCGGCTCCGGCATAGAGTAGCAAACCATCAGGAGCCTGCGAGGACCTCAACACCCCATGTGGTGGTGGTTGAAGAGACCGCCCCTCGGGTGGGGGTACCGGTCGTGGCACCGATGGCCGCCTCGACCGAAATCAGGGAGCGAGTTAAACCTGGTCTTCTCCCCAGTCAAGTGGAGTCGTATGCAAACATGTCTCCCGAGGTCTTCCAGAGCTGGCTGTACAGCCTCTCTCACATGGTGATTTTTCCTGCTTCTATTTATCTTTTCTCACTAAATTGGTCAACTGTGCATGTTTACTGACCGATCGATTTTCACTTCTCGCAGGTCGGATGCATGGCCGCTAAGGCTGAGTCCTTCCTACCTTCTTTGGCCGGGCGGGCCACTACTGCTGAAGCCGCTCTGTCTGAGGAGCGAGCGATCTCAGAGGCCAGGGAGACTGCTCTGGTTGTGGAGAAGGACAAAGTAAAAGGATTGGCCTTGAGCCTTGGCGCTGCTCAGGCTGAGCTAACTACAGCCCTGTCCGACCTAGAGGCCGCTCGAGCCAGCGCAGCGGCGGCGGAGGCACGGGAGAGGGTGCTGGCAGAGGAGACAGTGGCAGGGGTCCGGGAGGAAGCTTTTGACGATAGCTTCTTTCAGGGCTACGAAGATCTGAAGCCCAGGCTATCCTGGGATCACCCCGAATGGGACATCTCGTCCTACGAGGGGATTAATTCAGACTTCTGGGATGTAGGTCCTGCTGCGGGCGAGGGCCCCACTGCTAATGCTGGTATTACTGAGGAGGCTGCCCCGGGCGGGGGCTCCGTTCCAGGAGGAGGAGCTGACCCAGAGGGAGAGGCTGGGGAAACGGAGGATGTGGTTGTGGTGGACGACGCTTAGTCCCCGGCCTGTAAATTTTTTTTTTTTTTGGGTTGAGGCTACTACAACTGCCCCCCTAGCATTGTACAGGTTTTGTATTTAATGAAAAGGCCATCGGAGGCCACTTTTCCATCAATTGTATACAATTTTTGTACTTTGTGTGCCTGAGTTTGCCAATCCCCGTCCGGTTTTTAGTTTTAGCTGACCATTCTTTAACTCCTTGCCTTAGCATATGGTTTTGGATCATAACCGATAGAACAACTGGTCTTCTTGATCTGTTTGAAGGTCCCATCCGGTGTATCATAGGAATTTATCCTATTTTACTGACCAGACAGTTTTTCTCTGGCCTCTGTAGGTACTTTGAAATGTTAGGATTCCAAGCCCTGTTATTGACCGGTATGATTTCCTTTTTTAGTCTGGTATCCCCCTGCCCCCAAATATTTTGCTAAGGCAGGTGTCTAGGAAGGTAAGGACCATAGGAAACTGACTTGGAACATGGGTGGTTGCAGGGTCATTTGAGGCTTGCGATCATCAACCACGTAGGGGTTTGCCCCCGTCGCTGGTTGGGCCTAAGTGAAGCCGGTGCCTCGGGGTTAGGCCCGAGGTCTTTTATGCCACGGGTATGTTCCCGAGGTATTGATGCCTTGGTTTTGAGCCAAGGTCTTCTCCCTCGAGTGTCGGCCCGAGGTCTTTTTTATTTTGTGCCTTGGTTCTTAGCCAAGGTCTTTTGCCGCGGGTGTTAGCCCAAGGTCTTTATGCACAGAATACTGACAAGGGTTGCAAAGTAAGAACCATTTTATTGTTTTTTGCAAAATCATAATAGCTGCTCTAATGGAGCTACAAGTATCCTAACCAGTGTTATTCCAACCATGACTAACTGTTACTGATGGTACTTGCGGAGGTGTTGCACATTCCAAGGGTGAGATAGATCACGCCCGTCCAGAGTTTGTAGCCAATAGGTTCCCGTGCGGTTTATCCGAGTAACTAGATATGGGCCTTCCCAGTTTGGCCCCAACTTGCCATGGCTCGGGACTTTTTTGGACTGATTGACGGCTTAAGGACCAGATCCCCCACCAGGAAACTGCGATACTTTACCCTGCTATTATAGTATCGGGACACTCTCTGCTTGTAGGCTGCAACTTTTAGATACGCCCGGTCTCTTTTCTCCTCTACCAGGTCGAGCTCCGCCCTGAGGGCATTTTCATTGTCTAGCTCGCTATAATTTGCCACCCGGTAGGTAGGTAATCCCAGCTCTGTGGGGACTACCGCCTCAAAGCCATAGGTTAGGGAGAACGGCGTCTCGCCTATTGCCGCTCGGGGTATAGTGCGGTAGGCCCACAGGAGGGTCGATAGCTCTTCTGCCCATAGCCCTTTAGCGTCTTCGAGCCTCGTCCTTATTGACTGAAGAATAGTCCGGTTTGTTACCTCGGCTTGGCTATTGGCCTGGGGGTGCTCTGGGGATGAGTAGTGGTTGGATATCCCGTAGCCCGAGCAGAACTCCCTGAATACCGGGGTGTCAAACTGCTTGCCGTTGTCACTAACCAGAACCCGGGGGACACCGAACCTGCTGAGGATGTTCCTCTCCACGAAGGTTTCCATTTTCTTCTCGGTAATTGTTGCAAAGGACTCGGCTTCCGCCCATTTGGTGAAGTAATCTATGACAATTATAGTTGAACTTGACTTGTCCCTTTCCCATTGGTAGGGGACCGACAATGTTAATACCCCACTGAGCAAACGGCCAGGGGCTGAGGATTGGCGTCTGAAGCTCTCCCGGATGGTTGATCATGGGAGAAAACCTTTGGCACGTATCACACCACTTGACGTATTCTTGAGAGTCTCTGGCCATGGTCGGCCAGTAGTATCCTTATAGCAGGGCTTTACGCGAGAGTGCCCGGCCTCCGATGTGGTTCCCACACACCCCTTCATGGATTTTGTGCAACACCCCTTGGACCTGTGTAGGAAGTACACATCGGAGATATGGTATGGAGAATCCTCTTTTCTAGAGGATTCCATCGATAATGTGGTATCTCGTCGCTCGATATTTAACCCGTCAGGCTTCCTCCTTATCTTTTGGTAACACGTCTGTTGCCAGAAATGCCATGATTGGGTGCATCCAGCTAGGTCCTGGGGCGACCGGTTCTACCTCTATGCATTCTGAATTGATCACACTTGGCTCGGGTAGGTACTCTTTCCTTATCTCAGGCAAGTCTGACTCAAAGGATGAGGCGAGGCGGGCTAACCGGTCGGTTCTAGTGTTCTCCTCCCTTAGTATATGTGTGATGGAGAAACCCCGAAGCTTCTTCGAAACTGCTCGGATAAGGGCTAGGTAAGCTATCATGTTATCTTCCCGAGCCTCGTACTTGTGGTTGACTTGATTTACCATGAGCTGAGAGTCACTGTACCCTTAGACCTGCAATGCACCCATTGAAGCGGCTAGCTGTAATCTGGCCAAGAGGGCTTCATACTCGGCCTCGTTGTTGGAGGCTCTAAATCCGAACCTAAGCGCATGCTTAAGCTGGATCCCGTCGGGCGTGGTTAGGATGATCCCTGCTCCACTTCCCTGTTTGTTGGATGATCCGTCTACATAGAGTACCCAGGTTGGGATGTCTGATTGCAAACCAGGTGGTAGGACCGGTGGGTCAAGCTCTTCAATCGGGTCTTCTTGGTATGTGAATTCAATAAGGAAATCTGTTACTTCCTGTCACTTGATTGCTGTGCGAGGTCTGTAGATCACTTCGAATTCTTCTAACTCCAAGGCCCACTTGACGAGCCTTCCGAACGTTTCGGCCTGCTCAAGATCTTACGGAGGGGCTGATCCGTAAGGACCACAATAACGTGGGCCTAGAAATACGGGCGGAGTCTCCGAGCTGAAGGGATAAGGGCGAATGCGAGCTTTTCAATGCGGGAGTATCTACTTTCTACAGCCTAAAGCGCTCGGCTTGTATAGTAGACCGGGAACTATATCTCATGCTCTTCTCGAATGAGTGCTGAGCTGACTGCCGAGAGTGACACCGTCAGGTACAAGAATAGCTCCTCGCCTGGCACGGGCGTTGAGAGTAGAGGGGGTGAAGCCAAATATTTCTTGAGCTCCTAGAATGCCTCCTCGCACTCTTCTGACCACTGAAAAGCCTTGCGGAGGATCTTAAAAAATGGTAAGCACCGATCGGTTGCTCGGGACACGAACCTGTTCAACGTGGCAACCCGTCCGGCCAGACTCTATACTTCTTTGGTTGACCTGGGTGACCGCATGTTGACGACGGCCTGAATTTTCTTGGGGTTTGCTTCGATTCCCCGCCTGCTGACCAGGTACCCTAAGAACTTTCCGGATGAGACGCTAAATGTGCACTTGGCCGGGTTCAACCTCATCCCGAACTTTCTCAAAATGCTGAAGGCTCCGTCCAAATGTTCCAGATGGTCAGACTCGTCTCGGTTTTGACCAGAAGATTGTCAACGTATACCTCCATTGATTTCCTGATCAAGTCATTAAACATGTGATTGACCAGGCATTGATAAGTTGCCCCGGTGTTTTTGAGGCCGAAGGGCATGACTTTGTAGTAGTAGGGCCCCTGATCCGTGATGAATAATGTCTTTTCTTCGTCCCCGGGGTACATGCTGATCTGGTTGTACACGGAGTAGGCGTCCATGAACGAAAGATGCGAATGGCCGGCTGTGGAATCCACAAGGAGATCTATCCTGGGCAGTGGATAGCAGTCCTTTGGGCAGGCTTTGTTCAGGTCGGTGAAGTCCCGTACATCCTCCACTTCCCGCTGCTTTTCTTGACAAGTACTACGTTTGCTAACCAGTCGGGATAGTGGACCTCTTGGATAGATTGGGCTTTGATGAGCTTCTCGACCTCCTCACACACTGTCTTTTGCCTCTTGGGGGCCATGCCCCGTCTTTTCTGTTTCACCGCCCGGGAGTCTATGTTGACATTGAGCTGATGAGACATTACTCGGGGGTTAATCCCGGGCATATCTTCATGACACCAGGCAAACACATCCTGACTCTGTTACAGGAATTGAATCAGCTTCTCTCTAAGGCGGGGCTCCAGCAGGGTGCCGATGCTGACCGTTCGGTCTTGGAGTTATGGGTCCAACGCCACTTGTTCCAGCTCTTCGATCGGATCCAGTCTATCATTCTGATCCCTCGTGTCCATCTCCTGGACGTTCAGTGTTTCTGTGATGACTTCCCGGCGAAGGGAACTGACATAGCAGCTCTGGGCGGTCGCCTGATCCCCACGCAGGATCCCGGGTTCCTGAGCAGTCGGGAACCTAACTGTCAGGCTATGAGTAGAGATGACGGCCTTGGCTTTGTTAAGTAGGCCTTCCGAGAATGAAATTGTAGGCAGATGGGGCCTCCATGATTACAAAGTTTGCCAGTAGGGAGATCTGCTGAGGGTAAGTTCCCATAAGCACGGGGAGTTCCATGGTACCGAGCGGTTGGGTGCTGGATCCGTTAAAACCCACCAGGGGAGTAGCTACTAGACGGAGCCGATCGCTGGACATCCCGAGCTGATCGAACGCTGACACGAACATGATATCGGTCGAGCTGCCTGTGTCCACCAGCACCCTTTTGACCACGTAATTAGCTATGGAGAGCGTCACAACTAACGGGTCATCATGGGGGCAGTGGATGCCTTGCACATCATCCGAGGTAAATGCCAGAATGTCAGTTGGCGGGGAATCGGTGGATTGAACTTGCCAGATATCCGCCCGGGATGCCCGAGCATGCCTCTTCCTTACAGACTGTGAGTCCCCGCCGCCCGACGTTCCTCCGGAGATCACGTTTATTTGACCGAGAGATTGTATTTGACCTAGAGCTTGGGCTCCTTGCGTAGGCCGTCCATCTGTCGTAATGTATTCTGCAAGATGACCCTGCTTAATCAGTTTTTCTATGGCTATCTTCAACCTGAAGCAATCCTCTGTGTCGTGAGCATGGTCTCTATGGAAGCAGCAAAACTTATCTCGATTCATTTTTTCGGGCGGGGCTTTGAGTTTTGTCGATTGTTGGAGCAACCTCTGCGCCTCGGCGATGGCCATGACTTTGTGGAATGGTAGAGACAGAGGTGTGAAAGCGATCTGGGGTTGATCCCGACCTCCTCTCTGCTGGTCTTGCTTGGGCTTTTTTACCGGGCCCTTCTCAGAGCCCTCACGCCTCCGCTTGGCTTTCAGGGACTCATCTCCCGCGAAGCCGGTGCGTTTGGACTTCAGAAATTCTTCCGTGTGTATATACTTTCCGACCCTCTCCGAGAGCTCCACCAGGGTTGTCGGCCGGTCTCGGTGGAACGACGTAGCAACTTTGGTGTGCTGAACTCCCAAGCAGAAGGCCATGATGGCAGCTGTTTTGTTTAAATTGAGGATCTGGAGCCTCTGCTGATTAAAGTGGTCCACGTACTACCTTAGGGATTCGCCCTTGCGCTGCTTGATAGTCAATAGCTGAGTGTCCGGTTGCGAACGGTCGAGCATCCCTACAAACTGGCTAATGAAAAGCTTGCTCAGCGTCTTGAAGTCATCAACCATTCGGGGCTTGAGGGCGTGGAACCACTGCATGGTTGGCCCCTTGAGAGTGCTGGGGAAGGCCAGGCATAATAATTCGTTGACAGTGGTGACCAGCGCCATCTGGGCCCTGGAGGTGCGAACGTGATCCATTGGGCTCCCTATCCCGTCATAAGAACTGAGATGCGGTGGCTTAAACTTCCGCAGAATGGGGAATCCGGTGATTCGAGCGGTATAGGGTGACTCGGTCTTCGTGTTGGTATGGTCGTGGGGCTGCTTGTGGCTCAGTTGCTTGATTTGTTTCTGCAAGCCCTGGAACATTAGACGAGCGGTAAGTCAGATCAGACGACGAGGCTTCTTCCCGCTCGGTCTTCCTTTCAATGTCCTAGCGATAAGTCAGATCAGACGACGAGGCTTCTTCTTCGAAGTGTGTTGACCTCGGGGATAGTGTAAGAAGTTTCTCATCAACTTCTGAATGATTGAAGTTTAAAATGGGAATTGTGTAAAAAATAAAGCGAAACATTAAAATTTCCTTAAAGACATAGCAAAGTGAGAAATTTCTCACGAATAAGAATGAAAGTGGGGAAGTTTCCTCTTTACAATACAACTTAAGAGAAATTGTTCACCTGATAAATACTTATAGGGTAATATTTCTCGGGTATAACATGGAAAAATTCCCATTTCCTTCTATGTCTTATAAATATTGTGAGAAATAGTTTAAAACAAATTAAGTGAGAAATTCTCACATACCAAATATCAACCGAACAAATCTGAAATAAAAACTCACACGAAACTTTAAAACAATAACTGCCGAAGTAACAAAGTGAGATATTTCTCAATGTTTAGTTGATAAATTTTCTAATATGCGATTGACGAAGCGAGAAATTTTTTTCACTCTTTTATTAAGAAATTTCTCACAATACCAAATTTCAATCGAAAAAAAGCTAGAAAAAATCTCACATGAAACCTTAAAACAATAATTGTAGAAGTAATCAACATTAAACGATTACTCATATATATATATATATGTATTATCAATTACTTATAATTATAACTTCTGAATTTAATAATACCAAAATGGTTGTTGAATAAAATAAGAAAAATATCTTGAATTTAGGGATATCATTATCTTCTCATCTGTTATGCATCAAAATCAGTTACGAAATTAAATATTTTGCGCGCACACGCACACACACACACACACAGAGTTAATTGGGGGTATTTTAGTCTATACCCATTTAATTGGGGGTATTTTAGTCCATAAAATATTTAATATTTTGGAAAAATGGCTAAATTATAATTAACATAGGTAATTAGGGATCAATTTCTGCACTAAGTTCCTAATCTAGACTGAATCATATTAAAAAGTATGGTGAGAGACAAAATCAAATATTTCTTGTTAGGGTGAATTAGTGATAAATCCAATTTAAGTAGCTTTTATTAGTTTAAGTACAAGTAGGAAAAATTTTTAGGATTAGGTCCACTCGTTGCTCTTTTGACAAATCTACCCCCAATATTGGTCTACACCAAGAGCTTTACCCCATGCACCTGTGGCGACCTCACCTGACCTTCGACAACCACCACTACTACCTTGCTTGACCTTTGGCAACCTTGCTTGAGCTCCGACGATCTTACCTGGCCTCCGGCTATCACCATCATAACCTTCCCTACCTCTACTGACCACCACCACCAACAGTGATCACCACCAACCTCACCTTACCTCCGACGACCACCATGACCGCACCTGATCGATCTCCTTTCACAACCGAACCACTAGATCAACATATAAGGACTAGAAACAATTTTCTCATACCACCAAAAAGTTGTGAAATTTATTAAAAAAATTCATAACCTTAACACATGATTTTTTCAATAGAATTTTTTTTTGAAAACTCAAATTAACTTAATCGAGCATTCACAACTTGGAAACAAACCAAATTAAACCTACATTGATCCCAATTCAATGAAAAAGTTGTGAATTTTTTTTGCTTAAAAACACTTTAGTACCCTGTACTTATACCCAAATTCACTTTGGGCCCTCTACTTATTGCAACACTTTGGGCCCTATAGTTTCAGTATTATTTTAATTAAGGAAAACTTGTAACATCGTCACGAAAAAAGATGAAAAAGCTCATTTTAGAGCCAAAACCATGTGAGTCGTTTAAGTTTTAGCCCATTGTCCACAATCATAGTAGCATTTCCCTGTGCCAATTGATTGAGTGGAGTTGTTAGATGTTGTCATCACTTGACTTTTTCCTATTTCTAGGTCTTGTTCTCTCTGTTTCTCTATTTTCTTTGTTAGTCGTATATGTATATAACTATATATACACAGGTTATGTTAAATGGAGGGAAATTTAAAAGACTCACATGTTTTGGCGCCAAAATGAGTTTTCCGTCCTTTTTTCCTAGTGGTGTTACAATTTGTCCTTAATTGAAATAATACTGAAACAATAGGGCCCAAAGTAAAATTTGGGTATAAGTACAGGATACTAAAGTATTTTTAAGCCAAATTTTTTTATACAATGATCACACAATAAATTTCTCATAGCACTGAAAAGTTGTAAAATTTCACAAAGTTCGTGAATATTCACAGAAAAGTGAAAATGCTTGCTGCACTAGCTTGTGGTCATGCAGTGGTCGTGGATCTGCTCATGTTGGACTCGGTGGTAGTAGATCTGGTAACAGTGGTGGTGGATCTAAAATTGATGGTGGTCAAAGGAGACAGATCTCATCACATCGAGTTATGCGACCAGCGTTGGCGGTTGTGGCGACGACGGTGATAGTGGTTGGTGGAGAGAGAGAGAGAGGTGGTCGGTGTGATGGTTGCGACCGTCGGTAGTGGCGACGGCGATGATGGTGGTCGGTGGTCAGTGTTGAGAGAGAGAGAGAGAGAGAGAGAGAGAGATGGAAGAGAGAGAGATATGAAAATGAAAAATGCAAATAAGGGTAAAATATGTCCCAAAATTATGTGGTCAACTGGTCAAAGGACCTATTATAATACTCTTATTGAATGATGCCCTTATTACTTTAAAAGTTTCCCTTGTGTCCTACAACCAAATAATTCTCCTAATGTGGAATTTAATACCAATTTTTTAATATATTCATTTAACTTGGTAGCGTTAAGTTTGACGCATAAACTTTTTGAGTAATGCTACACCCATACTACATTTCACACAAAACAACTCTGACCTTTGATTCCAGTGGTCTACAAGTGGGGAACACATGAATCTCACACAAAATCCACTAGAATTAAGAGCCGAGATTATTTTGTGTAAAATATTATATGGGTCTAACATTACTGTAACTTTTTTAGTTGACTTTTAGGTGTCTTAAATATTAGTCATAAAATCCTATGCCAATAAATTAAGGGAATTGTTATTTCCACTCCATCATTGAACCAATGCACTCCATGGTACCACTATCAGAGCATGTAGTACCATGTATGTAATGCATGACATGCATGTACCATATGCTTTAAGAATAGTACCATGGAGTGCCTTAGTTCAATGATGGAGTGGAAATAGCATCACCCTAAATTAAAAAACAAAAAGTCACTTTCTTTGCAAACGCAACACTCGATGGAGTACAAAATGGACCAACTTAATTAAGAAATATATCTCATGATGTAAGGTGATTTGAAATTACAAAATCATGGAATGAAAACATTCCGTTGACACCAACATTCGGCAGACTTTTACTAGTCAAGTGCTCAAATTCCATATATTTTTTTAAAAGTCAACTCCTTGAAAGAGATGTTTAAAATACAATTGTGTATCATCCACAAATTTTTTTTTTTTTATTATGTGAATAAGAGGCATGATTCTGGTGACAAGAAATCATAGTTGAGGGAATTTAAAGTATTAGAGAGACAAGAAGAGAAGACAACAGTAGATTAGTATGGAATTAAGTCCTTTGATTCATTTTTTTAAAAAAATATTATAAAAAAAGCAATTCATATTATGAGAAGTTTAACTTTTATTTGAAACGAGAGTGACTTTTTCTTTATGACATGTATTAAACTTTATCATGTTTGGGATGTAGAGAGAAAAAAATAGAAACAAAGAGATGTAGAAACAAAGTTTCAAACAGAATATCTTTAGGCTTTGTTTGGTTCATGGATAGACATGGAAAAGAGAAGGAAAAAAAGGACTAGGAAAATGATGAGGCAATAAGAAGAAAAATAAAATAATTAGAGAAATAAATTAAACGTTTTAAGTTTTGTGAGTCACTTTCCTTCAATTTTCATTATGTCACAATTGTATTTTGAGAATTTTTAAATTTTAATGGTATTTAAGTCTGAAGGAAAATACAAAATTAACAATGAAAATAAAAATAAAAATAAAAATAAAAATAATAATTTTCTTTCATGCAATGGTGGAATTAGGAAGGGCCTAAGGTAGGCTCTAGCCGGCCACCCCCACCAAGTATATATGTATATATATATATATATATATATTGGCGTGTGAAATTTTGCCAATTTCAATGTAGCCGCACATTTTTTTTTTCCCCTCAAAACTATCAATTTAGCCCCTTTTAAAAAAAATTTAAAAATAAAAAAAATCATGGTTACTTACTTCCTTGCATTATTGTTTTCATTTTATTCTTTAAATAAATCTAAAAGTCAAACAAAGACTATATAAGAGATATTTGTTTTAGAGGTTGACGAGGATAAAACTCCACTAATCTTAAGCTATTATTGTAATAAGCAAACTTCATCTATAACTTTTAATTTAGTCATTTTATATATAAAAAGAAAGTCAGTCCAGAGTGATTGTTCCTGTCTAACTTAAATCTCTCTTGTGTCATTGCCAAATATGAGTAGTGGCAATTAAAATAAGACTGAGGCGACCTGGTCGGCACCGATTCTTCCACGTGTTAACCGATTCTCCCACGCTTTAGGTGGTCTTTTAAATCCGCCTCCATTGTAATTAAAAAAAAATAATTAAATCTTCCGTATAGTTAAAGTCTACTTATGATGGTAGTACTACATCAAATTTATTACGTGTGATGTGATTAAATGGATGTCGATGAGTTGATCAGTTAATGGATCATTTTACCCCAGCAAGTTTGACTTTAAGATTGTTAAATAAAAAGGTTAAGATGTATTTGATAATACAATTACACTTGTGTCTTCGCACAAGATCATTACAATAAAGTTGCAAAACAATATTATGAAGAAATGCATTCGTTAAAACCTCTAAATAGTGTTAAAATGACAGTATTGGACCCTAGAATTTGGAAGTAATTAAAATATTTGCAAAAACTTGGAGCTTCCTGTCAATGTCAATGTATGACAGCTTTAAAGTTTTTTTTCCCAACATTGTAAGAGAGAGAGAGAGAGAGAGAGAGAGAGAGAGAGAGAGAGAGAGAGAGAGAGAGAGCAAATGAAAGGAAATCTTTATGGGATGGAGATGTGTAAAGATTATCTAATCTTTTTTTTTTGCTAAGTATGTAAAGATTATCTAATCAGATAAAAATGGGTGGAGATACTATCAATTTTTTTTTTCCTTTTTCTTTTTGTAATTCAAGTTTGTTAAAATAGTTGGAATTCCTAAAAAAAAGTTTCCAATTTAGGACGGAGGGAGTAAGATCTATCTATGATATGCAAGAAGTTAGACTACTTTAGGCCATATTTCGCCCACCGTATAAATTTGACAGATAGAATTGGACTGGGAGGAACAGATAGAATTGGACTGGGAGGAACGAATACGATAAGTAGTTGGTTTTTGGATAAGCTTAAATCTTGTTATCTATTTGATAGTGTACTTGATAAATTAAATGCTCAAAATATCTACTATAGTAAATTCTATTTTTGCTACTATTTTCTAAATACTATTTTTTATGTTTAAAATATAGGCTTATGTTTGAAATATTAATTTTATGATTTTTCATAGATATTTAATGCTTAAGTATAATTTATTATTATTATTTTTTGTACTTATAATATTTAAACTAAATGTATAGAACCATCTCACCTAGATGAGATGGCCAAGATCCACAGGTTGTGGGTTTGAATTCTGGGAGTCGTATAGGGAGATTTCTTTAACGTGCGTGGGCTTTGGCTCCCCCTATGCCGACCTGCCCCCTTTTGTGTGTATATGTGTGTATATGTGAGTATTATTAACTACTAACTCCCGTTCACAGGGCTCTGTGACACCAGTCCAAAAAAATAAATAAATAAATAAAATGTATAAAATATTTAATTTTCAAATATTATTTTATTCTTTTATCTCACTGCTCCTTATCCGACCCTATACCCCATGGTACAACTTTTTTTTTTTTTTCGTGAATTTGGGATTTAAAAAAAAAAAAAAAAAAGAGTTCCAAATTTCTTGCACTAAAGGCAAGATAGGAGAAAAACCCATTCTCTTAACAGGCCTACCAAAGTGCATCTAAGGTAATTAAGATAGCATTCTAAGAGTTATGCTATGTTTTTTAAATTTTATATCCTAAATATAAATCATATTCAATAATAATAGAACCATTTTAACATTCTCTCATAAAAATCAAGTAGACCCAATATTCCATGTGTTGGGGACAACATAAGTATAAAAATTTGGTAAACACATCAGTAGTCACATCCTAAACCTAATATCTCCATCTTATACTTCCTTGGGGTGCGGCGAGAGATAAGTACTCCAACAAATGATGATATATATATATATATATATATATATTCAATTGCTTCTATTCTGAAGCATCTTTTCATTGATGCTATGTTAAGGGATGAAGTAAAACTCCCTTGTTTGGTAAGGCAGAAGCAATGAGAGGAAGAAAGGAGGAATGTTACTTTTCTCCGGGTTCACAAATTGCAATTTTTTTAAAAGTGGACGGATTAGAAGATAGAAAATACTTCTTTTATCTTTTGATTTTTTGGTCTTTCAAAATAGTGACAGTTTATTTAAAGGGTAAATTACACAAATCTCCTTTGAGGTTTGTTTTAATTGCACGGATCTTCCCTCTTGTTTCAAAAATTACACACCCCTCCCTCGAAATTTGTAATTAGGTAACAAAACGCCCCCTCCCCTAATGGTCTATTAATTTTTTTACATTAGCCTCCCCTGAAAATTACAATTAGCCCCCCTAATATTATAAAATTGTCATACTAAAGCCCCCTTTCTCTTATATTTTTGTGCTAATTATAAAATCCCTCCTCCCTCCTATGTTTTTGGGTTAATTTTTTTAGCATTAATTATATCATCTACACAAAATATACACAAAACATATATAAATAGGTCCAATTTTTTTTTTCCCCCGAACAAACCTCTATCAAGCCCCCCCTGTATTAATTTTCTAGATCCGCCCCTGTCCCTATGCTTCAAAGTGGACACTTAACCCCCTGTGATTGTGGACTAAAATAGAACTGTTATGATTTCACTCAAAGAGCGTTAACCCCAAAATTAACATCACAAAATGGGTTAAGTGTTTATATTTTTAACCAATTTTAGAATTTTTGTCAGTTTTGAGTAAAATCATAACAATTCCATTTTAGTCCACAATCACAGAGGGTTAAGTGTCCACTTTTGAAGCATAGGGACAGGGGCGGATCTAGAAAATTAATACATGGGGGGCTTGATAGAGGTTTGTTTGGGAAAAAAAAATTTGGACCTATTTATATGTATTTTGTGTAGATGATATAAATTAATGCTAAAAAAATTAACTCAAAAACATAGGAGGGACGAGGGATTTTATAATTAGAACAAAAATATAAGAGAAAGGGGGTTTAGTATGACAATTTTATAATATTAGGGGGCTAACTGTAATTTTTAGGGGAGGCTAATGTAAAAAAAACTAACCGATCGTTAGGGGAGGGGGTGTTTTGTTACCTAATTACAAACCTCGAGGGAGGTTTGTGTAATTTTTGAAACAAGAGGGGAGGTCCGTGTAATTAAGGCAATCCTCAAGGGAGGTTTGTGTAATTTACCCTTTATTTAATATAACGATAATAATAAAATGTAGGTTTAACTATATTTTACACTCTTCTAGTTTGTCTTTTGTATCAATTTGATCCCTATAATTTATAAAGAGTCATTTTAGTTTCAGTAGTTTCATAAGTCGGTCATTTTGGTCCCTCAAACACTTTTTGTGAAAATTTTTTACTTTCAGTGACAAAATTATTCATCACTAAAGGACTTATTGGACTTATTTGACACAGTGATGAGACTATATGGACTAAAGTGACACTTTCTAAATTACAGGGACTAAACTGACACAAGTGACAGAGTATAAAGGTTGTATTTAAACCTAAAAAGTATGGAGGAAGTACTCCATTCCTTTTCCTAGGATGGATACCTCTTCCATCCCTCCTGTATTCCATTATTTCCACTTTTCCATCCCTATTACAAAAACATATAACCAAGGCTTAAATACAAAATTTACCTTTGAAGTTTGGTTCTTGTTTTATTTTAGTGCCTGTAATTTCAATTATATCAATTTGATCCTTAAAATTTTAAATAAAAGTAATATGATCCAAATGTCCAATTATAATTCACCCACTAATCCTACTGCTATATATACACAATTATATTGATAAATGGTTGGAGAGATTGGTTATCAGTGTAATTGTATTTTTCATATTTTCTATTACCAATTCCGATTCCAAAAGTCAAAGTAAACTTGTCATATTCCAAACCTGTTACACCTACCCTGTAAATGAACTTCACTCCAAACAAATCTGGTACTGATTTTTGGTTGTAACTAGTCAACAATTAGATTTTTAATCAGTCATCCAGAATTGGTCTTACTAAATTTTGCAGTGGCTAATTTGGTTCCATATGTATGTGTGTAAGAGAGAGAGAGACAGAGAGAGAATAAAAAAGAAAGGAAGGGACCATTTTAACAACAGCTTGTCCAACAGGCAACAGGAGAAATTTTTAGGCATTATAGTGTCTTACTGGTAATGGTGGATACGAGCCGAGTCGAGTTTGTGCTCGCAAATTTGCTCACGAACTCAAACGAGTCGAGCTTTTAAGTGTTCGCGAGTTTTCTCGTGAACTTTTTAACGAGCTTTTTCGTGCGCCCTTTTAAATTATATAGTTTAATAATAAAATAATCATTTATCAAGCACATTTACGATATATGTAATATTTTCTCTAAAATTATATAGTTTTATAATATATATATAAGTCATTATACAAGCTTTTTATCAACTTATTAATGAGTTTTTTTACGAGACTTCTCACGAGCTTTAATCGATCATGTTCACGAGCTCAAATAAGGGAGTCGAGCCTAGCCTTTATTGAGCCAAATTTCAAATCCTTATTTAACAGCTCAGCTCAGCTCATTTACCCCCTACTTCCAGGTATGGAGAATGGTTCGTTTTAAGGGTTTTCCCTTTGGATCCCACAAAAGCAGGGCCTTTTCTATGTGGGTCTTTCACCCTTAAAGAATTTCTGTCATCGGGTGCATACTCAGTATCCTTTCTATGCCTTAGGATTCTCTGTTGCTATTTTGTGGGTGCTTTGCAAGATCATAATTTTATTTATTTATTTATTTATTTTTTTATAAAAGTAAATGAAACAAAAAATTTATACTATTACAAGTACCGTATAAGTGCTATCTAAAGTGTTGCCCACAATGACATGCGCCGAGGATCCCAACTCTCTTTCTATAACCCTCTCTCTCTATGTGACACACACACTACCACCTTTTAGTTCGTGTGATGATGGGACATTGATGTTGTTAGTTGATTGTTAAATGGGATAATTACATTTCAATCATTTTTATATGTTAAAATTAAAGACCAGTTTATTACTTTTTCAAAATTGAAAAAATATCAACTTTCTTTGTAAAATAAAAAAGTCATCAAATTTTATATGACGTTTTGGAGCAACTCTTTCTACGTGTGGGAGCAACTCTTTGAAACGTTGGGAACTACTCTTCCAAATGCAGAGAGTAACTCGTTTAAAAGTCGAATGCAACTCTTCACAATGTTAAGAGCAAGTTTTCAAACATTAGTAGCAAGTCTTCAAACGTATAGATTCAAGTTTAGGACGTTGAAAACAAAAAGTTGATTAAAGTACAAAATAAATATTAAAAAGTTGATTTTTTTCTTTTTGATGATTATCGTTAATATTTTTTTAATTTTCAAAAAGTAGTAGACTAACTTTTAAATTTCATACAAAAAATTGATTGAAATCTAATTATCCCTTAATACATTTCAGTGCTCTCTTTTTGTGTAAAAATTAAAAATTAGTCTACTCTTTTTTTGAAATTAAGAATTCGTTTTTTTCTTTTTTTTTTTTTTTTTTTTTTTTTTAAATTATCAAAATTTACCCAACGTTAAGCAACTTGTTATAATCTTGGGGAGCAGCTCTTCACAACGTGACTGGGAAGCTAGCAACTATTTATAACATTGTTACTTTGGAGAACGACTCTGCACAAAATCGGGGGCAACTGATCATCACAACATTGGGAGCATATTCACAATATTTTGGTAGAAGTTTATAGCGTGCAAACATAAAGTATATTGAAATGTAAATCAACTTTTCAAAAGTTGACGTGTTTTTAGTTTTATTAATGACTTTTTAATTTTTTCAATTATTAATATTATTTTAAAATATTTTTTCCATTTTGAAAAAGTAGCAATCCGACTTTTAAATTTGCTGCATAAAATTGATTGAAATCTAATAATTCCTTGTTAAATTTTTAAATGACTACATGTTATCCTATAAATGTCAGAAAAAAAATACTAAGAAATTTCTCAAATTATGATAATTTAAAGCCTATCGAAGTAAGTTGGCAGAAGAGATCTAGATCCACAGCAGCAAGCTGTCCGAGCAGCGCCTACATGGCACTGCTGGAGTATTGCCTGGACAGCTTGCTGCTGAGGATCCTTAGGCTGGAAGAGGAGGGGAAAGATGAACTCACTTTAGCTAAACTAATGTTGTTTTGGTTAGAGTATTTGTTATATTTAACAAATAGGAGCAAAATAGTCATTGTGTGTGTATATATTATATATTATTATCGAGATATTTTAAAAAGTAATCATTAGAAAGGAAAATGAGACATTTGAGATGCTATTTATTTTGGATTTAAAAAATTAAAGTGGTGATAAAAATATTTACTTAAAAAATGAAGGGGAAAATGTGTTACTCCACAGTGTTAGTAAGACCAAACCTCAATCAATGTCGATGCAATTGTTACAACCATGAAATTACAATGAAAGAAGTTCATATGTTTTGAACTTATACATCATAGAGATTATCATTAGAATAAAAAAATTAGATAATTAGTATTTTATTTTACTAGCTAAATGCATACATGGCCGGACCAAAAGGGGCCAAAGGGGCAAGCGCCCTGGGCCACCAAAATTCATAAAATTTTGAGGGCTTCTATAAAATTTTTATAATTACATTTTTACCATGAGATTTTTAGTATTTTACATTTAGGTCTCTCTAAGGCCCAATTTAGTGTCATCAACTACATATATATATTGATATACATGTATATAAAACTCAAAATCAAAGGCCTTAGAATTTGAAAATTGCACTTTGTGTAAGAATTTTTAGTTTTAGAAATAGGACTGTCTAGAATTTTAAAAGATACTATACAACGTTTAAGTTTTACAAATAAACTCATATTATAAATAGACCCCAAAAAAATCGCCAATTATGTATAAGTAAACCCCAAAAAAATTGCCTCGGAGGCGCTGCCACCAACCGGTATAAGGGCCTCCATTTTAGTAGTTCGTCCCAAGCCTCCAAATACTCGAGACTAGCTAGCCCTGAATGCATATATAAAATTCTCTAGAATTGTACCACGCCTTTTTAATAAAACAACGTGTGCAACTATGTTGCTTATTACTTGCTTAACATATTAACGATCAATCAATAATACGAACATGTTATTCACCTACTGATGTCGTGATAACTTTAAAATTAATTCGAACCTTGTTTAGTAACTGATAAATAATTTTAAAAATTTACATTAACATATATATTATTTATGTGTCAACATTTATGCGTACCTTGCATTGCTCTTTTTATATTTGAAAATAAATTTTTATTAAATAGCCAAATAGGTCAAAAATGATACATCAATAAGGCACCCAAACAGGTCCTTTAGGACACCTCCCAGAAACAAACCGACCAAAGAACACACCATCTAGGAAACACCCCCAGACAGCTAACAATCCAATACATTAACCAGAATACCTTACGATCGACAATCATATTAAATAATCAAAGCATGGATCAGACCCTAGTATTACTCTAAATAATAATAGTGACATGACCACACCGGCCACACACCATATTAATAAATATCTAAGCTATATATATATATATATATATATATACATAGTGTATGTACATGTGAATAAGTAACTCATTGTCCAAAAATGGGTACTTCCTAGTCTAATAACAAACCCTCTCGTTCTCGTTCCAAACGCCTTCCATTGAAAAATTCTGCTCAATCTGGTTATTGTTCATGAGTTTTCTCCATGTCCATCAACCTAAAACTTAACTTCAAAACACACACTACTGTGTGTTTCTCTAAATTTTAAGTCACTACTTGAAAATTAAAATTTGGCACATACACACATATATATATATATATATATATATATATATATATGTGCGTGTACTTTGAGACGCACCACAACAAAAATGGATTTCTCTTTCGAAAAAATTCATACCAATTACAAAGAACTCACTACAATCAATCACAAGTTACAAAAAATAATCCAATACCTTGAATCCCAAGCCACCCACCAAGTCATGTTCTACATTGCATTCCAAAGCTTCATTTTCCTATTTGTTTCAAACCCATCATCCATAAAATGCACCCATTGGTGGCAACCCTTCTCTCTCTCCTTCCTAGTTTTCATCATCTTCTCTCTCACCTTCATGGCCACCATTTCCAACTACCTCCTCACACGGGACGAGCACGACGTGAACTTCATCGATCTGGCGGAGAACAGCCGTCAGATGATGATCCTTGAAACGGACGGTATAGATTTAGAGAGAGAAATCAACGGTGGTGATCCGGGTAGGCCCTACCAGGGACGACAGAAGGGAGAGATGCTGAGGAAAAAGCTTCAACCGGACATGTATTCGGTGTATCAACGATACATACATATTTGTATATCAGCTTCTGCGTTGCTTGGTTTTACGATTATTGTTTTGCACGCTTGTAGTTCCTCGGCCTGTGGGGGCCATGCCTAGATGAAGGCAGGTATGTGACGTCATGATTGGGCGTATGTATATGCAAGGATTGATTCACAGGGAGACAAGTAGATCGGCGGCCGGCCTTAGATTTGAAAAAAAAAAAAAAAACAACTAATTATATTAATAATTTTCATAAATAAGCTTTTAATTCAGTCTATAGGATTGCCTCCTCTAATATTTTTTAGAAAATTTTAAGCTTGCCTCTTAAGCTGGATTCTGGGATCTGTCCTTGTGTATATGTGTTTATATATATGAGTAATATTTGAGCACAAACACTTTTTATAAATACTTACAAACACACTCTATTCCTTTCCTAGTTGGCACATGGTGGGGTCCAGAAAATTTTGATAGACCTCACCGTACCACCCAGGAGAGAGATAGAGTGTTTGTAAGTATTTATTAAAAAGTGTTTATTACCCTAGCATTGTTGTATATATATGCATATTATTATATGTAGATAGCAATATATATATATATATATGTGTGTGTGTGTGTCTACATGTGTCTCTGTGTAAACAGAAATTTTAAGCATTTACTAGCCACCATATATGTGGAATGTAATATTTGTAATCATTTATTGAGGAAAACATATGTATATGTATGTGTCACGTGTGTGTCTTTGTGTGTAAAGAACATAAGTTAAGAGCATTTCTTTTTTCTTTGTAAAAAGATTTGAAATGTCTTTTTGAAAGGTGGTGCAGATATTCGTAGTAGATTAAATCAATTAAATGTCATGTGTGTGTCTTTGTGTGTAAACAACATAAGTTAAGAGCATTTCTTTTTACTTAGTAAAAAGATTTGAAATGTCTTTTTGAAAGGTACGCGGTGCAGATAGTCGTAGTAGATTAAATCAATTAAAGTGGATATTCGTAGTAGATTAAATCAATTAAAGTGGATATCGATTTTTTTTTTGTCTAGTGTCTTAGAAACAAATCACATCTGTGATATGAGTTGGGTTAGTAGTCAGTATTAATAACACACACTCAATGGGGGGGGCCATATCCCAGTTTAAAAAAATTATCACTCTTGCTTTTCTAATAAGAAAGTTCGAACCCACAACCACTCCATCGGAAAGAAGGGTCTGACCAACTCAACTAGCGAGCTGGTTAAAGTGGATATCTATGAATGATTCAAACAACTCTCTTTCCTATATAAGTTCATGAAAATTATGGATTCAAACTTAATATATGTGATACAGATGACGTAATATATATAGCAACTCAAAAAGAGAATTTTATTAAATACTTGCCCACAGACAAGGAGCCAAATTACACCCAACAAAGCAAAACCAGTCAACATAAGAACAACTCCAAACCATAAACCACATCCATCACAACAATTACAGAAACCTCAGCCAACAGAATTAGGCACCAGAGGCCAAAGCCAAAACTCGAAAAACAATCCACATTTGGAACTCCCAAAGCTTACCCCCATTGAATCAGGGGAAACGTCCTACCAACCCCCATCTTTGCCAATGAATCAGTAAGACTGTTCACACTCCAATACGTACGAACAATTTCCCAAGACTGTTAAAACACTGAAATATATTTCCACAATTTAATTAGGACCGTTCCCCAGAATCCAAGAGATGGCATTTTAAGAATCGCTTTTCAATTATCAAATTAGCTTTAGACATTACCATCCATTTAGATTTAGAGAACAAAATAATTGCCCAATGAATAGCAAATAATTGTGCTACATTAGAATCCTCTGACTCCAATGCTTTTTGAAAAAAGACCTCTTATATTTCCCAAATGATCCCTAATCACACCGGCCACCCAATCCAGCCGGCCCAGGCTTCTCTAATGAGGATCCATCTATATTAAACTTAAAAGCTTCCACAGGCGGGCGGAGCAATCCATGAAGGAGACGGCTGACTCTTAACAGCCTTGTAAAGAGCAAAACCATCTGCGACATTTAACAGCGAATCACTAATTGACACTCCCATTAGAATTTGAATCAATTTTAAACCACCAGGCTATGTGTAGTTTAACAAGATCCACTAACTCTCCAAGGTTGACTGGTTTAAAAAAGGTCAACTCGGCACACGAAGCTCCTGCAATGCGGAGTCCAGAGAAGGGTCGGACCTTGAAAATTAAATCATTCCTTGACATCCAAATTGACCAGAGTGTCACCAACAAAGCTATCGACCATGCCTTCACAGGACGATAATCAGGGCAAAGACTTGTTGGAAATTGAAGGATGAAATTATGATTTTTTGGTTGAGGCGTGCAATGTATTGCACTGTCTTTAAGAACAATTCCGCTCCTCTAAGTCAGTGACTCGATGCACAAGGTCACAGCGCTATGTTCTCCAGGATTCAGCAACCAACTCTTCCAAACATGCACTTGAATTGGAAGAGTAAATTGAGTACTCAGAAATTGCTCCAGAAAAGATAGGAAATTTAGATAGAAAATATAGAGAAGAACAGAAGAGAGGATTGATTTTGTTATGTTTTTCTGGAAGAGTGTGATCAAGTATATATAGTAAAACAGATTGAGATTATAATGACTCTCCAACAGTCATATTATTTCATATATAAAATAAATAATGACTTCCAACAGTCATATATTGGATTAATACTCCAACAGTCATATTATGTATTTTAGCATTTGCAGAATACTCCAACAGTCCAAAATTTTTTTAATACCAGTTGCAAAAACGTGACAGTAACAATTCGAGGTGCATTCGTGTCCGCAGGTCGTGCACGCGCAAGTCACAATTTTTAAGCCAAATCGGACGGTCCGAACCCAAGATTTGCCCCCCCCCCTCCCTGCGCGCGCGTGAGAGAACATTTCCCCAATACAAGCTTACTAGCTTATGAAAGGAGAGTATATAAAAGGAGTAAAAAACTCTTGTAAAATTTCAATGTGGAATAGAAGTATAAATCAAACTTTAGCTTGGGTTTGGGTTTTTGAAATAAAAAGGCCCATGACCCATTTTCTTGATTTTAACAAATACGTACTATAACCCAAACAAATAAATAACCCACACATATTTAGACCCAATAAACTAATCCAACAAGACCTTCCCACATAATCCACCACCCAAAGGAATCCCCAGGTATTTCAGGGGACAGGAAAGGAAGCTACCCTTACATTAATCTTGGACGCCCATTGAATACACACGGCAGCCAACAATACAGCTTTTATGGAAATTGATCTTAAGCCCTACCGTGCATTCGGAACACCTCAGCACCCTTTCGAAAGTGACAAGTCTACCAAAGTCAGCTTTGCAGAACAATAAAGTATCATCAGCAGCGAATTGAAGGTGAGATAGAAAGTTCTCACTGGATCCAATCCGACGTCCTTCCACAATCTTTAACTCCTCCGCCTTCCGATATATATCATTCCACTAATCAGCCCTTCAGCCACAATATTGAAAAAAAAAAAGGGAATAATGGATCGCCCTGTCTCAGCCTTCTCTCCATCGCAAATAGTCAGGGGTCGGGTGATCCATTTACAAGAACCGATACTCTAGCCGAGGACATACACTCTAAAATCCACCCCCTCTATCTACAACACCAAACCTCATCGACGAAACCCCAATAAATTCTATCATACGCCTTTTCAAAGTTCAATTTGATGATCACCCCACCTTCTCGACTTTTCTTAACACTATCAACCATTTCTGATGCCTTAACAAGCAGTCCACAATCTGTCTGCCTTCCACAAATTAAAGTTCACAGATGACGTAATATTAACATTATATATATATATATATTAAGTAGTCATTAACAAATTTTTCTTAGATTTATTATGAGATGGTATGTCAATTCAGTACACAAATGTGAAACTTTGTAGTCAATTTTTAAAAGCTTAAGTTAGTAGTCAATTTAAGCTTAACTTTGTGTAGTCAATTTAAATTAGTAGGTTTCCGATTCTCCTAGGATGTTAGTAGTTGGGTTTACTTCATGCGTACGGCGCAGAGGCCTCTCTTAACCATATGCCACCCAAGTAGTGGTGTCAAACAGGCCGGATCGGGCCGGGCTCAGTCAAAGCGGGCCTAACCGGGCTAGAGGGCCGGCCTCATCTAAAATCGGGCCGGGCCGGGCTTGGGAAGGGAGGGGGGATGTCCGCCCCGGACCGGTGGCCCGGGCTCACTAGGGCCGGGCTTCGGGCCAGGCCGGGCCGGGCTAGTGAACGGGCTCATGGACGGGCTCGTGGACGGGTTCGCGGACAGGTGCACAGCCGGGCCGGGCCGGAGTTTTGAGGGGTAAAAATTTTAACTTTTAAAGTTTAATGTTTGGGAATTGGGGGGAGTTTTTACCTTTACTCTTTTTTTTATGTGTTTAGTTTATGCATTAATGATTAGTGATTACTAAAAAAAAGTTTGTTTAACAAAAAAAAAAGGTAAATAATTTTTATTATTCAATAAAAATTAATAAGATTACTATTATTTGATATTTAAAAATTATAGTCTAATAAAAAATAAAGATTACTTATCATAAATTGTACAATAAAAAGTAAAGATTTATTCATTAATGATTAGTAATTAGTAAAAAAAGTTCATTAAAAAAAAGTGAAGAATATTTATTATTTAATAAAAATTAAAGAGATTACTAGTATTTGATATTTAAAAATTGTAGTCTAATAAAAAATAAAGATTATTTTCATTAATTTCAATAATTTGTATAATAAAAAGTAAAGATTTATTCATTAATGATTAGTGATTACTAAAAGTCTAAAAAAAGTTCATTAAAATAAAATAGTAAAGAATTTTTATTATTCAATAAAAATTAAAGAGATTACTAGTATTTGATATTTAAAATTATAGTCTAATAAAAAATAAAGGTTACTTATCATTAATTTGTATAATAAAAAGTAAAGATTACATTTTACAGAATTAGATTTTTTTTTTAAAAGCCGTTCACAGTTTATACTCATGCGGGCCAGGAGTATTACAATTGATTTGTTTGGAACTAAATGATCTTCAACTCTCATATTCATTCTTCAATCCTTCATTCTTCAATTTTCTTCCGTAACTTTCCTTTCCTCTAGCACCCTTCCACCTACACTAAAAGCAGACTCCGATGCAACTGTGGAAGCCGGAGGAGTTAGTAGATCATGAGCCATGATGGAAAGAACAGGGAAAGCTCTTACATGTTCTTTCCACCATGTCAAAAGATTAAAATCGACCATTTCCTCGTTGGTTAATCGGCTTTCCCACTCGGTTTCTCGATACTTATTTAATTCACCAAGAATGTTAGAGCTACTTACAAATGATTGACTAACACCCTTTTGTTTCTTTCGACTAAGAAACTGGCTCGCCCAAGAACCACCTGACGCTCCCGAACTTAACTCAATATTAGAAGTAGAAGAAGAAGTAGCACTTTCTTTATTTGTATATTTTTCATAGTAAATACGAAATAAAGATTCCAAAGTATTTTCCATTTCAAAAGTAGTTATTTCTAGACCAGGCTCACTATCTGGTCCTTGCATCAATTCAGATATTTGTTTAACCATTTCACAAACACCATCAAAATTGATTCTAGGATCCGAGATTACAGATAAGTAAAATACAGGTGGAATGTTAGACCAATATTTTTTAAACTTTTTTTCCATTTTCTCACAAATATCAATAAAAATGTCATTTTTTTTGTTTATAATTATGAAATGTATGAGCCATATTATATAATTCCATAAAAACTAAACAAGAAGTAGAATAGTAAACACCGGAAAGTTTATTTGTAGTATTGTAAAATACTTCTAAAAATCCATGAAAGTCAAATGTCATATCCCAATCGTTTGAAATCAAGTTTAGTGATAGATAATTAACATTAACAAATTGAGTAATAATATTACTATACTTTTTACAAGAATCTATCATAAGATAAGTAGAATTCCAACGAGTTTTAATATCAGTTTGCAATTTCTTTGGATTAAAACGATTTTGATTACAAACACCATAAAATGCTTGTAGACGGCTAGGCGTTGAACAACAAAAGACCACTGCCTCTCTAATTTTAAGTATGTGATCATTAATTTTTGTTAATCAATCTTGGATAATCAAATTAATGATATGACATACACAACGACCATGAAATAATTTTCCATTCAACATTGGGCGCATAAGATCTTTAAACATATTAATAGCATTTGTATTAGCACTAGCATTGTCAAAAGTAATGCTTATAATTTTTTTTTCATAATATCATACTCATTAAAAACATTGATTATATAGTTATATATATATATATATTTTCACTAGTATGAGGATAGTCTAATGCTCGAAAAGCAATGATATTTTTATTTATATTCCAATTTTCATCTATAAAATGCGCCGTTATACATATATATCCCGTTTTATTACAACCAGTCCACAAATCAGAAGTGCATGCAATTGTACAATTAAAAGTAGAAAAATCCTCAATTAATTTTTTTTTGGTTTGTTGAAAAACAGATTGTATATCACTTCTAAGAGTATTTCTAGTAATAGGTTGGTAGGCGGGTTGTAAAAAAGTTTGAATAAAACGTGTAAAGCACTCTTCTTCAACTAAAGTAAAAGGCATATCGGATGTACAAACAAATTTTGCCAAGCCTTCCCTCATTTTTTTTTATTATAAAGAAAAGTTCCAACACTTGTGCCAGTAGAAGCAGAAATTTGGGATTGTACTAGGCCGCCCGCTTGAGCGGTACCTGCTTCCCATGCACCTTTATGTTTGTTTATGATGTGCCTTTTAAGTGTATTATTTCCTCCACCTTTGTAAGAAAATTTGAGTCCGCATATTTTGCAAATGGCTCCATTTTTTTCGTCATTTAATTTAAAAAATAACCAAACAGGTGATTTTAATTTTCTTTCAGTGGTGGGACTGGGATCATTAGAATTTGAAGGAGATGATTCAGATGGATTAGACCCCATAATTTCAACGTCGTCATCATCCTCCAATTCCAAATCATTAATCTCATTTCTTTCCCCATAATCTAAATTTTCAAAGTCATAAGTTGGGCCTTCCCTAGTTTTTGAAGATCTTGAGTGAGATGCCATTTTTTTTTAAATAAAAAAAAAGAGGGGAAAGAAATATAAAATATTAAAAATAGTAACAATTAAATAAGCAACTAATAAAGCAAGAAGTGAAACAATAAATAAATTTACCTCAACTTATAGTAGTAGAAGAATAAGTGAACAACTATAAATTATAATAAGACTTGAGACTTGAGAGCTTGTAAGTTCAACTGTTCAAGTTGTAGAAGACTAGAAGTGCCTTTACAAATTAGAGCTTTGATAATTGAATCACCAACTTGTAGAGTTGAAGTGCTTGTAGACTTGTAGTTTATGGAGTAGTATAGAGAAAGTAGAGAATAGAGAGAGATAATTGATTTTTGTATGAGAAAATATGTTGTGGGAGGTTTGGTATTTATAGAAAATGAGCTAAGGGGTATTTTGGGACGTCAAAAAGTACATTTACATTTTTACCCCCAAAACTAGCCGTTTTATAGTCGTTAGAGGGGTAAAAAGTGAAAAAATATTTGAAAAAGGGCCAAACTAGCCGTTATGAGCTCGGGCGGGCCTAGCGGGTTAGCGGGCCGGGTCGGGTATCGGGCAAAGGAGCGGGCCGGGCCGGGCCGTGGACGGGACTAAGGGTGTCCACCCTGGACCGGACAAAAGTGCTCGGGCCGGGCCGGACTTTTAGCCCGGAAAAATCGGGTCGGGCTTGGGCCGGGCCGGGCCAACCCGACCCGATTGACACCTCTACACCCAAGCTACCTTGTTTGGCCCACACTACAATAGAGTCCCATTGAAAATCATAGCCTATTAGCCCATGTATGTATGGTTTTTTCAAAAGCAAAATTTAATCAAAAGTCCCGCAATTATTAACCCAATACATACAGTGGCAGAGCCATGAATGTATACTTGAGGGAGTTGAGCTTGTCTTATGGGGGTTCCCCGAGAAAATTTTTTTTGGGTCTATTTAGTATTTATCCATATTTTTTTTGTAGGATTTCTATGTCAAAACAATTACATATTTGCATAAAATTAGTAGTGCAATACACACATTTACATAGACCATATTAATTCATTTGTAGGGGCCAAGATGTATATTACCCAAAAATTTAGAGGCAAAATAAGAATTAGTGGTGCAATATGTACATTTACATAGTTCATTATAGAAAAAATAAAAATTTGAGGGGTGAATATATAAATTCATTTCATTTGAAGGGGCCAAAATGTATAATATCCAAAAATTTATAGGCAAAATGAGAATTCTTGAAAAAAAAAGGGGGGGGGGGGGGGGGGGCTGACTTTCCATGTGGCTCCGCCACAGAATACATGTATATATATACGGTCAGACTCTAAAGTGAATTGGGTTGAGTGAACTTACCAAGTGAATTTAATTTTAAGCTTAAAAGAACCCGCGAGTCAGCCTTCAACCCAGTTCACTTTAGAGCCTCTCCCTATATATATATACCCTATATATATACCATAAGCTATATCTATATGTATGTATCCTTTATAAGGAAGGCCATGAGAAATATTATCTACAGATTCATTTTTCAAACTGAACAGCAAAATGAAAATTTGGAATTGTTGGAAATATTTGGGAGAGTAATTAGTGGGTTTGCTTTGCCATTGAAGGAGGAACACAAGACCCAAAACTTGCCACTAATGTGATTAAGGAACTTCTGATATATGGCTCATGAGCCCATGATATAGAGCCAAAAGTAGTTGATGTTCTTGAGCAGTAAATTAAGTTGTAAGGAAGTGATATTTGCTAACAGACTTGCACACAGTAGTATAATTAGTCAAAAGACGGTGAAATGTGTATTTGTTAAGACATTGAAATTAGAGAAAAGATAGTAAAATATGACTTAAAGACAGCGAAATATATCTTAAAGACAGTTAAATTTGTGAAAAGGTGGTGAAAATGATTTTAATGACAGTGAGATACCACTTTTAAGTGATATTTTGGACCATAAAAAAGTCAGAGACTTTTCGGATTAAAAAAAAAAAGAGGTATAGGGAACTATGATTGAAAAGTGCATGTATCATTGTAGGGAACAATGGTCAATTGCCCCATAGGCCCACCCAATCAACCAAACAAAAAAAATAAAAAAATCCAATTCCACATCAAATACTTTATAAAAACAAAAAATAGAAAATCAAACTTAAAAGAAGCAAATCGACAGAAAAAACTCACACACAGACAAACCACCAAAAAAAAAAAAACATGTTACTACCCTTTGTCTTTCTCACTTTTTTCTTTCTCACTCATTACGCAAGTCTTACCTTTGATCAACTATTATGTCACAAATAGGAGAGTAAGTAAACCGATCGGTTTGGTTTGCAAAAATTTCGTGTAGTGCAAAAATAAACAGAGTCGAAATTTTATACTAAATCGAACCGTACCAAAACCGATCAATTTAACTAAAAAATGGTCCAAATTGAACTATTTACATCCTTAGTCATAAGAAATGTTGAACGGATGAGCTATGTTATCCATTAAACAGTAGGGCGAAGCAAATATATATATATATATATATATATAATTTTTTTGAAAACAGCAAGCAAACTTTTATTAAGGGGCCAAAAAGCCGAAGAGATAAAAGGTCCAAAATACATCCCAAAAAAGACATAGCAGAATCTCAATATCTCATGCAAGTGTAAATAGTGATTTTGCAGCTAAAATGCAAAAATAACAATATTTAAGTAATATTTTATCAATATAAGTTAGTTTTTCTTTGTTAATTTGAAATAATTTTTTCGAGCAACTAAATTTTGTGTTGGAACATGTCAAATGAAAGAATTTACAAAAATTTATAAAAAAAAACCTCATCTTCAAAGATCGCTTAGCCCCCAAAATGTTAGGGATGTGATGCGTGCAAACCCATACAACACCCAATAGCCGAGTCATGCAATGGGGGTGTGATAGGAAGACTTGGTCAAACCAACAGTCCACTAGTTCATCTACAACTTTCTATTTTATAGCATGTTTAGTTAGTTAGTTAGTTTTGCATTGCATGTGTTAATTTGTTCTGCATGTTCCCATGTATCCCTCATAAATAGGAACACTTTCTATTTGCATGCATCTCTTAGTTGTAGCCACGTTTCCATTAGTGCGTGTAGTGCATGGTAGTTAATTGTATTCCTTTAAATTGCCAAATCCATGAAATGAGAAGGCATGAAAAATATTATCCAACAGTCTTTACTGTCTTGTCTCTCTCTATATATCTCTATTTTCTCTATCTTTCATGGTTTTGGGTCTTGCCCATAACACTTTCCCTATCTATCTTTTACTATTTGGGTCTTGCCCATATCAATGGTATCAGAGCCGAACGCTTCCATGGACACCCGTGGCAAATCCAACACCGAATTCCGCAATGAAGTGAGCGAAATTTTGGCTCGTCACGAGTCGAAGTTCGATGAAGTACATACTTCCCTTCAAGCCATCTTTGCCCAGTTACAAACTCTGCAACTCCGTCTCACCCCCAAAACTACCAACATCAATCCCTTCGCCTCAAGCTCAAACTCCCACCAAACACTCACCCAAGACCGAAACCATCCACCCACCAACCTCAAGCTTAGTTTCCCAAAATTCACAGGAGACGATCCTACCGGTTGGATATATCGGGCCGAACAGTACTTTGAATTCCAACGTATAGCCCCCGCTCAACAAGTCCAGCTTGCCTCTTTCCACCTTGAGGGCATTGCCCTGCAATGGCACCGATGGTACACCAAATTCAAAGGGCCAGTTAATTGGGGCGATTTCACCACCGCCTTGCTTCGTCGTTTTGGACCCACTGATTTCGACGACCCTTCCGAAACCCTCACTCGGCTTAAGCAAACCACCACTGTGGGCGCTTACCAGGAAGAGTTCGAAAGACTCTCCCAACTTGTTGATGCTCTACCCGAGAATTACTTGATCGGATGTTTTATAGCCGGTCTCAAAGATGAAGTTCGTCTCGACATCAAAATCAAGAAACCTCATACCTTATCGGAGGCAATTGGTGTGGCCCGACTAATTGAAGAACGGAATACCCTCCAAAACAAATCCACCCTTTCCCCCCGTTCAACTCCCCCCAGTACACCACAAATCTGTATTCCACCGACTACTTCTACTGCCGGTATCCTTGGTCCACCACCCGCCGACAAACTAAACCACTCCAATACCACCTCCTCAACACAGTTTAAAAAAATCACCGGTCAAGAAGCTCGAGCGCGTCGGGAAAAAGGCCTTTGTTACTACTGTGACGAAAAATTTATACCTGGCCATCGTTGTAGCGATCCCAAGCTCCTCATGATTGAAGATGCCTCATTCACCGAAGACCCACCTCCCGAACCAAACCCAACCGGCCCTATCTCTGAAATTTCGGGTTTCTAAGTCATATCTTGACTTCATCCTTGAGGACAAGAAAACTTCAAGCGGTGGGGATTGATGCGTGCAAACCCATACAACACCCAATAGCCGAGTCATGCAATGGGGGTGTGATAGGAAGACTTGGTCAAACCAACAGTCCACTAGTTCATCTACAACTTTCTATTTTATAGCATGTTTAGTTAGTTAGTTAGTTTTGCATTGCATGTGTTAATTTGTTCTGCATGTTCCCATGTATCCCTCATAAATAGGAACACTTTCTATTTGCATGCATCTCTTAGTTGTAGCCACGTTTCCATTAGTGTGTGTAGTGCATGGTAGTTAATTGTATTCCTTTAAATTGCCAAATCCATGAAATGAGAAGGCATGAAAAATATTATCCAACAGTCTTTACTGTCTTGTCTCTCTCTATATATCTCTATTTTCTCTATCTTTCATGGTTTTGGGTCTTGCCCATAACACTTTCCCTATCTATCTTTCACTATTTGGGTCTTGCCCATATCAGGATGACATACTGGCATGGCGTGGGCGTAGTTCTTGGTTTTGGTCTCTTTAGCATTTGGATGTTTGGGGTTGCAGTCCTTTTGTGTTAAGTGCCAAATCAAACTTTTTTTAATTTTGTTTTGGCACTTAATTTGGGTCTCCTTTAGCGGTTGGGTGTTACATATATATGGGGATTGTTAACTTACAGTGCAGCGCTTTATTAGCGATGGAAAAAAAGGTTTTTTGTTTCTAAAAAAATGTTAGCGACGAAAAATTTCGTTGTTAAAAGCGTTTTTTATTGCTAAAAATTGGTGTACACATTGCTAAAAGCAATGGTTGGTGTCTTTGCTTCTTTGGTTGGAATGGAGCTTATACATGGTGTGATCGGTTGCATGAGCCATTATTTGGCTATCACATGGATTCGATTGATAAAACTAAAAAATTTAAGTGTTGAATTTTAATTATTAAAAATTTTGAGTGATTGAATTTACAATATTGAAAACATTGTTTTAATTACTAAAATAGACTGCATTCAATGTTTTATATTCAGTAGAATTTTTTCACTTAAAATTTTCAATAGATTTTTAGCTGCCTTTTCAATTAAGTGATACATTATCCAACGTACTGAAAAAGAATAAGTGCTAAATTTTTTATTTTCAGCACTTAATTGGGTTATCAAACACACCCTTGTATTTTAATAAAATATTGCTTCTCCTTAGGGTGATTTTGGAAGGATATTGTAGCGCCCCGCCCCGCCGTCCCGCAGGCGAGGGGGTGCTAACTATAATAAAATAATAAAACACGAGCGGAAGGGCTAAATAAACTTGTAATGCTTCGAGTCCTAGACCCGAAGCTTATCTGAAAAACTTTCTCTTTAGAAAAACAAACGTTTAAACTTTAAAATGATTTAAACTCCAAAGCTCTGAAACATTTCAACTTTAAAACCTTAAAAACTTTGATACCATTTTACAATGCCTCGAGTCCTAGACTCCGAGAGTTACTGCGGAAGCATAGAATAGCCTTTTGAAATCTTTAATAGGGAATCAAAATCTTTAAAGATTCACAGATCTGATTAGAACAATCGCGGAAGCATTCAACTAGTCTTTTGAAAAGCTTTGCTTGCAGTTTAAAAGACATTAACAGAAAATCTCTATCGGTTCATCAAATGAACAACAGTGCAGCGGAAAACATACCGATGTGATAAACATTTATCATGCTTCTTCTCAAACTTTTATAATACAACTTTTAAATAGAAACTCAAATTTGGTTTCACATATCGAAAAGTAATACAATGATCTACTGTCTTTTTCTCAAACGTTAGAAACTCTTATAATAAAAACCCAAGGTTTCTTTAAGAATACAAAGTATCATGATCTCACAATTTCTTCCCTAAACAGGATCTTCACGAGTAAACTCTACTCCGGGCTTGAAAATTATATTCATCATTTGGAAAACATTAATAACACAGAAATCGGGTTTTCATTTGAAAACTATCCTTTCTGGAAACGAATCATTTTCAAGATAAGCAACGACAAATCAGAGTTAAGCTATCTCTTTACTTAAAAGCGGGTGGACTAACATTTGTCCAATTAAATCATAACATGCTCTTTGAACCAACATGTAAATTAAAATCCTATAAACTCGACCTTCAAACAAAGCGGAAGTTCATCAAGTCTCGGGGGCCTTACCCTTATCTATATCACCTGAAAAGGAAAGGTTTGATAGTCCATAAGCCAAAGGCTCGTATAGTCATATAACCACACAATAACATCTGTTATATAACATGCGTGAGTGCAATGAATGCCAATGTCATGTATGAAAACCACTTTTCGTGCATTTTCAAACACTCACCCTCGATCGTCAATATCATTACCCGGATCATGGGCTTCCCGTCCACGTAGGCCTAGCCTCAAACGTGCGGGACTTTGGGCCTTAGGAATTACACGGAGGCCTAGCCTTTACCGTTACGGAGGTTTCTTGCAGCACATCCCGCAAATCGAGTTCCTAGTGGTACCCATCTCACACGCCTACCCACAAATCCGGGATTTCTATCTTTCAAAACAAAATCCCTCCTAGAGGGTTTTATGCATGGAAGCCTCTAAGGTCTTCCCTTTTCAAAAACCTGGAAGTCTCTATGATCTTCCTTTTTTTCAAAATCGAAAGCCTTTAAGGTCTTTCATCCCAAAATCATTTTCGTGATTTTCGTGATCATGCTCATGCTTATGCAATGTTATGACATATGCGAGCTCTAAGCATCCAGACATATTCAACATTTCATAAATTACATATCAACACATGCTATTGATTAAAGCAACACAATAGACATGCTGAATCATCCAAGTAGACACATAAGATACAGCAATTCAAGTAAACACTTAAAGTATCATAGCTTAAGTAAACACTCAAAGCATCACAGCAAATCAATTTATGTAACATGTAAGTACACCGTTAACATGTTATACAACTTTATTGAGGGTTATACGGAACTACCGTTCACCGAGGATAGATTGAATAATTAATAATAATAGAAACCGGAACTGCTCAATCTGTTACAAATCTCAATATACAATAATGCGCGTATATCAGTGAGGTACAACACCTCTAAGCACAAGTACAACTACTATTACAGTAAAGTACAGCTCTTAAAGCATAGGGTACAAGGTCCCTTAGCTCATAACAGACTCAAGTACAACAAAATAGGAGATTTTACTAAACTGCCCGAGGTCGCGCGCGCGGGACTTCGCTCGCGCGGGCCGCTCGGGCGAGTTATGCTCAGTAAGGTCACGGGGTTATTTTAAAACAGATTTCAAAATTATGCCTAGTCGCGCGCGCGGGCCGCTCGCGCGACCCCTCGCTCGCGCGGGTCGCGCGCGCGAGATGTCACAGAGTCGTCTTCTTCCTCTTCTCTTCCCCTGTTTTGAAATTAAAGGCTAAATTTTACCCAGTTTGAAAACTTAATCAAAACAGGACTTCCAATATATGAATCTCTCCCTTTTTTCGCGTAGATTTCAATTATGAAATCATTGTTTTAAGAATCAAAACACAGCTCCTGATTTTATTGAAAAATCGAATGGTGACAAAACTTTAATTTGCTTGTTCGTCGCAATCGTGCGAATTAGCTTTTGAAATTTAAAACACAGCCTCATGGGATCGAGACCTTTCATTTGATATAAAGAAATCACGTTTCTGTGACTGTTTTTCTGCTCGCTATTTTCAGACCCGTAACGATATACACATTAAATATGTATATATATATATCTATATCAATTGAGATATATGAACTAAAATCATAAAAGCTTACTCAAATCCAAATTAAAATTGGTGTAGAATCTTACCCAAATTCAGATTGCAAATGGATTAGCAGAGAAAGCCAAAAATAATAATCCAAGCTTTGATTTCCAAATTTCTTCTTGCATATTAACTTGTGCATATATAAATGTATGCCCATATATTTCGTGAGAGAGAGAGGGAATAGAGAGGCAGTGAGTTTGAGAGTTTGGGAATGAGGGGGTATTTACTTATAGAATGTATTGCTTGGCCTCCAAGAGGATTCAAGCACACACCAACACAATTCATACTAACACAATGTACACACGCACACACTGTGCACTAAAATTTGCTTTGGGCTCCAAGTAACATATGGGAGATCTTCCCATGTGGTTGAGCTCACGCCTCCTCTCATACATACAGGTAATTTATACAGTACCAATTCCCAAAACTGGTATTTTTGTCTAACGAAAATAAAAATTTAAACTTTCAATATCTTTTCTAATTTCCGGGTCACTACACTCTACCCCCCTTAAAAGAATTTCGTCCGCGAAATTCAAGTAAGGTCATCTGATAACCAAGTAATCGCAACATTGTCCAAGGAATGTTTCCTACTCCGTCTTACAACACGGGTATTCATTTACGAGCATTTTGAAATGTCAAATCGTAGGAACCTTATACAAAGTATGTTATAACACTTCATCTCCCCTGAAGTAATTTTCTCAAAAGCCTAATATCCAATCCTCAAATAGCATTCCTTGAAATTCCAAAGGAGATTCAATTCTTAGAGTTCAACATCTACTGTAATACAAGTTGAGAGATTCCTCAACCGCTTCCATATACTGTAATATGATAACACCGTAAAAAGGTTGAGAGATTCCCCAACCATCCCATATACACCATAATAGAATAGTCTTGAGATAATACTGTCAATACGTTGAGAGATTCCTCAACCATCCATATACACCGTATTAGAATGCGTTAGGATAATACCGTATTAGAATACACCGTAATATAAGATGAGAGATTCCTCATCTATATACCATAAACCGTAAACGAATTCGTAAAGGAATACCGCAATACCATGTCGTATGATAATACCGTAAGATAGGTTAAGAGATTCCCCAACCGTCCAATATCCACATAAATATACTAATCTCAAATGCAAAATATCTCCAACGATGCTATTGTCAATCCCTGATATATACTCAACTCATATCCCGATGTACTCACGTCATATCGCATAACCCATGTTCGAAACAGAGACTAATGTTTCCAATGTGTGAACCACAAAATACTTACCAGGACCAAGTCCAGGCAAAATAGCAAATGAGCTTTATGCTCTACCTCACGTGTTGTCTCAAATTCCTGTGCTCTTTGTAGATATAACTGTATATTACGATGTTCCCTATACATTTCTTCTGATGACATTTCTCAAACATCGAAAGGTCGATATAATAACCTCAAAGATTCCATAAAATGGTACGATCACAGAATGATATGATCACAGAATGATACTCTCTTTCCAAAAAACATGTGAACTTGCACAGAAAGGTAGTCACACTAAGAAGCTCCACTGACATAATCAGTCATCCAAATCAAACGGCAAGGATCCGTATAGGCAACCATACCCAACTCATAAAAGAGTGAATTCAACAGTTCGAAAGAATTCCCAAGGAATAAAGAGTACCGAGGTCCAACCCAAAGGAGAGACTACTCCAAAAAGTCAAGAAATTACCTATACCCGAACTCTCGAAATAGGGGGGGCATAGGAATTACACAAATGCTCTCACTACCCATTTTACACATGAATCCAATTCAAACCGCACTCATGGGTATAACATAATCGTGTACACGTCTCACGGGTATGCATAACGGCATCAACATTTTCGTAGAAAGAAGTATTTCTAGCATGTTTGTCGTTTAACTAAACATGTAGGCATATAAGCATCTTAAACAACGTAGCATGTTATATCACATAGTCCCTCAGGCAAGTAGGCATGCTCAATTCATCTTTTCAAAGATACGTGCAGTTAAAACTTTAAACAGCACATCAGAAGTTATCAAGTAACAGGTCAACACATATCAAATCATATGTCGTTTATCAACTAATATGTCTAACATGTCGACAAAACTTAAACAAGAGAGCACATAACCCAGCGTCCAAAGTATTCGACTCGGTTATGCTCTGATACCATCTGTAGCGCCCCGCCCCGCCGTCCCGCAGGCGAGGGGGTGCTAACTATAATAAAATAATAAAACACGAGCGGAAGGGCTAAATATACTTGTAATGCTTCGAGTCCTAGACCCGAAGCTTATCTGAAAAACTTTCTCTTTAGAAAAACAAACGTCTAAATTTTAAAATGATTTAAACTCCAAAGCTCTGAAACATTTCAACTTTAAAACCTTAAAAACTTTGATACCATTTTACAATGCCTCGAGTCCTAAACTCCGAGAGTTACTGCGGAAGCATAGAATAGCCTTTTGAAATCTTTAATAGGGAATCAAAATCTTTAAAGATTCACAGATCTGATTAGAACAATCGCGGAAGCATTCAACTAGTCTTTTGAAAAGCTTTGCTTGCAGTTTAAAAGACATTAACAGAAAATCTCTATCGGTTCATCAAATGAACAACAGTGCAGCGGAAAACATACCGATGTGATAAACATTTATCATGCTTCTTCTCAAACTTTTATGATACAACTTTTAAACAGAAACTCAAATTTGGTTTCACATATCGAAAAGTAATACAATGATCTACTGTCTTTTTCTCAAACGTTAGAAACTCTTATAATAAAAACCCAAGGTTTCTTTAAGAATACAAAGTATCATGATCCCACAATTTCTTCTCTAAACGGGATCTTCACGAGTAAACTCTACTCCGGGCTTGAAAATTATATTCATCATTTGGAAAACATTAATAACACAGAAATCGGGTTTTCATTTGAAAACTATCCTTTCTGGAAACGAATCATTTTCAAGATAAGCAACGAAAAATCAGAGTTAAGCTATCTCTTTACTTAAAAGCGGGTGGACTAACATTTGTCCAATTAAATCATAACATGCTCTTTGAACCAACATGTAAATTAAAATCCTATAAACTCGACCTTCAAACAAAGCGGAAGTTCATCAAGTCTCGGGGGCCTTACCCTTATCTATATCACCTGAAAAGGAAAGGTTTGATAGTCCATAAGCCAAAGGCTCGTATAGTCATATAACCACACAATAACATCTGTTATATAACATGCGTGAGTGCAATGAATGCCAATGTCATGTATGAAAACCACTTTTCGTGCATTTTCAAACACTCACCCTCGATCGTCAATATCATTACCCGGATCATGGGCTTCCCGTCCACGTAGGCCTAGCCTCAAACGTGCGGGACTTTGGGCCTTAGGAATTACACGGAGGCCTAGCCTTTACCGTTACGGAGGTTTCTTGCAGCACATCCCGCAATTCGAGTTCCTAGTGGTACCCATCTCACACGCCTACCCACAAATTCGGGATTTCTATCTTTCAAAACAAAATCCCTCCTAGAGGGTTTTATGCATGGAAGCCTCTAAGGTCTTCCCTTTTCAAAACCTAGAAGTCTCTATGATCTTCCTTTTTTTCAAAATCGAAAGCCTTTAAGGTCTTTCATCCCAAAATCATTTTCGTGATTTTCGTGATCATGCTCATGCTTATGCAATGTTATGACATATGCGAGCTCTAAGCATCCAGACATATTCAACATTTCATAAATTACATATCAACACATGCTATTGATTAAAGCAACACAATAGACATGCTGAATCATCCAAGTAGACACATAAGATATAGCAATTCAAGTAAACACTTAAAGTATCATAGCTTAAGTAAACACTCAAAGCATCACAGCAAATCAATTCATGTAACATGTAAGTACACCGTTAACATGTTATACAACTTTATTGAGGGTTATACGGAACTACCGTTCACCGAGGATAGACTGAATAATTAATCATAATAGAAACCGGAACTGCTCAATCTGTTACAAATCTCAATATACAATAATGCGCGTATATCAGTGAGGTACAACACCTCTAAGCACAAGTACAACTACTATTACATTAAAGTACAGCTCTTAAAGCATAGGGTACAAGGTCCCTTAGCTCATAACAGACTCAAGTACAACAAAATAGGAGATTTTACTAAATTGCCCGAGGTCGCGCGCGCGGGCCGCTCGGGCGAGTTATGCTCAGTAAGGTCACGGGGTTATTTTAAAACAGATTTCAAAATTATGCCTAGTCGCGCGCGCGGGCCGCTCGCGCGACCCCTCGCTCGCGCGGGTCGCGCGCGCGAGATGTCACAGAGTCGTCTTCTTCCTCTTCTCTTCCCCTGTTTTGAAATTAAAGGCTAAATTTTACCCAGTTTGAAAACTTAATCAAAACAGGACTTCCAATATATGAATCTCTCCCTTTTTCCGCGTAGATTTCAATTATGAAATCATTTTTTTAAGAATCAAAACACAGCTCCTGATTTTATTGAAAAACCGAATGGTGACAAAACTTTAATTTGCTCGTTCGTCGCAACCGTTGCGAATTAGCTTTTGAAATTTAAAACACAGCCTCGTGGGATCGAGACCTTTCATTTGATATAAAGAAATCACGTTTCTGTGACTGTTTTTCTGCTCGCTATTTTCAGACCCGTAACGATATACACATTAAATATGTATATATATATATATATATATATCTATATCAATTGAGATATATGAACTAAAATCATAAAAGCTTACTCAAATCCAAATTAAAATTGGTGAAGATTCTTACCCAAATTCAGATTGCAAATGGATTAGCAGAGAAAGCCAAAAATAATAATCCAAGCTTTGATTTCCAAATTTCTTCTTGCATATTAACTTGTGCATATATAAATGTATGCCCATATATTTCGTGAGAGAGAGAGGGAATAGAGAGGCAGTGAGTTTGAGAGTTTGGGAATGAGGGGGTATTTACTTATAGAATGTATTGCTTGGCCTCCAAGAGGCTTCAAGCACACACCAACACAATTCATACTAACACAATGTACACACGCACACACTGTGCACTAAAATTTGCTTTGGGCTCCAAGTAACATATGGGAGATCTTCCCATGTGGTTGAGCTCACGCCTCCTCTCATACATACAGGTAATTTATACAGTACCAATTCCCAAAACTGGTATTTTTGTCTAACGAAAAAAAAAATTTAAACTTTCAATATCTTTTCTAATTTCCGGGTCACTACAGATATTGCCATATTGGATTATAATTAAGATATTAAGAGAATATTTCAAAATTTTCCAAATATAATAATTCACTCCAGGTGCTATTCCGAAATTTTGGAATTTCAAAATTCCATTCCCATTCCAAAAGTTCGAAATTCCGAAAAGGTTCCTAAATTTTCAATCTTTTCCCAAAATTTTCAATTTTTTAGTAATTTTTTTTCTTCAAATTATATAATGTCATAATTTATGGAAATATATATGCTTATATATTTTTTTTGTATCAATAATTCAGAAAATTTTGGAATATTTAAAAATATTCGGATTGAAAGTCGTTAGGTTAAATTTCGATCGAAAAATAAAAAATCTTGGAATTTTCAACACCAATCTGCTTCAAATCCGATATAATTTTCAAAATTTCAAGTTTTGGAATATTTGTATTTATAACTTATTCCACATTTTGAAAAAATAGAGTTTTTCATATCAATTTTGGTCGGAATCGAAATTTCTTTTTGAACTTGTACCCCTACTTCTTAATGTTTAATAATAATAATAATAATAATAATAATAATAATAATAATAATAGTAAATCATTAATTATCATATCAAATTAAAAGTGACAAGAATTTTTGTAAATTGACTTTTTTTAAAGGACTTTTTAACTGGCACATAGTGAAGGGAGTACAAATTAACCCAAGTACCAATACTTTCTGAAAATACAACTGAATACATATAGGGGTGTGTGTCCATGATTCCATGTTAATTCAGGTGGGTAGATTTCTAGCTAAAGTTGCTTTGTGTCGGCTAGAATAACGTGTCAACCTCCGACATAAGCCAACTCCAAATTTTTTTGGGGCCGTAATGATTAACATTCTTTTATTTTAGGCTTAATTACAAAATACATCGTTGCAATTTAGTCTCTATTTAAATTTATTCCCACATTGTCCTTTAAGTTGAGTGTATCAATTTCGTCCTTTAAATTTTGAAATTAGTCTAACTGACCCAATTGTCCCATTTAATAAAAAATTTGGACTAAATTTCATCATGTGTAACTCATGTGAGATTTAATGAAAGGCAAAAGTGATAGTCAAAGTCGTCTTCCTCAATTTAAACTCTAATGGTCCAAGTTCTCCACTGTTTGGGAATGCATATTGGGAAGTTTCATCCAAATTGATTATAGAATCACTAAAAAGAACCGAGCGGGCATAGCTGAATTTGTTGTATATTTTAATATACATTAATATAATTTGTAATATTAAAATGTGTATGAAGAGAATAATAGATAAATATGAAAGACACCATTCAAAGGGTGCCTTTTAGGTCAAAGGACACTACCCTTTAAAAGGTGTCTAATTAAGATACCTATTAGAAATAGGTTCCTAATAACCAAAGGGTGCTATCTTTTAGAAGACGCACCAAGTGGTCTATATAAGACAAGTGATATTATTCATTTGATAGAAGAGACATCAAGTGGTCTATACAAGAAAAGTGATATTATTCATTTGATATATGTGGATAATACTAAGTACACATTTTCTCATATCTCTTCATATGTCAGTTAAAAACCAATTTCCTAGAGGCTTTCTTGAAAATTTTCAGAATTACTATTTGGTAGATTTTTCCGACTTTGTTGTATCCTGGAGGGGATTTGCTAGGAACCCTGTAGCAAACTCTTTGTGAGTGGGGGCAAATAACTCCTTAAAGAAAGTGTTCCAAACGTGCCTCAAAGCTTTACAGATTTCATGTTTATTTGTTGATTCTTCTTCCATTGTGACCTGACCCCAACAGAATTGGTATGACCTCTCCTTCCCCAGTGGGGAGATTGAGGGTTTGAATCCCCTTAGTGGAATTCTCTTGCTTGCCCCCCTGTTGTTTGTCAGCCGAAACGAGTTGCCCTTGTTGAGTTTTGTTATAGGCCATTGTGGGGTTTTGGGGTTGGGTTGCAGTGTGATGGATGTGTGTGTATGTCCTGCCATAATCCAATATTTAAAAAAAAAAGAAGACATAAATAGTACAAAATTGACATAAATGTGTATTCACTTGTGCCAGTTTATCTTTTTTATAAATCAGTTATATATGTCATTTTGGAAAAACTGACACAAATACTATATAAAATCGACATAAATGTTTAAAATAAAATTTGAAAAAAATGGCGATTGCACCAATATCACTACCCTATACAAAACTATAATCATATCTACCAATCAATCAATTCCATTCCATATATTCATCTCAATACCAACCAATTCGATTAAAAAAATCTAATCGATCTTCATGTACTAATTAAACTAATCACATCTATATACGTTATATGATATTCATCTAAAAGCTACCAACAATGGAATCAACAATTGTATACCATTATAAAAACTTAACCCAACAAAAATGTGATTTTTTAAATTTGTTAGAATTTTCTATCACAATTTGAACCTTTGTACCTACAAAATAGAAAAAGTTTACGTTAGCTAGTTATTTAAATTAATAAAAGAGTAAAGCTAGCCAAGATGCATGTTTAATATGATATATATATATATAATTACCCACACCTCACACTCGATTAAATAGACTTGTAGAAAGAAACGACATGCGATTCCGACTCTCGGATTGCAATCTAGACACAAATACGCAAATTCATAGACTTATACTCTCTAAAACTAAAATTTGAGGTTTTGAGAGACCAACATGGGTTCCAGCACTCAGAATGACAAGGGCCAGGAACTCACACCTCACACTCGACCAAATAAACTTGTAGGATGAAACGACACATGATACCGACTCTTGGATTGCAATCTACACACAAATATGCAAATTATTAGAACTAAGCCTTCTAAAACTTAACTTTGAGGTTTTGAGAGACCAAAATGGGTTCCAGCACTTGGAACTACGGGACAGGAATTCACACCTCACACTAGACTAAATAAACTTGTAGGAAAAAACAGCACGCGATTCTGACTCCTGGATTGCAATCTAGACGCATATACGCAAATTCTTAGAATTAAGCCTTCTAAATCTAAACTTTGAGATTTTGAGACACCAAAATGGATTCTAGCACTCGGAACAACCTTGGAATAGAGCCCACACCTTACACTCGACTAAATACACTCGTAGGAAGACACGACACGGGATTCTGACTCCTGGATTGCAATCTAGACGCAAATATGTAAATTCTTAGGGTTAGGCCTTTTAAAACTAAACTTTGAGGTTTTGAGAGACCAAAATGGGTTTCAGCACTCGGAATGATACAGGATCGGAACCCACACGTCATGCAAATTCTTATCTAATCAGTCTCCATGATTGTTTGCATTTGGATGAACGTATTAACAAGTTCACATTCACTTCCATCTTTCTTCTCACTCTCTTTCTGGACACCAGCACCATCATCCTTTTTTTTTTTTCTTCATTACATAGTTAAGAAAAATATTAATTAGTGTGTTTTATAAATTTATAATACTTAATGAGTAAATATTTCACCTCAAGACTAATGAACACAAACTCTTTAGGCCAAGCAACAATTAACCCAATAGCATCTTTAATTTGTGTCGTCATCTCATCACTAACTGGTATAGGGAGTGCAACATTGGGAGAAATAGGTTTCGTAATAGATACACGTACATTTTCTTCTCTCAAACTAACATTATGAATTTTTTCATACGGTCCACTCTTCTCATAGACCATCCCCACTACAACAATGTTGTTTTTGGTGCCAATTGCCAAACTACATCTTTTTTTTTTTCTATAATGAATACAACAATCCCAAATTAAATCATTTCACATTAAAAGTGTAAGGATAACACTCATTTAAAATAAAAACATGTGCCTTTCCAATACTTGATATGAGAGGTGATGTATCTTTATGAGCCTTTTCTTTCCCATCAATTTTTAACTATGCATAAAAGAAAAGTAAGTGAGATTCATAGTAAACACCCTAACATAAGACATGATAAAGAATTGTATTTGCATTTTTCATTACCTTTTTCAAACCATATGATTCAGTCTTACTACTACTTGTATCCCGCCGCCCATAGGAGAGATCAAACAATTCCTGTTATCACTTTTCTGAGTACTAGAAGCAACATTCACAGATGAGTGTGCATTAAGCAATTGTTTTTGAAATTGACTAAACTTTTCTTCTGCCTCCATTTTCCTTTTCTGTTCTTCTATTATCCTTTGTTTTTCCTCCTTCAATTTGGACACCAAGTCATTTATTAATCTTCTTGATGCATGTCTAGGTAGATTACAGTATGTGGAAGGGGTGACTCCACATCCTAGACCTCTCACACGACCGGAGTGCTCGACAGTGCCCAATGCCACACTAAGGATGTCAGAACTTCCTTCTATTACTACACTCCCACCCTCAGCTTGTGTCATGTCCCGGAACAACAAAAATAGAGAAAAATAAAATTATATTTTTGGGTCCGTAGGCATGACTAGTGAAGTCACTAAATTGTCCATACCATGCAGTTCTAAACAACAAGTAATAAGGGATTAATAATATAATCAACTCGAATATAATACAAACGTCCTAGCTATTATATCAAAGTTAACATATCATAATACAGAAGTCTAAAGGCAATATATGCCCTATTACAAAACGTAATAGAAGGTCTGACAGAAATAGAAACTACTATCTATCTTCGTTCTTCAGCTGTCGTAGATGTAATTATCAGCATAATAGTCTTCCCTAGCATACCCATCCTCGGCAGGGCCACCCTCTGTGTATTCACCCTCCAGGCAGTAGCCAGCGTAGTACGCTTCATTACCTGCAGTATTAGGAACAGGGTAGTCTAGACGGGGAATGTCTAGGAAATAATGGCCGTCAACTTACCGAAAGCTGAGTGAGTAGAAACTTGTACAACATCATAAGGGGGAAGTAATTAAAAGTTATGAAACGGTGTATAGTTAATGCTACTAATAATATCTTCTCTTTATTCTAATCGTCAACCGTTCCTAACGTCTTGTTATCCTAAGACCGATAACCAAACATACTCTGATAGATGAACAGACTCAATCATTCAACTCTTATAAAGATACCATCATACCGTCCACTGCTTTTAAGGACATAACCACCCACCGCATGTCATGGACACCACGTCAGTCCATCCCCCGCTCGTTAAGGACATAACCGCACATCGCATCTCAGGGATATAACATTTCGAATAACATTACATCAATATATTATCACGACTTAGCGATGTCTACCAGTGATTCCCGCCCATCGCTCGTTAAGGATATAACCATCCACCGCTCAATAAGGATATATCATGGATCACCTAGCTATCTTAGGACTACTTGGTCTTGCCCACTGATTGTTAAGGACATATCATGACCAAGTATCCGCCCATGTACAATTCCCAAAATTTATCAAACTTATCTAGGTTTTGTACTACTATAGATACATGACTTCCCATTGTGGCCTGACTACTCTGATTAAATGAAACAGATTCAAACTGATTCCCCGACTACCACTTTAACTAACATTCTGACACGTTATTATGTATTACAAACGTATCATATTATCGCGTCTCATTTCTTCTTTGAAATCAACTGTATTGTATAAGGAAAGCATAAGACAAAATTTAAACAACTCGGCAGTTTATATCATAATCAATAGAGAATATTCACATTCTATAAATACCAATCAATTGAGACAAGGGTTCAATCGATTGGGTCAAAGATACTTCCAATCCATTGAAGTCATTTTCAATCGATTGGGAAAAATAAGTTTCAATCGATTAATACATTTTCAATCGATTGGGAGAACAGTGATGTCAATCGATTAAAATCTATTTCAATTGATTGATCAAAGTTCAATTGATTGAATCAAGGTTCAATCGATTGAAAAGTCATCTTCTCCAGAAAATGGGATAGTGATGCTCAGAATTTTGGGGACGCCTTACCTTGGTTTCTTCACGTCCAAAACTTATAAAAACAACTCCTTAGGCTATTGAGTGAGTTTAGAACTCATCTAAATGGAAGGGGTAGGTTGTGTGAGCTTGTGAAGCTTGAGCTTCTAATGGAGTTTCTTCTCTCTCCTCTTCTTTCCTTCTCTATTCTTCTTCCTCTCATTTTTCTATCTACTCCTTCTCCTTCTCTTTCTCTTTTTCTCTCTGTGTTAGTGTGTGTATAAGTATATATATATATGTATATATAGGTATATGTGGGTGTGTATATATGTATTTATATATATGAGAGCATGTGTATATATATAAATATCTCTAAACTCTCTAAGACTCAGCAACTATCTACACGCACAAATAAACACATATATATAGGAAAGAGGGGTGTAGGTAGCAAACTCTGCACATAACTGGGGATAAGATTTCCAAACACTTTCAATCGATTGATAACAGATGGCACTCTTTCAATCGATTGAAAAAGGTTCAATCAATTGAACTAGGATTCAATCATTGTATTTATATTGGTAACTTATTGGTAGAGTTTTGATCGATTGAAGTAGTTTCAATCAATTGAGAGTTGTTTAATCGATTAAACACAACATGAAGTCAATCGTTTGGAATAAGTTCAATCAATTGATAAACAAAATACAGATATAGTAAGGGTATTTATATAGAATCTCATTGTATGAATTTACATCTAGAATACAAGGTATTACATCATCCACCCCTTATTAAAAGATTTCATCCTCAAAATCTGAAGTAGTAGAGTTAAAATAGAAACGAAAACTTCTCTCGCATCTCTGACTTTCATTCCCATGAAGCTTCTCCTTCATTGTGGAACTTCTACTGGATCTTCACCAATAGAATCTCCTTATTTCTAAGCTTCTTGATTCCGTAGTCTAGGATCCGCACTAGTGCATTGTTAACTTTTATATCCTCAAAGTTGATCTCATGCGTCGGGTTATGAGCACATTTCCTCAGCATACTGATCTGAAAAATGTTGTGCACTCCTGACATCTTTGGTGTTAATGACTATCTGTAGGCAACCTATCCAATGTGCTCTAGAATCTCGAATGGTCCGATGAATCGAGGCTCCAAGTCTTTGCGTCGTTTGTCAGCATAACTCTTGTGTTGGGTTTGAGCCGTCTTCATCCTCTTAAGTACAACTTAAATCTATTCGCTAGTTTCTCATACCATTTTTGACCCAAGAAGTTGAGCATCTCTGACTTCAACCCAATATAGCAGTGATTGAAAAGGTCTTCCGTATAAAGCTTCAAACGGTGCCATTCCTATGCTTGTATGATAGCTATTGTTGTAGGTGAACTCGATCAGCAGCAAGTACGTCTCCTATCCACTCTCGAAATCGATGATTCAAGTGCATAGCATAACTTCCATCACTTGACTCATTTTGTTTGACCGTCATTCTACAGATGAAAGGCTGAACTCAAGTTCAAGGTAGTTCCCATTGTTGTCTGAAGGCTCTTTCAAAATTTTGTTGTAAACTACAAATCTCGATCTGACATGATCGAAATAGGTACGCCATGTAGTCGCACAACTTATTGTAGATATATCCGGCTCAATCATTCCACTAGATACGTCATACGATAGGCGATAAAATGCGCCGTCTATGTTAGTCGATCTACTACTACCCAGATAGCATCGTGGATTTGCTAAGATCTTGGCAAACTTACCAAGAAATCCATGGTCATGTGTTCCCATTTCCATTAGGGAATCAGTAGTGGGTGTAAAAGTCCAAGTGTTTTTTGTTGCTCTGCCTTTGCATGTTTACAAGTAAGACACTGAGATACATCCTCAGCTACTTATCGCTTCATCCCTTCCCACCATAAAAATCTCTTCAAGTCCTTATACATCTTTGTACCTCTAGGGTAAAATGTCATTAAGGACTTGTGTGCTTCGTCCAAAACATCCTTTCTAAGGTTATCCGCATCAGGCACATAGAGTCTCCTTTACACCTTAAAGCTCCGTCTGAACCAGTACTTCGGACTTCCTGTTCCTTTGTTGAGATCTTAGCGAACCATAGTTTCAAATCCTCAGTTGTCTGTTGGACCTCTATGATACGACTAATTAGAGTCGGTTAGATAACCAGACATCCAAGATGTTGTTCTTCTGTTGATTCCATTGGCCGAAGGTCAAACTTGGCTAAAACTTCCAATGCTTGCCATTCCCGAATCAACATGGCAGCGATGACTATTCGAGGTCGGTGACTCAAAGTGTCAGCTAGAACATTTGCTTTCACCGGATGGTATTGCAAAGAAAAATCATAATCCTTAAGCAATTCCATCCATCTTCATTGGCGCATGTTCAATACCTTATGAGAGAATAGATATCTTAAACTCTTGTGATCTGAGTATAGATCAAACTTCTCTCCATATAAATAGTCTCTCCAGATCTTAAATGCAAACACTATCACGACTAACTCCAAGTCATGCGTAGGGTAGTTCTTCTTATGTGGCTTCAGCTGCCTTAATCCATATACAATCACACTCCCATCTTGCATGAGCACACAACCAAGTCCTTGGTGCGATGCATCACTGTAGATTGTGAATCTCTCCTCGCTTCTGGGTATTGCATGTACCAGTGCTAAGGTTAAGCTTTCCTTTAATTCTCGAAATACACCGTCATGCTTATCCATCTATTCATACTTCGTCTCTTTTCTTGTCAAATTCGTCAAGGGTCCTGCAATCTTGGAGAATCTTTCCACGAATCTCTAATAATATCCAACTAAATCAAGAAAACTTCTAACTTCTGTTGCATTGGTCGGTCTATTCCAATTTAAGACTGCATCAATCTTGGATGAGTCTACCGATATGCCGTCCTGAGATATAACATGTACAAAAAATTTGACATCCTATAGCCGAAACTCACACTTAATGAACTTTGCATACAACTTACTACCTTTAAGCGTCTGTAGAGCAATTTGTAAGTTGTAACACCTTGTAATTTTATTTTCATTAATAATTGAATATTTCATTTCCTTTCTATTAATAAAACCCTTTGGTATGATTTCCAAAATTCTAATTTATTTTGAGACTATAAGAATAACCTTCTTGGTGCTAAAAGTATTTTTAATATATATATTTGTTTGGGGGTCAAATCATAATTTTTATAAATAGATTTGAAACTGTATTTATATGTAGCCGATAAATGTTCTCCTACGTTAATATTATTTCTCTGTATTTTAATGTGTAATGCCTGTAAAATTTTAAGTCAATAAAATAAGCTCCCGTATTTCAGTTCGTATTTTTTCCAGTGTTTTATATGAATAGTACGTATTTATAAACTACTTACTTAGACCGTAAGTTTCAGACCTGAATTGACTGGTCATGCAAACTCATAAAATCTGTATCAAACTTAGACTGTATGACACAAAGATACAAAACAAGATAAGATTTTACATAAAAGGAAATGATAGTACAACCTAAACTGCCTTAAACCTATGGGATAATAACCCTCCCCAAACATCCCATATACCCACCGGTCATTCACCACCACCCTCAACCGCCGGATCCCCTCTCAAGAACACTCCCCTTAATCCCTTTCAATCTCTCTCAAATTTTCCTAAGACAGATATGCAGATTTGTTCATATATGTGTGTATACACATCGATGTTTGTGTATATATATGAGGCTCTAAGAGAGGGAGATAGGAAAAACCAGCGCACACACACCCACTGCCTCTCTGCAAACTCCCCACTCTCAGTCTTACAAACCACACACAAACACAGAAGAAAGAAGGAGACACGGAGAAGAGGAAAGAGAAAGCTAAGATAGAGAGAGATCAAACCCGAGACTAAGGTATAAGACTCCTACACCACCCCCTTTATTTATTTTGGTACGCTTTAGGCACATCACACAGATACCTAGGTTCTCCATGCTTGAACCAAACAGAGCTTAAGGCTCTGGTTGAGCATTGGCCACCATGGAAGCTCAAGCTTGAGAGCTTGATTTTTTAACCCTCACCAAACAACTCCTAAGTTATACCATTGTAACCCCCTAGGCCCCAGATAGCTCACCCTTGTACAGTTTTCATTTTGGTGAGCGTTTGGTTGCGCATGTAGAGCATTATCCTTGTTTTAACCGATTAGGATAATGGACTGGTAGGTATAGCAAATGAGATTACCAGGGGTTCAGCCTGTAGTATGTTGCAGAGGAGGAAGAGACGAAGCCAATGGTGTTGATGGAGAAATGAAGAAGTAATGGCCCCTTGAAGTTTTTCGATGAAATCATGGGTGGCCGGTGGTAGTCACTCGCCGGAGAAGACCCGACCCATTTTGGGTTAGGGTTATAATAACTGGGTTAGGGTTGGGTATGAGTACGGGTTAGGTTGAGTGTGAAAGTAAGAATGGGTTCGGATTCGGGCAGGGTTAAATTAAACCCACAGGCCAACTGAAGTTGGACGACGTCATTTTGACGATGGGTCCATATCAGGTCGGGTTCGGGTATTAGGGCGGGTTGTGTTGTGTTTGAGAATGGGGTCAGGGTTTGGGTAAATGGGTTCAGGTAATTTGATTAGTATAAATGGATAACCCTTTTACGTTTGGGTTGGGCTGGTTTGACCCGCGAGCTTTAATCTGGACCCTTCTGAGTCTATAAACGGGCTAGCTGTTTGATTAGGGTCGGTTCGGGCTGACCACGTGGGTCTTAGATTTATTATCTTAGTTTTTATTTATGGGTTAACTACTATTAAATCCTATTTAGTTTATCTTTGTCATAATAGACCCAACTCAAAAAACTATTTGAAGATAGGTCCACAAAAATATTTCAGACCATTCTACCCCCAGCTTAATCTAGGATTTTTAAAATTTAAATGCAAATTTATTTGATTCCTAATATATATATACATCTATATATGTATATGTAATTAAAACCCCTATATATACAAGATCTATTCTCAAAACCTTCCCCTCTCTCTCTCTCTCTCTCTCTCTCTCTCTCTCTCTCTCATTCGGCCAGTTGCTGTTTCAAGGACCATTTCCGGCGATCAAACGCCGACGATCGTGAGTGCTTCGTTGGTATGGAAAGAAGCTTCGTGGCGTACATGAGAAATGGATGGCGGATATATTAGACTAGTTATCGCCGTCGCCATCTTTGCCGTTGATTTCGAGATTCAGAGCGATGCATCCCGATCTGCTAGTGGCGTGTTAGCCTCTAATGGAGGCATCGCCGATCTATTCTGCGTCCTCTAATTTTCTGCAGATTCAGTGTAAAAATATACACTAATGCTAGTTCTTGTACTCTTATATTAGTCTTCTTCTTTTATTTTGGGATATTGAATTTGTCTGATTTTTAGTGTAAAAATGTGTTAATTTTACATTTGTTCGCTGATTTTCAGTGTAAAAATTATAGCAATCAAGATTTGACTCTTGTGTTGTTTTTCAGTGTAAAATTTATAGCTAGCAAGATTTAACTCTTATATTATTTTTCACTGATTTGTTTTTTTTTTTTTTTTTGATAGCAATACATTTGAAAAATATACTATAGTGTAAAATTCTCCTCTTGTAGCCATTCATAATGCAGTGTTGAAATTATAATAGCAATCATTGAGTACTCTTTTATATACTATATATCTGTATATATCTGTATATAATTCTGAAATGCAGTGAAAATTTTACACTGATTATGTAGTGTAAAATTGTACACTGATTTCTGTCAAAACAATTATACACTGATAATGTGTCTAGTCATTACTGTCAAAAATACATGCCATGCTGACCAAAATTACATTGAACGAAAAATTAGCAATGGATAATCTAACAAAAAATTTGATGTGGCACTAAAGATATGGAAATCATTAAAGATGTGGATGACAGCTTACCAAAACAAAAAGAGTCCACTACAAAATTAAATCTCCATTCAAATATATATACCTACAATCATGGTAATAACTAGTTTGTTCCAAAAATAACTCCACAATTAATGGGATAAGAATAACTGAAAATCAAATTAAATCTTTATTTATATTTTCATATATAACCAGCTGTATCCATATATATATATATATATATATATCTGTAACTATTAATTGTGGAGTGTGAATCCCTTAATTATAGGGATAACTTTGACTGTACCACATATTATTATGCTGAATTATATAGATATATATCATCCTATAGATATATATATATATATATATATATGTAAATGTTAAAAATGTCATAAAAATAATATCCTGCTATATCCATATATATCTGTAACTATTAATTATGGAGTGTGAATCCCTTAATTATAGGGATAACTTTGACTGTACCACATATTGTTATGCTGGATTATATAGACATATATCATCCTATACATATATATATGTAAAGGTTAAAAATGTCATAAAAATAACCGAATTTGGGGGAATTTAAAAGGAATTAGGGATGTTGCATTGATTTGGACCTATTAGTAAAATGATAATAAGAGTGGACCTAATAAAAAAAAGTTTAGTAGATAGGGATTTTCGGAGAAATTTCTATTTATTTATTATGTTTTATTAATGAATAAGTTTTATGCATCTTTTAATGATTTTAAATGCCAAAATTATGTTTTAAATATTCTGAAATATTATTTTAAAATATTATTCTTATATTATGTTATTATACTGTATAAATTATATTTTATACTTATTATTTATTTAATCTAAATGAATAATAAAAATTAGTTTTAAATTAAATTAATTTGGTAATAAATACCTAATGACCGTTTTAAAACATAGGAAAATTATGTTAAATTTCCTAAGGCCTAATGCCTTTGTTTTTTTGTTTTTATTTTTTTTTATTTTTATAAATTATGATAGAACTAAATTTTTTTTTTTTTAACACTATTTAATTATTTACAAAGAACCCGTTTGGTTGTCATTTAATTAATTCAAATACCAAACAAGTTTCAAAAATTACGAGAAAAATACCACTAGCCTATTTTAAGGCCTAGTATTTAATAAAAATATTTCTAAGGACCAAATGTACTTCTAAGAATATATTTTATAATCATAGGACTCATACGTCTATTATAATATGATTAAGACTTCAATAATTCATAATAAATAAACCGTAACTCCAAAAAATACTCGCTTGGTGGACGAAATCTTCTCTCCTACGCGGTCAGTTTCTAAATTCCTAGAATGACATATAGATCCATTTTCTTAAGTTTAGTAACAAAAATACAGCTTACTGTTATGGCCCACACTGGTATAGAAAATCCTGCCTTTTATATGACGAACTCCGGTTTGAGTCTAGTCAATGGCATTAGACTCATAATGATGTCTAGATCATCATGTTGAGGTTTAGGAACCCATCCAGCACAATTACCATTATTCCTCTGTTATTAATATGCATGTTAATCACCATTCTATGAATTTATATAAATTGTAGGGACCAAAGCTATACTTGTATTCGTAAACTCGCATCGAGGTGAACCGTCCTAACTCACTTGGTATATTATAGAAATATTCCATGTGTATTGTATGAATATCCCGTGTGTCATGTGTGGGCATATTTGATGAGTATTATATGCGCGTAAGTTAAGATTTATTGCTTATATGGAAACACATGTTTAGATAACTATACTCCATGCTTAATTGATAATTGTTATGATTCATGCTTATTATGTTCTATATCATATACTCACATGAATACTCATATGAATATAGTCGAGTCACAATGTCAAAGTTGACGTCTGTATGGTTAATCGAGGAGACTAACCCAATTATATTATCACACATGTGTGAGTGGACCCCGGAGGTCCGAGTAGTATGGTCAAATTAATGGGAACCATGATGAATGCTATTGGGCCATGTTAGGTGACGATAGCAAGAAGTACCCATTTGAAATAATGAAGTTAATCATGAGTTGGTGGTTAATATGCTATTAGGTCCCGTTAGGCGACTATAGCGAAATATCCATATAGGTCTTGAATACAATAGTTTCCAATCATAATGCTATTGGGCCCTGCTAGGCGATGATAGCGCTGTAACTACTCCATTCTTCAGGCAAGGTCACGAGGACCTAAGAGTAAAGTGATTACACACTTTTTAAACCAAAGTTGCTATTGGGCCCTGCTAGGCAACGATAACAATGTGATCATAAGTCACATGAGTAAATAATGGTGTTTGGGTAAAGTCGAATATATCGATACGGCATTGTGTTGTTACTATCTCACTCATACTATCATGTTATATACTTATCAAATGTCTAGTTCAAAATAGTTGTTGTACTTGTATAATATTGCTATATTAGGAGTGATCGGTTAGACCAGCTCACTTAGCCTCAAAAGCTAACGTCACTACTGCCCTGGACATATTACGTCTAGGTTATAATGAAGAAGGCCATCCAGGTAACTATGAAGAAGAGTATCTCGATCTTTAAGAGAGGGACTATCAGGAAAGTTACCCTGAGGGAGACTATTCAGAAGAGTATGCTGATGAAGGGCATGGATATGCTAGCTGAAAAGAAGAATCTAGTCTATTATCATATTAGGATTCCTTTATGCTTTAGAAACTATCTTTTGTCTGATGTAATAATTTAAGTGGCGTCAGTCGCCCAAATTTATATTTTGTGGTTTTCATTTGGAACTGTTTTAATAGCCTAGTAGCGAAACACTTAAAGTTCCCCCATGAATACCATTAGACGTTTTACAATTTCTTCTTAAGTTATATCCATGTTAAAATACTTGAAAGGATAGGTCAGTTTTATGTAACTACTCATGTCTCACGGATTCAGAAAGGAAAATTTTATTTCCCTCTAATTTTCGCTATTCCAGGGCATGACATAATTTTTGGTATCAAAGCACTAGGTTTAGTTGTGCTCGCTGACTATCCGACCCTCTTAAGTTGAGAACCTTAAATATATTCTAGGGATAGCAATAGATGCTAAAACAATTTTTCTTCCAAACAGGTAGTATGAAGTACCCAAGAAAACGTGATGCCAAAGGTGGAGAGCATAGGATCACTATGTATAGGAAGATCACTTCCTGAGGTCTAACCCGTATTGGCGCCGCCGTCAAGTGTAGTGCTCATAAGAAGATAGGAAGGTGGAAAAAATGTTTTTCCCTTGGAAAATATGTTCCTGAGATTGCTCATCACAGGGTCATCGCACCGCACACTATGCCCATAGAGGTGGACGAGATCTATCACACTTTTGATAACCTACGATAGTTGATAAGGAAGAATCACAGATTGAGGTAATCCCTCTTGAGATACCTGCCAATTTAATAGAAAGTTCGGATGATGAAGAAATGGAAATAGATCGAGCTGAAGAAGATCTAATATAAAAAGGCATTGTACCTGTATGATCTCGACTGGCCAATAGGTTGGGATAACGAACGATGGATAGCATGGACTCCCCCAGAGGAGATTGTAATTTTAGGAGAATTCTCGCAGCTAGAAGATTAAAATGCCCTAGTTAGTTTACCTTTTGATTAGTGCTGTATTGGGATTGTAATCCCACATTTTTGCAAAAGTATATGTAAAACTTGTATTAGGATTCCTCTCTTGTAATGTCTTTATTTCTTATTAATGAAAACCTATCTATTATTTTAAACTGGATGTTTAACCATATTCGTATTATTCGCCAATATAATTATCTGATCAAATAAGTTAACGGGTTGATCACTAGATGATAAACCTTAAGATACCTCGAACTAGTACCCCTACTAAGATAGTTTCTTTTGGTGGAATAGGTAATATGGAACCCACCTACATCCCAGATGACTTCGAAAGACGTCTAATCTTTCCCGATCGTATAGTGACAGTGAACCCAAGCGTATATCATCACAAGATCTGGCAAATTGCTAGAGATGGGGAAAAGAGAAACTTGTGGCTTGATATGAATAGGCATAATGTCATTGACCCAGAAATCTTACGCCTAGAAGCTATCTATGATGCTGAGATTATCAAGAAGGTCCATCATGAGATGATTAAGTTACTCAAGGACCCTGAAGATTTCTAAAGGATGTACACCAGTGCCTATCGAATGCCCCTACCGCCTCTAGTATTTCCCCAACAACCCCCTCCTTTCCAAGGAGTACCTATGGATCAGACGCAATTTCAACAACCAGGCTACCATGTCAACGACAAGTTCGGGGGGCACAAGATTTACCCCGATGGCATCGAACCAACTGATTGCGAGGGATTCCTAGAAGATGTAAAACTGAGAGCTTGTCAATGTCTCCGAGGCGTGTTAAGAGTCTAGCACCATGTGTTCCATATCTTTGACCCTCACCGACTTCAAGTTGAGGCCAATCATACCGCATACATCGAAGGGTTAATGCACGGAGAGATAAGGAGATTAGCAATGGATACATCCTCCAACCATTAGTGAACCAGATACTACAAGAACCATTACTCCACCCAAAAGACAACCTTGTCTTGGCACCCGTTGAAAATGTACCTGTAGAAGTAGCACCCCCAGTAGTAGAGCCTGTTGCAAACCCTAACAATGCAGTCATGTTCGATGATGAACTGGGTATGTATTTGGAGGAAGAGGATGACGAAGATGAACATCCTGAAGAAGAAAATCATGAAGAGGAAGATCCCAAGGAAAATGAAGGAAAAGAGGAACTCGAATAGGTAGTACCCCTTCATCCTATATGGAACCAACCCATAGTAGAAATGCCTATGGATGATGATGACAACGAGGATGATGAGGGAAAGATTTACATCAAGGATTAGGACATGGGCAAACCCAATTTGGATGAAGATGGACATCGTGACTCCGACATGGGAGAGACCACATCCGACATGGATGACTAGTTCAAGATGACCTATTATAATATGCTAGTAGTTTTTAGTTTAATTGTACTTATGTTGACTTGGATTAATGACCCTTTTTGTTGTAAGAATACATGTAATAGGGTAATATCCCCACTTTTGTACTCATGTATTCTAGGAAGACTCTAATTATGTAAGTGTTATCCTATTTATAAAGAAGATGTTTTAGTGCCATACTTGTCCCTATGCTTGTATTGTTTACTTATTTATTTTATAAACATATTTATAGATACTCAGGTAAACCCTATATACAAGATTTCTAAGTAAAATACTTCTATAGGTAAACCAAACAACCAATGGCAGAAAGACCAAAGAGAAATCGAGGCATAGGACCCTCAAAACCCCGTTGGAGGAGCACCGGAACCTATTCCTGTAGGAATGGACTCCACTGGAGTGTTTGGCGCATTTTTACAACTCCTAAAACACATTGGGAACAACCACAACCCCAATAACAACAATGGCAACAACAACTCTATAGTCCCACCTAGACCATAGGAGGATCATACGATGGAACGTTTTCGAGGAATGCATCTAGAAAAATTCAACGGAATGGCTGCCATGGGAAGTAGAAAAATGGCTTTGCAGAATGGAAATCATCTTTAACACCTTAGGATGTTCTAAAATTGATAAGCGCCGATTAGCAACCTACCAATTGACTAATGCTGTAGCTGATTGGTGGGAATCAGAAAGGGCAACACTAGGAGGAGCCATATAGAGGATGACTTGGGCAGGATTCAAGGAACTGTTCCTGGAAAACTACATTTCCCAAATAGAAAGGAACTAAAAGGAAAAAGAGTAATCGGTCTAGTCCAAGGGAACCGAACGGTATGAGAATATATGGTAAAATTCGAGTTTCTTCTCGATTTACAAACCACGTGATCGATACCCTAGAGAAGAAGAACCAAAAATACCATCTGGGACTTTTCCTACCTCTACAAAAGTTGACTTATGGCCACTTGAACCAAGCATTCAAAGATTTAGTGGGAATGGCCCATGGCTTCAAAGAAATTACCAACCGCGAACAGAAACGCTTTATGAATTGACCACCCCCTCCAAGGTTTAATCAAGGATAAAGACAAGCCCCTGCTCATAACCAAGGATACAAGAAAAATAGGAATGGCAAAAAGAAGACACAATTAGGTCCCTTTCATAACAAGCCAGCTATGCCATTGAAATCGACTCCACCCCAGGGACAATCAGGGCCAACAAATGATAACCGCGGAGTCTACTTCAACTATGGAATCCCTAAACACATGTCTAAGGATTGTTATGCCTCGAAGAGGAATAATTGAACAGACGTGTTCTGCTTTAACTGTAACAAGAAAGGACACCTACAACCCGGGCCGGTTACTACAGAGGATCTGCACAAGGATAGACTTGTCTCAATGCTATCATCCCCAATGAAGCAGGATTTGATGAGGAAGAGCATCATAATTTGGAAGGTACTCTAACCCTATTTAACAGTCAAGTAAAAGCCTTGTTCGATACTAGTGCATCAAACTCGTTCATTTCAATTACAGTCGTACAACGCTTAGGCTTAGTCCCCCAAATGATGGACGTAGCCCTGAATGCCACATCACCCTTGGGAGTGAGCATTAAGTTGGGAAAAATATGCAAGAACTATCCTCTAAACTTGAAAGATCAGAATCTACCCACTAATCTGATAGTTTTGTTAATGAAGGAATTTGACGTGAACTTAGAAATCGACTGGCTCATAAAATACCATGCCAAGTTAAAAGCAAACCTTTCAATTTTGAATGCAATCCCTCGTGTGATGTTTTCCTCACCAACTACCTAGCTACCCTTAGAACCATGAGCGACGAAATCCCTATTACACAAATTCTCGTAGTCTGAGATTTCGAAGATGTTTTCCAAGAAGTTAAAGGACTACCACCTAAAAGAAATATCGACTTCTGTATTGAGTTGATACCTGGAACTTTGCCAATATCAAAGACACCATACCGAATGGCCCCAATAGAGATGCAAGAACTAAAGATGCAAGTGCAAGAACTTGAAGACCTTGGATTCGTTTGTCCGAGCACTTCACTATAGGGAGCACCGGTACTGTTTGTCAAGAAGAAGAATGTAACACTTTGACTCTGTATCGATTACAGAGAATTGAACAAGGTAACAATCAAGAATCGGTACCCATTATCGAGGATTAACGATCTACTCGATTAGGTACAAGGAGCTACGATATTTTTAAAAATAGATCTACGATCCGGATACCATAAACTGCTTGTTCAACCCAAGGATGTATCCAAGACGGCCTTTCAAACCAAATATGGACACTATGAATTCCTGGTTATATCGTTCGGACTGACCAATGCTCCAATGGCATTCATGGATCTAATTAACCAGATCTTCAGGCCTTACCTAGATCAGTTCATTGTCGTATTTATAGATGACATCCTTATCTAGTCTAAGATCGAGGCAGAACACGAAGGACATATAAAGACTGTACTTCAGACTCTATGAGACAACCACTTGTATGCGAAGTTTAGTAAGTGCGAGTTCTAGCTAAATGAAGTCAAATTCTTAGGGCATGTTGTCTCACAAGGAGGAATAGTAGTAGACTCATCAAAGATTGACGCTGTCTTGGATTGGAATAGACCGACCACAGCAATGGAAGTCAGAAGTTTCCTTGGACTAGCTGGATACTACCGGAGATTCGTGGAAGGATTCTCCAAGATCGCATCCCCTCTTTCTGGATTGACCAAAAAGGACCTGAAGTACGAATGGAATGACAAGCATGAACGCACATTCCAAGAGTTAAAGAAGTTGTTTGAGAAAGCATCGATAAAAGACCCCATCGAATGGAATATAGGAGGAGATTAAGGATTCAAATGCCGCAATCGACTTTGTGTACCGGATAAGGACAACCTGAGGAAAGATATTTTGAATGAAGCACACAAGTCAAGGATGACTGCTCATCCTGGAGGAATAAAAATGTATAAGGATTTAAAGAGAAATTCTGGTTGGGATGGAATAAAAAGAGAAGTAGTGGATTATGTATCCAAGTGCATGACCTATAAATAATTCAAAGCTGACACCAGAAACCAGGAGGACTATTACAACCACTACTAGATCCTGGATGGAAATGGGAACACATCACGATGGATTTTGTTGTTGGAATGCCAAGATCACAACAGAATCATGATGCTGTTTGGGTGATCATGGATCGACTCACTAAATCGTCCCATTTTATCGTGTATAGCATGACTTACCCTATCTAGAAGTTGAGCAAAAATGTACACACAACAAGTTGTCTGATTGCATGGAGTGCCTGTGTCAATCATGTCGGAGCACAAGTCACATTTCACGTCAGGATTTTGGGAAATCTTACAAACAACACTGAGTACTTCATTGAAGTTAAGTTCAGCATTTCACCCCCAAATCGCAGACAGACCGAGAGAGTCAATCAAGTAATGGAGGATATGCTCCGTGCCTGTGTGATCGATTTTGAAAGTTAATGGGAAGAGGACCTACTGGTGATAGAGTTTGCATACAACAATAGCTATCATTCAAGCATAGAGATGGCACCATTCAAAGCCCTATATGGAAGACCATTCTGATCGCCTTTGTGCTGGGAAAAAGTTACAGATGACAAACTACTAGGACCTGAGATGATTCGGGAGACGAATGAGAAGATCAATATAGTCAAAGAAAAGATGAAAGCAGCACAGAGTAGACAGAAAAGCTATACAGATAAACACAAAAGGAATTGGAATTCAGTTTTGGAGATCACATATTCCTAAAAGTCTTCCCCGTACGAGGTGTGTCAGATTTAGAAAAAAGAGAGGGAAGCTTTTGCCACGTTACATCGAACCATTCGCAATTCTGGAACGCGTGGAAAAAGTTGCCTATAGACTTGCACTGCCACCCATGATGTCAGGAGTGCATAATATTTTTCATATCAGTATGCTGATGGGAGTAGTACATGATCCGTCTCATGAGATCAACTTCACGAATATCGAAGTGAATGACAATATGACTTACAATGAAGGAACGGTTAAAATATCAGAACAACGAACTAAAAAGCTGAGGACTATGGAGATTCCTCTAGTGAAAGTTTAGTGGAAGCATCATGATGAGTGTAAAGCCTCTTGGGAGTTAGAATCAGAGATGCATAAGAAATTTCCTTACCTATTTAATGCATAGCTAAATCTGATTCCGGGGATGGAATCTGAGGTGGATGATATAACACTCCTAAAATTTCAAGTAAATAAAATAAGCTCCTGCATTTTAGTTCGTATTTTTTCCAGTGTTCTATATGAATAGTACGTATTTATAAAGTACTAACTTAGACTATAAGTTCCAGACCCGAACTGACTGGCCACATGAACTCATAATATATGTATCGAACGTAGACCGTATGGCACAAAGATCCAAAATAAGATAAGATTTTACATAAATGGAAATAATAGTACAACCGAAACTACTTTAAACCTATGGGATAATACCCCTCCCCAAACATCCCTTATACCCACCGGTCACTCACCACCATCCTCAACCGCTGGATCCCCTCCCAAGAACACTCTCCTTAATCCCTTTCAATCTCTCTCAAATTTGCCCGAGATAGATGTGCAGATCTGTTCATATATGTGTGTATACACATGGGTGTTTGTGTATATATATGAGGCTCTAAGAGAGGGAGAGAGGAAAAATCAGCACACACACATACATCCACTGCCACTTTGCAAACTCCCCACTCTCTGCCTTACAACCACACACAAACACAGAAGAAAGAAGGAGACGTAGAGAAGAGGAAAGAAAAAGCTGAGACCGAGAGAAATTGAACTCGAGACTGAATTATAAGACTCTTATACCCCTCTATTTATTTTGGTATGCTTTAGGCACCTCACACACATAACTAGATCCCCCATGCTTGAACTAACTAGAGCTTAAGGCTCTGGTTGAGCTCCGCCTACCATGGAAGCTCAAGCTTGGGAGCTTGAATTTTCAATCCATACCAAGCAACTCCTAAGTTATACCATTGTAACCCCCCTCGGCCCCAGATAGCTCCCCCTTATACAGTTTTCATTTTGGTATGCGTTTGGTTGGAAATGAAGAGCATTATTCTTCTTTTAACTGATTAGTATAATGGACGGGTTGGTATAGCACACAAGATTACCAGGGGTTCAGCCTCTAGTATGTTGTAGAGGATAAAGAAACGAAGCCAATGGCGTTGGTCTCATTGATATCCATGGAAAAATGAAGAACTTATGGCCCCTTGAAGTTTTTTGGTGAAATCGCGGGTGACCGGCGGTGGGTCAGCTTGCTATAGAAGACCCGACCCATTTTGGGTGAAGATTATAACAGCCGGGTTAGGGTTAGGGTTGGGTATGAGTACGGGTTTGGTTGAGTGTGAAAGTGAGAATGAGTTCGGATTTGGGCCATATTAAATTAACCCATGGGCCAGCTTAAGTTGGACGATGTCATTTTGATGATGGGTCCATGACGGGTCGGGTTCGGGTATTAAGGGCAGGTTGTGTTGTGTCTGAGAATGGGTCAAGGTTCGGTAATTTCATTAGTATAAATGGATAAGCCATTTACGTGTGGGTCGGGTCGGTTTGACCGGCGAGTTTTAATCTGGACTCTTCTGAGTCTATAAACGAGCTACTCGTTTGATTAAGGTCACTTTTGGCTGACCTCACGGGTCTTTGATTTATTATTTTAGTTTTAATTTATTCTATTTTATTGATAAATAAGTTTTATATATCTTTTAATGGTTTTAAAATTATGTAAAATTAAATTTTAAATGCCAAAATTATGTTTTAAATATTCTGACATATATTTTAAAATATTATTCTTATATTCTATTATTATACTGTATAAATTATATATTATACTTTGTATTTATTTAATCTAAATGAATAATAAAAATTAGTTTTAAATTAAAATAATTAGGTAATAAATACCTAATGACCGTTTTAAAATATAGGAAAATTATTTTAACTTTCCTAAGGCCTCATGCCTTTTTTTTTAATAAATTATTAAAAAACTCAAACTTTAGTATTTTAATACTATTTAATTATTTAAAAAGAACTCGTTTGATTGTCTTTAAATCAATTCAAATACCAAACAAGTTTAAAAAATTAGGAGAAAAATACCACTAGCCTATTTTAAGGCCTAGTATTTAATACAAATATTTCTAAGAACCAAATGTACATCTAAGAATATATTTGATATTCATAGGTTTCATACGTCTATTATCATGTGATTAAGACTTCAATAATTCCTATTAAATAAACCGTAACTCTGAAAAAATACGCGATCAATTGCTAAATTCCTAGAATGACGTACAGATCTATTTTCTTAAGTTTAGTAACTTTCAGACTCAATCAAAAATAGAGTTTACTATTAAGGCCCACACTGGTATAGAAAACCCAGCCTTTTATATGATGGGCTCCGGTTTGAGTCTAGTCAATGGTGTTAGACTTAGAATGATGTCTAAATCATAATGTTGAGGTTTAGAAATCCATCTAGCACAATTACCATTATGCCCATGTTACTAATATGCATGCTAATCATCATTCTATGAATTTATATAAATTGTAGAGACCGAAGATATACTTGTATTCGCAAACTCGCATCGAGGTGAGTCGTCCTAACTCACTTGGTATATTATAGAAATACTCCATGCGTATTATATGAATATCTCGTGTGTCCTGTGTGGGCATATTTTATGAGTATTTTATGCGCGTAAGTTAAGATTTACTACTTATATGGAAACACATGTTTAGATAACTATACTCCATACTTAATTGATAATTGTTGTTATGATTCATGCTTATTACGTTCTATGTCATATACTCACATGATTACTCATATGAATGTAGTCGAGTCACGATGTCAAAGTTGACGTCTGTATGGTTAGTCGAGGAGACTTACCCAATTATATTATCACACATGTTTGAGTGGACCACAGAGGTCTGAGTAGTACAGTCAAATCAATGAGAACCACATTAAATGTTATTGGACCCTGTTAGGCGACGATAGCAAGAAGTACCCATTCGAATTAATGAATTTAATCATGAGTTGGTGGTTTACATGCTATTGTGCCTTGTTAGGTGACGATAACAAAATATCCATCTAGGTCTTGAATACAATAGTTACCAATCATAATGCTATTGGGTCGTACTAGGCGACGATAGCGCTGTAACTATTCTACTCTTCAGGTAAGGTCACGAGGACCTAAGAATAAAGTGATTACACCCTTTTTAAACCAAAATTACTATTGGGCCCTGCTAGGCGACGATAGCAACGTGATCGTTTTATTCTAAGCTAACATTATTACACTAGTATTGTAACAAGTCACATGAGTTAGTAATGGTGTTTAGGTAAAGTCAAGTATATCGACACTGCATTATGTTGTCACTATCTCACTCATACTATCATGTTATATATTTATCAAATGTCTAGTTTGCAATATTTATTGTACTTGTATAATATTGCTTGTATTAGGAGTGATCGATTAGACCAACTCGCTTAGCCTCAAAAGCTAATGGCACTACTGCCCTTGGACGTATTACATCTTGGTTATAATGAAAAAGGCCATCTAGGTAACTATGAAGAAGAGTATCTTGATCCTCAAGAGGGGGACTATCAGGAAAGTTACCCTGAGGGAGACAATTCAGAAGAGTATGCTAATGAAGGGCATGGATCTACCAACTGAAAAGAAGAATCTAGTCTATTATCATATTAGGATTTCTTTTATGCTTTAGAAACTATCGTTTGTCTGATGTAATAATTTAAGTGGTGTCAGTCGCCCAAACTTAGATTTTGTGGTTTTCATTTGGAACTGTTGTAATAGCCTAGTAGCACTTAAAGTTCCCCATGAATACCATTAGATGTTTTACAATTCCTTCTTATGTTATAACAATGTTAAATACTTGCAAGGACAGGTCAGTCTTATGTGACTAGACATGGCTCATGGATCTGGAAAGGAAAGTTTTACTTCCTTCTAATTTTCGCTACTCCGGAGCGTGACATAATCTAATTATAGACTCCTCGAATATACCAATTTTTGTTTTAAGCTGCGTCTATATCGCAAAGTAGGTGTAGGAGCACGTGAGCTCACATGATGATCTCCCTATTACTTGGAGCCCAAAACTTTTCACAGTATATATGTATACCTCATTCTCTCATTTCTCTTGCAGGAACTCTCTGTTTCTCTCAATTGCTCTAAATTCTCTTTTCATCTCTTTTGTTCTCTCAAAAAAATACGTACATAAATAGATTATATACATATACACATACACATACACATAGTTATATATATATCAAAATCAAGAGGAAGACGAGTAGAAATTCAAGACGTCAGAATTTATGATAGAAATTCTCGGCCTCTAATTCTCTGTACTAGAACCTCTGTGAGTATTATAAACTCACTCCCCATGTGTATATGTGTATATTTCTGTATATATAGAGGTGTATATATACATATAATATTTATATATATATGAAATCAACATTAAAGCTTTGAAAATAGAGTTTTGTGAAACTGAACCAAAATTAATTTCGTGAATTGAGAATGAAATATCTTCGTCCTATTAAGTTACAGTTAGAATACTACGAAGTAATTTATCTGTATCTCGACGTATTATGAATTTAAAGTTTTGTCACTCTTACTGTAATCACAAATTTTGAGAGATACGATCCGTATTAGTTTAATCTGATGCATATTAATAATCTATGCAAAAAATTGAAGAAATCCATATGCTACATGATGTGTTTGAATCAGAATTTAGAAATGGTTAAAGTGCATTTTGAAATCAAATTAAGGGAAAAACAAAGAAGAAGGTCTCTGGTTCATGATTCGCTCGTGCGGTTCGCTCACGCGACCTGTTCAAACTTAGGCAGAAATGATTTTTTAATAGATTTCATGAAAATAGCTTAATCACTCACTCGACATGGCATTTTGGGCAATTTGTTCATTTTTCAACAAGGGACTGTTTAGAAAAGGTTTTGAAAGTTGTAAGGAGCTGTTTTGAAAGATGTACTATTTTAAATACTTTTGTTTAAGAACTGGATTAATAAGAACGATTAAGGCTGAGATTTATGTTTGTACAGATATTTAAATTTGTGATTAATAAATGATGTTACAGTTCTTTACATTTCCATGCATGGTAGGGTCGAGATTGAGTCGACGTGCATAGTGTATGAGAAAGTATGAAAAGAGTAAAGTGTGATGATGTAATGTATGACTCAGATATCGAGCGGATATTATTCTTGGTATATGAGGCGACATATAATGTACGGCTCTGATATCGAGTAGATATTATTCCTGGTATCGGAGGCGACAGTATTGTGTATGACTCAGATATCGAGCGGATATTATTTCTGGTATCTGAGGCGATAGTGTCATGTATGATTTGGATACTGAGTGGATATTATTCCTAGTATCTGAAGCGACGGTGTAGGGTATGACCTGGATGCTAAGTGGATATTATTCTTGGTATCTGAGGTAATGGTAAGGTTGAATCGAGTTTGTCGAGAGAAAAGAGTCGGTAAGATGAGATGATACATTGTTTATGTACGGTCACATATTTATTGCTTATTACCTCCCCGTGTTATATATGTTGAAGCTAGTACTTTGTATTATTTAAACTGTAATGTTGATGCTTATATACATTGCGAGTATATATTTATTGTACTCACTAGCTTACATAAGCTGACGGCGTTGATGCGCCCTGGACTCCATGTCTAGACTCTCCAGATTGGGAGCAACCAGAGTATTTTAACTAGTTAGAGACCGGTGAATTTCTAGAAGGATTTACCTTTACTTATGTTTTAAATTTCAAAGATGTAATATACTCTATATTAGAATTTGAATAAGGTAGTTTGTGCCTAAGACTATGACTGATGTAATAGTTTGGTAAATTTTTAATTTGGAGCTCTATGTTTATTAGTATCCTCTGCTCTTAGAAATGCTATTAAGTTATTTGTTGCAGGGACAATTGGTTACTTTCACTTGTCATGACTTATGAGTTTATAAAGGAAATGAAGCACTTTCCTGATTTATGCTACATTGGGGTATGGCATAAGTGCTCCTTGTGATTTTCCTCTATCTTGGAGTAGATCAGGAATCGTCAAAGACTATAATGAATTGATCCAGATAGGGTCTGAATACTCTGTTCATTAAGTCCATAAATACTAGCGGGCCATTAGTCAATCCGAAAGGCAAAACTAGGAACTCATAATGTACCTCACCCTTAACGCAGTTTTTGACACGTCCTCTAGTTGAGCTAATAACTGATGATCTCCTGAACGTAAATCGATCTATGAAAAGATCTTTGTTCACTGCAACTGATTGAATAGAACATCTATCCAAGGAAGTGGATATCTATTCTTGATTGTAACTTTATTCAACTCTCTATAGTCGATATAGAGTCAAAGCGTCCCATCCTTCTTCTTTATAAACAGTACTGGTGCTCCCCAAGCCGACGTACTATGGTGAACAAATCCTAAATCCTCAAGTTTCTGAAATTACTTATTCAATTCCAACATCTTAGTTGGTGCCATCCGATACGGAGTCTTGCAAATCGGCAGTGTTCCAGGTGCTAGTTCCACACAAAAGTCTATCTCTCTCTCTTGGGTGGAAGTCCTAAAATATCCTGGAATACATCCTTAAAATCTTGTACGATAGGAATATGATATATAATAGGTTCCATACTCGTACTCCCAATTGCGGCTAAACAACTTGTAAGAAACATGTCAATCATTGGCTGACACTGAAATCTGATTATAGCACGTCCTAGTATTGGAAACACGATAATTCTGGTAAGGTAATCCAAGTTGGCACCATACTTGATATGCCAATCCATTCCTAGGATAATATTAAACTCCGACATTGATAGAACTACCAAGCCTGCCGGAAGGTTCCTATCTTCCAGGGTTAAAGGACAATCTTTGCATACCTTACCCAACTTAACAGTCACTCCCAATGGGGGCACAACATTAAGTGCCGGCTTAAGTGCCTGGGGTTCTAAACCCAATTGGCGCACAATCTTAACATCAATAAATGAACGTACAATACTCGTATCAAATAAAACTTTACTTGACTGTAAAAGTGTATAAGCGTACATTCCAGGTTTTGCTGTTCCTCGGCATTATAGCTTGCTTCGTCGAGAATGATGGCATTCATTCGAGTCTGATGTGGGGATCCTTGAAGTCCTTGAACGAGTGTCTTATAATATCCTCTGCGAGGAGCGCGACAATCTTTGCTCACGTGGCCAGGCTTGTTGCAGTTATAGCAGGTAGTATCTGTCCAGTTGTAGATTCTGGGGACTATACAGAACTTAGCAACGAGACTAGGCAATCCGCAATTAAAACATCTCCCATTACTTGATTGTGGGGTAGCAATCCGTGCCTAAGATAGCATTGGTACTGCTGAGGTCCTCTTATGTCCTTGAAAATTACCTTGAGGTCTCCAACTATCATGACCCAGTCTCGCTTAGTAAGATATTGTTTGATTTGGGTATAAGCCCTCATAGTTTTGTTCTTGGGCCACTGCTCAAAAGGCCTCTTACTAAGGAGACTTAGAACCACACATATATAGCATATTACTTTTCCATACCCAAGCAATGTGGGACGAACTTCCTATAGTGTGTAGCCAGCCAGCACTTACTATAGCTATAAAGGCACCTATAGCAGCCCGCCCACAATACCAAAGTCATTACATTCCATCCCCTTTTGGCCCAACGTCTCCATTGGCACTCTTTTGCCTGGGTCTAGCTCTGATACCATTCTGTCATGAACCAAGTCTCGCTCAGTAAGACATTGTCTGAAGTCCTCACAGTTTTGTTCCTAAGCCACTGCCCAAAAGGCCTCTTACTAGGGAGACATGGGACCACACATATATAGCACATTACTTTTCCACACCCAGGCGATGTGAGAAGAACTTCCCATAGTGTGTAACCTGCCTGCACTTACTACAATAACAAAGGCACCCAAAGCAGACAATATCTTACTGAGCGAGACTTGGGTCGTGATAGAATGGTATCAAATCTAGACCCAGTCAGAAGTGTGCCAACGCGGACATTGGGCCCTAAGGGGGGTGGAATGTAATGACCTTGGTGTTGTAGGCAGGCTGCTATAGGTGCCTTTGTGGCTACAATAAGTACTGACAGGCTACACACTATGGGAAGTTCGTCCAACATTGCCTAGGTGTCGAAAAGTAATATGCTATATATGTGTGGTTCCAAGTCTCCCTAGTAGGAAGCCTTTTAGGTAGTGGCCCAAGAACAAAACTGTGAGGGCTTGGACCCAAAATAGACAATATCTTGCTGAGCGAGACTTGGGTTGTGACAACAACCTTGGGTATTTCTTGGTGGTGGGTTTTGGAAATTCCTCTATTGAAAACTTCTCGGCAGCGGAGGTCAAGTGATCTATTATCGCTGTATTGGATACGCTTCCTTCTCCAGACTTATAGCAAGTCTTGCTAGTCCATCAAAACTCTAATTAAGGTGACCAATCATCATATGTCAAATGTGGGCATTCAGTCCCTGATGAAATCTCTTCACCTTCTTCTGAGGTGTATCGATCATATGTTGAGTGAATCGGGACAATCGCTCAAACTGAGTGTTATACTCCCTTACATTCCAACCTCCTTGGACTAGACTCATAAAATTCTTCTCTTGTTGTTCCTTCTCATCCTCTTGTAGACACGCGGGATTGTACCACTATCCACTTGTTTGTTTGAGATTGAAATTGATTTGGAAGGAGAAGAAAGAAAATGGTCTATTGAAAACAGATACAGAGTCACCACTTGGTCTTTAAGGAACCAAGAAACCTAATTTGACTCACCCAAATGGATAAAGGGCACCGGCCCTTCATAACCAAAGAACTTGGTTCGGGGTTTTGATACGAGAGAGGAAGGGGCCTTTGTCGCGACTAAAACACCCTCAACTCGCCCCGTCTTTCGACGGGCCTCAATTAGCTTCCAAATAATCATCTTATGCTATGTATGGTTCGACAATTAATACTATGATAGTATATTACATCACATAAGAAACTTTGAAATGGAAAATCAAAAGATAAGATATCATTCATAAGATCTAAGCCAAATATCATACAATGTAAAGTGAAAAATCACACAAATAAACCTAGGAAAAATCGTCAAATCATGTATCAAATAACAAAGTTTCCCTAATCTAAAGGGGACATGAATTGTTCTTGAAACAAAATAATCATAGAAATCAAAAAATGCTTAGCAAGCTAGTATGATGCATGTTAATCTTTGAGAAAAGAAGATTTCTCAATCCCCGGGACAGATGAGAAAGGAGAATTAGATCGAAGGGAAGCATGAACGTGTGATCATGATCATTCCTTATAATCTTCTTAGATTAGGACTCACAAAAGCCCCAAATCTTTGCATGGATGCAATGTATGTATCTAGAATGTGCCAAGGTTGTAGTGTGCTTTGTGTTCATGGATTCCTAGAATGACTTAGAAGTCTAGAATGTGTATGAATGAGTGAATGAATGAAATCATGAGATATGTACAAATGTAGTATGAACTAATTCCTAAGATATGAACTAATTTGGAGTGCATATAAACATCAAATCAAAGAATGAAAGTTAAAATGTGATTGTTGTGAATAGTGGACAGAACAGTATCTAGATCTTTTAAAAATGGGAAAGAGGGGTTAGAAACGTTTTCAATGCATGATTATTTATGGAGATCTTCCTTATTGTGTCTATAACACAACCAGAAATCCAATCCTTAATAACTAAGAGAAATCATATAAACAAAGGAGGTCACTCAGAAACAGAGTCCGCACTGTCGACTGAAATGTTGAAAAATCTTAGAAAACGAAAACAAATGATCTAGAGGCCCATTTTATACAGACAGTTCCCTAAGACATTGAAGTGTAGGGGAAAAATAAGTTGGGACCACATCTTTTGGAAAAGGTTTTTGAAAAAGAAGTTGGAAGTCAACCAAACTGCTGTGACAGCAGAGGCAGAATGTCTGGAAGGAATGTTTGGGTCCAAATGGACCATTTTCAAGTATTTTTAAGTCAATCCAAAAATCATGGGTGTTCTCTAGTGAGTTAGGAAGACTTTCCAAGTGGCCTTGCATCCATACATTGAGTATTGAGTTCTAGAGAAATCTTTGAACTCAGATCACTCACTATTTTGAAGATTTTGGAAAAACAAGAGTTTTCTTTCTTGAGATCAAAATGTGGGGTTTTAAGAGGGGTTTTGAAATAGATGTTTTGAAAGTATATTTTCAACACCAAATAGAGATTATAACCACTTAAAATGTCAACATCAAACTCATCATCAAGAACCTCCAAGATTGTTGGAAAGATTCATTTTTTATTTGAACATAACTTCAAGGATACCTTGGAGGTATTGAAGTTATGATCATCATCTATCAAACATGTTTTTGAGATTAAGAGCTACTATCCATAAGGATTCACTCTCCTCAAACTTCATGTCATCATCTAGATGATGATCAACTAGTAAGTAAGTAAATAAAGAAAATCAAAAAGAAATGAGGGAAGAAGAGACGAACACATATATTAAACAAGCAAGTAAATAGCAATTAATAGATGATAATCAATGTGATTTTGGACTTGTAGCTTGGTGTTGCACTCATAGATTTTGACATTTGGACATGAAAGCAGCTTCCTATCTCATGAATGCTCAAGAATGAGGGTTGGAGTGGACTTTGAATGTGAAGTATATAGAAGGATAGTGGAAGAAAACAAGATTAAAACTCACTTTCTTATGGAAAATCAATGGGAGAAGCTCCCTTTCTCTCTTCTAAACCTATCTCTATCTCTCTTCTTCTCTACAACTTTTCAAGCTTTGCACTTGGCCCCCCCAAAATGAAAAGCAATGGAGGGTTTAAATAGGCCAATTTGGGGGTGATTTTGGGGTTTTAGAAGTACTCCCATTGGTTCCAAACAACTGTGATCACAAAACTATGTCGTTTTGGCTTTCAATTAATCAAATTGGACCCCCAAAAAAATTACAAAAATAGACTCTGCGAGGGTTGAGTGCCACGGCGGCACTGGGCCTATGCCGCGGCGGCGGTGGGCCAGTGCCACGGCGGCACTGCTCCTCAGACGCCCAAAAATTTACGTTTAGGCCCGGAAAGGTTCCAGTATTCGCGAAAAGGCCCTATTTCGTCCGAAATTCACAGAAAACGTATACGAACTCCAAATTGAGTTTGTGATATACCGTTGGAAAGGTAATGGAGTCTATTTTACATAAAAAATAGTTCAAAAATAGGTCACTTTGAAAAATTTTGTGGTATTTGCGATAAAAGCCGATTTGATCGCCTTTTTTACCTTCGAAAATTCATAATAAACTTGTTTTAAATCCGAAAATTGTGTGTGATATACCGTTGGAAAGCTATTGACCTCTATTATTAATGAAAAATATTTAAAAATTGTTACGGTACTCTAATTTCAAAGTCAAATTTTGGTCAAACTGGTCAAACTTGGGATTCCCGGAAAGTTATGGGAACCTCTGGGAGCTCCCAGGAGTTGACGTTTTCGTGCAATCTTCTTTTAAAACTTATTTTAATACTTTCCATATGATCTAGAATGATCCTGGCAAATTTGGACGATTTCGGTCAAACTTGGTCAAACCTTGGTCAAACCGGTCAACGGGGACTTTCCGAGAACTTCCGGGGGTCTCTGGGAGCTGGCAATTTCATCTGATTTTACTTAAAAACTCATTTTTTTTACTTTTCTTACGACACAGCATGTTTCCAGAGCTTTGGGACCAAATCTGGGAGTTTTCGGGCTTTCAGGGGCATTTTGGTCATTCTGAGCATTTGAGAAATAGAACTAACTTCCAAGAGTCCTTTTTGAGTCTTTTTTTATCATTGTGAACCACCAAGCTATGGGTCTCCTAAATCTGATAGCCGACAAAATGGGGTGTCTACAGTTTGCCCCTCTTTGGCATGAACTTGCGAGGCAACGCATGTCTCAAGCGAGTGCCAAAGTTTTGAAGAGACAGGACTTTTTGGAGGCTATAGATTTAGGATAAAAGCGTTGTAAAAGATGCAATGATGCTAAGGTTAGTGCTGGTCGTGCTCTGCGTGAGCTGCCTACGTATCCCAAAGGGAATCAGACCAGGACGTAGTTCAGGGCACAAAGGAATAAATCGCACATGCACAACGAGACAGACAGATGCTATGTTATAAGGATGGTATGCAATGCATGGATGTGATATGAATTGTGTCATGAGTCCTATCATGCCTAGTGTTCTGATCCTAGTATAAGCTGGTACTGTGGGGTGTACCTACTCCGAGTGGACTTGTGTCGTGCTAGTTTTTCTGACTGTGATGTAGTTATTGACCCGAATAGGGACACCAAGGTTTGAAGACTCTGGGTCTTGGAGCAAACTTCTGAATTTTGGGAAGTGTGCTTCACAAGCGAATGTAGTCAGATGTGGGATCCCTGAGGACGTTAATTAAAGATGAAATTTGACAGATAACCAATGGACATGGAAGTCCTGGACACAGAAACCCTAAGAACTCATGACATGAAAACCAGAGATGTCAAGCGACGGACACAGAAGCACCATTAATGGAAGCCTAAGATTTTGAATGAGAATGATGGACACAATATACTGACGATGCACGAATCGAGATGACGAGTAGTTAGTGAGCTATGTCGTTGTCATGGGTTGGACCAACGGTTGGACTAACCATGATCAGAAGAACTGACCATGCACTAATTAAGGTAAAAAGTCAACAGCAAACTACTGTGACTGTCATGGATTAGACTGATGATGACGAGTCGACAGTGAACTACTGTGACTGTCATGGATTGCAATGACGATGTACGAATCGAGATGACGAGTCGACAATGAACTACTGTGATTGTCATGGATTGCACTGACGATGTACGAATCGAGATGACGAGTCAACACTGAACTACTGTGACTGTCATGGTTTGAACTGATGATGACGAGTTGACAGTGAACTACTGTGACTGTCATGGATTACACTGACGATGTACGAATCGAGATGATGAGTTGACAGTGAACTACTCATGGATTAAACTGACGATGTACGAATTGAGATGACGAGTCGACAGTGAACTACTGTGACTGTCATGGATTGCACTGACGATGTACGAATCGAGATGACGAGTCGACAGTGAACTACTGTGACTTTCAGGATTGAACTGCCGATGTACGAATCGAGATGACGAGTCAACAGTGAACTACTGAAACTGTCAGGATTAAACTGCCGATGTACGAATCGAGATGACGAGTCGACAGTGAGCTATTGTGACTCTCAGGATTGAACAGCCGATGTATGAATCGATATGCCTGCTGGGGATTAAACTGAATCTGCTGGGGATGAAGCGACTCTTTCTGGGATCTCTCTTCAACTACTTCTCTTGACCGGGAACCAGGATTCAAATTCGAATATCTTATAGTTGATCAAATCTTGCTGGCCCAGAACTGGGATCCATCTTTGAATCTCTCGCGGTTGATCAAATCTTGTAATGCTCAATCCAAAAGAGCCGGTTAGAGCCTTCAGGAGCTGATGGACTCTCCGAGAATCTCTCTTCAATTCTTGACCTAGAACCAGGATCCATCTCTGAATCTCTCGTGGTTGATCAAATCTTTGCGGTGCCCAATCCAAGATCAGTCAACAGCCACTCATGGACTTATGTTACATGAAGGAAGATCAACAGCCACTCATGGACTTATGTTGCAAGGAGATGATGGTCAACTTTCGATGGTTTGGAAAAGGATGAAATTCGCATTTGCCCTAAGTTTTGACGCTTCTCCTGCTGACGCCTTAACCGGTGCAGTAATGGTGTTTGGTACTCCTGCTTGTATTGACATGCTCTTTATAACTTGATTTGAAAATTTTATTAGTCACAGTTGACTTACACATTTGAGACTACAACAGACTCAAAAACTTGACAGACATTGACGCACGAGGATGACACATTTGACACCAAAATGAAACAAGCTCGTCTTGTCAGAACTTGATGTGCTTTTGTCATAAAAGATGTACCATTTCTCTTTTGGTGTTCACCCCTCATCTTAATATGGTAGCACTTTGCTGATAAATATGATTTTTGAAAAGTCCTCCCTAGTGATCTAGTCAATTTTCTACTTCTCCCAGGAAGTGCTTTGAATTAGTGCCTTAGCTTTTAGAGTAAAAGATGCTCTATTTCAAAATTTTCAAAACAACTTGGTAACTTAAAAACTCGCCCTCGGTGTGAAGGGATTGTGTTAGGCAAATGGAGTTTGCCCCTAGTTTGAGGTATACAAAGTGGGATTCATAAGCAAACGAGGTGGGTGACCAAAGTTTGCCCCTAGTTTGGATGATGGTTTATTGGAGTTTTGGGCAAACGAGGTAGGTGACTGAAGTTTGCCCCTAGTTTGGATGATGGTTTATTGGAGGTTTTGGGAAAATGAGGTAGGTGACCGAAGTTTGCCCCTTGTATGAAGGGTAGATAGTAAAAGTCAGGCAAACGAGGTGGGTAGCCGAAGTTTGCCCTAGTGTGGAAGGTGATTTTCTGGCTTAAGGCATGGACCGTGACTTTAATCTCTCAAATGCTCATAACATTTTCCTAGGCACCAGTGAGGTGACCTAGCAAGCTCTTTTCTCTCTTTTGTTATTGCTTACCTTGGATTTAACTCTAATTTTTGCCTAGGCGACCTTTCGGATTTTCGACCTAGCGAGCCATCCTTCTTTTCTTTTGGAAAGTCTACCTACATACCCCCTAGTGGGGATCAGGTCCAACGTAGTTCGGGCCAGAGTCTTGAAAGAAGGGGGGTTAATTATGATGGTGTCGACCGAACTGATGCGGTTGCCTACGTATCCCTGAGTGGGAATCAGGTCGAGCGTAGTTCAAGTCAGGGCTTGAAAGAAATTAGGTATGAGGGTTTCTCAAACCAATCGTCAAATAAGTTCAAACTTGAGCCACTTGTGGTAGCTTTGAATAAAAGGATTCAGTTTCAATCTCTCTTTCTTTTCTTTTTCTTTTTCTTTTTATTTTGTTTTGAGGCTTGATCCTTTTCACTTTCACCTAGCCAGTCAATTTTGCTTTTTAATATAGTCGATTCTTATAAGATCTTTCAATCGCAATCTCAGAATTCCAGAATGTGCATGTCAGCTCTCGAAATTTATTTGTGGTCATTCCGTGCCTTTTGAAATGTGATCTTGGCACGTTCTTAAGATGTATATTGAAGCGTATGATTCTCTCATTTGTTTCATCAAAATTTTCTCCAACATTTTCACTGACTATGGTCAGATTTTGGAAATCAACACCTTCTTCAACTCTAACTTTTGCCTAGGTGCCCTTTCGGGTTTTCAACCTAGCGAGCTTTTTCTTTTCTTTTCTTTTTTTTTTTCTTTTTTTTTGTTTTTTTTAAAGTGGAGATGAAACTCACTGAAATGTTTGGGTACCATCAAGGGCTAAGTTTGCATTGCTTTCAATCCGACAGATTGCGTGGCTCCCAATTGGATTGGGCTTAAGGCTTCGAAATGGTGGAAAAGGGGTGTTGGGCAAGCCCCAAGTCAGTTTCACGTATGTCTTTTCAAGATTGAGGCAAGAGCATCTTTAAATTCTTAAAGTAAGACTATTCAATTCTCAGCTCTTCATCAGTGTCAGCGTGAAATCGACTTTAACATTTCAGGATTCTTTTTTGTTTTGTTGTAGAAAAATTATTAGCAGAGAAATATCCATGGTAATTTGAAAAGTGACACTTCAGTTTAGTGATTCATGCATTTATGACTAGGCACATCAGATTAAGCAAAATGAGATTTCATTCCATCAATAGAGAAGGTTTACAGACTTATTAACAACTCGATGACAGACAGACTCGATCACAAGACTAGAATTGAAATGGACTCGGAACATAGAACAGACTCAACTTGACTCGACCCGGTCTCAAATGGAGTGTCTTTGCGACCTATTTATTATTCTTATTCTATTTTTTTTAACAAAGTTCCAAACACCATCACTTTATTGCGTAGCTTCAACATTCATTAGCATCGACGGAAGGGATCATTCGATCGGTTGGTCCAAGCCAAGTTAGTGGATGGGATTAGGATAGGGGACATCTTCTATAAGGTTCTGAATGTTATAGTGGAGGCGGATGCACTGATCGGTGGTATGGCCTAGATTTTGGTGATAAGCACATCGTAGGCTCATGTTGTAGTGGGAGGGTATAGGATCTGGTAGCTGCTTATGAGGGAGAAGCTGCAGGTGGCCCTTTTTGAGTAGGTGATCCAAGGCTGTGGAAAGAGGAACATTAAGTTTGGAGAATTCGCGAAGGCCTTTTGGGCGATTTGGCGGAATAGACTGATATGGACGGAGAGGGTAGTCCATTGGTTGGTTACTAAGCGCACTGACTTCTGAGGAGGCCAGGGGATAGTTGGGTCTCTTGGACTGGTGATGGGGTTCATCATTCTTGAACTTTCCTTTTCTGATGGCATCCTCTATTCTGGTGCCTATTTCAAACAGTTCTTCAAATGTTGAGATAGACTGGTAGAATAGTTTGTCATGATATACTGGTTGCATGTTCTTGACCAGCATACGTACTTGCTCTTTCTCAACAGGTCTGTGGATCATTTGAGCCACTTTTTTCCTCCATCTGCTCAAGAATGCAGTGAAGGACTCATTGAAGTTCTGCCTAGTAGTCTCTAGATCTCGGATGGTGATATCAAACTCTTGGTTGTAAGAGTAGTGATCAATAAAAGCTTTAGCAACGTCTTCCCAGACTTGGGTCTTGGAGGCTTCAAGGGTTAGGAACCAGGATAGTGCAGCATTCTTAAGGGTTTGAGGGAACAACATCGCAATGTGCTCATAAGTGTAGCCCATCGATTGGAAGATGCTCATGATAACTTGATGTGACTTTTTGGATTCCCTGTTCCATCAAAACGGTCAATTTCAGGCATTTTGAAGTTCTCAGGCAGCCTTAGCTTGATGGGCTCAAAGAGGCTTCCAGGTCTAACATGTAATCATCAACCCCTTTGCTCTTCCTCAACACACTTTCAAGCTTGTCAACTTTGTCCATTTTTTCCAGGAGCTTCTTCTCATATGCAAGCGGCGGGACCCCTTGAAACCAGTCTTTTTTCCCATTATTCTCGGGAGGCGGTCCAAACCCAGGCGGTGGTGGTGGTATGAACCCTGGTTGTGGTGGAAAACCAGGTGGGTACTGTGGCTGCTGTTGTTTCAATTCTTCCATGAAACTCAAAACTTGGGCCAGGCGATCAGATTGCTGGCTTATGGTTGTTCCCAACACAGTGACCTTATTTTCCAATTCTTCTTGATTCATGATGAAGTAACTTGGCGGGCAGATCTTGACCAAACGACTGTTCGAACTTCTGACCCAGGATGGGGATCTCAGTGGCTGACTTTGGGAATCTATAATGACCTATAGATTCGAGAAGAGTGTATTAGATTCCGATAGTGATGACTGGAGAGACAATGACAGTGATGTTAACAAACGTGGACTGACTTGTGTACAGACTAACTAAGATAGTGCGTGTAGACTGATAGGAATGGTGCATGCATACGAGGCAAGCATGCGGATGTAAGCCCTAATCTATATGATGCTCCTATTTCTAACAGATAGCAACTAAACAAATAAGGTCCTAGCCATACAGAGTGTGCTAACCTTACTTTCTAGTGTGATCACCAAGGGATAACAGGGATTTCCGGGATACTTCGAGAATTTTGGACAGAGTTTCGAGGAGAAATAGGGATTTGGAAGATTCGGAGAAATTTCTAGAAGTCATTTGACTTTCTAGGAGAAATCGGGATTTCTGGTTGATTTGGACTGAGTTTCTAGGAGAAATTGGGAAATCATAATTTCTGGGAGAAATTGGTACATCTAGGCATTTTTGGGAAGTTTGGATGGAGTTGCTGGAATTTTTTTGGGAAATCTTAGAGATTTGGATAGAGCTTATGGGAAAACATAAAAATTTGGGTAAGTTGGATAGAGTTTTCGGGAGAAACAAGTATTCCGGAGTTTCTGGGAGAAATTGAGATTTCTGGGTAATCTGAGAGATTTGGATAGAGCTTCTGGGAGAACAGGTATAACTGGGTAAGTCGGACAGAGTTTCTGGGAGAAGCAAGTATATCGGAGTTTCTAAGGAAAATTGAGGTTTCTGGGTATTCTGGGGGAAGCAAGAATATCTGGGGGGGCCATAGGTATATCGGAGTTTCTGGAAAAAATTGAGATTTCTGGGTAATCTGGGGAGAAATAGGGATTTCTAGGAAATCTGGGTGATTCGGACAGAGTTTCTAGGAGAAACAGGGATATCCTGATGAGTTGGGTAGAGTTTCTGGAAGAAATAGGGATATACGACGAGAATAGGTGATGATGGTGATCATACTGTCTAGCAACTTTTCATACTCCTATGTCTTAGGACAAACAAACAAGGTTTGCGGTGTATATCTTTGTGAATATGGAGCAGACATCCTTATTATGGTGCCTAGGCAGGTCAACTCAATGTGATCACATATGAGTGATTGCCTTAGAAATCATAAGAAAGAGGTTCTGCATCATGCCACATAAGCGTCTACACCGCGCAGATAATCCCGTCAGGGCATACAACAGTTATATCACATTGTCCTATCTGAAAAGATAAATCAACAGCCCTATCAAAGGTTCTACAAGAATCTATATGCAAAGGCTGGGTTTAGTCAAAGAGGGTCCATTGACGAGAGTTCCAATATACCGTCAGAGAGACAGTATGGAAGTTGTTACTCTTTTTGATATACCTTGGAAGGTACAGTATCAACGGTGACTTGTGCCCTGGCACAGCAAGACCTGAACAATGTCAGCGCCGCGTTTCAGACACAGTCGGAGGGGGAGAAATGCAAGAGTGCAATGCGGTGAACCAGACACAGTAAAAAGATGATTTTAAGGATGCTTCTTATGAGTCAAACCTCTGTATTATCTTGTTTTGAAAATAAATATCCCCAGCAGGTCGCCAGATTGTGGACACGCGGGATTCCACCACTATCTACTTGTTTGTTTGAGATTGAAATTGATTTGGAAGGAAAAGAAAGAAAATGGTATGTTGAAAACAGTTACAGAGCCGCCACTTGGTCTTTATGGAACCAAGAAACCTAATTTGACTCACCCAAATGGATAAAGGGCACCGGCCCTTCATAACCAAAGAACTTGGTTCGGGGTTTTGGTACGAGAGAGGAAGGAGCCTTTGTCGCGACTAAAACACCCTCAACTCGCCCCGTCTTTCGACGGGCCTCAATTAGCATCCAAATAATCATCTTATACTATGTATGGTTCGACAATTAATACTATGATAGTATATTACATCACATAAGAAACTTTGAAATAGAAAATCAAAAGATAAGATATCATTCATAAGATCTAAGCCAAATATCATACAATGTAAAGTGAAAAATCACACAAATAAACCTAGTAAAAATCGTCTAATCATGTATCAAATAATAAAGTTTCCCTAATCTAAAGGGGACATGAATTGTTCTTGAAATAAAATAATCATAGAAATCAAAAAATGCTTAGCAAGTTAGTATGATGCATGTTAATCTTTGAGAAAAGAAGATCTCTCAATCCCCAAGACAGATGAGAAAGGAGGATTAGATCGAGGGGAAGCATGAACGTGTGATCATGATCATTCCTTATAATCTTCTTAGATTAGGACTCACAAAAGCCCCAAATTTTTGCATGGATGCAATGTATGTATCTAGAATGTGCCAAGGTTGTAGTGTGCTTTGTGTTCATGGATTCCTAGAATGACTTAGAAGTCTAGAATGTTTATGAATGAGTGAATGAAATCATCATGAGATATGTACAAATGTAGTATGAACTACTTCCTAAGATATGAACTAATTTGGAGTACATATAAGCATTAAATCAAAGAATGAAAGTTAAAATTTGCTTGCTGTGAATAGTGGACAGAACAGTAACTAGATCTTTTGAAAATGGAAAAGAGGGGTTAGAAATGTTTTCAATGCATGATTATTTATGGAGATCTTCCTTATTGTGTCTAGAACACAACCCAAAAATCCAATCCTTAATAACTATTACGGATTGAGAGAAATCATATAAACAAAGGAGGTCACTCAGAAACAGAGTCCGCACTGTCGACTAAAATGTTGAAAAATCTTAGAAAACGAAAACAAATGATCTAGAGGCCTATTTTATATAGACAGTTCCCTGAGACATTGAAGTTTAGGGGAAAAATAAGTTGGGACCACCTCTTTTGGAAAGGTTTTCTGAAAAAGAAGTTGGAAGTCAACCAAACTGCTGTGACAGCAGAGGCAGAATGTCTGGAAGGAATGTTTGGGTCCAAATGGACCATTTTCAAGTATTTTCAAGTCAAACCAAAACTCATGGGTGTTCTCTAGTGAGTTAGGAAGACTTTCCAAGTGGCCTTGCATCCATACATTGAGTATTGAGTTCTAGAGAAATCTTTGAACTCAGATCAATCACTGTTTTGAAGATTTTGGAATAACTAGAGTTTTCTTTCTTGAGATCAAAATGAGGGGTTTGAAATAGATGTTTTGAAAGTATATTTTCAACATCAAATAGAGATTATAACCACTTAAAATGTCAACATCAAACTCATCATCAAGAACCTCCAAGATTATTGGAAAGATTCATTCTTTATTTGAACATAACTTCAAGGATACCTTGGAGGTATTGAAGTTATGATCATCATCTATCAAACATGTTTTTGAGGTTAAGAGCTACTATCCATAAGGATTCACTCACCTCAAACTTCATGTCATCATCTAGATGATGATGAACTAGTAAGTAAATAAAGAAAATTAAAAAGAAATGAGGGAAGAAGAGACTAACACATATATTAAACAAGCAAGTAAATAGCAATCAATAGATGATAATCAATGTGATTTTGGACTTGTAGCTTGGTGTTTCACTCATAGATTTTGACATTTGGACATGGAAGTAGCTTCCTATCTCATGAATGCTCAAGAATGAGGGTTGGAGTGGACTTTGAATGTGAAGTATATAGAAGGATAGTGGAAGAAAACAAGATTAAAACTCACTTTCTTATGGAAAATCAATGGGAGAAGCTCCCTTTCTCTCTTCTAAACCTATCTCTATCTCTCTTCTTCTCTATAACTTTTGAAGCTTTGCACTTGGCCCCCCAAAATGAAGAGCAATGGAGATTTAAATAGGCCAATTTGGGGGTGGTTTTGAGGTTTTAGAAGTACTCCCATTGGTCCCAAACAAATGTGAACACAAAACTGTCGTTTTGGCTTTCAATTAATCAAATTAGACCCCCAAAAAAATTACAAAAATAGACTCTGCGAGGTTTGACTGCCGCGGTGGCATTGGGCCTATGCTGCGGCAACAGTGGGCCAGTGCTGCGGCGGCACTGCTCCTCAGACGCCCAAAAATTTACGTTTAGGCCCGCAGAGGTTCCGGTATTCGCGAAAAGGCCCTATTTCGTCCGAAATTAACAGAAAACGCATACGAACTCCAAATTGAGGTTGTGATATACCGTTGGAAAGGTAATGGAGTCTATTTTTTATAAAAAATAGTTTGGAGATAGGTCACTTTGAAAATTTTTGCGGTATTCGCGATAAAAGCTGATTTGATCGCCTTTTTTGCCTTCGGAAATTCATAATAAACTTGTTTTAAATCTGAAAATTGTGTGTGATATACTGTTGGAAAGCTATTGACCTCTATTATCCATGAAAAATGTTTGAAAATTATTACGGTGCTCTGGTTTCAAAGTCAAATTTTTGTCAAACTGGTCAAACCTGGGATTCCCGGGAAGTTCTGGGAATCTCTGGGAGCTCCCAGGAGTTGACGTTTTCATGCGATCTTCTTTTAAAACTCATTTTAATACTTTCCACATGATCTAGAATGATCCCGGAAAATTTGGACGATTTTGGTCAAACTTGATCAAACTTTGGTCAAACCTGGTCAAACCGGTCAACGGGGACTTTCCGGGAACTTCCGGGACTTTCGGGGGTCTCTGGGAGCTGACAATTTCAGTTGATTTTACTTAAAAACTCTTTTTTTTTTACTTTACTTACGATATAGCATGTTTTCAGAACTTTGGGACCAAATCTTGGAGTTTTCGGGCTTTCAGGGGCATTTTGGTCATTCTAAGGATTTTGAGAAATAGAACTAACTTCCAGGAGTCCTTTTGACTGTCATGGATTGCACTGACGATGTAAGAATCGAGATGACGAGTCGACAGTGAACTACTGTGACTGTCATGGATTGAACTGACGATGTACGAATCGAGACGACGAGTCGACAGTGAACTACTGTGACTGTCATGGATTACACTGACGATGTACGAATCGAGATAACGAGTCGACAGTGAACTACTATGACTTTCAGGATTGAACTACCGATGTACGAATCGAGATGACGAGTCGACAGTGAACTACTGTGACTGTCATTGATTGAACTGACGATGTACGAATCGAGACGACGAGTCGACAGTGAACTACTATGACTGTCAGGATTGAACTGCTGATGTACGAATCGAGATGACAAGTCGACAGTGAACTATTGTGACTGTCAGGATTGAACTGCCGATGTATGAATCGATATGCCTGCTGGGGATTAAACTGAATCTACTAGGAATGAAGAGACTCTTTCTGGGATCTCTCTTCAACTACTTCTCTTGACCGGGAACCAGGATTCAAATTCGAATCTCTCATAATTGATCAAATCTTGCTGGCCCAGAACCGGGATCCATCTTTGAATCTCTCGCGGTTGATCAAATCTTGTAATGCTCAATCCAAAAGAGCTGGTTAGGGCCTTCGGGAGCTGATGGACTCTTTGAGAATCTCTCTTCAATTCTTGACCTAGAACTAGGATCCATCTCTGAATCTCTCGTGGTTGATCAAATCTTTGCGGTGCCCAATCCAAGATCAATCAATAGCCACTCATGGACTTATATAGCATGAAGGAAGATCAACAGCCACTCATGACTTATGTTGTAAGGAAATGATGGTCAACTTTCGATGGTTTGGAAAGGGATGAAATTCGCATTTGCCCTAAGTTTGGACGCTTCTCATGCTGACGCCTTAACCGGTGCAGTAATCGTGTTTGGTACTCCTACTTGTATTGGCATGTTCTTTATAACTTGATTTGAAAATTTTGTTAGTCACTGTTGACTTACACATTTGAGACTACAACAGACTCAAAAACTTGGCAGACATTAAAGTACGAGGACGACACATTTGACACCAAAATGAAACAAGCTCGTCTTGTCAAAACTTCATGTGCTTTTATCATAAAAGATGTATCATTTCTCTTTTGGTGTTCACCCCTCATCTTAACATGGTAGCACTTTGCTGATAAATATGATTTTTGAAAATTCCTCCCTTGTGATCTAGTCAATTTTCTACTTCTCCCAGGAAGTGCTTTGAATTAGTGCCTTAGCTTTTAGAGTAAAAGATGCTCTATTTTAAAAATTTTAAAATAACTTGGTAACTTGAAAACTCACCCTCGGTGTGAAGGGATTGTGTTAGGCAAATGGAGTTTGCCCCTAGTTTGAGGTGTACAAAGTGGGATCCATAAGCAACTGAGGTGGGTGACCGAAGTTTGCCCCTAGTTTGGATGATGGTTTATTGGAGGTTTTGGGCAAACGAGGTAGGTGACCGAAGTTTGCCCCAAGTTTGGATGATGGTTTATTAGAGGTTTTGGGCAAACGAGGTAGGTGACCTAAGTTTGCCCCTTGTATGAAGGGTAGATAGTAAAAGTCAGGCAAACGAGGTGAGTATTCGAAGTTTGCCCCTAGTTTGGAAGGTGATTTTCTAGCTTGAGGCATGGACCGTGACTTTAATCTCTCAAATGCTCATAACTTTTGCCTAGGCACCAGTGAGGTGACCTAGCAAGCTCTTTTCTCTCTTTTGTTATTGCTCACCTTGGATTTAACTCTAATTTTTGCCTAGGCGTGCTTTCGGATTTTTGACCTAGCGAGCCATCCTTCTTTTCTTTTTGAAAGTCTGCCTACATACCCACTAGCGGGGATCAGGTCCAACGTAGTTCGGGCCAGAGTCTTGAAAGAAGGGGGGTTGATTATGATGGTGTCGATCGAACTGATGCGGTTGCCTATGTATCCCTGAGTGGGAATAAGGTCGAGCGCAATTCAAGTCAAGGCTTGAAATAAATTGGGTATGAGGGTATCTCAAACCAATCGTCAAATAAGTTCAACCTTGAGCCACTTGTGGTAGCTTTGAATAATAGGATTCAGTTTCAATCTCCCTTTCTTTTCTTTTTCTTTTTCTTTTTGTTTTGTTTTGAGGCTTGATCCTTTTCTCTTTCGCCTAGCTAGTCAATTTTGCTTTTTAATGTAGTCGATTCTTGTAAGATCTTTCAATCGCAATCTCAGAATTCCAGAATGTGCATGTCAGCTCTCGGAATTTATTTGTGGTCATTCCATGCCTTTTGAAATGTGATCTTGGCACGTTCTCAAGATATATCTTGAAGCGTATGATTCTCTCATTTGTTTAATCAAAATTTTCTCCAACATTTTCATTGACTAGGGTCAGATTTTGGAAATCAACACCTTTTTCAGCTCTAACTTTTGCCTAGGTGCCCTTTTGGGTTTTCAACCTAGCGAGCTTTTTCTTTTCTTTTCTTTTCTTTTTCTTTCTTTTTTTTTTTTGTTTTTTTTTTAAAGTGGAGATGAAACTCACTGAAATGTTTGGCTACCATCAAGGGCTAAGTTTGCATTACTTTTAATCGGACAGATTGCGTGGCTCCCAATTAGATTGGGCTTAAGGCTTCGAAATGGTGGAAAAAGGGTGTTGGGCAAGCCCCAAGTCAGTTTCAAGTATGTCTTTTCAAGATTGAGGCAAGAGCATCTTTAAATTCTTAAAATAAAACTATTCAATTCTCAGCTCTTCATCAGTGTCAGCGTGAAATCGACTTTATTCTTTCAGGATCCTTTTTTGTTTTGTTGTAGAAAAATTATTAGCAGAGTAATATCCATGGTAATTTGAAAAGTGACACTTCAGTTTAGTGATTCATGCATTTATGACTAGGCACATCAGATTAAGCAAAATGAGATTTCATTCCATCAATAGAGAAGGTTTACAGACTTATTAACAACTTGATGACAGACAGACTTGATCACAAGACTAGAATTGAAATGGACTCAGAACATAGAACATACTCAACTTGACTCGACCCGGTCTCAAATAGAGTGTCTTTACGACCCATTTATTATTCTTATTCTATTTTTTTTAGTAGAAGTTCCAAACACCATCACTTTACTGCGTAGCTTCAACATTCATTAGCATCGACGCAAGGGATCATTCGATCGGTTGGTCCAAGCCAAGATAATGGATGGGACTAGGATAGGGGACATCTTCTATAAGGTTCTGAATGTCATGGCGGAGGCGGATGCACTGATCGGTGGTATGGCCTAGATTTTGGTGATAAGCACATCGTAGGCTCATGTTGTAGTGGGAAGGTATAGGATTTGGTAGCGGCTTATGAGGGAGAAGCTGTAGGTGGCCCTTTTTTAGTAGGTGGTCCAAGGCTGTGGAAAGAGGAATATCAAGTTTGGAGAATTCGCGAGGGCATTTTGGGCGATTTGGCGGAATAGACTGATATGGACGGAGAGGGTAGTCCATTGGTTGGTTACTAAGCGCACTGACTTCTGAGGAGGCCAGGGGATAGTTGGGTCTCTTGGACTGGTGATGGGGTTCATCATTCTTCAACTTTCCTTCAGAAATTCATAATAAACTTGTTTTAAATCCAAAAATTGTGTGTGATATACCGTTGGAAAGTTATTGACCTCTATTATCCATGAAAAATGTTTGAAAATTGTTACAGTGCTCTGGTTTCAAAGTCAAATTTTGGTTAAATTGGTCAAACTTGGGATTCACGGGAAGTTCTGGGAACCCTGGGAGCTCCTAGGAGTTGACGTTTTCGTGCGATCTTCTTTTAAAACTCATTTTAATACTTTCCACATGATCTAGAATGATCCTGGTGAATTTGGACACTTTCGGTCAAACTTGGTCAAACCTTGGTTAAACCGGTCAACGGGGACTTTCCGGGAATTTCCGGGGGTCTCTGGGAGCTGACAATTTCATCTGATTTTACTTAAAAACTTATTTTTTTACTTTTCTTACGACATAGTATGTTTCCAGAACTTTGGGACCAAATCTGAGAGTTTTCGGGCTTTCAGGGGCATTTTGGTCATTCTGTGCATTTTGAGAAATAGAACTAACTTCCAGGAGTCCTTTTGAGTCTTTTTCGATCATTGTGAACCACCAAGCTATGGGTCTCCTAAATCTGATAGCCGACAAAATGGGGTGTCTACACCTTTGGAAAAAACTTTTCCAGAAATCTGCCCATAATGTCTCCCAAGGTATCACCCCTGTAGCTTTCATTTCAATAGTAGCTCAATCTGCCTTCCACCAGTCAGCGGCAACGTAGGTCAACTGAAACATAGCAAGGTAGCTCTTATCGTGCTCGTTACGCTCAAGAGCTTCAAAGATCAGGTCCATCTCACGTAGCCATTATTCTTCCATCCATGGCTTTGTCAATCCATCAAACTTTTTCAGGTGTAGTCTATGGAAACATTCTAGCAATTTATCCCTAGTATGCCTCGGTGGGGGTGATATGACAGGGAAATGGACAGGTCATTGATGGGTAGCATGATTATAGGTGTCGTCGATATGCTCCTTCCGTTGCATGAATGCCTCGAAGACACCGCTTAGGTCCATGCCTTCCAGGATAGGGGCTCATAGCCGTGCTTGATTCCTCGTAGGTCCTACCATAGTAAACTTGGGTTTTGTGTACTTACGAAAAAACCTATCGATTAGCTGAAAATCTTCTCGAAGAAACAAAATTGTCACGACCCATCTAGTTAAGCGCGAAAATAGGACACGTGGCACACTACTAAGTAAATAGTAGCGAAAAACATGAGTAAAATTCATTAAAATCAGAGTTATAAAAAGTTTTGAGCATTTGGAAACACTTTAAGAAATAGACTGATTTAAAACAGCAATCCAGTCGACTGATCATAGGTCTGGTCAACTGGTCGACTGGAGATGCAAAATACAGAGAGTTGAGATCTCAGACCCCAAATCAGTCGACTGTACCAGGGACCCAGTCCACTGGTGACTCAAAACTTTAGTCGACTGGTGTCTCCCATTCGACTGACCTGGTATACCCTAATTTTAAAATACATACTAGTTGCCTGTGATCCTTTACCCAGTCGACTGATTCCCAACATATTAAAGCAATGTTTAGTTCATAACAGAGGTCCAGTCAAATGTATAAAAAACCAGTCGACTGACTTCTATCAGTACACTAAGGATGATGCAATTTTTCCACTATGGTTCACCAAACTAAAATCTTAAACTGCGATGCCAATGGCTAGCCAAGGATCATTCAACCATTGCATCCATCTACCCTGGCTGGGCTGGTTCTCACACCAAGCAAGTAGTTGTCACTACTATAACTCTCAAATACCGAGAGGCGTACCCCGGCATAAACTTGTACCAAACTCCCCTTTGACCTACATAATCATTTAGCATACTCACATAGTCATACAAACATGCTATTCATATGTACTCGCTGAATTTAACGGGCCTAAGTTAACACATAAGTTTTGCCCGAATCACAATTTCGTAAACAATATCTAAAACATCCAAAATTCCCTATATTGCATAGGTTAAGAATTCATACCTTAAGCTATAGCTCTATAACTTCAGGAGAAGTACTAAGAGACCAATTAATTGTCGGATCTCTGATCTTAAAGGATTCCTACAAGTATTTACATGTTTGTCCCAAATTTTTTAAATTTGCATTTCGACAATAATTTGCCAACCGATGCCTAAGAGGTATCAAAATGAAGCTCTTACCTCGAGGAGTCCAAATATGAAATATGGTCGAAAACTGACGGACGAACGGTCGTCGTATGTGAGTTTGAAGATATTATGAAGAATATCTTGAGTTTCCTATTTATAGGCACAACTCTCAAAAATTATGTTTACTTCCCCATGAGCTCTCAAAACTTCCAATCAACCCTTGAAACGTCGCACACATCCATTTTATTACTTTACGAGTGAAAACTATAAATTATAAAAGTTTTCGTCTAATTTTCGTTCGAGTCCATAATTACGTTCGAAAACTAAATTCCATGGAATCTCTAGATAACCTACCTTTTATGCAACGTATCACTCACGTTTTCACTACAGTATTCAAAATGATCTAAAACCATATCAAAATTACCAGAAATTATACAAAATAGGTATAATTACTATTCACAAAATACCAGAAACATCAAATAATATTTAAGCCATATACATGTCATTTATTCATATTGATGCTACATGATTTTCCTATTAACGTGTCCTCACTTGACACTTTCCGTTGACGTCTAGTCAACCTCATCATAATTATCAAGTAACATTGATAATTCACGAAATTCAAATATGCACGTTAAAACATTTGACTTTCCCAGAACGAGTGTGACAACTCTTCCATCTAAAAAGGAAGTTTGTCCCCAAACTTATACCTCATGAATCGAAAAGGTGTGGATACTCATTTCTTGTCTCTTCCTCATTCTCCCACGTAGTTTCCTCAACTGAATGACTACTCCATAATACTTTCACCATTGGAATTATCTTCATTCTAAACACTTACTCCTTCTGATCCAAAATCTCCATAGGATGCTCTATATAAGTCAAATCTTCTTGGATTTATAATGGTTCAGGTACTATGATTTTACTCGTATCCGTTATGCACCGTCTCAACATCGACACGTGAAATACATTGTGCACAAGTGCTAACTCAAATGATAAAGCTAATCGGTACGCAACTGGTCCTACCCTTTCTAGGATCTTAAATGGTCCTATGAATCTCGGGTTAAGCTTCCCTCGCTTTCCAAATCAGACAATGCCTTTCAAAGGCAATACTCACAAGCTTACAAAATCTCCTACTTCGAATGTCATCGGTCGCTCATAACGACTCTGAGCCACCCTAAGTCGCTCCTGGATTAACTTCACCTTATCAGTAGTCAACTATATTAACTCTGGTCCTTTCAACCTTCTTTCTCCGACTTCGGTCCAAAAAATCAGTGATCGACACTTATACTCATATAATGCTTCATACAGTGCCATTCTGATACTTGACTAAAACCCATTGTTGTAAGCAAATTCAATTAATGGTAAGTGCTTCTCCTAGTCACTCCCAAAATCCAGAACACTCAATCGAAGTATGTCTTCCAATGTCCAAATCATTCCCTCTGACTGCCCGTCGACCTGAGGATGAAAAATTATATTGAAACTCAACTTAGTACCGATAGCTTTCTGTAGACTTTTCCAAAATCTTGATGTAAAATTACTATCACGATCTGAGATGATCATAATTGGATCCTCGTGTAGTCTCACAATCTCATTCACATACAATTCTGCCAATTTGAAGGTTTAGTCGTCTTGATAGGTAAAAATGTGCTAATTTCGTCAATCTATCATCTATAACCCAAATCTTGTCATTCTTATTGAACGATCGTGGAAATCCAAAAACAAAATCCATCGTGATCTCATCCCATTTCCACTCTAATATAGGTAATGGTTGTAGTAGTCCTGTAGGTACTTATCTTTCTGCTTTAACCTGATGACATGCCGAACATTCGAACACAAACTTGGCAACATCCCCCTTTATACCTCTCTACCAAAAGTTTTCTCGTAAGTTCCAGTACATCTTGTTACTTCCTGGATGAACTGAATATCTAGTACTATGAGTCTCCTCTAAAAGTCGCTCTTTCAAGTCTCATATTCGGAACACATAACCGATTCCCAAGCATTAGTACTCCTTGTTCCATCGTAAACCCTAGTCATTTTTCCAAAGATATCTCATCTCTCATTTTACATAAGTAGCACTCATTAAATTGTTCCACCTTGATCTCATCTATAATATCTGGGTGAGTTATGATTGCCATCATCGAACCACCATTCGTCTCTAGGATCACATCTAATTCCAAACGTTCCATTTCTCGAATCAATTCTTTTTGCTTGGTTAGCTCATCGGCTAAGTTCCTTGTCGTCTTTTAACTCCTGAAGTGCACCCTCATGCTTGTCTGTCCATTCATACTTCGTCTCTTTCCTGGTTAAGTTTGTTAAGGGTCCTGCTATCTTGGAAAATCCTTCGACAAATCTTCTGTAATATCCTGCTAAACCGAGGAAACTTCTGACTTCGGTTGCATTCGTCGGTCTGTTCCAACTTAAGACTGCATCAATCTTAGATGAGTCCACAGAAATACCTTCCTGAGATATAACATGTCCTAAGAATTTGACTTCCTGTAGCCAAAACTCACACTTGCTGAACTTTGCATACAACTTGCTATCTCGAAGTGTCTGCAAGGCAACTTGTAAATGCTCCTTGTGATCCTCTTCTGTCTTTGAGTAGATCAATATATCATCAATGAAAACAATAATGAATTTATCCAGATATAGTCTGAATACTCTATTCATCAAGTCCATAAATACTGCTGGCGCATTCGTCAATCCAAAAGGCATAACTAGAAACTCGTAATGCCCGTATCTTGTCCTGAATGCAGTCTTCGATACATCCTCTGGTCGAACTAACAGCTGGTGGTATCCTGAACGTAAATCGATCTTGGAAAAGATCCTAGATCCTTGTAACTGGTCGAACAAATCATCTATCCGGGGAAGTGGATATCTATTCTTAATCGTAACTTTATTCAACTCCCTGTAGTCTATACAGAGTCGAAGTGTTCCGTCCTTCTTCTTTACAAACAGAACTGGTGCTCCCCAAGGCGACGTACTCGGACGAACAAATCCTAGATCCTCGAGTTCTTGAACTTGCTTCTTCAGTTCTAACATCTCGGTTGGTGCCATCATATATGGAGTCTTAGAAATAGGCAATGTACCAGGTATTAATTCCACACAGAAGTCTATTTCTCTTTTCGGTGGAAGTCCTTTAATATTCTGAAATACATCCTGAAAATCCTGTACAATAGGAATTTGATCCATCTTAAGCTCCGTACTCGTACTAATGATCGTAGTTAAACCATTCGTAAGGAACATGTCGCTCGTCGGTTGACACTGGAATCTGATCGTCGGCTTTCCTTGTATTGAAAACACAATCATCTTAGTAGGGCAATCCAGATTGGCACTGTACTTAGTTAACCAATCCATCCCTAGGATAACATCGAATTCAGACATTGACAGAACTACCAAGTCTGCTGGAAGATTCCTATCTCCCAAAGTCAATGGGCAATCTCTACACACTTTACTCAACTTAACTGTCACTCCCAATGGTGACACAGCATTCAGTGTTGACTCAAGTGTCTGGGGTTCTAAACCCAACTGACGCACAATCTTAACAGCAATAAAAGAACGTGCGGCTCCAGTATCAAATAAAGCTTTAACTGGACTATAAAAGAGTACAAGTGTACCTTCCAAATGTTGCTGCTCATCAGCATTAAAGCCTACTTCTCCTGGAATGATAGCATTCATTCTCGTCTGATCAGGAGGTCCTTGGATTCCTTGCACTGGTGCCCCGTAGTGTCCTCCTCGTGGTGCATGACAATCCCTGCTCACGTGCCCTGGTTTGTTGCAGTTGCGGCAGACAATATCCAGCCTGCGATTAGACCTATGGGCAGTGCAGTTCCTTGCAATATGTCCTGGCTTTCCACAGTTAAAAATCCCCCACTATTACTGGGTGGGGCTGTTAGTAATGCCTATGGCTGTGACCCCTGCTGGCGATATTGTTGAGGTCGATTATAACTCTGCTGCGGTTTCCTGGTTCCTTCCCAGATTCTCTTGTTTCCTTGAAAGTTTTCTTGAGGTCTCCATCCTTGGGTATTTCTCGGTGGTCGATTATGGAAATTCCTCTGTTGAAATCCTCGTGACGACTGAGGTCGATTCGTCTGTGATTGTTGTACTGGATTAGCATCCTTTTCTAATCCTGTAGCAAATCTAACAATTTCCTCATACGACTGGTTCAGATGACCAACCATCATATGTCTGAGGTGGGGGTTCAGTCCTTGGTGAAATCTCTTAACCTTCTTCTGCGGAGTGTCTATCATATGCTGAGCAAATCTGGATAGACGCTCGAACTGTGTTGTGTATTCTCGTACATTCCATCCTCCTTGGATCAAATTGAGAAAGTTCCTTTCCTGTTGATCTCTCTCATCCTCTGGAAAATACTTCTCCAAAAATCTGCCTTTGAATGTCTCCCACGACATAGCTCTAGCAGCGTTGATCCCAATAGTGGCTTGTTCAGCTTCCCACCAATCTGCGGCGGCATAAGTGAGCTGAAACGTAGCAAGGCGACGTTTATCTTGTTCGTTGCATTCCAATGCTTCAAATATTAACTCCATCTCTCTTATCCATTGTTCTACTTTTCATGGTTCTGTTAGTCCATCGAACTTTTCGGGACGTAACCCACGAAAATTTGCTAACAACTTATCTCCAGTCTGTCTTGGTGGCGGGGGTGCAAGAGGTCTCTGGTGGGTGGAGTGATTATATGTATCCCCCACATGCTCCATCCTCTGCATAAATGCTTCGAAAATTCCGGTTGGGTCCATTCCCTCTGGAATAGGTGCTCCATTACGTGCTTGGTGATTTCTCAAGGGTCCTACCATGATGATAACGAGTATCGCCTACAAGAGACATATTGATCAGCTGAAAGTCTTATCGTAGAAACAAACTCAAGATAGAATAAGAAACAGCAAAACTAACAATTCTACTAAACAATGCAGCACAACGCGTCATCCAAACAATAACAAAAGTACTGCTCGTATATATATATATATATATATATTAAAAGATGTACCGTATAGTACACACTAGTCAAACTGTGTACAATATGGGATAAGAGTTACAACAACTAAAGTCAGCTAATACTATACAAAGCTATGGTCAATAGCTATCTCTCAAGCTCCCAAAAATCTGGTGGACAACATGTCCTAATATAAACTAACAAAATCTACACCCTGCCGATCCTGACTCAAAAGTCGTCAGTATCTGATCCTGCTGGTGGTGCCTCGTCCTCTGAATCAATCTCCATCTCCTCGAGTGGATCATCCTCAACTGGTGCGACAAGATCTCCGACTACTACCCCAATATCCCAATCCTTTATCATCTCTGCATCATCGTCCTCCATCACGTCCACTATCGCCTGGTTAGCGACATCGACTGCTACTGCGGCGAATTCGTCGGCTATATCAAGAGCTCCTGCTATCGCGGCCTCTCCTATAACAAAACCTGCTGGCTGAGCGATCATCTGAGCTATCCATCCTACTGCCATATCGGCCATGGCTGCCATATGCATAATCAGTCCGGCTGGTATCTGAAGCACAACGGGTACCTCTGGCACAACTATCTCCTCATCTACTACTACGTCTGCCTCAACATCCTCTGGGTCTGGTACTGGATCTTCTGGCTCAAACTCTAGCTCCTCGGGGTCATCCTCAGGTTCATCATCATCTACATCATCTGCATGCTCATCCTCTACTGGTTCCTCGTCATCTATCAGCTCCTCCTCTCCATCTCCGTCCATGTCCTCATCGGGATGCTCATCCTCAGGCTCTAGATCCTCCTCATCCTCAATCGGCTCAGGCTCTGGCTCTAGGACAGGTACTGGTGATGGTGGGGCTGTTGCTGCTGCTGCTGCCGGTACAGTTACGGGCTCTGGTGGACCGGCTACAATAGCTCTCAACTCAATCTCATCCATCTCTGGCTTACTCAAAACTAATCTTAACATCTCCTGGCAAATATCTCTACCGACCCTCGCACTATGGTAAGCATCCATGCGCATCTGTGTCGGGTGAGTACTTTCGGTCACATAAAGCGCTCTCCACATGTCCTCCTCTAAATGTCGACTAGCTATCTGGCACACACGCTCACGATAAAACTCCTGGTCAGCTGGCTCCACGGTATCTCCATGGATAATATGTCCTCCATAAGCATCAGTCACAAACTGGTGAAACTCCGGATCCATGCTATCCTGCAAAGGAAACTATATATCGTCAGGAAGACGAACTTATCTTATACTCATATCTCATCTCAAAGAATCTTAACAATACTAGGACCAGATGGTGTGGAATGATCGGTGAACGACAGTGTCATAACCTAGAGTACCAAACGCAGGCTCTGATACCAAAAACCCTGTCACGCCCCGGAACGGCAAAAATAGAGAAAAATAAATTTCATTTTTGGGTCCATAAGGAATGACAGGTGAAAGTCACTAATAATCCACACCACGCAGTACTAGTCCAAAAGAACAGAAACTGTAAACAACTGAAAATAACACACAGTGCTAACTATTACAAAATAATATCAGAGTGTGTCCACAGGATCACAACAGGTCTGGAGACAACAAATGCCCAAGTACCCATTAACTAAAGGTTTAACAGAATAACTGAAAAGAAATCTAACTATAACATCTTCAGTCTTCAACTGGCATAAGGATAATCCTCCCTGGCGTAACCATCCTCGGTGGGGCCTTCCTCTGGATAATAGTCATCAGTGTACTGGTCATTACCTGTAGAAAAAGGGGCAGGATATTCTGGACGGGAAAAGTCCAGGCAATAAAAGGCTGTCAGCTTACTGAGAGCTGAGTGAGCATAAACTAACGAGGTACCAATTATCTGAAGTAAACACAAGCTTATGAAAACACGAATTAACATCTTATTATATCCATATCTTGTCCCTTTATTCGTCCTTATAAATCGACCCTTAACGTCTTGTTAACCGAATACCGAACTCAACATATTCTGATTTCATGAACAGACTCAATCGTTTAACTCTAGGGATACACCCTTATTCTGTCCATCGCTTTTAAGAACAATGGTCCTGTTCACCGCATGTCATGGACTCTACGTCAGTCTGTCCCCAGCTTTTAAGAACAATGGTCTTGTTCACCGCATTTCAGGGATATAACGTTTCGAACAAGGCATATCAATCTATTGCCACAACCCAACGTCATCTACTAGTGATCCCAGCTCACCGCTTTTAAGAACAATGGTCCTGTTCACCGCTTTTAAGAGCATATCATAGATCATCTAGTCTATCTTAGGACTATTTGGTCCAACTCACCGCTTTTAAGAACAATGTTCCTGTTCACCGCATGTCATGAGCGTATCACAACCAAATGTCCGTCCACGTATCATTCCCAGAACTTACCAAACCTACTTACGTTCCATTCTACATCGACACATGACAAACTCCCAATGTGGCCTGACTACTTGGATTAAAAGAAATCGGATATCAAACTCATATCAGAATCAACACGTCACCCATGTCTTCATATTCTTTTTATTCATTATCCATTAATCTTTGGTGTCACATTACTCCTGTCTACCCCATAGTCGCATAATGAAATTTCGAATCAGGAATTGAATAACTAAACTTCTTATATAATAAATAGGCAAAGGAAACCATGTTCTGATCATGTCAATCGATTGGGACTAAGTTCCATCGATTGGTATCAAAATCATATCAATCGATTGAGAACATGTCAATCGATTGGTATCTGAAAAGTGTCAATCGATTGAAATCCTATTCAATCGATTGGGATGTCAATCGATTGAAATCCTATTCAATCGATTGGGATACAACTGATGTCAATCGATTGAGATTATGTCAATCGATTGGCACTACGTCTTCTCCAGCAGATTGTAAAAACAGCATATATAAACGTAGAAATCATACTCTTATCACATCTAAAGGTCATAACAACTTGTAAATACATCAAATAAAGTGACCAAGTGAGTTAGGACTCACCTAGGGTGCGTTTGGCGTGTGTTTAAGCTTAATTCTCCAAGCTCTCTCTCTCTTCCTTCTCTTTCTCTCTTCTCTGTCTCTGTCTTCCCTCTCTGTCTCCTTCTTTCTTCTTTCTTCTTTCTTCTTCTTTCTTCTCTTCTTCTCCCAGCTGCCAAGGTAGTATGTGTGTATATATGTATATAGATATAGAGATATAGATAGATATATGTATGTATCTCTCAAGAGGTATGTATCTCTCTCTCCCAAGGCTGCCAAAATGACCCAAGGTCACAAATGAACAAGTATATATAGGGGTATGGGAGTGCCACACGTTCAAAGCTAAAGGAAAGAAGAAAACTTGTCTCAGATTATGTCAATCGATTGGGACACAAGTCAATCGATTGGCAACAGATATTTGTAGTCAATCGATTGGAACCAATGTCAATTGATTGGGATGAATGGCAATCGATTGGGATAATGACACGTCATCACTTTTAGTCGGTTGAATGTCAATCGATTGGGAATATGTCAATCGATTGGTATCTAAAAAGTGTCAATCGATTGGGAATCTTATCAATCGATTGGTATCAAAATTTTACTAAAGGAAAGAGAAAGTTTATACGAGTATAGAAATGAAATACCAGGTCTTATTAATATACCGAAATACAGGGTATTACATCATCCACCACTCAATAAAAGATTTCGTCCTCGAAATCAAAAGTAACAAGATCTAAAACAAAAACGAAAACTTCTCGCGCATCTCTAACTCTAGCTCCCACGAAGCTTCTCTTTCATCATGATGCTTCCACTGAATCTTTACTAACGAAATCTCCTTGTTCCTGAGCTTCTTGATTCCTCGATCCAGAATGCGAACAGGTCCTTCGTCGAACGTAACGTTGCTGTTGACTTCGATATCCTCAAAGTTGATCTCGTGCGCTGGGTTGTGAACACACTTCCTCAGCATACTGATGTGAAAAACGTTGTGCACTCCTGACATCTTTGGTGGCAACGCAAGGCGATAAGCGACCTTTCCAACACGCTCCAGAATCTCGAATGGTCCAATGAATCTTGGTGATAATTTGCCCCTCTTCTGACCAAATCTAACGATTCCTCGAGCAGGTGAAACCTTGAGTAGCACGTGATCCCCAACGACAAACTCCAAGTCTTTGCGTCGTTTATCAGCATAACTCTTGTATCTGGTCTGGGCTGTCTTCATCTTCTCACGTACGACTTGAATCTTCTCACTGGTTTCTCGTACCATCTCTGGCCCAAGAAGTTGACTATCTCCGACTTTGGTCCAACATAGCGGCGATCGGCAAGGTCTTCCGTACAATGCTTCAAATGGTGCCATATCTATACTCGAATGATAACTATTATTATAGGCGAACTCAATCAGAGGTAAGTGCATCTCCCAAGAACTCTCAAAATCAATGACACAAGCGCGTAACATATCTTCCATCAATTGATTAACTCGTTCCGTCTGTCCATCTGTCTGCGGATGAAAAGCTGAACTCAAGTTCAATGTCGTTCCCATCGCTGTCTGGAGACTCTTCCAGAATTCTGCAGTAAAGCGCGAATCTCGGTCTGACACAATAGATACAGGCACTCCATGTAATCGTACAACGTGTTGTAGATACATTCGGCTCAAACGTTCTACTGAATACGTCATGCTATAGGCAATAAAATGTGCCGTCTTAGTAAGTCGATCCACGATTACCCATACAGCATCGTGATTCTGCTGTGACTTCGGCAATCCTACCACAAAATCCATGGTTATGTGTTCCCATTTCCATTGAGGAATTGGTAACGGCTGTAGAAGTCCAGGTGGTCTTTGATGTTCTGCCTTTACTTGTTTACAAGTAAGACACTGACCTACATACTTTGCCACATCTCTCTTCATTCCTTCCCACCAAAAATTTCTCTTCAAGTCCTTGTACATCTTCGTACTTCCGGGATGAATAGTCATTCGTTACTTATGAGCTTCATCCAATATTTTTTTTCGGAGATTTTCTTCATTAGGTACACAGAGTCTACCTTTACATCGTAAAGCTCCGTCTGTACTAATACTCCAGACTTCTGGTTCCTTGGCTGACATCTTGGCGAACCATAACTTCAAATCCTCTGCTGTCTGTTGAGCCTCTATGATACGACTGATCAAAGTCAGTTGTACCGTAAGACATCCAAAATGCTGTCCTTTCGTTGGTTCCACTAGCTGAGATCAAATTCAGTAATTTCTTCTAATGCTCTCCATTCTCTAATTAGTAATGCAGCGATCACTAGTCGAGGTTTACGACTCAAAGCATTTGCTACGACATTTGCTTTACCTGGATGGTATTGTAAGGAAAAGTCATAGTCTTTGAGTAACTCCATCCATCTTCGTTGTCGCATGTTCAACTCCTTTTGAGAGAACAAATACTTCAGACTCTTATGATCGGAAAATAAGTCAAACTTTTCTCCATAGAGATAGTGTCTCCAAATTTTCAATGCAAACACTATTGCTGCTAATTCCAGATCATGCGTAGGATAATTTTTCTCATGTACCTTCAATTGTCTTGATCCATATGCGATAACATTTCCATCTTGCATAAGCACACACCCGAGTCCTTGGTACGATGCATCACAGTAGATCATATACTTTCCTCCACTCTTAGGTAATGCGAGTACTGGTGCAGAAGTCAATCTTTCTTTTAACTCCTGAAGTGCACCCTCATGCTTGTCTGTCCATTCATACTTCGTCTCTTTCCTGGTTAAGTTTGTCAAGGGTCCTGCTATCTTGGAAAATTCTTCGACAAATCTTCTGTAATATCCTGCTAAACCGAGGAAACTTCTGACTTCGGTTGCATTCGTCGGTCTGTTCCAACTTAAGACTGCATCAATCTTAGATGAGTCCACAGAAATACCTTCCTGAGATATAACATGTCCTAAGAATTTGACTTCCTGTAGCGAAAACTCACACTTGCTGAACTTTGCATACAACTTGCTATCTCGAAGTGTCTGCAAAGCAACTTGTAAATGCTCCTTGTGATCCTCTTCTGTCTTTGAGTAGATCAATATATCATCAATGAACACAATAATGAATTTATCCAGATATAGTCTGAATACTCTATTCATCAAGTCCATAAATACTGCTGGCGCATTCGTTAATCCAAAAGGCATAACTAGAAACTCGTAATGCCCGTATCTTGTCCTGAATGCAGTCTTCGATACATCCTCTGGACGAACTAACAGCTGGTGGTATCCTGAACGTAAATCGATCTTGAAAAAGATCCTAGATCCTTGTAACTGGTCGAATAAATCATCTATCCGGAGAAGTGGATATCTATTCTTAATCGTAACTTTATTTAACTCCCTGTAGTCTATACAGAGTCGAAGTGTTCCGTCCTTCTTCTTTACAAACAGAACTGGTGCTCCCCAAGGCGACGTACTCGGATGAACAAATCCTAGATCCTCGAGTTCTTGAACTTGTTTCTTCAGTTCTAACATCTCGGTTGGTGCCATCCTATATGGAGTCTTAGAAATAGGCAATGTACCAGGTATTAATTCCACACAGAAGTCTATTTCTCTTTTCGGTGGAAGTCTTTTAATATTCTGAAATACATCCTGAAAATCCTGTACAATAGGAATTTGATCCATCTTAAGCTCCGTACTCGTACTAATGATCGTAGCTAAACCATTCGTAAGGAACATGTCACTCGTCGGTTGACACTGGAATCTGATCGTCGGCTTTCCTTGTATTGAAAACACAATCATCTTAGTAGGGCAATCCAGATTGGCACTGTACTTAGTTAACCAATCCATCCCTAGGATAACATCGAATTCTGACATTGACAGAACTACCAAGTCTGCTGGAAGATTCCTATCTCCCAAAGTCAATGGGCAATCTCTACACGCTTTACTCAACTTAACTGTCACTCCCAATGGTGACACAGCATTCAGTGTTGACTCAAGTGTCTGGGGTTCTAAACCCAACTGACGCACAATCTTAACAGCAATAAAAGAACGTGCGGCTCCAGTATCAAATAAAGCTTTAACTGGACTATGAAAGAGTACAAGTGTACCTTCCAAATGTTGCTGCTCATCAACATTAAAGCCTACTTCTCCTGGAATGATAGCATTCATTCTCGTCTGATCAGGAGGTCCTTGGATTCCTTGCACTGGTGCCCCGTAGTGTCCTCCTCGTGGTGCATGACAATCCCTGCTCATGTGCCCTGGTTTGTTGCAGTTGCGGCAGACAATATCCGGCCTGCGATTAGACCTATGGGCAGTGCAGTTCCTTGCAATATGTCCTGGCTTTCCACAGTTAAAACATCCTCCACTATTACTGGGTGGAGCTGTTAGTAATGCCTGTGGCTGTGACCCCTGCTGGCAATATTATTGAGGTCGATTATAACTCTGCTGCGGTTTCCTGGTTCCTTCCCAGATTCTCTTGTTTCCTTGAAAGTTTTCTTGAGGTCTCCATCCTTGGGTATTTCTCGGTGGTCGATTATGGAAATTCCTCTGTTGAAATCCTCGTGACGACTGAGGTCGATTCGTCTATGATTGTTGTACTGGATTAGCATCCTTTTCTAATCCTGTAGCAAATCTAACAATTTCCTCATACGACTGGTTCAGATGACCAACCATCATATGTCTGAGGTGGGGGTTCAGTCCTTGGTGAAATCTCTTAACCTTCTTCTGCGGAGTGTCTATCATATGCTGAGCAAATCTGGATAGATGCTCGAACTGTGTTGTGTATTCCCGTACATTCCATCCTCCTTGGATCAAATTGAGAAAGTTCCTTTCCTGTTGATCTCTCTCATCCTCTGGAAAATACTTCTCCAAAAATCTGCCTTTGAATGTCTCCCACGACATAGCTCTAGCAGCGTTGATCCCAATAGTGGCTTGTTCAGCTTCCCACCAATCTGCGGCGGCATAAGTGAGCTGAAACGTAGCAAGGCGACGTTTATCTTGTTCGTTGCATTCCAATGCTTCAAATATTAACTCCATCTCTCTTATCCATTGTTCTACTTTTCATGGTTCTGTTAGTCCATCGAACTTTTCGGGACGTAACCCACGAAAATTTGCTAACAACTTATCTCCAGTCTGTCTTGGTGGCGGGGGTGCAAGAGGTCTCTGGTGGGTGGAGTGATTATATGTATCCCCCACATGCTCCATCCTCTGCATAAATGCTTCGAAAATTCCGGTTGGGTCCATTCCCTCTGGAATAGGTGCTCCATTACGCGCTTGGTGATTTCTCAAGGGTCCTACCATGATGATAACGAGTATCGCCTACAAGAGACATATTGATCAGCTGAAAGTCTTCTCGTAGAAACGAACTCAAGATAGAATAAGAAACAGCAAAACTAACAATTCTACTAAACAATGCAGCACAACGCGTCATCCAAACAATAACAAAAGTACTGCTCGTATATATATATATTAAAAGATGTACCGTATAGTACACACTAGTCAAACTGTGTACCATATGGGACAAGAGTTACAACAACTAAAGTCAGCTAATACTATACAAAGCTATGGTCAATAGCTATCTCTCAAGCTCCCAAAAATCTGGTGGACAACATGTCCTAATATAAACTAACAAAATCTACACCCTGCCGATCCTGACTCAAAAGTCGTCAGTATCTGATCCTGCTGGTGGTACCTCGTCCTCTGAATCAATCTCCATCTCCTCGAGTGGATCATCCTCAACTGGTGCGACAAGATCTCCGACTACTACCCCTATATCTCAATCCTCTATCATCTCTGCATCATCGTCCTCCATCACGTCCACTATCGCCTGGTTAGCGACATCGACTGCTACTGCGGCGAATCCGTCGGCTATATCAAGAGCTCCTACTATCGCGACCTCTCCTATAACAAAACCTGCTGGCTGAGCGATCATCTGAGCTATCCATCCTACTGCCATATCGGCCATGGCTGCCATATGCATAATCAGTCCGGCTGGTATCTGAAGCACAACGGGTACCTCTGGCACAACTATCTCCTCATCTACTACTACGTCTGCCTCAACATCCTATGGGTCTGGTACTGGATCTTCTGGTTCAAACTCTGGCTCCTCGGGGTCATCCTCAGGTTCATCATCATCTGCATCATCTGCATGCTCATCCTCTACTGGTTCCTCGTCGTCTATCGGCTCCTCCTCTCCATCTCCGTCCATGTCCTCATCGGGATGCTCATCCTCAGGCTCTAGATCCTCCTCATCCTCAATCGGCTCAGGCTCTGGCTCTGGGATAGGTACTGGTGATGGTGGGGTTGTTGCTGCTGCTGCTGCCGGTATAGTTACGAGCTCTGGTGGACCGGCTACAATAGCTCTCAACTCAATCTCATCCATCTCTGGCTTACTCAAAACTAATCTTAACATCTCCTGGCAAATATCTCTACCGACCCTCGCACTATGGTAAGTATCCATGCGCATCTGTGTCGGGTGAGTACTTTCGGTCACATAAAGCGCTCTCCACATGTCCTCCTCTAAATGTCGACTAGCTATCTGGCACACACGCTCACGATAAAACTCCTGGTCAGCTGGCTCCACGGTATCTCCATGGATAATATGTCCTCCATAAGCATCAGTCACAAACTGGTGAAACTCCGGATCCATGCTATCCTGCAAAGGAAACTATATATCGTCAGGAAGACGAACTTATCTTATACTCATATCTCATCTCAAAGAATCTTAACAATACTAGGACCAGATGGTGTGGAATGATCGGTGAACGACAGTGTCATAACCTAGAGTACCAAACGCAGGCTCTGATACCAAAAACCCTGTCACGCCCCGGAACGGCAAAAATAGAGAAAAATAAATTTCATTTTTGGGTCCATAAGGAATGACAGGTGAAAGTCACTAATAATCCACACCACGCAGTACTAGTCCAAAAGAACAGAAACTGTAAACAACTGAAAATAACACACAGTGCTAACTATTACAAAATAATATCAGAGTGTGTCCACAGGATCACAACAGGTCTGGAGACAACAAATGCCCAAGTACCCGTTAACTAAAGGTTTAACAGAATAACTGAAAAGAAATCTAACTATAACATCTTCAGTCTTCAACTGGCATAAGGATAATCCTCCCTGGCGTAACCATCCTCGGTGGGGCCTTCCTCTGGATAATAGTCATCAGTGTACTGGTCATTACCTGCAGAAAAAGGGGCAGGATATTCTGGACGGGAAAAGTCCAGGCAATAAAAGGCCGTCAGCTTACTGAGAGCTAAGTGAGCATAAACTAACGAGGTACCAATTATCTGAAGTAAACACAAGCTTATGAAAACACGAATTAACATCTTATTATATCCATATCTTATCCCTTTATTCGTCCTTATAAATCGACCCTTAACGTCTTGTTAACCGAATACCGAACTCAACATATTCTGATTTCATGAACAGACTCAATCGTTTAACTCTAGGGATACACCCTTATTCTGTCCATCGCTTTTAAGAACAATGGTCCTGTTCACCGCATGTCATGGACTCTACGTCAGTCTGTCCCCAGCTTTTAAGAACAATGGTCCTGTTCACCGCATTTCAGGGATATAACGTTTCGAACAAGGCATATCAATCTATTGCCACAACCCAACGTCATCTACTAGTGATCCCAGTTCACCGCTTTTAAGAACAATGGTCCTATTCACCGCTTTTAAGAGCATATCATAGATCATCTAGTCTATCTTAGGACTATTTGGTCCAACTCACCGCTTTTAAGAACAATGGTCCTGTTCACCGCATGTCATGAGCGTATCACAACCAAATGTCCGTCCACGTATCATTCCTAGAACTTACCAAACCTACTTACGTTCCATTCTACATCAACACATGACAAACTCCCAATGTGGCCTGATTACTTGGATTAAAAGAAATCGAATATCAAACTCATATCAGAATCAACACGTCACCCATGTCTTCATATTCTTTTTATTCATTATCCATTAATCTTTGGTGTCACATTACTCCTGTCTACCCCATAGTCGCATAATGAAATTCCGAATCAGGAATCGAACAACTAAACTTCTTATATAATAAATAGGCAAAGGAAACCATGTTCTGATCATGTCAATCGATTGGGACTAAGTTCAATCGATTGGTATCAAAATCATATCAATCGATTGAGAACATGTCAATCGATTGGTATCTGAAAAGTGTCAATCGATTGAAATCCTATTCAATCGATTGGGATACAATTGATGTCAATCGATTGAGATTATGTCAATCGATTGGCACTACGTCTTCTCCAGCAGATTGTAAAAACAGCATATATAAACGTAGAAATCATACTCTTATCACATCTAAAGGTCATAACAACTTGTAAATACATCAAATAAAGTGACCAAGTGAGTTAGGACTCACCTAGGGTGCGTTTGGCGTGTGTTTAAGCTTAATTCTCCAAGCTCTCTCTCTCTTCCTTCTCTTTCTCTCTTCTCTGTCTCTGTCTTCCCTCTCTGTCTCCTTCTTTCTTCTCTTCTTCTCCCAGTTACCAAGGTAGTATGTATGTATATATGTATATAGATATAGAGATATAGATAGATATATGTATGTATCTCTCAAGAGGTATGTATCTCTCTCTCCCAAGGCTGCCAAAATGACCCAAGGTCACAAATGAACAAGTATATATAGGGGTATGGGAGTGCCACACGTTCAAAGCTAAAGGAAAGAAGAAAACTTGTCTCAGGTTATGTCAATCGATTGGGACACAAGTCAATCGATTGGCAACAGATATTTGTAGTCAATCGATTGGAACCAATGTCAATCGATTGGGATGAATGGCAATCGATTGGGATAATGACACGTCATCACTTTTAGTCGGTTGAATGTCAATCGATTGGGAACATGTCAATCGATTGGTATCGGAAAAGTGTCAATCGATTGGGAATCTTATCAATCGATTGGTATCAAAATTTTACTAAAGGAAAGAGAAAGTTTATACGAGTATAGAAATGAAATACCAGGTCTTATTAATATACCGAAATACAGGGTATTACAAAACTGGTCAGATACAGATCTCGTACCCCTATTCTCAGGTACTGGCACAGTTATCAATGCTACCTCAAATTGAGGTGTTGGAGGCAATCACTCTGCTATATTCTGTATCATATCTCCCATATTTCCAATCAATTCTGTCATTTGATTCATTCGGCGAGTATATGGTGATAAATCTAGGTCACTGTCACTCATGATTACAATCATGTCAATCTCAATGCATAAACACTATACATATATGACAATAAAAATAGCGTGTATGTATAACAACACACTTATGCATCAAACATCTCAACCATGTATGGATGCATTCTAGAATATGTATTGCAACACTCAACACTCTACTCGTCTTCGCACGTTTCCAAAGTTTTGGTACCTCTAGCTCTAATACCAATAAATGTCACGCCCATCCCACTACGCGCAAAAATAGGACACGTGGCACGCCACTAACACTTATCCAGTTCCATTAAAGTAAATAGCAGCAGAAAACATAAGTAAAATCCATTAAAATAAGAGCTATAAAAAGTTTTGCACATTTGGAAACACTTTAAGAAACAGACTGATTTAAAATAATAATCCAATCGACTGATCATAGGTCCAGTCGACTGGAGATGCAAGATGCAGAGAGTTGAGATCTCAGACCCCAAATCAGTCGACTCTACCAGGGACCCACTCGACTGGTGTCTCCCGGTCGACTGACCCGGTATACCCCATTTTTAAAATACAACCCAGTCGACTATGATCCTTAACCCAGTTAACTGTTCCTATCGCAGAATAAAACCTAACATTTTCAAACCAACAAACTAGTCGACTGCGTTAGGGACCCAGTCGACTGATTCCTAACATACTAAAGTAGTGTTCAGTTCAAAACAGAGGTCCAGTCGACTATATCGAAAACCAGTCGACTGACTTCTAACAGCTCACTAAGGATGGTACAGTTTTTCCACTATGATTCACCAAACCAAAAACAACACATCCATCACTATAAAACCACGATTCAAAGCATTATTATAGGTGTTTTACTATCGATTACAACAACTACAATCCCCCTCCCTACCCCCCCCCCCCCCTCTCTCCCCCCCCAAAAAAAAAATTTTCTAAACTAAACCTGGTTTAATTCTTCAAAGTTTTATTACAACTTTTGGAAAGAAACAACACATAAACAAAAATATAAACCAGAGTGTTCCCCGTCATCATCTCTTCTTCACTCTTCATGCTTCTTCTTGCCTTTCTTCTTCTCACCTGCAATAGAGTAAGTCTCCAGTGCTCAGCTATATACTGAGTGTACTATTCTAAACAAATGCATATGAGGTAATTCATGCTTCAAACATCTAAATCACATAATTTAGTCTCTAGGGAGAAAAATATGCACTCATCCGGTATATTGACAATTCTTAAATCTTAAACCGCGTTGCTAATAGCTAGCCAAGGATCACTCAACCATTGCATCCATCTGTTCTGGCTAAATCGGTTCCCACACCAAGCAAGTAGTCATCACTACTATAACTCTCAAACATCGAGAGGTGTACCCCGGCTAAACTTGTACCAAACTCCCCTTTGACCCACATAATCATTTAGCACACTCACATAGTCATACAAACAACCTATTTATACGTACTCGCTGAATTTAACTGGACTAAGTTAACGCATAAGTTTTTCCCGGATCACAATTTCATACACAATATCTAAAACATCCAAAATTCTCTATATTACATAGGTTAAGAATTCATACCTTAAGCTATAGCTCTATAACTTCAGGAGAAGTATTAGGAGACTAATTAATCGTCGGATCTTCGATCTTAAAGGATTCCTACAAGTATTTACATGTCTTTTTCTAAAATTTTAAAATTAGCTTTTCAAAAATAATTTTCCAAATGAGGCCTAAGAGGTATCAAAATGAAGCTCTTATTTCGAGGAGTCCAAATATGAAATCTGGTCAAAAACTGATGGACGAACGGTCATCGTATGTCATTGGCAAGCTCATGGCAACTAAATCTCCTTCTCTCTCTCTCTCTCTCTCTCAAGATATTTGTGAGTTTGAAGATATTATGAAAAATATCTTGACTTTCCTATTTATAGGCACAACTCTCAAGAATTACATTTACCTCCCCACGAGTTTTGAAAACATCCAGTCAACCCTTGAAACGTCGCACATGTCCATTTTATTACTTCACGAGTGAAAACTATAAATTATCAAAGTTTTCATCTAAATTCTGTTTGGCTCCGTAGTACGTCCGAAAACTAAATTCCGTGGAATCTCTAGATAACCTACCTTTTATACAATGTACTACTCACATTCTCACTACTGTATTCAAAATGATTTAAAACCATATCAAAACTACCAGAAATGATACAAAATGGGTATAATTACTATTCACAAAATACCAGAAACATCAAATAACATTTAAGCCATATTTATATATATAATTTATTCATGTTGATGCCACATGATTTTCCTATACCGTGTCCTCACTTGACATTTTCCGTTGATCTCCAGTCAACCTCATCACAATTGTTAAATAACATTGATAATTCATGAAATTCAACTATGCACGTTAAAATATTTCACTTTCCTATAACGGGTATGACGTAAATCAAGATAACACAATAGACGGGATAAACTAACAATTTTAAATCATAAAGCATACAACCAAAATCAGAATTACATCACAGATAGAGTCGGAGGCGATAAAGCAAGAAGGAGGTTCTATGGAGATAAAGCCACAAGAGATAGAGGCATCGTTTAGATGTTTTTATTTCATTTTGGTTTTTTTTTTTTTATGTGCTTGGCTTGTGATTGGCATTTTATACATTGTTACTACTTGCACGCACATTAAAACAAGTTTTCTAAAATAAAACTGAAAAACTATTTCAATGCGTTAATAGATATTGGATGTTTATGGATAATGTGTGGAAATAATTTTTCTAAAAGCAAAATCCTTATTTACTAAATCTAGTAGGGAGGGACTTATTATTATAACTCCCACGAACATCCATAAATGGTTCATTGGAAGATGAGTAGTGCATTCTGTGTCACCTCGCCAGGGGAGATCATTCCATATGGAGGGTACACTACTCATTGGTTACTAGATGTGAGCTTCCCACGGATAGGACCAATTTGACGTGCTAGAGGGTAACCACACCACGGAGGCACTACTTAAGGCGGTTGTGATTGGATCCTAGTTAATGGTACACACTAGCTAAGCTATGGATAAGGGATCCCTCACAAGGCATTATTCAGAAACTTAGAAATCAATTAGGTTTGGGAGTCATAATTTATTTTGCAAGAGTTGCATAGTGGATAAGTCATGATTAATCAAAAGATCGAGTATTGACCGCCACACAGAGGCTTTACTCTTTCGTTTTGATATTCCGGGGACTTTGTTTTAAAATAAGAGTTTTAAGGATTCTATTATTTTAAACTGTCAAAATATGATATTCATATTTATTTTGTATGTTTTCTTTTTCAGCAGTCATAATGTCTGGGTCTGCATTTAGTCCAGTTGCCACTATACTCACTCAAAACAAGTTAACTGGAAATAACTACATAGAATGGAAACGTAACCTTCACATCATTTTAACTACGAAGGATCACATATATGTCCTCACCATCCCATGCCCCGCAGAACCCCGCTGTAAATGCTTCGGCTGCTGCTAGACACGAGTTTGATAAATTGAAGAAATAGATTACTACATTATGGCCTCTATGGCTGGTGTGTTGCAACACCAATTCCAATCGAATGATTCTGCCAATCTCATTATCAAATTCCTAAAAGAAATGTTTGGGGAGCATGGCAGGCCTGCCAGACAGGTTGTTATACAGAAGATAATGAATGCTAAGATGTCGAAAGGGACTCTAGTCAAAGAACATGTTTTAAAAATGATTGGTTATTTAAACAAACTGGAGACCCTAGGTGCCAACATCGACGCATAGACCCAAGTTGATATGATCCTCAATATGCTATCACCGTCATTTGCTCAATTTAAACTAAACTATAATATGAATCAAATGAATTTCTTAATGAGTGAATTAATGAGTATTTTACTGGCAGCAGAAGGGGTGATCAAGCTTGGGGGTAACATTTTGAATGTCAAGAAAAGCTCAAACTCTTCCCAATCTGTGCCGAAAGGCAAAAAAGGAAAGAAAAACGCTGGCACTAATGGTCCAAGTATTGGACTGGTCCCTAAGATTGCAAAATCTAAGAGAAAGGGTAAGGGTAAGGAAAAAGTGGGTGGCCAAGGCAAAGAAAAGTGTTTCCAATGCAGTGGGAAGGGCCACTGGAAGAGGAACTATCCAAAATTCTTAGCTACAAGAGTTCAAGGTATGATTGAATCACATGTGATTGAAGTAAGTTTTATAATGGATACTTCAATTGATTTTTGTTGCGACTAACCATATCTGTAATTCATTACAGGGGATCAGATCAACTAGGAAATACAGTGATGGGGAGGTCGTGCTGACTCTAGGATCTAGCGCAACTGTTTTTAAAGTTGCTATAGGGGTGGTAGTTTTAGAATTTTTGGACAATAAGACAATAGTTTTATCATATGTACTTTACGTCCTTGTAATGAGACGTTATTTAATTTCTGTTTCAGATTTATCGAATAAAAATTATTCTTTTTATTTCGGAACAGAAGTTGTCATTAAAAGAAAGGCTTCTTTTATATGTTCTAGTGTTAAAACTAATGGCTTGTATGTGATAACTCCCAATATTTCTATACACTCTTGTATGGAACTTAATAACTCAATGGTAACTATACCATCTAAATAAAGGAACCTTCCACTAATCCAACAAGACTTTGATATATGAGGCTTGGCCATATCAATCTAAATAGGATTGGCAAACTAGTCAAAGAAGGATCTTAGGTCGTTTGATTCTCAAACCATTGGAAGTTTGCGAGTCTTGTTTAGAGGGTAAGATGACCAAAAGGCCCTTTCCAGTAAAGGGTAATAGAATCAATGCATTATTGGAATTAGTTCATACTGATGTGTATGGACCAATAAGTATTAAAGCAAGGGCTGGTTATGAGTATTTTATAACATTTACTGATGACCACTCTAGGTATGGATATACGTACCTAATGTACACAAGTCTGAAGCCTTTGAAAAGTTCAAAGAGTTTAGGGCTAAAGTGGAGAAACAATTGGGCATACATATCAAGGTTATTCGATCTGATCGACCTCTCTAATGAGTTTATTGATCACCTCGTATAGAATGGAATTCTATCACAGTTGACTGCACCTGATATGCCCCAGCAGAACGGTGTAGCGGAGAGAAGGAACCGGACTCTTTTAGACATGACTAGGTCAATGATGAGTTATTCTGAGTTGCCATTATTCCTTTGGGGTTATCCATTGGAAACCGCTACGTACATACTAAGTAGTACCAAGCAAATCTGTTCCAAGGACACCACGAGAGATGTAGATTGGGTGCAAGCCTTCTTTGTAACATCACTAGATATGGGGGTGTCTGGCACATATCCTAAAAGGAAAGATGAGCAAGTTGGATTCTAGATCGGAAGTATGTTACTTTGTAGGGTATCCAAAGGGTACTTATGGATGGTATTTTTATGATCCAAGAGAACAGAAAGTGTTTGTTAGCATAAATGTTGTTTTCTTGGAGGATGATTATATCATGAACCATAAACCTAAGGGAAGGATAAATTTAAAAGAGATAGAAGGAGAGCCCTCAGTCCTACCCGCAGTTGATAATGATGTAAGACAAGAAAATTCTACTTCTTCACCCATTTCCACACTAGTATCTCGTCGTAGTGGGAAGATGATCAGCCAGCCTGATAAATACATGTTCTTAGGAGAAGTTTTTGAAGCAGTCTCCATAGAATCTGAATCTGATCTTACCACATACGAAGAGGCAATGGCTGATGTTGACTCAGCTCATTGGGTTAAAGCTATGAAGGCTAAATTGGAGTCTATGGACTCCAATCAGGTCTAGGATCTTGTAGAACATCTAGCCAATATTAAATCCATTGGCCATAAGTGGGTCTACAAGAAAAAAAGAGGATCTGATACGAAGGTTGAGACCTTCAAGGCTAGGCTTGTAGCGAAAGTTTATACTCAGAGGGAGGGCATTGACTATGAGGAAACCTTCTCACTGGTACCTATGCTCAAGTCTATCAAAATACTCTTATCCATTACCGCATGCCTAGATTATGAGATCTAGCAAATTGACGTCAAGATTGCATTTTTGAATAGCAATCTTGAGGAAGACATCTATATGCAACAACTAGAAGGTTTCCTAGCTGGTGGGGAAGGTAACTTGGTATGCAAGTTACAAAAGTCCATTTATGGGCTTAAACAAGCATCCAAGAGGTAGAACATTCATTTTGACCAAGCGGTCAAGTCATTTGGTTTCATACAGAATCTGAATGAGCCTTATGTATACAAGAAGTGTGAAGGGAAAATGGTGGCTTTCTTGTTCGTTATGACGTTGATGACATTCTACTCATTAGGAATGATGTAGCGGCGTTATCAACGGTTAAGGTTTAACTGGCTAATACTTTCGATATGAATGATCTAAGAGAGGTGAGCTATATCTTTGGGATTAAGCTCTTTCAAGATTGCAAGGGAAAGATAATGGGATTATCTCAAGCTGGTTATATTGATAAGGTGCTAACTAGGTTTTCCATGGACTATTCAAAGAAAGGTTTCTTACCTTTCATACATGGTTTAGCATTCCCAAAGGACCAGTGTCCAAAGACACAGGAAGAGAGGAATCGCATAATAGGAGTTCCCTATGATTCGGCAGTGGGAAGTCTCATGTATGCAATATTATGCACTAGACCAGATATCTACTCTGCCGTTGGCATGGTTAGCAGGTATCAATCGAATCCAGGTCCAGTGCACTGGATAATCATTAAGCACATTCTTAAGTACTTAAGAAGAGCTAAAGATTACATGCTTATATACAGGGGTAGTGAGTTAATTCCAGTGGGATGCACTGACTCAGACTTTAAGTCAGATAAAGATTCGAGAAAGTTAACATATGGACATCTCTTTACCTTGGGAGGTGGTGTTATTAGTTGGATGAGCATTAAGCAGAAATGCATTATTGACTCGACTAAAGAAGCTGAATATGTGACCGCTTTTGAAGCCGTAAAAGAAGTTGTTTGGCTCAAGAAGTTCCTTATAGAACTCAAGGTGGTACTAACGTCGTTGTCACCTATTACGTTATACTATGATAATAGTGGGGCAGTGGCTCAGTCCAAAAAGCCAAGGAACCACGAAAAAGGAAAGTACAAAGAACGAAAATATCATCTAAATCAAGATACTGTTCAACATGGAGATGTGACTGTCACCAAGATTGCCATCATTGACAATCTTGCAGATCCGTTTACAAAGGCCTTGCCACAGAAGATCTTTGATCGTCATCTAGATAGTCTAGGTCTCAGATGCAGTCTTAAATGGTTATGAGTGCAAGTGGGAGTTTGTTGGGATTGTGCCCTCAAACCATTACTTTATGTATGAGACATTAACACTTTAATATATGGATATCAGCTTTACATTTTATTATGTATGTTTCTTTCATGAGAAGATTGTTAATCCTTAAGTACTAGAGTAAGTAATTCGTGTATGTATGAGATATATACAAGTGAGATACGAATCACTATTCTTTAATACTTAAAATTTATCATAGTGGATGATGAGAATAGATATCTCACCAGGTTTACATTATAGCATGATTAACTACCATGGGATGGAGTGATGAATCTCAATCACTAGAGTATAACTCTTAGTTAATATGCTAGTGCTTATAATGCATTCACAGACCTGAGTTTTCCTATTGACACTTAAGACTGTTAACAGTCAATAGGACCTCATAACATATATAAGGTACGTGTTGTCAATCTTGAGACAATTATGAACACAGACTATGGATATGGCTGCTTTGACTTACCAATTAGTAAGGTCTTAAAGATCAACACCTGGGTATCTTGGGTATGTCATATTCATAGGGTGATAGAATCTATCATCTGATAAAGAGTAAGCACTCCCTTGAGAATGTCACCAAGTTTATTACTAAGAACTGTAGTCTTGTTGATAAGTAGTTATCAACATGTTTGGTAATCATGAGAGGTGAATGGGACTCAAAGAATACAAGAAGTAATTATGATTCAGGTTGATAGTAATAGTTTATTTAACTACCTGAATATGATTACGAATGCTGATGGCAGAGGGACATTAGTACACCGTACAAGTCTAGACATCACTTCAGATATGTTCATTTGCGTTGGATTTCAGTTATCATTTTATAGTGGATTAAACGTTAACATATCAGTTGGTTAGTTTGTTGATCAAAGAGTTTGATCATGGGAATTAACAATTGGTCTGAGCCAACAATAAAGAGCTTAGGAGGTTCCACTCTTAGCTCCACTAGAATGCTTGGAAAGGCATAAGAGAATGTTGTCAAGGCAGGTTCAATCCATCAAAAGAGTTTCGATTGATTAAAGTCAAGGCAAGTTCGATCGATCAAAAGTTGTTCAATCAATCGAAGGTTCGATCGATCTAAGCCACTTCGATCGATCGAAGGCTTAAAGTCGGTTTGAAAATCTATAAATAGGGCAGTTGCATGCAGAATATTTCTAATCATCGTTTTATCATCCAGAGAGCTGCAAAGACTATTTAGGGTTCCCAAACCTTCTTTATCCTTTCTATTAGAGTTCCCACAAACTCTAGCCTCTCCAGATGCATTCACAGGAGACATAGGAGTGAAGATCACCTAGTGGAAGCTGCTGTACCATCCAGGAGCTTGAAGAATTTAGAATTGAGTTCAAGACACAAATGTATAACTCTTATCCCTCTCTTGTACGCATCTATAGAGTTAATAAGTAGTAGATCCGAGCATACCAACAAAAGTTTTGAACTTTTTTTTTCTACTACGCATTTAAATAAATATTTTAAACCTATTTTTCCATCACAAACAACAAAGATTGTCAGCTTACTAAGAGCTGAGTGAGTAGAAACATATACAATATCATAAGGAGGAAGTAATTACATATTATGAAACGATGTATAGTTAATGCTACTAGTAATATTTTCTCTTCACTCTAATCGTTAACCATTACTAACGTTTTGTTATCCTAAGACCAATAACCAAACATACTCTGATAGATGAACATACTCAATCGTTCAACTCTTATAGAGATACTATCATTTCGTCCACCGCTTTTAAGGACAACTACCCACCACATGTCATGGATACCACGCTAATCCATCCCCCGTTCATTAAGGACATAACCGCCCATCGCATGTCAGGGACATAACTTTTTGAATAATAGTATATGAATCTATTTCCATGACTTAACGACGTCTACCAGTGATCCCTGCCCACCGCTCATTCAGGACATATACTCACTGCTCGTTAAGGATATATCATGGATCACCTGGCTATCTTAGGCCTACTTGGTCCTGCCTAATGCTCGTTAAGGACGTAATATCCCACCGCTCGTTAAGGACATATCATGACCAAGTATCTGCCCACTCACAATTTGCAGAACTTATCAAACCTATCTAGGTTTTGTATGTCACGACCCATCTCGCTACCGGCAGAAATAGGACACGTGGCACACTACCAAGGTTCATCCAATTAATTAAAAGATTATAGCAATGGAAAAGAACATAAAGAAACTCTTTAAAGTAAAGTTCATTGAAAAATATTGGACTACGAGTCCGTAAAATCCGTATAAAATTGAAAAGTTAATTGAATTTTAAAACAAGAATATATTAGTTAATAGGGACCCTAAAAGTACCCTAAGAGCTAATTAGAACCCTTAAAATTATTCCAAAAAAGGTAGCAAAGAGTAAGCCATGCAGGGTTAGTTCTACTGGTCGAACTGTCCTTTTTAACATGTCGAATGGGTTTTGCACAAAATCCTTCCTAGCTTGTTGGATTTGCCTAAGTCCCACTCAACCAATTTCCAATCACACTTCTACAACTTATATAATACATTGCAAAACATTTCATAGTATGAATTTTGATAAGTTAAATATCAAACCATAAACTCACAAGTTTGATACGATTTACACATAACCAAAAGAGATTTACTACAAACATGCTTTTCATACGTACTCGTAAGTATAATTAACAAGCCTAAATTAGCACATGAGTTTTTCCCAGATCACATTATCATACTTGACATCCAAAGCATCCAAAATCTTCTATATAACATAAGTTAAGAATTCATACCTTAAGATATGATCTTATAACTTTAAGGGAAGGACAAGGAGTCTGATTCTACGCTAATTCTTTGATTACAAGTGAAACCTACAAGTTTTACATAATTTTCCCCAAAATTCCAAAATTATGATTTTTGAAAAAGTTAGCCAAACAAGGCCCAATAAGAATCAAAATGAAGCTCTTACCTTGCGGAATCCAAAAATGTAATTTTAGTTAAAAACTAACGGGCAGAAGTTCGTTGTTTGGCGTTGTGAAGCTCGAACCCAAGAAATCTATCTATCACCTTCATAAGCTCTTAAAGTTGATTGTAAGATATTCTTGACAAATATCTCACAACTTCCTATATATAGGCACAACTTCTGTGTTAAACTCCCCATGAGTTCCCAAAATTTCCCTAAAACTTCTTAAACGTCTAAGTTATCGATTCGAAAGTGTGAAAATCTCTAATTCAAAACAAATTTCTTCTAAGTTTCGTTTGGGTCCGCAATTACGTTCCGAAAACTACTTCTGTGAAATTTCTAGATAACTACCTTTTATGCAACGTATCCTATACATTAATACTAAATCATTCAAAGAGATCTTAAGCAAGATCAAAACTATCAGTTAACATACAAAACATGTATATTTACTATTCATGTAAATTAGATAAAGTCAAATAACATTTAACTCATATAAATGTCATTTAATCATCTCAATGCCTAATGATTTTTTTATTACCGTGTCCTCAATTGACACCCACCGTTGACCCCCAGTCAAATCCATTCACAATTATTAATCAACATTAATAATTCTCATTAAATCAATTATGTATTTAAAATGAATGTATTTTTTGGGATGGGCATGAAACTGTACTACTATGGATTCATGACATTCCATTGTGGCCTGACTACTCTGAATAAATGAAACAAATATCACACTAATTCTCGATTACCACGTAAACTAACATTCTGACACGTTGTTGTGTATTATTAATAGATCACATTATCGCGTCTTATTTCTTCTTCGAAAGCAACATTATTGCATAAGGAAAGCATAAAGACATCAATAGTTCATATCATAATCAACAGAGAACATCCACATTTTGTAAATACCAATCGATTGAGACAAGGGTTCAATATATCGATTGGGTCAAAGATAGTTCCAATCGATTGAAGTCATTTTCAATCGATTGAGAAAAATTAGTTTCAATCGATTGGTACATTCTCAATCGATTATGAGAACAGTGATGTCAATCGATCAAAATCTATTTCAATCGATTGATCAAAGTTCAAAAGATTGAATCAAGGTTCAATTGATTGAAAATTCATCTTCTCCAGAAATGAGGCAGTGATGCTCAGAATTTTGGGGATGCCTTAACTTGTTTCTTCACATCCAAAACTTGTAAAAACAACTCCCAAGGCTATTGAGTGAGATTAGAACTCACCTAAATGGAAGGGGTAGGTTGTGAGCTTGTGAAGATTGAGCTTCCAATGGAGTTTCCTCTCTCTCTCTCCTCTTCTTTCCTTCTCTGTTCTTCTTTCTACTCCTTTTCCTTCTCTTTTTATCTTTGTGACATTATGTATATATGTATATATATGAGTGTGTATAGATATAAACATATATATCTCTAAACTCTCTAAGTCTCAACAACCATATACACATACAAATGAACACATATATATAGGAAAAATGGGGTATAGGTGGCAAACTCTGCGTAGAACTGGGGATAAGATTTCCAAAACTTTCAATCGATTGAAGCTTTTTCAATCGATTAATAACAAGTAGCACTCTTTCAATTGATTAAACTAGGATGAAATCATTGCATTTAGTTAGTAACTTGTCAGCAATGTTTTGAATGATTAAAGTAGTTTGAATTGATTAAAAAGACCATCATATCAATCGATTGAGAGTTGTTCAATAGATTGAACACAACATGAAGTCAATCGATTGGAATAAGTTTAATTGATTGATAAACAAAATACAGATATAGTAAGGGTATTTATATAAAAATTTCATTGCATTAATATACATCTAAAATAAAGGGTATTACAACTTGTTTCTTTATTATAACCTAGAAGGTTAGTAGGTTTCAAGTATAAATATGGATAAGTACTATTTGAAAAAGGGAGAGAGAGAGAGAGAGAGAGAGAGAGAGAGAGAAAGAGAAAGAGAAAATTGCCAAGATTTGTGTACAAAGTACTTACCACTTTGTCAACCATATCCTTAGTGGCATCGTCTCCAAATTTGCCATTTTGTTTTCTCAGCCTTTTGTCCATAAGAAACTTCTATCATCTTGATACTCAATGATGATGCCTACTTTTGGTGTAACATAAGAAAAGAAAACAAGAGAAGATTTGTATGTGGTTTGGCCCTATTAATGAAGAGACCTATGTCCACGGGTGAACCAATAATGGGCTTGCACTAACAGAGGTCGGCCAGGTCCGATGCTATGTAAGCATTGTGTAAGGAATTTGATTCCCCTTTTGAGGGGCGAGGGGTCCCTTTTATACATGCAAAAGACCTTCTCATACATGGAAACTACCTAGATATTGCAATGCCACTCCAATTAGGTTTGATTGACACAAGTTATTTGGGTTTCCTAATGGGTTTAGGAAACTATTCCATATGCTTCTTTAGTCTCCTAGTTGATGTAGGAAACTATATGGAAGGTTTTGGTTCACGTCCTTTGGCCTGGCTGAGCTACGCCCGTGATGAGTCGTACATGGGCAGCACTCTTGACCTGTAAGTTGGGACTTGCGAAACCTGGTAAACAATACAGGAAATGTTGACCTTTTCTTTGGAAATGGTATGATCAGCCCCTTGATGACTCGGTACTCTTTGATGTGGCTATGAAGCTTTGATATCATTGGTTAAGTAGTTTTATGCATATCAGTTGCCCCCTATTTCCAAGGTTAAATTGGTGCTTCATCAAATGAGGCTTGGAAATTCATACAGCTTGGGACTACTGCCCGAGGTTAGGCCAATTGCCTCGGTCATTTGGGTTATTAACCTATTCTGATAGGTCGAGAACTCGAGGTATGACTGCCACGTATCAAGAAAGGATTGGTCTGGTCAAGATCCAACCAGGCCGGTGTAAGGGTGACTAGACTACCATGAACAAATCAAATAGTCACATTATACAATAAATGCACACATTTTTTGAAGCGTCGCTTGGGTTGCCCGAGGCCCCAACTGTCGGGCTTTTAGGCTGGAAAAATCCTGGGCCATTGGATCTGAGATCATTTAGACCGTCTTTGCTACCTATACAAAGGACACTTAGATGAATTCATTCCTTTTGCTATCTATAGAGAAAAAATACCGAGCGGTTCCAAAGGATGATTCCAACTCAACTTCCCAAGCTTTCTTTTGTCAACTTCTCTCTGTAAGTCTTCATTTCAATGCACTTTTCTTCCCTTTAGGTCTCTTTTCTTCATCGCTGAACAAGTCTGGACAATAGGAACCCTGTAGGTTTTGTAAGGGAGTAGGACTTCTTTTTCCTTAATTAGGTTAAACTTTTTCCTTAGGACGGGAGGTTCCCTTAGCTTAATAGAATAACTTAACCGGTCAGTGTTTCCTTAGGATAGGATGGGAGATTCCCTTTCTGAGTGTTATCTATTATTTTGGACTCTAAACATCCAACCTTTTAGGCTCCTTAGCCTTCCATTCCTTTACCTTAGGTTAGGAGTTCCTGACCCCTACCTTGGGCAACAATTGCTTCTTCGGTCTATAACAGGGACCTTAGAGATGTGTTGTTCTAACTTTAACTCCTTATCCCGGTCGAAGGAAGACTATTCGAGATCGGGGAGCCCAAGTACTAGCTCGGATCCTTCTTTATTGACTCCGTCTGACCGCCATAGTGAGGGTATAATTCCTGACCAAGCATTCGACGAGGAAGAAGGTCAGAGGTATCATGAAGCCTTAGTCATGGGGGTCAGGTGGTGAAGCATTTATTTTAGATAAGCCTCAGATTGTTTTCTCTTACGAGAGCTCTTTCAGTAGTTTATTTGTGTCAGACTTAGATAGGATTAGGAGCAAGTACGACCTCCCTGAGGGCTTCTCCCTTGCCGTGGCACCAGGCAGTGCCCACCTTCACCAGCTGAGGTTTATAACCCTTTACGAGGACATATTCATTGTGGGCCTTCGCCGACCTCTTAATTCACTCACCCGGAACCTACTAATCTACCTCAATATTGCTCCTGAGTAGCTCCCCCCAAATGGTTGGAGGTTCCTGATGGGGGAAATCCATCTCCGACCCTAATGCTTTAGGTATGAGCTGACCCTCCAGGAGCTCCTGTGGGCTTACTAACTGTTCCCATTATTCGGGGTGGTCGATTTCTTTTCTCTGAGCACTCAGCTGGAAAAATAAAAAATAGATAAATGCTCAAGCAACAACAAGGAGTGGAAGAGAAAATTCTTCCAAGTGTCCACCCTCGGGATCTGTACAGAGGCACCAAGAATTCCTCTACCGATCATCTGGGCAGGTAAGTTAAGGGGTAAGGTTTTAAGTCCTGTGTCTGCATTTCTTTTCCATGCTTGTTTTCTTGTTTCTTAGGTACTGAATGACTCTTGTTCATTCCGGAGCATGATCAATATTGTCAATCTTCTAACCCGGACGGGCGCTAGAAAGATCACCTTTGAGCCTCAGGCTATTATTCCCATACCAGTTTCCACCTATCATTCCTAATAAGTCTAATCCATAAGCTTTGTTTCTCACGAATGGTCCCCAGTCTGTTTGTCTTCTTTAATGCCCCATTTCTTTTTCTGATTTTGTAAAAATGGTGCCTATGCGAGACCTTTTTAACCGGGACACACTTGGCGGAGTTGGCAAAGGAGGTCCGGCTAGCCCACCTATAGAGTCAGGTCAAGAGGTATCAGGGGATTACCCCTTAGGCACTCATCAAGTGGCTTTACAACCTCTCAAATTTTGTAAGTAGCTTACTATCTCTCATTTTGTTTTCTTTTTTTTCTCCTTTACCCTTTCAACCATTTATGATGATTGATTGGCTAGCTACCCCTCTCTCCCTTTTTTTTAGGCCAATTATCTTACGGTCAGGGATGAATCCCATCTACCCCAGCTAGTTGAGAGGGCGGCTACCACTGAGGCTTCTCTTTCTACGAAAAGGGTGGTTTTGGCTTCTGAGAGGTCTGCCTTGGCAGCAGAGAGAGAGAAGTTAAAGGCAATGACCTTGATCTTATAGCAGTTCAAGAGGAGCTGGAGACTGCTCGGGAGGGCTTGACAGCGGCAGAGGCAGAGGCAGAGGAGGAGAAGAAGGCTCAAGATGACACAGCGACCGTTCGGGATGAGGGGGAGAAGACGATAGAGGAGGAGTTCGAGGCTAGCTTTTTCCAAGGCTACACAAACTTAAAAAGGAAGGTGGCCCTGGATCATCCCGAGTGGGACCTTACGACTTACTCGGGAGCCAAATCTAACTTTTGGGATGTGGGGTCCCTTGCTGGGTGACTACGACTTGTACTTGCACTTGTACTTTTTTTTCCTTTTTTTATTTGGGTGGTTACTATAATTGCCCCCTAGGCATTGTACCCTTTTTTTAATCAGTAATGCAAAGGCCCTTTGAGAGGTCACTTCTTGCCACAACTATTCATACTTGTACTTTTATTGCCTGTGTTTGCTTGTAATTACCTGTGCCCAATCGATTGTTTAGCCTTATAGTACCACTGCCTTAGCAAAAGGTTTTAAGATTGTGACCAGTAGGGAACACTTGGTCTTGAATTATAGGAGCTCGAGATAACATCAGTTCGCTCAAGACAGTAGGCCTAAGATTTTATGCTTGGTCAACCCTAGGTTTTCTAGCATCCTGGTATAAACTCGGAGGATTGTGGCACTCAGGATTGTCTTAAGAGTTCATATTTAGTTAATTCTGAGGCCTGTGAATGCTCGCTATGGCTTCCTGTGGTTCATTATTCTCCTCTTGCCCCCAATCTTTTGGTAAGGTAGGTGTGGTAAGGATAATTACTATACGTAGGCGACCTAAAATGTTGGAGTTCTAGGATCTTTGAACTCCTCTATTTTGGCCACCTAGGGGGTCGATCCCCATTGTATGTTATGGACCTAAGTGAAGTTAGTGCCTCAAGAAGCATCGAGGTCCTTTTCCATTTGCAGTACAGTGGTCTTAATTGCCCAGGGGGTTATAACACCCATTTGTATGTTGTTGCATTTCATTGCATTGACATGCATGATAATGTGATATGATGTACATTTGTGGCACATATGTGAGTGATTTGTGACTCACTAGTTGATTTGGGTGTCTGTGTAAGAGAACCCTTTAAGATTGTGTAGAATGAGTGTTTTGATGTTGTGATGTTTCTCCATGATTGAGACGGTCATTGTGGAATACCCTAAATGTTTATCTAAAAATAAATGTTTACTTGTGTATTTCACTATCTATATTATTATCTGGATTAGATTATGTTTCTGTTGTTAATTTACTATCCTTGTGAGGGTGAATTAACACGCTATATAATCGGAAGGTTAATTAGTAATTTCGTAAAATCTTGTGAAATCACATTTTAGCAACCAAACGAAACTTAGACGAAAACTTTTAAAATTTTTAGTTTTCACTCATAAAGCAATGAATTAGGTGTGTAAGAAGTTTCGGAGGATAATTAAGAGTTTTCACAATTTGTAGAGAGGCAAACACAAACACGAAAAGTGTTGCCTATATATAGAAAGAGGTGACTTAGATATTTTTATAAGTTTTCTAAATCTAAATCAATAAGGGGTAAAAGGAGATTTTGGTTCTTCGAGCTTCACGATAACAATCGATGGACTTTTGCTCATTTATGTTCTCCTAAATTTCATATTTGAACTCCTCGAGATAAGGCCGTCATTTTGATATCCATTAGGACTCGTTTGGATAAGTTTTTCGAACACTCATTTTCTAGAATTTTCTTAAAAAGTTGTTAATCGGATTTTTGATCAATAGGAATTGTACTAGACAGACTTCTGCACGATCTTTGTGTCATGCCCCGTAGTAGAAAAAATAGAGAAAATAAATTCCTTTTTGGACCCGTAGGCCATGACAGTTGACACTCACTACATTGTCCATAACCAAGTCTAATCATCAGAGAAATAAATTAAACCATGCATTTGAAAGTTCTAAGTTCGATATATAAAGTCAGAGTGTAATACTAAACTATTACAAAACCACAAGTGTTTACAGAAACGTAAATAAAGCATTTGGCAACATATGCCGATTATAACCTAAGTATTACATAGTCTCTAAAACATGGACATAAATTAACTACGACACAGCTTCCAGTCTTCAGCTTGCGCAGTAGTCAGCACCATCGTAGCCTCCGTCATGATGTATGCTTTACCTCTGTACTCAAAACACTGTATAGCTAGATGTCGAATATCCAGTGGCATAAACGTCGTCAGCTGCAAAAGCCGAGTGAATGCAAATACTAATAGAGTATCTATAGATATGTAGGATATATAACAACAGCATCAATAAAAGGATCATCTTATCGTTCACATGCATGTATGCACCAACTCAATATATCTCAACGGACATTGTCCCCATCTCATGGACATCATCCTAAACCATCTCAATCGTAACATACACTCTTGGCTCCATATTAATTAAACACGTAGTCCCATACTTACGGTCTATCGTACCCGACACACATTCCCATTTCCTTACGACTATAATGCCCTGATCCATCCTAGCCATCACACCCAATTCACATTTCCTTTCATAATGTATGTCTCTTAGTCTCGGTCTTGGACTAAAGTGACATATCCTTTAGCCTCTCTCATGGACTAAAGCAATAATCCTTTAGACTCTATCGGACAAAGTTTCGATAACTTCTAATACATTCTGGCCAACACGCCCAATTCACATCTCTTCGACAATTGTATTCCTCCTAGTCTCGGTCATGGACTAAAGTGACATCCCTTAGCCTCTACCGGATCTCCTGTCTCGGACCGAGGTGATGTACCTTTAGCCTCTATCGGGCTAGGTTCATGATGTATCCTTCTTAATCGTGGTCATGGACTAAAGTGATATATTCCTGTAGCCTCTATTCGGATCTCCTGTCCCTGTCATATACTAAAGTAATATTCCTTTAGCGTCTGTCGGATTAAGATGACAACATCGGCATAATCCTCAGTCTCGATCTTGGACTAATGTGACCTTGCTCTTGTCTCTATTGGATCTCTCATGTCTCGGTCATAGGCAAGGCGACATTCCGTTAGCCTCTATCGAACTAGGGTGCTAGCCACATTACCGTTCTCACAAACATGTATTCCTTAGCCTCTCTCATGGACTTAGGCGATGTCAACCGTATATCCCTTAGTCTCTCAGATGGACTAAAGCGATACCAACCATATATCTCATAATCATGACTCTTTATCTCTTAGCCTCTCTCCTGGACTAAGATAATGCCGTTACTGTATCCCTTAGTCTTTTCCGTGGACTAAGGCAATATACGCATACCGCAACCCACATCGTACGATCTTTGCGATCGCAGTTCCCACACACCAATCATAAATAGTATCGACCTCCGTGGTCGATAGTCCCACTATTATGCATATCGGCTTCTCAATTATATCATCATTATAACATTGGTTCCACTGTTCAATGCATTAAGTCCATTATTCACGTGTGTACTATTCCAATACAGCTTTGCCACATCAACATATGATAATAAACAGGTTAACAGTTCATCACGTATAAAATAACTAATCAATTAATATTCTGCTATGTTCGATCGCTTGAACTCATTTCAATTGATTGAAAAAAAAAGGTTTGATCGATCGAAGTCATTTCGATCGATTGAGATCGGGCTGTGTTCGATCGATTGAACACTGTTCGATCGATTGAGCGCAGTATTATTCCAGAATTGAAATGGACCTTCATCTTACGTCCGGGGTCCATTCTTTCTTGCCGAAATAGATATATATATACAAATTTACACTACTAAGGGAGTATAGACCCTCACCGTTAACGTCGACGACACTGGCGAGCTCGGGGTGGCCGTGGGTCCTCAGGGTGGTCCCTCCATCTCTTTTTCTCCTTCTCTTTCTCTTCTCTTTCTTTCTTCCATCTGTTTCTCCTTCTTCTGCTTTTTCTTGTTCTCTTCTTCTCTAGAGAGTATGAGTTGTGTGTGTGTATATATATATAAGTGTGTGTAAATATATAATCTCTGTATATATCTCTCTAAACTCTTTCTCGGTTCCAAAACTCATGTGTGTATGACAAAGATGCATATATATAGGGAAAGGAGATGGTATAGGTGGCAAATCACGTATACTAATATTATAGGGTTCAATCGATCGAAGTGTGTTCGATCGATTGAGAACAGGTCGATCAATGCTCGATTGATTGAGAGCAGTTTAATTGCTTGATAAAAAAAACATGTCATCAATTTAAGTCGGCAGAGGTTCGAGCGATCGAAAGCCATTCGATCGATTGAAGAATCAAACGCTCGATCGATTGAAGATTGGTTGATCGATCAAAATTGAAATTACAGGGAAGGTAAAGACAAGCACACTGAATCTTACTAATATAAAAAGTAGTAAAATTACAACAAAAATACAGGGTATTACATCATCCCCCCTCTAAATAAAGATTTCGTCCCCGAAATTCGAACTAAGAATCGTTGAATAACTCTAGATACTTGGCTCACATTTCTGACTCCAATTCCCAAGAAGCTTCTCCTTCGTCATGAAACTTCCACTGATTCTTTACCAGTGGAATTTTCTTGTTCCTCAGCTTCTTAACTCCTTGATCCATAATTCGCACTGGTCCTTCATGAAATGACACATTATCGTTAAACTTGATGTCTTCAAAGTTGATCTCATAACTCGGATTATGAGCATACTTCGTTAACATACTGACGTGAAACACGTTGTGTACGCCTGACATCTTAGGCAGCAACGCGAGTTTATAGGCAATTTTTCCTACACGCTCTAGAATCTCAAATGGTCCAATGAAATGTGGTGCTAGCTTTTCTTTTTTCTGTCCGAATCTGACAATTCCTCGCACTAGAGATACTTTAAGTAGCACATGATCTCCTACACCGAATTCCAAACTTCTGCAGCGTTTAACAGAGTAACTCTTGTGTCTACTCTGCGATGTACGCATCCTTTCTTTCACAATCTAGATCTTCTTGTTAGTTTCCCAAACTAATTTAGGTCCAAGCAATTGATTGACTCCAACCTCTGCCCAACATAAAGGTGATCGACACGGTCTTCTGTATAATGCCTCGAAGGGTGCCATTCCTATACTCGAATGATGATGAATATTATATGCGAATTATATTAGCGGTAGATGAGTCTCCCATGAGCTCTCAAAATCAATAACACATGCCCGAAGCATATCCTCCATTACCTAGTTAACTCGTTTAGTCTGTCCATCTTTTTGCTAGTGGAAGGCAGTGCTCAGGTTTAATGATGTCCCCATAGCTGTCTGTTGACTTTTCCAGAAGTCTGTAGTGAATCTTGAATCATGGTCTAATACAATCGATACAAGTACACCATGCAGTCATACGACTTATTGAATATATATATATGACTTAGATGTTCAACTGAGTATGACATACTATAAGCTATGAAATGCACTAATTTGGTAAGTCGATCCACAACTACCTAAATAGCTCGTGGTTTTGCTGAGATCTTGGCAATCCTACTATGAAATCCATAGTGATATGCTCCCATTTCTATCTAGGAACTGGTAATGGTTGTAGAAGTCTTGGAGGTTTTTGATATTCTGCCTTCACTTGCTTACATGTAATACATTGAGATGCATGCTCAGCAACTTCTCGCTTCATTCCTTCCCACCAGAAGTTTCTCTTCAAATCTCTATGCATCTTCGTACCTCCTGGGTGGATAGTCATACGTGACTTGTGAGCTTTATTCAATATATCCTTCCTGAGATTATCTTCATCTGGCACACAAAGTATGCCTCTACATCTGAGTGCTTCGTCTGCACCAATACTCCTATTCTCTGGTTCTTTTACCGCATTACTTGCGAACCATTCTTGAAGTCCCTCATTCCTCTTCTGTGCTATTAAAATATGATTGTTGGTTGCACCATGAGATATCCAAAGTGTCGTCCTTCACTTGGACCTGAGGTCTGAATACCGAATTCAGTTAAGATTTCTAATGCTTGCCACTCTTTGACCATAACAGAAACTACTACTATCTTCTGAGGTTTTTGACTCAACACATCGGCCACCACGTTCACCTTTCTAGGGTGAAGCTATAACATAAAATTGTAGTCTTTTAACAATTTCATCCAACATCGTTGCCTCATGCTCAGCTCCTTATGAGAGAACAAGTATCTCAAACTCTTATGGTCTGAAAATAGATCAAACTTCTCGCCGTAGAGGTAATGCCTCCAAATCTTGAGTGTAAAAACAATCGTGGCTAGTTCAAGGTCATGAGTCGGATAGTTTAACTTATGAGGTTTCAATTGTTGTGATCCGTATGCGATTACCTTCCCATCTTACATCAGAACAAATCTGAGTCCTTGGTGTGATGCATCGCTATAAACGGTGAACTGCTCACTACTCTTGGGTATTGCCAGCACTGGCGCTATGGTCAATCTTTGTTTTAGTTCCTGGAATGCGCATTCATGCTTATTACTTCACTCAAACTTTAAATCCTTCTTTGTTAGTCCGGTAAGAGGAGCTACGATCTTAGAGAATCCTTCTATAAATCTCTGATAGTATCTAGCCAAACCGAGAAAACATCTAACTTTTGTTGTGGTGGTTGGTATATTCCAATTTAGAACTGCGTCTATCTTTGACGAGTCCACGACCATTCCATCCTGCGAGACGACATGTCCTAGGAACTTGACTTCTTTTAGTCAGAACTTGCACTTGCTGAACTTTGCATACAAATGATTATCTTAGAAGTTCTGTAGTATGATCCTTATATGTTCCTCATATTCTTCCTCGGTCTTATTCTTCCTCGGTCTTTGAGTAGATTAGAATATCATCTATGAACATGATAATGAACTCATCCAGGTACGGTCTAAACACTATGTTCATTAGGTCCATGAATACTACTGGAGCATTGGTTAATCCAAAAGACATAACCAAGAATTCATAATGCATATACCTCATCCTGAAAGCAGTCTTTGAAATATCCTCAAGTCGAACCAACAGTTGGTGATATCCCGATCGTAGATCAATCTTCAAGAAAGTCATCGCTCCTTGCAGCTGATCAAATAGATCATCGATTCTAGGGAGTGGTTCCTTATTCTTAATCGTGACCTTGTTGAGCTCCCTATAGTTGATACAAAGTTGCTGAGTTCTGTCCTTATTCTTGATGAATAGCACTGACGCTCCCTAAGGCGACGTGCTGGCTCGAACAAACTTGAGATTTTCTAACTCCTGCACTTGCTTCTTCAGTTCTTACATCTCCATTGGTGCCATCCGATAAGGAGCCTTTGATTTCGGTAAAGTGTCAGGCACTAACATGATACAGAAGTTAAATTCCCGCTTAGGTGGCAATCCTAAAATATTCTAAAACAGATCCTCAAAGTCTCGGATGACAAGAATCTGTACAATAATGAGTTCCAAACTTGAGCCCTCGATAGCTGCAAGACGACTAGTGAGAAAAGCATCACTAGAGGGGTTGCACTAAAAATCAAAAGGCTTACTTCCTAGTACCGACAAGGTAATCACCCTATTAACGCAATTCAACTTAGCATGATACTTTGTGAGCCAATCAAACCCTAAGATGATGTCAAATTCCTTCATTGACAACATGATTAAATTCGCAGGAAGAATTCTATCTTCGAGGGTTAAGGCATAGTCCTTGAACACTTTTCCTAATCTTCCGGTTACTCCCAAAGGTGATATCGCATTCAGGGCTATGTCAAGCGCTTGGGATACTAAACCCAAAAGTTTAACAATTCTGATAGCAATAAACAAATTCAAAGCACCAGTATCAAACAGAACTTTAACTCAAGTGCTGAGTAACGTAAGAGTACCTTCCATGTTTTGCTGCTCGGCTTCATCATATCTCGCGTCCTTTGGGATGATTGCATTAAAATGAGCCTATCCAACTGGGCTCTGAGCAACTGGTCCCTTGTATCCTCTACAGGGTAATTTTTAGTTCTTACTCATGTGGCTGCACTTGCCACAGTTGTAGCAGATAACTTCCTGACGATTCTGCGCAGCTCGACAGTCCTTTGCTAAATAACCAGGTTTTCTACAGTTAAAACATCCACTAGTATTCCCTTTAGTAGCAGCAGGTGGTCCTTGCGGAGGAGGAGCTTGGTTTGTAGCATAGCGGTTCTGGAGAAACACAGGTTGTTGCTTCCTTTTGCCACTCTAGTTACATTTGTTCCCTTGGAACCACATTAGAGGTCTCAGTCATTGGTTATTCCTGGGTAGGGGTCGATTTCCAAAGCGTCCTTGCTCTCGACTATTGATATCCTCATGATCGACTGCCATCCCTACCATAGCTTTGAAGGTCTAACCTTGATGATTCAACGTCATTCGTTGTAGTGGCAGTGAGAGGCCTTGGTGATATTGCCGATTCTTCTTCTCTGGAGTATCAATCATATACAGGGTAAAATGAGATAGCCGTTCAAACTTCACAATGTATTCCCTCACGGTCATGTTCCCCTGCTTTAGCTCAATGAATTTTCTCTCCTTCTTGTTCCTCTCCGTTTGAAAAAAGTAATTTTCCAAAAAAAGTCCCTAGAACATGATCCAGGGCATTCTTCCAGCCGCGTTTTATCCTATAGTTGCCTTATCCGATTTCCACCAATCAACTACCGCATAAGTTAATTAGAATGTCACCTGTCGATGCTTCTTGATCTCATTACATCCAAGGGTAACAAAGATTGCTTACATCTCTCAGAGTAGCTGTTCCGCTTGCCACGGCTTAGTATTCCCATCAAACTTCTCTGGACGAAAATGGTAGAAACGTTCCACCATGCGATCCTCAACTAGCCTTGGAGGTGGTCCATGATTATTTTCGTTATTCCCGTTAGGGTTGTTGATCCGTTCCATCCTACGTACAAAGGCTTCGAACAGTCCAGTTGGATCAACAGCTTGGGGGACATCTTCAATCTGAGCGGGACGATTCCGAGTATGCATTCCTGTCATTGATGCAGTAAGGTTGGGTACCTATACAAACATCTCTCGGTTAGTTGTCAACCCTGAAAGTAGTTATAGAAAGTAATTCACAACTAAACATAGCAGTTATAACTATTATCACATTAATAGCACAGAGAACTCCACAGGGACGATCTCCAAAACACAAACTTAGAGTCAACCCCTATCTCACGAAATCTTAAGGTTCAAACTCACAAAATGTTGGACAATTGGTGAATGCGACTAACAACCTGGCTCGAATACCAAAAAATCCTGTCATGCCCTGCAGTAACAAAAATAGAGAAAATAAATTCCTTTTTAGACCCATAGGCCATGACAGTTGAAAGTCACCATATTGTCCATAACCAAGTCTAATCATCAGAGTAATGAATTAAACCACGCATTTGAAAGTTCTAAGCTTGATATATAAAGTCAGAGTGTAATACTAAACTATTACAAAACCACAAGTGTTTATAGAAACATAAATAAAGCATTACGGCAACATATGCCAATTATAACCTAACTATTACAGAGTCTATAAAACATAGACATAAATCAACTGCCACACAACTTCCAGTCTTCAGCTTGCGTAGCAGTCAGCACCAGTGTAGCCTTGGTCATCGAAGGCTCCATCCTCATAGTCCCTATCCATGTATGCTTTACCTGTGTACTCAAAACTCCCGGCCAGCTAGACATTGAATATCCAACGGCATAAACGCTGTCAGCTACGAAAGCCGAGTGAATGCAAATACTAACAGAGTATCTATAGATGTGTAGGATATATAACAACAACATCAATAAAAGGATCATCTTATTGTTCGTATGCATGTATGCTCCAACTCAATATATCTCAATGGACATCATCCCTATCTCATGGACATCATCCCAAACCATCTCAACCGTAACATAGACTCGTGGGTCCATATTATTCACACATATAGTCCCATACCTACGATTTATCAGACCCGACACACATTCACATTTCCTTATGGCTACAATGCCTTGATCCATCCTAGCCATCACGCCCAATTCACATTTCTTTTCATAACGCATGTCTCTTAGTCTCGGTCATAGACTAAAGTCACATATCATTTAGCCTCTCTCATGGACTAAAGCGATATTCCTTTAGTCTCTATCAGACTAAGTTTTGACAACTTCTAATACATTCTGGCCAACACATCCAATTCACATCTTTTCCATAATTATATTCCTCCTAGTCTCGCATGGACTAAAGTGACATCCCTTAGCCTCTACCAGATCTCCCGTCTCGGATTGAGGTGATGTACCTTTAGCCTCTATCAGACTAGGTTCATGATGTATCCTTCTTAATCTCAGTCATGGACTAAAGTGATATATCCTTATAGCCTCTGTTTGGATCTCCCGTCCCTATCATGGACTAAGGTAATATTCCTTTAGCCTCTGTCAGATTAAGATGACAACATCGGTATAACCCTTAGTCTCGGTCTTGGACTAACGTGACCATGCCCTTGTCTCTATCAGATCTCTTATGTCTCGGTCATGGGCATGGCGACATTCCATTAGCCTCTATCGGACTAGGGTGCTAGCCACATTACTATTCTCAGAAATATGTATCCCTTAGCCTCTCTCATGGATTAAGGCAATGTTAATCGTATATCCCTTAGTCTCTCGCAAGGACTAAAGCGATACCAACCATATATCTCACAACCATGACTCTTTATCTCTTAGCCTTTCTCCTGGACTCTATTTTCATGATGCGTATCCCTTAGTCTCTCTTATGGACCAAGGCAATACCTATGAATATCACCAATATATCCCTTAGTCTCTCCCATAGACTAAGGCAATATAAGCATACTACAACCCACTGTAGACAGCCTATTTTGTCGGCTATCAGATTTAGGAGACCCATAGCTTGGTGGTTCACAATGATCGAAAAAGACTCAAAAGGACTCCCGAAAGTCGGTGCTATTTCTCAAAATGCTCAGAATGACCAAAATGCCCCTGAAAGCCCAAGAAACTCCCAGATTTGGACCGAAAGTTTTGAAAACATGCTACGTCGTAAGAAAATGAGTTTTTAAGTAAAGTCGAATGAAGTCGTCAGCTCCCAGAGACCCCCGAAAGTCCTGGAAGTTCCCGGAAAGTCCCCGTTGACCGGTTTGACCAAGTTTGACCAAGGTTTGACCGAAATCGTCCAAATTCTCCGGGATCATTCTAGATCATGTGGAAAGTATTAAAATAAGTTTTAAAAGAAAATCGAGCGAAAACGTCAGCTCTTGGGAGCTCCCAGAGATTTCCAGAACTTCCCGGGAATCCCAGGTTTGACCAGTTTGACCAAAATTTGACTTTATAACCGGAGCACCGTAACAATTTTCAAATATTTTTCATAGATACTAGAGGTCAATAGCTTTCCAACAGTATATAGCACATAATATTTGGATTTAAAACGAGTTTGTTGTGAATTTTCAAAGGCGAAAAAGGTGATCAAATCGGTTTTTATCGCAAATATCGCAAAACTTTTCAAAGTGACCTATCCCCGAATTATTTTTTATGTAAAATAGGCTCCATTACCTTTCCAACGATACATCACAACCTCAATTTAGAGTTTATATGCATTTTTTGTGAATTTCGGACGAAAAAGGGCCTTTTCACCAATACCGAAACCTCTGGGGGCCTAAGCAGGATTATCCAGACGATTGAGGAGCAGAGCCGCTGCGGCACAGGCCCACTACCACTACGGCACAGGCCCACTTCTGTCACGGCACTCTCCTCCAGAACTGTATCCTTTTGCAATTATTTTTGGGGGTCCATTTTGATTAATTAAAAATCAAAACGATGTAGTTTGATGTTCACAGATGTTTGGGACCAATGGGAGCACTTTCTAAATCCTAAAACCACCCCAAATTAGCCTATATAAACCCCCCATTGGTCTTCATTTTGGGGGGGCCAAGTGCAAAGCTTGACAAAGTTATAGAGAGAAAGAGAGATAGAGATAGATTTAGAAGTGAGAAAGGAGCTTCCTCTTACTATTTTTCTATAGAAAGTGAGTTCCAACCTTGTTTTCCTCCACCATTCTTCTATATACTTCATCATCAATACACCCAAACACCATTTTTCTAAGCATTTTTGAGTTAGGAAGCCACTTCCATCTCCAAATGTCTATATCTATGAGTGAAACACCAAGCTACAAGTCCAATATCACATTGATTATCATCTATTGATTTGTTCATTTACTTGCTTGTTTATGCAATGTTCATCTCTTCTTACCTCATTTCTCTTTGATTTTCTTTATTTACTTACTAGTTCATCATCATCTAGATGATAACATGAAGTTTGAGGTGAGTGAATCCTTATGGATAGTAGCTCTTGACCTCAAAAACATGTTTGATAGATGATGATTATAACTTCAATACCTCCAAGGTATCCTTGAAGTTATATTCAAATGAAAATAAATCTTTCCAACAATCTTGGAGGTTCTTGGTGATGAGTTTGATGTTGGCATTTTAAGTGGTTATTGGCACGGCGAAAATCTTGTGCGCTCTTGTGCAACACCCAAGTGTAGGTGGACGTGCAAGTAGTAACTAGTAAGACCAGGTCGATCCCACAGGGAAGGATGAGAGATAAATTACTTAGATTAAACTCTAAAAGAAAAGAAAATTCAATATTTCAAGAGAGGCGTAGAACACAAAGTTCTACAATTAACAACTACTAAACTAGATTAACTAAACTAATGATGCAATATTTATCTAAAGCAATATTTGAAAATGGTTTTTCTTAATAAAAGAAAGTGTTGGGATCACGCGAATCCACCATGACTCAACCATCTACCATGCAAATGCAATTAAGCTCAACAGAGGGCAACTTCTACAGTATCCCGTACTTCTCTAAAGATATAGAATCAATAGTCCTTTCATGACCGGGACCATATCATCACAATTAAGTTTGAAATACACAAAGGTGGTTTAATCCAATAGTTAAGACTCTCACCTACAATGGTGTTAGCATTGAGAGTGGTTTGCAAAATATATTGAAAGAAAATGCCTTAAGGCTTAATGTTTAAAGACTGTTTTGACAAACTGAGCATATGGGGACAGTTTCATAACGAATCAGTAAAACAGAAAGTCTTGGAATACTGTATTAGATGTCCTCAAGAATCAGAGACCTCGATCGATCGATGCGCATTCGATCGATCAAACTCCGTCATCTCTCGATCGATCGAATAACTTCGATCGCTCGACTACGTCTCTGGTCCGATCGATCGAACTACATTCGATCGATCGTACACAGAGAAAAATATAGTGCATGGCAGAGAGCTGAAATCACGATTTCATCGCGATTTCCCAACCCCGAACTACTCAGACATGGTCTGGGAAGTATCAGATTTGTTTTTAACGTAGAAGTTCACTAAAGGCATGTTTGGTTGCAATTTTTTCATTAAAACTATAAAACTAATGGTTTTGACCTATCTAGCATGCAATACTCAGAGATTGAAAACTAAACTGTGATTAACTCAATGCAGCTTATAAACAGAACAATGATAAGGAACCTGGACGAAGAAAACTTGTATTAATGCAATCAATCCAAACTACCAATGTTGAATCTTGAGAAAACCTACAAAAAAACAATAAAACTCTCTCCTCTCTCTTATGAAAACTGATGAAAAACAAATGGGGCGTCCTTTGGGACGTCAAGAAAATGAATATATATAGCTACGACCTAATACTAGGGTTAAATCCCGTTTCTGCTGCGTGCGCGTAAAATCTGATAAAATGCATGTTCGATCGATCGAAAAACTCTCGATCGATCTAACTTCCAGAAAATTCAATCGCTTGAACACCTTTCGATCGATTGAAACGTCGATCGCTCGAAAACTCTCGATCGCTCGATACTTCTATTTCAGCTTTTAGTTGTCTTCATCAGGATCAAGCACTTCCTTCTATCAATATTCTTCAATCTTGTACATAGCAGCAGTGATCTGCACAAATAATCACTAAAAACAATACCACTTATCATAGTTTAATCAATTTGTGCAAAAACTGGTATTGCAATTCAAACTGCAGATAAACTGGGGAATTGTAGACTTTTCTAATGTATTTTCCTCTTTTAACGCGGTTATATTGTACAAATACACCCGCTTGTCACAACCCCCAACTAGCGAATTGCTAGTCCCTAGCAATAAAGCGAAACTAAAACAAGCTAACTACTATTATAACAACTAGAAGAAACAAAAATAACCTAATGCAAACTAATCTAATTAAGAAAGAGACACTACCTAACTCACTTTCGCAGGAATCGCGGTTGCATTTAGCAATTGCAACAAGCCGTTAAACCCCTAGGTTCCCCTAGTGGACGAGTGTTGTCTCGTGAGGGTTTGCAGTGAATCTACCCACAAAATTCTAGATTTTTAAGCTCCAAAAAGATATAGAAAAAAAACTTATAAACATTCTTTCCCATTCAACTATCAATTTAGCTCCACATAACATATCAACCTCATACAAACCATGAAGAAATCCACATGTTCCTCATGTCACCAAGACAAATATACATATGCATTACATTCATGTATCCGTGTGTGTGTGAAATTAACAACTATGCATCCAACTTTATTAAGAATTGTTTAGACTATCATGCTCTTGGAATTTGTAGTTTCAACTCAATTCTCACATGGGCCTGCACTCAAAAATGAACATCTCACAGAAACTTGTTTAGTCATGATCGCTCATGGTGTGAAAACTTTAATAAGAGTGATGTTCTGACTACTAGTGTTTCACACCGAACTCAATAAAGGACGAACATTTAGAGTAATATAGTCTCAAGAAAGGAATACTACTTACTAGAGGAGCGAAATATCGCGGATACTCAAAGTATACGTTCATGTTCAAACCAAGTTGTTAAAAATCATTAAGACTTTGACTTGTCGGCTTTTATTCAGTGGAGTGAAGATAAGAGGGGCGAGAATTACACATCCTTAACTTGTGATAATGACTAGTTTATTTCTTCTTTATTCCAACCATCCTCTCTTCTCATATACTTTTATTTCTTTTTACTCCTCCTTCCTTCCTTTTCTCTTTTTTTTTTTTTTTTTTATAACATCCTTCCCACACTACTCCCTTCTTGTCACATACTTCAATAATTTTTATCACATTAAATGTGCAATTGAGTTTATAGAGGTTAAAGTATCAAATGAAGGATTTTGGGCTTTCATATTGGCAATATTTAATCAGTGTGGGGTTAAGACATTCTTGGATGTTGATACAGGTATGTGAAAAAGGTAAGGAATGAATAACGATGGCTTAAATCATTTTTCTTAACTTCTTGGTTTTAGCACTTCAGTGTTCATTGAGTTCAATTGGCAAATCCTGAACGTTCTCCTCTAAGAAATAGCCTAAATGAAGAATTTTGAGACTATTCAACGAATTTAAAATATATTCAAGAAAAACAATTCGAATTTATTATGATAAGTCCCTCAGAATTGAAGTTTGGGCTCAAAAGCTCACTAAGGGTTGTTAGTTTCCACTATTTATTCCTTAAAGCATAACAGTCGTATTAACTCTTGTTTAAGTTTTCAGCATAGCTATTAACGCGTGCAAATGGGTGTTGGATACTAGAATGTTCAACATATGCATTTGTCTCAGTGGCACTAGAAAAACGCGTGAATGTAATTCATAAAAGGATGAGATTAACATGAATGTATCATCGCTTGATAGCGGTTAAGTAAGAGAGAATATTTAAAAGTATTCCACTGATAAAGTTCATAATAACATGATCGTTCAATGTAATGAATCAGATTGCTAATAATGTAAATGTGCTCAGGTGATAATCTATTTACATCCCACCCCCAACTGAAAATCGCGATGACCTCAGAAGTGGATTTTCAACAATAAATAAAAAGATATCACCTGCTAAAGCAACACAATGACTGCAAGCGTAACAATCTGTAAAGACATATTCAATCTCCAAGCAACCAAGATCAAACGAAAGATATACAAAGGTACAATAAGCGTATGATCTATAAATGAAAACCAAACAATCACTGTAAAAGTAAAGTAATGGAAGTGACATAGCAGTGATAATAGAGGTCGTACAATTTCAAAAACATCCAACAGTCGAAACATAACCACCGTCAGTCCCACATACTCCAAAAAAAACAACATGTACATAATGAGAGCAGAGAGATAGAAAAAATAGAAAGAAAATACATCAAAACTCTCCAAACACTCGCACAGTCACCACCTACGCATCCTCCGCAACATCTGATAATATCTCGATCGGCGCATCGGAGGTATCCACAACTCTACCCTCAACAACAGTACTAGCTGTAGTCGGGTCACTCTCAGTGATGACTGGAGGTGGTGGAAGTGGGGGCTCCGCAGAAGGTGGTGCTGCCGAGGACAATGGTGAAATAGGATCAGGATGTAGTGATAGGGTCTCAGAAGTGGATGGATCAGCCGTAGGATGTGCAGTAGGGGAAGTAGTGGTAGGTGGGTCAGTGGTAACCGGTGCGGTAGCAGGAGCAGGAGGTGGGGGTGGTGTATGTAATGACTGGTCAACCCCCAACTGAATCAGAATAGCCTCAAGTAATGTCGTCATGTGGGCCACCCGGCCCTCGAGTCTGATCCGAGCCTCCCTCTCTTCCAACAATAGCTCATGAACCGTCGGGAGAGGCACGGATGACGAAGACTCTCCCTGGGCCTGAGTTTGAGCCTGAGATCGCTGTCTCAGCTCAAACTGTGCAATCTCCACTAGAGGATCAACCTCATCGTCAGAATCAAGCTCCTCAGCCTCTGTCGGCGTCCCTGAAGCTGCACCCTCTGTATCGGTGCCATCGGCCCTCTTCCTCTTCCCTCCAACTTTCGCTTTCCCCTTGCCCTTTCTTTTCCTCTTCTGAGCATCTGAACGGCGAGAAGCTGTCTCGCCAAATCTACTGTGAGCCTGAGAAGTCGCATCATCAGGTAAGGGAAGGAGGCCAGCCTGCTCGATCACCCTATGAATGGCCCAAGCACCTTTCAGGTGCTTCTTGGCAACAATGTAGCGAGTGGGGTGCCTCATGAAGTCAATATATAGGCGAGGCAAACAGACTGGTAACCCCGTCCCGATGGCAAATAAAACATGAGCATACCAGGCAGCAATCTTCTCCTGATAGGAGGTGACCAATAGACAATTGCTCAATGCAAGGTGGAGCATATGATAATTATCTGTCAAATAAACATCAGCAATAAGGGCCGTACCATCCCAGCTCAGTAATGCACCCCCGGTAAGCTCTCGGATAACAGCAGTGGGTGAGAGCACTGGCGTGCCAGCACGGTGCGGGCATACACAGTCGGTACCTCCGGGACGCCTAGAGCAGCTGAGACGGTAGCCGGACTGAACACGATCTCCCGGCTGCGAAAGAATGATCGCAGTGTGAATGCGGCATCGGGATCTCTAATCATCGTCACGCAAGCTGCGCGAATCCACGAGAGATTCACTCTCTTCGCCTGAGAGAGCAAATCATACCAGTGTGGCATAGCCCGGAGGCGGGCGAGATACCAGGGAGTGGCGAGCCATGCCGTCTCAAGTGGTCGCTCTATCATGACCTTCCTAGACTGGAAGTAGCGTGTGAACCACTGGCGGTCAGGGGTGCCCCGGAGGTCATGGTGCGGGATCGGGTCAGGAATGGCAAGGTCGAAGGGCTTCTCCCTGTGATACCCTGTAACGGGGTTCATTGCGAGGATCCTGAAATGGAAAAGGACAAGAAACGATAATTAAAAACAGGAATTTGAAAAGAAAATAAGAAACTGCCACTGCCCTTGTTCGAGCGATCGAACTTTTATCGATCGATCGAATAATGCAAGACGTCGATCGCTCGAATCGTTTCGATCGATCGAGAAACGCAAGAATGTTCGATCGCTTGACGTTTCTCGATCGATCGAGAACAGAGATGCGCAGCAACGAGAAGACAAACGAAAAAAAAAAAAACAAAACAAAGAAAACAAGATCAAGACTACAAGAGAATGGTCAAACGACCAATGGGGGACACCCCTATTAAGATTTGAATGAACATGGAAAGAGGGGGAGCTCGTGGCCGTACCTCGGAATGTGTGCAGAGGGGGTGTGGGTGATGAAGAGGATGATGCAGGGGCTGATGCAGGGTGGGACCGGAAACCTTCAAAAATGAGACCTGAAGCTCGAGTATCCCGTACTTCTCTAAAGAAGAGAAAATAAAAAACAGAAAGAGATGAAGAGAGACTGAGGTAATCTAAGGAATTGATCGTCGCCTACCCTGGCAACGGCGCCAAAAAAACTTGGCACGGCAAAAATCTTGTGCGCTCTTGTGCAACACCCAAGTATAGGTGGACGTGCAAGTAGTAACTGGTAAGACCAGGTCGATCCCACAGGGAAGGATGAGAGATAAATTACTTAGATTAAACTCTAAAAGAAAAGAAAATTCAATATTTCAAGAGAGGCGTAGAACACAAAGTTCTACAATTAACAACTACTAAACTAGATTAACTAAACTAATGATGCAATATTTATCTAAAGCAATATTTAAAAATGGTTTTTCTTAATAAAAGAAAGTGTTGGGATCACGCGAATCCACCATGACTCAACCATCTACCATGCAAATGCAATTAAGCTCAACGGAGGGCAACTTCTACAGTATCCCGTACTTCTCTAAAGATATAGAATCAATAGTCCTTTCATGACCGAGACCATATCATCACAATTAAGTTTAAAATACACAAAGGTGGTTTAATCCAATAGTTAAGACTCTCACCTACAATGGTGTTAGCATTGAGGGTGGTTTGCAAAATATATTGAAAGAAAATGCCTTAAGGCTTAAAGTTTAAAGACTGTTTTGACAAACTGAGCATTTGGGGACAGTTTGATAACGAATCAGTAAAACAGAAAGTCTTGGAATACTGTATTAGATGTCCTCAAGAATCAGAGACCTCGATCGATCGAGATTTGTTCGAGCGATCTAACGTTCGACCGATTGAGATGTTTCAAGCGCTCGAGAATGTGATATGTTCGATCGATTGAGAAACTTTCGATCGATCGAACCTAGATTTTCCAAAACTTCACAGAATTTAGACACAATATACCCCCAACTAGCCAACATTATTCTAGACATACAGTAGAATGATAAAACAGTGCAGTACAGGACATGTAAGCCCAAAAACTCAATCTTATATTAGAAATTGCAATTTATATAGAAATAAAACTTTAGAAAAACATCCATATTGCAACATTATTACCCCCAATGGTGTTCAATACCTTATTGAACTAAAGAAAATGAAAATAAAACTAAAACTGAAAATATTGTTGTCTAGGATTACACTTCAATTGCTAAAATACTGATGAAAAGACAAAGCACAATTGAAGTGGGACACTAATCATCTAACAAGAAGATTCCTTCTTCCACCATTGCTTCATTCCCTGCTAGATCTTCGCATGTGGAGTCCAAACAAGATGATTCCCTTTTTCCCAAAACAGTCGGAAAGCCGCCAGGACATCATCGAGCAAGTCTGAAGTCTCTAAAGAATTGAAAGCCCATGCAAGAGGTGATCCCGTTGGAGACACGGATAACGGAGTAAAATTGTGCAATGGACTTTCCTCTTGCGGTGGAGTGTCTGGGGACCGTATGTATGGTCCAAAGCCATGAAAAAGTTGATGTGGAAGGAATACCGGAATACCATTGAGAAACATAGTGACAATCCTGGACAAGAAAAAAGAAACCAAAAAATAAACAAACCGAAATTAAGATAACAGAACACAAGAAACACGGATTAAACACGAAAAGAAAAAACAAATGAACAAAATACAAAGACATGTGACTAAGTTCCAACCTCACTATTGGCATAGATTCCCAAAATGCACTAGCTGGTAAGGGGCATTGGAGCCTGAATAGCAGAAAGCTCAAGTGCACATAGCGGTATGGGACCAACTCAGGAACAAGGAAGTCATCAACAAAAACAAAGACGGCATTGTGGCGTTCTGGGACAACATCCTGGAGGTCATGATCTTCCCATGGCTCCCACATATCATCATTTTCCCATTGTGCCATGAGTGCATCATCCACCATTCTCCCCATGTACAGGTCTTCTTCCTCATCCACATCCTCGTCATCCTGAAATCCCATATTTTCATATGGATTGATGTCAAGGAGGGCCGGTGGGTATGGAATGTACCCTTGAGCAGCATCAATGAGAGAATGAGCTTCAGGATCTTGATGAAACAAGGGGCAGGGTGTGAGTTCACCCTCAGTCCAGGTGCCACAACGACATTCTGAATCAGCCCATGAACCGATAGAATGAGCATCATCACCTCGCATCTATGCACCTGCAACAAAGTGGTTTAAGGTATAACGGATTAGAACTAGATCACAAACACAAAATAACGAACAACGACTTAAAAAAAACATAAGAAAGAAAACTAAAATGCAGGGAAAGAAAAGAAATACAACAACAATTTGGAAATCCACTTCGGAATTTAAGTGGGAGAATAGTTGGGCTCATCCAGCTGGATGTGCTCAACTTCAGTATAGAAGTTCTCCAAGAACGGTTTCAATCTTTGGCCATTGACCTTGAAACAATCATCGTTCTTTGGATTGACGAGCTCAACCGCCCCGTGTGGAAAAACAGTTTTTACAATGAACGGGCCTGTCCAACGGGAACGGAGCTTTCCTGGGAAAAGGTGGAGGCGAGAGTCATACAGCAAAACTTTCTGCCCCGGCTCAAATGATTTACGATTGGAACTAACTGTCTTTTCGAGAATATGCTTGATTTCTCGGTTAGCCAATTCTGCTTACCCATTCGACTGTGGATGATAAGCAAGAGCGATTTTATGGTGGACTCTGTATTTCTTGAGAAGTGACTCCAAGGGTCTATTGCAGAAATGTTTACCTTGGTCACTTAGTAAAGCTTTCAGAGTTCCAAAACGAGACAAGATATGCTCTCTGAGAAAAGACATGACCGTTCTGTGGTCATTTCGTCTCGTTGGTATAGCTTCAACCCATTTTGACACATACTCTACAGTAAGGAGTATGTATTCACAGTTATTAGACTTGGGAAATGGGCCCATAAAATCTATGCCCCAACAATCAAATATCTCAATTGTGATGATAGGGGTTAAAGGCATAGAATTCCATTTAGAAATAGTTCCAAGCTTTTGATGGCGTTGGCATGTCTTGCAAAAGGAATATGCATCTTTGAAAACTGTGGGCCAGTAAAAACCGCTCTGTAGGACTTTTTGTGTGGTCTTCTGTGACGCGAAGTGGCCACCGCATGCCTCAGAATGGCATGATGCTAAAATTACGGTTATATCCTCATTGGGGACGCAACGCCTGATAACCTGATCAGCACAGTACTTGAAAAGATATGGGTCATCAAAGAAGAAATGACGCGCGAACGAGAGGAACCATTTTCTATCTTGGTTTGACCAATGATTCGGTGTTTCACCCGTGACAAGGTAGTTCACAATATCAGCATACCAAGGCAGACTACTTACTGCCAGTAGCTGTTCATCTAGGAACTCATCCTTAATGGATTGGGATTCAGTATTGTCGACAAAAGTCAACCAGGACAAATGATCCGCAACCACATTCTCTACTCCTTTCTTGTCTTTGATTGTTAGATCAAACTCTTGGAGTAAGAGTATCCAGCGAATGAGCCGTTGTTTAGCGTCTTTCTTTGACAGCAGATACTTGAGGGCCGAATGATCTGTAAAACAGACGATTGGTGACCCTATCAGATAAGACCTAAACTTGTCCAGGGCGAATACTACAGCCAGCAGCTCCTTTTCAGTAGTTGTATAGTTCATTTGAGCTTCATTTAGAGTTCGGCTGGCGTAGTATATCACATATGGCTTATTGTCCTTTCTCTGGCCTAGGACTGCGCCAATGGCATAATCACTAGCATCGCACATTAATTCGAAAGGCAAACTCCAGTCGGGTGCCTGTATTATAGGTACGGAGGTGAGGAGCTTTTTTAGATCCTCAAAGGACTTTTGGCAACTCTCTGACCACTCAAATGGTGCATCCTTGGCAAGAAGTTAACAAAGAGGTCGAGAGATTGCACTGAAGTTCTGGATAAATCGACGATAAAATCCCGCATGCCCCAAGAATGAACGGATATCTCTCACTGTACGGGGGACAGGTAGATTTGAGATTATGTCGATTTTAGCCTTATCCACTTGGATTCCTTCATCGGATATTATATGGCCGAGGACTATTCCCTTGGTCACCATAAAGTGACACTTTTCCCAATTCAAAACTAGGTGTTTGTCCTCACATCGCATTAATACCCGCTCGAGATTGCTGAGGCAATCTTCAAAGCTATGGCCAAACACTGAAAAATCATCCATGAAGACTTCAAGGATGTTTTCGACCATGTCACTAAATATGCTTAGCATGCACCGCTGAAAGGTAGCCGGTGCATTACATAAGCCAAACGACATTCTACGGTAGGCAAATGTACCAAATGGACAAGTGAATGTGGTTTTCTCCTGATCTTCCGGAGCAATTTCAATTTGGTTGTATCCACTATATTCATCCAAAAAGCAGTAATACTTGTGACCTGCCACACATTCTAGCATTTGATCCATGAATGGCAAAGGAAAATGGTCCTTTCGGGTCACACTATTCAACTTCCTGTAGTCAATACACATCCTCCATCCCGTAGGAACACGTGTTGGTACTAGTTCACCATCTTTGTTCGGGATGACCGTTATGCCTGCTTTCTTTGGAACCACTTGGGTTGGACTAACCCAAGGACTATCAGATATCGGATAAATCATCCCAACATCAAGTAGTTTAAGCACTTCCTTTTTAACCACTTCTTGCATGTTGGGATTCAGACTCCTTTGCATTTGCCTTGAGGGTTTAGCGTCTTCCTCCAGATATATCTTATGCGTGCATATGGATGGACTTATGCCTTTGAGGTCAGCAATTGTCCATCCCATAGCATCCTTATGCTTGGTTAGCATTTTCACTAGCTTACCTTCCTGTTTATGAGTTAAAGCAGATGAAATGATCACAGGGTAGGTTTTTCCAGTCCCTAGAAATGCGTATTTTAGCTCTTTGGGTAGCTCCTTTAACTCTAACTCCGGAAACTGAAAACTAGAAGGCATTGCCAACTTAGTTTTAGGAGGTAATTGTTCATATGGCATTACCCACATGCATTCTGCTCTATTCTCCTCTATTGTATCCATCATAAGACACGTCTGGTTCAGATCAGCATCCAATGGAGTTGACTCTGCAGGCTGATAGATATCACCAAATTGAGTCATCACAACTTCCAAAGGATCCTTGTAGTCGACCAAATCAACTTCATCTTCAATGACCGTGTCTATATAATGAATTTCTTCCTCATCATCATATTCTTCCGATCAGGGATTAGAAAATATTTTTACATTCAATGTCATGTTCCCGAATACGATAGTCATGATACCACTTCTAATCTTGATCGTGGCATCAATAGTGTTGAGGAATGGTCGTCCAAAGATAACCGGGATATGTACACCAGGATTAGACACAGGTTCTGTGTCCAATATCACAAAATCAACCAGAAAGACAAAAGAGTCTATTTGGACAAGGACGTCCTCTAACACCCCTCTAGGGTACTTCACAGATCTGTCTGCCAATTGTAAAGCGACTCGGGTGGGTTTGAGTTCACCCAACCCTAGCTGTTTATAGACTAAATATGGCAGCAGGTTCACGCTTGCTCCTAAATCGAGGAGTGCGTTATCTATCCTTTGATTCCCAATTCTACATGAGACAGTCGGTGTACCGGGATCTTTGAGTTTTGGAGGCAACTCATTTTGAATGATCGCACTCGCTTGGCATGCGACATAAGCATGTTTCTTCACGCTTTGCCTCCTCTTGACCGTGCATAGATCTTTGAGATACTTCGCATAGGCCAGCACTTGCTTGATAGCACCTAGGAGTGGAAGGTTAATTTTAACTTGTTTAAACAATTCCAGAAACTCCTGATTCTTTGTCTCATTCTTGGGTTTCTTCAACCGTTGAGGATAAGGTGCAGAAAAAGGGCATTTTGGTGGTTCATCCTTCACAGACTCCTTTCCAGACCTTCGCTCAACTTCTTCCTCTACTCTAGGAGCTTCAATGTTTGCCTTTATTGGTTCGTCATTAGTAGACGGCTCCTCCTCTCGAGTAGATGGTTGCTCAAGCTCATTATCCACCACTTCCTCCTCTTTGTACACTTCGGGTGTAGATAGAGGCATGCTTTTATCTATGATTCTTCCACTTCTCAATGTAGTCACAGCTTTAGCATGTTCCTGATTGTTAGGACCATTGTTATGTCCTTTGGGGTTCGGAAGTGGTTGGGCAGGGAATGTTCCTCCTGAACCCTCTTGCCGTGCATCTATCCTGTCTAACGTGGCAGACATTCTACTCATCATCTGTATGAGTTGCTGCGTTAGATTGGCATTAGCAAGTGGTTCTTCTTCTTGTACCTTCTTGTGCAGTGGCACATAGGTATTGGTTTGTGGTGCATTGGAGGGTTGAGCTTGGTTGTAGTTATTGGTTCTGTTTTGATTGTATTGATTGTATTGATGGGACGGTCTATTGTTTTGCCCTTGATATTGATTGTTGTTGTAGGGCTACTGTTGATATTGATTTTGGGTCCCAGCATTATTTCTCCAATCAAAACCGGGGTGATTCCATCTATTGTTGCTTTGAAAGTTATTGTTGGAATTCCCTGCCCCTCAGAAACCTTGCATAGCATTCATCTCCATCGGGGTCTGCTCTTGAAAATACGGCACATTAGGACAATATTGAGTTGTATGTCCCAACATATTGCATGTGCCGCATGGTTCCTCAGGCATGACTTGCCTAAAGCTCTCTCCTTTCATGCTTAACTCCTCTACTTTCTTTGCCAGTTCTGCATATTTCGTCATGAGGTGATCTTCACTGGTTAGTTGGTATAGGCTTTTCTCCTCTACACAGGATATCTGTGAGCGTGAGACATTGTCAGAATTTGACCATTCATGAGCGTATTCAGCTAACCATTCAAAATGGGCTTCAGCCTCTTCAGTGTTTTTACGCAGAAATGGTCCAGGGCTCATTGTTTCTACCAACTTCTTCGTTTCACCATTCAATCCTTGATAAAAGAAGCTGATAGTTTGCCATTTCTCAAACCCATGGTGTGGGCATGAGAGAAGCAAATCTTTGAAACGCTCCCACGCTTGTGTGAAGGTTTCATTGCTCTTTTGTTTATAGGAAATGATTTGACGCTGAAGATCTGTGGTCATGCGAGTAGGATAGAATTTCTTTAGAAACGCGGTGCTCATCGCATGCCAGATGAAAATTGAATTAGGTTTAAGGGAGTGGAGCCACGCCTTCGCTTTATCTTTCAAAGTGAAGGGGAATAACATTAGATGCGTCACCTCCCTAGGACAATTTTGCGAGAACGTTTTGCAAACATCCTCGAAATCAGTGACATGTAAATATGCCTTCTCACTTTCCATCCCATGAAAGGTGGGAAGCAGTTGGATCATCCCATTGCGAAACTGAAATTCGCCATTATGTGGTGGGATTTGAATGCAAGAGGGCGTAGGTGCGTGTTCTGGTTGCATGAGATCGCAAAGAGGACGTAGTGCCTCATCAATTGGTACCACAACATTGTCACCATTTTCACTCTGATGATCATCCATTGATTCAGTTGGAGTGGCTATCGGATTAACGAAACTATCAGAGTCAGAGCGGTAGAAAGGATTTCCAAAAATTCCTTCAATAGAATTATTGGACATGAACTAGGAGAGTCCCTAAGGTGAGTGTTTACCAAAAGAACTGAAAAGAAGAGAAAATAAAAAACAGAAAGAGATGAAGAGAGACTGAGGTAATCTAAGGAATTGATCGTCGCCTTCCCCGGCAACGGCGCCAAAAAAACTTGGCACGACGAAAATCTTGTGCGCTCTTGTGCAACACCCAAGTGTAGGTGGACGTGCAAGTAGTAACTGGTAAGACCAGGTCGATCCCACAGGGAAGGATGAGAGATAAATTACTTAGATTAAACTCTAAAAGAAAAGAAAATTCAATATTTCAAGAGAGGCGTAGAACACAAAGTTCTACAATTAACAACTACTAAACTAGATTAACTAAACTAATGATGCAATATTTATCTAAAGCAATATTTAAAAATGGTTTTTCTTAATAAAAGAAAGTGTTGGGATAACGCGAATCCACCATGACTCAACCATCTACCATGCAAATGCAATTAAGCTCAACGGAGGGCAACTTCTACAGTATCCCGTACTTCTCTAAAGATATAGAATCAATAGTCCTTTCATGACCGGGACCATATCATCACAATTAAGTTTGAAATACACAAAGGTGGTTTAATCCAATAGTTAAGACTCTCACCTACAATGGTGTTAGCATTGAGGGTGGTTTGCAAAATATATTGAAAGAAAATGCCTTAAGGCTTAATGTTTAAAGACTGTTTTGACAAACTGAGCATATGGGGACAGTTTCATAACGAATCAATAAAACAAAAAGTCTTGGAATACTGTATTAGATGTCCTCAAGAATCAGAGACCTCGATCGATCGATGCGCATTCGATCGATCGAACTCCGTCATCTCTCGATCGATCGAATAACTTCGATCGCTCGACTACGTCTCTGGTCCGATCGATCGAACTACATTCGATCGATCGTACACAGAGAAAAATATAGTGCATGGCAGAGGGCTGAAATCACGATTTCATCGCAATTTCCCAACCACGAACTACTCAGACATGGTCTGGGAAGTATCAGATTTGTTTTTAACGTAGAAGTTCACTAAAGGCATGTTTGGTTGCAATCGTTTCATTAAAACTATGAAACTAATGGTTTTGACCTATCTATCATGCAATACTCAGAGATTGAAAACTAAACTATGATTAACTCAATGCAGCTTATAAACAGAACAATGATAAGGAACCTGGACGAAGAAAACTTGTATTAATGCAATCAATCCAAACTACCAATGTTGAATCTTGAGAAAACCTACAAAAAAACAATAAAACTCTCTCCTCTCTCTTATGAAAACTGATGAAAAACAAATGGGGCGTCCTTTGGGACGTCAAGAAAATGAATATATATAGCTACGACCTAATACTAGGGTTAAATCCCATTTCTGCTGCGTGCGCGTAAAATCTGATAAAATGCATGTTCGATCGATCGAAAAACTCTCGATCGATCTAACTTCCAGAAAATTCAATCGCTTGAACTCCTTTCGATCGATTGAAACGTCGATCGCTCGAAAACTCTCAATCGCTCGATACTTCTATTTCAGCTTTTAGTTGTCTTCATCAGGATCAAGCACTTCCTTCTATCAATATTCTTCAATCTTGTACACAGCAGCAGTGATCTGCACAAATAATCACTAAAAACAATACCACTTATCATAGTTTAATCAATTTGTGCAAAAACTGGTATTACAATTCAAACTGCAGATAAACCGGGGAATTGTAGACTTTTCTAATGTATTTTCCTCTTTTAGCGCGGTTATATTGTACAAATACACCCGTTTGTCAGTTATAATCCTCCTTTCTCATCTGTCCCGGGAATTGAGAGATCTTCTTTTCTCAAAGATTAACATGCATCATACTAGCTTGCTAAGCATATTTTGATTTCTTTGATTATTTTGTTTCAAGAACAATTCATGTCCCCTTTAGACTAAGGAAACTTTATTACTTGATACATGATTAGACGATTTTTCCTAGGTTTATTTGTATGATCTTTCACTTTACATTGTGTGATACTTGGCTTAGATCTTATGAATGATATTTTATCTTTAGATCTTCCATTTCAAGTTTCTTATGGGATGTAATATACCTATCATAAGTATTAATTGTCGAACCATGCATAGTATAAGATGATTATTTGGATGCTAATTGAAGCTCGTCGAAAGGCGGGGCGAGTTGAGGGTGTTTTAGTCGCGACAAAGGCTCCTTCCTCTCTCATACCAAAACCCCGAACCAAGTTCTTTGGGTATGAAGGGTCGGTGCCCTTTATCCATTTGGGTGAGTCAAAATTAGGTTTCTTGGTTCCTTAAAGACCAAGTGGCGACTTTGTATCTGTTTTCAACAGACCATTTTCTTTCTTTGATCTAAATCAAACAACAAAAACAAACAAAGTGGTGGAATTCCGCGTGTCCACACCCACATTGTAAGATCTTCTCGATTGCAGTTCCCACACACCAATCATAAATAGAATTGACCTCTATGGTCGATAGTGTTAGGGATATATACTAAAATCCATGCTTTATGTAGTTGATTTATTATTCATTTAATAAAATCAGTTGATCCATTTTTATGAGAATCTGTGTGGGCAATGTTTGTATTATATTATTTATTTAATATTATGCATGTGTGTCTCTCATTCTATATAGTAGGTGGTTTGGTGTGTAGAGTTCGGCTTACACACGGAAGATCAGGCCATCAGATATTATAGAATGTAAGATTTTGGTTTACAGTCTTAGATGGGATTGGACACACCATCGGTAGGACTGCAGCATGGTGTTGTAGTAGGTTTGTCTTGACTACGGGAAACGGTATAGTTTTAACTCACTATGCTGGTACACTTTGTGTATTAAACGGGACTGACTTGGGGTAATTATCTTTATACTGACTTATAAGATAATTAATACCTTATGGCTATTATGAGTGCTTATGCTCTAAATCCTAAGTTAATTTGTAAACACGTACATTTGATATTTACACTTTGATCCATAAAAAGGGTGAGATCCTTAAATGGGTCAATATCTCATTGGATTGGGTGGCAATATTAATTGTGTGGTGTTTATTAATTAATGATGGAATCCATGTCTCAATTTTGGGATTGATGATATCCCCTTGAGAAAACTTATAAGATTTGATTATGTCAAACCCTGCAGGTGGATTTTGTATCCGACATATCAGATAAGTTAAGTAGAGGATCTCAAGGAATTTTAAGAAATTAATTAAATATGATTGTCAGTAATTATATTTAATTAATGGATATCTGTAATCTTAACATGGGGAGATAATAAGCATTTAATAACATGGAGCTCGAAATATATTTTGAGATAAGGGTAGGAGTGCAATTATAATTCTTTAGTGGTATGAATTATAATTTATGGAAATAGGAATCTGATTCAGTTCGAATTAGGGTTTCCTAATTCCATAAGGAAGCCTATTCCTTATTGACTTCTTATGGTCCCTATCGTAGCCTATATATATGCTGCCTTGGCTCTTCTCTCAGGTTGCATGATTTCATATTCTAAGCTTCCCTTGACCTCCTAGCTTTCTTCTAGAAGGGTTTCCACCAAACCCTAGTCTCTGTGAGTATTCAAGAGACATAGGAGTGCAGATCGCTAGCGTCGGACAACGCTCACTAAAAGAGCTTCGGACTGCTCGATACTGATCGAAAGTTGCTGAATTTTTTACACAACGTTCCTGACGTCGAGACGGAGCTGCTGTTAAAAATTCAAGTAAATCGGAGATCGTTTGATCCTCCTGACGAACACATCTTTGTCGGATCAATGTGATCAGGATTGAATCGTCATAGCAATCAAAGAGAGTGTTATAACTGGGAATAGAAAATAGAACGTAAAGAGGGAAGAGCAGAAAACTAAAAGGATTTCGAAAGAGCCCACACTCAGTTCGATATTCTGGCAGCAAAGGAATACGGTAGAAGATCGTGAGCTGTTATCGAGCCCGTGTTCTCGATTCGTCTACTACAGCAATCCAATTTTGCAGTTCAAGGTAACCCTAGTTCCGCCCTTGTAGGGTTATTATAGATTTCATGAAATTTTTTTGCAGTACCAACTTATACGCACTGTCAACGGATTCTGGGAAAGCAGTTTCCTAACAGTGGTATCAAAGCAACGTTGATTCTGCGTATAGGTTGGAGGCAACCATGTTGTCCAATAAAACAGATCTTATGCGTGTTTTGATGGATGGATAGAACGTAGAGCTGTGCTAACCCTTGTTTTGCAGCGTTCTTATTCCACTATTATGGTCACTGATTTTGTGTGATTGGATCCCACGATGGTTTTATCTGTGGTTAATTTTGCTGTTTTAATATAGCATGTGAACTCCTTTATGGAGTCATAGGATTTATGTGTATTGGATCCCACGCTTGATTGATGTGTGGTTAATTTACTGCAAAGAAATAGCATGTGAACTCCTTTATGGAGGCATAGGGTTTGTGTAATATATCTCAAGTAAATCCGTGAAGATAGTTTACAAGCAGTTTCAGAAAGCAATCTAGAGGCAATTTTTGGAGGCTATTTCAGAAAACAGTTCTGGAAGGCAGTTGCGTAGTTGCGACATAGAGTTGATCGGGTTCAATGAAGATTTCTTCACAAGAGTTGCTGCTTGACCATAATAGTGGGATTCCTATTTTATTGTGGTTTCCTTATTTATGTGTGATTGAATGATTATTATTGTTTCATGTTTAATGAATAGGACAACATGGATAATTGTTCCTAGACCTATTTTAGATGTATAGCTGCATGTTTAATTTATATTAATTTAAATTGATGGACAACTACATGTGTATTTAGAAATAAAACTAATTCCATAATTTGAAAACATAAGTACTTATTTTCTAAAATCATGAGAATAGAATGATTTTATTATCTACACATGTGGGTTTCACAAGTAAGGATGAATTAATCCTTGTCATTCCATCATTTTTTATTAATTAAATTAAAAGTTTTTCTAAAAAATTATAACCCTCAATTTTTTTTAAATTCTAAGTGGGAGAGGGAATTTATCAAGTATAAATCCCATGGTCCCCATCACTGGTTTGTAGATGATATGATTAATTTTGTGTGATGGCTCTAGTGTCATCCTCCCTATCGGACGTAGTTGATCGTGGAATCATCAGTACAAACTTCTTTAAAAGAATGTTTTGGGTGATTGTTGGTGTGGGTCACCTCTCCATCAGAGGTGTTCCTCACAGAACTCTTGACCTAGAATTAAGTGATGGTATACACTTAGCTATAAATAATAATATCCTCTCCATCTGAGTCACTGTTAATATTTATAGGACCAAAGCAAGTCAGTAGTTTAATTTTATTAGGCAAAGTACATTGCCTGGATAGTAAAATTAAAAGGCAATTGTCTATCTGAACAAATGATGGATAGTATATGGCTTCCCATCGAGTCATACTATTCGCGGTGTATCAGGTTGCTGGCGGATTCCTTTCAAATATGGTAGAGGGAACCAATATTTTCAAATCGAATCCATAGTAATTTTTGCCCAAACGTAATTATTTATGTTGTGTGATTCTCAGGCTTTTAAATGGGTACTTTCAATCCACTTGCTGTTATACTTAAAGAAAACAAACTTACTGGACCAAACTATATAGACTGGAAAAGAAATTTGGATATTGTGTTAACTGCTGAAGAGTACAAGTTTGTGCTTACTCAAGTATGTCCTGAGCAACCTGGTGAGGGGGCAACCGCTGAGGAAACCCAGGCTCACAAGAAATGGGTCAAGGCTGATGAGATGGCGCGGTGTTACATTTTGGCATCCATGTCAAATGTTCTGCAACATCAGCATCAGTCAATGACCAGTGCCTATGACATGATGGAGAGCCTCCGACAGATGTTCGGGGATCAAAGTCGTGCTGCTAGGCAGGTTGCTATGAAAGACTTGATGAACACAACCATGGCTGAGGGGACGCCTATAAGGGATCATGTTCTTAAGATGATATCTCTTCTTAATGAACTAGAGATCCTTGGAGCTGAAATTGACGGGGAAACCCAGGTTGATATCATACTCCAGTCACTGCCAGAGTCTTTTAAGCAATTCCGCCTCAATTACAACATGAATAAATTTAAATATACCTTGGCGGAGCTGCTTAAAGAACTTCAGGCAGCTGAGGGTCTCAACAGAAAGTCAGGGAGTGCTCTTGTGTTTGAGAAAGGTTCTACTTCAAAGCCAAAAGGCAAGAAGAAAATGAAAAAGGCTCAAAAGAAGGCCGCGGGTCCTCCGCCAATCCAAAGGCCACGAGGACAACCGGGAAAGCCTAAAGGCAAATGTTTTGTTTGCAAGCAGCCAGGACACTGGAAGAAGCAATGTCCAGTTTATCTCGCCAAACAGAACAATCAAGGTAGATCTCATTTACTAGTTGTTGAATCGTGTTTAGCGGTCCGATCTACCTGTACCTGGTGTGTAGATACGGGAGCCACTGATCATGTATGCAATTCTTTGCAGGGGTTCCAGGGAACCAGGCAGCTCAGTGATGGAGAGATTTATCTATATATGGGAAATGCTACGAGAGTAGCAGCAGTTGCAGTAGGAAATCTACATCTTAGTTTTGGTAGAGATAGAATTTTAATATTAAGAAATTGCTTTTATGTACCTTCTATTAGAAGGAATTTAGTTTCAGTTTCTAGTTTAGTAAAGAATGGATATTCAGTTCATTTTAATAAAGTAGTAGTTATTAAAGAAAGTAAACTTTTAATTTGTTCTGGTCAATTGGTGGATGATCTTTATATTATAAATCCTATCTCTCCTATGCTGCAACTTAATGAATTGAATAACACAAATAGTTTGCCGTTTAAGAGAAAAGAACCTTCAAGGATGAACCAAACGCATCTTTGGCACTTACGCCTTGGTCATATTAATTTGAAAAGGATTCAAAGACTGGTTCAAAATGGGCCATTAGGCTCATTGGAAGTGGAGGCACTTCCAGTCTGTGAATCCTGCTTGGAAGGTAAAATGACCAAGAGGCCGTTCTCAGCCAAGGGCTATAGAGCTAAAGAGCCGTTGGAATTGGTTCACTCTGATTTGTGTGGTCCTATGACTGTCCAAGCAAGAGGGGGATTTGAGTACTTTGTCACTTTCATCGATGATTACTCAAGGTATGGGTACATTTACTTGATACGGCGTAAGTCTGAATGCTTTGAGAAATTCAAAGACTTCAAGGCTGAAACGGAGAAGCGTCTAAATAAATGTATCAAGACACTACGATCTGATCGTGGTGGAGAGTACCTCTTGGGAGAGTTTAGGGAATACTTATTGGAGCAAGGGATTACATCCCAATTGTCTGCACCCCGTATGCCTCAGCAGAACGGTGTGGCAGAAAGAAGGAACAGGACTCTTATGGACATGGTAAGATCTATGATGAGTTATTCGGATTTACTAATTTCCTTTTGGGGACACGCATTAGAGATAGCCGCATACATTCTAAACTTGGTACCATCTAAGTCAGTACCTACTACTCCCACAGAATTGTGGACTGGGCGAAAGCCTAGTCTGCGGCATGTTCGGATCTGGGGTAGTCCAGCACATATGCTGAAAGGGAACGCAGAAAAGTTGGAATCAAGAACAGAAGTATGTTTCTTTGTTGGGTATCCAAGAGGAACTAAAGGTGGTCTGTTTTATAGTCCTAAGGATCAGAAGGTTATTGTTAGCACCAATGCCACATTCTTATAAGAGAACTATGTTATGGACCACAAGCCCAGAAGCCGTATTGTTCTAGAGGAAATGAGAGGAAAGACACCGACATATACTTCTTCGATACCAACGGTACGAGAAGAAACACCACAAGGAAGAGTTATCGATATTCCATTACCACGTCGTAGCGGGAGGATTATCGAAACTCGTGTAGATCCCGAACCAACCATTAACACGCAGGTTCCTGAACCAGTACAACGTGTAGATAATGGTGTATTAGGTTCAGAATCTTCACAACAAAATATCAGTGATACACAGACACGGGTTGTGCCTCGTCGTAGTGGGAGGATTATTATTCAACCTGACCGGTACATGTTCTTGGGAGAGTCATATGACCGGGTCCCTGACGAACAACGTACCGACCCCTGTAACTACAATGAAGCACTCCAAGATAAAGATGCAGATCTTTGGCAAAAGGCTATGAAGTCTGAAATGGAGTCCATGTACTCCAATCAAGTCTGGGATCTTGTAGAACCACCTAATGAAATAAAACCCATTGGATATAAGTGGATCTATAAGAAGAAGAGAGGAGCAGACGGTAAGGTGGAAACCTTTAAAGCAAGGCTTGTTGCGAAAGGGTTCACTCAAAAAGAAGGAATCGATTATGAGGAAACTTTTTCGCCGGTGGCAATGCTGAAGTCTATCCGGATTCTCTTATCCATTGCTGCACATTTCGATTATGAAATTTGGCAAATGGATGTCAAGACAGCATTTCTAAATGGAAATCTTGACGAGTGCATCTATATGATGCAACCAGACGGGTTCATTGCGAAGGGCCAAGAACACATGTTGTGCAAGCTTAAGAAGTCCATTTATGGACTTAAGCAGGCATCTAGGTCTTGGAATATCCGCTTTGATCAAGCAATCAAGTCTTTTGGTTTTGATCAATGTGCGGATGAATCTTGTGTGTACAAGAAACATGATGGAAGAGTGGTGGTGTTCTTAGTACTATATGTGGATGATATCTTGCTAATCGGAAACGATGTGGGGGTATTATCTTCTGTAAGGGTATGGTTATCCAATCAATTCGATATGAAGGACTTGGGAGAAGCCGGTCACATCCTAGGGATCAAGCTTTTGCGAGATCGCAAGAATAGGATGTTGGGCTTGTCACAAGGCACTTATATTGACAATATTCTTGCAAGGTTTAGCATGCAAGATTCCAAGAAGGGATTCCTTCCCTTCAGACATGGAATTACTCTATCTAAGGATCAGTGTCCTAAGACACCTGATGAGATAGAGAAGATGAAGGCAGTTCCTTATGCCTCGGCAGTAGGAAGCCTAATGTATGCTATGCTATGTACTAGACCTGACATCTGCTTTGCTGTTGGCATGGTTAGTAGATATCAGTCTAATCCAAGGCAAGAACATTGGACTGCGGTGAAAAATATTCTCAAGTACCTGAAAAGGACTCGAGACTATATGTTAGTTTACCAAGCAGATAGTCTTGTACCCATTGGGTACACAGATTCTGATTTCATGTCAGATAGGGATTCCAGAAAGTCTACCTCAGGATATGTGTTTACCCTAGAAGGTAGAGCCATTAGTTGGAGTGAGGTGTGTCACTTCATGGCTTTGAGTCTAAGTGGGAGATTGTTAGGGATATATACTAAAAGCCATGCTTTATGTAGTTGATTTATTATTCATTTAATAAAATCAGTTGATCCATTTTTATGAGAATCTGTGTGGGCAATGTTTGTATTATATTATTTATTTAATATTATGCATGTGTGTCTCTCATTCTATATAGTAGGTGGTTTGGTGTGTAGAGTTCAGCTTACACACGGAAGATCAGGCCATCAGATATTATAGAATGTAAGATTTTGGTTTACAGTCTTAGATGGGATTGGACACACCATCGGTAGGACTGCAGCATGGTGTTGTAGTAGGTTTGTCTTGACTACGGGAAACTGTATAGTTTCAACTCACTATGCTGGTACACTTTGTGTATTAAACGGGACTGACTTGGGGTAATTATCTTTATACTGACTTATAAGATAATTAATACCTTATGGCTATTATGAGTGCTTATGCTCTAAATCCTAAGTTAATTTGTAGACACGTACATTTGATATTTACACTTTGATCCATAAAAAGGGTGAGATCCTTAAATGGGTCAATATCTCATTGGATTGGGTGGCAATATTAATTGTGTGGTGTTTATTAATTAATGATGGAATCCATGTCTCAATTTTGGGATTGATGATATCCCCTTGAGAAAACTTATAAGATTTGATTATGTCAAACCCTGCAGGTGGATTTTGTATCCGACATATCAGATAAGTTAAGTAGAGGATCTCAAGGAATTTTAAGAAATTAATTAAATATGATTGTCAGTAATTATATTTAATTAATGGATATCTGTAATCTTAACATGGGGAGATAATAAGCATTTAATAACATGGAGCTCGAAATATATTTTGAGATAAGGGTAGGAGTGCAATTATAATTCTTTAGTGGTATGAATTATAATTTATGGAAATAGGAATCTGATTCAGTTCGAATTAGGGTTTCCTAATTCCATAAGGAAGCCTATTCCTTATTGACTTCTTATGGTCCCTATCGTAGCCTATATATATGCTGCCTTGGCTCTTCTCTCAGGTTGCATGATTTCATATTCTAAGCTTCCCTTGACCTCCTAGCTTTCTTCTAGAAGGGTTTCTACTAAACCCTAGTCTCTGTGAGTATTCAAGAGACATAGGAGTGTAGATCGCTAGCGTCGGACAACGGTCACTAAAAGAGCTTCGGACTGCTCGATACTGATCGAAAGTTGCTGAATTTTTTACACAACGTTCCTGACGTCGAGACGGAGCTGCTGTTAAAAATTCAAGTAAATCGGAGATCGTTTGATCCTCCTGACGAACACATCTTTGTCGGATCAATGTGATCAGGATTGAATCGTCATAGCAATCAAAGAGAGTGTTATAACTGGGAATAGAAAATAGAACGTAAAGAGGGAAGAGCAGAAAACTAAAAGGATTTCGAAAGAGCCCACACTCAGTTCGATATTCTGGCAGCAAAGGAATACGGTAGAAGATCGTGAGCTGTTATCGAGCCCGTGTTCTCGATTCGTCTACTACAGCAATCCAATTTTGCAGTTCAAGGTAACCCTAGTTCCGCCCTTGTAGGGTTATTATAGATTTCATGAAATTTTTTTGCAGTACCAACTTATACGCACTGTCAACGGATTCTGGGAAAGCAGTTTCCTAACAGATAGACCCACTGTTATGCACATTAACTTCTCAATTATATCATCATTATAACATCGGTTCTACTGTTCAACGCATTAAGTCCATTATTCACATGTGTATTATTCTAATACAATTTTTTTCACAACAACGTATGATAATAAACAGGATAACAGTTCCTCAGGTATAAAATAACTAAACATTTAAAATTTTGCTATGTTCAATCGCTTGAACTCATTTCAATTGATTGAAAAAAAACTAGGTTCGATCGATCAAAGTCATTTCGATCGATTGAGATCGGGCTATATTCTATCACTTGAACATTGTTCGATCGATTGAACGCAGTATTATTCCAGAATTGAACTAAACCTTCCTTATATGTCTAGGGTCCATTCTTTCTTTTCGAAACACATGTATACATACAAATCTAGGCTACTAGGTAAGTATAGACACTCAGCGTTAACATCGATGACGCCGACGAGCTCAGGGCGGTCTCTCCATCTCTCCTTCTCCTTCTCCTTCTCCTTCTCCTTCTCTTTCTCTTCTCTTTCTCTCTTCCTTCTACTTCTCCTTCTTTTGCTTCTTCTTGTTCTCTTCTTCTCTAAAGAGTATGATTTGTGTGTATATATATAAGTGTGTATATATATAATCTCTATATATATCTCTCTAAATTCTCTCTCAGTTCTAAAACTCATGTGCGTATGTGTGACAAAGATGCATATATAGGGAAAGGAGAGGGTACAAGTGGCAAAATACATATACTGATATTACAAGGTTCGATCGTTCAAAGTGTATTCGATCGAATGAGAATAGGTCGGTCAATGCTCAATCGATTAAGAGCAGTTCAATCGCTTGAGAAAAGAAACACGTCATCAATTTAGGTCAACAGAGGTTCGAGCGATTGAAAGTCGTTTGATCGATTGATGAATCAAACTCTCGATTGATTAAAAATTGGTCAATCGATCGAAACTGAAATTACAGGGAAGGTAAAGACAAGCACACTGAATCTTATTAATATAAAAGGTAGTAAAAGTACAACAAAATATACAGGGTATTACACTTTGCGCTCGGGTTTTCTTTGGAATGAATTTTAAGAGCGTTAATCAGAGGTGAGTGACTCAAAATTTTGTACGAAAAATATGTATTAGTTCATTGATATATATTGTTTAGTTCATATTGGGAAACTATATGATAAGTGGGCCCAATTACACGGTGAAATGTATTTGAGCATGTTTAGTTGCTATTTGAGTCAAATGAGTATGTGGTACCAAGCTATTTTGTGAAACCGTTATAGGCATAAGGTCACACGTTTGAAGAAAAGAAACGTGGGTCTTACCTAGTAGCGTGGACTTATTAGTGAGGAGTCATAGACTAGGAGTATGGAATGTACACGTGCGACTTCGGAGACTAATATGAAATATAGAGAATGTGAATGCGAGCATGTTTATCATTCATGTGCATTGTTGTTTTATTCACTATGCGTTAGCTTAAATGAATCAAAATATGTATGGTTATTCAAATAACCATTTCAAGTGTTAATGTCGGCGAGGAATCAGGAAAGTGGTCACGGGGTATTTGGAATTCAATTAGAAGATGATGGAGTATGTGCATCTCGTAGTTTTGTAATAGGAATGTTGTAATAAGAATTCAATTAGAAGATGATGGACTTGAAACCATGTTTAACTTAGTATCTTATAACGAATTCATGATGTTGTAATAGATAGTAATATTTTGTAATTATGTGTTGGTAATGTTATAATTCAGTTAAGACCACTTGGGAATGAGTTAGAGTGGGAAATTGGTCTCTGGACGAACACAGAAAACCTTTAGCTTTGTAGATTTTGCAAAATCCTCTGCTGTATGAAACCTGTCGACTGGTTTATGAATGCAGTCGACTGAATTCTTTTGTTGAGCAATTCACTGCATCCTTTTATAAGAAACAGTCGACTGGGTCCCCCGACACTGTCGACTAGGTCAGATTTCAGAATCAAATTTTTCTACTTGGACTGGACTTCAGTCAATCGGACCTCAGTCAACTGGATAGTACAGTCGACTGATAATTTTTTACCCTAGTCGATTGGACTTGGAGAGCAGTCGGCTGGACAAATTGATGAGAGTTTGAGTTCTTTGTATCTTGCATTTCCAATCAACCGGACCTCTGATCAGTCGACTGGATTACTAGTTTAAAATTGTTTCTTTTCTTTTCCACTGTGTGTTCTTAAACTAATTCTTTTGGGAACATTAATGAATAGATTTAGCCTTGGTGGCATGCCACGAGCTTTAATTATGCTATTGTAGGATTAGGCTGTGACAGGGGTTGACCCTAGGTCTTTTGGTGCTTCAGAGTTGAACCTGAGGCCTTTTGGTGCCTCGAATTTGAACTCGAGGTCTTTTAGCACCTCGGGGTTGAACCTGAGGTCTTTTAGTTACCAACAGACGCTTCAGAGTATTATAAGAATAAAATTTCATTGATCATCACATCTATTGTGAGGGATTGAAAAGAGCTGCTCACAAACTTATAACTTAAAACTTGCAAAAAGTGCATTTTATTTCTACAGTTTCTAATTTGATCTATTGGTAGTACTTCCGTAGGTGTTTCACATTCCAAGTGTGATAGGTCCTGGCCTTCCATTGTCTTCAACTAGTAGGTACCCATCCAGTTGATCTGTGTAACCCTATAGGGTCCTTCCCAGTTTGGCCCTAGCTTCCCGTGACATAGGTTTTTGGTGGACTAGTTCACTACCTTAAGGACCAGGTCTCCCACTTGAAAACTGTGATGCTTAACCCTTTTGTTGTGGTATTGTGAGACTCTTTGGTTATAGGCTGCCATTCTGAGATATGTCTAATCCTTTTTCTCTTGTACCAGGTTGAGTTTTCCTCTAAGAGCTTCTTCATTTCCTTAATCATGGTAGTGTGTCACCCTGTAGGTCAGTAGTTCAAGCTAGGTCGGGACTACCGCCTCGCAGCCATAGGTGAGCGAGAATCAGGTCTAACATGTAGCAATTCGGGGTATAATCAAATAGGCCTATAGTAGGCTCAGCAACTCCCCTGACCAGAGTCCTTTTGCCTTTTCGAGTCTGGTCTTAATTACCACGGTTTGTCCATTGGCATGGGGGTGCTCGGGAAAAGAATAATGGTTTGAAGTTTCGTACCTAGAGCAGAATTACCTGAATACCGGTGTCACATTGTCTACCATTATTGCTAACTAGTACCCGGGGTATACCAAACCTACTAAGGATGTACTTTTCCACAAAGCTTTCCATTTTTTGTTCGGTTTTGGTCACCTAGGGCTCGACCTCTGCCCACTTGGTGAAGTAGTTAATCGTAATAATGACAAACATGGCTTGACCCTTTGCCATAGGGAGCAGTCCAATTATGTCAATGCCCTACTGGGCAAACGGCCAGGGGTTAAGGATCGGAGTTTTCTATTTTGCTGGGGCGGTTAATCATACTTGTGTACCTTTAGCATTCATTGCATCGCTTCACATTATCTTGTGAGTCTTATGCCATTGTAGGCCAGTAATATCGTTGCACCAAGGCTTTTTGGGATAGGGCCTGGCCTCCAATGTGGATTCTATAGACTCCTTCGTGGATCACATATAAGATCCCCTTGACATGAGTAGGGTGGATGCATCGGAGGTAAGGTATGGTAAATCCTCTCTTGTATAGTATACCATTAACAATATGGTATATTGCCGCTCGGTATCTAACCCGTTGGGCTTTTGCCTTCTAGGTCGGGAGGTCCCCACTCATGAAGAACTTCGTAATGGGGTTCATCCAACTGGGACCTATATCGACCAGGTCCATCTCCATACTTTCTGAGTTTGACACACTGTGCTTGGATAAGTATTCTATTTTGATTCCATGGAGACCTAACTCTGACGAGGATGCTACTCGTGCTAGCTAGCTAGTCGGCCAGTGTATTTTCTTCCCTCGAAATCTAGGTGATGGACAATCCCTTAAGCTTGCTGGAGACTTTCCTGACAAGGGCTAGGTAAGCTATCATATTGTCCTCTTTATTGTTATAGAACTTGGTTGACAACCAGCTGAGGATCGCTGTAAGCTTTAATATGTGGAGGGAGGTTACTAATTGCAGCCTGACCAGCAGGGCTTTGTATTCTACTTCATTATTGGATGCTTGGAACCCAAACCTGAGGGAGTATTTAAGCTGAATTCCCTCAGGTATGGTTAGTAATTCCTGCCCCACTACCCTGTTTGTTGGAGGAACTGTCCACATAAAGCACCCAAGTCGGGATCTCAGGTTGTAGCTCAGGTGGTAGGTCAGACAAGGAAGACTCTTCAATTGGATCTTTTGGATAAGTAAATTTGACGAGGAAGTCCACAACTGCCGTTCCTTGATTGCTGTCCGAAGTCTATAAATTATCCCAAACTCTTTCAATTCCAATGCCCATTTTATGTGTCTCCCATATATCTCAGGTCAGCACAGAATGCTATTCAGGGGCTAATCCGTGAGGGCAATTATGGAATGAGCCTGGAAATATAGGTGAAGTCGTTGGGCTGAGGTGGTGAGAGCGAAGGTGAGCTTCTCTATACGGGAATACCAAATTTTGGCACCTTGAAGTGCTCCGATGGTGTAGTACACTGGGTTCTATATCCCATGTTCTTCCCTGACCAATGCCGAGCTTATCGCCGAGAGTGACACTACCAAGTACAAAAATAATTCTTCCTTCTGAATGGGCATTGAGAGTATAGAGAAGGTAAAGCCAGGCACTTCTGGAGTTCCTAAAATGCCTTCTCACACTCTTCCGACCATTCAAAGGCCTTTCGAATAATTTTAAAAAATGGCCAGCAACGGTCGGTCTTCCGGGACACAAATCTGTTCAATACGGCCACCCATCCTACTAAACTCTAAACTTCCTTAGTCGACCTGGGTGATTATATATTGATGATGGCTTGGATTTTCTCCGGGTTGGCTTCAATCCCACTTCTGGTGACTAAATGCCCTAGGAACTTACCAGAAGAGACCCCAAACGCACATTTCACTAGGTTCAATTTCATCTAGATCTTTCTAAGGATGCTGAAGGCTATGGCCAAATGCTTGAGGTGGTCGGTCTCATCCCGACTTTGGACCAGGAGGTCATCAACATATAATTCCATGCTTTTCCCGATCAGATCCCTGAGCATATGGTTGACCAAGCATTGGTAGGTCGCTCCTGCGTTCTTGAGGCCGAAGGGTATTACTAGGTAGCAGTAAGTTCCTTGTTTGGTAATGAAGGAATTTTTCTCTTTATAATCCCCATACATGCGGATGTGGTTGTACCCGGAGCAAGCGTCCATGAAGGAAATGGGCAAATGGCTTGTTGTTGCATCAACTAGGAGGTCATTTCGTGGAAAGGGTAACAATCCTTGGGACAGGCCTTTTTCAGGTCGATGAAGTCTACACAAAGCCTCTATTTACCATTACTCTTCTTCACTAAGACAACATTTTCCAACCAGTCAGGGTATTGTACTTCACGGATGGACTCAGCCCTGAGGATTTCGACTTCTTCGCGAACTACTTCCTATCTTTCTGAGGCCATCCCCCTCCATTTTTGTTTAACTGGGCAGAAGCTCAGATCAACGTTGAGTCGGTGAGACATGATTTGGGGATCAATCCCTGGCATGTCTTTGTGACTCCATGCGGTGACGTACTAATTTTGCCTCAAGAACTAGGCTAAATTTTCTTAGAGCTCGGGTTCTAGAAGTGACTTGACACCGACAGCTTGGTCATGATTTTAGGGATCCAAAATTATTTGGGTGAGCTCCTCGACTGAGCTTATCCCGTTTGTTTTTTCCCTTAGGTCTATTTCTTCAATATTTAGGGCCTCTAGTACTGCTCCTTTGTTTAGGGAGTTGATAGAATAACTCTGGGCAATGGCTTGATCTCCTCTTATAGTCCCTGCTCCCTGTGGGGTTAGAAATTTGATAACCAAGCTATAGGTTGACACAACTGCCTTGACCCAATTGAGGGTCGGTCTTCTGAGAATGACATTATAGGCAGAAGGGGCTTCTACAACCACAAAGTTAACTAGCTCAAAAAATAATGTGGGTGAGTCCCCATTAGCACTGGGAGCTCAATCATGCCAATCGGATGCGTACTGGACCCATTGAACCCAACCAGAGGGGTTACTACTAGTCAGCGTCTATTTCTAGAGATTCCAAGTTGATAGAACACCGAGGTGAAAAGTATGTCTGTGGAGCTTCTGGTGTCCACCAACACTCGTTTAATTATGTAGTTGGTGATCATGAATGTCACCACTAGGGGATCATCATGAGGGTAGTGTATGCCTTGGATATCATTAGATGAGAATGTGAGGGTGTCGGTTGGCGAATGGCTAATTGGTTGGATGCACACAGCATCCACTCAGGATGCTTGGGCATACCTCTTTCTAGCTGACTGCGAATCTTCTCCACCTGATGTTCCTCTAGAGAGCATGTTGATGTTACCGAGGGTCTGTTTTCTACTGGTATTGACAAATTCGGCAAGATGACACTTCTCAATGAGCATTTTAATGGCAATTTTTTGTTTGAAGCAATCCTCGGTATCATGACCATGGTCCTTATGGTATCGACAATGCTTGTCTCGATTTTATTTTTTAGGCGGGTACTTCAACTTTGTTGGCTTCTTGAGTAAGGTTTGGGCTTCGACGGCGGTCATCACTTCTTGGATAGGACAGGAGAGTAGAGTGAAGGTGATTGGGGCATGATCCCGACCGCCCTTTTGTGGACTCTGCCTCTGCTTCTTCCCCGGGCCTTTCTCAAAGCCTTCGTGTTTTCACTTAGTTTTGGTGGGCTCATCCTCTGCGTAGCCTAAGCTTTTAGACTTTAAAAATTCTTTGGTGTCTATGTAGCTCCCAACCCTCTCTAAGAGTTCAACCAACATGGCTGGTCACTTTCTGTGAAATGATGTGACAACCTTGGCATTCTCAACTCCCTAGCAGAAGGCTATGATGGCTATTGTCTCGTTCAGGTCATAGACATGGAGCTTCTATTGGTTGAACCAGTCAGCAAAATCCTTTAGAGATTCTCCTTCCCATTGCCAAACTGTGAGAACGTGAGGGTCAGGTTGTGGCCAGTCGAGCATGCCTATAAACTGGCTAATGAATTTTCAGGGAGTAGAACCACTACACGGCTAGACCTTTCAGAGTGCTAGGAAAGGCTAGGAAGTAGAGTTCATCGGTGTTGGTGGTGAGAGCCATCTAGGCCTTATAGGTTCAGACATGGTTGACCGGGCTTCCCATCCTGTTATAAGAATTTAGATGAGGTTGCTTAAATTTGAAAGGAATGTTGAACCCTGTGATCTGGCTGGAGAGCGCGGACTCTGTCTCGGTGTCAAGTTGATCCTGAATAGAGTTCTGCCCAGCTTTTTGGCCATTCTGCTAATCGGTTTCTCCAAGTCCTTGATGCAGTCCTCAACACCTACCCGACCAGTGTCCGTTCGGTAAATCGCGTCAGTAGAGAAGCCTTCTTGCTCATGCTGTACTATTTCTGAGACAAGGCTCGACTATGACTCTGGTTGATCGTATGCCTGAGATCATCTAAGCTCCTAACCGAATCATCCTGGGCTGATTCATAGGTCTTGCACTCTTGCCTTTTTCCTCTGGCAGCACGCCTATCATTAATGATGTCTCGAGCATCTGTGATGCAACTCGGATTGGCCCGGGCGTGTTATGAATCCAAATTGGTTGCCGACCACGCTTAGCATTCTCGGGCTATGACCCGGCTTATGGGGGATGGTTTTTTCGGGCCAACAAGGCTTTAATATGCTATTTGGTTTGACGCTGGTCCTCCAAAAGTTGTGTGAGAGTTATAGTGATCTGCTCTAGGGTCAAGGTGACTCCCGCCAGCACTTGGGCTAGTGGATCTGCCTGGTCGGCTTGCTGAGCAGCCTTTTTGTTCTTACGGGGAGGCATGGTGGTCAGTTAAGAGATATATTTTGGGAAAACTATCGTTTCCCACAAACTGCACCAAACTGATGATGCCTAGTTTTGGTGTAACGTAAGAAAAGAAAACAAGAGAAGAATTGTTTATGGTTTGTCCCTATTAATGAAGAGACCTACGTCCACGGGTGTGTATGAACACTTTCACTATATTGTAAAGTGGTCAGTGACCTTTGGTGAATCAACAATGGACTGGCAGTACTAGAGGTTGGTCGGGTCCGATGCTATGTAAGTATTATGTAAGGAATTCAATTCCCCTTCTGAGGAGGCGAGGGGTCCCTTTTATACACACAAGAGACCTCTTCATACATGGAAACTACCTAGATAAGGCAATGCCAATCCGATTAGGTTTGATTGACACCAGTTATGCAGGCTTCCTAATGGGTTTAGGAAACTATTCCATATGCTTCTTTAGTCTCCTAGTTAATGTAGAAAACTGTCTGGAAGGTTCTGGATCACTCCTGGGGCCTGGTTGAGCTGCGCCTGTGATGATTCGCACCTGCATGGCACTCCCGACCTATAAGTCGGGACCTGCGGAACCTGGTCAATAGTACGGGAAATGTCGGCCTCTTCCCTGGAAATGGCATGATCAGCCCATCGATGGCTCGGTACTCTTTGATGTGTCCACGAAGCTTTGCTCTCATTAGTTGCGTATTTTTACGCATACCACTTAGGTTCTAACTCCTCTCTCTATCATCACAAATTAAGCATAAAAAATGTATTCCAAATCTTTGTGTAGATAGTATTATAAAAAAAAATTAAACTTACCAATTCTTCAACTAAACTGGCATAGCCTTTCTTGCTCATACGATGATTATATATATTCTGTGCTCGCCTTTAACATTACTCCTTGCTTAGGTTCTTATAATTACAACATAAGGATGGACATAAAAATAATATTTTAGCTTTATAAACCCCAACTCTACTTTGCATACATTAATACTTGTTTTGAATTATGCCTTAAAATTTTCGCAGAGCCTATCTTTCATAAATTCTGCCCATGTCGACTAATCAATAAACTTTTTATACTTCAGTGGCGGGTCTTTAAGAAGCTCGAGCTTGTCTTTCAACGTATTGATCCAATCTCTAGTGAGGTTTATTTTGAATTCCCTCTAATAAGTGAACACTGATGATAAGCTCGACCTTTTGGTGTTTCGATTGACATCAAATTTAACCTAGAGATATAGAAAGACAAGCACAATTTAATCATATATATGAATTATCCATCTTCTAAAAAGTACAAAAAAAAAAATAAAGGTTTTACCTGTACAGAAGCCCACAAGTTATTTTTAGGGTATTTGGCACCTTGTGCCACGTTGCGTCAGTTATTGGCACAAAAGGCTTCACTAATAAACCCATGTAACCTACTAGCTTTTTTTTTTTTTTTTTTTTATGTTCACCTAAGGGCTGTCTTGGCAATTATAAATGATTTCAATCTTTTTTCATTGTTGTTTATTTGCATCACGTCCTTTAGCTTTGCTTAGGGGTGGCCAAATGGTACATGGCCCGCTTGGCTCGGCCCAAATTTTTCCAGGCTTGGGCAAAGAGATTGGCCCGCTCAAGCGGACTTGGGCAATCAATTTTAGGCCAGATCAATTTTAGGGCCGGGTTTAGACAAAGCAAATGAGGCCCGATCCGACCCGACCCAACTATTAGCAAAATGTATATATATATATATATATTTTGTATTTTCTATTATATAATATATATATATAAATTAATATAATTTTACATAAGATTTCCAATATAATGCATTATCACAAGACTTTTATTGCATTTTTGAGAATAATGTCTCATAATAATCATTCTAAATATTATTTATGGTAATTTTTTTTTTATTTTTTTAGTTCAAGTTCTTAAAAATATAAAATATAAAATAAAAAAATAGCACTAGGCCGGGCTTGGGCAACCAATTGTAGGCCCTCCATGGGCTGGGCCGAGCTTGGGCAAAGGTACTTACCCTTAGTATAGAGTGCGAGCCCAGCCCAATCCCGACCCGGCGCAGCCCATGGCCACCCCTAGCTTTGCTAGTTCTCGACCTTTAATATTAAAGGAAATTTCGTCTGAATCTTTGTCATTTTCTAAATCCATGATAAGATGAACACTTCAAAGAGGCTTCAGAATTCAAAAATTGACACCAAATAAATGAAACTATTAGAAAGGGGCATGTTAGGCAGTATGAATAAATCACAAATCCAACTAAAGAATTTGACTCAAACAAAATCCAACTAAATGAAACAATTAGAAAGGGGAATGTTAGGCAACATGAATAAACTACCAATCCAACTGAAGAATTTGTTGCTTTACAAGTAATCCAAAGAGTAAAAATGAAATTAAGATTTTGAATGGACAATCCAAGTCCCCTCACAATTATCACGTGATTAAGTAGATGGAGATTCATCAATGACATCAAAGAATTCAAAATTTGGGAGTACATTGACAGAAATTTCATCTCCTATAAGGTCATCATCATTGTCTTCGTCACAATAGTCTCTTTCAGGAGATGATAGAACAATTGACCTTTTAGGATCCAATTGGTCAGGGGCATAAAAGGCTTGCTTTGCTTGAGATGTCAAATTAAAAGAGTCAGATTTATGGCCCACTCTAGAAAGACCAACTGATGTGAAACCAAGTTCATCCACCTTGATGCTTTTTTTACTATCAATCCAATCACACTTGAATGTTGCAATCTTGAAAGAGGTATAGTCAAGCAACCATATCTCTTTAATCATGCCATAAAAAATCATTTATTTCACAGGTTTGGGATCCTGTAAGCTAGCAACCTATAACAACTTTGCCACTATGCATACTCTACTATTTTGATTGACTCGTACATCATCATGGTCCTTCGTTTGATACCGAAAACTATGAATGACGTAGCCAGGGAATTTTGTAACATCTGGACGAGGTCAAAGAGCAATCCATTTTAAGGTGTCTGAGACTTGTTGCTCTGTTACGACCTAGTTTTTAAGAAGTTAATTTAGTCACACTTATCAAAGAAAATATAATATACATATATGATATTAATCATACCCTTGCACATAACCAATCAATAAATGTGCGGTTGTGCTCATCTTCCAACCATTTTTTATTTTTCCCTTTACGAGGGTAAACTTCTATCAAGTACTCCTTATGGGCCCTATCAAATTATTAATAATACATCATAAACCATTTAGAAAAATTAAGTAAAAGAAGACAAAACATTCACACTAAGAAGAAATTGAAAAATCTTTACTCTAAATAAGTTGAACATCATTTGTGTCATGTAACACATAAAGATGTGCCTGGTTCAAGAGCAAACAACCGACTTCAACGACATCGGCTCCTCCGAAAGGTATTTCGTCATTTCTAGCAAGGGAACTCCAATTGCATCTAGTTTAGTTAAAAACTCTAAACAAAACTTACTCGCCTCTTTTATGATATAACATTGGGCAATGCACCCTTCCGGAGAATTTGGTTTCTTACATAACAATTCCACACTCTCATGTACCTAAAATATAAATATTAATAAAGTTAAAATTATCATGATTAGTACTTGCTAATTTAATCAATTGTTTTTAATAAGTTGACCACTCGGGTGAGTTCATCCATCTAAAGAAAATCAGACCACTGCTCAACCTCTCTGACAAGATGCACTATCAAATGTACCATTACTTCAAAGAATGATGGAGGAAAGTATTTTTTTTTCAACAAACATAGTGTGTTCATGAGCTCCTTTTGGATTTCTTTTAATTTTTGCATGTCCACAACTTTGGCGCAAATGGCATGGAAAAAGAAGCATACTTGAATAATATCATATATCACATGCTTTGGAAACACACCTCGTATTGCAATAGGAATAAGTTGTTGCATTAAGGAAATGATGAGACTTAAGTCCACACAATTTTAAATCTTCTATTGACACACGACTTCTAAACTTTGAAGAATATCCGTCTGGGACCTTTAGCTCAAGCAATGATTTGCACACCATTATTTTTTCTACTCTAGTTAATGAATAACATGTTGGTGGAAGGTACGTCCTTTTTTCCTTAACTTGCGGTGCCAATTCTTTCCTTAAGCCCATGTCTACAAGGTCCTTACGATAATTAACTCCATCTTTGGTTTTCCCTGGAATGTTGAGTAGGGTCCCAATGATGTTATCACAAACATTATTTTCAATGTGCATGACATCCAAGTTATGTTGTATAGGTAGATGTGTCCAGTACTCAAGCTCATAAAAAAATAGACTTTTTCTTCCAACAACTTCGAACGTCAATATTGTGTACATTTATTTTCTTCCTCTTCTTTAATTGGTGTTGCTTTATTCTTTCTTGAATTATTCTTTACCCATGTAACCTTGATCCCCCCAACCTTTATTATTATATGTTAACCACCCAATGGTTCGAGATGTGCCCCAAACTCTTGATCACCATTAAAAGCCTTCTTTTAATTTTGAAACAGGTGATTTAACGGAAGATATCTTCTATGCCCTGTATAAACACACTTGCTACAATGTGTCAGTCTATGAGAATATGTTTTCTCATTGCATATTGGACAAGCAAAATATCACTTGATGGTACACCCAGACAAATTTCCATATGCAGAAAAATCTTTAATTGTCCACAAAAACACAGACTTTAAGGTGAAAGATTGTTTTTGATAGACGTCATAAGCCTTAATTCCATCCTCCCATAATATTTTCAAACCCTCAATCAGAGGTGCTAAATAAACATCTATATCATTGCCAGGTTATTTTGGACTAGATATCAACATTGTCAACATCGTAAACTTTTTCTTCATGCACAACGATGGTGGAAGGTTGTATGTGTTCAACATGATAGGCCAACAACTGTACCTAGTACTAAGGGTACTATACGGATGAATTCTAGCTACCGTAAGTGATAGCCATAGGTTTCTCAATTTTGCTGCAAACTCGGGCATCTTCTCATTAACTAGTTTTTATGTTGGCGAGTCTATTGGGTGACGCAATTGACCATCAACTTATCATTCTTTTGCATGCCATGTTAAATCATTTGTAGTCTTGGCATATTCAAACCACCTTTTAAATCTTGGAATGGGTGGAAAGTACCACAATACCTTGGCAGGTACACCCTTAATTTTTTCTGATCGTCCTTACTTTCTATGAGCACATTTTTCTTCACCTTATACCTCGATACTCCACACAATGGACATGTTGAATCTTCTTACTCATTTCTATAGAGTATGTAATCATTAGGGCATGCATGTATTTTCGTGTTCTATTCCAAATGTTGACAAGCTATACTTAGCCACAATGGTAGACAAGGGCAATTCATTATCTTTTGGGAGCATATGGGATAACAATGCCAAGACGTCAGAAAAGCTTTTATCACTCAATCCACTCTTGGTCTTAATGTTGAAGAGCTTCACTCCTACAGATAACTTTGTGTACTGTGTACAACCTTAGCTTTGTACAAAGGTTTTTTTGCATCTTCAAGCAATTTTTGGAATCCTTTAGTATCACCCAAGGGACTTTTGTTTACAAATTGAACCATTTTGATTGTTCTTGCAACATCATTCAAGGTCTCCTCATCATCATCTTTGTAGATAGGCTCGTATAGATTGAAATTTTGGCGGCATTTCAACATGACCATCTTCCCCAAGCCACTTCCATATGGTATAGTTTGGATTAATACCATATCTAGTAAGATGCATTCAAATTTCTTTTAGACATAATTTATAAATATTTTGACATTTAGTGCATGGATACCAAATTGAGTTCAGATCCTTCGCACAATCTTCAGCAAAATTAAGAAAATGTTGAACCCCTTCCCGGTATTCATTCGACAATAGTTCTTTGGTCATCCAAGACCTATCCATATCCTAGAAAAAATATCATAGAAACCCTTACTCTACATTTTTGTATATATTATCCTCATCCAACTAAATTAAAGATCCTAAGATTCAACAATAACACGAAGCTAATCGCCTACTAGCCAAATCCCAAGCATCCAAACTCTCAAACGAGAAGCTCTAGGGTGACTATCTATATATATGCTACTTTGAATTGTAAGCTCTTTTGACAAGAATTATGTTGTAACATGAATCTATACAAAGCAAGGCACTTTACCCCTTAGCAAAAAAAAAAAAAAAAAGTGGGCAGCTTCCCCATCAATATTTTAATTGATTGGATTATTATCGTACTTTTCATGAGTTCAGGTACATACAAGGTCAATGATGCTTAGCTAACAAGTTATAAGAAGTGGAATCTTATAATCAAGATTCAGCATCTTCTCAAATGTCATGGGACATGAAGAGGAATTGCTCAAACGTGATTAATAGGTTACACATCTTTCATCAAGCAAGTATCATCATCATCTCAAGTAATCCCTTCCGGGCAAACAAGACTTCCTAACACATAATCCTAATCAAGAATTAATTTCCTAGGATCGAAAGGTTCTATAGAGGCTATCATGCGAAAACCGGGTTTTGGTTAATCAAGGGACCCTTGACGCACATCTGATATTCCCCTCATTACAAGGTTGAATAGTACGAGATTACCAATACATGGTATGAGATTAAGGATGATCATACGACCCTATGGTAACTTAACTGATCAGGTTGTCCCGAGCCTCTAAGGTCATAGTTCCGTGCAATCGACTGGCAAGACATGCAAGTGCAATGCAATGGGCACACAAAAAATTAATTAATTCGATAAAAAGGATGCTTTCAAGTCTAATCCTCGAGTGAAACCAAAATCGGAAATTCTAGTCTGTGACACTAGAGATTCTGGATTCGATCCCCAGCAAAGTCGCCAGATTGTGGATATCGCAGGCTAACCACGTTTTATCTTTTTCAAATTCAAATACGAGTAGCCACTTAATTTTTTTAATTTGATTCTCAAAATTTTGATTTTTTTGTAACTGCCCAACAATGCATAAGAAACTCTTCTGCCATCTTTAGCCTTAAAAATCTAGATTTTTCCCTTCAACCTGCATTTTTGTATTCGTTCTTGCACACACATGTTTGCATACATATAGATAAATATATAAGGCAACTCCGTGTTTTGTGTCTTTTTCATACTATTTCATAATATTGTTGGGCTAAGTATACATATACAATATTTCATAATATTGTTGGTCCAAGTATACATATACAATATTTGTCACGCAAGCCCAATTATAAATGTAGGCTAATCAAATGTCAAAATATCACAAAGATGATGTACCAAAATGTACCCAAGTCTATTACATATGCACATGAACTTGCTATCCTAAAAGAATTTGTATGCACAAGAATGTATCAACCAAAAAAATAATTTTTTTATATCCAAATGAAAATTAACACGACTTCAAATTATGGAATAGATTAAAACAATTATACACAATCAAAGAAGAAAAAAAAGTATCAAAATATTATGGTTTGGAAACTAACTACAGTATCCAAATTATGTAATAACTTCCAAAACAATAGCAAACAAACAAAGCATAGTTTCTTTTAGACATTTTTCAATGTCATAGGCAATATAAGTCTGATATTTGTTTTTTATAGGTGAGAAACTGTCGGGGGCTGGGATCCAGAGCCTAGAATATGTAAAATGACTTACGTAGGTTTTTTTTTTGGCTTATGTCATGCCCCGGAGTAAGCCAAAAATAGGGAAAATAAAAATTTTCCTTTATGGGTCCGTAGACACGTGACTAGTTTGTTAACCTAAACTTATCAGATTATAAAACAGTAACGGAAATTAAACAAGGGTTACAATAACTTCAATCTTAATATAAGAGGCCATACTAGACAATTTACATAAGCTTAAAAACTTGAGAAACTGTCTATCTGAACTTGGGCAAGGCTTTATTCTCCTTGGCTCCACGGCACTGCATCCTGAACTCTTCTATCTATCACCAAACCTGCAACACACTGGGCATACGAATGCCCAGGGCGTAACATGTCGTCAGCCTTGGAACAAGGCTGAGTGAGAGTCTCAACTGCACAATAATCAATAAATACAAAACATCTCTTGACTCACGTCATAGTTTAGTATCTTAAGATATGGTTAATCTCTTATCAAAAGACGCATTCTCACCACGAACATAGCAGAGGTCTCAAAAAGACAGGTAGACAGATAAACATATCATCATAGAATACATTCTCCTTATTATATTCTCGTGCGTGCAAATGCATGACCAATGCGGCACACTCCCAACTCTTGCTTTTCAAAACAGATACTTTTCAAAACCATTTCATTTTAAAACCAAAACTTTCCAAAACCAAATCATTTCGAACCAGACCCTTTTGCTCATCAATTCAATCTCATCATTCACTTTCTCTTTCTCATCCACTTGACAACACACGGTATATCAAGGATGATAACATGCTATCACCACCAATTCATACTCATCCCATGATAGGCCACCGGACGTCTTCACGGCGCACACTATCTGTAAACAATGGAACTGGAACATGGGACGTCTTCAACCATGTGTATACTTTCACCGGTTGTCTACATAGCTGAGAAGTATATTAGAGCACTAGCCGGACGTCTTCAACGATACATGGGACATCTTCAACCACGTATGTGCATCACCGGACGTCTTCAACGGTGAGAGGCGCGCTAGGAACCCTAACCGTCCACGTCCACCCGGCTCGTCAGCCGTTGATCCATAGGATCTAGCAATCACATCTCTTTCACATTCACATACTTCATCTCATTCACATTCTCATCAAACACTTCTTTTTCTCACATAACGCATACTGACACATGTCATGAAATGCACGTGTGTCCAATATCAATACTCACATGCAAATCTACTTTTATTCCTCTTTATTATTAACATGGCATGCGTTATCTATTCTAGTCAACAACACGTAAAACGTGCATTTAACAGATAGCAGCAGAAACGTAACATATAGAACATGGATCACATAACATGTATTTAATACCAATAACCATATAGATAAAACCCTTAACATGCTCATGTATGTGATAGCACTACCATAACATGCTTTGCATAGTCTTATAATTAATGGAATACATGTAGCATCATAAATCAACATATTACTTATACAAAACCTCATGCAGGTAGCTTTAAATCATCTTTTATTAATCTTATTAGGATTAGAGTGAGGTTAGGAAACTCACCTCGAGTCATCGATCCTCGAAAAGCAGATAATCGTCAAGTTCTACAACAATAAACGGAATAAATAGCAATAATGTATGAGTACAACTATAGGGGCAAAATGGTAATTTTACTAAATGAGGTTATAAACCTCAAGGTAGTGATCTACGTGTCATTCTAAGTCCAACGCCATTGACTAGACTCAAATCGGAGTTCGTTGCGTTTTACAAGGTAATATGTAGAGCTTAACTACACTAATGCGGGCCCTAAAAGACAGGCTGTATTTTTTACCGAGTCGAAAGGTCACTAAACTTGAAGAAAAAGTTCTAAACATTATTCTAAGACTCTAGGAACTGACAGCGTAATTTTCGGAGTCCTAGATTATTTATTATGAATTTTTGAAGATAACATATACCCGAAAATACCCGAAAATGGATTTAAATACATAAATATGCCTATACTGTAAAATTAGTACTTAGAAGTATTTTCATTAAATACTAAATATTAAAATACACTTCCAATATTTATCTCATAATTTTCGGAGCTCGTTTGGTATTTTTAATAATTAATATACTCATAAAATAGCTCCTTAATAATTATTAAAATACTAGACTATAATATTATAGCTTTATAATTTACATTATATAATAAAATAGTCCCAGGGTCATTACCCTAATTTCCTAGAATTTATAAATATATATAGGCATTTAAATACCATTTAAATACCCTTAAAACTATTTATATTATATATATATAAATGACCATATAATTAATAATTATATTAATACCATATTATAATTATACTTAGTATATTAAGAATATTATATAATAATATTCCATAAAGTAAATGTACTAATAATACATTTTAATACACTTATAATGATTAAAATCGTTTAAAAATTTATTAATACTATTAATATCAATAATAATAATGATAATAATAATAATAATAATAATAATCTCAGACCCGTGGGTCAACCCAAACCGACCCGAGACTAAACGGGTAACCCGTTTACTCTCACAACAAAACCCACACGGGTGACCCATTGGATCAACCCAACCCGAACCTATCCTAAGTGGACTACCCACTAATACACACAAAGAAACCCACTCTAAAACCCATTCGGGTTGAACCTAAACCCGAACCCAAATCCACTCATACTCACAAACTAGTCCTACCCATTAACCCGAACCCGAACCGAACCTAACCCAAACCCAGATCCCCTAACAGACTCAACACAACCCGAACCATACACAAACCAAACCCGCGACCCTGCCCGTGGCGTCAAAACGATGCCGTTTAATTTAAATGACCCACGGGTTTATTAAAACCCGACCCAAACTCAGTCCTTACCCACCAATACACACAGACCAAACCGCCCCGTTTACCCGAACCCGACCCAAAGTCAGCCCGACGTCAAAACGACGTCGTGCTACTTAAGTTGGCCCACGGGTTAATTTAACCCCGCCCCCCTGACCCATCTATACACACATCCTAACCCGCCCCTTACCCGACCCTAACCCGGGTGTTATAACCCGAAACCCAAACGGGTTTCACCTTCTTCTCCGGCGATCCCGACGCCGCCGGTGACCCGCGATTTCGCCAAAAAACTTCTAATACACATAACTTCTTCACCTCTCTATGGAAATCCATGAAACCAACGGGAAAATGACTGGAATCTCCTCCTCTTTCACATACTAGGAGCTAGGGTTCTAGTTCATTCGTTTGGGTCTCCTACCAGGCCATTATTCTTTCGGCCAAAATAAAGAATAATGCTCTGCATGACCCACCAAATGAACCCTTCTTCTAATCTTGAGCTTCAATGGTTGGCCGGAAGTGACAGAGAGCCTTAAGCTCTGTTTGGGCGACATGCATGTGGTCCTAGAGACTCCTAGATGAGATGCAAATGTTCAAGAATGTGTGAGAGGGGTTGGGTTTACCTCAGGTTGCCTCGGGTTGTCACAACTCTCTTTATCTTCTCTGATCTTTTTCTTCTCTCTCCTCTGCGTGTATGTTGTGTATAGAGAGGTCCCTAGTGTGTGCTGGATATGAGAGAGTGGACAGAGATAGTGCAGAGGGGGGGTGTGTGGGTGTACACAAATTATGGGTATGTGATTTGATCTCTATACCAACTCTCTCCCTCACATTCTCGGATCTCTCTCTCTTCTCTAATCTCTCTCGATTTCTCTCTCTCATACAATCTGTATAAACAGATTTGTGGGGTGGTGAGGGTGTTAAATGAGAGGGTGGGGGGTTAAATATAAAGGGGGATGGGAGGGGAGTTATCATATATAATTGGTGCACGCAATGTATGTGCTTGTGTAAGTTTATGTGTGTGTCCAAGGGTAGAATGAGTGGGGTCCACATAGGGTGGTGGTGTGGGTCCCATATCTCAGGTACGTACACTGGGATGTGTGCCTGAGTCCTAAGGTACGTGCACTACTGACTATAAGTGATACAGAAAATGTAAACCTGTACCAGGATGAGTGCGGGTCCAAATGCAGGTCTACCTAAGGTTTTTAATATAGAAATTATAAATGCCGGGGTTACGACCATTCTAATAGACTCCAGGTTAAAAGTATCGTCGTTGTCGTCAAGACGTTGACTAAGAATCCTATCCAAGGATTTCTAATTAAGAAAATCCGAATGGACCTTCTGTAACCGTCAGCATGGTGACATCACTATTTCTAGTTCTATGTGGAATTTCTGGGAGAAATTCAGAGTGCTACAACTTAGAAGCCCCTATGGCTTGTATCCTCTCTTGAAGCACCCTTGAAGTATGATATAAATCTCTGAATGTATACATGTATAACAGCTAAAAAATAAATCCCTAACCACAAAGGAGCAAAAAAAAAAAAAAAACAAATGTTAGACTTAATGTCGAATTACCATTAATTATGGGACTGCGAAATTGATAAGGAATGTCTAAATTAAATCTACTATTATATGGTCCAATATATCAATCCGATAGAGTTATGATTGGGATAATCATGGAAGGTTTAGATAATGGGTCAAAGAGAATCCTAATTCCATTAAATGTCTGCTTTGATGGATGAGCAGAATTAGAGGCTAATTAGGAGACTATTATGTCCTCTCTCTCTCTCTCTCTCTCCCTTTAAATACAGTGATAAACTCTCCATCAGTAATCACTTTTATACAACACGAATTTAGAGGGCAAGAGGGAGAAACCTAGTTCTCCAATAGTAACATATTTCAGGGTTCGAAATCTTAAGAAAGGATCTGCTTTCAGTCTAATTTATGGGGTCATCAATCTAATTTTTGGAGACATCATCCTGACTTCAATAGCCATCAGTCAAGTAAGGAAGTACTACGGATCACAGTATGCTTTCTTATTATCTTTTAGATTAGGTGGACTTAATTGTGGACATACATGAGAATAAAGTTCCTGAAGAACAACGCATGACTAGTTTGTGTTTTAATCCTAGATTGTTGATTCATGCTTTAATAGTTTGATGATTGTTCTTGATTATGATAACATGTGGTATCAGAGCCTTAGTTTTAATATCATGATGTTTCGTTTATATTCTGCCATAAAAGAGAATTATAAAATTTGTCGGGTTTTTGGTAATAATGTAAAAACCATAACTCTCTCCAGAAAATTTCTTTTTATGTTCCGCGAATTGGAGAATGACTCTGGAGTTATTCTTTACGTTGTTAAGCTGTTAAACCAATTTTGGAAAATTTTTATTTTTTTAGATTTACTGTCTTATTGTCTTCATTTGTCTATAATAAATGGGAATTCTGATGCTCATACTATTAGTCATTGAACATGATTGGTTTTGTTATGATTGAATATATATTAGAAGCATTCAGACTTCCTTATGGTAGCATTTACATTATGTTAGATTAGGTGTTCACCAAAGTGCCCTAGTCTAAAAACAGAAAATACTACATTATTGTGAAAATATTCGATTACTATATTTTGGTTGCCCAAAGGTCCAAATATGGTTTTGAGGATTCGGATTGTGAATGTTTTTATTTTATGGATTAATTTGCCACTGTGATTTGGCTGCCCAAAGGTCCAGTCACAATTGTTAAAATAATATTGAAGGGGTGACATGTTGTTGATTGAGGATGATATAGGTTGCCCAAAGGTCCATATCTCTCCTTCGTTGATAGACACATTGCCTATTTATGTTTCATGAAAAAACATTAAATAGTCCATGAAACTATCCCTTGAAATTATCGATAATGTATTGCTATATTTGATATGTGGGCATATTTTACTATTGCACGCAGCCCCTATTAGCCTTTTTAATGCAGCTTCGTCCACTCCAAAATTTGATGGAACAAATTTTAGTGATTGGAGTGAACACGTTCAGTTCACCCTGGAGGTTCTTAACCTGGACATATCTCTTCTTGTTGAAAAGCCTACTGCCATTACAGTTATGAGCAGTGAAGCTGAAGGGGATGTGTTTGTAGTGTGGGAAAGATCAAACAGGCTAAGCCTAATTTATTTGAACAATAATGTCATCCCCTCCATTAAAAATTCCTTACCCAAAACTGAAAGTGCTCTGGAGTTTCTAAATAATGTCAAGCAGAGATTCTAGCAGGCTAATAAGTCCCTAGCAGGGACATTAATGGGAAAACTTACCACAATGATTTTTGATGGAACGCGTACAATGAACGAGCACATTCTGGTGATTGATGGAAAAACCGGTTTAAGTTAAAAGTTTAAACGCGCAGCGGAAAAGTCAAGTTATAAAAACTTAATAGTAGCCCAGGATCTACTACTCGTTAATTCCATAGATACACACAAGAGGGGACAAGAGTTATACCTTAGTGTCTTGAACCCAATTCTGATTTTCTTCTTCTTCCTTGGTGATGCAGCAGCCTCCACTAGGTTGTCTTCACCCTTATGTCTCCTGCGGATGCTTGTCGGAGAGACTAGAGATGGTGGGATCTCTAATAGAGAGGAAAAAGAAGGTTTGGGGCTCTAAAAACAGTTTCTGCAGCTTCTGACGTTCTAAAACGATGAACTCCTTTTCGGATGTTCCAACTTCTAGATGCCTGCTTAAGCCCATAAATGGACTTTTGCAACTTGCATACCAAGTTACCTTTCCGACCAGCTATGAACCCTTCTGGTTGTTGCATATAGATGTCCTCCTCAATATTGCCATTCAAGAATGCAGTCTTGACGTCCATTTTCCAGATCTCATAATCTAGGCATGCAGCAATGGATAGGAGTATGCTGATGGACTTGAGCATGGCCACCGGCGAGAAGGTTTCCTCATAGTCAATTCCCTCCCTCTGAGTATAACCTTTCGCTACAAGCCTAGCCTTATAGGTCTCAACCTTTCCATCAGATGCTCTTTTTCTCTTGTAGACCCACTTACAACCAATGGGTTTAATATTGGCTGGAAGTTCTACAAGATCCCAGACCTGATTAGAATCCATAGATTCTAATTCAGCCTTCATAGCTTTAACCCAATGATCTGAATCAACATCAGCCATTGCCTCTTCATATGTGGCAGTGGCAGGATCAGATTCAGATTCTATGGAGACAGCTTCAAAAACTTCTCCTAAGAACATGTATCTATCAAGCTGGCTGATAATCCTCCCACTACGACGAGGTACCGGTACAGAAATGGGTGAAAAAGTGGTATTTTCTTGATTTACATCGTTAACTGCGGGTTGGACTGAGGGCTCTCCTTCTATTTCTCTCAGATCTATCTTTCCCTTAGGTTTATGGTTCATGATATAATCATCCTCTAAGAAAATAGCATTTGTACTAACAAACACTTTCGGTTCTCTTGGATCATAAAAATACCATCCATAAGTACCCTTTGGATACCCTACAAAATAACATACTTCTGATCTAGAATCCAACTTGCTCATCTTTCCTTTCAGCACATGTGCCGGACACCCCCATATCCGGAGATGTTGCAAAGAAGGCTTGCGCCCAATCCACATCTCCCGTGGTGTCCTGGGAATAGATTTGCTTGGTACTAGATTTAGTATATGTATGCAGCGGTTTCCAAAGCATAACCCTAAAGGAATAATGGCAACTCTGAATAACTCATCATTGACCTAGTCATGTCTAAAAGAGTCCGATTCCTTCCCTCCGCTACACCATTCTGCTGAGGCATGCCAGGTGCAGTCAACTGTGACAGAATCCCATTCTATACGAGGTGATCAATAAACTCATTAGAGAGGTACTCGCCACCTCGATCAGATCGAATGGCCTTGATATGTGAGCCCAATTGCTTCTCCACTTCAGCCCTAAACTGTTTAAACTTTTCAAAGGCTTCAGACTTGTTGATTCGTGTCCAATATTGCATTTTTAACTTCATGATTTTACCCCTATTGGACACAAATTATCACTTATATTGGGAGATTTAATGGATAAATTGTACTTTTATTATTTTTGTTGTTGTTCACATATTGATAATAAAAATATCTTTCTTGTAGGTTTTGGGAACTTGTTCAAAGTGAGAACCAACTCCGTTTGGTTCTTATCTCATAAAAAGGGGAAAGAATGAACTTCAGGGAAGGCGGATCGATCCGGCCTTTTGAGCGGATCGATCCGCGATTCTGAAGGAACATTCTGCTAGAAAAAATCCTCAAATGGATCGATCCGCATTTATGAAGGGATCGATCCGCGACTTCCCGAGAAGATAGTACCTGCACAGATGAAAGGCGGATCGATCCGCCCCAAAGAAGGGATCGATCCGCGGCTTCAGTTTTTCCCCTCTTCTATTTACAAGTTTGCCATTCTTATGTTTTTTGGTATAAATAGAAAGAGTTGTCAATTTTGGGAGAGAGGGGAGTTTTGAGGGTTCTTGACTCTCATTTTGGAACCCACTTGGGTTCCCTTTCATTTCTTCTTCATTTGTATAACTTGGAGCTTGGATTGAAGTTTTAATGGCTAGGTATATTTTCTATCTCTTTTCCTTTGATGATATTTGTATGTCTTCCATTATTAGTTAGATTTACGTAGGTTGTGGATCATGAACTCTTGGATTTAATGTTGTAGCATTTCTAGAGTTCATTTGTGTAGGATTCAAAACTAAGGGATTCATCTTATTTGTATTGCAACTATGATTGTTAAAACTTAGACTTTGAATCCTACCCTATGTATTTCATATGGAATATTATGTAACCTTGTGTTTTGCACCCCATGTGTTTGATAAATGTTGTGTGTGGGATTTAAAAACTTGGAGTCTTCATCATAGATGTCAAGCATCTTTGATTGTTCAAACTCTTGGGTTTTAAATACTACCTTTTGAAGGCTTCATAGGTGGTTTGTCCACCAAGTAGATTAGTTAGTGTAGGGGGGACAAATCATTCGGATTAGAAGTCATAGAGGCTTCATCTTGTATGCCATGCATCCTTGATAGTCAAACGTTAGCTTCAAATCCGTTTCTATGGAAATCTTAAAGCTCATTTCATCTAACACATAGGTGCATTCCAAGTGTTTGATAATATGCCACAATGAGATGTTACCTTAGAATGTGCTTGAAACTTTAGTCCATTTCATCTTGTTGTGACCCAAGATGGGGGGAATGATCCCAACCTATTGCTTTTTGGATTAGTTTTATTTTTTTTTACCTTTTATCTTCCAAAAACCAAACAAAAAGCCGCAAGACGCAATGTCATTTTTATTCTCTTTCATCATCTTTTCTTATTTATTTCTTTTGAGCATTATAATTAGTTACTAAACCTCCCAAACGTTGTTCTTGTATCAATCCCTGTGGACTCGACACCCTACTTCCAAATGCTACATTTTTAATAGGGTTAAATAAGAATTTGATTTTGACGTAATCACTTGTGCTGCATTAGGTACACATATCCATACCTAGAGTGGTCATTAGTAAATGTTATGAAATACTCATAACCACCCCTTGCTCTAATATTTATTGGTCCATACACATCAGTATGAACTAATTCCAACAATATATTGGTTCTATTGTCATTTGCAGGAAAGGCCCTTTTGGTCATCTTACCCTCTAAACAAGACTCGCAGACTTCCATTGGTTCGAGAAGCAAATCGCCTATGACCCCTTCTTTGACTAGTCTGCCAATCCTATTTAGATTGATATAGCCAAGCCTCATATGCCAAAGCCTTGTTGGATTAGTGGAAGGTTCTTTTCTTTTAGATGGTATAGTTACCATTGAGTTATTAAGTTCCAAGCAAGAATCTTTAGAAATATTGGGAGTGATCACATACAAACCATTTGATTTATCACCAGAACATATAAAAGAACTATTTCTTTTAATAACAACTTCAGTTCCAAAATGAAAAGAATAACCATTATTCGATAAATTAGAAACTGAAATTAAATTACGTCTCATTGAAGGGACGTAAAGTATATCTGATAAAATCAAAACATTATTATCTAGAAATTCTAAAACTACGACTCCTATAGCAACCGCAGAAACGGTTGCACTAGAACCTAGAGTAAGTATGATTTCTCCATCACTGCACCTCCTGGTTGATCTGAACCCCTGCAATGAATTACAGATATGGTTAGTCGTACCAGAATTAATGCACCAAGTGTTTGAAGTATCCGTAATAAAACTTACTTCAATCACATGTGATTCAATCATACCTTAAACTCTTGTAGCTAAGAATTCTGGACAGTTCCTCTTCCAGTGGCCCTTCTCACCGCATTGGAAACACTTTCCTTTGCCTTGGCCACCCACCTTCCCTTTGCCCTTACCTTTTTCCTTAGATTTTGCAATCTTAGGGACCAGTCCAACACTTGGACCACCAGTGCCAGCCTTCTTCTTCCCTTTCTTTCCTTTCAGTTTTGATTAGGAAGAGGAAGCGCTTTTCTCAACGTTTAAGACGTTGACCCCAGGTTTGATCACCCCTTCCGCTGCCAAAAGAGAACTCATCAATTCGCTCATTGAAAAATTCATTTGATTCATATTATAGTTAAGTTTAAATTGAGCGAATGAAGGCGACAGCGAATTGAGGATCATATTAACTTGGGTTTGTGCATCGATGTTGGCACCTAGGGTCTCCAGCTCGTTTAAATAACCAATCATTTTTAAAACATGTTCCTTGACTGAAGTCCCTTCCGACATCTTTGCACCCATTATCTTTTGCATGGCTACCTGTCTAGCAGGTCTGCCATGCTCTCCGAACATCTTTTTCACGGATGTGATAATGTCACTGGCAGAATCATTCGATTGGAATTGGTGTTGCAACACACTAGCCATTGAGGCCAGAATATAGCAACGAGCCATTCCATTCGACTTCTTCCATTTGTCGAACTCGCGTTTGGCAGCTGCCGAAGCATTTGCTGCGGGTTCTTCGGGGCATGGGGTGGTGAGGACATATATGTGTTCCTCTGTAGTTAATACAATGTCAAGGTTTCATTTCCATTCAGTGTAGTTATTTCCAGTTAACTTGTTTTGAGTGAGTATGGTGGCAAGTGGACTAAATGTAGATCCAGACATTATGATTTACTATAAAATCAAAAGACAAAATAAATATGAATATCAGATTTGACAGTTTGAAATAAAAGAATCTTTAAAACTCTTATTTTAAAACAAAGTCGGCGGAATATCGAAGCAAAAGAATAAAGCCTCCGTGTGGTGGTCAATTTTCAATTTTTCGATTAATCAAGACTTGTCCTCTATGTAACTCTTGCAAAACAAGTTATGACTCCCGATCCCTTTTGATCTCTAAGTTTCTGAATAATGTCCCGTATGGGATCCCATATCCATAGCTTAGCTAGTGTGTACCATTAACTAAGATCCAATCACAACCGTCTCAAGAAGCGCCTCCGTGTGGTGGTCACCCTCTAACACGTCTGATTGATCCTATCAAAGGAAGTTCACATCTAGTAACCAATGAGTAATGTACCCTCCGTATGGAATGATCACCCCTGACGAGGTGACACAGAATGCACCACTCATCTTACAGTGAACCCTTAATGGAAGATCGTGGGTGTTTATTAATAAGACCCTCTCCCACTAGATTTGGTAAATTAAGGATTTTGCTTTTAAAGAAAATTTTTTTTTATACATTACCCATAAACATCCAATGTTTATTAATGCGTTAAAAATAGTTTTTGAATTTTATTTTAGAAAACTTGTTTTACGTGCATGCAAGTAGTAACAATATACTTAAATGCCAATCACAAACCAAGCACATAAAACAAAAAACTAAAATTGAAAATAAAGACATCCAAACAATGTCTCTATCTCCCATGGCTCTATCTCCATAGAACCTCCTTTTGGTTTGATCGCCTCCAGCTCCATCTTCATGGACAACGGCTTGCTCTTCCTTCTTTATGGATTTTCTAATTCTATTACATTGGTCCTATGCTTCTTTTGAAGCTTACAATTTATCTAGAAATAGAAAATGCAACAGTAACAATAAAATAAAAAGGCTAGGGAAACCGGTGCGACTTTCCTTTTCGTAGGATTGAAATCGCAGCACCCTTTACATATGCCTTAAAACCAAAATAATAATAAACATGATATACACCAATCTCAAAACATTCAAATACCAAAATTTAAATAGATCTTGGTGCCATGGGAGATAGCGACTAAACTTGCTGCAAAAGGGTTAGTCGTACATGCATCCACACATATATAACAAATATCTCTAACTATTGGAACCCCAATTGATTCACACAGTGTATGAACCCTTTACGCACTGAATTAGAACTTAAAACAGCATCTTTCTTCTCTGTTACTGTTCGATCGATCGAAGACCATTCGATCGCTCGAACCTTCGATCGATTGAACTCTGTTCAATCGCTTGAACTTTCTGTTCACAGAATGATTTTAAAATTTTGCATAATACTTTAAAAATAAAGCTTTTAATTTCAAAACTCCTTAAAACTGTGAAACAGAGAGCCTGACAAAGAATCTGTCTCGATCGATCTAACTTCATTCGATCGATCTAACTTCATTCGATCGATCGAGTACAGAGGATGTTCGATCGATCGAAACATGTTCGATCGATCGAACCCGCCTTGCATCCTATGCAATCATAGATTTGTACTCTGCTGCAATAACATTGCAGAAACAGATCTATGACAATGCCGTTTCGAAAACAGTTCTAAAATCAACATGCAAATCAAAACTAGTGTTCCAAAACACATCTATAGATCCAAACAAGCGTGGCTCTGATACCAATTGATGGAAAACCCGATTTAAGTTAAAAGTTTAAACGCGCAGCGGAAAAGTCAAGTTATAAAAACTTAATGGTAGCCCAGGATCTACTAGTTAATTCCATGGATGCACACAAGAGGGGACAAGAGTTATACCTTAGTGTCTTGAACCCAATTCTAATTTTCTTCTTCTTCCTTGGTGATGCAGCAGCCTCCACTAGGTTGGCTTCACCTTTATGTCTCCTGCGGATGCTTGCTAGAGAGACTAGAGATGGTGGGATCTCTAATAGAGAGGAAAAAGAAGGTTTGGGGCTCTAAAAATAGTTTCTGCAGCTTCTGACGTTCTAAAATGACGAACTCCTTTTCCAGAACGCAGTTGCCCTATTTATAGATTTCCAGAACCGACCTAGACTTCGAGCAATCGAAGATCTTCGATCGATCGAACCTTCGATCGATCGAACCATTCTCGATCGATCGAGACTGCCAAGACTTCAATCGATCGAACATACTTCAATCGATCGAACTTGTCTTGACAACTTCCTCATGTGTCTTTCCAAGTATCCTGGCGGATCTAAGAGTGGGACCTCCTAGGCTCTTTATTGTTGGCTCAGACCAGTTTGTTAATTACCGTGACCAAACTCTTTGATCAGCAAACTAACTAACTGGTCAGTTAACATTTACTCCACTATAAAACGATAACTGAACTCTAACGCAAAAGAACATATTCGAAGCGATAACTAGACTTGTATGTTGTACTAATGTCCCTCTACCTACAGCATTCGTAATCATATTCAAGTAGTCGGATAACTGTTACTGTCAACCTGCATCATGATTACTTCTTGTATTCCTTGAGTCCCATTCACCTCTCATGATTACCAAACATGTTGATAACTCTTATCAACAAGACTGCAGTACTCAGTAATCGACTTGGTGACATTCTCAAGGGAATGCTTACTCTGAAACAGAGGGTAGATTCTGTCTTGACAATATATGTTCACAACCCTATGAATATGACATACCCAAGATACCCAGGTGTTGATCTTCTATAGAACTCACTGATTGGTAAGTCAAAGCAGCCATATCCACAGTCTGTGATCATAATCATCTTAAGATTAAGAACACGTACCTTATACAAGTTATGAGTTCCTATCGACTGATTGACAGTCTTGGGTGTCAATAGGAAAGCTCAGGTCCGTCAATGCACTATAAGCACTAGCATGTTAACTAAGAGTTAAACTCTAGTGATTGAGATTAATCACTCCATCCAATGGTAGTTAATCACGCTATAGTGTAAACCTGATGAGATATCCAGTCTCATCATCCACTGTGACATATTCTAAGTAACAAAGAATAGTAATTCGTATCTCACTTGTTTGTATCTCATACATACACGAATTACTTACTATGATACTTAAGGATAACAATCATCTCATGAAAGAAACATACATAACTAAATGTAAAGCTGATATCCATATATTAAAATGTCAATGTCTCATCATAAAGTAATGGTTCGAGGGCACAAACCCAACAGTGATGACCAACCTTGTTTCCAAATTAAGGGCTTTAGAGATGCAATTAGATGATGCATTTATTATATAATTCATTCTTAATTCTCTCCTAGATCAGTATGCACCATTCGTTTTAAATTACAACACTATAAAAGATAAGTGGAGTATGAATGAGGTGACATCTAAACTGATCTAGGAAGAATAATGTTTAAAGCAGCAAAGGGGTCAAGTGGCTCATCTCGCCGTGTAAAACAATTCTAGGATGATGAACTCATCCAAGAAAGCAACTGGGAAAGGCATAAAGCAGGGCCGATCCAATGAGTCTGAACCAGCACCAAAGAAGATTGAAAAGAAGAATGGTAAGTGTCACTTTTGTAAAAAGAGTGGGCACTTCCAAAAGGATTGCCTGAAAAGGCGAGCTTGGTTCGAAAAGAAAGGTAAGCCTTTGGTTTTAGTATGTTTCAAATCAAACTTAACTAATGTTCCTTTAAATTCTTGGATTTTAGATTATGGTTCAAGCACTAATGTTTCCAATACCTTGCAGGGATAAATTTAGACCCGAACCATAAGACAAAATGAAGTATTTTTATACATGGGGAATCGAAGGAAAGCTAAAGTTGAAGTCGTCGGCACTTTTAGAATAATTTTGGATCTGGTTTATTTTTTATTTAAAAAAGACTTTTTATGTTCCTAGTATTTCTAGAAATTTGGTTTCCTTATCAAAACTTGATGTAGATGGCTTTTCTTTCGAATTTAAGAATAAAGGTTTTGAATTATTTAAAGATCTTAATTATTGTGGTTTTGGTCTTATTATTGATGGTCTGTATCAAATTAATTTAGATAATAATTTTGAACAAATATTACTCACCATGCAACATAACGGTGAAACTAAACGTGCTTTATGGATGATAATTCGTCCTTTTTGTGGCATAAAAGATTAGGACACATATCCAGGGATAGAGTTCAAAGACTCGTAAAAGAGAGAACACTCTCTAACCTAGATTTTAGTGATTTTGGTGTATGTGTGGACTGAATTAAGGGAAAGCAAACCAAACATACAGATAAAGGAGCCACGAGAAGTAATAAACTCCTGGAAATAATACACACATATGCGGTCCTTTTGATGCCCCATCCTTCGGTGGAGAAAAATATTTTATCACCTTTATAGATGACTTTTCATGTTTTTGTTACCTTTATCCATTGTACGATAAATCTCAATCAGTTAATTTTGTTGATATTTATATAAAAGAAGTTGAAAGACGATTAGGGAAAAAGGTAAAAATAATTAGGTCTGATAGAGGTGGTAAATTTTATGGTAAATATGATGAAACAGGGCAACACCCTGGCCCATTTACTAAACTCCTTAAAATTTTAGGTATAGTTGTATAATACAGAATGCCGGGTACACCCCAGCAGAATAGTGTGGCTGAAAGGCGCAACCGTACACTTATGGATATGGTTAGAAGTATGATAAGTAATACTCCCTCCGTCCCATTTTATGTGTCCCCCTTTCCTTTTTGGGATGTCCCAATATTGTTGTCCACTTTCTTAAATTAGTATGCAAAATTTTACTTAGTTTTCCAACCTACCCTTCCTTGCAATCAACACCAAAACAAAACAAAAAAAAGTAAGTGTAATGATTATGGGCAATTGTAGAAAGTAAGTGTAAATTCTTTTTGTCCCCTTAAATAGTTAGATTCCCAAAGAGGGACACATAAAATGGGACGGAGGCAGTACTAATTTACCTCTATCTCTATGGATGTATGCTCTCAAAACCCCTGTGTATATGTTAAATAGAGTTCTTAGTAAGTCAGTTCCAAAGACTCCTTTTGAATTGTGGACAGGAAGGAAACCTAGTATTAGACATTTGCATGTTTGGGGTTGTCAAGCGGAAGCGAGAATTTTTAATCCACAAGAAAAGAAATTGGATCCCAAGACTATAAATGGTTTTTTCATTGGGTATCCAGAACACTCAAAGGGATACAGGTTTTACTGTCCTAACCATACCACAAGAATAGTTGAAGCTGGTAATGCTAGATTCATTGAGAATGGTGAAGTCAGTGACAGTGATAAAATTAGGAAAGTGGTTATTCAAGAAGTCAGGGTACAAATTCCCTTACTCCGAATTTAGAATGATGTTGTTTCTAATGATGTTGCCCATGGTATTAACAATGAACAAATGAATAATCAACAACCCATCAATGAACCACATAATGAACCCCCTAATGAGACTGTCACCATTGAACCTATTGTAGAGGCACCACTGGAAATAGCATTAAGAAGGTCTCAGAGACCTAGAAGGCCAGCTATCTCAGATGATTACGTGGTGTATTTACAAGAGGCTGAATTTAACATAGGGGATATAGATGATCCGATTACATATCAACAAGCCATTTATAGTGATAATTCTGATAAATGGATTGATGCTATGAAAGATGAATTAAAATATATGGGTAATAATAAAGTTTGGGAGTTGGTCGATTTGCCTCAAGGATGTAAAAGAATCGGGTGTAAATGGGTCTATAAGACCAAATGCCATTCAAAGGGCAACATTGAACGACATAAAGCCAGACTAGTAGCCAAAGGTTTTAATCAGAAAGAGGGTATTGATTATAATGAAATCTTCTCTCCTGTTTCTAAGAAGGATTCATTAAGAATTACTTTGGCATTGGTAGCTCTTGATGATTTAGAGCTTTACCAAATGGATGTCAAAATGGCTTTTTTGAATGTGAGTTTAGATCAAGAAGTCTACATGGCACAGCCAGAAGGCTTCATTATAAAAGGCAAAGAGGACATGGCTTGTTTGTGAAAGAAGTCAATGTATGGACTTAAGCAAGCTTCTCGGCAATGGTACCTTAAGTTTCATAATACTATTACCACCTTCAGATTTAAGGAAAACATCGTGGATCGATGTATATATCTAAAGATCAGTAGGAATAAGTCTGCATTTTTAGTTCTATATGTTGATGACTTATTAATAGCCAGCAGTGATCTTGGTTTGTTACGGGAAACCAAGAATTTTCTTTCTAAAAACTTTAAAATAAAAGATATGGGAGAGGCATCCTACGTGATCGGGATAGAGATATTCTAGGATAGATCACGTGGATGGTTAGGATTGTCTCAGAAAACTTACATTAACAAAGTTTTGGAAAGGTTTCACTTGAATGATTGTGGCTCTGTTCTTGTTCCAATTCAGAAGGGAGATAAATTCAGCCTAAGTCAATGTCCCAAGAATGAATTGGAACAAAAACAAATGAAAGACTACCCTTATGCTTCTATTGTGGGAAGTTTAATGTATGCTCAGGTTTGCACTAAACCTGCCATAAGTTTTGTGGTTGGAATGCTTGGGAGATACCAAAGTAATCCGGGGCTAGATCATTGGAAAGCTATAACGAAAGTGTTAAGGTACTTGCAAGGGACTAAGGATCATATGCTCACATTTAAGAGGACTGATCACCTTGAAGTGGTTGGTTATTCAGACTCAGATTTTGGAGGATGCCTAGATAGTAGGAAAAGCACTAGCAGTTATGTGTTCCTTCTTAGAAGAGGGGCGATTTCGTGGAAGAGGGCTAAGTAGACTGTCATAGCATCATCTACCATGGAGGCTGAACTCGTGGCATATTTTGAAGCTACAAATCGTGGCTTATGGCTGCGAATTTTATATCAGAACTTAGTATTATGGGCACCGTTGCTAAGCCGCTGACAATTTATTGTGATAATGTCGCAGCAATCTTCTTTTTGAAGAATGCAGATATACTAAAGCTGCTAAGCACATTGAGATGAAGTATCTATCAGTGAAAGAAGAAGTTCAGAAACAGACAGTGTTTATTGAACACATTAGTATAAGTGCGAATGTAGCAGATCCACTTACTAAAGCACTAGCATTAAAGACCTTTTTACAACATGTTGAAGGAATGGGTCTTGAGTGTAGTGTTTAGAATGTGATAGTGGATTGCTATTGCTTATTATGCAAAGACACTATGATATGGTATCAATAAAGGTATTCTCTGAACATTGATGTATTTTGTCAACATTGTATACATGAATGTTATTAATGGTGAATTTGACAAAATAGTCTTTTTACAAGACATTATTGGACCATCATAGATGATCCACCTTATAGGCCTAGTTAAATAAATATTGATGTTGTGGTACATAGAAGGGAACATACTCTTGAATTAGTATGCAACCGCCATGACTCAAATTAGTGGTTTGTTCGATTAAGTTGTTAAAAACCATGATGAATAATTATTCTGATGTATGTACCGGTCTTATGTTACTCAATAAATCATTAGATTGTTATTCGGACCAAGTGGGAGAATGTTAGACTTAGTTTCGAATTACCATTAATTATGGGACTGCGAAATTGATAAGGAAGGTCTAAATTAAATCTACTATTATATAGTCCAATGTATCAATTCGATTTATAGAGATATGATTGGGATAATAGTGGAAGGTTTAGATAATGGGTCAAAGAGAATCCTAATTCCATTAAATGTCTGTTTTGATGGATGAGCAGAATTAGAGGCTAATTATTAGACTATTAGGTCCTCTTTCTCCCCTTAAATACAGCGATAAACTCTCCATCAGTAATCACTTTTATGCAACATGAACTTAGAGGGCAAGAAGGAGAAACCTAGTTCTCCAATAATAACATATTTCAGGGTTCGAAATCTTAAGAAAGGATCTGCCATCAGTCTGATTTCTGGAGCCATCAGTTTGATTTTTGGAGACATCATCCTGACTTCAAGAGCCATCAGTCTGATTTCGAGAGTCAAGTAAGGAAGTACTATGGATCATGGTATGCTTTCTTATTATCTTTTAGATAAGGTGGACTTAATCGTGGACATACAAAAGAATAAAAATCATGAAGAACAACGCATTACTAGTTAGTGTTTTAATCCTAGATTATTTATTCATGCTTTAATTGTTTGATGATTGTTCTTGATTATGATAACGCCAAAATCACAGAGAGAGAGAGAGAGAGAGAGAGAGAGAGAGAGAGAGAATGTATGCATATATATATATGATATTTTCTTAAAAAAGAATTTATAAATATCTTAATGTATACATGTATAATATGTATTTGTATGTATATAGAATAACATAGGGGAGAGAGAGAGAGAGAGAGAGAGAGAGAGAGAGACAAAAAGGTGGAGGTGCGACGGCGTGTGAGGCCACTACAAGAAAAATGTGTTTTGGCGACAAACAGATTTCGTCGCTAAAAGTCCATTTTTCGTCGCAAAAGGCTTTAGCGACGAAAAAACTTCGTCGCCAATTTTGTCGCCTTTGCCTTGTCGCCAAAGGCTTCTAGCGACGAAATTTATGTTTTGTCGACATAGACAAAAAATGGCGACGAAATAATTTGTCGCTATTGATCACAATTTTCGTCGCCATTGATGCGCATTTTGTCGCCAAAAGTGTCATTTTCTTATAGTAATTTTGCATTAGCGACGAAAAAATTTCATCGCCAATTCATCATATGCAATGGCGACGAATTATTTTCGTCGCCAATTCATTTTTAGCATACACAACAGCGACAAAAAAATTTTGTCGCCAAATATATAAAATAGTTTCTTGTATATATTTCGTCGCCAATTCATTATATGCTTCAGCGACGAATTTGTTTCGTCGCCAATTCATTTTCAGCATATGCAATGGCGACGAAATAAGGTTGTCGCCAAATATATAAAATGGTTGCTTGTATTAGCGACGAAAAAATTTTGTCGCCAATTCATTTTCATCATATGCAATGGCGACAAAATAATTTTGTCGCCAAAAATTTATATTCTAGTAAATAAAATTATTTGAATATGATATAATCCTGTTCGACCCTGTTTATCACAATAATTTTCAAAACCAAAAGACACAATCATATTAAACATGAAAGTCTCAATATTTCTGAGTAACTTCATTAAACAACAAGAATTAATATCGTTAATTGTTCACGTACCTAACAAAAAAAAACTAAAGATTAACAAAAGTACATTGTTCACTACATAACAAATTGTTCGACTACATAACAAAAGTAACAAAAAGTGCCAACTATCTACCAATCCACCATATCCACACCCAATCAGCATGAAAACAATGGAAAGCATTAGTATCTTTTAAGTTAATGAACGAACATAAAATATGTGATATATAAAGTAACTAGTTATTGCCCGTGCTCGTGGGCACCGCGCAAAGAAAAAAGAAAAGAATTTGTCCGTAGAAGTAAATAACAATACACTTACATCAAATCTAAAGACCTAAAAATTTCTATTCAAGCTCCGGTCACAGTATTCTCAAATACTTGGTCTCCCAATTGAAATGCACTTTGAATACAATTCAAGCCCATTCAACAATCTGAAATAACACAAACTATCAAAAACAATATATTTAACCGCTACAATAATATAACAATAACCATAATAGAAAAACCATAAAAGTACAATCAAAAGGGAAAATAATAATAATAATAATATTAATTCTAAGCGAATTTATTAATCCTCCAACACATATTCTCTCATCCACTATTCCTTGCCTCAAGACTCGTAATCGCAATAGCCTTTACTATTGATGCCATGTGGAGTAAAAGCCAAACCTCCGAATTGTTCATCCATTCACCTAATAATTTAAAGCAACATTATCTTCTCCAAACCTTAAAAAGGAAAGTAGAAAAAAATGAAAAAAAAAAAAAGACTGAACAATGCCGTCCATGTTCTTAGACTTGGTTCACAGTCACAGTGGTAAATTGCTTGCCTAAATCTTAATAGTGCATTAAAGATAAACTCGATTAGACTCACTAATCGACCAATTCTATCAACCATGTTTTCAAGAATGCTAAAAGGACAGTACCATAGAAAGTGGTATGCAATTCAAACAACAATCATGTTGCTACAACTTTGTGAGATGCTCCAAATTCTAAAATTTGAACAAACAAAATTAGAAATGACTCATGGTCATGAGTAGGAAGAATCAAGGTCACATTGAAAACCTTTTGCAATAGTAACTATATGATTCTACAGGAAGATATAGATAAAGATCCAAGAGTATGGGACAGTGGAAAAAGAAAAACATTAAATAAAGAAAATTTAGAAATGAAATTAGACAGTCCTAGTGGAAGGAAAAAAAAAAGGCTAAGCTTTGACAAACCACAAAGCAATTAAACCAATTTTACATTCATTTAAATCATTATCACAACACGTGCTATTTGGGAACCAATTTGAGATTCAAAATAGCAATCCTCCACTCATAATTACCAGAGTGGAAAATCAGCAAACCAATAATCAATGGTCACTGTAGATGGAGAGGCATATTCAAGTAAAGGAAAACATTGATATAAAGAACATGATCCCAGTGCAATATACTTTTAACTACAACTATACTTAACTACAACTATACTTGTTAGTGCAAAGTACTTTAATAGCTAGGAATCCTAAACTCACCCATATGCTTAAATCTGATTTCTTTATATCAAGAACCTGTCATATTCCATTATGAAGTGGGAAAAAAATAACAATAATAAAAAGGCCTTAACTCCAAGGCAAGCATGTAATCAAATATGGGAATTACTGCAAGGTTACTTTATGTTACCACCATTTCTAAGCAGCTTCCAAGCTGTTCAGTAATTCCTAAAAGAATGATTTCATATCAGCAACTAACAATTGGCAGTCAAAAAGAACTAACTTGGCAAGGTGTAAAATTGAACTAAATCACTATAGAAACAAAAAAACCTCTTATCGGCTCAACTATAAGGACAGGGAAACTATACCTGGGATCTGTCCTAAAGGACTCATGGTCAAGAGAAGGAAGAATCAAGGTCGCATTCAAAACCTTTGCAAGTTAGTTTGGGTCGGTGGAAAAAGAAAAACAACATTAAATAAAGAATATTTAGAAATGAAATTAGAGAGTCTAAATTTGGAAGTCTTAAAATTTCATGTTTCCTACAGTTAGATATCAAAGGTTATTGTTACTAATACATTTATTCAATTAATTATGTTTTTAGTTTTAAACTCAGATTTAATTTCACTATTGAATTATATTTTTTCTTATGATTGTAATGGTCCAGTATCTTTATGGGTTTATATGGAGAGTGATTGAGTATTCAATTTTAGGATGGACATATATAAACAAAACATGGGCTGTTGTAAAATTTATTCTATTCTTGAGATTTCCCTATTCTAGTTTACCATTCATCTTCTCCTTGTTACTTTCATTATTTTAAGTTTTGGGCAACTCCGAGAAAGATGTTCATTCTCTCCTAGCGCTACGTATTAGATTAATGGGTAAACATTGAAGAACAATAGTTGTAAGTGTAAGTGAAATTTCTCCACAATATATGTCTAGATATATGTAGTTTCTTCCTTAATTCCTGAAATATCCAATCATGATATCTCTTTAGCAGTTTAGCAAGAAATTCCAATTCTCTGTCAAATACTATCAATTATAACTCTATTCATTTTCTTAATCTTTTACTATCAAGTTCTTTTTCTCTTTCCTCCTGGAAAGCAATCACTTATGGTGATTGGCACACTATCATATATCATTTTTAATATTTTTTTTACTTATTCAATTAGTGTTCTTCATTTAATATTTTAGCAGTTGGTTTTAGAGATTTCGCTAAATGTGTTAGTGAACTCTAGATTTAACATCTACTCTTGGGCACAATTGTTGTGTGAAAAGTGGCTTTGCTATGACTCTCAAGTCCACATATAGTGATTATACTCAACACAACAAAAACATAAGTTCAACAGGGAGTATAAATAAGAGGGTAAAGTAAAATACCTGCAGTAGAATCAAAGAAACCTTCTTAAGCATTTTAACAAACACCATAAAAGCATCCAAAAGAAAACTCGATTCCGGCCCCAAACCCAGCACATAGCTTATTAGCCTATAGCCAAGATCACAAAATAGATATCTATATTCAAAAACAAAACAACAATTCAACAACAATTCAACCACTGAAAACCTTTAAATTTTAGAACTAAACCTATAGATTTAAGAACTAATAGATCCAAAAAAATAAATAAATGAAGGAGACATAGCCAATGAAGAAACTCTCATACCTTAACTCAACCACAACGACGACGATTTCCAGGCACGACGGAGACGGAGATGCCGAGGCTGGGCCGACGACAGCAAGGCACAAAGGCGACGACATGTGCAGCGGCGAGTGCAGCAGGAGGCGGCGGCGGTGGGGGAAGGGGGTCTGAGGCGGTGGGAGGAGGGGGCCTGAAAGAGAGGATGAAAGAGAAGGGAGAGAATGAGGTGAGGACAGGATGAGAGAACGATATGACTGGGAGGGAAGAAAAAACCTAGAAAGTTTTACCCCAAAAAAACGTGGGAAATTTTTTTTTTTTTTGGTAGTGTTTTTTGTTCTCTTCAATTAGGGGTTTGGGGGCAAACAAATTGGGGTCACAATTTTTAGAAAGTTCTATCTCTAAATCTGTATAGAGTATGCGAGTAATGTTACCAAATCTTAATTTTAAATCATCACCTCAAATGATGTGGTAGTGGGATCGGGATAATCTTACTATTTTAACCCATTTATGTGGGGCTAATTTTTAACATTTAACCCCTTTGAGAAGTTAATTTTGGGATTAACTGTCTATATAGTGTTAATTTTGACACTTAAAGTCCCCTCATGTAGGGGAAAACTTTAACACACAATCCTAATTTTGACATTTAACTACTATATCATGTAAGCACATTTATATATCTCCATAGAGTCCACGCAGAACTCGGAAGTAAAAACGTTTTAATTTGAGAGTGGTTACTCAATTTGTATCTCACAAAAACATTTGAAATTAATATGTAGTACGTTCAATTAACATATAGCCAAATGAATTCCAATTAGTTCTCAAATACTCTGTCAGATATGTGGTACATACAATTACCACTGGTACCTATCACTATCACAATACAATATAACCTCTTTGAATTAATACTTGATAAATTAATAATCTCTTTTAAATATTAAAATTCTCAAATTAATAATCTCTTTTAATAATTATTATTAATTTATGTATAAATTGATATATCTCTAAACTGAAACATATTGACATCTATTAAATTCGATTTACAAATCAATTAAGGACCTTAATTAACTAATTCAATTGGTACTATAGTGAATGACTAATTCAATTGATGCTAGGCCTCAATAACCCTTTTTGAAATAATCTTATACAAATGCTTTATAAATTATCTGTTAAAATCTTATAAAAACACATGAAATTAATAAATCGACCATAACTATATTTCCAACTGTTTTGATAGCTATACTGTGTGATACCACCAATCACTATCACAATATGTGGTACAACTGACAAATTATTTAAAAATCGACTAACGACATGATTTCAAAATTTTGAATCCTAAATTAGTTCTCAAATATTTTATCAGTTATACCATGTGAAACAACCTATCATGCTCAAAATATGTGGTATGTACAATTAGATCATATATTAGATCATATATTATCAATTTTATCACTTAATACTCGTGATTCTTACATTATCTCAGTTGTGGTCCTTATTGTAGATACCCCATTTTGACCTACCAAAAAGAAATAACTGTTTCAGGAGGCCCACTGGGCATGCGAATCAAGGAAAAGAGCTCCAGAATCAAAACATAGACCTAGAGGTCGAATCAAAGTCAATACAGAGACAAAAGCTCATCAACCGGAAGTTCCAGAGTCTGGGATCGCCCGATTACGATAATCGCTGACAGCTCATCACATTAGAACTCATTTTAGGCGACGAATTAATATTTCATTGCCATAGGCATCACTTTAGGCGACGAAATGCAGCAGATTTTTTTTTTTGGTTAAAATGCACCAGATTTTATTTATTTTTTATTTATCGCAAATGCACTGTATGCTTGAGAAAACGATTAAAAAAAACATGATTGGAGATAATTAATAAGGCTGAACTACACTTTAGTACCCTCTAGTTGGTGAAAGTTTCACTGTGGTCGCCATAGACATCACATTACAACTCACTTTAGGCGACGAATTAAAATTTCGTCACCTTAGGCATCACTTTAGGCGACGAAATATAATATTTCGTCGCCATAGACATCACATTAGAACTCATTTTCGGCGATGAATTAATATTTCGTCGCAATAGGCATCACTTTTGGCGACGAAATAATATTTCGTCGCCATAGACATCACATTAAAACTCACTTTAGGCGACGAAATAATATTTCGTCATCATAGACATCACATTAGAACTCACTTTTGGCGACGAATTAATATTTCGTCACCATAGGCATTATTTTTGGCGACGAAATATTATTTCGTCGCCATAGACATCACATTACAACCGACTTTAGGCGACGAATTAATATTTCGTCGCCATAGACATCACATTACAACCGACTTTAGGCGACGAATTAATATTTCGTCGCCATAGGTATCACTTTTGGCGACGAAATAATATTTCGTCGCCATAGACATCACATTACAACTTACTTTAGGTGACAAAATAATATTTTGTCGTCATAGACATCACATTAGAACTCACTTTAGGCGACGAATTAATATTTCGTCGCCATAGGCATCACTTTTGGCGACGAAATAATATTTCGTCGCCATACACATCACATTAGAACTTACTTTAGGCGACGAAATATGACGAATTAATATTTCGTCGCCATAGGCTTCACTTTTGGCGACGAAATAATATTTCGTCGCCATAGACATCACATTAGAACTTACTTTAGGCGACGAAATAATATTTTGTCACCATAGACATCAGTTTTGAGACATCACATTAGAACTCACTTTAGGCGACGAATTAATATTTCGTCACCATAGGCATCACTTTTGGCGATGAAATATTATTTCGTCGCCATAGTCATCACATTAGAACTCACTTTAGGCGACGAATTTGTATTCCGTCGCCAAAAGCATCACTTTTGGCGACGAAATATTATTTCGTCGCCATAGGCATCACTTTAAGTGACGAAATTTCGTCGCCAAATTTATATTTTTTTCAGCCTCTTAGGCGACGAAATTTTATTTTGTCGCTAAAACTATACTTTTGGCGACGAAATTTAAATTTCGCCGCTAAAGCCCATTTTTGTTGTAGTGAGGGGCGAGCGCGGCGCCTTGTGAGTTTTTACTTTTTAATAACTATTCAGTTATTTATGTCAGTTTTTAATAAACCGACATAAATATTATACTTTTTATGTTAGTTCATAGAAAACCAACATAAATAGTTACAAACTGACATAAATAGCAAGCACGAAACAATTATAGCACTAATAATAAAACCGACATAAAATAAATTTAAAGCTGGCATAAAAAGCATATTTCCTAGAAGTGAATGGGACAGTTGTGTCAATTTGATTCACTTTCAAAACTTTAGGGACGAAATTGAGACACTCGAAATTATAAGGGAATAAATTTAGACAGAAACAATTTTCAAAGGTGTATTTTGTAATTTAGCATTTTTTTTTTAATTTAGGATATCTAATTTTAAGAGGTCTCATTGAAAAGTCAATGAACTTGGACTAAATACGTTCCAAGTGTACCTATTATCATAAAAACTTTTTATTTGTTTCATTTGATGTGGCACTAAAAAATTTAAACTCAAAATAAAGATAATAGTAAAAGAGTGCTAAATTTCACCATAACCAAGTAACATTCTTTAAAATTTGAAATTTTCAAAAGAAATTCTAATATGAGACAGAAAGAGTACTAATGTTAAACTAGGTAAAAGGATCGAAGCAACATGTCATAAACACCCATTCATGTTATTGTTGTTGGTTACAGAAGACAAGTGAAATCCGTAAGACTTCGTTTGATAAAATTGATATTTAAATACTATATTTTTAGTGTTGAAAATTTTAAACTACCTTCGTTTGATAAAATTGATATTTAAATACTATATTTTTAGTGTTGAAAATTTTAAACTACTCTTCAGAATAGTGAAAACAATTTTACTTCAGATTTTTCTAGTAGAATTCTTTACTTAAGTTTTCAATAGTATTTAATTTGGCTACTTTTGTTTTTTGGGTAAGAGCATAGTGAGCTTTTATATAATATCAAGGGTTTATTATATTTGATCTCCTTGTGGTTATGTCCATCTTCACTTTATCCCCTTCTGTGCTTCAAAATTAGACACTAAACTAACTGTGATTTCAGACTAAAGTGAAATTATCAAGATTTCTCTCAAAATTGCACCACATGGGAATTAAGTGTTACAATTAACCTCGCATATAAGAGTTTTAGTGTCAAAATCAACCTCATATATGCAGTGAACTCCACATTATCTCCACAAACGGGTTAAGAGTTAAAAATTAGCCCCACATAGTTGAGTTAAATGTCAGCGTTAACCTCAAATAGGAAAATTAACCTCATAAATTAGGTTATGTGTTAATAATTTTAGCCAATCTTAGAATTTTCATCAGTTGAGGAAAATCTTAACAATTACTCTTTAGTTTGAAACCACAGCTAGTTAAGTGTCCATTTTAAAGCACATGGGTAAAGTGAAAATGGGCCTAATCATAGAAAGTAAAATGTAATTAACTCTAACATCAAACACACTTGAAAAAGAATAGGGTTGATTACACTTTAATTTTTAGGACTTAATTAATTAATTATCAAACACGAACTAACTGAAACTAATTGTCACTCTAAACCAAAGTTTGCTTTAAAACATTTAGGAACAAAACATATTGTCCTAAAAGTATATTGTCCTAAAAGTACCACATTTAGTGAGCAACTGTCTAGTTCACAAAGAACTCATTTTTTAGGATTAAATACATTTTATACTCTTGTAGTTAGATTCATTTTCACTTTTATTTAAAAGATGACACTTAACCCTTCTTGTGGTTGTGACTGAAATGTAAATGTTAAATTTTTCGTCAAAACGAACGAATTAAATGTAATTTATCCCCTTGTGACTAGGTCGTTTTCATATTACCCAGTTCAAAAGTTGCCATTGTTAATTAGGGTTAACTTTTCCCTTGAAATGACAAAAATTAAAATACCTTCATTTCAGTTAAAAGTAAAAAGCAGTTAAGGGGGTGTTAACTTTTGCCATGGAATGACAAACATATGATTCATTTTAATAAAAATATAGGAATAATTAAAATTCAGTCTATTTTATATAGTATATTTAAAAGTCAGTCAAGTGCTTTAATGAAAATAAAAGAAAGTCTATAAAAAATCACAAAATTATATATTCATCAACTTTTTATCTAAAATGTCGAAAATACCCCTCTCTTTGGTCTTTTATCTCTCTCCTCACATGACCACCACCACCACCACCACCGGTAGCCACCTCCACCACCAGCCGCCACCACTGCCACCACCACCTCCTTTCTATTTCTCTCTCTCTCTCTCTCTCTCTCTCTCTTTATATATATATATACATGTGTATATATATAATATATGGCCACCACCCCCCTACCTTTCTCTATCTCTTATCTCTCTTTTTACCACCACCACCATCACCACCATGAGCCACCTTCCTCATCCACCACCGCCACTGTAGGAAAAAAAGAAGAAGAAAGAGTTAAAGTTTTTGGAGCAACTGTCCAAACCGAAGGAGCAACTCACCAAACGTAAAGAGTAACTCACCAAACGTATCGGGAGCAACTCATCAAATGTATCAGGAGCAGCTTACCAAACGTGTTGCTCCTTACCACCACCGGTCGCCGCCACCGCCACCAACGGCAGCCGCCATCACCACCGGGCCGCCACCACTACCACCACCACCACCACCCCCAACTTCTTTGTCTTTTCTCTATCTGTGATCTCATCTCTCTCTTCTCACAACCACCTCCACCACCACCACCACTACCAAACCCAAACCCCAACCTCTCTGTATCTCTCATCTCTCTTCTCACCACCACCACGAACCATCTTCCTCATCCACCACTGTCATTGCAGAAAAAAAAAAAAAAAAAAAACAAAAAAAAAAAGAGAAGAAGTTGCAGGTTGGAGCAACTGTCCAAACGGTAGGAGCAACCCACCAAACGTATCGGGAGTAACTCACCAAACGTAAAGAGCAACACGTACGTTTGGTGATTTGCTCCTTCCGTTTAGTGAGTTGCTCCCGATACGTTTAGTGAGTTGCTCCTTCTGTTTGAACAGTTGCTCCAAAAACCTGCAACTCTTTCTTTCTTTTTTTTTTTCCTTTTTTTTTTCTTTCTACAGTGGCGGTGGTGGATGAAGGAGGTGGCCCGTGATGGTGGTGGTGGTGAGAAGAGAGATAAGAGATACAGAGAGCTTGGAGTGTGGTGACCATATATTAGAAATATATATATATACTCATGTATATATATATAGAGGGAGGGGGGGTTGGGGTTGGGGTTGGGGTTTGGGTTTGGGTTTGGGGTGGTGGCTGTGAAGAGAGAGAGAGAGAGAAAGAGAGAGAGAGAGAGAGAGAGAGAGAGAGAGAGAAGAGATAGAGATCGAGGTTAGGGTGGGAGTGGTGGTGGTGGCCCTTTGGTGGTGGTGGTGGCGGTGGTCGGCGGCAGTGGCCAGTGGTGGTGGCGGCGGCGGTGGCCAGTGGTGGTGGCAGGGGCAGCTGCCGGTGGTAGTGGTGGCCATATGAGGAGAGAGAGAAGAGACCAAAGAGGGGTATTTTAGATATTTTATCCCAAAGTTGATGTATTTTTAATTTACAAAAAGTAGTAGACTGACTTTTTAATACTCTACATAAAGTAGACTGAATTTTAATTATCCCATAGATATATTTAATTTGGTGGGTCAATTTCCATTACCTTTCCTTTGATTTACTATTATTTTCATAAAAACTACTCTATCCGTCTTAGATTAAGAGTCTTACTTTGAGAACTCAACTTTTAAGGAGACAAAAAGAATTTAAACCTACTTTCCACAATTGCCCATAATTATTACAACTACTTTATTTCATTGATTTTTTTATTATTATTTTTTTTTTGTGCATAAATTTCAAGGAGGGTAGTCTTATAAAGTAAGTAAAAAATGCATGCTAATTTATAAAAATAGACAAAAATTTTGAGACATCCCAAAATAGGTTAATGGACTCTAAATTCGGGACGAACAGAGTATAACTTTTAAAGATATTTAACCACGATAGAACACACTAAAGAAAAGTTTCCCTCCAATTTTCAAAATGATTCTTTCTCACTAAATCAGCAAATCAAGTAAATCCCGACATAGCTTTGTGGGGGATCTGTAGTCGATCTACATATAGGGGCGGGATCCAAAGGGTTTTGACTCTGCCTGGGCCCGAGCCTGAATTCAAGCAGTCTGCCCAAGCCCGAGTCCAAGCCCGACATAAACTCGAACTTGTCAACCCGAGCCCCGGTTTGTGAATTAGTTCTACAATCCAAGCCCGAGCCAGAGCCCGAGCCCGAATTACAATTTTTTATTTTGTGCAAATTGATTTTTAGTATGTAAACAACAATATGTAGAGTATCAAATCTATTTTTTATTGCTTAGATTTGAGAAAAAAACATTCATATATTAATTTAGTGCTAGAATAATATCTAATAGTGTATTATTATCACTAAAAATTACTAGAATATAATGTCAAAAATAATACATTAATAGAATTCGGGCTCGGGCTCGGGTTCTATGGGTTAGCAATTTTTGTCCAAAGCCCGTCCAAATTTAATTCGGGCTCTTCCAAATTGCTGCCCAGGCCCACCCATTATAAAAGCATTATGTGCCCAAGTCTGGAAATTTTCAGGCCGGGCTCGGGCTTCGCACGGGTTGACCCGCCCGCATTGCAGCCCTATCCACATAGCCTATTCATAAAAGAGCACTACTAGACCTACACAGTGAATCACACACTTTTTTCACACAGCTTTAAATGCTTGTACTTTGTACTGTTTGAATTTTTTTTATATTTTTTTGTGCCCCACTTATACAGCACAAGGTACATACATTTAAAGTTGTGTGTGAAAAAAGTATGTGATTCATTATGTGAGTTTAGCATTTTCCTTCATAAAATTTCAAACTTTTTTTTTTTTTAATTATTTTCCTACATACTTTGTATTTATCTATATATATTGGCCCCTCCAATTATTTTACTTTTACACAATGATTCGTACTGATATGCATATTACAACACTAACTGTAATTCAATGTCCTAAACTATAAGTCAATTCATAGAATTCAAATAAAGAGCAGCTGAATTATCGTCGACTCAATTGTAATTCAATTCATTCTAAACATTGTTTTACATTTTTTTTTTCCTCTCATTTCTCACTTCAACATGATCTACTTTCATCTAGCATCAGTCCAAAATTTTCAAATTACACAATCTACGGTCAGACTTTCATATTGGAAAAAAGTGACTACAAATAGGCAAAAAAAGTATATGAACGATACCAAGGAAATTAAAATCATTTCATATTGGAAAACAACTATGCTAGGCACACATCTTTAACTACATTCTAAATCACAATTATGTTTTAAATGCATGTATTTTGTACTTCTCAAAAAAATTATGGGCTCTGTGTGAAAAATATACATAACACAAGGTACATACATTTAAAACATGTGTTATGGTTTAGGATGTGGTTAAAAGTGTGTGCCTAACATTATTGATTAGAAAAAACTGGCTACAAATTGACCAAAAAAGTATATAAACAATACCAAGGAAAATCATCTTAGGTGTGCTCCGCCCAAACCCAATTGTAAGCCTTTTTTACAAACAGACCCATGGACCATAAACGTAAACCCTTCGAGTGCAACTTCCTGCTCTGCAATCAACCCAGTTTGGACAAAATCTTAGTCCTGTCAAGGAAAAACTCGTGTCCAATGAGTTTTTTTTTAATATATAGGGGAGGGGATTAGGGCCGGCCCTGAGATTCTGAGGGCCCTATTCGAACTTTTAAATGGGGGTTCTCTGTATATTAGCATAAATATTACAAATATTACTTATTAATTACTTAAATAATAAATTTGGGTTAGTATTTTTAAGAGTGGGCCCTGCCTAAAGGGGGGCCCTAAGCGGCCGCGTGTGCCGCTTCCCCTCAGGGCCGGCCCTGGAGGGAATGAGGTTCGAACCTATGCTAACCTATATATACCAAATTCTTTGCCACTTGAACTGTGCTAACCTATGCTCGTGTCCAACGAGTTAAAGTTAACTAAAAGTGAAATATAGGAATTGATTTTGGCATTTCAAAAGTTACCATTGGCACTCCATAGTACCACATTTAGTACATGTAGTATCATGCAGTAAATGCACTGCATGGAGTGCCAATGGTAACCTTTGGAGTGCCAAAATCAATTCCCAATAAATATAGAGAATATATGTAGGGCATTACTATGTACACTCGTGTATTTTCTATGTACACCCAAATTTCTTTATTCTAATCATTTTTCTTCTAAAAATTCTCACTTTTGTAAAGTTGAGCGGTGTATATAGCAAAACTAGTAGTATACATAGCAATTCCCTATATTTACACCGATGTACTTAAGCATTTTCATAGTGACTCCATATTTTCTATTTGTGCCACTACTTCCCATATACTTTCCATTAAAATGTCACACGGTTAATATTTTCATTAATTTAGCACAAATATTTCCCATTAATGATCATTTGCCTTATACTTTCGACACATAATTAATTCATTTTTACTAAATGAAAATTAGAAAACATAAATTTCTCAAATTCGTTCACATTTATAAAAGAGGAGGATTGAATACATTTTACTCTCTTGCATGTGGTTAAACTTATTTTCACCAAACTCTCTGTATTTTACCCTCTGTTCCAAAATTTAGTGCACCATTTACTTTTTAAGATTCTCTCTTAGCTAAGGCAGATTAGTATACACAATTTTGCATACCATAAGAAAAGTCTCTGTATTTTGACCCTATTTCTGAGAAGATCAGTGCATATTAAACACATGAAGAAGAAAAAAAACACACACACACACACACCCAACATGCATAAGCATGTTATTTCAAGTGAGTGTGTGCATAAGCATGTTATTTCGAGTGAGTGTGTGTGTGTGTCTGTGAGAGAGAGAGGTGCGTTGTGCTGAAATCCATCAACAATGAAGTTTTTTTTTTTTTTTTTGGCTGATGGCAAAGCACCCACAGACGCCACGCACTCACACAGGGGGGGTCACAGACCCACAACCCAACTTTGCCCCAAGGACAAACTCCCCTAAAGGACGACTCCAAGAGGAGTGAGAGACCGTATACCAACTGGGCTACTAGGCCCTTGGTCATCAACAATGAAGTTGAAAACATTGAAAAGGAGCGTTCAATGTTTCTTTGAAAGGCTGCATGAGAGCTATATTGTTGGGACCTCAAGTGGGTAGTATACTAGGTTTCCCTTTTTTATCCTCTCATTCCTTTTCCAGATAAACCAATAAACCATCATAGTCCACTAATATTAGATCCCTTTACAAAATAGGAAAAAGAGTACCATACCACCTAATGGTTTTAGTAGTAAGTTGCGGATGCAGGGTTTGAAATTTGGGAGGCTTTGGTAGGGAGAAAGTCAGGATGTTGTAATTAGGGGAATAGTTTACTGAATTTTGTGTTGGGGGTCTATTAGCCATACTTTCGTGTACAATTTTCTTTAAAACTTTGAATATATGATATTAATTCAATTTGAGTTAGGTTAAGATAAGAAGTGAGAAGAAAATATGTTGTTGGACCAAATCTTTAAGATGAGTTGGATTAAAATTGTGTCAATATTAATTCAATTCCTTTTATTTAGAGTCTATGATTTGGCTCATGGTTTCAGATTGATTAAATAGGAATATGCACAGGGGTGGATCTAGAAAATCAATCCAGAGGGGGCTTGATTGAAGCGGAACTATAAGGGGATGCCCCCGACTTTTTTGTTTAATCTTTTTATACATATTTTGTGTATATTTTGAATAGATGATATAAACTAATGCTATAAAAATTATCAAAAAAACATACGAGGGAGGAGGGGGCTTTCGTAATTAACACAAAATCATAAGTTAGAGGAGGCTTATTATGATAATTTTATAATATCGGGGGGGGGGGGGGGGGGGTGGCTTTTATAATTTTTAGGGCAGCTTAACTGCGAAAATTAAATTTTTCTCAAGGCTAATCTATAATTTTCAAAAGTCTAAGGGGGCCTGAGCCCCCCTTTGACCCTGGGTCCGCCCCTGAATATGCATATTACATTCCAATCCAATCCAATATGCATTTTGTCGAAGTGGTGTGGGCTTGAGATTACAAGCTTTTTTTTTTCTTGGGAACAAAGAGTGATAAAACAAGATATAAGTTAATGTTAAAAAAATGAGCACAAAAATTAAAATACTCATAGAATTAGGGGGCTCAACTGAAATGTTACTTTTTTTTTATAGGCCCCTGGTTGTAAGTTACAATCAAAATAAAGTTACAATGTTTTGGCACCCAGTGGTGCAAAATTTGTATATGTTGGACTTAGTCCATAATCCAAGTCACTTGGGCTTTGTTTTAATTACTTAAAATTGGTTTTTGTTGTAAGATTTTAGACTTCTCTTAATTAGTTTGTCCCTTCGCCTCTTTTATTTTAAAAACCTAAACAAGTACACCCTAAGCCTTTAAGTGATGTGGCGTGTAATCATGTATCCGGCCCACATTGGTTAAACATAAGAAGATTTTACTCTTTGTATATGTTTACTCATTCTAAGCTTATATAGTAGAAAGACTCTCTCATGCGTGCATAGGGGGGTTTGCAAAGATCACCGATTTGGATTGAAATTCGATACTTGCACGGACACGAATGTTGTCCGAATTGTTCCCTCACTCGAATAACGGGCGGATTTGTTCTTAAGAACTGTTACTCTTTATTTCCAAAAGTACAACTTAGATGCCAAACTTTGTCATATGGTGCCAAATTTTTTGTACTTGTAACAATATATATGTTCTTTTTTTGTAAAAAAGGTTAATCAATAAAAGAAAAGTCAAATAGCATCTACAAAAGAATCAAAAACTCAAAAACACAGAGAGAACCCCTAGCAAGGGAAATGAGACTATTCGACCCAAGAGAATATATATATATATATGGTACGCCCAAATCCACGTAATGGTACCATAGATAATTTTCTTACAAAATGGAGTAATCAAAACTCAAGTGACTACTACTCATATGAATTTTCCTTTTTTCCACGATCTTTCTCAGCAACCAAACATAGCAATCAATTGTCTATGAAAATGGTGGAATGACAGAAATGAAAGTGCTTGTTGCTATCAAATCCAATGTAGAATCATTGTCCAATAGTTATGTATGATACTAAGAATCCCACTTTGAAGCTTTTACTAGCAACTAGTATATACATAATGGCGTAGACTGTACATGTACGCTAGATCGAGAAAGAAGATCTTTGTGATCAATATCAGTACCACTAAAGAGTATATTCCAACTTGACACTCTCAATTAAGGGCATATGTGGGGTCAAGCTGGCCCCAGTTGCAGTACGGAACAAATTTTTAGGGAAAAAAAAAATTTATTCTGTATTATGTCCAGTATTTAGATTTAGTCATGTAAATTTAGATAGGGTCTTGTTAGGAGCACAAACAACTTCCACTAATACTTACTAACACACTCTATTTCTCTCCTAGTAGTACTGCGGGGTCTACTGCTGACCCCACAATACCACTAGGAGAGAGATAGAGTGTGTTAGTAAGTGTTAGTAAAAGTTGTTAGTGCCTCAAATATTACTCATTTAGATAACTATGCAGGGAACAATCCACTCTTTAATCTAATCCATTCCTTAAATGTGTATAAATAGACTCAAAATTTTTTAGTGGCTTGGAATAGGATCCCTAAGGTTGGGCAACTTTAGTTTAAAGGACAGCCCATTGATAATAACCTCCATAATAACAAAAGCCCAAACCTACTTTTTAGATCTAGTCTACAACATCAACATTTCATTCTTCAAGTACATTGCAATATTTTCATCTTACCAAACTACCCCACTTCATCTTCATCCTTTCATGCCACCATTACCACCACTCCTATCTGACCTCCGTCCACCACCTCCGGCGACCACCATCGGTGAACTCCGGCAATCACCATGACAACTAACACTATTGCCACCACCATCGCCGCCAACCACCACCAAAACAAACCTAGATTGCCATTGATACTGACACCATCGCCACCACTACCGTCGGCCACTACCACCAACACCATCACCACAACCTAACCAAATCTAGATCAGATTTGATTTTTCAAAACAGATCATCACCATTTAATTATTCAAAACACTTAGGATATATCCGAAGTCAAATTTGACTTAGGATTTCTGATTTTCTGAGAAAGAAGGTTAGAGAGAGAAAGTCTAGAGTGAGAAGACGAATCATCCACTGTAATTTTCTTTCTCTTTTTATAACTAATCGATATATATTGATTGATATATCTCAGTCCCACGATTTGTAGAGAAAAAATGAAGCCATGTCAAACTCTTAAGAGAAATTTCTCATCATAAGAGAAATTTTTCTTAAGATTTCTACATGTCCGCAACTAAAAATACTCTCTGATTTTAATCTCATCAGGCATTTGAAAATAGTATGGATATCTTTTCCAGTCCACTTTCACAACACATCATGGTTCACCAAGATGCAAACAATCATTGAATGAGCATTTTGAACGTTGACTAGCTTTTCACATAAGTGAAAATTCACATAGAATATCCTAAGTCAAATTTCATGTAGGATATATCTTAAGTTAAATTTGACTTAGGATTTCTAATTTCTGGGAAAGAAGGTTAGAGAGAAAAAGTCTACAGTGAGAAGACGAATCATCTACTGTAACTATCTTTCTCTTTTTATAACTAATCAATAGATACTGATTGATATATCTCAATCTCAGGATTTGTGGAGAGAAAATGAAGCTAATAGAGGAGAGAGAAAGGGCGGGGGCTATGGTGGTAGAGGCAAGGAGAGGTCGCCAGAGGTCCGGTGACGCGAGGGCCGGAGAGGCCGTCGGAGTTGACAGAGCTGATCAACGGAAGTCGCCGGAGGTGGCGTGGGTGGTGGTAATAGTGGCTGGGTTTTAGCTAGGGTTAGAGGATGAAGATGAGGGTATTTTGGTCTATAGAGATTGGGAGGACTTATCCCCAATGTCTACTTTAAATTGTCCTTAATCTCAATAAAACTCATCTTAATGACTTTTTCACCAATTTTTTCAATTTTTTACATAACAACATATGTGGTACAAAATTTTATTAATAGACTCAAAAATTCAAAAAATTTACATAAATAGAACCCCAAAAAAAATCACCCATGAGCCCACCACTACTTATATTTTCAACCCACCCCAACCAAACCTATAACATCCTGAATAAACCCTTACTCTCAATCATAGTACCCTTATATATGTATATATGTAGGGTCTTATGTATCTGATGGTGGGGCCGCGTTGTTCGTGGATCACTTATCGCAATCACGCCGCCATGATTGTGACAAAGAATTCTGCCACAGAATGATAGAGTTCAGTTCTTTCAGCTTGTGTCATTCTTTGTATACATTCTCTCCAACATAATTTGTGTGAAGAAAATGGAAAAGTACCCTATAAGGTTGGAATTATCAAGAGATCAGTGGCTATTCCTAGTAGATTTTTTGAATATGTCTTTGAAAGTGAAATGGGTTAGGACATGATCAGTGCTCTGTCCTATGCATCAGAATAAGCAACATGGAGGGGCGGATGCAAAATTTTGGGTAGGGGCAAAATTTGGAAGTGGCGCTTGGAAGACAAGTTTTATTTGGGTTCGGGGTAGCACTCCCAAGACTAGTTTTTTATTTTTATTTTTTTTTTTGTACACATTTTTCATATAGAATATTTTGTATAACTTGAAATGATTTTTAAAAAAAGGCAATTCTAGGGGCACTAACAAATTCCACTAACACTTACTAACACACTCTATCTCTCTCCTAGTGGTATTGCGGGGTCCACTGCGGACCCCACAGTGCCACTAAGAGAGAGATAGAGTGTGTTAATAAGTGTTAGTGGAATTTGTTAGTGCTCCAAATATTACTCTTAAAAAAAATGTGTTCGACTAAATATTAGGATGATTTTGGATTATAATCTTGTTAATTTTTGTTGACTTACTTATTTGAAATTTATGACTTGGCTCATGGTTATAGATGGGTTGAATTGCAATTAGTGTTACAATATGGATATTGTAATCTATTCTAAAATACATATTTTCAGAGGGGTGATCTTGGAATTACAAACTCCGTTAAAATTAAATAAAAAACTTAAATATTCATAAAATAGAGAGCTTTTTCTGAAATTTGAGGGGGAGCTTTGCACTTTTTAATTAGATCCGCCAATGGCTACATGCTTTAATCGGTCTTTTTACATTTCATGTAAAATAATAATAATAATAATTAAGGGAAAATAATAATAAAAAAAAAGAGTACAAATTTAGGGCCTAATTGGCACAACTTCTGCTTCTACTATCAACTGCAAAAAAAAAAAAATAATAATAATAATAAAATTATGCTTTTGACCAAATGTTATTCTAGGTAGCTTTTTTGCCTCTAGCAAATTTTTGTGATTGACTAACATTTTTTGCGATTGAATCAGAGAACCTAGTTTGTCAAATTGTTTTATTTTAGCTTTTAGAGTTCTATAATCACTTATAGACTCTAAAAGTTGTCAAATGCGCTCTTAATTTCAAGGTCATCAATTCGGATTCAAAGTTTTATTATTACTATTATTATTATTATTATTATAACTGAAACCATTTAAAGTCTGGCCAAATGAAACTCCTATGTTTTAATCAACCCTCGAAAAACGGCAATCACCAACAAATGCTACCGATATCAATTAGGGAGTTCGTTGGAGGAGTAACGATTCATGCACATTAATTGTGCACATAAAAATCTAGACCATTAATTTTGGTAGGTTCTATGTATGCAGGCATGGACCCTACCAAAATGAATGACCCAGATCTTAATGTACACACTTTATGTGTACATTTTATGTGCATATAGCATTAGCCGTACGTGACGCCTGTAAGTGTTTTGCCATCAACAAAAAATAATAATAATAATAATAAAGCTACAAGTATCAAGCAAGTCAATGGTGCAAACTAGAGTAGTCGAATTCTTACCCGGCCTATAATTTTGTTGAAATCTTTCTGTGGAATGAATTCTTTTTAGTTTTGGGTTATTTAGCAATAAGCCATTTTAGGAAACTTTTGGGTTCATAGGTCTCTCATGCAAACATTTGTAGTCAAAAGTCCCTAAAACATATTTTTCATGAGACACAAATCCCTCTAAAAGAAAAAGAAAATTTCTAAAATTGCCAAACTTTTAAAATATATATTAGATATATATATTCTTAAAATTGCTTCACCCCCATATACATGTGCCTCTACATACAACTACAAAGCAAACCACCTTTGTTTTTTAGAGAGAGAGAAAGAGAGGACAGTAGCTTCGCCAGATGCAACCGGTCACGATCGCCGCTCGAATTAGCTAAGAGACTCATCTCAGTTTAGCAAATAGTCCAAACAAATTCGCACTTTTTCCTCTCTCTCTCTCTCTCTCTCTCTCTAGAAGACTAGAATAGATGTAGTTTTCTTGAACTAGACTCTCTGCAAGTTGTGCAAATGTTAGATTCTGCAAAGCCAAATGTCTCAACGTTTTGGGAATTAATCTTTAATACCAAACATACATCTACATTGTTCACGGGAATGCGTTTGAGAAATTTCTCAAGCTAATACAAGTCTAGGTAATTTCTCGAAGTAACAATTTTCATAACTTCCCAAAGTACTGCCTTGAAGTTACATCATAATTCTTTGAGAAATTTCTCAAACAATTACGAATGGCAACTTTTATGAGAAATTCATCAAATTATCCCGATGATGAATAGAGTAATGCTACATACACAACCAAATGCACAACCAATTGCACAACACTGCTTAAAAATGTTGGACTTTGTGCTAAAAAATCTGCACACACATTGCACACCATTTTGTGTGTACAGGCTTTTCAGCACAAAGTCCAACAATTTTAAGCAGGGTTGTGCAATTAGTTGTGCATTTGGTTGTGTGTGTAGCATTATTGATGATGAATAACATAACCAACTTCATTAGAGAATTTTCTTAAAATAGCCTGATGAGAAATATCATAGCGAACTTCATTGAGGAATTTCTCAAAGTAGCCTGGTGAGAAATACCAAAACCAACTTCATAGGAGAATTTCTCAAAATAACTTTATAAAGCGTCCAGAGTTACTTTCACATTTAACAATTGCAAACACCAAGCACAACTGAGGTAATTTTCCCCCAAAAAAAAACGTGCATAAATGATACAAATAAAAGGACAAAAGAAAATCAATTTTTCAAAAAATATTCCATAAATGACATAATGAACACATTCCATAATTGTGTTCACACATATTCCATAATTGAAATACATGATGCTAGATATAAGGAATACATATATCATAATCATATCCAATTATATCACAATGAGGGAAAATTAGCCCAATAAATTCTCCTAAGGAACTTTTGACTTGAATTCGTGCAGAGGGTTTTTTCACTAAAAAAAACCCTTATTTTTTTATGGCTCCCTACATTTAAAATGTAAAGCTAAAAATTCTAAAAGAGGACTACCCTCACTTTTTTTTTTTTTTTGATACTTACCTGGATCCGGACCGGATACACACACTCCACACGCACACACACCCCAGCTCCAACCCAACCTCAAAGCCTCACATTATCCGACTGCAAAGCCAACAAGGACTGCCCTCAATTCTGACTTCTACTTTAATTTGATCTTTTATTAGATGCCTTACATATTTGTAGTGTAAGACATACACCTTAAGGGCAGTTTGAGAATGTTGAGACCGATTCTGTGATTTATTAAGTGAACTGGTTCTCTATATTCAAGTTGTAAATAAATATGCACGTAAGTATACGAGTCGGGTATAGGTTCCTTACCTAGCGGAATAGCCCGACGGATCGTCGAATAGTGTTGTTACGAGTCCGGTGTCTTCACCCACGAACTGCTGCTCCATGTTGCCTCCGTGTACTCTCTTATGCATCGCCTAGGTCGTAGAGGACGCTTCTTGAGTCATCCCCATGACAGTCAAGCGCTAGATCCCAAGCTCCTTGGTGATTAGCTAGAGAGAGAAACCATATGTATAGAGAGAAAGAGAGAGACTAACGTGAGAGAGAGAGGCTGCTGAAAATTATTATACATCCTTAGGTTTTTCATGTGATATATATGTATATATAGGCACATAAAAAACCTATAAGGCTTAGGACTCTAAAAGCTCATTATTTGGCGTCCAAGTCAGCCCTCTCTGGACCCAGTTCAATATAATGTGGGTGCCCGTATAGCCCAACCACAATATTTGTTACACAAGTATTTGAAAAAAAAATATATATATATATATATATATATTTTCTTACCTAAGAGTCTCTTGCCATTTTCGAGTCAGTCCAAAAACATGTTCTTTACGCTAAACTAAGCATCATAATGAAGTTTATGAAATCATACAAAAAAGGAGAGGGGATTGGCTTATTTAATTTTATACAAATCCAAACAAAGCTTGTAATGGAGGGTAAATTCAATCAAGCTAATCATTTTTACAACCATGGTAGGGGTAAATCTATGAGATGAGACTGACAATGAACTATGCAGTCTCTATTTCTCTTTTCATTATTCATCTCAATGTGTGAATACTTTTTGAATGTGCAAAAGTATGCCCCATACATTACTCTCATTTCTATGTAAATGCCAATACATTTTGGCACTTGGCGCAATTGTCAACTAACATTACTCTCAATTTTTTTTTTTTTTTTTTTTTTTTTTTTTTTTTTGAGGAATCAAATGGTTTACACTACAGTAGTCTCGTACGTTGTACACTATTTGAAGGAACAAAATCTTTCGGTATAACAAAATATGAATTGCAAAGTAAGACAACAAAAGGCATGTTTGGAAATGCGTGAAACAGCTAGCCTCAGTTGCAACTCTATTCTCACTTTTATTTTTGTTCTTTAAAACGAGAACTGGATATGAGTTCTTGCGAAAGAAACAATTCTTGGGGTATTTTTGAATAAAACACAGACTATACAGCAAAAAGCAGCTACACAAATATTAAATTATTTTGAACCGGTTGTTGTTTTAACTATAAAACCGACTCTTATATTACCTAAATTAGGGGTGGGCAAACAGTCGGTTCGGTTTCGAACTGAAAAGTTCGGTTCGGGTTGAGAATTTCGATACCGAAATTCGAACTGAAATAAACTTCGAAAATATGGCTCGGTTTCGAAATTAAAGTTCAGGTTCGGTTCGAAAGTTCGGGTTGAAATTCAACCGAAGTTTTTTTTTTTCATTTTTTTTTATTTTTTTATAAATTTTTTATAAATTTTTTTATTACTCAATAAAGAGAAAAAAATGTCTTTCAAGTTTCAAGATATCCATTTGGTAATCAAGAATATTAGTTAAACTAATGAAGTACCCTACATCTATAAAAAAAAAAAAAAAAAAATCATTTGGTAATCAAAAACAAAAGAACAACTCAAATAGTTACAGTTTATATTTTGTTATTACTCACTAAGAGAAAAAATAAATGTCTTTCAAGCTTCAACAGGATATTAGTCAAACTAAAAAAGCACCCTAAATCTATATATAAAAAAATAAAATAAAAAAAAATAAAAATGAAAATAAAAAAACTTCAAAAATTCGGTTCGGGTTCGAGCTGAAAAACTCTACCGAAAACCGAACTGTACTTATAAGTTCGGTTCGGTTTCAAACCGAATTTAATTTGGTTCGGGTTCAAACCGAACTGAAATTGTTTGAAAGTTCGATTTCGATTCGAAAGTTCGGTTGACCCGAAATGTGCCCACTCCTAACCTAAATGACCTCTAACTCTTAGAAATCATTTCAATTAGGACGCACGTAAACGAATTAGTGCTTTTTCCCTGGCCCCTCCCCTTTCACTTTCTCTGAGCTTGGGCATGCAACTCTTTTCAGGATACACTTTCTGTTCAGTGGAGAAAGGCAAAAATATATGGGACATTAATCATTACACAATTGCATACAATTAAGGAAAAGTAACAAGATTTCAAATTTGCTAAAGACAATACTTTTTAAAGCCAAAATGTACCCCAAGCATAGCTAATTAAGTTGTAGAAGATGGAAGTAGACGAAGAATGTTTAAGCACAAATTGGCACATATTCCCACCACCTCGAATTAAGAGTACTTTAATTTATTTTAGAATGTCTCATTTTAAGAGGGGTTTTTTTTTAAGTCAATTTTTAAAATATATATATATATATATATATATATTTCAAGTTTACCCTCTATTATATAAATTCTCCCACTTTTCATTTGACGTGACACTGAAAATTTAAACTCAAAATAAAAACAATAATAGAAGGTTAAAAATTACACCACCATAAAATAAGCTTAAATAGGCCGGTTTGGTCATTGTTTAATAAAATTTCATTGACAATGTTGTGTAACCACTTACACACTCCTTTTGAAGTGAGGATGGTAGAGAGAAAAGAAAAGAAACTCATTAAAATAATAAAAAAGAAGAAGAGAAGAGTTAGCCAAATTTATCTTTTTCTTATCTGCGAACTTGCAAAAGAGAAAATAAATAAAGAGAACATTTTTATTCACCCATTTTTGATCCACTATTGTTCATATAGGCTTCACTGGGTGACACGTGTCCCATTTACTATATTCATTACAAGAACGTATTTTATTTATGAGAACATTTTTGCTTACCCATTTTTAATCCTCTATTGCTCACCCAGATTTTACTATATAAACAGCAAAATCTATAAACAGTATCGGTGAACCAAGCCAAAATGCCCTCATAAATAAAGTACGTCCTTGGAATGAATATAGTAGTTTAATGATACTCACAAGTATGACACTGATCATTTAGCAAAAAAAAAAAGAAAGTATGACACAGATCAAATTAGCCTAAGAATTCTGCTAAAAGCACCAAAATGGTACATCGACTGATCGGTATCACCCATTTCTATGAGTCCCACGTGTGCAGGGAGTAAGCTCCACTGAAATGGATGACACCGATCAGTCCAATTCAGTGCTTAATCTTTTCTGTAGTCTAACATGGTTTCGGTGGTCCCACTTCTCAAACATGCAATTCCTCACCCATCATGGTGGAGTTGGAAAGAGACTCCAGTTTAAACTTATACGACCTAATCAACCAAAAAATTGTAAGCCTGCTCTGGAGATGAGGTGTATATTGAAATTGAAAAAAAAAAAAAAAAAAAAGTGATATATTTGTCTTTTTCAGATTAGTTGGTTGTCTTTTCTCTATTCTTCGAATCTCTCTTATTTGGTGGGAAACGAAAATGGGTTCTTATCTCTCTTCCTTTTTTTCCAAAAATCTTTACCAACCCTCGCTTTCCCCCAACTTATTACCAAACATAAGAAAAGAAAAAAAAAAAAGAAAGGGGTTTCCTTCTCTTCTCTATTCACATCTTTTGATCCAAAGTTCCAAACATAGTAGTATTAGTGTTCACACTAATGTGTGAGGGTGTGTACACGTCACCCGGGATGTGTACACATCGCACGGGAGCATGCTAAGTCTAAGCATACTCAAATAGGAATGTGAAATAAAAGGGCTAATTCAAAATATATATACATATACATAGTGGTGGAACTGTGTGTATTGTGGGGGTGTCATGGCACCCCTCACATGTGATAAATTGTGTTTACTAATATACATGTATGTGTGTTATTCCTCATACTTTGTTATTTGTTGGGATCCTCAAACAAAAAAATCTACTACTACTCATATTTTATTGTTTCTAGCACACCCAAACAATAAAATATGCTACTCCCTTAATCACCTTAAATCATTTTATTGCATGCTTTCAACTCTAAACTTCAACCACATGTGTTTGAAAAACATCTGGGATACAAGATTTGGGTAGAATAGCTTTACTTTGTACAATTAGACCACTCATTATGATAAATTCAAACCCTCCCAACAACTCTCAAATAGTACAAAACAACCTCACATAGTAATTTTGTAGACAACTGATAATTTTTTTTAAAAAAAAAAAAAAAGGGGGGGCGGGGGTATACTTATGTATTAATAGAACCAAAAAAATCATATCGGTGACATGATTAGACAACCTAGGTAATAACTTGGCACCCCCAAAGACAAACTCCTGATTCTGCCCCTGTATATATATAGTATTTTGTTGTATGCATTTGCTATATATAAAGGGTGGGGCTAAATATATCACCTTTTTTTGTTGAATATACAACCTTCGATCGTTCACAAATTTTTCATCTTTTAATACTAAAAGGTGATATATTTAGCAAAAAAGATTAAACATTTAGCACCACATCCCCCACCCTATATGAAAATGACTTTTTTTTCGTAATACATGGGTATATATATTTTACACAAACAAAGAAAAACTAAAAAATAGGAGGGATAAAGTAAAGATAGAAACACAGGAGTTATTTGTTATGAAAGCTCAAGATTATGAAAATGGTTCGGTTCGGTTTCGATGTAATTTTTAAACAAATTAATCGGTTTTAGTTCAATTTAATATATTTGTCGGTTGGGTTCGATTTTTATATTGAAAGAAAATTCTAAAAATCGACCGAATTGAACCAAACCAATTAGTTCAGTCGATCTAGTCGGTTTACTTATACCCCCACTCAGAACTACTTCGTAACATAAACCAATGAGTAAAGATTGTGATACACCTATAGTCACAATTTTTGAGACACAACCTAAAGATGTATCTATATTTCTCCTGTGATATCATTGGACCCCACAGTGACACAGGAGAGAGATAGACACATTTCTTAGATTGTGTCCCAAAAATTGTGTGTTTAGATATGTCTCAAGTATTGCTCTAAACCAACTTCCAAAGAAAAAACAAACTGATTTTTTTTTTGGATAAATTAAAGCTAAAGCAAAATACAAGTAATTCTACTGGTATAAAATGTGATTCAACTATCACATGGATTGGGAGTTAAATTTGGAAATTGATAGTCAGAAGGCTCACAACACTGTTATTTTGGGATAATAAAATTTTAGTCAATTTTATGTGATAAATTTAAAAGTCAGTCTACTACTTTTTCAAAATTAAAAAAACTTCAACAATAATTAAAAAATTTTAAAAAGTCATCAACAAAAGTTTTTTTTAAATAATCAATTTTTGAAAAGTTGATTTATGTTTTAGTCTACTTTATGTTTGCACTTTAGTAAGCTTGCACCAAAAACGTTGTGAATATGCTCTCAATGTTGTGATTTCGAAAAAGTAGTAGGCCGACTTTTAATCTTTACAAAAAAATAAAATAAAATAAAAAGAGACTGAAATTAAACCATCCCTTGTTATTTTATTTTTTTTGGGAGATGATGACAAATCCCTCCAAATGTCCTTCGCGACTCAAATTGACTGCCATTTTTTTGGACAGAATTATCGATAGAGGACAAACTCCCAACACGTATACTGACCGCACAACACATGCACCAACTAAGTCAAGGCAAGTGCATAAAAGGATTCGAGCACACATTGATTTATGTTAGTCTACTTTAGGTTCGCAGTTTAGTAAACTTGCACCAAAACGTTTTGAATAAGCTCTCAACGTTGTGATGAGTTGTTCTAGACTTTGTGTAGAGCTACTTCCTAACGTAACAACATTATAAATAGTTGATCTAGACGTTGAGAAGAGTTGCTCCCTAACATTAATATAAAAAGTTGCTCCCTACGTTGTGTAAAGCTTAATGACTTTTAACTTTACACAAGAAGTAGAGATTTTTAAAATTTCAAAAAAATAGTAGGTTGACTTTTAATCTATACAAAATAAATAAATAAGTAAAAACCCTGACCTTCTTGACTCAAATTTACTGTCATTTTTCGAACAGAATTATCAACCCCCAACACATTTTTTGTTGGTAATTTTTTTTTTCATTTCTTAGGATACTAAAAGTCTTAGTACCAAACGGACATTTTATAAATAGTGTGACCTCTTTCCCCTCAGTGGGGAGATTGAGGGCACGACTACCCTTTAGGGGGGGAGAGTCTTTGCTTGCCCCTATTTGTTCTTCAGTCAGAATAAGTGGCTTCTTATTGGGTTTTGTTATGGGCCATTGTGTGGTTTTTGGGTGGGATTGGATTGAGTTTAGGGGTGTGTGTGTGTCCAACCATAATCCAGGTAAGAAAAAAAAAATAAGTAAAAGGAGGGGGGAGGGGGGAGCTTTCAAAGCTAAAACTCATGTTACTTTTCTTTTACTCATTAGCTCCTTTGGAATTATCAAAATGAGTTGAGATCTATCAACTGAAAACAACATTGACCATAAAAAATTGGCAAAAAAAAACTGTGTTTTTTTATTTTTTGCATCAATATACAAACACATATTCCTTTCAAAAAATTGGCATCATTAGGAGCATAGATCTCCAAAAAAAAAAATTTACTAAAAATTTCCAAGAATTAAGAAAGTTAACGCCGTTGAATTAAAAAATTAATATTATCTTTCTGTAGACAAATAAGACATAATATTATATGTTAGACGGATAAAATCTCAAAATCAAACTACAACGTATTTTTTTTTTTTTTTGTAAAATTTTTACGTCCATTGCTTATATCTCGAAGAAATACTTGACCTAAAAAAAAAACCATCCCAAAATTCCAAAAAATAAGAAAATTATGATTAATTAAGTTAATATTATCTGTCAAAACAGATAGTATCAAAAAATGATATTCTAAATTATATTCTTTTGTACAATTTTCAACTCCATTGCGTAGATCTTGAAAAAATACAGGAAGTAAAAAATTTTAAAAAAGATTCACTCAAAAAGGCTAAAAAAAATAAGTGAGTTATGTTAGTTTAAAGTTGATAGATAATATTAATATTATCTATAAAAACAGATAATATCACCTATTTTAACAGCTAAAAAAAAATAAAAAAAATGAGGTTCCAAATTACTTTCTTTTATACAATTTTCAACTTCATTGCTTAGATCTCGAAATATATATAAATTACTCAAAAAGGCAAGAAAAATGAGTAAGTGATGGTGGTTTAAAGTTGACAGATAATATTAATTTTATTTGTCAAACAGATAATATTATCTGTTTTAACAGATAAAACAAAAAAAAAATGAGGTTTTAAATTTTTTTCTTTTGTATAATTTTCAACTGTATTGCCTAGATTTCGAAAAAAATAATTGCATGAAATAAAAAATAAAAAATAAATCACTTAAAAAAACTAAAAAAACAAGTGAGTTATAGTAGTTTAAAGTTGACAGATAATATTGCTTTAGTCATGTTTTTGTTCGAGGGACTTTATACAAAATTTAAAAAATACTGAGTAGCTATATAAAAAATGACCAAAGTATGTGAGGTTTTTTTTTTTTTTTTTTATGTACTCTCTTCGTACCATTTTTTGAGTCCTATATTCCATTCTGGGATGTTCCAAAAGTTTGTCCACTTTCCTATTTTGGTATACAATTTTACTTACTTTTCAAAACTACCCTTCCTTTAAATCTACACCAAGATAAAACTAAAAAAAGGGAGATCACTTTGGTACACCAAGGTAGTATTGGTGTAGGTACACCAAACTAATTTGCCAAGTGTCAATGATTGATTGGAGGAAAAAGTAAAAGTTGGTGGCCATTAAATGCTATTTGACATACATTAATGGTAAATGAACTTGTGATAGCAGGTTGCATATGTACATATTACATGTTGGTTCCTTTATCAATAAATGTTGTTCCTAAGTCATGTATGTTTGTTCATTTTTAAAAGATTTTTCTACCTACTTAGTACTTAGTTGAAAATTTTAAGGTTGCATTAATACTTCCACTAATATTTGGGATATATCTCAACTACCAAATCCCGAACACTTCCACCCTCTTAGATTACTCACCCTCGTAGTTTCACTTTCACAACATGTTGAAGTTTTTTTTGGAGAAGACAACCTAAGTTAAAGATCTACTATATGTTTTCCTAATTTTCACATTACTTATTCCTATATAATATGGTGTTATAGTTTGTAGAATTGTGAAAAGTTTTATTATTCTGGAACAAAAATATTGAAATGAAAGGAACAAAGTCATACTGTTTGAAAACAAAACTTTCTTGACATAGAAACAATACGTATATTTCATGAAAACTTAAAAATGTAGATTTTATGTTAGATGAAAACAAATGTGTCTAGAACAGTAAGTTACATAATGGAACCATGTATAAAAATCTAGAAACCATATTTTAAGATAATAGAACCATGTATTAACGATAATGTAACCGTATTTAATTTAGAGGAACAAAACATAGAAATCAAAGGAACCAGAGAAGAAATCTAAGACCAAATTTTACGAGAATGGAACCATGTCTTAACGATAATGGAACAATGCTCAATTTAGAGGAACAAAACTTAGCAATCAAAGGAACCGATAGAAGAAATCTAGGAATCATATTTTACGATAATGGTACCATGTCTTAACGATAATGGAACCATGTTTAATTTAGAGCAAAAAAACTTATAAATTAAACGAACCGAGAGAAGAAATCTTGGAACGATGTTTTACGATAATGGAACCATGTCTTAACGATAATGAAACCATGTTTAATTTAGAGGAACAAAACTTAGCAATCAAAGAAACCGAGAGAAGAAATCTAGGAACCATTTTTTAACGATAATGGAACCATGTCTTAACTATAATGGAACCATGTTTAATTTAGAGGAACAAAACTTAGCAATCAAAGGAACCGAGAGAAAAAATCTAGGAACCATTTTTTACGATAATGGAACAATGTCTTATTGATAATGGAACCATGTTTAATTTAGAGCAAAAAAACTTAGAAATCAAAGGAACCAAGAGAAGAAATCTTGGAACCATGTTTTACAACAATGGAACCATGACTTAACGATAATAGAACCATGTTTAATTTAGAGGAACAAAACTTAGAAATCAAAGAAACCAAGAGAAGAAATTTAGGAACAATTTTTTACGATAATGGAACCATGTCTTAACGATAATGGAACCATGTTTAATTTAGAGGAACAAAACTTAACAATCAAATAAACCGAGAGAAGAAATCTAGAAACCATGTTTTATGATAATGGAACCATGTCTTAACGGTAATGGAACCATGTTTAATTTAGAGCCAAAAAACATAGAAATCAAAGGAACCGAGAGAAGAAATCTTGGAACAATGATTTACGATAATGGAACCATGTCTTAACGATAATGAAACCATGTTTAATTTAAAGGAACAAAACTTAGCAATCAAAGAAACCGAGAGAAGAAATCTAGGAACCACTTTTTAACGATAATGGAACCATGTTTAATTTAAAGGAACAAAACTTAGCAATCAAAGAAACCGAGAGAAGAAATCTAGGAACCATTTTTTACGATAATGGAACCATGTCTTAACGATAATGGAACCATGTTTAATTTAGAGCAAAAAAACATAGAAATCAAAGGACCCGAGAGAAGAAATCTTGGAACTAAGATTTACGTAATGGAACCATGTTTAATTTAGAGAAACAAAACTTAGCAATCAAAGAAACCAAGAGAAGAAATTTAGGAACCATTTTTCACGATAATGGAACCATGTCTTAACGATAATGGAACCATGTTTAATTTAGAGAACAAAACTTAACAATCAAAGAAACCGAGAGAAGAAATCTAGGAACCATATTTTACGATAATGGAACCATGTCTTAACTATAATGGAACCATGTTTAATTTAGAGAAAAAAAAACCTAGAAATCAAAGGAACCGAGAGAAGAAATCTTGGAACCATGTTTTACGATAATGGAATCATGTCTTAACGATAATGGAATCATGTTTAATTTATAGGAACAAAACTTAACAATCAAAGGAACCGAGAGAAGAAATATTGGAACCATGTTTTATGATAATGGAACCATGTCTTAACGGTAATGGAACCATGTTTAATTTAGAGCCAAAAAACATAGAAATCAAAGGAACTGAGAGAAGAAATCTTGGAACAATGATTTACGATAATGGAACCATGTCTTAACGATAATGAAACCATGTTTAATTTAAAGGAACAAAACTTAATAATCAAAGAAACCGAGAGAAGAAATCTAGAAACCATGTTTTATGATAATGGAACCATGTCTTAACGGTAATGGAACCATGTTTAATTTAGAGCCAAAAAACATAGAAATCAAAGGAACCGAGAGAAGAAATCTTGGAACAATGATTTACGATAATGGAACCATGTCTTAACGATAATGAAACCATGTTTAATTTAAAGGAACAAAACTTAGCAATCAAAGAAACCGAGAGAAGAAATCTAGGAACCACTTTTTAACGATAATGGAACCATGTTTAATTTAAAGGAATAAAACTTAGCAATCAAAGAAACCGAGAGAAGAAATCTAGGAACCATTTTTTACAATAATAGAACCATGTCTTAACGATAATGGAACCATGTTTAATTTAGAGCAAAAAAACTTAGAAATCAAAGGACCCGAGAGAAGAAATCTTGGAACTAAGATTTACGTAATGGAACCGTGTTTAATTTAGAGAAACAAAACTTAGCAATCAAAGAAACCAAGAGAAGAAATTTAGGAACCATTTTTTACGATAATGGAACCATGTCTTAACGATAATGGAACCATGTTTAATTTAGAGAACAAAACTTAACAATCAAAGAAACCGAGAGAAGAAATCTAGAAACCATGTTTTACGATAATGGAACCATGTCTTAACTATAATGGAACCATGTTTAATTTAGAGAAAAAAAAAACCTAGAAATCAAAGGAACCGAGAGAAGAAATCTTGGAACCATGTTTTACGATAATGGAATCATGTCTTAACGATAATGGAACCATGTTTAATTTATAGGAACAAAACTTAACAATCAAAGGAACCGAGAGAAGAAATCTTGGAACCATGTTTTACGATAATGGAACCATGTCTTAACGATAATGAAACCATGTTTAATATGGAGTAACAAAACTTAGCAATCAAAGAAACCAAGAGAAGAAATTTAGGAACCCTTTTTTACGATAATGGAATCATGTCTTAACGATAATGGAACCATGTTTAATTTAGAGGAACAAAACTTAACAATCAAAGAAACCGAGAGAAGAAATCTAGGAACCATGTTTTACGATAATGGATCCATGTTTTAACGATAATAGAACCATGTTTAATTTAGAGCAAAAAAACATAGAAATCAAAGGAACCGACAGAAAGAATCTTGGAACCATGTATTACGATAATGGAACCATGTCTTAACGATAGTGGAACCATGTTTAATTTAAAGGAACAAAACATAACAATCAAAGGAACCGAGAGAAGAAATCTTGGAATCATGTTTTACGATAATGAAACCATGTCTTAACGATTATGGAACCATGTTTAATATAGAGGAACAATACATAACAATCAAAGGAACCGAGAGAAGGAATCTGGGAGCCATTTTTTAACGATAATGGAACCATGTTTAATTTAAAGCACCTAAACTTAGAAATCAAAGGAACCGAGAGAAGAAATCTAGGAACCATGTTTTACGATAATGGAACCATGTCTTAACGATAATGGAACCATGTTTAATTTAGAGCAAAAAAACTTAGAAATCAAAGAAACCAAGAGAAGAAATCTTGGAACCATGTTTTACGATTGTGGAACCATGTCTTAACAATAATGGAACCATGTTTAATTTAGAGCAAAAAAACTTAGAAATCAAAGGAACCGAGAGAAGAAATCTTGGAACCATGTTGACGATAATGGAACCATGACTTAACGATAATGGAACCATGTTTAATATAGAGGAACAAAACTTAACAATCAAAGGAACCAAGAGAAGAAATCTTGGAACCATGTTTGACGATAATGGAACCATGTCTTAACGATAATGGAACCATGTTTAATATAGTGGAACAAAACTTAACAATCAAAGGAACCGAGAGAAGAAATCTTTGAACCATGTTTGACGATAATGGAACCACGTCTTAACGATAATGGAACCATGTTTAATTTAGAGGTACAAAACTTTGCAATCAGAGGAACCGAGAGAAGAAATCTTGGAACCATTTTTTACGATAATGGAACCATGTCTTAATGATATTGGAACCATGTTTAATTTAGAGGAACAAAACATAACAATCAAAGGAACCGATAGAAGAAATCTTGGAACCATGTTTTACGATATTGGAACCATGTTTTAACGATAATGGAACCATGTTTAATATAGAGGAACAAAACTTAACAATCAAAGGAACCGAGAGAAGAAATTTAGGAACCATTTTTTAACGATAATGGAACCATGTCTTAACGATAATGGAACCTTGTTTAATTTAAAGCACCTGAACTTAGAAATCACAAGAACCGAGAGAAGAAATCTAGGAACCATGTTTTGTGATAATGGAACTATGTCTTGACGATAATGGAACCATGTTTAATTTAGAGCAAGAAAACTTAGAAATCAAAGGAACCAAGAGAAGAAATCTTGGAACCATTGTAGACACCCCATTTTTGCCCAACCCAGTCATTTGAAAAATAAAGTGCTCGTTGACACTAGCCTGTCATTTTTTTTTATCTCAATCTGACCTTAAATGGAAAAGATATTGCAAGCCAAAACTATGGGGTCAAAAGGTCAACAATCTCACATGCACCACACCACACATGACTATTGCTCACAACTATTGCTCCACATTTTTGACAAAACACTTTCGGTGGAAACATGATAGAAAACAAAACAAAAAAAAAAAAAAAAAAAAGTAGCACTAAGATCCCATCCCCATTTTCCTTTTCTTTTCTTTTCTTTTTTCCTACCACTTCCTTCTTTGTCTCCCACTCTCCTTTCTTTTCCTTTTTTTTATTTCTCTCCCACTTCTCTTCTTTCCATACAAATAAGTCACTCCTCCATCTGCACAAAGGGGGGAGAACCCCACTCCCTCACCTCCTTCTCATCTCTCTTCTCAAATTCTATCACCATTGAAGAACCAAGTCCATTTTGCCAAAGTTCACTGCTGTGATGATAATCAAAGTATCACCACGAATTCATTTTTGATTCAAATCAAATGAAACCAATTGGAGAGTGTTCTTAACTCAATGACATTGGTCTATGATTTTTTTCAGAATTTTAAAAAATCATATGACCCATTTTTAAAGCACAAATACACAAGGCATACAATCTGCCACAAACATCACAGCAGTGACACTAGATCACGTTCACTGTTTGGACTACTTCAAGAATTTTTCTTCACTCCATTTTTTTGTACATTAACTATAGCCTCTTAACTACGTCTGTGATTTTTTGTGATTTTTTTTGGATCAGTTTAGTGTTTGTAAAAAATCGTCCAATTTCAGTCGACAGTGCAGTCCCTATTTCTGAGTAAGGTTGTTTCTAAACTCAATTTCTCCCAATCCCCAAATGATATTCTAAAATGGTTTTTTACCATGGAAACTAGACTCATTTGGGAACTTTCTCTCAAAATTTCAAAAAATTAGAAGCACCGGAACCTCCCCCGTTCCATTTTTGGGAGACTTCTCTCAAAGCTGTGAGAAAACTGCACTTTGACATGAATTTTTGTAAAACTTTTCTTTTATCTCTTTCATTTGGGGTTTTGATCTTTTTCAAATGAATAAATCCTAGTATATTAGAAAACTTCTAAAAAAAAAAGAATAAAAAACAAAAAAAAAAAGAAATTTTATTTTTCTTTTTCTATCAAATATTCACACTTATCAAGTTGTTCAATAACTTTGATAAATGGAAATTTGAGCACCTTTCTACTTCTACTAAAACCGAATATGCCTAATTTATCAAGTTGATCAATAACTTTGATAAAAGGAAATTCGAACATTTTTCTTTTGGGCACCGACCCTTACTTCCGGTATAAAAAAATAAAAATACAAAAAAAAATCTATTTTCTTTCTTTTGGGCACCGACCCTTACTTCCGGTATAAAAAAAATAAAATACAAAAAAAAAAAATCTATTTTCTTTCTTTTGGACACCGACCCTTACTTCCGGCATAAAAAAATAAAAATGCAAAAAAACCTCTTTTCTTTCTTTTGGGCACCGACCCTTACCTCCGGCATAGGAATAAAAGAACAGAAAAATGAAAAATACAAAAAAAACACTTCATTCTCCACTCACTTGCACAAGCTTGTTTCAATCACAATCATTTTTCAAAATTCCTAGTTATACCATTTTTTTCACTCAAATAACTTTTTTCAAAATTCACTCTTTCAAAGGTTAAAGTCTAGGATTACACCGTACATGTTAAAGTTCCTAGCTACACCAACTTTTACTTGAAACACTACTTCACACTCACACGGTCTACATCGACCAACCTTTTTCAAAACACGTGCACACACACACACACACTCATAGATGTACAAAGCACAGAACTACGTACGGCCTGATTCTCGACTTGAGATACGTATGCAACCCTTCACTTGGGTACGGCCATAACCACATTTTTTTTCAATACTTGTACATTCTCACACATTATTTCTTTTTATTGCCCCATTATCATGAAAATCACTAAAATTGGCAACCGTGCTTTGCATGGATGTTCGAGGGTGCCTAACACCTTCCCTCGACATAATCGAGTCCCCGAACCCATATTTTAAAAGTTCTCTGGTTTTTGCATGGCTATCAAGAGTCACACTTTTAAAGGGCCCACTTTTCTCGAAACTTTTTTTCAAAAGTCAAAGATGAATTATTTTAATTGTCTTTGCAGGGGTCCTAATACCCAAAATGTTAGGTGGCGACTCTGAACATTTAAATAGGCCCTACAATACTCTTTTTACCATTCCCAATAAAAATCAAGTCGCAATTCACCCACTTTAAAAAAAAATCAGGCCCACAACACGACAGCCTGGCCGTGCCGAAAGCGCGGGCGCGACAGATGGCGACTCTGCTGGGGACACTTAAGAAGACTCAGGCCATCACTTTAGTGATTTTTGTTACAATGGGGCATTTCGTTTGTATTAACATTTTTTTTTATAAATTCACATTCTTTTGTACAGGTATTCGCGACTCAGGCTGAAATAAATTGCAAGGCCAATGCCAACATTGCAAGGCCAATGCCAAAATTGCAAAATGCCAAGATCTTTCACTATCATGCACACTACACACTGGCATGCAAGCATAACATAACCCTTCCTTAAAAGGAAACCTTTAAGATTAGATAGGAGGATTAGTAAGTGGCATGGCCGTTGCGGTAGTACCGCCGGTACCAGCACCGAAACTTCCTCTGCTCGAGCCACCAACCTGAGAAAGTGCTTCGGCGCTGGAGGTTTGAAGGTTTGGGGACCATGCCTGATTTAAGTTTCCATTAGACATCAGCCTCTCCACATGCTCTCACTCTCTACACATGCATCAATGTTGATACATCACTTTCTCCACGTGCTCTCACTCTCTATGTGTTCATCAATATCGAGTGATGTCACTCTCTGTACGTGCTCTCACTCTCTCCACGTGCTCTCTGTGTGTGTGTGTGTGTGTGTGTGTGTGTGTGTGTGTGTGTCAGTCTCACTGACCCCCTACCTCTCTCTCCCTCTTTCTTTTTTTTTTCTTTCCCACCGGGTCCCTCTCTCCGTCACTCTCATGGACCCTCTCTCTCTCTCTCTCTCTCTTTCTTTTCTTTCCCAACTGCTCCCTCTCTTTCTGTCTCTCTCACCGACACACACTCTCTCTCTGTCACTCTCATGGACACCCCCCCTCTCTCTCTCTCCACTCTCTCTTTCTTTTTCTCACCTGCTCCTTCTCTTTCTGTCGCTCTCACAGACTCTCTCGCTCTTTCTCAACGCCCTCTCCCTTTCTCTCTTTCTATCACTCTCAATGACCACTCTCTTCTCCTCATTTTAAAAACCCCCCACATCCCCCTCCTTATCTGTCTTTCTCACACATTCTCCCTCTCTCTTTGACGAACCTGTCTCTATTTTACTCTCCTCCCCTCTTTCTTCTTCTCCTCCTCCTTCCATCTCTCTATAGAAACTCATCCTTCTTCTTGGGAAAATCAGAAAAAAAAAAAAAAAAAAAAAAAAAAAAAAAAAAAAAAGCTCTAATAAAAGGAAGCTAAAACAAGCCCTGTACAGGAGCTTCTCATAGAGATCAAGAAGAGGAACAGAGAATCATAACAAAAAAATTGGGTGTGAAGAGAGTTATGGACCCAACATATCATCGTTGTGGTGCATGTATATATAATAGAAGATAGTGCCGAACTGATTGTCCCTTGGCTCCCTACTTTCAGTACGAAGGAAGTAACGAGGATTATGAGGTAATTCACAGTTTTCTTGGATACAGGAACTTTTTACGCCTTATTCAAAATGTATCCAAGGCAGATCACCAACAAACTATCAACTCCCTTGTATATGAAGCCACAGCTAGGCTTCAAAATCCCATCTTGGGATGTGTTTCTTATATCTTTCTCCTTGAACAACAAGTTCGAGAACTGAAGGAACAGGTTTCACAACTTCAAGCTCAATCAAAAGAAGAATCACCCAAACAATCCAAAGAGCCTGATCTGGATCCTTGGCTCAAGTACGCCACGGAAGATCCGAATTGCAACATGGAAATTCTTCAAAAATACTCCAATCTCGTTTCTCCCATCACAACTGCTCCAATCTCTTCTGAAATCCCTAGCCCTACCCATATTTCTCCTGTCACTCAAATTCGTACAATATCTTCTCATTCTCGTTGGTCTGATCCAGCCCAGCACGCGCAATCTAGCAACAACCACCAAAATTCTCCAGGTCTGTTAGATCTCTCTACTTCCAACACGAGCTCTCCAACCTCTAGTCCTACCCACGCCCTCTCTGCTACTCCAAATTGCTCCCACTGGTCTGATCTAGTTCAACACTTGCAATCTGGCAAGTCTCAAATTCCCTTGAATCAAACAGAAAAATCAGGGGTCCCAAAATATCCAAATCTCTCTCTAAATCTTCAAGTGAGTTCGTCAAAACCACCTACTCCATCCACTGATCCTTACTCTTTCCTCACTATCAATAATTTAGCTTAAAACTCCTTCTTGGATTTAATTGACAAGATGGGGAACCAACATGCCTTCAAAGAAAAGAGAAGAAAATTCACGGGGTGGTATGAGCCCTAGAATTAAGGCTCTTTTTTGTTTTTTTTTTTTTTTAAAAATTCAAAAAAAAATTTCAAAAAAAAAATATTTCAAAAAAATGGAATGAACATCATGGTCCGTATTCGAGGTAGTCCCTGTACGTCGAGTGTGCGTGGGATTGAGCCCACATGTCTTACTATGCGTGTCCCTCCACCAGCTTAATGTAGTTTGGATCATTGGGTATTGTTTTATAGGGCAACTGGGAGGGTAAGCATCCCAGGACGGTATTGTCCTCAGAAGTAAGTCCTGAAGAACATTAACCCAGGGTTCTGTTGAACGGACTATAGGATCTATATGGTTGCTGAAAAGCGCGTAGGATGTCGTTAGCATTCGATCTCTGGAAGGAGGCCTCACGTTGGCAGAACTCAGTTCCCACTCAACAAAATCCAAATGTACATTTGTATCATTGTAACTTTTCATATTAAAAAAAAAAACAAAAAAAATCCTCCTTCGTACTATCTTCGCTTCTTATGCAATGTACCCTCACGTTGGGCTATCAGTTCAAGAATCAGCTGTGGATATACTATCTCTTGTTGGTAACATAAGTGCACTTTCTAAAATGAGGATTCTATTCCCTCATCATCACTTTCATAATCCACTTGTGTTTGCTATTATCAATCTGAGTCAGCTTAAAGGCTGACATGTGTCCCAAGTCAGAAAAAGGCATGTTTGGTCATTCATAATCCTTCATTCAAGCCTAATTCGATACAATGGCAGCACATGCAAATCCATACTGCGAACACTGATATTACCAAATCCAAACAGCACTAGTGCATTCACAACTGTCCAAATCATCTCATTGCCAAATCAATAGACTGATCTACTTTCTCAAAACTTTTACTCCCTTTCAAAACAAAACAAAAATCAAAAAAGAAAAAGGAAAAAGCAAAAAGAAAAAGAAAACTGAAAAGAGGAGAGAGAGAGTGCATTGGTCACGAGAAAGGAAGAAAAAAAGGAAAAGAAAAAGTAAAGGAGGAGAGAGAGGGATTGTCGGTCACGAAAAGCAAAAAAAAAAAAAGAAGTCAAAAGAATAAAGGAGGAGAGAGAGAGAGATTGTCGGAAAAAGAAAAGAAAAGAAAAAGAAAAAGAGAAGAAGAAAAGACGGGGAGAGAGAGAGAGAGAACGTGCCGATGAAAGAAAAAAAGAGTATAAACATTCTCTCTCTCCCTCATTCTCATTCACTCCTCCCCCTCGAACACAATTCTTCCCTCATCTCTGCATCTCTGTCTCCTCTCCCTTCTTACTCACTCATCTTTCTCTCACTTCTCTCCCCTCACCATACTCACTGTCTTTCACCATTATACCAGAAGTTTGATCTTGTTTTAGGCGTGGGGGTGCTCTTTCAAAAAAAAAAAAAACAAAACAATTTGGAGAACAACATGGATTTAGGTGAGATAATTCTACTCTGCGAAGCATGCATTCTTCTTTAGATAGCTTGGGCGGCTGCAGCTTACTTCTGGCTCAAACCGTCTGGCAATGAAGAACCGTCTGGCAATGAAGAAGGCCATAAAGATTAGGAAAAAATGTTCTTGGAACTCGGCCCGCCCCTGTGATTCGAATCACTTGTTGGATGGGGTGGCTTTACCAATGAACAATGGATTGATGAAAGTGTAAGGGTTTTCTTGTTGTTCTCTTTTTGCTCTTATATGTATTAGAAAATATCATCAATAAAAAGAGAATGTCAAGGATTATGTAAATACATGGGCATCCAATCATATGTGTTGTTCCCATCCATCCAGTACATGCATTGTTTCTAAACCCTTTACCAACGGTCTAATACACCCACAAGCCTTTGGTCACTCTCGCAAAAGGCCAATACTTCACCCATTGCCTAAAATTCCACTCCTTACAAGGCATCAAAATGTCACACAGACACAGTTTCTCCACTACTAAATATATGCATTGTTTGCTTTGCATAAGTACATACATTTCTTTTATAAAAAAAAACAAGTTCAAAAAAAAAAAAAACAAAAGCAAAAAAAAAAACTTTTTTTTCATTATCTTGCTTTAAAATCTCATGATTCATTGGATATGGCTGTCTTGTAACTTGTTGAAGCCAGTTTGGACATCGCATTGGACTTTTGGACACAACACACGATAGAACATGCCAAAAAGGCTTTAAGACCATGATTAATCATTACAGTGTCTGACATTGTTCATCATCGCAAGTGCATGCTGCTCTACCACTTTAGCATATGGACAGGACACTCTCTGGGGCAGAAATACCTCAACTCAAGGCACGCCATACATCATCAAATACCAAGCGGGGCGGCCCAATGTTCCCCATAACATTGCACGAGCTTCAATGTTGCACATATATGATTTCTAAAATCCAACTATGTTTGTGTTAAAATGATGAGAGGCAATCATTTCAGCTATCCATACACTATTATTCACTTGCTAACCCACTTGAGCAATACAATAAAAATCTCTTTTCAAATTCAAACCCCCTGAGGATCACTGATGTTGTCAATATCAAGATGTAAAAAGTGTTCTTTACTTTTCCAAAGATTTGCAGTGTGGAAGCAAAGGTCGAACCCACAGAGATTAATTAACTACCGTGTTTTAATCTTAAAACCTAAATCTAATTAATTATAAAAACGAATTTTGATTTGAATTTAATTAAACTAATAACAATAAAAATAAATCTAAACTATGAAAGCAATTAAAGTTGTTTTAAATAATATTTAAGGGAACCTAGGATTGCAAATCCACCATTAGCTTCATAATAGGAATATTTATGAATTACTTTAGCTTATTACATTGGATGATAATGGGAAATTGTAGCTACAAGCCCAATTCCTCCGACAAGAAGATATTCATGGTTCAAGCACCAACATAATCCATCTTCGGTTAGCACGAATTATCCCACACTAAACTAGGGTTGTGATCTAATCCGTCTAACCTAGGCATGGACTATTCGGATACTTGATAGCACAAATCAATAAAGCACCATCACATGTAAACAATCTAAACAAGCACAGCAAGAATAGATCGTTGAGCACATCACAGTCAAAATAGATCTAAGACAAGAATAAATTCTAAAAGTAATAATTTAATCAATAGAAGTACGATTTATTTATAAAAATCCTCTAAACATGTGACTGTCATCCATACATAATAAAACTAAAATAAAAACATAAATAGAACCATATTACTCGTCTAGGGCTTCATTGAAACCCTAGATCTATGATCTAGCCGTCCATAGAAGTGATGGATGACAAGTAGTTGATGGAGGAGGCCATGGAAATCCTTGGTCTTCTTCTTCTTCTCCTTGCTTCCCTCCCTTCAATGGCTGGAAGTATGGTTGTAGAATGTGTATATAATAATTGCTAATAATGTCTAACCCTTTAATTGTCATAAAATAGGGTATATATAGATTTACAACAAGTTTTGGAAGCCTTCCTAACCCGAAACGAACTGAAACTGATGTAATTTACAGTCTAGACGTCGTTCAGCAGTTTCGTTTGCACAGGAGTTTTCAGTACACTGAAATACGCAACTTTGCATTTTACACATATCGCGCGAGCGGGTCGCGCGAGCGCGACATTTGGCCTTCGCGCCCGCGGATCGCGCGAGAGATTCTGGGATTCTCGCGCGAGCGGATCGCGCGAGCGATTTTCGGATTTTCGCGCCCGCGGGTCGCGCGAGCGACTTGGCTTTTTCAGCTTCTTTCTTTCTGCTCTTTCACCCTGTTTAGCCTGATATACTTGATTTCTTCCAAAACCTGTCAGAAAATAGAAAACAAAGTAAAAATATACAAAAACAGGATAAAAAGGTACTAACAAATGCTCGTTAAGGCGTATAATTAGGGTTAGTTCTCTCCCGATCAATCACCCCCACACTGGGGCAATGATAAAAAAAAAAAAAAAAAAAAAAAAAAACCGAAGCTCAACGAAAAAGAAAAAAAAATACAGAAGCTGGACAAATCCACCGAATACTATCCAACTTGGATACTGGCTTCAAACTGGGGCAATTCCCCCCAAGTCACATTACACTCAGTAATACTCACCTCACACTAGATTGGGGCAGGCAAAAAGAAAAAAATAGAGCATAAGGTGATCTGGGGCATCGACCTTTCAAAAAAAACTTTGAGCCTTCATGCGATCCTTCATTTCTTAACCCACGACCTTGGCCTACAATTACAACCCACTAAAAGTCCACTCTGATTGACACAAGCCTTGTTGGATTTATTAAATCATACTTTTGCATCATTTCAAAGATATGGGCCATCACATCCTATCAATTTCAAGATAGTCCGGCGGGCGTAGTGAAAACCTAAGAAAAAAGGTGCTATGAATCAAGACTATGGCAAAACAGTCGATGCAGCAAATACGGACAAGGACTGGACATTCACCGAATACTGGGGCACTGAGCTCATACGGTCAAATACATTACCTTCTAGTGTTCCAACAAGTAACAAGACAGACAATATCCACTAACTTATGAACATTCCTTCGCAGATGATTAACTCATGCATCAAATACTTTTGTAAATACTCTGTACATTGCATGAAAAAAAAAACAAAAATCATTCATACTTTACAGCATAGCAGAAAATGCATATCTTTTGTAACAGGGGCAACTGGAGCCTGGTGCCTCCATCATCCTTATAAGGAGAACACTCACCACTGGCCCAATTTCTAAAGCCTAACCACTAGCCCAACTTCCAAAAGCCCAACCACTGGCCCAACTTCCATTGGCCCAACTTCCAAAAACCCAACCCTCGACCAAACTTCCAAAAGCCCAGCCACTGGCCCAATTTCCAAAAGTCCAACCACTAGCCCAATATGCTTCCAAAGCCCAACTTCTAAAGCCCAGCTACTAGCCTAACTTCCAAAAGCCCAGCCACTGGCCTAATTTCCAAAAGCCCAACCACTGGCCCAACTTCCAAAGCCCAATTACTGGCCCAACCTCCAAAAGCCCAACCACTGGCTCAACTTCCAAAAGCCCAACTACTGGCCCAACTTCCAAAGCCCAACTGCTGGCTCAACCTCCAAAAGCCCAACTGCTGGCTCAACTTCCAAAAGCCCAACTACTGGCCCAACTTTCAAAAGCCCAACCACTGGCCCAATATGCTTCCAAAGCCCAACTTCCAAAAGCCCAGCCACTGGCCCAATTTCCAAAGGCCTAACCACCGGCCCAACGTGCTTCCAAAGCCCCAACTTCTGAAGCCCAGCCACTGGCCCAACTTTCAAAAAGCATCACCACTGGCCCAACATACTTCCAAAGCTTAACCACTGGCCTAACATACTTCCAAGACCTCTCACTACATGCAGCCTTTGCTCAGGCTCGCCAACTCTACAACAACCTCTTAGTCAAATCAACCTCCCATCTATGGATCATCAAGAAGTATCATCCAACATCAGTAGCAGGTGTGAGTTCGTCAAGGGGTATCCTGTTCATATCATTCAACATCAGACATAAGTTCGTCAAGTGGCATCATGTTCATCTCATCTAACGTCAGATATAAGTCCGTCGAGGGGCATCCTGTTCATATCATTCAACATCAGACATAAGTCCGTCAAGTGGCATACTGTTCATCTCGTCTAACATCAGGTGTGAGTCCCTCAAGGGGCATCCTGTTTATACCATTCAACATCAGGTATAAGTCCGTCGAGGGGCATCCTGTTCATATCATTCAGCATCAGGTATGAGTCCATCAAGTGGCATCCTGTTCATCTCATCTAACATTAGGTATAAGTCCGTCGAGTGGCGTCCTGTTCATCTCGTCTAACATCAGGTGTGAGTCCCTCAAAGGTCATCCTGTGTATATCGTTCAACATCAGGTATAAGTCCGTCGAAGGGCATCCTATTCATATCATTCAGCATCAGGTATGAGTCCATCAAGTGGCATCCTGTTCATCTTATCTAACATTAGGTATAAGTCCGTCGAGTGGCGTCGTGTTCATCTCATTCAACATCAGGTATAAGTCCCTCAAGGGGCATCCTGTTTATATCATTCAACATCAGGTATAAGTCCGTCGAGGGGCATCCTGTTCATATCATTCATCATCAGACATAAGTTTGTCAAGTGGCGTCTCGTTCATCTCATTCAACATCAGGTACAAGTCCTTCAGGTGGCGTCTTGTTCATATCATTTGGCATCAGGTATAAGTCTGTCAAGTGGCGTCCTGTCCATATCATTAAGCATCAGGCATTTTCTCTTACTGTCTCACGCTCTATAGCAATCACGCCCTACGTGGCATTCTACTCTCCTGTCTCACAGCAATCATGCCCCACGTGGCATTTTTCTCTCTCATATCTGTGGCCTTTTACTCTCTCATATCCACTGCAATCATGCCCTGACGTGGCATTTTGCTCTTCACTATCCTAACATGGCATCCTCTTCATCCCATGAACTACGCTTGGTCTGATTCTCCCGACGGGAGATACGTAGGCAGCTCTAAGAGCTCGACCATACCCTTACTTTTACATTCTCGGTTAAAGTTTGGGATTACGCGGCTTTGCACTTCTCAACTACACCTTCTCTCACCATCTATCAGCTACCCAGGTTCCCACGAACTACGCACGGTCTGATTCTCTCGACGGGAGATACGTAGGCAGCTTTAAGAGCTCGACCATACCCTCACTTTACTACATTTTTTGTTAGAGTTTGAGATTACGCGATTATGCACTTCTCGACTACACCATCCCTCTTCTACTCGATTCTCACATGAATCCCCAACAAAGTCGTTCACCCTTTCTGGTAAAGCTCTCAATCCCCAGCGGAGCTATTTGCGTACTCTGGTGGTACTCAATTTCACTTGCCTACATTGGCACCTCTCACACTTGCCTACGATGGCATTTCACACTCACTTGCCTACGATGGCAATTCACAATCCTCACTTGCCTACATTGGCACCTCATACCCACTTGCCTACGATGGCATTTCACATTCACTTGCCTACGTTGGCACCTCATACTCACTTGCCTACTCTGGCACGTCTTTTACTTATTCTCATCACTTAAAAGAAAAGGGACAAAAATGGGTCGTCTAGTTTCTTTGTCACGATTTGCTTAACAAAACATGACAAAGAGGGGCAGCTGTAGACACCCCATTTTTGCCAAACCCAGTCATTTGAAAAATAAAGTGCTCGTTGACACTAGCCTATCATTTTTTTTTATCTCAATCTGACCTTAAATGGAAAAGATATTGCAAGCCAAAACTATGGGGTCAAAAGGTCAACAATCTCACATGCACCACACCACACATGACTATTGCTCACAACTATTGCTCCACATTTTTGACAAAACACTTTTGGTGGAAACATGATAGAAAACAAAAAAAAAAAAAAAAAAAAAGAAGAGTAGCACTAAGATCCCATCCCCATTTTCCTTTTCTTTTCTTTTCTTTTTTCCTACCACTTCCTTCTTTGTCTCTCACTCTCCTTTTTTTTCTTTTTTTTATTTCTCTCCCACTTCTCTTCTTTCCATACAAATAGGTCACTCCTCCATCTGCACAAAGGGGGGAGAACCCCACTCCCTCACCTCCTTCTCATCTCTCTTCTCAAATTCTATCACCATTGAAGAACCAAGTCCATTTTGCCAAAGTTCACTGCTGTGATGATAATCAAAGTATCACCAAGAATTCATTTTTGATTCAAATCAAATGAAACCAATTGGAGAGTGTTCTTAACTCAATGATATTGGTCTAGGATTTTTTTTCAGAATTTTAAAAAATCATATGACCCATTTTTAAAGCACAAATACACAAGGCATACAATCTGCCACAAACATCACAGCAGTGACACTAGATCACGTTCACTGTTTGGACTACTTCAAGAATTTTTCTTCACTCCATTTTTTTGTACATTAACTATAGCCTCTTAACTACGTCTGTGATTTTTTGTGATTTTTTTTGGATCAGTTTAGTGTTTGTAAAAAATCGTCCAATTTCAGTCGACAGTGCAATCCCTATTTCTGAGTAAGGTTGTTTCTAAACTCAATTTCTCCCAATCCCCAAAGGATATTCTAAAATGGTTTTTTACCATGGAAACTAGACTCATTTGGGAACTTTCTCTCAAAATTTCAAAAAATTAGAAGCACCGGTACCTCCCCCGTTCCATTTTTGGGAGACTTCTCTCAAAGCTGTGAGAAAACTGCACTTTGACATGAATTTTTGTAAAACTTTTCTTTTATCTCTTTCATTTGGGGTTTTGATCTTTTTCAAATGAATAAATCCTAGTATATTAGAAAACTTCTAAAAAAAAAAGAATAAAAAACAGAAAACAAAAAAAAAAGAAATTTTATTTTTCTTTTTTTATCAAATATTCACGTTTATCAAGTTGTTCAATAACTTTGATAAATGAAAATTTGAGCACCTTTCTACTTCTACTAAAACCGAATATGCCTAATTTATCAAGTTGATCAATAACTTTGATAAAAGGAAATTCGAACATTTTTCTTTTGGGCAGCGACCCTTACTTCCGGCATAAAAAAATAAAAATACAAAAAAAATCTATTTTCTTTCTTTTGGGCAGCGACCCTTACTTCCGGTATAAAAAAAAATAAAATACAAAAAAAAAAAAAATCTATTTTCTTTCTTTTGGGCACCGACCCTTACTTCCGGCATAAAAAAATAAAAATGCAAAAAAATCTATTTTCTTTTTTTTGGGCACCGACCCTTACCTCCGGCATAGGAATAAAAGAACAGAAAAATGAAAAATACAAAAAAAAAAAACACTTCATTCTCCACTCACTTGCACAAGCTTGTTTCAATCACAATCATTTTTTAAAATTCCTAGTTATACCATTTTTTTCACTCAAATAACTTTTTTCAAAACTCACTATTTCAAAGGTTAAAGTCTAGGATTACACCGTACATGTTAAAGTTCCTAGCTACACCAACTTTTACTTGAAACACTACTTCACACTCACACGGTCTACATCGACCAACCTTTTTCAAAACACGTGCACACACACACACACACACACACACTCATAGATGTACAAAGCACAGAACTATGTACAGCCTGATTCTCGACTTGAGATACGTATGCAACCCTTCACTTGGGTACGGCCATAACCACATTTTTTTCCAATACTTGTACATTCTCACACATTATTTCTTTTATTTATGCCCCATTATCATGAAAATCACTAAAATTGGCAACCGTGCTTTGCATGGATGTTCGAGGGTGCCTAACACCTTCCCTCGACATAATCGAGTCCCCGAACCCATATTTTAAAAGATCTCTGGTTTTTGCATGGCTATCAAGAGTCACACTTTTAAAGGGCCCACTTTTCTTGAAACTTTTTTTCAAAAGTCAAAGATGAATTATTTTAATTGTCTTTGCAGGGGTCCTAATACCCAAAATGTTAGGTGGCGACTCTGAACATTTAAATAGGCCCTACAATACTCTTTTTACCACTCCCAATAAAAATCAAGTCGCAATTCACCCACTTTCAAAAAAAGTCAGGCCCACAACACGACAGCCTGGCCGTGCCGAAAGCGCGGGCGCGACAACCATGTGTTTACGATAGTGGAACCATGTCTTAACAATAATGGAACCATGTTTAATTTAGAGCAAAAAAACTTAGAAATCAAAGGAACCGAGAGAAGAAATCTTGGAACCATGTTTACGATAATGGAACCATGTCTTAACGATAATGGAACCATGTTTAATATAGAGGAACAAAACTTAACAATCAAAGGAACCAAGAGAAGAAATCTTGGAACTATGTTTGACGATAATAGAACCATGTCTTAACGATAATGGAACCATGTTTAATATAGAGGAACAAAACTTAACAATCAAAGGAACCGAGAGAAGAAATCTTGGAACCATGTTTGACGATAATGGAACCATGTCTTAACGATAATGGAACCATGTTTAATTTAGAGGAACAAAACTTAGCAATCAAAGGAACCGAGAGAAAAAATCTAGGAACCATTTTTTACGTTAATGGAACCATGTCTTAATGATAATGGAACCATGTTTAATTTAGAGCAAAAAAACTTAGAAATCAAAGGAACCGAGAGAAGAAATCTTGGAACCATGTGTCACGCCCCCGATCCATACATGTAAATCTAGGATACGTGGCACGCCACCGAGGCTCGTCCAAGTCAGTAAAGTTACAGAAATCAAAATAATAAAAGTTTTGATCAAAGAACTCAACACACTATTTTATTTTTTTTCAAAGGTTTGAACACATACACCCAACCACATCGTACTAAAATATGTTTTCAAAAGCAACATTTTTGTAGGTCAAAGGGTCCCCAAAGATACCCCATTGCCTAATTAGAAGTTACAGAAATACAACCTCATCCCATAACCAATCAATATAACACGTCCCCTGTATTACAAGAATTTAAGCCGCAATCATTTTCTACATAAATCTAAATAAATAATTGATTAAAATATTTCACTAATTTTATTTATTGAACATAAATCTAATAAATAGGAATTCAATTATAATCCCACGCCCACGAATACTCACCAATTCCATTTCTTTCTTTTTGAGTTCCACCTTGAACACCTACGATGGTTATTCAATAACCACTACAATATATAAGCTATATGCTTGTGAATAACACTAATTATGCACATGGATAATA